>CM056993.1:188743204-190109454 GCA_029891345.1 Dryococelus australis | reverse complement strand
CCTCATCGGCTCTCAAGACCTCGATGTTAAGAGCCGTCCAAATCTCTTCACTCACTCACTATGGCGTCAGTGGGCAGCAACACGTGGGAACTTTGTCCGCCAATCAGCGCCAGGCATCTTGTTGTCAGTCGTAGGGACGTTGTTCGCAGCACGCAGGAACTGACACCAGACACAAAGCCCGCTTCACATACGCGCGCGCTCAGCCAGCGCATCGTCACGCTTTCTTCAAAATAGCCGTTACAGCACTTCACTTGTGTAGCCTACATAACCTATTGTCTGGCTCTAGTCTGCTCGCGGTAAAGTGCACTCTGAAATGGAATCAGTGGGAAAGCACCGATTTGCAGTGAAGTACAACTACCCGAATCAATAAAAATGGCTCCACTCAGTATCAGTGAAGAAAAAAAAACACTGGTTTTTGCAGTGTAGCGATTTCATTGGTAGGATAAGTGACAGCCAACTGCGTTCCTGCGGCTAACTGAATATTGATTTCATTGAATTGAACCAAATCATTACGATAAATAAATATATTTCGGGTCTTCTCTGTATATATTGTGCAACTTAACGTAATTAAAAACTGTAATGAAATGCGCGGTGTTCAGTACTCGAACCCACACTGGCTCTCTTCTAGACCATTGCCTTACCATAGAGCTACTAAGCCAATATTGATTACAAAGGGGAAATACATGTATGATAGTATTTATCGAAAATATGTAGGTTTAAATTATATTCCTTTTCTTTTGGTTTTTAGTTTAATTGATAACACTTAATGCAGTTTAAACCTTCAAACCGAGTGCTATGATTAATATGTGAAAACGAAATGAAAGACGTAAAACCGGAATGAAAGACAGAATTTTCATGTTGTTTCATTGAATGACAAAGACGAAGATCACATTTAAAAAGTATTTTTATTGCTTTTATTAGGTTATGCGTTGTTATTTAATTTGAAACACGTTGTTTAACATATCCGTTAGCCGGAAAACAAATAATTGAACAAGAAATTACTGTTGTAACTAACAAGCCTACTTTCCTCAACATGAGTGCAATTAATTTTATAATAAGTTGGCAAGGGCTGAGTTGGTAAGTAGGACTTATTTTATTTTAAAAAGCAATACCATTAGAAATGAAACCATAAATGTATGCCAGTGTAGTGAGACAATTACAAATACACGCGTGCCTTACCCGGGACGTGAACGCTGGGAAACTCTTAAAATAAGCTAGATTGCAATCCACTGCATTATGGAGGTCGGATTCGGAGAATCAATTTCCCATTTAATCAGTTTAATATTTCAAATAATAGGGTTTAATGGAGCGCCATCATTTTGAAAATATGTGACTGAGCAAATAAAAATATAAGTTTACATGGCCTTTTGTAGCACTATTTGTGTGAAGAATTTGGCGGAAATCAGTACATGGTCCTCGAGATATGACATAAAAACCTCCATACTTTTACTAGGGCATATATTCATAAATCGAGGATGAAAAAGTAATGCTGTAGTACATTCAATGATTGTACACTGACAATGTACAAAATTAAGTAAAATAGATTTGATTGATTTCTAGATACAGCACACAAAACTAGAACGAATTTATAGCCGCCATTCTAATGTTCCATACATAACAAATACATATATTAATATGGTCTACACAGCACAACCTCTCCGGCTATTTTTCTAAGAATGGATTGTTTGTTTCCCGAGATATCAGATAAAAACTTTTTTTTTATTGTTGGAGTAACAATACAAAATTGCAGAGAAATGAGGCTCTGCAAAGACATATTTGCTGCTTGGGATAGGCACTGCCAACACAGTAAGTTATGTTGGAATTCGTTTATTTGATAAAATATACTAAGTTAAAATACAATTTATATAGTCGCCTTTTGAAAATAAGTGCCTGACCTACATAAAACATACCAGTTTACATTACCTGCTGCAGTACTATTTGTTTGCCGAATTCGGTAGGAATCTGTCAAATTTTTTTCCCCGAGATATGATGCCAGCATCAAAGTTAAGTTGGAATTAATTACATGGTTTCGACGTTATAGCACTGTAAGCTAAAAATGACTATATGGCGGCCATTTTGAGAATAATTGCCTGGCATGCTTAAAACATATCACTTGCCTCAGTACTATGTTTGTTTGCCAAATTTGATAGGAATCGTTTAATTGTTTCCGGAGATATGACAAAAACTTTATTTGTTCGCATGGTGCTATCTTGCAAAATGCCGGTCAAAAATACTCCGTGTAGGTACAGTTGGTAGTTGGATTATCTACTGCCAGCATATAATGATAAGTTGGAAATTATTACATGGCTTTGATGATGTTTAAATATCTGCAATTTTTGAAAACATGAAATTTTACATCATCTGTATCAGTACTACTTGTCTGCCAAATTGGAAGGAATTCGCCAATTGTTTCCCAAGATATCACATTAAAACTTGATTCTCATGCCACTTTCTAGCAAAATGGCGGACAAATAGGCTATGCTTTGTGCAGATACAGTTAATAGCAGTAATATCTACTGCCAGCATACAAAGTTATGTCTGAATTGATTACATAATTTAAACGATATAGCATTCTTAGCTTAAATGTTTACATGGTCGCCATTTTGAAAATATGTGCCTGACATGTTTAAACGTGTCACTTAACATCATCTGTATCAGTAATGCTTGTTTGCCAAATTTGGTAGGAATCTGTTAATTTGTTACTGAGATATGACAGAATAACTTTATTTATTTGCATGCCACTATCTTCCAAAATGGACAACGAATGTGATTATGTGTATGTATATATAGCACTTGTAATAGATACTTTCAGTATACAAAATTTGGGCGAGATTGTATAGTAAGGTAGATACACCAAATAAAACTAACTGATTTCTATGGCCACCTATTTGAAAACAAGTACGTTATCGAGTTCATTCACGTACGTTTACTTGGTCTATCATCTTACCTGCAAACTTTAACGATGATTGGTTTAATAGTTTTCAAGATATAATGTAAAATATGTATTTCTTAATTTGGTGCTATTCCCAAAATGGTGGATAAACAAAAATACTTATCTCAAAATTTGATGCATAGATGATGCTCCGCCAGCATACAAAATCGGTTGAATGGTTTCCGAGATATGACACATCACCACAAATTTTTTAATGGCCGCCATTTTGAAAGTAAGTGAAAGAAGTGGTTGAAAACTATGAAAATCAGGTTCCGTTAATTAGTATTATATGTGTGCCAAGTTTGGTGGAATTCGGTTCACACGTTCATAAATTGAACGAGGACACACACCTTTAGACACACACTCATAAACACAGTCACAGACAGGAAAGTGATCTAAATAAAGATTTCTTTCCTTCGGAAAGTAGGCTACAAAACAGCAAATGATAAGGTAAACGAATCAGTGTAAAATTACACTAAATCAATATTGAAGGAAAACTGAAAATTTTCACTAATTCATCAGTTAAATTGACTGAAGTGACTGTTGTATAAGTCAGGTGCTGTTAAATGATTTAAACAGTCAAATTCTTATGATTCAGATTATGGGTGCGGTATCTTTTGAAATCTACATTTATAAATAATCACTGCCCCTTGAATTTCATATACACCACCGTACACACTCACATGCCGGCTCCCAAATGATTTGGCAGCGAATTGAGTATGAAAGTTCGAAGTTGATGTTGTCACAAGGCAGTAAAGCACACAGATGTGATATATCATGGTTAGAGCTAGTGATTTTTCGCGTGTCAGTGTAACATTTATAGCTACTGCGTTTCTCAGCCAAAGAAGGAGAAAAACGATGCAGGCAGGCGGGAGATGGGTCCATATCATGCTTTCCTATTAACTGAAACTTTAGCTTACACAATTGCCAGTCCTATTTTTAAAAGTTCTGCGTTATTAGGAGCGCTCTTTTAATTATTTTGTTACGTTTTTATATTACGATTTTATTCGTGTATGAATCGCCATCAAAATGTGTTTTCATCTTGAAGAAAGCAAATATATGGTACCTTATCTGCCATATTCTCTGTGACACATGACAATAAGTTAAAGGGTGGCTGTTGCTAAAATACGCTTACAAAGGCGGTAACGCTTTAAGTTCGGCCTCTTAATGGTCATAGTGCAAAAATTAATTGCTGGTATATTGTACATTTCGCTTCACGATCATTACGAATGCACACACTGGGCCAAATTTAATAACAACTCTAGAATGACGTCTGAATCCGCCTTTCATTTCTAAAAATTGTTTCGTACCCCGATGAAGTACCAATGCAACTTTAATAGTACAAAACGGTTATAGATATAGGACGTTCACGATAAAATTAGCACTTTTGAAAGCCCTGATAAAGTTCTACTTTCTTGCCCATTATGTATCCTTCCGCCACATGTAAACTAACATTTTCATGTGACTGCCATGTGATTACCACATGTTAATAAACTCAATGTTTACATTTCAGAACTGCTAAATGTAATATGTATATTATATATAAAACATGTAACATATATGATGTATATAACACATTATATATTATGTATATATAGGCATATATATGTATGCATATATGTGTATTATATATATGCATATATATAATGAAAAATATACAACATATACAAAATATGTAACATATATCATTGTTTGGGTCATGTCAAAAGGGCAGCCATATCCAGCACTACTGCACACCCAAGGTACAACATCACTTGACACACAAATTACCAAACATTTAAAAACTGTACCGCAAACTTAACGTTTCCCATGGCTCACAGTTTTCTAAGTGCACCATCGCTCTGTAGCATGATTAGTAAAACGTAAGCTCGAAAAAATGGTAGCTGTATTTAGCTTCAGCTGACCAAAGTTAAGTGCAACTAAGCCACCAGGGAAAAAACAGACATTCTGCAGGCATAAGGTAGCAGACGTCTGAAGCTTATAAAGTAGACATAGCGAGGCCGTGCAAGACCTCAAATAAAAAACAACGACAAGTAATAAAATAACTATGCACGAAGGGGAAAGGAAGAAGGGGGTAGGGGGAGGCAGAACAGCAAGGAAAGACGAGGGGATCTGAGCCGAGCAAAGAGTATTCCACTGCACAGAAGTAGATGGTGCTAATAAACTTAACGTGATGGCACTAACGTGTCAGTATATAAAAAAATGTAATATGTAAAAAAGTAAAATATATAAAATATGTGCATGTATATGTACATTTTACGGATAGTTTTGTATGCACCTTTATAAATGGAGATAAATATATTTCAACATAGGCCTATTACGTATATGTTAAATAAAAATAATTACACTAAAAATATAAACATATCAACAAATGCATTTGTGTATATGTACATATATTTTTTTGACACCGTTACTCTGTGTTCGTGCCCTTCCGAGACCCTCTAAAAAAAAACTGAACATTTATACTGTGAACTGAAGTGGTAAAAGAAGTGTATACCAGGTTTGTAACTGGCACCACCTTCATTTGTACAAAATAATTCTAAAAATATTGTATATTATTTATAGCTAAGTGAAATGCCGATCCGGTGATGGCCACATTTCCGGTGTCTCTTGTGGCCCAAATAGATGCGACATTTCCTTTTTGTCAAACCCACACAGACCTCAAGAAACAAATTTTACAGTGAAAATGCATGGACACTCATAATTGTTGTGGTTCCTTCATTGCTATGGCTGCAGAAAAACTGAAAACTTAGATGAGAAAAGTATTTAGAGAAAATTACTATGCTTACGAAAAATGGTTCATGCGTGCACACACAAAATTTGATAATTAATGTCTTATTATTAATGTAAAACCAATACATATCCACAAATGACAGCAAAATGATAATGTAAAGGACCAATTATAAAAGTAATGCTTACATGCAAGTTACTTTTATCTAGTGTATGACCGACACACACAACAAAATTACATATTAATATACAACTTAATTTCTAAGATGTAAAAAAAATATCATGACACTTATATTAACAAGATTCCAAACATGTTAACATGTTACAATGACATTTATGTTACCAAGTAACTCAATATACATGACATCGTACCATGCAACACAGATTTGAACATTTAGAACAAATTTTGCAAAAACTGTATACATTATGTAAAAAAATTTCACTAATATTTGTTTTATACTAGACACTAAAAACCAAATAACATATCTTTACAAACAACATGACAAATACATAAAGACATGTGGACTCCGATAACAAATACTACCCACCCATAACATATATGTGTATACTATAAACAAGCAGCTGCAAAATGCAAATACCTTTACCTGGTCATACAAACCTTACCGCCACTGACCATCCAGCACCTACTGTGCAGTAGAGCAACCTGGTACCTCTGTCAGTGGCACTGCAAATACTTCATCGCGACTGCCAGGATCATCTTCAACAGTGGTGTCCAAATCCGGATCCAAGGAGATGATGAATGGAGGTATGTCAGCGGCTTCGTGCACTACCTTCTCCCAGTACTCTGCAATCAGCTTCTCCACGTGGTCGACATACTTTGCCCATCTGAAGGAAAGTTTGTGCAAGGTACACTTAAAAGCTGTGTGTTCAACATGTGGAACCAGAAACATTCATATTCTCAGGCTTAAAAAAAAAACTCTAAGCAATAATGTAAATCATTTAAAATAAACAACCAGACCATGCATATATGCTAAGTAGCATTGAAGTTTTTCAGAATTTGTGGCATTTCAGTTAGAGACACGCAAGTAAGTCTAAGAGTGAATTGTTAAGATACATATGAGAAAAATTAATATGGAATGAAAAATATAAATAATGGAAAAATAACTATAAGTAAAGACAAGAAACTTGGTAAAAACACAAATCAATCGTACAAAGTAAGACCACAGCTTGAAGAATGTCTGATATGCAGAAATTACAAACCACTACTTAATATGTATGAATACTGAAGCAATTTACACATAGAGAAATGTAATATAACACACAATAAATACAAATAAAAGACCACACACATAAGGACACACAATTTACACTGTTAAATCGCCATTATATACCAACACCTTGAAGTACATATACGACACATAAAAAAATTGGATGTTTCAAACTACTGCAGGGATATAAGGAAATCACACGGTAAGGACCACTACACACAACCTACAAGCACAGAAGGGGATGACACTGAACACACATGACACACAGGTATACCTCTCTGGGGTTACTAATTGGAGCGCTTCACTCCACATTGCCCTAACAGCTACATCATCAAACTTTATGTCCCGGCCCATGTGACTATTGTAGTGCTGCTTGCACTGGGCCCAGACAAGTTCAATTGCATTTTAATGGCAATGGTATGGAGGAAGCCGCAATACCTCATGACCGTGCTGATGAGCTATGTCATCAATCACATACCTGAAATATTTTTTTAACACGTGATACAATATCGTAAAAGCTCGATTGATGAATGTTATTATGTTAAGAAGCAACCGAATGGAAGCTTTACTATACATAATGTAATGCATAGCCGTGAAGAAAAACATACCACACTGGAGGCAAATTAGTTTTTGCTACACCCAGCAATTCACCTTTCACTGCATGCACAACAAACGGAATGTTGTGCTGCTTGAACCACGCGGCGATGTCGTCTTTCCTCCAGCTTCTGTTGGGATATTTTTCAAGCCGAAAGTATAAAAAATAAAACAATTCAGACAAATAATTCGAATTGCAATAATTTTGTTGGGTATGTCACTAGCTGAACAAATAGTTTGCCTTGTTTAAATTCAACTATGGTAAAAATAATCGTAAATTTGTGCTGAACCACATACCTGGGTGCTGTGATACGATACGTTGTCCATGACGATAATGCTGGGCTCCGGTGGGATCTCCAAGAGCTGCTTCATCCATTTCTGGAAAATTTACCCATTCATTTCGCCATGGTAGTCACCCTTATTCTGCCCCGAAACAAACGGTAACCCGGCTTCCGGTACGAAGCCATTACGCCCTCCAGCATGAACAACAATGAACCGCTTACCTTGGTCCACACAGTGTTTCTTTGTGTGGCCTGTTTCGTCCTGCCAGCTCTTCTTAACAGTTCCTAAATATAACAAAGCTGTGATTTATTGTTGTTGGTAAACATATAACATTATGATATTTAAGTATGTAAGTCACAGAAAACCTTTTTCAAAAATTCACGTTTCATCAATGAATATGAAGTTTGCGCCATTCGCCTTTGCGTCCATGTACTTCCTCAAAAAATAGCACGTTGGATGACGATGCATTCCTTCTCGAGCATGGCCCGTCGCCCGTTCACAGTCGACTACTCGAAGCACATGTTCTTCAGGAGGTGGTAGAGTTTGGTTCTTCCACCATAGAACTTAATCCCGCTGTCTCTCAACTCCGTCAGTAGAGTCGCAAAGTGATGTGACGTCCTTGCAAAATTATCATGAAAATTATGTCATAAAGGTAGCACGTGCCTTCATCGACAAATGTTTTCATATTACGTTAACGACTGGCAATTTACAAGTAACCAAGAAACTTCTCTTCTGCTCAGCAATGTTATTTTAAACTACTATTTATATTACAATCTTTGCGTGGAATATGGAAATATAAGTCAACACAGTGAGGAAAATTTGATAATGTGAATGCAGTATTGTGGCAGGCAAGAACAGAAAATAACTGAATAATAATTAGTGGTGTTTTAATATTGATATATACAGTTTTGGTAATGTCTGCTTGTCATACACTTACTCTCACCCATAGTAGCTCCCAACATGCATTGATTACACACATTGTGTACAAGACAGTAACATCATATTGGTGTTGTGTTTTTACCAATTTTATTTCAGTAATCATACTTTTTAACATGTGTGAAGTTGTTAAGGGTTGCAGTGCTTTTTGCTAATGTACTGCAAACTGTTTGTAGCTGTTTCCAATATCATGTTTCTGCGGTCTGGAGTCGGTAACAGAATTGGTGTACCATATATTAAATGCTTTTTAAATGTAAAAGTTTCATTGTGAACGCCATAATCTGCTAGCAATCCAATTAACTGGTACACACTACACTATGACACAACACAGTGCCGTTCTATCACGTGTCGAAATTGTATACTTTTCAATGTGTTCGCATGAAAATGTTAAATGTTATACAGAATTACCAATGTAAATCTACGTGTTTGTAATATGGGATCTTGGTTTTTCTCTGACCAACGTACATGGAAATTATTAGAAATAATATTATGTTATTTCCTTAAAAATTGGATATTTCTTGCTAGGAAGTACTAGCGTAGCCTTCCTTTACCATTGCTTTTTTACTGCAATAAGAATTATTTATAAAATGCCAAATGAAACGTATCGCCTCCAAACATCAACATGTTGTTACAATGAATATTTTGTAGTCAAATTATAAAGTCAGTCACAGTGTGTGTATTTGCATTTTCGGAACGTAACGTGCTAATAGAGGAACTAAATTAGCGTCTGTAATGTAAATATTATAAATTTAATATACATCTACAAAAACACATTATTGATCTGTGTTGCCCATACCTTCTCGATACATCCTATAAATGGCGCGGCGAATGGCTGCAACGGTGAAGTCATCAACACTCTCAAAGGACTTTCTTTATTGTGGCCTCTTATTTCTCTTCTTATCCGGAGTGGCCACATCTTCAATATCTCTCTCGTAGTAGCTGAAATGTTTTACACAGCAGTGACAGTAAAATTGACTTTATTTGTATTTCACAATATAACAGACTAGAGCACTTATTGTGGAACTGGTACAGTTAAGGCCGGGCCACAATTGCTATAAGTTCATCACTAATGTCTCAGATCAATTGAAAATATTTATTTTCGAAAAAAAAAAAAAAAAAAAAAAAAAAAAAAAAAAAACTACCAACTCTATATACCGGCCTTAATTTCTTCGGTACAAATGTGCTTATCGCTATAACTGTGAATGTGTTAGGTATGTCAATTGTAGCCCAGCCCTTATTGAAAACTAGCTCATAAAGATTCTTTATAAATACTTAATTTAACACATACACTGCGTAATGTAATCTAACCTTTACTAAACATGCATTCGCAAGTAAACAGGAGCAATGTAATTTAGTTACATTAAATTTAAATAACTAAAATATTTTGCGGCCAAAGTGGCAGATATAACAAACAATTATGCCTACTCAAGAACGCATACTATCTGCGTTGATATTTCTCAAAAGGTTGTCTTGTCGAACATCCATTTCGAAATTTAAACATGGAATTATTCTATAACTGTTGACAATTAATTGTAAATACTTTATAATTCTTATTACGGCAAGCATTTCCAAATAAAACAATTACACTTGCATCAAGAAATTATGTCCGGGACAAGCCCAGCTATTGGTCTATAGTTAACAAAACCAGCTTCAAGATTTGATAGTTTATAGGATGTTAAAACACCTTTGGTGTAACATCAAACTGCGACGTTTATGTTATGTTAACAATAGTAAAACTTAACACTGTAACTTGGGATGAATAACTACATGAACACAAGTTTGAGGTTAGGCCTACATTGCAAAATAACACAGTGATTTCAAAATGTGTCAAATTAATGTATAATTATTGACAGGCACATTTGCACTTGTTAACAATGCAGGTTTAAAAAAGGTTATAAGGCTGTGCCTAAATAGATACGTACAGACATGTTTGAGGTTAGGCCTACCTTACAAAACAAAAGTGTCATAAAAACGTGTAAAATTAACGTATAATTATTGATGGAAAAATTTGCACATATTTTCAAGACAGATTTAAAACAAATGTTAAACAGATGGGTGTAGGTACATAAGTACACATAACTTTTTATATTATTATTCAAACTTAGGAAATAAAATGTACTTCGCAAACTCAAATGAATACATTAATGTCGCGTTTCTGCTGTCGTTCATTTACTTTCATTACTGTCATTTAACTTTCCGTTTATAATATCACGTTTCCTACTGTCGATTCCTACTTGTTCTTTTTCAAAGATTTACTTCAACGTACCGGTGATACGTGGGGAAAACATGTCGTAAAACCTGTTCGGGGAAACACGTCGTAAAAACACATTTACACTTACCTCCGGACAGTTGCAGTTGAAATTCTCATTATTTCTGCAGTTCGTTCGATGACCTTGCATGGCTTCATCTCTCCTCGACGAATTAAAGAGTAAATACTTTCGGCGAAATTTATAATGTCTTCCTAACGCTGACTATTCGTACGTAGTTTGCTGTAACTCATGACTTTACACGAAATCATTACAACACAATTAAACACTATACGACCTATAATAAAACAATGATGACTGCGGATGAGCTGAAAAATAAATGAGAAATATTAAAACACAACAACTTACAGTTTCCAAATGTGTAGTTCGCCTCGCAACCACTCCACACAAGCAAAGCCAAGCAACAAGCATGAAGGAACCACAACAACAATCGCCGTTGCGCCGATCATGTGACACAATATAATTATGAGTTACAGTAAATACATTATCTTTAAGCCAATAATTACTATAAACTGTATAAAATACACTTCAAACAGCTTAAGTAGCCATAAATTTAAACACTACACTTGCAATACAGCGTTATTTCTTAGAACTACTTTTCGAATTTCACTGCCAACATAACTGGGTGTGTTCATCCCCAGCCTGTGTGGTGACACACATGGTTACACATACGCAGTTGTGGGCAGTGGTGTTTTTCAAAGATTGATTTCTAGAGTGCTCACTTTAACGTGAACGGCCTTTAACTTGATTTATTTATGCTACAGGCTCAAGAAGTGACAATTCACATGAACTTAAACTATAATTCAATGACATTGTACAAATAGTGGCCTTATTTTCACGCACTTAAGTTATGTAATTAGCTTCGACCGAAAGATGTAAATCTCAAATTACCTAACACAAACAACTGACATATGTTTAGGCTACAGAAATTCATAAAAATGCCAGAGCGTGTGTAAATAAATATAGGCCTAGATGACGTTAGGCACAAAAGTGGCCAAGCCTTCACTTTGGCCACGTGTAACCACACGTAATGAATATAATAAGAAATATATACACTACATATGAGGTTAGCACAACTTACCTGAGACTGTTTAAATTCAAATTCATACAATTTGAGCTACTTAAAATGTGATATTGGTTGAAAACACACCTAACATAAGATGTTCTTCAAATAACTGGCACTTCAGTAACAAAGAAATCGTTTTCATGTGAAAATACATGAATGCATGTGTGTGTTCATTATGTACGCGATTCATACAGAAAAAATTACCAAATCACAAATATACACGCTGCACTTGAGTGAAATAACATAACACGTTGCCGAAAGTTCCACTGTCGTCGAGAGATATTGATAATGAAATATTAAGAAAGCACGATAATGAAATATTAAGAAAGCACGATAATGAAATATTAAGAAAGCACTGAAAAGAGCACTGCACGGGAAATAGTATAATAACTGCTTGCACTAAGTTGCTGTAAAGAACAAGGCCTCAAGAAAAAAAAACGCTATGCGGATATATTCTCTCGTGAAAACGGAGTAACCAATATGTCGTCCGCCACGCGCGGAGTCTGCCGCAGCCTGACCTAGGTCACAACTGACGAGTAGGGTCAGATCTGCCTCACTGAAAATTTATGACAGTTCAAACTGTTAAAACTACGTTGTAGCAACACGTTACTGGAAACTTAACATGGTTGTCAAATTTTGACGGGAATCTTAAAACCGCTGATTTCTTTTGTGTGCGCTATTTTTAGCAGGTTTGCCAACTTGAACAATAATTGTTCAAACACTTTACGAACTAGCTAATTGGAGGCACTACTGCAAATGGGGTAATTTGTTGTAACACCGTTACAAAGTTGGTGGTTCTGTCTCTCATGAAACGGCCTTCGTAAATGAAGCACAGTATAATAGTGGCGCTGAGAAATGCTTTCATTCACAAACAAATCGAAAACAATAGTAGTCTTAAGAAACGCTTTCAAAGTGGTCACTTTATCGTGAACAGCCTAAACCAAATGTTTCCTTGGTTATACAATAGCTGTCACTTCGTTTACAAGGACACCTTTTGATAGCCTCGGAGGCAGTCAGTACTTTCGGAACACATGCCACAAGAGGCGGTCGCTGGGGCAGTGTGGCCCATTTACCGCTCGAATAAGTGTGTTACAGTATTGCTAAGAATCTGCTTGTGTCACGATGGTGAAGAAGTGTACAGTGTGATTATACTTTGAGAAATAGTATTCACGGCCAACTCGTATACGAGGCTGACGAGGAGAAACACTGTATGTAGGCAAGGTTCACTATAATTTTAAACGAGGGGAATGACAACACTTGAGGAATGAAACTATCAGTCATTTGAGGTAAGAAATTAAAGCTGGTATATTTCAGTAATTTATTTGTAACTGGTTGGTAACAGTGGTCTGATGCATAGAACATTTACATGTTCATTTATTACATAATGAAATGGAACAATGTGATGTAAACGTGCCATACTTGACGTGCTCGAATTGTCGGCTTCCAACCTCACTGCAGATTGTACATCGACGATGTCACAGTAGCGCGCACGGCGCACAGCCAGAGAAAGTATTTCTCAGCGTCACTGTTTTGAATATATATATATATATATATATATATATATATATATATATATATATATATATATATATATATATATATATATCGCTCTCTCTCTCTCTCGCTCTCTCTCTCTGGAATGTTCTTCTCCTTTGATAGCCGTAACTGCGTGTTGCTGGGTGTTTGCGTGTTGCCTACCCTCCAGGTTTTGGTAAGTATTATTTTTGAAATCGAAACACGAATTCCTCGAAAATGACGAGGCTTACGGTATTTACACAAGGCGGCCTTTTTCGTTAATTGTGACACGCAGGTTAATTATTCATTATTTAACCATGCCGAGTGTGGTTACGATGACTTCGGCAGTAGCATGTATTCTGGCCACGAGATGCTCCAGACAGTTCACAGCATCACACATATATGATCAATTTACTCTCGAACATGTGCTTCAAAATGTGGTGGTGTATCGTCATGTTGCAGCCACATATTTTCTTGATTCCCATGTGGAACATCTTCGAGAAACTCTGGAAAAACCTGTTCCGTAAGGCGCCGCGGTGGCTGAGCGGTTAGCCTGCTCGCCTCCCACCAAGTCGAACCGGGTTCAATCCCCGGCCGCGTCATCGGATTTTCGTGGGAATCGTGCCAGACGATGCCTTTGGTTGACAGGTTTTCTGGGGTATCACGAGTTACACCCGCCCCTTCATTCCGGCGCTGCTCCATATTCGCTTCAATAACCCTCATCGGCTCTCAAAACATCGCTGTTAAGAGCCGCCCAAATCTCTTCACCCTGTTCCAAAAACACGTTGTACCGGTCAGCGTTTAAGCGAGCGGGCAACGTGTATGGCCCAATTAGTTAATGCCGAAGGGCGCGTGTTTTCCTCCGCCTAAAGGCTGTTCACGATAAAGTGAGCACTTTTGAAATCAACCTTAGAGAAATGCCAATGCCCCTGCCTGCATAGATTTAAACGGGCACACAGTGTGACATAAGTCCAGTAAAGTTGATAACAATGGGTGGTAAATAGTTCGATATCTTATCGTCGAATAAAAAATGCAAGGAAACGATTTGTGAAAAGTTAAATTATTTCTTTCGTTTTCTGGTTATGCATCGACGTATAAAAATCAGCAGATTAAAAAAATATTTACATTTATAATAATTTCAGAGTTTCGCTTGACCGACGCATGAATAAAGTGATGAGGCCCATTGTAATGTTAATTTTACATAAGGCGGAAGAATACACAACGTGCACACAAGTAGATGTTAAGCAGGGCTTTCAAATGTGGTCATTTTACCATGAACAACCTATACATGATTGTCGCGGGACTTCAACATACCTTGTCTTGTGAACCACACTTGGTCGGTGAGCAACACGATACATGGGAAATGTGGCTGTACTGCACGTCATTAGAAAAACAACTGCTCTAACTGTAAACGACGCGGGTAGTCAAATAGTGAACTTCCTGTAGGCGGATGGAAAAGCTGTTCATTCTCAATTCTCCCACATGCATGTGTCCAGAGCGGATCTCATGTTCCACTTGAGTGCTGGGAAATGGCAGCCCATGGGACTTCCGCAGCGCCTCCTTCTCAAAGTTTGATACTCGCACGGACGTTGCATGGCCAGCACTTGCCCTGTACACCTGTAAACATTACAGTATTACAGCAGGTGGTACAATGTAGTACAGTACAATGATCGCTCTACCGTAAACTAACATATTCACTGTTAGTCTCCGTAAATGTCCCCTCGTCGCGACACCTTCTGAAATTGGTTGTGGAAGTTAAGGCGCTGGTTACCTTGGCAGATGGGGAGGTAGATTTGGCAAGTAGCGCACCTGTTGAAGGACATCTGAGACAATGTTTGAACATTCTCCTGTTATTCCAGCCTTTCGATGAAAGAAGGCGACAGCAGCTACACGCTTGGTAACAAAACACAATCGCCACTCATTGGAAGGCACGTGTCTCGCTTCTAAGAAACACGGTCCGTTGTGTTAGACGCCAGGTAGTCTGTGGCCAAGGATGAGTAAATTGGAAAAAGAATCCGGCAGGGTGGGGAGAGTGGAGGAAACTGCTTACCTTCCTCCAGTAACACACAACACGATGGTCCATTCCATTAGCAACTGTAGCTACACGAAGAAACGGGCCTTGCCCATCAATTATTTGGGCCGGCATTTATTTCCTTCCTGAACTGTCTCATAAGAAATAATTTTTAAAAAGGAAAGCTAAAGAAATTACGGTACACTTCACAAACGAAATATTAATTTGTGGTACACTTAAAACTTTGAAGTAGGCCTAAATGTTATATTAGATTTGAGTCGACGTTATTTTATGGCAGGTAGGACAAAGCGAAAAAAAAAAAAAGTGTTTGACATTGATATTTACGTTTGATCATTATTCAACATACACGTTTGCTCCATAAATCTCTTTCATTAAAATAATTATCCTATAGAAAATCAGCAAGTTGTTTATATTTTTTACACATGTTCTACACTGGCTAAAATGTGTAATTATGGTTGTGTGATCAGAACGGGGGATTGATAATGATCAACATACCATTCTGCTTATACTTCAAAGCTATTAAAGGCCGTTCAAGACAGTCCCCCACTTGTTATTGTAAACCTTGCCATGTGAGTAATAAACACAGTGTATACATTCACCGTACACGAATCCAAAAGTCCGAGGCCACAGTGATATGTATTTATTCGTTATTATGTCTGATGAAAAAGCTTCAAAGAGTGCTAACTTTACCGTGAACCGCCTATAGTAGGGATAGGAAAATTTCGCCAGTTTGATTACCTGTATGCTAGACTCCTCAGTCCTCTGCATACTGGAGCCTCGGCTGTGTGTTCATTGGCTGTTGCCCCACACCTGACAGATCTGGGATTCGCAAGGTGCTTCCTTGCAAGTCTGCTATTGGCTCAGAGGCGTGCAGGGCGGGTATAATAAACTGTGATCCTATTGCGAAGGTGACTTCACTGTATATGTGTTTGATGCTTGTCCTATCTCGGAATTAATTAGCGAAATGTTCCTATTTATAGCTTCTAGTTACTGTAATTCAAATTGAACTATTGCTCTGCCTGGATTGTTTGTATTTCATAACCTAGTATTAAGTCTGATAATTATGTAAGATTATATACAAAATATTAAATGATGGATACACGCCGTTTGAATAGATTGTAATATGTATTCGGGAAATAAGTAATTTTATTTTACATCAGTTTCATAGCTCGTTCAAATTTTCATTTGTGGGGACACATAATGTCGGCGGGTTCTCTCGGGTGGTCCCATTGCCTCCAGCAAAGTCTTATCTATATATGTTGTAAGACTACGGGCAGAAGTGACTTATGCAATAGTATTGTAATCTAAGTTAGGGCGCGTTTACACTGTCACAGTACTATCGTCGTGTAAACTGCACGACGTTTACTGTCGCACCGTCGCGATAGCAGCACGAGAAGAATTAATTTGATTCTGTTAATATCTGTCGCGTTTCTTACACTATGTGGCGGTATGATTGGACATATATTATCATATAGGTATGACACGACAGTATGACAGCATATTTACTGTCATATAATAAACCACGGGTAAAAATAATATATTTGCATGTCATTAATGTTCTGTCACGATATTTAACTACCCAACAAATATCAAACTCTTAATAAAAGGATATAAATGTAGGGCATATCAATGTATTTACACTAGTGTTATCGGACATGTCCCTTTTCAGGTTAACTATCACAGCATGTCTCGACCATGTGTGTAAACAAGACCTATCATGGTAGTGACTGTTACACACTATCGCGATAGCTACAATCATGATAGTTACTATCACCGTGTAAACGCGCCCTTACGTCAAAATAAAATTAGTTTGGGAAGTAGTAAACAAATTTAAAACCGAAATTTATTACATTACTGCACGTATTGGTTTATCAGTGACTGAGCTCGTGTTCCAATGGGTTTTGAAACATCTCGCGTTTAGTGTTTTCTAAGGTTTTAATTGAAATACATCGACTTTCATATATTAGCAAAGCAATAATGCTATTTTGTTGTGCTCCATTTCTTAACATGTTGTATATAAAGGTAAAATATGAAGTATTAAGTTAAAAGTCCAAGAAATTCTTTAAATAATGCTGATCGGCATGTGAATGGGAGTAATAATTAGCCACAACAGATCCAAGATTTTCAGCCTGTGGTGTATCAGTATGTGTTATAAAAAGCAATTATAAGTGGTAAAATAAGGTTTTACATTGTTAGTAAACATATTTACGGTCTCAACAAACACCCTTCGTGAAGTATAGCATTTATTTACATATATGGCATAGTAATTAGCTTTATTTATTAACGACTAAGTTGGTCTATTTATTTTTATAACACCAACATTGTCATAGTGGTAGGCTGTCACGATAATCCAAGGAATCGACTTTTAATAGCTACATATCTTTACAATCGACGAGCTCTCCTCGATTTTCTTTGCTTGAAACCTTCTATCATGTAAAGAGCCTTTGGTCTTCTTACTTCTTGACGGACACGTTCTAGTCTTAGGCATTGTTTAAACTAAATTTACGGTTATGCAATAACACGCAACCCTATGTAACACTGTCAAAATGTATGTAGTTTTGCATAATTAATCTTCATACTTTAAGTTAGTATTTTTCTTTTCCATGCAATATGTTATGATTTTCCTTATGTAAACAATCTTTCCTGCACTTGTCACCTGGGCTATTTTCCTTATGTAAACAATCTTTCCTGCACTTGTCACCTGGGCTATTTTCCTTATGTAAACAATCTTTCCTGCACTTGTCACCTGGGCTATTTTTCATGTAATTTGCATATGTAATTAATTAAATATTTTATTTTTCTCATATTTTATTTGTTACATTTTTCTTTCATTATGTTAGGATATTTTCACTTAGATGTATATTGGACAGGATAATTATATAGGCTTTATTTGTATCCTTATCGTGTTAATAATTTAATTTTAATCTATGGTCTCATATTGTAAATGTTTCCTATTTATTTATTTTGTATGTTTCCGTTTAGAGACCCAGTGTTCTGTGTTTCTTTAACAGTTAGGACGTGGGAATTGGTACATAAGGGGGTGTTACGCATTTTATATTTTCCCACTGGTTCCAGGTTAGAATCCTGGCTTCCTATTGGCTGAAACCTTAGGTCCCCTGTTAGATATATCCAGCCAAGAGAACTTATTTCTCTCCAACTGACCTCCGCAACATATAGGCGTTAGGGTAGGACTCGGGCCTAGAAGGTGGGTGCCGAGTTAGGGTTTTTATTAGATATCTAGGATGTTTTTAGCTTCCTCCGTTAAGTTAAGATTTTAAGTGTTTTTGCTGCAATTGTGAGTGCATGTAAGCCCCGTCACTAGGACAGAATTAGGAGCTAGAAGCTAGACCGCGTCTGTGTTGGAGACTAGCATTTTCCAAGACGACGAGGCCCTGGATATTGAACCCGGCCTGCGAGCCCTGACTACGTAGTTGCACTGGAAAAATATTTTTTGGCAGCCACAAAATTATTTTGTTGGTATTCACCCTGTCAAAATTTTTGTGTACACCACAAAAAATTTTTGGAAGGGTTAATACCAACATAATAATTTTGTGGCCGCCACAAAATATATAAAAATTTTTTAGTGTGGTTAGCTACAGGAAAGTCGTCCCACATCCGAAGGAGCGTCTAGAGCAGAAAAGCAAGTGATTTTCATCAGCGGGAACTTAAGCCTAAGGACTACGTAACATAGATATAAGCTAGGTACGGCCACTACCTGGTAATTTAGGATTGTTTTGTTTTGTGTTAAATATTTTCCGATTGCTACTAGGATTTTTGTTTTACTGGTAGTCCAGATCAGTAAGAAATTATAACAAGAAAATTCAAAGAATATTTTTCAATAAATCTGGACTTTAAATGGAATTCAATGTCGTGGTCGTCTACATAATTTCCTACTGCTTATCCCTGTGTTTCCGCAGGTTCATTAAATAATTTCTGGTTATTTTTAATCGAGTGTCATGTGTACTTGAGGCGTGAATGTGCACGAAACGTGTACAGAAGAGTATTCCAGCCTGATATATGATAACCAATGGCAAGTTGTGCATTTGCTGGCAATTCCACAGACCGGGCCTATGAAACTCTGGGAATGGTGCATCACTCTTGGTTAATTATAAATTATTACAGATCTGATTATCTTAAAGTAGTATAATCGTGTGTGTATGTGGGTATGCTAGTGTACAGCAGTAAAGTCAATGCAAAGGCCACATGAAAACGTCTGGTTTTCACATTTCACATATAATTTCCTACTCCCTAATCAGGCCACTGTTTATTTTCAAAGTGACTACCCAGTTAACACAGTCACACAATTTACATAAGTGATGCCCTTACACGTGGCTTTGTGGCAGCTTACACATTATACATCACACAACACCCACGATAAACATGGCTATTTCACCTACAACTAGGGGTAGGAGAATTTCTCGAGTTCAGTTACCTGTATGATAGACTCCACAATCCTTTGTACAGTCGAACCTCAGATGTTTGATTATTGAGCTGTTGCCCCAGACTTGCCCCACAATCGACAGTACGGGATTCGCTTCTTGTTCCCTTGCAAGTCGGCTACTGACGCGGAGTCGCCCAAGGCATGTCTAATAAACTCTGATTCAATTGAAAATGTGACTTCAGTGTACACGTGTTTGAAATCTATCTTGTTCTGAAATGAAGTCGCGAATTTTTCCTATCACTACCTATAACGTAAAAACAACACTGTAAATTGTTTTATATAGGCTATATGAAAACCAAAAAATTAAAATAACGTTAGCTTTGGAATGATGCTGCATGGACCACAAATACGTCCAGGTAGAGCAGACGAAGGCCTAGTTACGCGTCACAAATGTCGCTTCTCAGGTAATCCTGCACAGCTCGGTTGCTATGAATCGCGCAGCACCACTACAACTACTTTTGCTTGGCGCACAACATCATCATTGGCTAGCTGGAATGATTCAGTGTCGGTGCACACGTATCTCCGGTGTGGCTTTGTAGTCAATATCGGCCAATGCACCCATGTGGTTATTTGTCATGGCTGTGAGATAAGACGCTCATGGGCTTGACAAAGTTTTCAGATTTACAACTCGTCATATAAGATGTGGAGAAGTATACCGAGTATTAGGAAAAAAAAAAAAAAAAAAAACCTTCGAAGAATTCCACGAACGTATCAAAAAACAAAGCTCGCGGATTTCCGTTTGCAGACATTTTTGCATTGAGTTTGAAACTAAAAAACTAAAAAACTCTATTGGGTTAGTTGTTGAAATGGGCCTATCAGTCATGATATTTTTATAATAAAAAGAAATGTAAAAACTTGTTTTATGGTGATGAAAAAGGTAAAGGGCGACTGTGGTTACACAAGAGACAAGCCTGCATGTTACTCAGTTAGCTGTATTGAAGAGCCTTACTAATAATTTATTACAACTATTGCACACTCCCTGTATCTCGAAGGTTCTTCAGTGAAAGCACATTATGCGTCATCAATATCTATAGTAAACGTGTGTACATGGTACGCCAAAATTGTCGTTTTATTAGCTTCTTCTCACCAATCACTTTGGAACGAATAGTTCAGTCTGAGCAGTATTTGTGCGCAGTATGTATACATATGTGTAACAAATTAGCTGCCGTTTAGCTGTTAAATTCATAATACAGAAATATAGACTGCGTAATATTTATGCCATAACCAAACATTATATATTCGAAAACCAATGCTGTATACTTGACGAACTTTTATAAATAGTGTTCTATGTGTCGGCAGCGCACTGACAAGCAATTCCGAATTAATTCATTGACAACTCATCTGGAATAGTTTTATTCGCTCCTATTACCTATATTTTTTATTCAAATTCTAGTCACCTGCAACATCACTCGTTATCTACGAATACTGGGTTCAGAGAGCTACAGAAAAATTTTTGTTCATTTAGAAAATTAAAATTAATTTTATTTTAGGATAAAATTCGCTATGCTTTGAACTTTTGGATTGTCTTTTAGGAATGAAAATGCTGGTTTGGGCACAAAAATATTTATTATTCTATCCTAAAACAATTACATAGTTTGAGTACTGCAATTCCTTCCCACGAAATTTATGTATAGAGACATTATCTGAAGAAGGGCCGTATAGAGTTATTACTGTCAGTCGTCATTTCATCTCCAAGAACTTCTAGGCTACTCGCCGCGCCAAGGTTTACAGGCAACTAACCCCCCCCCCCCCCCCAGGGTTCGCAGTAACTTATCCTCGCTGTTTGCTACCTGCGCACTCTAGGTCACCGACTCCTCCTCTTCCCCTGGGGATTCTTCCAAGCAAAGCCTTCACCAAGTTCGGACAGTGGCCACAGAGTGAGGAGGGCACCACTTTCCACTTGCTTTTTGCTAAAAACCTGTTTTTCAGTCATATCTCCATCAGCTATTATTTCTAACTGAATACTCAAGTAAGTAATTGAATATGCATGTTTGCTCTCGTGATTTGACGTCTTCACTTTCTTTGTGCTACATTTCGTTTGGCTGTAGTAGTAATTTCAATTGTGCGTCAAAATTGTCAGTTTCGAGGGTACAGAAATAAACTGTTTTCGGAGGGCTACAAACGAAAAACAAAACAACAAGACGCGTGAAATCGCAGAATACAATTAAGTTAGTTTAAAAAAGGGAAGTTTTGCACGTGGAATTATCCTCAGATCATGGAGCAACTGAAAACAAATGGACCATGGAATTTAATTACTCCTTAATAACTTATTAAAAACAGAAAAACAGAACTTATAAGTACTCAGTCATGATCTTATAGTGTACTAAAGTAAGATTGAGAACGTAAATACACAATAATTAGCAAATTTATTAAGGATACTACCCCCTTAATGTGGCACACGCCTCTTTAGATACCTTTCCCTGTACATGCGTGTTGCAGTTCTGTCATTGAACTGCGTGTAGCTCCATACGCACGTTGAATGTCAGTCATTTGTTGTCCATATAAAGCGATACATTTCGTAATAATTTTGTTATGAGTGCGTTACCACACCGCTAAACACTGGTGATAACGACGCTGTTGAGCAGTAGTGAAATAGTTTTGGTAGAGCTCGCAACTCCCGGCCGCCCAAGCTCAACTACGTGACGATGGTATGTGATAAGTGGAGCCACTTAATGGTAGGAGGTTACGTGACGTAGTTAGCTCTAATTAGGAGCAGTTCCGCTCCTCAATGTGTCACGTAACCCCTCATGCAACAGTGTTGTGATACATGTCTGGATTCAGCGGTTGCCCTTATCGGATCCCTGTTACTACTACCATTTGGCCATGCAAACAATTTCATGACGTCGATTTACAATATACACCACCACCGCCATCGTAACACAACTCGATTCTTACACTCTGTCTCATATATAACTTGGCAAGTCATGGCAGTCAGTGAGTGGCAATTTGACATATACGGAACAAACAACGGGCCATTTACATAATCCTGTATCAGCTGATGCACAAACGAACAAAAATTATTATTACTTTGGCTATTCTGAGTGCACTGCCGACGCAAATCTGGCAAGCAGAAATACCGCGGCTAAGAAAGAGTTCCTAGATTAATTAATACATATTTTTTTACGTGGTCGCAAACATTGAATCTTAGTGTTACAAACTAAACTTCGTGCTCTATTAGTAATGTATAGGTATTCGAAACGAAATGCACATTAAAACGATACGTATTAAAATGAAACACAACTTGAAACCTCGAGAGTTCTTTTCATGTTGTATCCTCACTCTCCATCCATGCCTTACAAACATGCTTGATATTAATTCTAAAAGCCTACAGAAATATCGCAGGGTATTGTTTAATTGTTTTTAAAAATAATCAGAGGAAATATATTTCCAACTCGTGCAGTTTCGAGCCAGTAATAGGAGAAAAGTCAACTTTTGAAAAGACGGGCTCAAGAGGCAGGCCAACGTGCTGCTACCTGTTGAGTAACGCGCTCGGCTCACAACACGATCTGCCTTGCCTGCGCGCTATCTGTGTTTTGTCTCTCTAAGCACTACCAACCAGCAAGAAATAGCTTCCTTGTGTAAGAGCAAATTTGAGAACAGATACCAACAGTTTTATTTGCCTGCTAAAAGAAACACGTAGGATTTGTGTACAGCGATTTTGATTACTGGGTATTTCTATTGGGCCAGTAATCGTTACGTCTACATCCATTACACGCTATGCTGTTTTCCGCAAACCCATTTCCTTGATGTTTTTGTGTTGTTACTATACTAAATAAAACGAAGAAAATGGTACGCATATGGGTAGTTTTTAAAATATTCTTACGTTATTCCATGCCACTTATTTCCAACTCGAAATGTTTAGTATCAGTAGGTAATAGCAGAATTATTTTTTTGCAATAGTCGTTGGTGAGTTGTTGGCGAATGAAAGTGCGTTGTAGAGCAAGCTCCCCGAATGCTTTTATTTATAGTCTTATCACATTAGCTGTAACGTCCAAAGTGTGATAAGAACTACAATACCACCTCTCAAATGTTAACCCAACTTCGCCGTCTCGGATAAATTAAAAATGTGTTAGCAAATATTTAACTTTTTTGCAAGGTTTAATAGCAGTAGAGCATAGGGAAGGCTGGCACAAGGTCCGGGGTCTGGGATCTAGGGATCTGGCTGCCATTTAGGATTCCGCCATTTTGGAATTTTTCTCTCAAAATCGCATGTTTTTAACCAAAATCACTTGTTTTTAACAAAAAATAGGTAATTTCCCCTAAAAATCACTTTAAAATTTACAGTTTTGTCCACCCCCCCCCCCCCAAAAAAAAAGGATCCATCAATAAAATCCTTTAGGGAATTTTGCCGCCATCTTGAATTTTCCTTTTTCCCCTCAAAATCAAATAAATTTCCCTCAAAATTTTCTTTTTTCTCCCTAAAAATTTCTCATTTATCCCTCAAAATGGTATAAGCCCCTCACGAGCAATCACAAGTCCCGAATTACAATTTAACCCAATTCCTGGGGCTTCCTTAATGCTTCTAGACCAAACCTGTGACCTTGACTTCTAACTTTAGATGAAGAAATAAAAAAATTAAAAATATTAGAGACATCTAAAAAAAAATCCCTAAAAATCGCAAAAAAAATGTACAAATATATTTAAGAACATGTTACATTAACCTCGCACTCATCCCACCACCCTAAACATGAACCCCCTTACTAACCCATCTTATAATACTACAAAATAAAGAAAAATCGCAATAAAAATAAAAAATCTAAAAAAATCTAAGAATATATCGCGTTAACCTCACACTCACTTTCCCCCCCCCCCCACCCTAAACGTAAAAATCCAATCCTTACCAACCCACCTTCTAATACTACAAAACCACGAAAAATCACAAAAATCGAGAAAATATATACAAAAAAAATCGTAACTACAGCATGTCTCACATGTTAACATTACCATCAAATACCAGCCAAATATCATACCACCCATCAAACAAATCACCTGATTATACCAACCATCCATACAAATAAAAATGCTGACCACCACACCTCAGACATACAAAACAAAATAAATACAAATAAATAACAAAAATCTAAAAAAATAATAATAAAAAATCTAAAAAAATATCACGCTAACCTCACACTCACCCAGCTCCCTACACATCATCCCCTACCATTACCTACCCACATACCAATACTACAAAACAAACTGAAATAAAAAAAATATACCAAAAATCATAACTCCAGCATGTCTGTCATGTCACCATTGCCATCAGACATCATTCATTTTAATTATTCTACCAACCAAAACCTCTTATACCTACCAACCATACCAACAACTATAAAATCAGCATATCTCAAAAGTAGTAGCAAATAGAGAAGTTGGGCATAAGGACATCGGGCATCGGAGCCGGAGCCGGGGGACCACCATATTGTTAAGTCACCCGACCGCCACATTGGATGTCATAAAACCTTTCACCCCCAACCTGTGTGGCCTTTGACCTTGACTTTGACCCGAGGACCTTTGACCTTAAAAACAAAAAAAATTACAAAATTCCAAAAAATTAAAAAAAAATTCCGAAAATGTATTATTAATAAATATTCTTAAATATTATTAAAATATTATTAAAAAATTATTTAAAGGACCCACAGAAATGACCCATTTTATCAGAAATGCTGACAGGGATCAGCGATCCATGTGCTAGGGCAGTGAACCAGGTGACCTTGGGATCAGGTGATCAGGATCAGTGTCTATGACCTTTTACCTTGACCTTTGACCTTAAAAATGAAGAAATCCAAAAAATCACACACTATGTGAATGACACGAAAAAATTTAAGATTTCTTTTTTTATGTTTGTGGTCTGATGTATGCAAATATGTGTGATATAAATAAAAATAGTATTTATTTCATTGCTGGTTTTGTATACTGTCTGATATATAAAGAAAACGATAGTACTTGGTTTATTCACATAGGCATACATTGAAAAAAATTCGAGTAGAATAGTTATGCCTACGAATATTAGTCGAGATAATAAATAATTTACTTAGTGTAGTATTTAGTATTGAATGTAGGAGACCTGAAAACAAAGCTGAGATAACTTTTTTGTTGTAATCTACATAATATTGCAGTATAACTTAAAAAATTAAATAAATTTTGAAATAGAATAAATAATACAAACATTTTTATCCTCGTATTTTGATCCTTTATAATACCCATGTCTGTTATAAACAGATCTTGTTAAAAAAGCAAAAGACTATTTTAAGCTTATCACTATTATTGTTATATCGGGCTTAAAAAAATAAACTCCCAGGGTTAGAAATAATTCTTGCAAATTGAATTCCATTAGGCTGGTCCTAAGATATTGCAATTTGTATTCACCTGTTACTAAAAATATTAAATTTTTTTTTATAATTCTTTACACATGGTGCAAGCTAATATAAGTCCTACACCAGCGGAAAAATTTACAAGATATACATGAGTGGGGGAAAATATTCAGAGTCGAGCAAGTGGAGCAGATGCAGGAGATGAAGTAGATGGAGCAGATGGATCAGATGGAGCACATAGAGGAGATGGAACAATGGTGGATGGTATGAGAAGAAGAAGAAGAAGTTTATTGTGTCACTGGTAATGCGGCTGTATGTTTGTTTCATATGGTCTGCCTGGACGAATGCTTGAGGTATGTTAATTTTATAGTGGGTGGTATGGTTGCTAGGTATAAGAGGTTATGGTTGGTAGAACAAGTAAAATGGGTGGTGTGATGGCAATGGTGACATGACAGACATGTTGAAGTTATGATTTTTGGTATATTTTTCCTCAATTATTTTAGTTTGGTTTGTTTTGTAGTATTGGTATGTTGGTAGGTAATGGTAGAAGATGATGTTTATGGTGCTGGGTTGAGTGTGAGGTTAATGTGATATGTTTTTTGGATTTTTTGTATTTATTTTGTTTCGTATGTCTGAGGTGCGGTGGTCAGCATTTTTAATTGTATTGATGGTTGGTATAATCAGGTGGTTTGTTTAATGGGTGGTATGATATTTGGCTGGCGTCTGATGGTAATGTTAACATGTGAGACATGCTGGAGTTACGATTTTTTGGTACATATTTTCTCAATTTTTGTAATTTTTCTTGGTTTTGTAGTATTAGAAGGTGGGTTGGTAAGGGTGGGAGGTTTATGTTTAGTGTAGTGGGGTGAGTGTGAGGTTAATGTGACTTTTTTTTTAGCGATTTTTTGGGATTTTTAGGGATTTTTTTTGGAATTTTGTTATTAATTTAATGTTTTATTTTTTATTTTTAGGTCAAAGGTTAAAGGTGAAGGTCCAAGGTTTGGTCTAGAACCATTAAGGAAGTCTCAGAAATTGGCTGAAATTGGATTTCGGTGCTGTTTTAGAATGTGAGATGCTTCTACCATTTTGAGGGGAAAATGGGAAATTTTTAGGGAGGATCGGAAAATTATTAGGGAAAAGGCAAATTTTGATTGAAATTTAGTTGATTTTGAGGGGGGGAAAGGTAAATCGAAGATGGCGGCAAAAATCCCTTGAACGATTTTTTGGTGGTCCCTTTTTTGGGCTGGGCAAAACTGTAAATTTTCAGGTGATTTTTAAGGAAAATAATAGATTTATGGGTAAAAACGTGCGATTTTGAGAGAATAATTTCAAAATGGCGGAATGCTAAATAGCTGCCAGATCCGTCAGTCCCGGACCCAGGAACCTGCGCCAGCCTTCCCTATACTCTACGACTTTTCATATTTTTACTTTTATAACCTACGAATTTTTTAGACAGGTGTCAGTCTATAAATACCTTAACATTTGTTTAGCATTACAATACAGTCACAACAGAATTAGCTGACAGCGAGTTTATAAAGATTACAGCCTCCACCTGACGACCCAGCTGATGGCAAAACGAAAAGTAAACATTTGGCTCTAATTTCTTCGAACTGTCAAAATCTTGCCAAAATACATGATACAGAGTGGAACTACTGTGGCATGCCTATTCCAGCGGTCGCCTCCCGTGGCGTGTTTTGCTAGTGTGCCTGCCTTAAAGGTTGCCAAATAACGCTGTTAATAATCTTTATGATATTTCCTTGTATACGCCGTGACTGTGATTCTCCCACCAAAGTGAGCCGGGTTCGATTCCAGGCTGGGGCACTCCCGATGTTTCGCATTTGGGAATCGTGTGGGATGAAGCCGTTGGTCAGCGGATTTTCTCGGTAATCTACCAATTTCCTCTACCCTTGCATTCCAGCGCTGTTCCTTAGTCACTTCTCTTCACCCTTATCGGCTCTCGAGATTTCGAGCCGTCTAAACCTCATTTACTCAGTTCTTAAAGGTGACCAGGGTCCGATGTGAAACAGGTATGAGGAAAATACTAAGCAAATGCTAGAGAAGTAAACCAGCTATAGGCTGTTAACAGTAAACTGAGCACTATTGAAATTTTTACTTAACATCTACTTGACTGCACGTTGTGTATTCTCCCGCCATAAGTACAATTGACATTGACAAGGGCCTGACCATTTTATTCGTACGTCGGACAAGTGAAACTATGAAATAATTGTAAATGGAACTAACAAACTTGCAAATACTTTCACTAATATGCATTAAAACAATCAGAAAGAAAAGGAAATAATTTCAGTATTTACATATGTTTACCCAACACTTTAAATTCAATGTTAAGACATGGAACTACTTTCTCTCCGTAGTTACTAACTTTACTGTCGGCATGCAAATAAGTGAGCTCTGTTATGAATTGTCCTTATGGTCATATTCATACAAGAAATGGCTAAGGCGTAACTGAATAATAAACCATGATTAGGTAGAGCACAACAGTAATTGGCGGGGTTTATTAACATGATGATCTTACAATAATATATAATATAATTATTACTCGGGGCAGCTTATAAGGATTTTCATTATTATAATTAACCTATTATTAACCACACACCGCTACTATTGCAAACTACAACGAGAGTCTCCGCCTTATTCAGCGTTTTGGAGGCTGTTTCTGGTAAGCGGTTATCGACGGCCGGACGTACACATCTCCGTGTATTCTCTTGGCGATGGCCCGATGAGGAAAGATGCCGCACCCAGGGTGACGCTGACCCTATATCGGCGCGCTGTTTGACATAACAGACCCCGATTACTGGTCAGTGGAGGTGGTTCCTGCACCTGGCTGTTCGCAGTATGTTGTTTCAAGCTCTTTCATGTCCTGGTTCGATGTTTGTAGGCGTGATCAGGCAGTCGTCAGCCTAAAGTCTGATCACACCATAACATCTCCCCCCAGTGTTCACTAGTGAGATGCACCCATCTCGCTCTGGAGTCTGTGTGAGTTTTAGTTGACTTGTAGTCGCGGGATTCATCTTGTGGCATTAGGAATATGGACCGGGCTGAATTCCTCTTCGCTACGGTAGCAAAATTTTGGAAATAAATAACAGTAACAGATGGATAAGTGAGGTATAGGGAACTGCCAATTGCTATCGAGAAGTCCTCGGGCAATATGGGCTGTAGAAATGCTGTGCTTTGTTTTTGTTATGTCTGTGTGGGGCTTGAACTCCAACAGTGCAGGTGTGTGCAAAGTGTCTTCTACGCGAACGCGTCAGGCATTCTTGAGGGTACGAGTCCCTAACACTATGTGGTGTGGATCTTGTGATTACCATAATTATTTAGAAATGAAATAACAATTAACTATAGTGAAATTATACTGTATGAAATTGAAATTATAATGAAAATGAATAATTTAAACTCCAAATAATTATAATTTGAAGATTAACTGCTCTCCCCGTTTAAATGATTATTATGTTTACAAAATTACTATGAGAACCTGGAAAGAATTACACATAACACATTCAAGAAATTTACATGTTTATTACAGGGATTAATTATGAGCTACATGTTAGTACTATATAAATGTAGTGATGTCACGACATTGCGTACTGACTCATACATGACATAACAGTTGTAGGATTGAGATACGATAGTATCGGAACATAGCAGGTCACTTAATTCATAAATTATGAAAATAAAACAAGGCGGTAGCTACTTTGTAGCTTTGTTTCGATATGTAGCTGGGAATGGAAGGGATACGTAAAGTATCATATCATAAGATGTATTTGGTTGTACACTATTACTTACAGTTAGCAACACTTTTTTAAGGTAATAAAACAAGGCGGTAGCTACTTTGTAGCTTTGTTTCGATATGTAGCTGGGAATGGAAGGGATACGTAAAGTATCATATCATAAGATGTATTTTGTTGTACACTATTACTTACAGTTAGCAACACTTTTTTAAGGTAATAAATATGTGTCGATAATAAATAATTAAATATATAATATCTGTAAAAAAATTTTTTTATACGTATGGCAAAATTTGAATTGCAGTTATTAATTATCATTTACTTTCTTTTTTTGTTTTTGTCACAATGCAATTCTGTTTTCTGATGGTAAGATTCATATTGTACTAATCATTTATTCACATAAATAGTTAGATACAAGTGTATTTCAAGACTTAACTTCTACATCATAACGTTTTTCTAGTTTTACAAACTATTTCTTATTTATTTTTGTAAATTTCTTATATTTGTATTTTTTTTTTTTTTGGATAAAGAGAAATTTTCTTTTGCATTATTTACTGATTATAACATTATATGTTAACCCATTATTTGTTTAATAAACATTCTTAATTCTATTGTGGAGGTCCATTATTATTTATTGTTTAACTTTAAACCTATTAAGTGTTGAGAAAGTACGGAGTTTGAAAGTGAAGTAATGTGAATTGTGTTATTTGTGTAAAATGTTATTGTTACATACAGGATGGGGTGCGAATGTTGTGTGTAAAGCATTGAAACCACTGGTTACCTGAATACAGTGTTACAACTCGTGAGCTGATTTACAACTACAGCAATGCTGATGCTGTAGTTAGAAAGTGCGCATCTTGACACTGGCAGAACAGGTGTTGTGCTGGCTCTGTTATAGCGGATATGGCTCTTACGTCGCCCTTACGTCGTTTGTGCATCAGGCCTCCGGAGGCACATCAGTTGAGGTGTGACGTCACTGCTGGTTACAGCTGTTCTGAAACTTACATTGGGATTTATGGACAAAAAGCATTCACATGTTGTTTACAAACTTTGTTTCAATTTAATTTAACCAAATAAGAAGGCCTTAATAGTGTATGTGGGTTATGCTTATTTAAATTAGCTTGTTAAAATTAATTCTGTTTTCAATTTTATATACACATGTGTGTGTGTGTATTTTATTACATCACTAGGTGTGTTATATTTATGAGTGTGTCCGACCTGGTGTGGCTTATGTACAGAGGCTTGCATTTAATAATTCTGTTTCTGAATGGCCTCTTTGTCTCGGGTGATAATATCTTTATTTTGCTGATGGTACTGCTAGGAATTAATTTCTTAAGCAATATCTACAAATGGGAATGATTATACAATTGATAATCTGTACACAAGTTTTCTTGTTATCTGAAAACAAAATATAGCAGTACTCTGTGTGCGTGCTTCTAAACTTTTATTTAATAAAGTATTATTATAATAAACAACAACATATATTGACAATACTAAATGGCACAGACTAATCAAGACAGTAATAGGGCATAGGTGTAACCGAAATTAAAAGAGCGGTAAGGAATTATAAATAATTTCTCATTAATAGTACTTCCGCACAAAGGTTGGCTCCAAGGTTGTGCCCCTGCTGCCTAAAGCTCCTTCAAGGCCAGTAGAGCACAGAAGAAAGGCCCACCAGAACGAGTCACTACTCCGTCAGGAGCCTAGAGAATATTGTCCCAAGTCTCATGCGAAACGAAAGGATTTTGACCTCCTGAATGAGTAAGTACTCGTATCAACTGCGTGAAGTGTAGGTAATCTGCAGACTAACTATTACAGTGGAAATGGGTTTGCCTCGAGCATAACTCCCATCTCGTAAAAAAACCCTTGACATTGCACACAATTATTCATAATTCATGTCGGATTCAGCAGTCTGAGCAACAAATAGAGAAAAGGGATCACAGAACTGCTTGAACCCAACTCATTCTACCCCGTGTTCATATGGCAATAGATTGCAGGAAGTGTAAGTGCATATTCAATCGACTCTGAACTGAAATGTAGGAAAGTAAACTGAAGTTAAAGGCAGGTGTTAAGTGTTAATATTGCGTGGCGTGCGCCGGCATTCTGTTTCACAAGGACGGCTGTAGTGGCGCCGCCAGGAATTGCTGATGTGCTGAGTGACGACATTAGCATCAGAAGGTAAGAGGTGGTGGACGGTTGGGGGGGGGGGGTGTTCTCGGCCCGCCCGCCGTCGAACGAAGTGCTGACACAGAGAGAAAAGAAACACGCGTTCTTGGACGAGGGAAGAGAGAGAGAGAGAGAGAGAGAGAGGGGGGGGGGGAAGCATTCTACTTAGGCAACTGGGTCGTGCAGGTTATGACGTTCCATATGGTCACTATTAAGAATATTTTACGTTGATCACATAGAATTATTGCATAAACTATCATATCTTATTTCTACCTTATTTCTAAAAGATAGGTTGAATACTGGAAACCGCAGTAAAATTCTGTGCCTCTATATATGAACAGTAATATATTTTCACATTATTCATCCTATATGGAATTTATTAAATTAGCATGCATTGTTAGTTAGCTTAATGGCAATTGTCACGTGATTATTAATTACTATTACAGTAATCCCTTTAGTTAAAATTACTAAATAGAGTGCACACAGGTGATATATATACGTAGTTAAATTACTAGAATGTAATTTATGAGAACTTCGTCACAAATATATAAATAATTATATAATTATATTATATATTATTAATTACTATTACAGTAATCCCTTTAGTTCAAATAACTGAATGTATATATATATATAGCTATTTTAATTAAAGGAATTACTGTAATAGTATTTAATAATATATAATATAAGCTAATAGTGACCATATACTAGGACTTGCAGTTTATGCTGGAATTATTTAAATTTCAGTACTATTATTTACTTGAATATGAAATTGTTGCTTTGTAATTTTAGATATAGGGCTGTAAAAGTTGTTATTTTTTAAAACTAATTAAGTTTTAAAAGTAGATTTTATGATATTATCTCAATTATTCTGCTACTGAAAAAATAGAATGATTAATATTGAAAGTGTACATAACTGAAACCTTTATTATAATTACTACGTAAATTAACGTGGGTGGGGAGGTTGTTGAAATGAGTCGGTGGATGGTAAAGAAACTGCCTCTGCAAGTCACCGAGAGAGTAGGAACAGAAAGGTGACTACACCATTGTTATGAATTACCCTTATAGACACATTCATACAAGAAGGGGCTAGGTGCGTAGCTGAATAATGAGCCATGATAATGTAGAGAACAACAGTAAATTATGCGGTTTAATAACAAGATGATCTTACAATAATAAATCACGCGATTATTACTTGGGGGAGCTTTTAAGGCATTTCATTATTCTAATTAATCTGTTATAGGCTGTTCACGTTAAAATGAGCACTTTTGAAAGACCTGCTTAAGATCTGCTTGTACGCATGTTGCGTATTCCTCCGCCTTATGAAAACTAACATTGCCATGTGCTTCATCACTTTATTCGTGCGTCGGTCAAATGAAACTGTGTAATTATTAGAAAAATAAATATATCACAAATCTGCTAATTCTTATACTTACGACGCATAGAAAAAAATAGAGTGAAAAAGGAATAATTTCAGTTTGCACAAATGGTTACTTAATACTATATATTTGGCGGTAAGATGTGGAAATATTTCCAATCCATTTACCAACTTTACTGAACGCATGTCGCTCAGCGCGCCCGTTAAAATATATGCAAACAGCGGAGGTGACTTTTTCCTAAGGTTGATTTTAAAAGTGCTTACTTAATTGTGAACCACTTTTATGATTATTTACCACACACCACTACTATAGCAAACTACTTCGAAAGTCTAGACTGTTTCTGGTAAGCGGTTATCGATGGCCGGATACGCCCATCTCCGTAACCTTCTCTTGGCGATGGCATGATGGCAGGGTGACGCTGACCCTATATCGGCGCGCTGTTTGACATAACAGACCCCGATTACTGGTCGATGGAGGTGGTTCCTGCACCTGGCTGTTCGCAGTATGTTGTTTCAAGCTCCTGTCCTGGTTCGATGTTTGAAGCTTCAAGTCCAAGCTTCATGTCCTGGTTCGATGTTTGAAGGCGTGATCAGGTAGGCCGATAGGAGCAGTGACATTTCTTAAAAGATTGATTTCAGAAATACTTACTTATCTATGAACAGCTTATATACTGTAGACCAAAATCTGGCTACAGAGTAGGAAATTATACAGAAGTGAAATTGCGTGGAGGTCCTTGTCAAATAAGCGTACTCTGCCATCGACTAGCCGCTCTTGGCTCTGGAAAGAGGTCTTGTATCTGACCAGCTATTGTCCGTTGCCTGAATTGCCAACTGTTCCAGCTGCAGTCCGGAAATGTAGTATCTAGTTGTTGATTGACGAACGACTTTCCTTCGTATTGCTGGTTAATGAGTTCTTTTTGCCAGCGGGTGTGGTTGTGTTAAGGTTAATTCTATACGTGGTAGGAACAAAACGAGTTTTATTACAGGAGAGTTTGGTAGAGGGAAAATTTCCGCCACTAGGTGCACAGTGTTCCAAGGAGATCACTTATAATTGAAATTCCAAGCTACGTGAATAATGAAAGAGATATATTTTACCTAGTTACGTAGTTATTTTATACTTGAATTATGATTACTGCAAAAATTTTGTTTTTTAACGTAGAAAATAGAGAAAAAACAGGTACACAAGCGACATAGGCACTTACCTAGTGGCGAAAAATTTAAGTTACGAACTAAAAGCATTGAGCTTCCCAACTTGAGTAGAATAAACTTTAGTGAGGCTCGCAATACGATAGACTAAAGATGAGGTAGACCGCGTATTACTCTTCAGCGTATGTACTCAAAATTGACCTATCTCAATCATACACAGCTGTCAAAGTCACATGGTCAACAGTTATGAAAGTGTTTGTTTACATTTTGACGTTTAAATAATAAGCACTATTGTATGAGTAAAATACTGTTACCAGTTCGAATTTAATCAAACTGCGTTACAAATTGGTTAGAGGTAGTATACGTACATCTCTAAGCCCTTGTTTACAAATCAGTCTTCTTACCTACAATTCAAACCATGCCGTTTTCGCAAGATGTGTTGGCAGAAAAGCAGTTCAATGTTGGGACACGGAGACTGGTTGTGTGCAGCCAGCGAGATCTCTCTACCTCATGTGTAGTCTATACGCGCTACACGCCACTGTATCACAACAGGTAAACAAACAAAAGAGAAACGGCAAGGTGGGGGGTTGCACTGACGTTGATGTACCCGTGCCACAGACTCCATTACAATACAGAGGTAGGTGAAACAGTGGCTTGCCCCGACAACTCCAGCTCTTGCACACGCCTGCAACATGGACACTCTGGCCAGGAGAAAATGTTTGCAATTTCGTACGCCAATCAGCGCGCCCGGTGTTGTCTATTTCCGGTCTCTTCAAACTTTTGAATCAAACCGTTGAATCATCACCCCATATGTAAGATGTATTTTGTTGTTTCCTAAGTCTTGTATCGCATGAGTTTTATACTTCTATTATCATAAAACTAACCTTTCTTTTGAGTAAATTAAAGCTTTATTTATATTTTGTTAATAAATTATTATATTCCATTTATAATTAACATAGATAAAACAGTGAGAAAATAGGTGTGTAGTTAATGCCCAGTAAGAAATAGTTCTCATTGAAAATATGATGAAAGTGAGTGCGCATGAATGCGGTGCTTTGTCCTTTTGGTGCATTTTACTAGACAGTGCGAGATGCGGAGGAATATCCCGGAAGTAGAAATTAAGCAGGGCTTCATAAAAGCACGTAACCGAGAATGGAATATGACCTACGTGCCATCCAGCCGGAGCGGCGTCCGATGCAGCAGCGAATCTTCCTCCGCACGCATTAGTCAGTCACTCAGGTACAAGACCCCTTCCAAAACCATGTCGTCCTTGTGGTCATGTCGTTAACATGGTTATGCAGATAAGTCTCAATTTTCGCATTAAATTGTCGGTAACGTATTGAAATGCGCCGCTCTAATTATCACAATGTCATGTGACTAATCTGGCGTACAGACTGAAGATGAGGTAGAGACATCTCGCTGGCTGCGCACAACCAGTCTCCGTGTTCCATCATGTTCAATGCTTTTCTTCCAACACGTCTTACGAAAACGGGATGGTTTGGATTTTATTTTACGAAACTGATTTGTAAGCAAGGGCTTAGAGGTGTATGTATACTGCCTCTAACCAATTTGTAATGCAGTTTGATTAATGCCAAGTTTGTAAAAGTATTTTATTAATACAGTAGTGCTTGTCCTTAAAATTGAGATATAAACAAACACTTTCATCACTATTGACCTCGTGACTTTGAAAGTTGTGTAGGATTGGGGTAGGTCAATGTTGGGTACATGTGCAGAAGACGAATAAGCGGTTTACCTAATCTTTAGGCTATGATGTTGCGTGAGTGTCAGACGTGCTGCCTGCTCCTATAAGTGTTTAACCACACTCTTTGACACTTTATTCTGTTTTCTCGATTACGGTTCGTCTGGGATTGCTTGACTTAGGTGACCTTCTTTGTTATTTGGGACATGCTGATAAATAATCAATCAACTTTTCAAGGACTCATCACCCCCAATATGAAGTCTAAGTATCAAGCGGCACATATTTCCATCTTGTTTTTGTTTGAAGTGTTGCCACAGAAAGTTCGTCGATCGAATTCTGCCCCAGTCTGTATATACGACCTATGCTTAGAGACACTACAATTTCACGATATAATATGGTCCCACGCTACACAGCACATCGCTGTAAATAATAAAGAAAATCTCATTTGCTCATTAACCATTACCACATTAAAAACCCAGACGCCTGTTAAACTCGGCCACTAGTAATACAGCTACTGGATATTGCTTGCTACACGTTTACTAATGTTTGCAAAACGTGTACTGTTGGCTGCTACTTATTTTCTAATTGTTGCAACATGTGTAATATTGGTTGCTACATGTTTACTATTGGTTGAGCGTCGTGCAGGACAAGTCGGATGAGCGGAGTTTTATGACCCTTACCTGTCACACACAGAATGATAACGCGAAATCATAGGGTCGCTACCTATGGTTGATAGTAGTTCTACTTCGCTATTGCTAAGTATTGCGAGCGTTGGTTTCGCGCGGGATCGTCTTCACCCCTCTTATAACAATTATTATTCGCTTTCCTGTCATACTTTCAGTTTCAGAAGTATTATTGGAAATGTTATACAGAGTTTGTCCTTTAAAAGAAGTCACGTGGTATATGTGTGTAACGGAGCGAGGGAATGAGGAGAAACAGTCCAGTGTGACAACAAAATACCTAGAGTAGTTGCTGGAAGTGGCCGCCATTGACCTCAAGGCAGGTGTGCAGACGACACCAAAAGTTGTGAAAGGCACGGGCGAGGACATGCTGCGGGATGGCATCGATACGGGGCCTCTTTTAAACGACTCATCCTGTACAAAATTTACAATTTACTAGTTGTTTGATACTATTGTATTTAATTTCCAGTGCAGGTTATTAACTGCTAGCAAAAAGGCCAGCAACATATTGATAGAATATAAATATGTTCTCGACTATGTAGAAGTAGCAGATAACACAGAATTAAATTTCGGCACACAAGTATTAAACAACTCGTAAAATGTGAATTATTTATAATCGTACATTGTCAGTAATTAACCCGAAATGAAGACACGAAAACGAAGAAGTTGAGCAAAAGAGGTGAAGCCAGAGCCTTAAACACAGTGTGATCTGGGCGCAAAGCCGGGTCCAGTGGCGCTAGCGGGCAGAGAGAGAGAGAGAGAGAGAGAGAGAGAGAGAGAGAGAGAGAGAGAGAGGGTGCAGGTGGTGTGAGACGTGTCTCCCAGGCGGGAGGTGGCGCTACTGTGGTCCCGCCTGCGCGGTATTGATCGCTGCAGCCTGGTCGTCCCTCCCTCCCCGTCGATACACAGCGTGGCGACCACCCCCAGCAAGACCGCAGATGCCTTCCCCTCCCCCCTGCAGCATTTCCACACTGAACATCACCCACTGGCTTCATCGCCGTCCGTGCCTACCCTGACTACTCATTTTCATTTTTAACCTACTTTCCGAAATAAACATAGGCTTCTGTTATGCATTAACCTGGTTGTCTGTCTGGAATGTAGGTCAATCCCCCCCCCCCCTCAACCCCGCAAAACTTTTAAACCAGACAACTGAATTTATTCAGACTACGTCCACATATAGTAATTAGTAAGGACATCAGACTCCTACAATTTTCGATAACTTCGGGTACTTATTTTCAAAATGGCAGCAATTTAAAAGTTAAAACTATTATATTATATGTCGGGAACCAGGTATCCGATTTGAAACAAATCTGGTGCATTTACAGTGTATTATATAATAATTGCATTAAGAAAACGATAATTTTATTTATCTGCCATTTTAGCAGATAGTGCAAATAGAAAAATAAATCTTTTCCATTATATCATGAGAACCATTTAACCGATTCAAACCAAATTTGCTACTCTGACAGTGCATGATTTACACATTGGATATTGACAATAATGTTAACCTGCCATTTTCGAAGATAGTGCAACATGAAAAATAAAAGCTTTTTGTTACATCTTTGTAATGACACAACCGATTCTTGCTTAATTTGGAATATAAGTAAAACTTTTGTAGGTCATTTTCTTATATGCAATTTTTAAAGTATAAGGCACATTTCTAAAACGGCGGCTATAGGAATATTTTAGGTTTTCTTCAATATACTCAAATTATATTTTACAAACATCAAATGCGTCAATACATAGCCTATTTGTAGACCAATTTGTATGATAGCGCCACATGAAAATACAATTTTAATGTTATATCTCGGAAAACAATCAACCTATTCCAATAAAATATGGCATTCAAGAAATACAACGGCAGGTGATGTAAACCGACATGTTTTATTGTGTCAGACTATTCTTTTTAAAACTTGGGCTGTACAAACAATTAAAAATACTTTGCTGTACATACGAAACCATGCAAAAATCCTAACTTAACTTTTTGTGCTAGCAGTATCCATACAATGATCATATTTTGTCTACGCATAGACTCTATTGTCCCCCATTTTGTAAGCTACTGCCATAGAAATAAGTAAAGTTTTGTTATATGGTCTATATATCGGGTAACTATCAACCAAATGTTCCAAATCTGGCAAACAAGTAATAATGTGGTAGGTCATATAAATTGATAGGCTCTGTTTTCCGATGGAAAGGGGCTTGTTTTCAAAATATCGCCTACATAAACATTTTAACATAGCATGCTATATCTACTAAACAATGTAACCAATTTCACCCTAACATTGTATGCTGACAGTATCTTTGGAAGTATAAAAGGAGCGAATACATAAACTAATTTGTCCTAAATTTTGGAAGATAGTACAACATGAAAAATTAAGTTTTCGTGTCTTATTTCGGAAAAATGTTAACTGATACCCATCAAGTTCAGGCGACTACTTATACTTTTGTAGTCCATCTAAATTTGTACGATGTGAGGAGGTAGTCAAATATTTTCAAAATCAGTGTCAGTGTGCCACATGTCCCAAATACTTTCAACCGACTTAATATGTAACAGCATCTGTGACAAACATAGAATGTGCCAATATATCTTCGTTTTGTTCTCTTGTAATGAAGATACCACCGAATGAAAAAAAAAAACCTAGCTTTTTTGTCGTATGTCCAGTACCAACAACCAATTCACACCAAACTTCTCGCACTACCAGTTCTATAGTAGGCCACGTTTCAAGTGTGTCTAGCTTTATTTACAGTACGTATGCAAAAAAAATTAGATAACTTTATTATTTATTTGTATCAAACAATCTAACCAATTTCAGTTGAACTTCGTATACTGAGAGTATACTTAAAGGCATCAAATGTGCTTATAGAAATCATCCTTTGCTGCGTTTCTAAGTGGCAGGTGATAAAATGCATACCATCATTTATGCTGTATCTCTAAAACCAACCATCTAATTCTCACCAAATATTTCACACAGCTAGTACTACAGTGGACCATATAAAATTACGCAAATAAAGTTGTACATACATTATTAATTCGTGCGATATAAATAGTTTAGATGAGTTTATCATGCAATCTGAAATATTTAATTACCTATCAGAAACATAAGAAAGGCCTATACAGAACCTGTTTTAGGAAGTTTTGTATGATAGTGCTAAATGGGAAACTTAATCTCGAGAACTGGTCAAGATATTTCTACCAAATTCTGCACAAAAGTAGAGTTACGGTAGGTCACGATAACTTTCATGATTCAAGTGACTCTCGCATTTGTTTTTAAAATTATGTCCCTGTAAATATTTGAATTTGATAATCCCAGTCTACTAAAACTTTAAGACTCATTACTATCGATGTTGATGTTCCGAATCCTACCTCCGTAATGTATTTGGTTGCAGTCCAGCTTAACCCATTCAGTCCCAGTGTACACATTTGTGCACATTACGGACGTGAAGGTAATTTTGGTCTGTACTGCACACTGCGAAACTCAATAACCAATTATCCTACATGTGGGCAAATGATTCGCAAACCATTATACTGTTCTAGGTCATAAGTAGTTCATGCTACTGTAGTTGAACGAATAGCCTACAGCTCATTGGCTGCGACAACGAAGCAAGTGTTGTGTCGACATAGCTACAGCATGCATCATAATTATTTTTGTTTGCAACACCCGAAACCGTAAACTAAATTGGGTCTGAAAGGGTTAAGGTATGAGGCGTTCTTTGTTCGAGCCCCAGGTAAGACACGTGTGTATTTGTAATTGTCTTACTAGTATTACATTTGTTTCTGGTTGCATCTCTAATGATATCGTTATCAACGAGATCTACCATCTAACGTTTTAAGAACTTCATCAATATCATTTGCATCCATCTAAAGAAAAGTAGTCTAAGTAGTTATATAAATAATTTATTTTAGATTTATTATGGTATTTATTTACATGACAATATACAGACAATGACAGGAAATTACAATACAGTATCATCGAAAAAGGTGTCCGTGAATCCACACTGAATTAACGAAGTCCGTATCTGAAGTAAATTATTCCTGCATGCACCAAAATACGCAGAAACTCACAGTTTTGCAGCATAGCTAGAATGTTTGTACATGCGCTATCCCCGTTGCACGGCGCACATCTAGACGGTGTCCATTTCCATTCAGGTGCGGGGAATCTTGTCCGGAGACACAGTCCGCTGTCACAGCGTTCATTATCTCCCTCCAATGTCGCAGATCTCGGGTTTGTTCAGCGTAAACAATGTTCTTCAGGCAACCACAGAAGAAGAAGAAGTCCATAGGAGTCAGATCTGGGCTTCTAGATGGCCGCAAAACAGAGCCATTTATTCCAATCGAACTGCCGGGAAACCTGTCATGAGCTTCACGCACCTGTAGACTGTAATGAGGTAGTTCTCAATCTTGCCGAAAGATTACACCTACGCTTTGTACCCATTCAATATCATCAATTTGAGAGAAAAGTTTTATCATGTCACCATAGGTGACAGCAAAAATGAACGGGCAGTAGTAGGGGCGTACCGATTCTACTTCACTTTTGATTTATCGGATTTACCCTTTAATATTAAATTTATATAAAGAGTTAATCCTTAATCCAATTTTAATCCGATCAAAAATTCTTAATCCTTAATTCTAATCGGATTAAATCGGGTGTGTTTGATCAAAGAATTGTGGTCAAATAAATTCGAAGAAAAAGTTTGATCAAATTTCTTTAACGAAAATTGTTATTTCATTTTGTGTGTGCGTATACTATATTTTATTTCATACTTTTTGGATGGGGGAGAGGGTAACAGGAGCTCTGTACGATTTTGACAGTGTGGTGTTCTTCAGGCGACTGATCAGAGTGGTGGGTTACAATGTTTTATATAGGTGTAGAGTTTACTGCAAGAGTGTACTAAGGGTCATTTTTTTCGAATTTTGATGTGTTTGGAATGGGATATTGCTAGTAGATGGTAGATAGGCGATTTTTACGAATGTATATAACACACAAGAGAAATTCAGAGTCTTTAAATAAGTGAAATTCAGATTCTTTAAATGAGTTCTACACATCAATAAATTACACACATCGAATTGCAAACATAAAACTATCACAACTAAGGAATTTAATGTTACATGAGTCGAGCTTAGAAATATAATTTACATGAGAGAGAAGTATACCTAATACAATTACGTGAGCATGGAATTAACAATCTACAACAAAATGTCCCTATAAATTAAACAAACACAATAACAAGCTATATATGACTCCTGTCGCACATACCTTACACGTCCATCTGCCTATGAGGCTGACAAGGAGGAATCTTAGAAACATAAAAAGAAATTACATGACTCTACCATATTAATTAAATAATGAAGTAAAAAAGTTCCTATAAATGATTTTAACTAAACGACATTCTTCCTAAACATATTAACATGTTTACACGTACAAATTACACATACCTTACAATATTCAGCCTGGTGAATGATAACTTAGGACAAAAAAACTCTGAATGTGATTTCAACCAGACACAATCACGTACCTGAAATGATATTATAATAAGTCTGTTCGATGTATGAATGAGTAGCACTTACGTCGAGCTGTGAGAAGATACATGTAGCATGTCCGACAGGCAACTGTGTTTAAATTATGGTAAAAACTCGTAAATGTTTATGAAATTCACTGCACTTGTTAACACAAACAGTATTTTTTAACTGCTAGGAATTTTCGTAGACCGAGCTCAGAAATGTGATTTGAAAATCTTACCGCAATATTGACTTAACACACGAAAAAAGTTTCCCGATAAAATACTTTTATATTACAATATTAATCGCTGCTAGCACTGAGAGATGAAGGTAGGTGCGATGGTCGCCGCTCCGTAGTCGCGTTAATCCACGATCACAACCTCATTGTTCGCCACATTTCTAGAGCTGTGGCATATATGCACGACCTCGTACACATATGTCTCCCACACGCATTCATGAACAACTGACGATGGTGCCGATTCTCCAGAGAGTTTCAGATCGGGGGCATGCCTACTTGCAAATACCCCTTTACACATCCCACCTCCCACCCCTTGCCAGAGTGCTACCCTGGACTGCCTGCAATTGTGAATTTTTCGCCACTAAGGCAAGATGGTGGCAACTAGCTAAATATGGTCACATCGCTCCTGCTTGCCTGTAGACACACCCTACACCCCCTCCTCAGCAATCAGTGCCTGCGAGGTCCTGGGTATCAAGATTAGCTCTGAGAAAGCGTTATCGTATTTTTTGGGAGTTCGGGGCCCTTGCAGTAATTGTTTCACGACAATGCACCCCTCCCACTCTACAGTATTCAGAATGTGTTTTTCTAGTGTTGGCTTCCCTGCTTCACATCATCAGCCCATAGTCCTCTGAATGGGTACCCCGAGAGATTTTGCATGACTCGCTGTCATTTCTACCTTATGCAACAGGTTGACTATATGAGCAGGAAAATGAAAAAAAAATTACAAGTCCCTGAAATAAAGTTCCCATTATAAGCCCTAGTTTTTTTATTCAAACAGCAGCTTTTAACTATAATCCAGGAAACATATAAATTAAAAAAAGACCATACAGATATACAAGACATGTCTGATTCACTCATTAAAACAGAACTGTTTTTTTCTAGTATTCAAACAAGACACATTTTATTCACTCATTAAGAAATGTTTTTTACTGTCAATTCGACGTATATTTATTCGTAAAGGAAAGAAAAATATTGGGAGAGAATTTCCCATCTTTTTAAGAATGAGATATCGCGAGCCAATGAGGATGAAATGAGGTGAAAATGGAGAAGTGCTGAGCCAGACCGGATCATGCAAGTGATACTAGGGGCATGCACGTGATACTAGGGGTAACAAGAGAGATCTCCGATAAAACCGTTGTATCAATGGCAATGTCTAACACTTCATTCACACACTGCGAATTTTTTTTTGTTTTTATGGTGTGTACCACCTGGTGAGGTAAGCATTCTAACTGCTCAATCAATGTGATCCCTCTCGTTTTATGTCCATTCAAAAACTTTCCAAAAGCAAAATGTATTCCATGTAACATAAAATGTATATATTTTAATTTATTTAATATTTTAACAGTTACCAGACCAAAGTTTAATGAAACAGTATGTAAAAAGGCAGAAATCATGTTTTTTTTGCACTTGGAATATAGCAATTTTCAATGTTATTCTTACTTTTTTTACTAAAAGGTCCAAATTCTTGTATATTCATGGGAAAATGGTGGCCATTTTGAATCCTTACAGTATATAAGGAGGGATAAATTAATTTTCTATCAGTCTTAAATCTCCAACTACCTAGTGCACATCGAAGGTGTGTGTGTGCATTGCAATAGCACAGAGAACTATGCCAGGTGTCTACTACATGCATCTACACCAATGGGAAACATCTACACCAACAAGAAGCATCAACATCAACTGCAAGCATTGATAATGTAAACGACGCCAGGTGTCCACTACAAAATCAGTTGCCTATCACATCTACTACAGCTCCAGATGTCCACCACATCTACTACAGCTCCAAATGTTCATCGTGTCTACTACAGCCCCAGGCATCCACACCGAGAATGATGCCAGAAGTCTACAACATCTACTACAATCTTGCTACATCTAGATAATCATCAACACAGAATATTCAGGGGATTTCATCTCTGCATAATCTCGAAACAGGTACAATGCATTGTCACTGCTGTGACAATTGCTACTCTGAATTTGTTGAAACTTTCAATGCTATTTTAGCTTATGGGAAGGCGAAAACCAACTGCGAGAGTTGCCGGAAGAATTTATAATTTCTTTCATGGGCTACGAAATTAAATGAGTGTATCTGTTCCCCGTTGAACATTTAAAAGTTGATGAGGATATCGTATCCTATTTACATTGTGATGACTTTCCTTATGACATGCCTGCCTTACCTAATGATGAAAACTTACAACATATGCAGAGGGATTGTATGTCACACAGGCTGGAACAGCTACTTGAAGTTAGAATCTTTCCAGATATAGCAATGGGCTCATCTGGATTCGACGAAGAAGATTCCTAGGCGAGCACTGTCATCTAATAACATTTATATGAGAGAGACTTTTTTGTAAAAAGTATATAAAGAAATAATGTAAAAATGATGTGCTACTCTAAGGGTTTTGAAAACTACCAAGACAAATCCTTCGTAATTAAGGAGTTTGCTATTTCTTATGCAACCAATGCTAATGACTCTAAAGTATTATGGTTTAAATCTCCCAGACCTTGGTACAGTTTAAAACCTGAAGTTAAAATTATGTTTCGGGAGCAGACTTATTAGATACATAACCTGAAATGGGTCTCTGGTAACATAGCTTACGAAAAACATTTTCAATATGTAAATCTTCTTAGTTGAGTATTGTATATCGTAGTAGCAACATGACTTATTTTCATCCCACAAATCATTATGTCAGTCTGAAACCAGGAAAGTTCAATATCACTTATGCCCTATACTGCAACTGACTTTTGCGAGAATTTACGGAAACCTGTGATGATATGTTTCATTTTAGAGTAATTTACTTTCATTTAGGGGACAAAAAGAGTCACGAACTCATACAGTGCGGTGACAATAAGAAATTTCCAATGTTTCATGACTCCAAACACACATCTTCCATCCAATATTGAAGATGGGGACTGTCATTATTTTCAATCATATCATGATTTGGTTGAAAGCATTGTTTTACACGCCCCTGCTAGTAAAGTCGTTTATATGTAAACAGACAGATTAAAACCAGGGCGTAAGAAATTCTCATTCCTTGAAAGAAGAGGTCAAGAAGAGGATCTGGATCCAATTAATTGCTAACAGTTTATAAAAATGTATTTGTTTTAAAGAAAAATGAGGTTTTTATTTTTCCAGTCTTAATTGATTAGTGTTACCCTATACTTGTTTCAGATTAAGGTATAATTATTGTGCATGAAGTTTTGGATCGACTGTATTTTTTAATTTATTTGTATGCCGACTGTGGGAGAGGGGGAGAGAGAGAGAAAGATTCTTAAATTATCTATTTAAGAATGTTGCATTAACAAGAAAGAGTTTTGTAAAGAAAACAATTAAATAAATCAGATAACAACCAGACTAATTAGTTCGCCAAAAATACTAAACAGCTAAAGATATAATTGAATTTGAGAAAAGATGCCTGCTGGAAAAATTATAAACACAGATAAAAGAGTTTATTCTTTTGCCAGCCTCCATAGAGTTATCAGATTATCCATTAGTTAAAGGCTCTGGGTTCGAATCCCAGATAAGGCATTGTTAATTAATATATACTTTGCAGGTGTGATTCCCATCTAAGACATGGTTGATATAAGCTGGGTTCAAATCCTGCTTAGATCATGTATGGTTGTATTCTAGTTTCTCACTTTCAGTGTTGGGTAGATATGATTGTAATATATAGATTCTGGGTTCGATTCGTGGCTAGGTCTTGTATGATATTACATAGTTTGTAAGTCAGTAATAGTTAACCATATTAACTAAAAGGATTAAGAAATTAAATATAAAAATAACAAATAAATTATAGTAAAAACAGGAATTTGTACGTATATGTAAAAGAGTATTGAGTGATAGCATTAAATTGATTTCACCCCGTAATGCAAAAAGTATGTATTGCAATGACAATTGTTTGTGTAAGAAATTGTGAAATAAGCACGTGATTCAAACCTAATGGCTTAAAACTGAACAATTTCATATTAAATTCAGGTATAAAGACTAAAGTGCAGCATATCCATGCAAAATTTAAAAAATGCATAAAATTCTTTTAAATACATTAAAATTGTTTAAAATTACTATAATGTCTTCAAACATATTAATCATCAATTTGATATCAATTTTAGGCTAATAGCATTATTTTAATATTTGCAACAAGGGAGAGTGATGGGCTATAAATAGGGATACCCACCCACTGGAGCTCATTTGCTACTGTGACTTCATGGAGGTAAAATCTCCCACCCTCTTGCACTTGGACAGCCAGTGAACCAGTCCGTGGTGATAGAGTACCTAGGTCAAGGGCATCGGCCACCCTCTTGCTGCTTACTTCTGCCTGTTCGTTCCACAATGGGGCTTTGCGACCAAGGGACCCGCCTGCCCATCACTTCTACTGCGACAGTGAAAGCAACCCTCCTAGCCTGCCAGAGAAGTCACCTGCAGAGCTCGCCTGGGACTGCGATCGCCCGACCACATGCTAGGCTGCCAGGGTAGGCTTCCACGGAGCTCTCGAGGGGATTACGACTACCCGGCAGCCCACCTGCCCCTAAGCTCACCTGGTGGAGCGGGGTTCAGGTTTTGTTCCACAATTAATATCTTCACTACAAGAGTTAAAGTGAATAATTTTAAATATAAACAGTTAGGTTTTTTGGTATTTCGTTAAAAAAATTTCGCATTTTCTTTAAACTTTTATTAAAATGCATGAATTTCGTTCGACTTTTTAACAAACTGAATGAAATTTCTTTAAAAATCCTTACAACTGAATGAAGTTTCTTTGAAATCGTCAAACTTTTAAGAAAATTTAATGATTGCTCTTTGAATTCGTGAAAATTTTTATGAAATTGAATGATTAGTCTTTTAAATTATAAAACAAGTTTTTGGAATTTTTAATTAAAGTTGGGGATGACTGTGAGTGTGATTGAAGGGGAAAGTAGATAAAATTCAATTCCATATGTATTCTGGATGTGACATGCTGTACATAATCAATGTACATCCATGGCAATTAAGATACTTTTTAATATTTTAAACTTTTTTTTTTGGTATTTGTATTTTTTGACCTTGTAATCTGTGTTAGACAATTTTGTAACAGTAGTAGTTGTAGTAGCAGTAGTAGTTATAGTAGTACTAGTTGTAGTACTAGTAGTAGTTGTAGTAGTAGGTTCCAAATGTAAATAAGTATGATAAAATGTTTGGAAGTTTAAATTGTAAACTATCTTGTTTTTGATAAAATGTTTTCTTGTTGTTGTTAATAATGTGTGCTTCTTTAGTTTGTAAGATGTTCGTTTTAAAGTATGTCAAAAAATTTAATGTATTTATTTGTTTAATTTATTTTTAAAAATGCTATTGAAAATTTTTTTTTACTGTGTCAGTGTTTGTTGTCAACTAGTTTTAAATATTTATCTCTTAAGGGCAGATTTTGAAAATTGTGATTGTTTTAAATTTGCGATCCGATATGTGTAATTTATTCATATGTGACTTGTTTAAAGACTGTAAATTTCTCTTGTGTGTTAAATATATTCGTAAAAATCGCATATATACCATCAACGAGCAATATCCCGCTCCAAACACATCAAAATATGAAAAAATAAGGAAAAATGACTCTTAACATACTCTTGCACTAAACTCTACACCTATATAACACATTGCAACCTACCACTCTGGTCAGTCGTCTCCAGAACACCATACCGTCAATATCGTACAGAGTTCCTGTTACCCCATCCCCCACCCAAAAAGAAAGATAGAAAATAAAGGATACACATACACAAAATTTTAAAAATCATCGAAGAATTTTGGAAAAAAATTTTCATCAAATTTCTTTGATCACACCCGATTTTATCGTATTATTATTAATAATTAAGAATGCTTTGATCAGATTAAAATCGGATTAAGGATTAACTCTTTCAATCAATTTGATATCAAAGGGTTAATCCGATTAATCAAAAGTGAAGTAGAACCGGCACGCCCCTACTACTACGGGCCTTCAACACGATAATGCATTAGCCGACACCACACATGTACCTTAGGCGAACCACGAACGTACTCTAAAACTTCACTGAGTTGCCGAGTCCCCCATACCTACTTGACAGTTATGATTGTTAGCACAGCTGTTAATGTGGAAATATACTTCATCACTAAAAAAAAAAAAAATATCGTTCGAGTCATCATTCATTATTAAAAAAAAAACAATGTGCTAGGCACTGCGTACATTAAACTGTTTCACAAAAACAGTTAAACCTCGACCGAGATTCGAACCTAGATCACTTGCAGCCGAGCGCATTGCTTTAAGCAATCTCAGCTGATGTTACTGCTGATAAAATTGGAATACTTTTAAATAAACACACTTATATTCTTGCACAGTATGCGCTAATAAATATTTCAAGTTTTGCAGTTTCACTTCTTAGTTTCCTGTTGAACTTGTTTTATTTGGATGTTCACGCTCCTAATAGTCGCAAAAAATACAAACCCTACGTCGAGCTGTATTTGCAAACGAAGGCAATCAAATGAGTGGCAAAAAATATATATATGTACAGCTTATTCAATCAAATATGTCGTGGACAGTCTAATTTATTTTGGCTTAATACATAGGCAATTCTACTCGACGAAAAAAATTAATTTTGTTGCTTTTCAAGTGTTGTTTACTGAACAAAATATTTAGTTGGAGCATCTAAATATTTTTTTGGCGCTACAAGTAAGAGCTAAGTACAACTTATTCACGGCTGCCAACTCGTGAATACCGCACGTGGTGCCAACGTTAACTCCGGCGGTTCTCTGCCGTTGCCACACGGCACGTCTAAAGATAATTTTCGAGGCCGCCTTCACACGTAAAATACTGGCAAAGTACTGACAAAGTATTGGCAAGGAGGTCCAATGTCTTCAGTGTAAAGGTAACAGAATCTAAAAAAAACATACGAACATCGCAGTATAGCAACTAAGGCCCTGTTACACCAACATCTTCCCCGATCCGAGATCAAATGATCCTAGTTCCGAGCCAGGATCCAGTTTGATCTTGGTTCCAGTGTAAAAGTGTTGCACCAACGAAATTTCATGATAATCGATCTTCGATTCGTCGATGTTGGTTCCAAAGTGAGAGATCAATATTAAGTATTAGATAAATTTTGCTTTTGGTTTGTAATATATGCCGTTATGGAAGTAAGGTTATTTTTCACTGTCGATAGAACTATATGTACGATGTTTTATCTATTTTAAGTAAATTATTGATGTACGAATTTTATTAAATAATATTCTAGTGCGTATTATGTTGTTTTAATTTCCCAAGAAAACACTTGAACGTAGTTCTATTTGTTGGCGTATTTTCAAACTACATTTGTTGACGATGGCCGTTGATCTCGGATCGAGATTTCGAACCGGCAATTTCGGCGGTTCGAAATGGACTTCATCTCGATTTCCAGTTCAGCTCTGAACTCTAATGGTGAAAGAGCTTTCTGTGTCGATCTTAGATCTGATCTCGGGTCGACTTTCGAACCACGATGGGGCAACCGGGCATAAGCAGTTAAATGGCTCGGACAGACGTTTGTATTTAAAATTGTAATATTACGATGACACGTAAATTACTTGCACTAGAATTCTGCAAAAAAATACAATTGACATTCTACATATCACTGGTTTTAATTTCTTGATTTGAATAGCGATAATTTCATTTGGAAAAATGTAACTTTGTTCGATAAATACACTTTCTTACAACTATTAAAATCTGTGTCTGGGCTGGAAATATAAGCCCTTGTATCAACTTGAGATAAGTGAAACCAACGCGTCAATAGCACGTTTAATTTCCGAAATATTTGCGGAGCAAGTTTTTAGGTGATTCATCGTGTATATAGGGCAATAAAGCATACCGCGCTGCCATATAATAATATAACTTGGCAGGTGTCTAATGCCGAGCGGGGTGGTGCAGTGGTTAGCTTTCGGACTCGCATTCGGTTGGACGTGGTTTCGATTACCGGTTCAGCCATCCTGGTTTCGATTCCCCAATGTTTACCCAAGGTCACTCCAAGCGAATGCTAGGATACTTCCTTATTATACACGCTATGGCCGGTTCCTGCTTATCTCAGCAGCTTGCTCCGTCTCTAGTGATTATGTCGCTGACGAGACCTTATGACGTACTACAAATAGTCTATTCACATGTTAGCACTTTCTAAATCCCTGTTTGCGATCTATTTTCCTTCTCGTTTTGTATCCTTTCACTGTATGTATGATTAACATTACCGTGGACCGTCTCACTTTATTCATACACCATCCACGTGGGATTTTTAGGAAAGTAAATACGTTAATAATACTAAAAGTCATGCTCTCATGTATATGAAATAAGAAACACTGACTCCAGGGAGCCATAAATTTCCATATAACACTCTCAATAAAACGTCAAGTCCAAGAACAATTTTATTTAAATTCCCTATGATTTCAACTGGGAGCCCACTTGTCCAGTATGTATGATATACCGCATTCGTGCGCATTCAGTTGTAATTATATTTTGCATGAATACTATTACTACAGGCTGTTCACGATAAAGTGAGTACTTTTTGAATTGAACCTTAGAAAAAAAGTCACTGCCCTGCATGCATATATTTTAATGAGCGCACTAAGTGATATTCGCCCAGTAAAGTTGGTAACCATGGATGGAGGGTAGTTCCATGTGTTAACGTCGAATATAAAGTGTTAGGTAATTATTTGTGACAACTTAAATTTAATTCTTTCATTTTCTGTTTTTTTAATGCATCGAAATGTAAAAATGGGCAGATTTGTAAAGTATTTAATTTCTTAATAATTCCACATTATAATGACCGACGGATGGATAAAGTGATGAGGCCCATAGTAGGCGGAGTAATACACAACGTGTATACAAGTAGATCTTAAGCAGTGCTTTCAAAAGTGCTCATGTTACAATGAACAGAGTATATCTAGGCGTTACCAACACACGTGTTTTCCTCGCTGTTTGTATTCATATTATTTTTTAATGAAACATCAAAATATGTAGATAAAATATAAATAACATTTAAATTGAACAAAAAAGAGTTAATTTTATGAACACATGTATAAAACGTTTGTGTAAAATGTAATATTTTAGAAACAACTAAACACTTCATTCAAGGGGGGATTTTTCAGAGGTTTGATTAAAAAGGTGTACAGTAACTGTGACTGGACTATACCTTAGCATACGTGTATAAGCTATTCACGGTAAAGTAACCAATTTTTGAAGCCCTCTCAGATGATTCCGGTGAAATATATATTGCATGTATTACTTACATGGCAATACTTATTTTAACACTTTCAGTGGAAATAAATATATAATTTTAGGCGTTGCAGCAAACAAATCTTTTGTTCGGAACTCTAGGTACTGGCATCTAGACGACGCTTTGTCTTACATCGGGACCAATAGAAATATATCTGTGCTCTATGTTACTGGCAGCAGTGGTTTATGAGGCTACGTAACATACATAGACTCAGCAGAGAATGCCGTCTCCCACACGTATGGAACCTCTCATTGGACAGTATTTTCTACTGTGTACAGTACATGCCATTCAAGCCACTTCATAAGCAACGTCGTAGATAGAGGGCACTGTGACTGAAAGGTTTAAAAAGTAGTAGAAAAAACTAATTTGACACGTGCTCAGAATGTTGAAATCCCGGAAACAGTGAATTTTCCCGGCGATAAACCATTGTCTCTAGTAATTAATTGTAATGCGCGCGGTTGTAGCATTGTGCAAGAACGGTGACTGGTGCGTTAAATTATTATGTCACGAGGTTTTGGCGTGTGGGGGAGGGGGTGACGACCCGCATGGCCTCGCGAGGTCGGCAACGTGTGGCGACACTGGCTCGCGTGTGATGGACCAGTAGTATCGCTCGAGGGAGCCCAGGTTTCCCAACTGCGACCCACAAGCCGATCAACGTACTATCGTCAGCTCTGGCAGCAGCCCCCTGTATCCTAGCCACACACAACACAGCCATACACTATTCACGGTAAAGAGAGAAGCCGTCTCATTTCGAATGATACTCAATAAATATATGTATATTTATTTTAGCCGTAGGATTTAACTTCCGAGTGGGGTGAAATATACACACTGTGTTTGTAACTTACAAGGCATTTTTTACCAAAAAAAAAAAAAATGGGGTGTGACTGAGTTGGGGACACAGGTTTATTTTGCGTGAAACAATCTACATTGGCGCGCTCGGACGCCTTTATGTTTATTTTACGTTACCGGCACCACTTCACTCGATCATATGGGGTTTTATGGGCATCACTGGATTGATTTTGAGATCTTCTTTCCAGCCGTATAAGATTTATGTATTTCGACTTGGGTTTTTGACGAGTATAGGCCAACATTTTGTTAAGTTTTCTTAATTTTTTACATTAGACTAATACAATTTCTCCAACCACGCCAGACAAATGTATTAGTACACGCAATCGATTGATCTCGACAAGAGCTGTCGATTGAAACTTAAACGAGCGTCGTAGCTTCTCCCAGTCAAAAGTTATACTACGCGGAAGTTACGAGACACGGAGAAACTAACTCAAAATTGCGATCCCCCCCCCCCTTCTTTCTCCTTCCTTACCACCGCGCACGATGCTTCTCAGTCTTCACTCAATGAAACAAATTCTTTGATCCTTTGGTAATCGAATGGTGTAATTTAATTTTCAATGTAGACTATAGATTCGGAGAGGCAATGCCAAACAGTATCACCGATTTTGTTATCATCGGTTTTTTTTGCCATCCACTATGGTTGCAAATTTAAAGACGTATACACATAAAAAAAAAAGTAGTTGAAGGATAGTAAATGCCTCAACGGTAAAAGTGACTAGGGCCTCAGAAGTGCTCACTTTACCGTGAACAGCCTACACACACGCGCGGGCGCAAAATGGCGTGGTACGGTTCTTTTGAGGTGGGGCCCGAGTTGGTGTAGCGGTTAGACTGATCACCTCCCACCTGTGCGAACCTGGTTAAATTCCCGGATTTTTCTCTGGGATCTCCCGTTTCCCCCGCTCCCTTTCTACCTCGCTACACACTCACCGGCTCTCAAGAGCTTGAAGTTAAGAGCCACCTAGATCTCTCCCCTCCACGCCACTCTTGTGAAGTGAGCGTGCCTATTGGCTGGTTAGATAAGTTAGCCAACGGGAACGGACTTGGTGGTCTCTCGAAAACTGCTGCGTGTTGCTGTTCCTGAGGGCTGGACCGCCGGGTAACCAGTACATTGTCAGGCGCTGCTTGGCGAATTTCGTTCCCACCTGTCGCTGGCCGGCGACGCCATTTTTCTGGCATGCGTAACTGCAGTTAGCGGAATCAGCGGCTGTTTCACCTCTGTATTCCTATGTATATCGGATATTCACCGTTGTAGGCTGTTCATCGTAAATTGAGCACTTTTGAAAGCCCTGCTTAGGATCTACTTGTACGCACGTTGTGTATTCCTCCGCCTTATGTAAAGTTACCATTGCCTCATCACTTCATTCATGCATCGGTCAAGTAAAAATGTGGAATTATTAGAAAAGTAAATGTGTTAGAAATATGCCCGTTCTTATACTTGGACGCATAAAAAAAAAAAAAAAAAAAAACAAAAAAAAAAACAGAGAGCAAAATAATTAATTTCAGTTATCACAAATGGTTACGTAACACTATTTATTTGACGTTAAGATACGGAACTATTTTACCATCCATCATTACAACTTTACTGGGCGCTTGTCACTCAGTGCGCTCGTTAAAATATATGCAGGCAAGGGCAGTGATTTTTTTCTAAGGTTGATTTCCAAAGTGCTCACTTTATCGTGAACAGCCTTTAACACCTTGTGTGCTGGTCTTCACGCTTATTTGAGCACTTTCTAAAGCCCCGCTTACGGTCTATTTCCCTTCTCATTTTGTACTCGTACACTATATATAAAATGATTAACATTATTGTAGACCGTCTCACATTATCCATGCACCAACCACGTGGGATTTTTATGAAAGTAAATGTGTGGGGATACTCAGTGCAATAACATTGTGCATAAGAATTATTTCTTACAAGGCGTTACCAACACACCTGTACTATCATGGTTTTTGTCCATCTTAATTATAGATGAAATATTATAGTTTACATAAGTGAAATACCAATCTAACCAAAAATAAGGTACTTATATGTCAACGAAAGTATAAAACGCTCTAGATATATGGTATGGCATATTTAGGAAATAACCCATCACGCCTTATACATAACATGATTTTTCTGAGGTAAAATTCAGAAAGTGTGAAGGAATCGCAGAGTATACCTTGTTGATGCCGAATGCAGTACCAGTTGTCGCTCTTTTCGTCTTAAAATAAACGCCTATCCCCTGCTGACGAGCGTAGCTCCATTGACGTGCTATAGGTGGCAGGGCGATCGCTTTATTTACGTACGCTCGTTCGTTTCCACGCGAAGCCTCGAGAGCTGGTAAGGGTGAAGTGAGATGAGTATGGAACAGCGCCGGAATGATGATGCGGGGGAAGCAGGAGAGACACAAGAAAACCCGCCCACCAGCGGCATCTTCCGGCACGATTCCCGCGTGCGATAATCCGGGAGCTAACCCGCAGGGAATCGAACCCGGTTCGCGTAGGTGGAAGGCGAGTAGTCTAACCTCATGCACCACGGCGACCCCTAAAAAATAAATTCATTCATTAAAATTGCAGTTGATGAAGCTGGCAATGAGGGCACGTAGAGGGGGTAGGCTACATCCGCAGGGCTCCGTAATGAGTGCGAAGAGCCTCTTGTGGAGGCATCTAGCACCGCCTTTGTAACAAAGGACGACGAAGAGAAGGGGTTGTGGTAGGCTGGGGAGGGCGAGTGACAGAAAGGGTATGTGCTCCTTTTGTCTAAGATCCAGTTGGATCCATGTAAATTAAAAACAACGAAAGCGAGAACTGTGTACAAAAATGAGATTTGAGAAATATAAAATGTAAGTTGTGGTAGATGTAAATAAAATCAAACAATTGATATTTCAATTTTATTATACTGGAATTGTGTTATTGTCATGTGTTTTTATTGATCCTGTCGGAGAGTTGACTTAGTTGAGACGTTTATTTAGTGAAAGCCAAGGGAAAAGTCTAAATGATGAGTAGTGTGATTGCTGAAGTGAAGAAAATATAAAATCACCTCTTCTTCCTTGGGTGACTTAGTTTTTAATGATGTGATGAGGCTTCCGTCTATATAGAGCTGGAACAGCGTAGCAGAGTGTTTGAAGACTAGCTTTCCCACGAAACAATGAATCGTGCGTCCAACGTGCTGATGAACGAAAAAAAACACACTTCAGATGAGGGCTATTGGATGCTTTCAAGACGTCACGTACATCAGAAACAATATTTCACAGCACTCCAGAATGGCTAAAAACGGCTTTTCAAAACGTCATATGTCAAAATGTACGCGTCAGATACATACAAAACAACTCAGGGTCCCTGCGCTGAACCTTCCTACAGACTTTCCACTAATATAATAATAGCGTCACAGCTGAAAGTTCCATAATGTACTCGCAGTGCGTAGAGAACACTGCGCGCCAGTTCAGAGCCTTGCTCTTAAAGGCGATGGCATACTTGACGGGCATGGCAGTGTCGTCCTTATTGCTCCCACGCTTCTCAATCTCAAACAAGAAAAAAAATCCAGGTAGACGGGACCCTTAATGTTGTGTATATGCAGTGTGGAGCGTGATACAGCACTCGCGTAGTGGGCAGTTGAGACTTAGAGTGGGCTACTGCCTGCTGCTCATAATATTTTTCCAGACTTATCTCTGTGACGACTTCGCCCTGGAAACACTACTGTCCCACCCCCGGACGGATTTCATTAAATAAGTTAATGCAATCCCCTGCTCGGTCACTTCCGGATTTTATCATATGGGAATCGTGTCGGATGATGCCGCTGGTCGGCGGGTTTTTTGGAGATCATCCGTTTCACCCGCGCTTTCATTCCGTCACTGCTCAATACTCACCTCAATCACCCTCATCGGCTCCCAAGAGCCGCCTAAATATCTTTACTCTCTAACCCTAACATAAGTTGGATGTTCACTTTACTATTAAGTTACAGTTTCTGAATATCTTGATTAAGTCTTTGATATTGTGAACAAATTACAATTTATTTTTAGACACTGAAGCATGACGGTCGTCAAAAGCATAAGAGTCCTAGTGAATCCACGAAGTATTACCACTTGTTCACAACGGAATCGTTACAACCAGCGAGGATCACAGACTTAACTCTTTGATGTGCACATATATTTTTATATTAATTTATATTATTTAAGACCAAATTCAGTCCAGGGTTCGTTTATAATTGGTACTTTTTACAACTTAGTTTAATCTAATTATGTCATAAACTTTTTTTTTTTAGTTTGTAAGTACTACACATTATACATAGGGTGGAAGCATATACTATAATTTTAATTTTCACATTAATTATAACTTTAATCTTAATTCAACTTTTATTTTAATCTTAGTCAATGTTGACAAAATAAAACTTTCGCACAATAGCTCTACTCAAACTGGATATGAAACAGAAAGGACTTACACCTCACCATGAACAAGTCCAGCGGGGTGGTTTTTAAATCTCCCGGCAGGTCATTCCGAATTTTGCTTGCAATATATGTGAAATATTTTTTATAAATGGACTTTGAATAACGAGGAAATTGAAAGGAATTTTTATTGCGAGTATTGCGGTGATGCAAAGAGTCGAAGTTAATAAGTTTTACTAGTATTCTGGCTTTTGCGTATAAATAATTGTTTTTAGTTGAGTGAATTAATGATACAAATACCTATTTTCCATATTCAGCCATTTGAATGTGAAAAGGGCGTCGGGGGCGTAATGTCGCTTTTTAAGATTGAAGCATTATCTAAGGCATGAGTTTTGTACTTTCTGTACTCTATGTTTTTGCTTTTTATTGATATTAACAAATAACCCCGCGCACTAGTTAAAAACTGACATGCTGCAAAATGCGACATTTTTAGCGTGAAACGTACTTTCTAGTTCTTATAACGACTGACAGTTTGAAACCTATGGAAAGGGTTTCATCAGAACTATGGCACAATAAGCAATCAATTACACAATAGTTCGTGTGTCAGCAGCCAACAGTATTCCCCAGGGATAGCAGACGCTGTACGTAGACTTGTGCTCGGTTCAGTACCTACACAGCATTCACCATGATTCTATACCAGCTCTGCCACATGTCAGGTGTGAACGAGTACACTCGCGATTATACTCGAGACTCAACAGCCCCATGTTATTATACGCTGTACACAATAAAATGAGCACTTTTGAAAGCCCTGCTTAAGATCTACTTCTACGCACTTTGTGTATTCTTTCGCGTTATGTAAAATTAACATTGCCGTGGGCCACATCACTTTATTCATGCGTCGGTCAATTAAAACGGTGAAATTGTTAGGAAAGTAAATATTATACAAATCTCCTAATTTTTACACTTCGCACCTTGAGCGGTTGTTTCACGTCTTTATACTAAAGGCCCCCGTCTAACTGGAGTTTCTTTCGAAACACTAAGTACGATATTGCCACGAGCTTCAAGTGCGCCATCGCCTTTAAGTGCAAGGCTCCCAACTGGCGTGCATCAGTCTATTCGCACTGCGTGTATAGCCTGTCCACGGTAAAATGAGCACTTTTGAAAGCCCTGCTTAAGATCTACTTGTATACGCGTTGTGCACTCCTCCAGCCTTATGTAAAATTAACATTGCCATGGGCCTCATCACTTTATTCCTGCGTCGGACAATTGAAACTGTCTGATTATTAGAAAAGTAAATATTTTACAAATATGCTAAGTTTTACACGTTGATGAATTAAAAAAAAAAACAGAAAGTGGAAGAAACAATTCTAACTATCACAAGAAGTTACCTAACACTCTTTATTCGACGTTGAGATATGGAACTACTTTCCCTCCATCGTTACCAACTTTACTGGGCGCATGTCTCTCAGTGCGCCCGTTAAAGTATATGCAGGCAGGGTAAGTGACTTTTTTCTAAGATTGATTTCGAACGTGCTCATTTTATCGTGATCAGACTTTAGGGATTATGCTGTCTTCAGCATACACTAACGTATTACAGAACTATATGATAAAAAAAAAAACGAAAAGGTATAACATTTCATCTGCATGACTTCATGTCGACTGTTAGTCGGTTGTAGGACAGAAATTTTTTATTAGCCGCGAAAACTAGTACAACCTTCCTGCACCAGTGAATTAGGAAGAATCCAATATTGTGGTACGCGCACCTGTGAATTATACTAACGGCCGCGGATTAGTACACTCTTAACTTGAAACAGTGAGAACTGAACCTAATCAGAGAAAACCAGTGAAAATGGAGCGACTGATAACATCATTAATATTATGGATTAACTTCACTGATTGATTTGTGATTCCCCCTGAGTATCATGAATTCCGCTGCCAAAAAAAGCCCTTTGTTCCCAGTTCATTTGCTTGGTTCGCCAGTCGAAAGTAGCTCATAAAGTGACTTCCAGTGAATGTTATTTCACTGATTGATATCACTGATTCGTGCTTAGGTTGTTGCTTAAAGGGGGGACGCACTTTTAATGACGAAGTCGGCCATGCACTTGACAGCACTGGGGGCAACTACGTTGCATGATTGGGAACAAATCTATCTTATAGAGCCGCCACCAGATTGGACATAGGAAACAAAAACAGGGAAGTGATAGCTGCTTAGGGGAAAGGTGCTCGCGAAAAAAAAAAAAGATTACATGGTAGACTTCAATACTAGATACAAGCACCCTGCAGCGGTTTGTCTGCTGCCATTGGTTGCTGTGTGCTTGAGAAGGCGTTTTCATATTTGACCGGGACACTCAGAATTCGGCAATGTCGGCACGGCTTCTACGTGATTCGTGTGCAGACAATTAACACAAAAGTAATTCAGCCAATCAAGATAGGTATACGACCCTACGGTGTTTTGAAATATAACTTGTCTTGAAATCTTTTTGTTAATTTTCACTAGCCCTAGGGAAAGGGGAAGGAAGTCTGCACGGGAGATAAGTCTGCATAGCTCATGAGGATATAAGTAAGGTGAGGAAGAAATGTGTAAGCAGAGTTGCACGGGACGCAGCTCATCGCAGTAGAGGTGGGAGATGGGGGCAAGCCGAGCGATCGTGTCAGCATGAGTGGGTTACTCACAGTACGTTTGCGGTTTCTTCACACTTTGCGAATCAAACCTTTGACAATTCGCCGCATGTATGGTGTGTTTGATGGTTTCCTAAATATAACGTGTATCGCAAGCCTTTTATACTTGTGTTAACATAAAAATTCCCTTATTTTTTACATTATGTTGAACGTCTACTTATATTTTACCTATAAATTATAATAATATATCTGTAATTCCTCTGAATAAAAACAGGGAGATAATAAATGTGTTGGCAATACTTAGTAAGAAATAACTCGTATGCAATTTGTTTTTACATAGAGTGCGCACGGATATGGCGCTTTGTCCCTTTGGTGTGATTTTCTGGACTAGGTTAAGCTTTCCTTGCATGAGGTGGAGGTATATGTTGCACATAGAACTTTAGCAGGGCTTCGGGAAAAGGAGGTAACCGTGAATAGATTATATGCACCTGTTTGTGCGAGACAGTGGGTGTGGAAAGAAATAGGGCGCTCAGATAACGCATCTGCCGCAGACCAAATGACGTGAGCTTGGAAGGAGTTGCTGGGTGGAAAACAGAGACGACTGGTTGACATAGCCACTGAGCACCAAAACAGGAATAGAATATTTAGAGAATTCTGGCTAAGTTTTAAATTCCATAAAATACATTCTATTCCCAATTAAATTTCAATTTTAAGGCAAAACATTATTGTTACATAAAAATAATTCTAACGGAAGCACGTTACAAAATGAGGGAAAATGAAGGGAATTTATTCTACTTATAGAAAAACAGTCAATAACGATAATTTAAAAGGGGTCTTGGAAGTAGCAAATGCACATGCTGTTCTTTTCGAAATTGTTTTTTCTAGTTTTGATGGCAGTGTGAAACATTCTTACCTGAATGTAATTTTAAAATGGAGGTAAATGGAAGTTGGTGGATGAGCCATGTGGCGTAGAATTTTAACTGTGCATTCAGAGTAACCGTCTTCTTTGCCACATGACCAGTATAATGAACACAATTCTGTGGTGTCGCCGAAATGAAATAATCAGTTACAATATATTCTTTCCAGTTTCGAAAGGGAAGTTCTTTAACATCCCCGTCTTCATAGGTTTCAGAGTCAGGAGTAGAATGGGTTAGATATTTTATTGCCACCTAGGATTTAGGAAACAGTAATCTTTTGTAACTAACAAGGCGCTTCTCTTCTTCATTGCCGTCCTTTCTTCTACGTCCCACTTCGCCAATTCTTCTTTTCCTAGTGTGGCAGAGTACACTTTTGGCTTACCAGCATTTCATCGGGTGTTTGCACATTCTAAAGATGAAGTAGACCGCTCATTCGTCTTCTGCACGTGTACCCAACACTGACCTACCCCAAAGGAACACGACTGTCAATGTCGTATGGTCAACGGTGATGAACGATTATGTTTATATCTTAATTTTCAAAAGATAGGCACTTTTATATGAATAAAAGACTTTCTCGAATTTGAATTTAACCCAACTGCATCAAAAACTGGTTACAGGAAGTCTCAAAACACTTGTTTACTAAACAGTAGGCTATTCTAAACTCAAATCCAATCTACGCCGTTTTTATTAGTCGTATAGGCAAGGATGTAGTTCAATGTTGGGGCGCGGAAATAGATTGTGCGCAACCAGCAAGGTCGCTCTACCTCATCTTTAGTCTGTGTGTGTTTGTCGTTATTGGCTGTGGATATATAAGTCAAGGTCGCACTTATTCAGTTGTACCTACACACTTGTGTCCGCAATGAAGAGTACTGTTGTAGTTGAAGATTACGACGATGTTGATAGCTGGGAGTGAGCACCTTCAGAACAATCAATGGTTGGTTTGATCTTCTTTCCAGTATACACAGAGTAGAAACCAGTTATCTCAAAAGAAATTACAGTGTTGAAATGAGTGAATGTTGCAAAGACTGCTGTCTTTGTCACACGAGCTATATATGAAATTGTTATATTCCTCCCAGGACTCAAGTCTTCCGGATGGCCGAAACCTTTCATAAACAAAGAATCGTGGCAAAAATCCACCATATTATTCAAAACCCCGGCGAAAGTTTCAAGTTACTCCCTTTCGAAAAAGGCAGCGATCCCAATTTTATTTTTCCTTTTTTCAATAACAATTTCGGTGGGTTTAACTGATGTTTTGACCACGCTTTCATCTAAGTTATATATCCAACTAGGAGGAAAGTTGTATTTCTTTAAAATCTCTTAATAATTGTAGAAGAGACAGTCAGGTACTTGCTACTTGTCTGTAGAATCCTGGTGCTCGCGATAGGCTGGTGCTTTCAGCCGTTAACACTAATAATTTATTTTTTGGAGGTAAAATTCACTTATTCCAATCCAAACCTACCATTTGGTCAGAAACCAGTTCTTTGGCATTTCCCTTTTCAGCTTAGAATCCTATTAAATGACATGCTGCAGAACATGCTTGGGCCCTATAGCTATAAGGACATGGTGGTTTTAGGATTTTGGTTTTTGTCATTCCAAGCAAATCATTTTCGACTTGCATAGCTCATTCCAAACAATCTGGTACATTTGGCAAGCTAGAAGTCCCCCATCATATACATAATTTTACGTGCTGCAGCTGGCGCCGACTCAGCTGCGCCGCGCCGTAGTCTCAGACCCACCTCGCTCTTCCCTCTACCTGGAACGGTGCGCTTGCGGTCTCCTAATTGCCCTTCTGGGAATCCCGTGAATGCCGACAACGCCGAGAATTGCTGACGTCACAGACCTCCTCTTGCCTGCTAGAGTTTCCGATACGTTTAGCGACGACGCAAGAATGTTCTGGTGAGACTGGCTGGCGCCTCAGCCCTGCGCGACGCATCACGCGACTTGGTGAAGATTCTAGGTGGCGGCCTAAAACATATGTATATATATATATATATATATATATATATATATATATATATATATATATATAATAACACACACACACACACTGCCGCAACTCAGCGGCCGGCAGTCTTTGATGGAGGCCGCCTGGCCGAATGTGCGCTAGTAAAGTGAGGTGTGGACGACGACTGGAGATTGCGGGACGACGGCGGGCGAGGTGTTTGTGGCGTGAATGGATGAGAGGGTGTGAAACCGACGAGTGAAGCCTACTGTGCGTGAGGGCGCTTGGCGGACTCTAGAACATTGCGACTGGCGGGACATGGACTGAACTGAGGTGGGACTGAATGGAAGTGTAATACTGGTTTTATTGTAAGTATTAGAACTTTCAAATATGGACGCATACATTATAAAAAATAACTGAATATGTTGACGCACTGTCCATTGGGACTGATCTTTAATCATTTAATTTCATTGATTTCTTTGTTGTAATTATAAATCTTATTAATTTGTGTCAATTGTGAACAGTAAGTGATTTCAATTTGTTGTGAGAATTTGGGTTGAGAAAATTTTTCTGTAGTTATTGTAAATAAAATAAGGAAATTATAATTAGTTCTTTTATTTGATAAAGACCTCCGTCCCTTAACGAACTTGGCATAGCCCACTTAATTTCTGGAGAGAGGAATTGTAAGAATATCTATGGAAAAAAAAAAAACAGTTTCAAACTTAACTTCCTACTGCTACGATAGACATTTTTTTTTTCTTACACAAAGACTCAAATCGCGTACTTAAAAATGTATGTACGATTTTTTGCAATATATCTAAGAAAAACGCCGATTTTGAAACGCCAGTGCTCTGCATTACCTTACGAGCTGGATTTTAACACAAAGAAAACAACAAACAAACATGTTTGGGAATAAAATTAGGCTGCAATTGTTCATCACAGATGTTGGGAAATGTAGAAAAAGTTGTAACAACGGAATAAATGAAATTAAACCTGATATCAAACTATGCTTAATGTACCCTACTGCCGAAAATGTACCAATCTTCCTTACTTGTACAGTTCCAAACCAAATTGTAAAAGTGTTCTTTGCAATGCCTAAAATTATACATTTATCAGTTTAATACGATCAAAATATATGCAGTAAGGGGATTTTTTTTCTTTCAAATTTCAGTAATTGAAGCGGTTAGTTAATCATGAGCCAGTTGTTGTTTATCTTACGGTGCCGTAGAGTGACGACATCGAACACTTGCGGTTGTTGTAACGTTGAGAATTCATTATAGCGAAATGGTTTAATGAAATTCGGTTTTTCGAAGCCAGTTTTAAATACACAAACTTGAAAAGAAAACCTAAGTGTGAAATATGGCACTCTTAATCTCTGTAGCGAAGCAAATATAACAATTTTTTTTCAGTATAATTTTATTTAATTATTGAGTTTTCAGATCTTTACAGGAGAAAGGCTATAAATTAATGCTACAAAAGTCTTCAGTAGCACAGAAGCGTGTATTTTTCTGCTCAAAAAAGACGCGGGTGGTGCATATCTATCTGTAACAGGAACGCAATAAAACCGGATTTCATTAACACGTATTCCCCTATGCCAGAATGTCAACCAGGCAACAGCCTTGAGCTTGAAGTAAAGCAAATGCCTATGGAACACTGCACACAACTATATAACGTGAAGAACTCATACAAAAGTAGTACAGACACCATACAAGTTGTCAGAAAAGTGCGATTTATGCTGTATATCAAAGAAGAATGTATATATTTTGCAATATTATAAAAATTTTACTAAATAATACTTTTTAAATGCAAAAAACAAGCGATTTAAATAGTCTGTATTTTCTTAAAATTTAAGCTTATTTCCATTCTGGATGCTTCAGAAAGCAGAATTTGCAAGAAATCTTGGTCATGGAATATCGTCATAATGGTTACTGTGATTGTGTAAGAAAATTGTAATAAAATGTAGGGTATAATTTTATAATTGATTTTATGTGCATCTATTTGTCATAAACATTTATGGTTGAAATCTATATGAATAAAGTTAATTATAAAATTGATATGACACATTATTACTTTGATTTTATGACACATGATCACAGTAATTATTATTACTATCTTTCCCGCAAAAGGTTTTCTTTTAAATGATGCTTTCCGAAGCATCGAAAACGGTAATACGCTTCAATTTTGTTAAAAATGGTGACTATATCGATCAGTTAATTTTTCCATTTAAGAAGTGTATTTTAGTAAAATATTTTACAATGTTGCAAAATATATATATTCTTCTTTCATATACAGCATAAATCACACTCTTCCGACAATTTTGTATGGTGTGTGCGCTACTTTCTGTATGAGTTCTTCGCATTGCACGTACAGTCAGTAGCAGCGCTTTACTTGAACCTTAAGAACACCGTTAACTCCAGTTTCACACACATGCAGATGGCGTTTACTGCCCAAGAACATACCGGAATGCCGTTTGCCAATCAGCGCCTGTGACACCTGACAGCGCAGCCAATAGGGAAAATGTTGGTGCAGGCAAGAGCCAGTTGGGAACAGGCCCGTTTCCAGAGGTTCCCTCATTCCGTAAGAGAAGTCGAGTATACCTAGAGAGAGGGAAATGCCACTCCTCTATAATACCTATATTCAGGGTTACTTCAAACTTTTCTGAAGCAATTCTACTTTTACGATATTCCCACACCTCATGCAAACAAAGCCTAACTAAGTGTAATGCTGTTCACGATAAAGTGAGCACATTTGAAATAAACCTTATAAAATAGTCACTGCGGCCCTACATGCATATATATTTTAACGGGCGCACTGAGTGACATGTGCTCAGTAAAGTTGGCAACGATGGAGACAAAGTAGTTCCATGAATTAAAGTTTAATTAAAAATGTTAAGAAACCATTTCAGATAACTTAAAATATTTCTTTCGCTTTCGGTTTTAGTGCATCTAAATGTAAAAATAGCAGATTTGTAAAATATGAAATTTTTAAAATAATTTCACAGTTTCACGTAACCGTTGCATAAATAAAGAGATGAGACCCATTACAGTGTTACTTTTACATAACGCGAAAGAATACAAATGTGCAATGTTCATCTTAAGCACGGCTTTCAGAAGTGCTCATTTTATCGTGAACAGCGTGTAAAAAATACACCGTAGGTGGAGCCACGAGTATTTCGCGGACTGAGTTGGCAGCAAGCTAGGCTGGATAGTCCTCTATACACTCGAGACATTATCGTCTGCTTATTGGTTGCTGTTATCGAGCGAGGACTCTGTATAGGACTGTCAAACACTCACTAACACTACCGCTTCCTGCTTATATTACTGGCTCACAGTTGAACTGGCCTGTCTAAACAAATGTAGTCCAATCAGAACAGAAGGAGAAAAGAACAAGTGCTTGGAGTCTGCCTCGCCTCCGAATGAATTCGCGAAATACTCGTGGCTCTAAACATAGGATCAACCCACCTCATTCGTGCGCGATCACTTTAACATATTTAGTACGAGAACAATTTCTTACTAGGTATTACTAACAAAATTGTTGTCTCTCTCTATGCTTCATTGATAGGGATAGGAACATTTCGTGAATTCATTTCGGGACAACATAGACGTCAAATACATATACAGTGAAGTCACCTTCGCAATTTGATCACAGTTTATTAGACCCACCCTGCACGCCTCTGAGCCAATAGCAGACTTGCAAGGAAGCGCCTCGCGAATCCCATAACTGCCATGTGTGGGGCAACAGCCAATGAAAACGCAGCTGAGACTCCAGTAAGCAGAGGACTGAGGAGTTAGTCCACAGGTCATTGAACTAGCGAAATTTTCCTATCACTATTCATTAATATTAATTACAAATGAAATATTATACTTTATGTATTAAATATAAGTAAAAGTTTAATTTAAACAAAAGTAAGATACAATGATATCAAAGGTATGAAACGCTTGAGATACACTACATATTTAGGAAACAAGCAAACATGTGATACATGCGGAGATATTTATAAGTTTCGATTCCAAAATTGTGTAGCTAGCTACCACGGATAGACTGTATCTGGTGCGAGGTACAGTGGCGCTGTGTGGGCGAGGCGCGCGAAGATACAGGCCGGTGAATATTTTATGGGTCCAGGTGTCAGGAGACGCATCGAGCAGGCTCCGACAATACTACAATACGTTAAAATTTCACGGCTTTCCTCGGCTCCAAGAGGTAGCGAGGCGCCAGCCAGGTCGAGACCACGGCACAGGCAGCTATTCAACACGAACATGGGGTGACAGTCCATTTCCCGCAAGTGTGCTCACGTCGCTTAAAGCCTCCGCCTATACGCTCTTCTACTGCTGGTCTAGAGTGTTCGAAATACATGTTTCTCAACGAAACTACTCAATCTGCTGATCTACGAAAAGACCACACACTTCAGACGAGGGCTTTAGAGTGCTTTCAAGACGTCACCATTCCAAAATCCCCAAATGGCTAAAAACGGTTTTTTCAAAACGAATGGGAGCTTCTCACATCACTGTGAAGGCTGTTCACAGTAAAGTGAGCACTTTTGAGACCCTAGTTAATTTTCCCTATCAGCCATTTTTCATCCTTTCGCCAATCTTTTTTTTTTAAATAAATACTGCCACGTAAGCAATAAACACAGCGTGTATATGTTTTACTTGACTCAAAAGTTAACGCCTAAGGCTACAATGAAATATATTTATTGACTATTAATCCAAATGAATAGCCTATATCAACATGTTTATGCAAACTGAAAGTGAGGCTTCGAAGTGGGGTAAATAGAAATTTATGTTTGCCTTTCTTAAACCCATTCCTTACACTTCGCTACCCTTGTGTGTAACAGCAAACAAGTTCTGAGATGTAAATCAGTTTGGGCCAAAGATAAAAACTACATTTTATGCTCGAAAATATAATAGTCTTGTCACCTTGCCTCTTCCCACAGATACTCAGTATAAAAGTTGTAATTAATATGTAAAAATAAATTACATTTAAGCAGGGAAAGTGTTTGAACTCCTCTGGAATTGTATTGTAAATTATTATAACAAGACACCAAATGGGCGTAGGCCTATCTGAGTTCGCGAGGAATGGCGGTCTTAATATAAATAAAATTACTATATTTGGTTTTTATTTATTCACGCAGCTATTATTTACTACATTAAACGACCTTATCTCCCCTTTTATTGTCGTTATTATCAACAAGCACAATATTAAATGTCGATCTCTATTTAAATTTTCTTTCTTTTCACTGTCTCCATTATTGGTTATAGTCAATTCACACTCATTATTTACACATATTCACAATCAGTGTATTGCCATCATCCCCAATGTCTTACACTCAGGCATCCAGAACAGTAGTCCCGCCCGTCTGTCTCACTCCTCACTGTAGCGATGCTAGCAGTCCGCGCACTCCACTCTCGCCGCCACTCTTTGCTCTGCTGGCTCGTCATCTCCAGTCTTCGCACACCTGGCACTTAACGTAGCACAACCCTACAAACTCTTCAACTCTCGGCTCGGATTTATAAGTACTCTCGCTATCCCTTATCTACGAGGTTCTCCACACTCCGCGTCTCGCCGAGAGAGGCTATGGCGATGACCAGAATTTTCTTTCAGAGATAACTCCAGAAACTGAATCCGCCGAAAGCCAGCCGCGCATAAGCCTCGATAGACCTATCTGACGCACGCGGTGGCTCGCCTTTGTAAATCACCGCGCACTTCTCGCATTATCGCTCTCCCCTTGGCACACTTGTTTCGCTCGCTCGAGGGGACGGAAAAAGGGAGGCTATGCAGATCAGCAACTTTGCGTGTAGCATTATATTCTCCTAATTTTCCTCCCGCGTTGCTATATGCTTACTAGAAATGAATAATTGCAACAATAGTAAATGTCAAGTGAAGACAGTGTCGTTTCATAAATCATAAGCGAAGTATCAGTTACTCATAGCTTAAAACACTTTTTTATTATCAGTGTCCATAATTGATTTGCCAAAATTAGTAAATAATTGTGTACGTTTATTTATGCAATATTTCGAAGATTGTTAAAACTTAGAATTCAGTAATTTTGCGAATTAATATTTGGTAAAATCATATTTTTGAATGTTTTGGGCCTTATATAAACTAAGCACTAGGTTTTGAAATAAATCGTCAAGTAACTAATTTTATCAATAAAATTTGTCTGTTAGAACAGAACCTGCATCATAGATGCAATTAAAATTATTAAAAATATAAATTGAACCAAGACGACAGAACGGAAATTGACTATTTACATTAGAATCTATGGGAAAAACATGTATTTCGTTACTACCTCTAAATTTCGGCAGTTTAAGTTACTAAAGGAAATGGAATTTTCAGTTTGCTTCTGAAATTTCAAAATCACCATTTCCTCAATACAACTTAAAGTTACGAAAATATGTTAATAAAACTTATACACAAATATATATATATAATATATATATATATACATAACATCCACGTAAATAAACCTACGAGTGAAGTGAGTAAATATTTTTACAGTTTGAACTAACGAAAAATTATCTTGGACAGTAGCTAAATTACATTTTCAGTCTTTTTGTTTGAAGTACTAAAGAAAAAAGATTACTGTGGCAGGTATAATAAAGAGCGGAGAAAAAGATCTGTGTTGAGAGATTTGGGCGGCTGTTAACAACGAGGTCTTGAGAGCCGATGAAGGTGAAGCGGGGGGAGTATGGAGCTGCGCCGGAACGAAATGACGGGGGAAACGAACGCGGAGATCCCCGAGAAAACCCGCCGACCAGCGGCACCGCCCGGCACGATTCTCACGTGCGAAATTCCGGGAGAGACCCGGCCAGGGATTGAACACTGTTCGCCTCGGTGGGAGGCGAGCAGGCTAACCGCTCAGCCACCGTGGACGCTATCACCATTGCAGCGAAGCTCTTTAGCGCAAGGGTGGTACAAGACCCCGCGGAGTGCGAAACAAAGGGGTGGGGGAGGGTCTCTTGTCCACCCTTTGGTCTTCCTCATTTGAAGTCGGTGGGTTAGGAGAAGCTAACATCCTCAGCCCACCGCTCCAGGAAATTGATGACATGAGCTAAGCTCGGAGCAGCTGTAAAATTAAGCTGCCGAGTTTCTCCGCCAAACCCTAGTACTCATGACGTTCCCTCTTCACCCTCCCTGCATTGTGGTCATACTCTACTTGTATGCACGTTGTGTATTATTCCGCCTAACGTAAGATTAACCTTGTCGTGGGCCTCATCACTTTATTCATACGTCTGGTCAAGAGAAACTGTGAAATTATCTGAAAAGTTAATGTCTAACAAATCTGCTCATTTTTACACTTCGATGCATTAAAAAATAAACATAAAGCGAAAGAAATAATTTTAAGTTATCAGAAATGGTTACCTAACAGTTTTTATTCGACGTTAAGATACGGAACTACTTCGAATCCATCATTACCAACTTTACTGGGTGCGTATCACTCGCGTTACCCGTTGAAATATATGCAGGTAGGAGCAGTTACTTTTCTTAAGGTTGATTTAAAAAGTGCTCACTTTATCGTGAACACCCGTTAACTAGTAATGTTCCATTATTATTGATAATGTTGAAAAAGCAGTTTTAGTTATAGACTGGTTGAGAGTTTGTTACACCCTCGACCAGTCTGTCATACAATGCAAGCCAAAAACTTCTAAGCCAGAAAACAGTCCGTGATTTCAATCAATTGATACGCAATACACAGCTGTGTACATTACGCACGTGTAGGTAATTTTCGGCCTGTACTGCACAATGCGAAGTTCAATGACTAATCACCTTACCCGTGGGTAAACTATTCGCAAACCGTTTTACTTGTCACAGTCATAAAGTAGCCGAAGATAATAATAACCAACAACTCATTTTTTTGCGTCAACAAAACAAGAGTTTTATACTGCACACATCATAAATGTTTTTGTTTGCAACATCGGAAACCATACTTTAAATTGGGTCAGAAAGTTTTAAGCAGGGCTTTCAAAAGTGCTCGGTTTGCCGTGAATAGCCTTTACACAGAAGTGACATGGCGTCGCGGTCCCTTTGATGTAGGTGTACTCACTCCCTGATTGGCTACACAGGGCCTGTGGAAGCGTGCCTTGTGTCTCATTTGCTACAGCGTGCACCGAAATATTCTCTTTTGGTTGGGCTACCGCCTGGCAAATATGTGCCGGACGCTGATTGGAGGACGGGGTCTGCGCCATGTTGCTGGCCAGGTACGCCATTTTGTCCACGTTTGCTGCTGGAGTTCCCTGTAAAGGGGGCTATTTCAATTCTGTATTTTGTTCATTCACACATGGAAGAAGTGCAAAATCGTGTATACCTTAGCCTGTTACCAAAAATATAACGCGAAATACGGGTAAACTATAACTAACACTTCGGTCTCGAATATGCGGATCTTAAACATACCTTCTCAATAGCTACCAACTTGTTTTTCTTTTTCAAATATCTGCCGGACGGTTAAACTGACGGGAAGTATTCGCGGGGTTGTAGTTATTTAGTCCACTCACGATTACTTTCAACTCAACTTTTCAGGACCCTTGTAAAAATTCTACTTCCAGAATATTCCTCCGCCTTGTGTGAACAAAGCTTAACTGAGTCTAGGAAACTACACCAATGGGACAATGCACCGCGTTCGTGCGCGCTCAATGCAGTAATATTTTGTGCAAGAACAATATCTTGGCATTACCAACACACATTTTTCTCCCCGTATTTAGTAATATTATTTATGAATAAACTATTTTAATATATAAATGAAATACAAGTAAAGCTTCGATTTAACCAAAAATATGGCATAGGATGTTCACGGTAAAATGAGCACTTTTGAAAGACCTGCTTAAGATCTACTTGTATGCACGTTGTGTATTCCTCCGACTTATGGGCCTCGTCACTTTATTCGAGCGTCGCGTCGGTCAAATGAAGCTGTGAAATTATAAAGCAAACTAATACTTTACAAATCTGCTAATTTTTACACTTCGATGCTTAAAAAAAACAGGAAGCGAAAGAATTAATTTTAAATATTCACAAATGGATACCTAACACTTTATATTCGACCTTAAGTCAAGGAACTACTTTCTATTAATCGTTGCCAACTTTGCTGGGTGAATGTCACTCGGTGCATCCTTTAAAATATATGCAGGCAGGCGAAGATACTTTTTTCTAAGGTTCATTTCTTAAGTGCTCACTTCATCTTGAACAGCATTTACTTTTATGTTAACACAAAAATAAAACTTTCGTGATACATGGAATATTTAGGAAACAACCAGCCACGTCATACATGGGAAGATTTTTCAAAGATGTGGTTCAAAATGTTTGAAGAAACAGCGAAAAACTGTATACGGAAAGGTGGTACATAGGGCCACATGTTTTTTTTTTTTGCGAAAATATTTAAGCGTAGGCTAGACGTCAATATCCTAGGGCACATTTGGTAATTCAATGTGGTTATTAACTTCATATTTTTGTTAGACGACAGTTTCATACCGGGCTGGGCCAATTAGAATTAAGTTGCCACTACTCTGACATTCCGTGATTCGTGGGTAGACAAGTAATACGCGTGGCAATCAAAATAATTCACTCACAAAAGCGGATCGTAGCTAGAGTGTTTTGGGATACAAGTGACTAGGGGCACCTGTTTTTCGCGAAAATATTTCAGGACATGTTGTGTTCTAACGCACTTTAGTTCAGAGCCACTTCCGTGATTAGATCATATGAATTGTTACGCGTGTTATCTGTTTGCCCGAGAATCACGGACGGTCAGTGTCGGAGAATCTTAATTCTAATTGACTCATTCTGTAACAGGCTGTCTTAACGCAAATACAAGCGGCCAACAGTCAAATCAAGAATGCAAGTGTGCTCACAGGATATTGAATTCCAGCCTCTGCATAAATCTTTTCGCGAAAAAACAGGTGATACAAGGTGTAACTGGTTGTGGAATCTTTCCGCGATGAACAGGCGACCCTAGTGATAGGTACATAGGACCTGGGAAATTCTCGTTATTATTTAAAGACAGACTGAACAGCAAGTTAGTGTGCGTTTTATCGACTTCAGACATTGGCCGGAAATTCTGTATATCTGGCACGCCTCGGAGAACTCTTGAATAGACACACGGAAATTTCGCAGATTCTAGCAGCAAGCTAGACTCCACAGCCCTTTGTGTACTAGAGCCTCAGTTAGTCGTTTAATGGACGATGCACCTGTTTTATGACAGACCAGGTAGAACGGTATTCGGTCCTGCTAAGTTATAGGTACAATCTCGTCCAGGGCGTGACTTACGAACTGCGATCCAATTGAGACAGAAAGTCAAATGTATACATGTTTGAAGTCTTGTTTGTCCTCAAATGTGATCGCGGACTTTTCATGTCAATACGCTTGAACCGGTAATATTAATTCGGTGGTGGAGTGACCATTCTCTTCTGAGGAGATCAAGCATGTAGGTGACGTTGTTGAAGTGCAGGAGGCCAGTGAAACCACGGGCTGTGCTCATTTGTATATAAGGCGGTGGAGTCTACACTCTCGCCGAAAGATAAGGAGAATTTCTCACATCTCTAGTGATACATTATCACCAGAAGCGGAACCTCGCTCTGTAGGTACAAAATACGAAGTGTCTCATCCTGTAGTAGCTTCAGAGATCTCGGTAACGAACGTCAGACGCCGAGTCTAAACGAAGCACTCTCCGCCCTACGTAATAAGAAAAATATCGTTTCCATACAAGTTAGGGTATTCACGTCTCTCGTACTTTTACCTTTCAAAATTAAAAAAGTTTTAACAAGTATGATGGACATGTAAGATCAGCGGTTAGCAATCCCCTGTTATATACATTACTTCTCGCTCGTGTTCAGACACCGCTTGATAATATAGAACATCGTAACTTGCCATTTTCTTTAAATACACAGTAAACCATCTGCACAAGGAAAGCAAAGCCATTCATTATTAAAAGTTCACTAGTCATCAACATAACTAGCAAATTTAAAGGCTCCGTGAATCACAGGAAGGACCGTGAAATTTGCGGCAAAGTCGATTGGGAATAACAAGCGCTCGTAATTCAGTAAAGAATTGAAGGTAAATTCCTTCTGCAAATTTCCCCCACTACACGGGTTTTTTAAAAATCAGTTTAATATTTTTGGTCCCAAGTACAAAAATTAAACTGATATGTAGTCGATTTTCTCACAGTTACTCACGGCGGAGACACCTCAATGTCCAATTTCGGAAGGAAATTTGTCCTATAGCACTGCCTTTAAAGTATTCCACGAAACAAACCAAGTTTGTGACCTCAAATATACTGTTCTTAGTTTAATTGATGCAAACTCTTTCTAAACCCCTGTTCATGATCTACTTGTATGCGTGTTGTGTATTCTTCCACCATATGTAAAATTGACATTGAAATTATTAAAAAGTAATCATTAGGCCTACACAAAATATGCAGATTCTTACACTTATGTGTACTTCGAAAAAAGCAGAAACAAAAAGAAACAAATTCAGTGATCACAAATGTTTATCAAACACTTTTAATTCAACATTGATACATAGGTAGGGCCACCTGTTGTCACGAAAATATTTCCGCACGTGCTATATTGTAATACCCTACGGGCGTACTAGCGGTATTATTGTGCTTATTGGTGGCGTGTCTCTGTGAAAAGACATATTTCCTACTTGACTGGCCAATCAGACTTAAGTTACTCCAATACTGTACGTCTGTGATTCGAGGGGAAGACACGCAATACGCTTGCGCGTTATAATCACCCAACCACGATACTGGTTCTCAACTAACGTGTTTTGAAGTACAATTAGTTGTAGACTCTTTTCGCGAAAAACAGGTGGCTCTAGATGTAGGACTACTTTCTCCCCGTCGTTACCATATATATGCCTTCAGTGCGTCAATAAAAATAGCTATACGCAGGCTGGGGCAGTAAAATTTTCCGAAGGTTGATTTAAAAAGTAATAAGATTACAATTAACAAACTATAGCGTAACGTGATTGACGAGGATTAATTTGACAGCAGCATAGACTGTAAGTTTTTTACATACGCGAACCACAGTCTTTTATTGACTTCCTACTGAAATGGCCAGATGTTTCTCAATTCCACGTGGTTTTACGTTATATATAGGGATAGGAAAATTCCACGAATTCATTTCGGGACTAGATAGACGTTAAATACATATACACTGAAGTCACCTTCGCAATTGGATCACAGTTTATTAGCCCCACCCTGAAAGCCTCTGAACCTATAGCAGACTAGTAAGGAAGCACCTTGCGAATCCCTTAACTGCCATGTGTGGGGCAACAGCCAATGAAAACACAACTGAGGCTCCAGTATGCAGAGGACTTAGGAGTCTAGCCTACAGGTCACTGAACTCAGGAAATTTTCCTATCCCTAGTTATATAGCCATATTATTTATTCCTGTGTATTACTGGCTTAGGACTTGAACAGGCCGTGTCGAAGATATTGTGGTTCAATCACAAAATGACACTAGAGTATACTTGCTTAACGGCTAGTCTGATGGCGTGAAAAATTGAGAAATTTACAGACCTCCACCCGTCACTAGGGACATGCAGTATTCGCGTTGTTTTGTTGCTACAGACTAAACTTCAAGACGTTTGAGTGGTCGTTTGACTTCTGCTATTAACCTTCAACTTGTATGACACGTCACAGGGTGACTATTAACCAACAGCAAGGTGTTCCAAGGTTGAGCGACTAATCCCCATTCCTCCATTGCGTCTGTTTTTAAGTCCCGAGGCTGAACCTACTGTCTTTGTATAGGCCTATGTGCAATACGCATGTCACTGAAGCAGAAGACGCCAATGTATTCATGATTCACACAACGTAGGTGCGATCCACTCCTACTAGATACATAAATATTACGTATTACTTGGTGAACTGGGAATATGTTACACTTTTTGTGAGCAGCGAGGAATATGATAAATTCTTTTGTCAGTAGTATACAGCTTGTGTGCTAGCAGCTGCCAGTAACATTACTCAAGGAAAAGTGATGTCCGTATTAGTGCGAGCTCCTAACCTCTCACATAGCACCAACCATAACATTGCCCATACTGCAACATGGCATACATGAATGAATATAGGCCCTACAATAATGCTAATAATATGTTACAGGGTTAACACGTGTCTTCATATTTCCTCAAAAGTTAATTCAGGATCCTGATTAGCCTACACAATTTAACAGGTAGTTTACATTTATAAAATGTATTTGTTCATGGATGCCACATTTATATATACATATATATGTATATATATATATATATATATATATATATATATATATATATATATATATATATATATATATATATATATATATATATATATAGTTAGAAATGGCTACTTGGGACATATATTCATTTCATGATTTCAACGTCAACATTTGGATATAATTATTTAGAATGTATGGAGTGAATATGATAACATCTATCGAACTCTTTTAACGGTTTCGAAGATGTCTTTAGTAATCAACCAATATACTAAAAAAAATATTACGTACGTTCTTTTTGATATTCGGGTATTCGTTATATTCTGCCGTAGTCTTAAAATTATTTTTATGCAGCAGTCGTAAATAAGGTGTTCACTCTAACTAAAAAAATGTAAGCACTAAGTAACACTTTGACTATTTCAATAAAATAATATAAAACTCCACTTCGTGCCTAGAGCTCTTCCGTCCAAATAGTTTTTTTTTTCTGCTAGTGCAATGATTTTATCACCAAGTACTCCCAGTAAGTAGTTTATAGTAGACTAGGACACGACGGTCTGCCACGGGTGTTATGCTCGGCGTTATTTTCCTATCGTCTGTCTGACTGTCTGCCAAATTTCCAAGTACTGAGTGTGGTGATTACATGTGCCAACACACTACTCTTAGTTCCAATATTTTTAACCCTCAACTACATGTAGTATTAGCAATGCCTAGGGCTGACTTGCTCTTTTCATGCGCCGTACAATCGGAAACAGCGAAAAATTTCAAAAAAAAAAAAATAATGTGCTGTTTTGTACGAAACGTACGTGTTCTTATTTATATAAAACAAACAGCTACTCATATACTCTAAAAAGAATGGGTTGTACTTATACAAAAAAAAAACACCTCGGAAACTCATTTGTCAAGTAAGACCTTTGTAAAACTAGAAAACAATTTTCTTGTAAAACCTGCAAAACATATATTTGTAATACTAAAAATGATAGCCTTGAATTACAACTTACATTATTGATAAGTATACTTTTTTTTTATAGAAAACACATGTGATGTATTAATAATAGAGAATAACTAGAAAAAAATATATTTCAAACTATAATTTCCAAAAAAAAAATACTCTTTGCCAGCACGGGGATTAGAATCCACCCCTCTTGTATTATTATCCCACGCCCTATCCACAAAACAAACTTGAATTACAAGGTTAACATTAATTTTAATTGCAAATACAGCTTCAATTCTAACACAATATAAATGAAGTTATTTATTTATTGTTGAGAGCTCTGTTGTTAAATTGAGATATTTAGACAGCGAGGTGAGTATGGAGCAGCGCCGGAATTCAAGGGTAGGGTAAACGGGAGATCCCCGAGAAAACCCGCCGACCGACGGGGTCCAGCACGATTCTTACATGCGAAAAGTTCGCGTTGGTGGGAGGCGAGCAGGCTAACCGCTCAGCCACCGATGGTCCCTTCGCCACCGAGTAGTTGTCTATTCTGTGGCTATTCATCGCGTCAATTACTATCTGGCACCCTAAAATTTGTCATCTCTTTTGCAACGAATTTTAACTTACACGATAACAGTCATATATCATAAGTTTTAACTATTTGCCAGCCCGACATTTTTAATGCTAGTAGCAAAAGGGTTAACACGGACTGATATAAGCGCCATAAACATGAAACGGGTGAAATATGTGAAGCCACAATTCAAAGCCAGTGGCTTCTCATTTCAGTTTTGCACATTCCCATCCTAAATTGCTTTGCAACCTGGACTTGATTTACGTTTCTCAAGCCATGCGGCCGCGGGGATAAGATGTTTTACGTAACATATTCGCCATCCGTCTTCTTTTACATCCTCGATCTCCGAGATGGTAGTATACAGCGGCTACATTATATTTCAGAACTTACCAGTCAAGTATTATATAGTACACGTTTCTACAACCTACGTCAGTCCCTAGGTATACTGTTTTATACTGTATCACTCTCCCATAGACCCTTTCGTACTGGACTGGATTGAATGCATCCACAGTATGACTATATCACGAAGTTATCATTATAATTCTTTTACCGCGGACTTATTTGAAAAAGGAGCCAGGGATTAAGTAGCCTACAACATGCAAGGTCATAAATATCGCTATTGAAACTGGCGACAGAGAATCTACTATGCTGGCCTGAGGTTTGTTCCACTTAGGTTGGGAAGCTGAATTATTTCAGTTTGGCAAGTAAACATCTCCACCGCCACAGTGCACCGGTGTTGAGCGTGTACCGGATTTTTTCCGTTTCGTATCTAAGTAAATGAGATAATTGCCATTTTCATAAAATAAACATTATTGTATCAAAAATTGCTATTTGTGTTGAGTTGGAACCTACGTAAATGATAAGCTTTGTTTTTCATATTTGTGTGGAAATAATAATAAAACATTCCCACACGTTGTTTAATATTTGCCGTAACGCTAGGAAAGAGCGACTCAAAAACAAGTGGCTCTTGTCTGCGGAGCCTCGGAGCCACGGTCGCCATCTTGGATGATGTAATTTCACCCTAATTCGCACAAAAAACGACCAAATTCGTGCAAAAATTCCCTTTTTTCCTTACCAAAAGTTAATTTTTTCCCCCCTCGCGAGAGTGCGCTTGCGCGTTACGGCTGGCAGTTCGCTCAGTGCGGCTGACATTTGCTCAATGCGGCTGAACATCACACAACTGTGCAATCACTCCCGGTGGCCATATTGGAATCTAACCTCCTGCTCTGTCATTCCAGAGCAGGGGGTTCCCTCAGCACGCTTTCGCACATGCTATTTCCCTCCTAACCGATGGGGGTTTCTGTTCAGGGGCTTGGGGATCGGGAGCCGGCGGCGATTTTATCGGTCAGTAAGCCGGCGGCGGCTATTTTGACGATCTGTTACATCTTGGAAGTCGCAGCAATATGGTGGGCGGCCATGCAAGTCGCAGCGGTCTGCTCTATCAATCCGGTCGATCATCATGCGCTGACTAGTAAGATGGCAGGCGGACGGCCAGTACACGAGTCCCACCATCTTGAACCAGAACTTCCTGCCCTGTCAATCCGGTCGGCCATCTTGGAAGTCGCACTAGATGGAATCCATGACGACGGTGGGCAGTCATGCCAGTCACAGCCTCCACCTTGGACGAGAACTTTCTGCTCTGCCAATCTGGTCGGCCGTTTTGGAAATCGTACTAGATGGCGGGTGGTCATGTTGGTGGCAAGTACGCCAACATTGGGGAAACATCTGGAAGCTTCCCGCTCTATCATTCCGTACCACTGCTCCCTCCATAAGTCTGTTCTGACCAGCACGTCGACCAATGTCACTGACTGGCAAAATTGCGTATGTGTGTGTGTCCCTATGACGAAGCCCCACCCGACCAGTGGCAGTGTATGTCCCTAAGACGAAGCCCCAACTCAACCGGTGGTTTAACAACGAAGCCCCAACTCGACTGGCGGGGTGGCCAGTACGCCAACAATGTCTGGCAAAATGTAGGCTGTGTATCCCTATCGCGATGCCACTGCCCCCCTTTTTTCCATAGGTATGTTCTGAGCAGCACAAAATGTCTACCAATGCATCATCGAGGCCCCACCTGACCGGCAGCGGGCGGCCATATTGGTGGCCAGTACGACGACGTCTGGATGCTTCGTGCTCTATCATTCTGTACCGCTGCCCCCTCCATAAATCTGTTCCCTACTGACTAGCACAAAATGTCGGCCAATGCATCTTCCTATGCCACTAACTGACAAAATGACGGGTCTGTGTGCCCTATGACAAATTCCCCCAACCGGTGGCGGCGGCTGGTCATAGGGCGGGTGTCTATGTTGTCGGCGAGCCGCAGTGGTCAGAGAGCTTCTTGCTCTCTCAATCTGGTCGGCCATCTTGGAAGACGCACTGTCTGTTTGCTGTTCATACCCGAAGCCCCTAATGGTGGCCGCGTGCCAAAGCCACTGACCGTCAAAATGGCTATCGTGTGTCCCTATCTCGATGCCCCAATGGAACCCGTGTGTCCCCAGCTGGAAAGCCCCCCCCCCCCCCCGTCAGCAGGCCGGCTGTTGCGACACACAAGAGAACGTGTATGCACCCTACTTACATAACCCGCCGTCACCAAGTAGACTATATGTCTACTTATAAGCATAGTTGGCTGTAATTTCCGAACCGTTTGAGATACAACTACCAAATTCATAAAATATGCATCACCCTCGACAACGAAAAGGATCGTAGAGTAAGTAGACAGGGATACCTCATTCCATTTCAAGCTACGCTGACAGCCTTAGGTCAAGATGAGGTATGCTTACATATAAGCATAGTTGGCTGTAATTTCCGAACCATGTGAGATACAACTACCAAAATCATAACATATGCATAACTCCCGATGACGAGAAGGGATTCAGGGCCAAATATGACCTATGTCTTCTTATAAACATAGTTGGCTGTAATTTCTGAACCATGTAATATACAGTTCTCGAATTCATAACATAGGTATCGCCCTAGATGGTCAGAAGGCTTTCAAGGTCAAGTTTGACCTATGTCTACTTATAAGCATATTTGGCTGTAATTCCCGAATCGTGTAAGATATAGTTGCCAAATTCATAGTTAAGACTTCACTCCAGATAATGAGAAAGATAATACATACCTACATCTCACTGATTTTATGAACAACAAACATAATAGTCTATCATGTTTGTTGTTCATAAAATCAGTGAGATGTAGGTATGTATTATGTTCTGGTACTTTTGTACAGACATACATTGTTGAATCATTTTATTAACCGAAAATATTTACTATGAGTTAAGGAAAATAGTAATGATGATATTTAATATAATCTTAATTGCTCAAAAGTTAAATACAAAGTAATTAAGTTATTTAATTTTGTGTTTTTATATATTAAATTATGTTAAAAAGTATTTGGTGGGGCAGGGAAAGAGGGAAATAGTGGTATAAGTCTATAGTAGTACTTTATAAAATGCTGGGCGTGCACATAACAGTTTTATGCTATTTTTCATTGCTTAAAACAAAGACAATGCGTTTAGCATATGAATATATTCATACTGTACAACTCGTATAAAAATTACAACATGAATTGGTCACTAAATAACACAGGGAAAACCTGTCTGAAAGATTTAATTCTCGTTACTTAAGTAGCTTATTTTTTGTTTCCGGAAGAGCCGATAATTTGTCAGTGGAATTGCCTAAGTTTGTTGGTCCGGCGATACATTTATTCATAATAGCTGGATACAAGAGAAATGTTGGTAGATGCGGCGTTTATCTACGTACGAAACAGCATAATTCCCCACGAGCTTATAGTTCCCTTTGGCATTTATAAATACATACGTTTTCCGAAACAACAAAGTAAACCACTTAAGAACGTTATTTTACGCCAATATGTTCTTGCAGCGCGTGGTTCAAGGCAAGCCAAAAGAATAATAAATTTAATAAATTTAATTTGCGTCAAATAATACGTTGTCAAACAGCGTACATTATATACAACTGTTTATCTACTTGACAAACATAAAGACTGTCGTATTAGTTGGCTTGCCTACTTTAATAAGACAAACCACATGAGACACGATTTGTTATTATATTAACTTAAAGCAGTTTTAATTATTCGACTTTCACAAAACGCTGTATACTGTCCTTTATTAGAGACCCGGAAATCTCGCGGATTCATTCGGTAACAAGCTAGGCTACACGTTACTTTATGTAGTCGAGCCTCAGTTGGTTGTTTATTGGTTGTTGCTCCAGAGACCAGGTGGCACGGTCTTCAGTCCTCTTTTTATCGCGTGTTACTTATTTGTTCAAATGTTCCAGAGCTTCCCGCAGCCAATCAGCGACAAGATGAGAGGAACTGCCACACCACTTCGCTTCTGCGTTCTTTCTTGTTCTGTTCCTGGACTGAGGATGATGTAGATCTATCTCTAGGGGTATAGAAATTTCGCAAAAACATTTCATGAGAAGTTATATTTCAAAACACTGTAGGGCCGTTTACCTGTCTGGATTGGCTGAATTACTTTTCGACACATGTTAACTGTGTGCTCATGAATCACGTAGGAGCCGTGCCGACATTACCGAATTCTGAGTGTCCCGGTCAAATATGATAACGCCTTCTCAAGCAGACAGCAACAAATGGCAGTAGACAAACTGCTATTGGGTGCTTATATTACCGAACTCTACCATGTACTCCCATTTTTTCGCGAAGAATCACGAGCTCTATCTATCTCGCTGGCTGCGTACAACCAGTCTTCGTGTCCTAACTTTGAACTGCTTAACTGCCGAGACGACTAGCAAACACGGCGTGGATTTGAACGAGTGAAGAGATCTCAGTGGCTCTTAGGCCGTGTCCGGATTCAGGTATATACTTGTGTACTTGCATCCTTGCATACTTCACTTACCCTTGGCACCAAACTTGATGAATTTGGACAGGCAGTCTTGTTCGCTTCGGTGTCAGTTATTAGGCAGCTTACCACTTTAAATTTTCATGTATTTCGACTAAGAATCTGATAATTGCCGAAGGTTTTAGGTGTTAACTAAAGTATAAAATAATATTAAAATTTTATTTACATTAACTTTTACTGTGTTGCATTATTGTATGTAAGTGCAGTTTGGATTGCGTTTTTTATTTTAGCTTCTGTAGACTAGAAACATAGGCCTAATACGAATTTATTGCTTAGACCTTTTTTTAAGGTGAAACTTGCGATAATTATTCACTCAGTTCAAAATTCTATGTCTACGAAGTCGTAATATTGCCCTATTAAATTTTAAATCAAATCATTATGTCGGAAATCAATTGTAACCTACCAAATTGTTTCTCAAAATGGCGTTACATATTCTTCAAGTATGCCAGAAGTATACAACTTCGTTTACTTGTAATCTTGCATACTTCACTTGCAGTTCGGACAGCACTTACGACGTCACTTCCGGAGACAGGTACGCACAGATATGTACATACTTCAGGCGAATTCGGGCACGACCTTAACATCGATGAGGGTGAAGCAAGGTGAGTATGGAGCAGTGCCGGAATGAAAGGGCGGGGGGAAACGGGAAATCCCCTAGAAAACCCGCCGACCAGCGTCATCGTACCGCAAAATTCCAACTTGTGAAACTCTGGGAGCGACCCCGCCGGGAATCGAACTCGGTTAGCCTTGGTGGCAGGCGAGTAGTGTGACCACTACACCACCGCGGCCCCATATTCGATGTGTCGTTAGATAACTGTTTAGCAAACAAGTGTTTTGAGATATCTGCATACTTCCTCGAGCAGATTTGGAATGCAGTTATATTAAATTCAAATTTGTGAAACATTTTATTCATAAAAAAGTGGCTGTCCCTTGAAAATTAAGATAAAAACAAACACATTCATTACTGTTGACCATGTGACTCTGATAGTGGCGTTCCTTTTAGGTAGGTCAATGTTAGGCACATGCGTAGAAGACGACTCTCAGTGTATGGTTGTGATTGGATGTATGTTCTCGCGTGTTTCTGCTGCGCACGAGACCTCGGGGTTCTTGAGGACCGAGGTACAAAAGACATATAACTATAAATAATATTATTTTGTTTGTATTGCTACATTTAGTACCGAAGAAATTAAGTTCTGTGTATGCCTATTTGGTAACGGTTTTTTTGTCAAAAATAAATATTTTCGATTGGCCTGAGACGTCTCTAAAATAAGAAATTATTTGCATTTCAGTTTTTACTTTTAACGTCACCTAAAAACTTTGACGAAACTTTCGCCCGAGGAATGAAGTCAGCATACACACTTTCTTGATTCGCAAATAAGTTTTTTCATTTGCTAACGTAGTACAAATGCCGTGACTTCTGATTGGCTGAGTGTTGACGCAAAGCGGTAGTAACAAGGAAAGTTAAACCAAGTTGAACTTTTCTTGGTAATATTGATGTTTATCGCTATGCACGGTTGTAGCCAGTCCGGACAACTAGTTTATTGTAAACCCAAATAAAACTGAAAACGAGCAGTTTAAATATTGTCTACAGTCCATTCATGGTTGCTTCACACTTTTCTGAAGCCCTGCTAAAGTTCTACTTCCAGGATATTCCTCCGCCTCGTGCAAACAAAGCTTAACCCAGTCAGGAAGATTACACCAAAGCGACAGCGCACTGCATTCGTGCGCACTCTGTATAACAATATTTTGGATGATTACTATTTCTTACTAGGCATTACCAACAGGCCTGCTATCTACCGGTTTTGTATTCATTGTATTTTTTAATGGAATTTTATAATTTTTTCGTAAAATATAAGCAAGTGTTCAATTAAAAAAAAAAAAAAAAAAAGGTACTTTTATGTAAACCGAAGTATAAAACAACTGTGATACGTGATATATATAAAAAAAAAACCAAACACATAATTCTTGGGGCGTTTTTGCAAAAGTTTAATTCAGAAAGTGTGGAGAAACGGCGAATAGACTGTGTTGTGTTAGTGATGTGCTTATAGCAACTGTGGCCGGATCGTGAGGGGTGCTCTTGTCTGTTCCAGGAGTGTCCCGAAGGAGTCGTCCACGAGGATTCCTTCAAGGACATCTACGCCAAGTTCTTCCCGCATGGCAGTGAGTACGCCCTTCTCACTTCTCTACGCCGTTCACAGTCAACTGAGCACTTCTGAGGCTATACTTACTTTTCCCTTTCAGCCATTTCATATCCTTTAACAACATTTAAAAATAAATATTGCCAAGTAAGTAAGTAATAAACACAGTGTATATCCCACCGCACTCAAAGTTAACGTCTATGGCTACAATGAAGTATAGATATTCAGAGACTACAATGGAAATAATAATGGTAAAATTACCTGACAAGTGTAAGGTAATATTCGCAAGCTTTTGTGGGAAACATAGTTTCCCTTACATGTAAGGTAAAATTACCGCACTCTGGAGTAAAATTCACGTTCATAGCAGTGAAAAATCCCATAAATAGGTGGGAAAATTACATTACGTGCGTGCATCTCTTCAGCATTGTCTTAAAAGCCAAGTGGTGGGACGGGCGGAAGAAACAGTCCTCTAACACACTGATATTCAAATATGTTTTCATGTTGTCGTCCAGGTGTAATGTATAGCCCATCGGCCTATCGTGACAGAGGTCCATGGTTTGCGCCTACACACCAGCAAATGTGGAGGATTTTTGAATTGAGGTTTCGAAGAAAATTAACAGTACTAATAATTCCCCGTGTGTTTTTTAATATAATTTAATTATACAATATAGTTAATATTATCTTACTTGTATGGCATTTTACCATTCATTTATCGGGCACTTTTTCAGTACTGTTAGGGAATAGTGCCCAACATGTTATGTAAATTTACTCCATATTTGACAGGTAATTTTACTTTACATGTAAAGGTAGTTAGCTTGCATTACATGCAAGAGAATTTTACCTCAAACATTTTTTACAGTGTATTATTCCAAATGAGAGGTATTTCTAAGGTGTTCATTTTACCGTGAATAGTCTATAGCTGTAGACACAGCTTCAGCCGGCAAACAAACGAACATCTATTCGGACAGGCTGTAACTGAACGACACTGCCAACGTCCTCACAAATTATCTCGAAGATATTTAGAAGACTTTTGGTCTAAATTAATTTCTATAGATAGGTCACGGTCAACTGAGCACTTTTGAATTAAGCCTTTGAAAAATGTCACTGTCCATACATGCATATAATTTGACGGGCGAACTGAGTGTCATGTGTCCAATAAATCTGCCAACGATAGAAGTGGCATGTAGTTCAATTATTTAACTTTGAGTTAAAAGTTTAAGTAAATATTTGCGAATAATATGATTATTTATTTGGCTTTGCGTTTTTTAAAATCTATATAAGTGTAAGAATTAGGGAATTAGTAAATTATTTACATTTATAATAATTTTAGAGTTTCTTTTGGCCGAAGCATGAATAAAGTGTAAATTTTACATATGGTGGAATGATACACATTGCTCATTAACATAGATGTTAAGCAGGGCTTTCAAAAGTAGGTATTCAGTTTAACGCGAACATCCTACGTCACGCCTTCGCAACTGTGACTGGACAACTAGTTTATTGCAAACCCAACTAAAAGTGTTTAAGTCGTCGTATGGCTGAAGGAATTTTGCTTGTCCGAGGCCTAGAAAGGACAGAGCGCTAAGGGCGACTTACATGCACGCATCGAATGTCTGATCGCCTTTACGCGCAAGACACTGAATTGGAGTGCATTCTTTCTCTCGTCAGCTCGCCTCGTAAAGCTTTCAGTGGCAAACCTATAATTTTGTGGTGTAATATTAAAATCAATGTTGTGCTGCATGCACCTATGCCTATGACGAATATTTCATGCCTGAAAATATTGTTAAACACTCATACGAGCTATTTCTCACTTACAAAAAAATACGCATTAGAGACGGAAATAGATAATGAGTACTTCCATTCAGTCGTGGAAAATTTCTCGAATGCTATTCGCAAGCTGACGCCGATGAAAAAAATATTCACCGTTTTAAAAATGATAACTGTAAGATACTAAACCTCTGTGCTTAAGCCGCGTCATAATTTATTTCTCAACGTTTCAGCAGCCGTTGCTGCTGCCATCTGCAGGTATAAGTGACCTAGTTGTTTAGGCACTTCACCTGCATATGGCAGCTTCATGGGTTTAGCTATGTACAATGTGTGAACTACAATCACCAATTTAGTATTTCCCCTTCTTAATGACTTGTTTATTAACTAATAGTACCTCTTTTACAACTGCTGGCAAATCGTTGTGATGTAATTTTGGAGCTACGCGCAGGAAAGAAATATAAGTGTGCCACATCTTTAGTCGATGGTCTTTTCAGTGCCACATAGCTTTCGATCCGCAGGAGGAGAGATGTACTAAATAGGTCCGCCATCACTGTTATTTAACCAGTTATGCTCGTGTACCCCGCCAAAATTCATTTTATATCACAACCCGCCCCCGCTCCCCGCCCCCCTTCTGGTTCATCACGACGAATTACCCGGCAGTTCGTAGTCAACGAAAATACAGAGGGAACCTACAAATGCATAATACAAATTGCAATGCGGATGCATCTTTTTAAACCAAAGAAATATCGAACGAAATTAAAAAAATTAATATTATTAAAATGTAACAAACTAATTTTACACAGGGGCGGAAACAAAACAGAGTAATGACGCAGAAAGGGTGCCTGATTACGCCCTTATTACAAAATGTAACAATTATAAATATAGAGATATGTTGTCTAACACTGAATAGAAAGCGCCTTGAATATTTTTAACCGCAATAATAGGCATCAACATTAACGAAATACATAAAAAACATTTAAAAACATATGCAAATACACTTGACACCAAATATAATACCACAATACCGTGCTTCATTTGTTTAAAATTGTACAAAGAGACCTCTGAATCTCAAAATATTTCATCCACTGGGGTTGCATACACAAGTGCCTTTAAATGTCCCCACAAATAAAAGTCTAGTGGATTCAAATCAGGGCTCCTCAGGAGCTGGTATGGGGCTGCCAATTACAGCTGTGACAGCACTCCAACTTAACATGATCAAGCCCGCGGGACATACAGTGTACTTAATTTATTAAGGGCCGTAGGGACGAAACGAAGCGTTTGCGGACCTATGTTCATATAAAAAATTTTCATCCCCCAGATGAGAGGAATGTTACCCCGAAGTGTTGACATTCTCTCTCTCTCTCTCTATCTCTCTCTCTCTCTCTATATATATATATATATATATATATATATATATATATATATATATATAGTGGGCCCAACATATCGCTGATCCTCGCGGCCAAGTGCGAAGTCGTCACGGTATTCTTGAAGGCAATAGTCAGGTCTCACCCAATTTTTTTCTATTGAGATTCCGAATCCTGCTACGCCTTCTTGAGCTCCTTCACAGTTCTGTGGGCCCTCCAGCATGCATGTCAGTAGCTAAGACAGTTTGAGAATGGGATGCGTCTTAGGACAAGCTCTATAAGTATTAGGTCGGGTTTCTTATATCAAAAGGGTGCATGCATCGCGGCTATAGCAGGGTTATGTGGTGCCATGGCCGCAATTGTAGCCACGGACTCACCCCGAAAGAGGAAGGGTCTAAATGGAAGGGCACAGCAAACCAGCATAGCACACAGAAGGCACTGGGAAAATCTGTACGACTGTCGCCGAGAATAAACGTACATTCCTTTAACTGACAGGGTCCAAGGTGGTTGAGCGGTTAACCTGCTCGCCCCTCACCAAGTCGAACCGGATTCAATTCCCGGCTGGGTCACAGGATTTTCGCATGTGCGAATTGTGACTGAAAATGCCACTGGTCGGTGGGCTTTCTCGTGGATCTGCCGCTTCCCCAGCACTTTCATTCCGGCGCCGCTCCATACTCACCTCAATCACTCTCATCGGCTCTCAAGACCTCGCTGTCAAGAGTCGCCCAAATCTCTTCGCTATATTAACTCACTTTAACTATATTTTTACATCGTAATTGTTCCTAGTAACTTTCCGTAGCTATTGATCTGCGCGGTTAACACACACACAAGTACCGGACGGTACAAAAATTTGTTCATTACATAGCATATCAAAAAACCCAAAGTGAAGTGTAGACAAACAAAATGCATGAAAAATGTAACGTCCAAATGCATAAATACATCCTCCGCCGTCAAAATTGCAGACACTGCAGAACCGATCTTCTTCTGGGTGGCCAGTCCAAGTTGAAGCCAGGAATAGCACTAACAGGCCTGGATTCGGTCAGGAATTGCTGCATGATGGAACCGGATAGCCCCATTCCAACCATCTGGTACTCATCCAGTTCAGGGACTAGCCAAGAACAGGAAGTCCAAAAGTACAGTGAAGCTCAGCAAACCAAGCCCAGCGCACAAGAGCGCTGAAGGAATAAGTCCACATGTAGTCCTCTGATGGAAGACCAAGCCAGGAGGCTCAAAGTGTCGATGCCACCACAGCTCGAGAGGAGGAAGGAAAAGTACAGTGAAGCTCAGTAAACGCAGCCCAGCGCACAAGAGCACTGAAAGAATAAGTCCACATGTAGTCCTCTGATGGAAGACCAAGCCAGGAGGCTCAAAGTGTCGATGCCACCACAGCTCGAGAGGAGGAAGGAAAAGCCCGCACCCAAAACTCAAACAAACAGAAAAACTACACAAATAATAAAAAATCTCAATGCAGAGAATTTTACAAAAAAATATTAAATAGTCACGCTCTCTCAATTCAAGCACAAACGTCAATTTTTAACAGGCCCTACAAAATGTTTAGTATTGGCCAGATGTGTTTTAAATACTACATCTCGCTTACCAGAAGAGTTTCTGGTGTTAAAAATGTAAATATCTTATAATGGCAATGATACTGTGTTGCAAGCTTTGCAGAAAATTTATCAACTGCAATACTCAAACAATGAAGTTCAATCGTATAAATTCCCTTAACTTTTATTTCACACCATCTTATCATATATCCTTTGCATTCTATGGTAATATGACTTAAAATTACTACTGGCACCATGCCAATATTGACGAACAGCAGTTTGAATGTCTACTGCATCTTCACAAGACACATTCCAAACATTTGCCAAGAGATGTAATAAATTACGACCAAAAATCAAATGACCGGGAGATTCCTAATAGCTTTATAATAGCAATAATTTATAGCTAAAATAAAAAAAAGTGTAACTATGAATGCTAATCTGACTGAGCATCATGATGAAAGTCACACAATACAATTTTTATCATTCTATTATATCTGTCCATCATGTTACTTTGCGGATGGCAGGTAATAACTTGAAAAAGATGTATGCCCAAGAAAAGGCAATGTTACACATCTCGTTAGAAGTAAATGTTTTAGCATTGTCAGTGACAATATAAGCTGGAGAGCCAAAAAGAGTAAACATAATATCAGTAAATACTCGAACAATAGTAATGACTTTCTGGTCTCTGATAGGAACAGCTTATGTATATTTTGAAAAGGCATCCACCATTACCACTAGGCTAGTATATCCTTTCTTAAATTTGGGAAAAGGACCAACACGATCAACATAGAGTCTCTACCACACAAAACTAGTTGGAGAACTCGAAAACTGTCCAACATCTTTACCATTCTTTAATTTACACTACTGGCAGATGAGGCAAAATTGATAATACTGGACAGAATGCTATGTAGAGTCTTCTATTGCCCAGAATGAGCCCCAAAATATGCGCGATAATAATATTCAATAATAATATCTCTTAGACTGCACAGAAGCCAAAAACGTTCCTGAAATATAATAGTTCACTATAATCCCTTTATGTATCTCATATACAGAAAATTTGCCCAAATTAATTTCACTACTAATTTGTTGAGATTCGGGATCAAAAGAATGCCAGTGTTGACGATCTACAGAAGATTGTGGAAGACATTGTAAAATACTCAATACCACAATACTTTCATAATCATCGATCAGTGCAGTATCAACAGGCTGAAATTCAGTCACATCAATATGCGCGATATATCATTCGCTACATTACTATACTAACTTTTGCATTAACAATGGTGAAACAAAAACGCGAAAGGTGTTCAATCCAGCAACCTAAATAACCAAATTTTTAAAAATTTCCACAACCAGGACAAAGCCTGATTATCAGTACACAGATAAAATTCGCACATTTCTAAATATATAATCTGTAAACATTATACAGCTTACACACGGGCTAAATCCTACTTATCGTAGGCTGAATAGTTGTGTTCAGTGCCTGCCAATAACCTACTAGAGAAGCAATGGGGAGTATACTAACTTCCATTCGTTGAGAAAATATAGCACCAAGTTCTATCCCACTTGCATCAACATACCTACAGAACGAACTTTTCATCAAACTAACGCAATTGAAGAATAGAAGGAGATGTCAAACATTTTTTTACCCTTTCAAAAGCTGAAACCTTATGCGCCCTCCCAAAAAATGGTTCATTCTTCCTTTTAAACATATTTAGGGGGGTAATAATCACAGCCAAATTACTAATAAATTTAGCATAATATCCTACCACTCCGAAAAACTTTCTAACACCCTAACATTGTTGGGTCTCGGAAAATAAAGGACTGGGTTAATCTTATCAGGGTCCAGAAAAATTGACCATCAGAAACTATGTACCCTAATATTTTAACATGATAAGATATCTAGGTAAATTTTCTCTGGATTTATGGTTAATCCCGATTCCATAAAGGCTAACAATACGTGTTTACATGGAATAAATTTTCTTCAAAGGGTTACTATATATTATAATATAATCTTATTAGTTTGCGACAAATTTCCCTTCGAATCGGCGTAAGACCCACTTTAAAACTTGGGAGAGAGCTTGAGCTCCAAAAGAAACACAGAAGGGAATGCAAATCCATTCAAACAATCCCCACTGGGTAACAAAGCAAGTACATATTTAGAATCAGGATGTAATGTACATTGGTGAAAAGCATGGTTTAAAACCAATAACGCGAGAATTTTGGCACTCCTACTGTTGGAAAATATAGTCTACTGAGGGAAGGAGAAAAGGAACCAAACCAATTCACGAATTTACTTGTCGGTAGTCTACGACAAGTCCGAAGTCATGAAGTGTTTCCTTAGGGTGTAAGAATTCGGGACTTGCATAAATGCTGTGCGATTGTGAAACTACGCCTTCAGCCATAAATTTAGTTGAGATATTTTGTAATATTTTTGGCATGAATACGTCTTTAAATTTGCGACCACAGTGAGAGGCAATCCAGAAAATCCGATGATAACCAAATCGGGGGATACATTTTGGCATGCAGCCCCGAATCTATGGCCTACATTAAAAATTAAATTACACCACTCGATTGCCAAAAGATCAAAGACTACGTTACGTTAAGTGAGGACTGTGAAGTATTGTTTGACCAGGGGGGGGGGGGGGGGGGGTTGGAGAGGAGCGCAATTTTGAGTTCGTTTCGCCAAGTCTCATAACTTCCGCATTGTATAACTTTTAACAAAGAGAAGCTACGACGCTCGTTTTAGTTTCAATCAACAGCTCTCCTCAATATCAATCGACTGTATGTATTAAAACATTTGTGTGGCGTGGTTATGAGGAAATTGGACGAGTTTAATGTAAAAAATTCAGAAAACTTAACAAATGTAGGTTTATACTCGTCAAAAAGCCAAGTCGAAATACAGAAATCGTATACGGTTGGAAAGAGAATACCAAAAGCAATCCAGTGATTCCCATAAAACCCCATATGATAGAGTGAAGAGGTGCAGGGAATGTAAAAAAAAAAACCAAGGCGTCCGAGCACATCAAGGTAGACATATTCTCGCAAAACAAACTGCCGTTTTCCCAACACGGTCAAACCTAATTTTTCCTTCAGTGGAGCTACTGGATAAGGTTTGCAAAGTACGTGAGTAGAATCAACTAGGATAATCCTATAGGGCTCTTTACCACAACAACCAATGCGGGGAGAAATAATTTCAGAAAACTCACTAACTGGTCGATTTTACCTTCCCCTACACTCGCTAACTCAGGTTCACCATATACTATATGTAAAGGAATAATGTCATCACAAAAGCAGAATTTTAACTTGCCAGTCTTAACATCAGTTAAGGTACCTACATGGGCCAGAAGATCTATACTTAAGATTGCTTGAAATTGCAAGTTCGGTATAATTATAAATGCAAATTTCCACAAAAAATAGTAGTTTTAATACTAGTGCATGCCCCTTTTTTCCATTAGGGAAGTTGGGGCATGTTTGTCACTGTTCACCACATGAAAAGCATACTACTTCATACATCACCATTTCCTTTTCCCTGACTGATAACATCTTGATCTTGTCCCAGAACAGCAGTCAATGCATACTGGGCACAATGGAATTTACTCGTACTGAAGAATGGTGTACTTTACATAAACTGGGAATGTAATGATAGAAAAAACATATACTTACAGTTGGTCTTCCCAGAATACAGGGTTCCTGAAGTCTTAAAGGGACTGCATAATGGAGCAGCCAGTGGCACTTTGGTGTTAATAAGACCCTTGACAGTGTTAGACTGAGATTCTACTGGCTTCATAGTCGGGACAATGTTGAGAAGTAGTACCGAATGTGCAACACCTGCACTGCGAGGAATAGCCTAAGGACCAGGGGACAATGTCACCTCCAGAAATACAATGTTGGAGCCGTATTCGAGAGGATGGCAGTAAATATTCTAGGTCTCTTGCCTGTCACAGAAAGGGGTAATTTGTATGTACTGGTGGCCTACGATTACTTTATTAAGGAACCTGGGTTCATACCCTCCCAAACAAAAAAGCACATATTGTGGCCGATGCACTCATAGAGCATGTCTTCTCGAGGTCTGGGGATTCACTAGAACTCCATTCCGATCAGGGAAGGGAATTTGAAGCTGCAGTGTTCCAGGAGGTTAAAAGATTCTGGGAATGAAAAAGTTTAGGAGTACAGCCTTACACCTGCATTCGGATGGAATGGTTGAGAGTCTTAACCACACTCTTGATCAGTATTTTACATGTCCACAAGTGTATCACTGTAACAAAATGCTGTTTAGACGAGAATTACACCTTCCTAGTCACCTTCTGTTTGCCCTACCGACAGAAGATGAAGCTGCAGCCCCTGTTTATGCCAGCGAATTATGTAACAGACTAGTTGGCATTCATAATTTTGCATGAGAACACCTCACAATAAATAGTGGTAGTATAAAGATGTGGTATAATAGGAGAATGTTGGTCGAGGTTATTCAAGAAAGCCAACTGGTGTGGCTGTACAACCCACAGAGGCGAAAAGAGTACTGCCCAGTGACACAGAAATTTTGGGAAGGCCCCTACAGGATTCCGAATGAGATCAATGATGTGGTCTTTCGGATTTGTCGTGAGGGCTCTCGGGCGAAGCCAAATGTTATCCACATCGACTGGCTGGCACTCTTTGAAGAACCAGATGAAGCAGAGTCTGCTCAGGGCAAACAGACTTGAGGCGAGGGCGGTGTTACTTGCAGCAGATCTGCGAGCGTGCGAAGCATGGATGATTTGAGGATGCATGCACTATCAGTTGCAACTGGAGATGCAGCAGCTTTTCACAATGCGTGCCTGTTTTGACTATCAGGGTCCATACTGCTTCTGACCTTGGGTATTTGGTGTCTTTTAGATATCACTGTAGGAATATTCTGGCAATTACTACTGCCCATGTTCCTCTCAGCATGACTCGGGACGTGTTGAACTTTCCAGATCAGGGGCAGGACAGTATAAAAGTGCGATGGGTCTTTGAACCGGGAGTTTATTAGCGTCGGGCGTCTGGGCGATCGTGCGACGTTAAGCAAGAGACGACGAGCGAGGAGAGAAACGAGTAACGCCGGAAGTGACCAGAGGGAGGGAAATCTGCTATTGCGAGCATCAGAGCAGTGAAGGGTGCTACTGGAAGGCTGGACTATTTGACTGGATGCGTGAGTGAAAGACATTACAAATAATGGCAACAGACAGACTGAACTTGTGTTATGGTGAACATGAGTTAATTGACTACAACCAGAGACATTAAGAAGGGCGTTAATTATAGTTGAAATATGCATTAAATATTAGACTTACTGTGAATTAAAGAGAGTAATAGTTGATATAGATGGATTAATGGTGTAAATAATATCTCTGTGAATAAATTTAAAAAATAATTTAATTATTTACTTGTATTAAGACATTCATCCCTCACGAAATCGGATACGTCACTCAGAGGAATCTTGTAGCAGAATAATGTACTTAATTTTAGAGAGAGTTTTTAATACTTGACTAAGAAAATTCCCTTTGTCTCAACAGAAGCGTTACCCTATACAGTATGTAATTAAATTTTGCTGATAAAAATGTATTAATAGTAGTAGATAGAGTAATGTTGCTGTTTTGAAAATGTCTATCTCATAGATAGGAAAGGCAATGACAGTAAACAGAAAAATAAAATATGTTATAGGCGGGGAGCAATAATTTCCATGGCACTCTGATAGTCTGGCACATACAAAAATATATTATAAGAAAGTTTAATGCCACATTACGTACAGATGCGAGCTACAGGTATTGAATTATATGCTATAATGCCATGTCGGATGTAGACAAGCCTTAGTGTAGTTCATATGAACAGTCTTTGTGCAGACTGCACCAGGCACCTACACATAGCAGCTCACTACTGACGCTGTACGCTGGTATTTGGCCGACATGTGGTTGCACAGCAAGAAAAAGGGGGGGGGGGGGGGGTAGTTGGGGCCAAGCTTACATTGTCAGCTGCAGATGTGTCCAGCCCAAGGCCATGTGGCTACCGCACCCTCTAAGCTTCCGCCGACAAAGCCACGCATTACATATTGAAATGCATTTATTCTTGTGTGTCCCTAAAAACCAATGAAATTTGGCTTATGCACATACTCATGCTTGATGAATGAAACAATGGTGTTCAGTAATTGTTATCTACACACATAGGTGTCAAATCTCGCGGGTCTGTATGCACAGCGACGCGGGTTCGACAGTGTACACACGCATGCGCACTAAACTTTGTTTTGAGATAGGCATACAATATTCACATTGTTTGGTTGCAGTTGGGTAGCTAGCCGCGACAAAAAGTGCAGTGGCTGCATCCGTTATTTATATTACTATAGTTTTTCCTCTCTGTTAGCGAGATCGCATATTTGTGAGGAGAACCGTACATATCACGCAGTACCCGAGACACATTTGTTTTTCTCAGGCACAAAAAATACTTATATGTACTAATATATTATTTTATATTCCACATGTTACTATACGCTGTTCACGGCAAAGTGAGCACTTTTTAAGGCCTTCCCCACAGGCTTTAACCATTAATAAATATATCTTATTGCATCCTCAGGCATTAAATTTTGAGGATGGTGAAATGTATACACTTTTTTAGTCGTCACAAAGCCATGTTTATATTAAAAAGCATCAGGAAGATGGAAATAGGATCAAAGGAAAAATTTAGAAAGGCCTTAAAAAGTGCTCACTTTAACGTGAACAGCCTACACCAAACCCACACAAAAATGCAGACCTTATGTTCACCAAGAATACGTAAGGAACGCACAGCTCCCAAAAATATGTTAAATACTAACTTTTTTCTCTAATTTCTCTGTTTCATTTGACCGACGCATGAATAAAGTGATCAGTACCGTGGCAGTGTTAATGTTACGTATGGTGGAAGAATACATACAAAATCCATACAAAGAGATCTGAAACAGGGCTCAGTGTGTGAACAGTCTGCACTCAGTATGACAAGAGTAACCCGACATGACCCTACTAGTCGTGTGGTTATAGTCCCCAATGAAAACTAAACAAGATGTAATCTAGACAAGATTCATGACTTAAGGACTGAATACAGAGGGATGGTGATCTAAAATATGTCAAGAAGCCTTCCTCTCCGCTGGACGTCGTCACAGAGGAATTGAATAGAAAGTAGAATATCAGTTTATTAGTCAAGAAGTTAGCGCTACGATATAATGGCATATATGTAAAGTAGAACGGATTCCGAGAAGGGTGGGAAGTGGGAAACTGGATGGACGGCAGGTTAACCGCACCGCACTAGTATTCCAGACTACCTGCATGTAATTGAATAATATCAGAGAGTTGGAAAATGGCGTGGTCCCGATAGCAAGCCAAAAGCCAAAATAAAGCAATGAGAAATTAACAGGAAAAGGAAACTCTCATACTCTTGCATTACCCATAAATGGTACGAGTGCCGGGACGATAAGAAAGTGTGTCCCGCCTTTGGCCACGTAAAAAAAAAAATCCCTAATATGATGTCGCCGCATGTAGCTGGTTGTGTTACATGGTTGCTTCGAAGTCTGGCAGCCGCTGTGTGTGCAGTCGCCTTTAGAGACTTACACTAAATATGAGGTCGATCGCTTATTCGTCTGCTGCGCATGTACCTATCATTGACCTACTCCAAGGCAACACTACTGCCATAGTCGTATGGTCAACAGAGATGAACGTGTTTCCTTACATCTTAATTTTTAAATAATAGGCACTATTACATTAATAAAATACTTCTACCAATTATAATTTAATCAAACTGCATTACTAATTGGTCAGAGTGGAAGTATAAAAAATGTCAACGCACTTGTTTACTAAACAGTGATGTAACCTCAAATCCAATCCACTGCGTTTTTGCTAGTCGTGTTGGCAGAAAAGCAGTTCTGTCGTGGGACACGGAGACTGGTTGTGCGCAGCGAGCGAGGTCTCTCTACCTCAGCTCTAGTCTGTGGACAGAGGTGCACTCAGGGCGGTGTAGTGACTGGGTTTAGGACGAGGTTCGTTGACAAGCAACCCTCCCCGACATCCACGGTCTTGTCGGCCATGACCCTTGCCACGCTGACCTCGCCGCTTCGATAATCTGCTTCACCGTGCCGCGGCACGTCTGCTCTCCCCATCGATCTGACCAACCCTCACCCCCCCCCCCTCATCGTTCCCTGTCACATTGCATTTCTCGGCTCAAGGACGTCGATCGTCGTCTGGTACAGGCTATTCATGGTTAAGTGAGCACTTTTTAAAACCCTCTCATATGGAATAATGCAAGCCGTAGACGTTAACATCCTAGTGCGGTGGTATATACACACTGTGCTAATTACTTACACGGCAATATTTATTTTAAAAGGTGGGCAGAGGATAAAAAACGGCTGAAGGAAAATGTAACCAGGGACTGGAAAGTGCTCATCTTATTGTGAACATCCTATAGGAAACAATACAATCAGCGCCGGACAGGGGGCAAAGTTCAGCAGGCATGGATGAGTGAGATAAGACGAGCAGTAATTACACCCTACAAAGAAAGGTAAACCGGTAGAGACAAGATTCAAAGAGTTAAAAGACACAATACGCTGTGCTTAAGCCAATAAAGCGCTCGCCTCCCACCAAGGCAAACCGGGTTTGATTACCGGCGAGCCCACTCCCCCCCCCCCCGGATTTTCGCATGTGGGAATCGTGCCGGACGCCGTCGGTCGGCGGGTTTTCTCGGGGATCTCCCGTTTACCCTACCCTTGAATTCCGGCGCTGCTCCATACTCACCTCGCTGTCTAAATATCTCAATTTAACAACAGAGCTCTCAACAATAAATAAATAACTTCATTTATAGTGTGTTAGAATTGAAGCTGTATTTGCAATTAAAATTAATGTTAACCTTGTAATTCAAGTTTGTTTTGTGGATAGGGCGTGGGATAATAATACAAGAGGGGTGGATTCTAATCCCCGTGCTGGCAAAGAGTATTTTTTTTTTGGAAATTATAGTTTGAAATATATTTTTTTCTAGTTATTCTCTATTATTAATACATCACATGTGTTTTCTATAAAAAAAAAGTATACTTATCAATAATGTAAGTTGTAATTCAAGGCTATCATTTTTAGTATTACAAATATATGTTTTGCAGGTTTTACAAGAAAATTGTTTTCTAGTTTTACAAAGGTCTTACTTGACAAATGAGTTTCCGAGGTGTTTTTTTTTTGTATAAGTACAACCCATTCTTTTTAGAGTATATGAGTAGCTGTTTGTTTTATATAAATAAGAACACGTACGTTTCGTACAAAACAGCACATTATTTTTTTTTTTTGAAATTTTTCGCTGTTTCCGATTGTACGGCGCATGAAAAGAGCAAGTCAGCCCTAGGCATTGCTAATACTACATGTAGTTGAGGGTTAAAAATATTGGAACTAAGAGTAGTGTGTTGGCACATGTAATCACCACACTCAGTACTTGGAAATTTGGCAGACAGTCAGACAGACGATAGGAAAATAACGCCGAGCATAACACCCGTGGCAGACCGTCGTGTCCTAGTCTACTATAAACTACTTACTGGGAGTACTTGGTGATAAAATCATTGCACTAGCAGAAAAAAAAACTATTTGGACGGAAGAGCTCTAGGCACGAAGTGGAGTTTTATATTATTTTATTGAAATAGTCAAAGTGTTACTTAGTGCTTACATTTTTTTAGTTAGAGTGAACACCTTATTTACGACTGCTGCATAAAAATAATTTTAAGACTACGGCAGAATATAACGAATACCCGAATATCAAAAAGAACGTACGTAATATTTTTTTTTAGTATATTGGTTGATTACTAAAGACATCTTCGAAACCGTTAAAAGAGTTCGATAGATGTTATCATATTCACTCCATACATTCTAAATAATTATATCCAAATGTTGACGTTGAAATCATGAAATGAATATATGTCCCAAGTAGCCATTTCTAACTATATATATATATATATATATATATATATATATATATATATATATATATACATATATATATGTATATATAAATGTGGCATCCATGAACAAATACATTTTATAAATGTAAACTACCTGTTAAATTGTGTAGGCTAATCAGGATCCTGAATTAACTTTTGAGGAAATATGAAGACACGTGTTAACCCTGTAACATATTATTAGCATTATTGTAGGGCCTATATTCATTCATGTATGCCATGTTGCAGTATGGGCAATGTTATGGTTGGTGCTATGTGAGAGGTTAGGAGCTCGCACTAATACGGACATCACTTTTCCTTGAGTAATGTTACTGGCAGCTGCTAGCACACAAGCTGTATACTACTGACAAAAGAATTTATCATATTCCTCGCTGCTCACAAAAAGTGTAACATATTCCCAGTTCACCAAGTAATACGTAATATTTACGTTTCTAGTAGTAGTGGATCGCACCTACGTTGTGTGAATCATGAATACATTGGCGTCTTCTGCTTCAGTGACATGCGTATTGCACATAGGCCTATACAACGACAGTAGGTTCAGGCTCGGGACTTAAAAACAGACGCAATGGAGGAATGGGACAATTTGCCTCAGGAAATGCTGAATGACCTTGTTTTTGGTATGCCTCGTCCGATAAAAGCGTGCCTCAGGAATCGTGTATGTGTTACACGTTACTGAGGTTTGTCAATTCATGTGAGACCTTTTTTCTTTTGTTATCGGCGCTGATGAGATTCCAATGTTTATGCTGTTTTTCAGTTTATGCATTTTTGTTTGTATCATACTGTGATGATATAAACGAGTATTGTGGTTTTTCCCAATTTATGTGCTATTAGGAGTTCAAAATGAAATATAAACTACTTTTATACAATATAACATCCTGGATTCTGATATATGCTAAACTTTTGTGAGCAGTATATTTCATATATTACAGAGTTATTAGTTGCTGCTTGTGTCAGACCTAGTGGAACTCTATAAATAGGTTCCAAAGTATAAGTCGTTATTAGAAACTCGTCAAGTAATTGTCACACTAAAAATTCTCTCCTTTGCAGAGCCTGAAACGAAAATATTACTTGTGCATTACGAGTTCAAAATAGACGGAAAATATTTTCTGTAGTTTTAGCGTATTAAATTTTTATTGTGAAATAATTTAAAGAAGTATGACAATTGTGGGAAATAATTTTAAATTGATAACTTCCTTTCTTACAAATATCAAAATTGAACAAAATTTATATGTTAGGCTAAAGCTTGTTATCCATTTCAGTAAATATCATGAGTAAAGACCCTACAATTTCACATTTTGAAACGTCGCCAAGGTAGACTCAACAGTACTGTGAATACTTGAGCAAAAGTCATTTGTTCATTGGCTGATACCGCAGGTAGATCGCATTCTTTTGTCTGACCAATAGAGCTAGTGATTTTTTGCCAAAAAATATGAGTACACGGTAGAGTTCAATACTATAAGCACCAAACAGCAGTTTGTCTACTGTCATTGGCTTCTGTCTGCTTGAGAAGGTGTTTTCATATTTGACCGTGCCACTCAGAATTCGACAACGTTGGCACGGCTAATCAGGATAGGTGAACGACCCTACAGTGTTTTGAAATATAATTTGTCTTGAAATATTTTCGCGAAAATTCATTAACCCTATCGACCAGGCCACAGAAAATGAAGCTGCCAAAGTGCTGACTGTTTATTATTATTGGCTGTTCGAGTGAGCAATTTTAAGTCCCTAGTTGCTTTTTACTTCAGCCATATATTATACTTTAACTACTTTAACTACCTTTTTAAATTAATACTTCCATGTAAGTAGTTGGTTGATACCACCGCACTGGAAAGTTAACGTCTAAGGTTTAAGTAAAATATTGTTACAATTACTCTTTCTAGAAATTAAGTGGTCTATACCAAGTTCGTTAAGCGATGGTGGCCTTAATCAAATAAAATAATTAATTATAATTTCCTCATTTTAGTTACAATAACTACAGCAAAATTCTCTGAACCTTATTCATCACAATTTACTGAAATCACTTAATGTTCACAATTGACACCGATTAATAACATTTATACTAACGAAAAAGAAATCAATGGAATTAAATAATTAAAGATCAGTCCCGATAGACAGCGTATCAACAGATTCAATTATTTTATAATTTATGCGTCCATATTAGACAGTTAGAATATTTACAATAAAATCATTATTTCACTTCCATTCAGTCCCACCTCAGTTCTGTCCATCTCCCGACAGTCGTAATGTTCTAGTGTCCTCCAAGCGCCCTCGCGCACAGTATGCTTCATTCGTCGGTTTCACACCCTCTCGTCCATTCCGCCACGAACACCTCACTCGCCGTCGTCCTGCATTCTCCAGTTGTCGTCCACATTTCAGTTCGCTCGCGCACACTCGACCAGACGGCCTCCATCAAAGACTGCCGGTCACTGGGTTGCGGCAGTATATATATATATATATGGTCTTAGGCCGCCACCTAGAATCTTCCCCAACTGTGTGATGCGTCGCGGAGGGCCGAGGCGCCAGCCGTGCCACACCAGAACATTCTTGCGTCGTCGCTAAACGTATCGGAAACTCTAGCAGGCGAGAGGAGGTCTGTGACGACAGCAAGTCTCGCCACTGTCGGCATACACGGGATTCTCCGAAGGGACGGCATGGGTGGTGGGGGGGGGGGAGCCATGAGCGCATCGTTCCAGGATGATGGGAGTGCTAGGAGGGTCTCCTATTATTGAAGCGGGGCGGAGGGCGAGGCGGGTCTCAGATTACAACGCGGGGCAATTGAGTCGGCGCCAACTGCAGTACGTAACAAGATATTTTTCAACTATTATTCATCATGAGAGAGTTTTCAAAATTGCTCACTTTGTCGTGAATAGCCTAAATATTAAGTACATAACGGTCGTTTAGGATGAACGCATGTTCAACGAAACCCGTGAAATTAACATATATGTGTATTCAGTCTACCTTGTTATTGAATATAACACGAAATTATATGGTCTCTAGTCACGAGAAACATTTATTGGGAATTTTTATGTGGTTCGCTTGTATTCTAATATTAACTTTGTGATAAAAGTGTAAGTAAAAAAAAGCCGAAAATAAACCAAAGTGTAATATTTTGAATAAATTGCATCATGACTCATGTGTGACTTCAAGAAAACTTTTTATGAAGTCTCAGCTCTTTAGTCCTCGATGTTAAGAGCCGTCCAAATCTCTTCTTTCAGTTTTTAAAATTTGTACGAATAAGATTTTTAATTAAAAGCCTGAATTATGCTGAAAAGTAATTATTAGAGCATTTATTTTAATGACTGGGTATTTTTGTCAGGTTATTAATGATAATATTGTGTTACTAACAATAAAGTATCAGCAAAATCTAGGAAAAAGTTAGAACTTTAAACGATTGTTAGAGGTTAAGGTACCGCACAAACGCTTTTGTGTAATGTTAACGGAAAGCCATTGTCGCATCTCGCGCCGGGTGACGGAGGATGCACTGGAACTCATGCCGCGTAAACGCAGAATACATGACACATTCAGTGAGCGTGTCCACAATCGTGGCCATGGAATAATATTCTTGCCCAGTTCTGTACACAGCGAGGAATCAGAACATAATGCTTTGAGTATTTTCGACGGGTAGTCAGATTGGTCATAGTTGGCGCACTTGACGTTTATGAAACGCTGATTATGACGTCGTTGAGTGAGTGAGTGAGTGACTGAAGACGTTTGGGCGACTCTTAACATTGAGGTCTTAAGAATCGATGAGTAGGGCCACCTGTTTTTCGAGAAAAGATTTCACGACTGGTTGTATGGAAAACACGTTAGTTCAGAAACAATTTCCTGGTTGGACGAGTTGAAATTTCACACGTCTGAGGTCTCTGCCAGCCAATCACGGAAATTCAGTGCCGGAATAACTTAATTCTGATAGGCCCAGTCTAATAGAGAATGTATCCCCACACAGACACCCGGCCAATAGCAGAATAATACCTGCTTGTGTTCACGTAGAATGTTGATGTCTTTCCTACGCGGAATTATATTTTCGCGAAAAACAGATGGCCCTACCGATGAGGCTGAAGCGAGGTGAGTATATATCAGCGCCGAAATGAAAGAGCGGGGGAAATGGGAGATCCCCGAGAAAATCCGCCGACCAGCGGCATCGTCCGGCACGATCCCCACTTGCGAAAATCTGGGAGCGACCCCGCCGAGAATCGAATCAGGTTCAACTTGGTGGGAGGCGGGTAGTCTAGCCACTACACCACCGCGGCCCCAACGTCTCGGGAGCACGTAACACGTTGCAAAATGCACACTAACAGGTTAGGATTCCAGAAGTGAAAAAGCAGCTCACACCACAAACCTTAGCCGCACACGCCAGCAAAATGGCGGCCACTGGCCAGCAACGTGTCGGGGCACTGTTCGCCAGTCAACGTCTGGTAACTAAGGTGTCAGACGGCAGTGCGGTCGATAGGATATCTCTTGCAGCTTGCTGTACTCCAACTGACACTAGGGCCTTGTCCGAATTCAGGCATATACTTTCGTACTTGCATCCTTGCATACTTCACTGACCCTTGGCACCAAACTTTATGAATTCGGACAGACAGTTTTGTTGGTTTCGGTAATTGATATTAGCCGGCTAACCACTTTTGGTGTACTGTGGATGTATTCCGACTAAGGATTTGATAATTGCCGGAAGTCCTAGAGGTTAAATCAAATATTAAATAATAATTGAGTTGGTGCAATTTGTAGGTTAGGAATATAGGCCTATTACGAATTTATAGTTTAGACTTTTTTTTTTCATGTTAACCTTGCGATAATTATCAACTCAGTTCAAAATTCTATGTCTACGAAGTAGTAATGTTGCCCTATTAAACTTTAAATTAAATAATTATGTCAGAAATTAATTGTAACGTACAAATTGCTTCTCAAAATGGCGGCACATATTCCGCAAGTATGCGAGAAGTAGGGTTATACAGCTTCGTTTACTTGTGTATTTTCATACTTCGCTTGCAATTCGGAAAGCACTTACGACGTCACTTCCGGGGACAGGTACCCACAAGTATGTATTTCAGGCGAATTCGGACACGGCCTAGGTCCGTCCAGAGCTTCCCGCAGCCAATCAGCGAATGGGCACGGCCACATCAAAGGAAGCACTACACTATTTAATTTCTGTTTATAGTCCATTCGCTGTTTCTTCGCACTTTGAGAGCCGAACCTTTGAAAAATTACCCCAGGAATGTCGTGTTTGGTTCTTCTCCTAAGTGTCTCATGTATCACAAGCCTTTTACATTTCTATTTAAATAAAAGTATTCTATTTTTGGTTCGAATAAAGATTTATTTTTAAATTCTCCATTAATTATAATTTTTCCCTTATAATTAGCATGAATAAAAACACAGATAAAATAGGTGTGTTGGTAATGCCTAGTAAGGAAGAGATCTTATCGAAATTATTAACACATTTAGTACGCAGGGATTCGGTGCGTTTTCCTTTGGTGTAATTTTCCAAATACAGCTAAGCTTTGTTTGCTTGAGGCGTAGGAATATCCTGGAAGTAGTCCTTTGGGAGGGCTTCAGAAAACTTGGAAGTAACCATAAAATGACTATATACATATTGTGTAGCGTGGATCGGCTTCAGTTAATGTGCCTTGGGGTCTGGTTGATGTCTGATGCGTTACGAATGTTCGGCGCTCTTTGCGTTACGTAAAAATCAACAGGTTTAAAATTAGTACAACTTAAAAAAAACCGTGCTACACTCGGAAAAAGTTCGGTGGGGTCGATGAAATACTTGTTTGTGTACGACAAAACAAATGCCGGCAGAACAAAGTTTTGTATGCAAAATATATACTTTGTTATCTCCGTTAAATACACATTTGAGCTGACTAAAGGAATACCGTCAATGAAATTTTGCTTTGAAACAAATATTTTGTTGAATCGTTTCACATTTGATTGGCTTAACGCAAACAAACATTTTGTTTCAAACATACAAATTCTTCTTTCTGTTGTCAGTCTGTGTATTTCAATAGCACATGATAACGCCTCAGATTGAGGTACTGATAGAAGTTGCTCTCATGCTATCATCGTCATTTGAATACTGGCATGTGATCGCTTACCCGTTAAGACATGGCAGTCAGGTACTCGCTTTAGTCCGGACAGAACTCAGCCTTTCAGGATCTGGTTATTCGGGTCGATTTTGTGGAGGGGGGGGGGGGGCAATAGCGTCACTTCCCTCACAAGCGTGATGTGCAGGCATCACTCTATGGTTAAGATAGCGCCAATTCTTAAAATCGAAGTAGAAACTGCCCCGCTATCTCTACTAGTATTTCTCTACCCACTAATAAAGTGCATGGTTCCTACCTTTCTCTCGTAGCGTTGTCTATCAATCCACTCAATAATTTTGAATTATATTATGACGAAAAGGTTTTTACGATACTTATGCTGGTTCTTCCCTTTCTCTTCTTAGTTTTAGGTTAAGTATGGACACACTTAGAAGGCGGCAATGGACACAAACGCTGCTATGGTTAGCCAATCCCTCCCTACCACGATGCACGCCCCTTGCATGGATTATCTCCCCTGTAGGTCAAGCCCTGAGAAGCACTACCCTACCTCGGGATCACACTTGAATTTGCAGTTTTAGAGTAGGCAGGAAAAATATTGAAGTTGACTGGAAAATTGCGGTTGGAAGTTACACTAAACAATCTATCACGGGCCTGGAGAGAGATATTACAGTACTGGGTGTGACTGTGTAATCCGAACAAAGAGAGAAAGACTCTTATACATGATCAATTGCACTGGAATCAATACCATGTTCGTTTATGTTGCCTACTATAGTTTATTTCAAAGCCAAATATGGCGCCAATCAGACGAATAGTAATTGAAATATGCCTGTAAATATTTAATATTTCCAGGTTTTACCACCTTCTCAATCTCCAGGCTAATCAAGGATATGTGAATTGAATGCAGAAAATGAGTATTGTCAACACACATGTTTTGGTTCAAATGTAGGAAGGGTCCCTGAAACATGACATAAAACTACAATTTTTTGCAAGTCAGTAATTTTGGTAGCTGTAAAAGTTGAGTGTTGTTACTGAGTACAGTAAGTGCATCAAGACTGGTGAAATTCAGAGGACGAGCTAAACAGAGTTTAAGGGACGCAGATATAAATACACAAACAGGAAGGTCATCTCAAACATACGATTCTTTTTTGTGAAAGAAGGCTTTGAAAATTCTACACTTCAGCTTGTGAGTGAGATCTCTTTGCACTGATGGATTGAGTATGGAAGTTCTTTTGCACTGATGCAATTTCTTTTCCAGCGGCGGTATGTCGCAGGATAGCGGGTTGCATAAAAATGAGGGGAACTGCTAGCCATGCCGCGACGTAAACTATCTATCTCCTTGGTGGAGGTTCATCGTAGACGAACTACGACTCTCATCAGCCGCTGTGTGTGTGTGGGTGCCTGAGCACGCGCGCACGTGATCACAGCCCGAAAGGCTACGAGACCGAAGGATAAGAGCTTTATCGGCGCGGCATGATCGCAGGGGCTGCCGGGAAATGTCGATGTAGCCCGAAATGTCACGAGGCAGCGAGTCGGGACCGAGGGGGGTGTAACGGCTGGTCGCGGGGTTGGTTGTAAAAAGGGGCGGCAGAAATATTGCCGACTAAGAGAGGGGTCACCCCAAACTGCGTTGGGCGAGCGCTTCCAGGAACTCGGCGTCACGCGATGTCGCCATCACTTCTCTGGCATGCCGTGACGTCACGAGCTAGGAACCGTGTGTCTTTCTCTCACAATGGTGGCTGAGCGGTTAGCCTGCTCACCTCCCACCAAAAGCGAACCGGGTTCAATCCCCTGCCGGGTCAATCCCGGATTTTCGCATTCGGGAATCGTGCCGGATGATGCCGCTGGTTGGCGGGTTTTCTCGGGTATCTCCCGTTCCCCTCGCCCTTTTCATTCTGGCGCTGTTCCATACTCACTTACTCGCCCTCATCGGCTCTCAAGACCTCGCTGTTAAGAGCCACCCAAATCTCTTCATTTACTCACGCCTTTCGTAAACCAATGTCAAACAGGATCTTTTGTTAAACTGTGAGTTATTGAAAAAGTTCATATAAAGCTGTCGCACTGGCATTTACCTCAACTGACTGGAAAACGACGTTGAGAAACTATCCATACCTTAGCTGTCATTTGGGATCAAGCTCGCTACCTACAGAGTGCGAGCCAAGGCACGCTGCCACAGTGTGATAGCCTGGTAGTTTTGTCGGGACGCAAATTATGTAACCAAGTGGTGTAAATTATATTACATACTCCACTGCGCGTATAAAATTGATTTCGTCTTACATTAATTAGTAATCCATTTGGTTCTTAATGTTTTATTGAGAACTTTTGAAAGCCTTGCTAATAATTTTATATCCTTCGGCCATATTTAAAATTAACACTATTTATTGCCTTATTTTTTTTTTTATACATGAGAAAACTTGGCATTTCTTGTTAAGTGTATGGGTTATTAAGCTGTTATGGAGCCTACACAAAGCAAGAAACATTTACTTCAATAGGAATACATTTAAACATTACACTCCGCAATAAGACGTAAAGTGTTATAACTATTTTATTTTTCATTAGTCTAATTTTAAAAGACAAAAATTGTTAATATATCCATATCCATAATCCATAATATCCATAAAAGATAAACATATGCTGCCGCGGAATTTTTTGTAGACCTTTTCGAGATGATTTCATCTCCAAGCTCAAACTTCGTCTTCTTATGAGAAAGCAAAACAGTTGATGAATAAATAAACACTAATTACAGCAGCCTGATTAATAACATCTTCATGTACTGGCACAGTCTTCCAACAAATAATGTTCCGGGGATCCAATACATTAATTTGTCGTATCTCTTATGGTTTAGTCAGCGTAAGCCATGCAAGCTCCCGAAAAGTGGCTTTCGAGTTTATTATAAAATGTCGACATTTCAATACTATCCTTACATTAAATATTAATGTATTTTATACCTAAATCTTTCTCAAGAAATTTTTTAAATGACGGTGAAAACCACATCAAAACTGATACGTACAACTGGAAATTTGAATATTCTTAGTCTTGTAGAGTTTATGTATAATGCATAAATATCAATAAAGTTTGTTTGGCCGATATTGGTTCAGTGGTTCTCATTTTTTTATAATCCGCTACCAATTTAACTTAAAGCCATGAGGCGTGCCAAATGTGTATTGCAGCATATAATGTATGTAGCTACGGGCACACATTATTTTTTTCCAAAAATTAATTTCAAGTGTGTTCACGTTCTCGAGAATAGTCCATATCAGGTTCAAAGTTGATTGAGCTCGTTTGAAGTTCCTACTTAAATCCTTGTTTAACCTTTTGCGTATGTTTGAACAGTCACGTATAACTATCAGCATAGTTATAGACCTAATGACTAATATGTATGCCGTGACTCTCATAAGAAAACCTCGTATCTCCGAAAACTGGCATTTTACAGGGGATAAATATCCACAATAACATTGATTTTGAAGGCACTATTGCTTTTGGAGTTGTGTGTTTTTTTTGGCATACGTCATAATTCAGGAAACTCGATGTTTACCAGCACACTAATTGATTAAGGTAACTAACATATAGTGAATACTGTGTTTCAAGGGTATGGAGTTAATGACTTAGAAATTTTGTCAGCGGAACTATGCTCACTAGTATTACCAATAAGAAATGACATTGTAGATATGAGGTTTTAACCTAGGAGATATTATCTTTTAGTTTATCTTAGCGCTTTTCTGGGGTTTCACATCCCAGCACTGCACTGTGTATCGTGTTATCTATAAAGGAGCATGGTTATAAGTCGCAAAGTTTGTACAAGCACGTTTGTCTTAATTGTGAGGAACATGAAATCGTTTACGTTTTAAGGTTGCGCAGAAATTGATTTTTGCACTAAACGAGTGTTAGCTAGTCATAACTGTAATTGCATATATCACACACTGTCCTGACGGCCAGTGCAATATTCGGAATTACCTAGTCGATCAACACCAACATCTTAGGATTAACGCTATACCATAAGGGTATTCTGTAATAGGAGGTATTTGTTCAATTACACATTGTTCTCACAACCAGTGCTTCCTGTCTGCAGTATTAACTAGTCGATCACAACCAACATATTGGAATTAACGGTATACTATGAGCGTATATGTAGCCTACATGTGACCAGCTATTTTTTCGTGATGAACTTTCAGTCGGATTTTGTTAGAACACAGCAATATTCACATAGCAGACACGACCTCAAAAATGGGTTAAAATTGCAGAAGCGAAGATTTCCACAGGTAGTCTGATATCAAACGTTCATTCTTCAGAGCGTAAAAAACGCACAAGGACTTGCACGTCAAAAACGCTACAGTAAGAGCACATGTTCCTTCCAAGAAAACGCAGCGATTATATTTTAGTTTCATGGAATAAACCTGTGATTTTGAAACCATCAAATCTAGTTTCTAGTGATATGTCAGTACTAGCTCAGTACATACGGGAATGAGTAGTATTCTCACTCCATGATTAGTGAACGTGTTGAAAAAATCTGTTTCTTCTGTGGGAATTTGATTATTTCTCTCAAATAGAACGGACTGTGCTGTTTTAATTTAGTGTTATGGAACGTCTTGATAAGGCCGAACCAGTGAGGATGGAGATCAATGGCATATTGTGTTTGAGACAGAGGATGTGTTTTAATATCCACTTGGAGAGTTATGAAGTTGGATGAAAATACTACAGATAAAATACACGCGAAGTGTAACTTCACTATTTCTGCTGTCACTCGCGAGGGCATGGAGAAATTGCACTTTCGCAATTTTTGTCTTGTTGGCACGTTTATTGTCTCATTTTCTTTGTGTTTCATTGTCTTTTCTTCATGTTCGTCGGATGGATCAACAAGAGTTCTAATCCTGATCAAAGTTGCAGCTAATTTTTTTCCAAACGATTTGTTGTATTGTTAACTTAAGGTGTCCGCGTGGCTGAAGGAATTCTGCATGTCTGAAGCCTAAAAGCGCAGGAGCTCTAGGGGCGACCGAGACATGCTCATCTACTACCTCATCGCCTCTACGCGCAAATCACTGGACTGGCGTGCAGTATTGCCGTCGATAACGCGTCTCTGTGAGACTTTCAGCGGAGACCCTACCATTGTTGACGTAATATTAGAACTAAAGATTTGATGTACGTCCCTATTCATTTTAAACGTTTTGTACCGGAATGTTCATACCTAAATATGACAGTGAAAACACCCGTTTTAACCATTTTCACTATCACAAAAACAATCTTTAGAAAGAAATGGAGGAACTGAACAACTTATACAGACGCGTAACGTTTTTTAAATGCTATTCTTAAACAGCTCTCACTCGCGCACCTTGGACGGTTTTTTTTAATAAAACGTTTTCTGCTGGAGCTCTGCACGCCGTTCGGTGGCCTGCCCAGGCGACCTGCCACCTTAAAATACAGCTAAGTTTCTGCACTGAAAACTTTACTTTTTTTTTTTCTCAGTGCTTTTGCATGTATTTTAATTTTCTTACTCTTAACGCATTTTGTTATATTTTTTGTACTTACCGAATGGATGAGTTACTCGCATGCAGATGTTTACTGTTTGCAAGTAAATAATTTATGTTCTTGTTTTTATATATATATATATGTATGTATACACGCACAAATTTATGTATACTTAATAATTTTTATTTTCCAGGAAATATTTTTTTCTAGTTTATTTCTCTAGTGTCGTATTTAGCTGTTATTTATAGAGTCTGAGAAATAAAAAAAAAAAAAAATGTCCTACTGAAGTCTGAATCAACCTCGATAATTTAACACATCTCGGAGGCCGTCATTATAGTAGAGCCGTCGCCTTAAAAGTGCTGGAAAGTAAAATATTCACTTTGTGTTTGCTTATTTCAGGTAGACATTTTTTAATTAGAAACTGATACAAACGACGACATCAAAAGAAAAATAATTTAAGCCCATCATACAAGTAATCAGCACCACATACCATTTTTTAATATTTTTGTGAAAAAGAATAATGAATAAATTTAACACATTTTACGAAACTATAAATATTTCTATTTAAATAAGGATGCTACGGTGTATCTCAACCTGTCTACTTGATCACGAACAATTAAATTACTATATTTATACTGCATTATTCACACCACCTGTATCACCACTTTTTCTTGGAAAAAACACGACACTGGTGGTTCGCGAAAAAAAATTTGTTTATTATGCCCTTCATGAAGTATTGATTGGTAATAATTCTGTTCCCCAGAACATACCGGAAGTAAGGGCACGGGGGTGAGATTTGAAATGTCAAATGGGAACGGGGTCATATATGGTATAGTTGGATAGATCGTCTAAAAGGAAACATCATCTAGTAAGAAACTATTTTATGATGTGCATAGTTTCTGCACAACCAACGCAAACTGGACAAACTAAACTGTGCTGCATTACGGTATTTACGACTATTGTGTGAAACTATTTGATACTAGCAGTGACCTGTGTGTTGTACTGCACGGACCCGTTCACTAGGTATTAGTAGACTGTTTCCTAGCAAAAGCAGTGAATAAGGCAGCACAACGCAGCAATCAGATAAGCCATCTACTACTTACAGGTACTGCAGGTTTTGCATGCATATTAATTGACAATCGCAAGTTAGGTAATTCAGACAGTTATCCGTTGTACATTGCAACCATCCATTACTTGTGTGTGTTGTTTCAGTATCACACATCTTCTGTCTGTGATGTTGCTGTCTGAATGGAATGCCCTTTACAAATGAAGAAGCATTTGACATGCTGATGATACTAGAAGAATGTTGTGGGAACTGCAGAGCTGCTGCCCGTTTGTACGCAGAGATACTGACAGCTCGTCCATCGCTCGTACAATGTCTTCCAGCGTCTTGCACGCCGTGTACGCATAACCGGACTCGTGCAGCCGACACACAACAAAGGTCGTCGCATCAGACGCTCTGTGAGAGACGAGGGGGCTGTTGATATACTCGCTGCTATGGTAGTTAGTCATCGCGATTTTACACGGAGGATTGCCCGCGATTCAGGATTTACCCAAAGTACAGAGTGGAGAATCTTCGCTGATAATCGTTTACATCCATACCATGAACAGCTGCACCAGGAACTTGGGGAAAACGCGCTTCCTAAGCACGTCAATTTCTGCAACTTGTACCTGAGCAAGGACCGTGCTTTCCATCGCAGCCTTTGTACGGACTGATGAGGCCACATTCAGGAGTAATGGCGAGGTTAACATTGACAGTATGATTCTCAAATAGAGTGACAAACTTCGGGAGGTAATTCTTCATGAAAAAGTAAAAGGAAAACATACGTGACACTTTATACCTAAATCGAATATTAAATAAACGAGATTTGAAGCCATATTTGTGCAAAATATCGGCTCTTACGTTGAAGGTCCCAATTACATACAATAATATTCCGAGATATATCATTGTATTTTACTTCGTTACCGATATTTTGCCCAAATACGGTTTAAATCATCGTTTTTAAGGGCTCATACCTCCCTTAATATTCGGTTTAGGTATAAAGTGTCACACATGTTTTCCTTTTACTTTTTCATGAATAATCATCTCCCGAAATTTGTCGGTCTAATTGCTAATCATCATGTATAATGCCCATTACTGGTCTGCAGTCAACCCAAATTGGCTACGTCAAGTGGACAAAGAGCATGCGTGGAGCCTTAATACTTGGCGTGGCCTTCTCGGTAATCGTGTTTCATATGACCATATTATTTGAAGAGCCATTGAATGGTGCAGTGTATGCACACTTCCTAAAGAATATTTTATTTCAGTTGATCGAAGAGGTCCCTCTCGCTCTGATATTAAAACTGTTTCTTCAACAGGAATGCTGCCCTGCTCACTTTACGCGCAGAGCTCGCCTAATTTCTGCCATGTTATTCTTCAGACGGTGCATTGGACGAATGGGTCATGTAGCTTGGCCACCACGTTCTCCAGACTTGGGCCCAAATTACTTATTTTTGTGGGGGGAATTAAAGACATTATTTACTACGTGCGTCCAACAACGAGGGAAAACATGAAAGACAGAATCAGAGCAGCATGTTGGTCTCTCAGCTGTACTGAGGTCCGCCGAGCAACGACGAACGTAAGAAGGAGAGCAGAGTCGTGTCTGATACAGGATGGTCGACATTTCGATCACTTATTGAGAGTGATGCGTCCGAATGAGTGTTCCCAGTTCCCATTTCACAGTGGTTCTCTCACACAATACCGGTATTTATAGTGCACCCAGCTTCCTTTTAGTTGTACGTGAACTACGTATGCACACCAGGAAAACTACATGTTTCGTTGATTATCTTTTGATTGTACGTACGACAAACACGTTTACTCAAATTTTCATTATATTGTGCGTAAAATATGTACGAAAAAAAACATAGGTCTACTTAGATGTTTTTTATTTATTATGTGTTACCTATGCGTGTCAGGAAAAAACTCATTATAAATGTTGTTTCCTTTTAGACGAGCTATCCAACGATACCTTATACGACCCCCGTTCCTATTTGACATTTCAACCACCACCTTCCCCCCCCCCCCCGGGTACGCCTATCTCCGGTATATTCTGTGGGAAACGGAATTGTTACCAATATATGCTTCATATGGGGTATAGTAATAAAACATTTTTTCGTGAGGCCCTGGTGTCGTGTTGCTCCGAGAAAAAGGGACGATACGGGTGGCGTGAATCATGCTGTATACATTTCTTTTATGAATAGTAAAACTTCAGCATATTATATATCTGCAGCTCTTTTAGTTATAAGAAATAAATTTTGCGAAGCTGATACTAAAATGAACGAAGACCGTGTAACTTCAAATAATTCATTAAATTATTTTGTAGACGTGGATTATCAAATATATTTTTTTGTTTTCCTACGGCGTTCTGGCACTGACTACCTACACTCGCACAATACATACACCGGCAGGATGGCTTCTGGTGTGGACAGTGACAATGGTGTACGTTGTACATTAGAGTAAATATGTCATTTTGACACACAAGAATTTTCCTTGTTCGGTGGAAATGACAATGTATGTTGGCATAAATGTAAAGTAGCGATAGTTTGTGGTGCGTCTACGCTTAGTACTCGCTTGCTAAGTGTGGTGTCGTGTGAATATGCGCTGTGTTGTGTTGCAGACTCGAGCCTCTATGCCCACTACGTGTTCAAGGCGTTCGACGTCAACAGTAACGGTGCCATCAGCTTCAGGGTGAGTGTCATCATGTACTGTGCTGTGTTGTGCTGTGCTGTGCTGCGTTGTTCTGTGCTGTGTTGTGCTGTGCTGTGCTGCGTTGTTCTGTGCTGTGCTGTGTCCATAGAGGGTAGCCACGGTCAAGTGAGCACTTTTGAAATCAACCCTTGAAAACATTTGCTTACCCTTAACTGCCTCTACGCCAACGTACACAATGCCATGTAGGCTACACGTTAAGTTGGCAGCGAATTCAAAAAAAGTTCCAAGTCTCGACAACGTACGGTGATTGCAATTCTCAACTTTATACAATTTGTTTTCTTATTTATACATATTAAGATGCGAAATAACATATCGGTAACATATTTGGGCTCCCAGCAATTTCATGTTATAATTTCACTGGCCCATGAATAAAGTTATTAGACCAGTGATTATGCATATTTTACATATGACGGGGATATATAAAATGGGTATAAAATTAAATCTTAAACAGGGCTTTCAAAAGTGCTCAAATATCCGCGAGCAGTCTACAATACTGCCAAATATGATTGGCAGATCCATTAGTTTTCTTGAAACACCTGGGTACAATTTAACTTTGGCGATTGGGTGTTCTGTGATAGTAGAAATTTGTTCAATTACACACTGACCGGACGGTCAGTGCATAATCTCTGCAATATTTGTAATCAGTTAGTCAATCTGCACCAAAACTTACGAAATATCTTTAGGCTATATCATGAGTCATACAGATGTGAGTCAAACTATTTTTCATAAGAACTTGCAGTCGGATTTTGCCAGAATACAGCAAGAGTCACATCGCAAACATGACCTCGATTACAGGATTACAGTTCGCAGAAGCGAAGATTCCCACAGCCAACCTACAGGTACTCTGATATCAAACGCTAATTATCCAGAGAGGAAAAAATCCACAAGGCCATGTACGTCGATAACGCAGCAGAACTTTCCGGTGAAATGAATCGATCAGAGCATATGTTTCTACCAAGAACCAACTATAGCGACTGTACTTTAGTTTCGTGGAGTCACAGAGCAACTGCAGTCTATCCGCGACATCTTCACACTTACACCTTTAAAAACATCACCTCATGTACGGCGTGTTTGGGTGTTTCCTAAATATGCCATCTATCACACGCGTTTTAAACATACGTTAACACAAATGTAACTTATTTTTGGTAAAATTGGTATTTTATTTAGATGTTAAAAATAATAATATTATTTTATTAGTAAATAATATAAATAAAAACATACAGAAATTATATGTTTTGGTAATACCTACTTACAGATAGTCTTGATGCACAATATTAAACTGAGTGCACACAAATGCGGTACGTTGTCCCTTTAATATAATTTTCTAAACTTCATCAAGTATTTTCACATGAGGCGAGGGAACATCATAAAAGTAAAACTTTAGCAGGGGTTAAAAAGAGTTTGAATTAACCAAGAATATACAATTAGTAGAGAGGTCACACTTAGGTATACTACGCATAGCTGTTATTTTGAGCAGATACAAATTGTAAACATGTCACACTTTTATTTACACTATAAAAATATTTGTCCCAGCACACCAATACGATGAAAACAAAAAAATTCTGGTGTAGGCTATGCTGTAAAAACGAACGTATACGAAAGTATTATAAAGTGAAATATTTCAAACATACGTCATTGCTGAGGTATGACATAAAACTTAATTTCTATTGTGGTGCTAACTTACGAGATGGGAGAGAAATGAGGTTCTGTATACACAAATGTGGGGGCTGTAATAAATACTGCTGGCATACAAAGTTAAGTTGGAATTTGATAAGTGCCTGATATTCTTAACACATAACAGTTTACACCACCTGCTGCAGTGCGAATTGTTTGCCAAATTTTATAGGAATCTGCCAATTGTGTCCTGAGATATTATATAAAAACTAAATTTTTTCATGAGGCATATCTTTCAGAATGATGGACAAAAGATTCTCCATGTAGACGCATTTGATAGTTGTAATATAAAGTGTCAACATACAACTTTAAATTGGAATTGATTATATGGATTCGACGATAAAATATACTAAGTTAAAAATGCCTATATGGCCGCATTAAAAAAAATGTGCCTGACATACTTAAACGTATAATTTTACTTCATCCTCCAATGTACTACTTCAGTGCCAAATTTGGTAAAAATAAGTCTTTTTTTTCCAAGACATCACATGAAATATTATTTATTAATATAGTGCTATTTTACAAACTGGCGGACAAAATATGCTTCGTGTAGATGCAGTTTGTAGTTGTGATATCTACCGCCAGCATACTAAGATAAGTTGGAATTGATTACTTGGTATCGATGATAGAGTATTCTAAACTAAGAAGAATACATTCGCGCCATTTTGAATATAAGTATCGGACATACCAGAAAAATATAATTATATATCATCTGCCTCAGTACTACTTGTTTGCCGAATTTGGTAGAAATCAGTATCATTGTTTACCCAGATATTACATAAAAACCCTATTTATCCATGTGGCGCTATCTTACAAAATTGCTGACAAAATGGCTACGGGTTGGCAGATATGATGCTTATAATACATACTTTCAGTATACACAATTTGGTAGAAATCAGTATCATTGTTTACCCAGATATTACATAAAAACCCTATTTATCCATGTGGCGCTATCTTACAAAATTGCTGACAAAATGGCTACGGGTTGGCAGATATGATGCGTATAATACATACTTTCAGTATACACAATTTGGTAGAAATTGGTTTAGTGGTGATTTAGTTATTTTAAATAAACCTAAAATATTTGTTTGGCCAACATTTTGAAAATAAGTATATAATCCATTTGATCACTTACATTTATCTAACCTGTCATAATATTACTCATATGCCAAATTGTTTAAATTACTTTGATGGGTTTCGAGATGTAATATGTATTCTTAATTTTTGGTGCTATCATCCAAAATGGCAGACTAACAACAATATCTATTTAAGATGTCATGCTTATACGATGTTCTGCTAGCATAAAAATTTTGGTTTAAATCCGGTTGAAAGGTTTCCGAGATACGACATTTCACCCTATTTATTAAAATAGCCGACATATTGAAAGAAAGTGCCCGACATGCTCGAAAACTATAAAAGTCACGTGTATTTACTAAGTACTATGTATATACCGAGTTCGGTGAAATTCTGTTCACATTAAGCACCCCCCCCCCCTTCCTTTCCCAATACCACTACATTGGTGGCCCAACCACTACCTCCAACTCTCCCTTTCTGCCCTAGCTTATACTGAGGAAAAGGAGAAGGAGAGAATGGGTCTCATTAACTATCTCAAAACACATAATCAACAAAAGGTTGAGAAATTTGTTGTTGGATTTGCAGCTTGCGCTAGGCTCAAAATTTGAGTGTAGTTTGTAAACTGGGTTCACAAACACTACCACCATTCAGAACACTGGCAAAACCATTTCGGTTTCATTTTTTTTTTATTTTGGTCTTCCAAATATTTGAAAAAGATATTTTCACAATGATTTAGTCTTCAAAATCAGGAGTGTAGTCTTCTTTCACAACCTTTTTCCAACCCACTATAAAAGTTTATTTTACACCTTTGAAACAATTAACAATCATTGGCAAACTCAAAATCACACCCATGCCCTAACTTCCATTAATTGCCAATGTGCACCAAGCACTTACATTGAACTCCAATGTGCACCAAACACTTAGAATAAACTCAGCCATAACATGGCTAAAAAGTACTGTAAAACACATTTTTAATGAGTTTTACCAAATCCGAACACAGTACTAATACCTCTATTCCCCAGGCAAAACCCCTTTGAAACGCAGCTTAAAATGCCTTACAATTAAACCTGGTTATTTTCCAGTAATATCACAATAATATACCAGTAGTAGGGATAGGAAAATTTCGCGAGTTCATTTCAGGACAAGATAGACGTCAAACACGTGTACACTGAAGTTGACTTTATAATTGGATCACAGTTCATTATACATGCCCTGGACGACTGAGCCAATAGCAGACTTGCAAGGAAACAATAAGTGAGTGCCATACTGCCCGGTGTGGAGTAACACTCGCTACTCTATGTGGTAGCAGCCAATGAACCAACATCTGAGGCTCGAGCATACACATGACTGTGGATTGTAGCCTACAGGTCATTGAACTCGCGAATTTTTCCTATTCCTTACCAGTAGTATCCTCTTCCTGACTGAATTTCACCTTTTTATTATTAATTATTACAACTCTCTAAACACCACAAAACGCTAAGGTAATGGTCTCTTGTCTGGGGAAGTCTTGCCATTACTTTTTATTTACCCGAGAAAAGGATAAACTGGCCACCATATTTGAACCATGGCAACACCTCATCGCACACACCAACAAGCAATCTTTCAAGCACCACAACTCAGGCCCAGAACCCAGGGATACTGTCCCAACCACTCACATTTCGGTGATGGCAAGTCCTAGACCTCCAGTCTCTCAGCGCCACACAAATCAACGGAGGGTGTGGATATTCTCCACGTCTGCGCACCTGGATGCCGACTTTTATCCTCCGCCGACACCCTCTCATTCACATGCAATATTGGTAAAGGAGAAAGCCAGGCATATTCTTCCTGCCAATTCTCGCAGACGAGCGGCAGTGCCCCTCCTTCACCCACACAAGCATACAACAGGCATATCCAAAACCAACCCCATTTAACTCCGTTATCATACAACCAGGTCCCACACACCAGTTCCCACAAATTTGAAATAAAATCTAATAAAATCTAAAATGCTCCACTTCGAAGAACCAGTCGAGCTTGGGGCACTTCCTTCTCTTCCTAAGTTCACCGCGCGAAGTACGCAGAAGACCTTCGAACACTTTCACTGAATCACTGGGTACGAACTCAAATCCCACTTTCATGAAGCCGCGTTACTAGATAGCAGAAAACACTACCGTCTAAGTTTCACCCTCGGGTCGCATTATTCCCGGAAAACACTCTATTTCGACACGAAAAAAACCTCAACTATCAGTAAACGGCAAATTTCAGCTGGGCTCCTCAGTCAAACTAAGTTCTGCATGAACCCGCATAAACACCTCCGCCAAGCGTTCAATGTCTGCTCGTTAGGTCACTGGGTTTTGAAATGTGCACAAAATTCCCTTTTCAGACTACGTCCACTTTCATTCCTCCCTAAAATTCGCTATGTCCTTACGACCCTTTAAGAGCACCAACTTGTAAGTACGGTTTCTTCCACAAAAATTCACAAAGTCCCTGCCCAAGCAAATTTAATGTAACTCCGTGTGTTGCAACACAGTCTTTCCCGGAGTCACGCCGACTAATTTTTCATAAGTTCTTTTCGGCGACTGATTGTGATTTTCCAAAGTCCGCGAGCTCACCGGGCAGAAAGTTACAAAATGTCATCATACTGCCAAGTGAAACCTTTATAAGTCCAAAAATCATCATGGCCAGAATTTTTATAAGTACCGAGAATTTTATAAGCCCACTCACACTTGGCCCAGAAAATAACTAAGTTCTTTACTACAATTGACACACAACTTTTAAAGTCTCGACAAACGAGTACTACTTGAAGCGAAATTTACTAAATCCCACAACTATCATCTCCGTAGAAACCAATACTTAACTTCATAGCTGAAGTCTACTTCTCTTCTGCTATAGCCAATTCACCCGTATTTATACCGCTCCGCATCTCCTCCTTGAGCCTACCCCTTCCCAGAGACCAGACCTCAGCGCCACCTATACTGGCACTCCATCTACAATTAATAGATTTTTTCTCGGCGAGCGCGCGAAGGCGCCGACCAACGGTAACAGAAAAGCGCCCGCGAAGAGTGATCCCTGATCTTCCCGCAACCCGCAGCAGAAATGCGCTCGGCGGGCTAGTCCCGCCATCAGGGTTCATGCGGTCATGCTGTAACAAACACACGGGATTTTCACAAGTCATCACATGTATTACAAACCCATGACGGATCCACCGTCACAACATGTTAAGAAATTATATGGTACGCACACACACACACACACACACACTCCTAGAGAGACAGACACAGACACTCACATACACACCTACATACTCATACATACACACATACATGCAGATAGGAAAGTGATCTTGTAAGCCTTCCTTTCCTTCCGAAAGTAGGTTAAAAAGTTGCCGATGGTAGCTGTAGTCAAAATATGTAAATAAAACGTACAATAAATCCTACAAGAACCTTTGTCAGGAAAATCAAACATATTAGAAAACAAAAACAAAATCACAGAACTGTCTAACAAAAAAAAAAAAAAAGGAAAAAACAAATTAAGATAGCACAGATAAGCACAGCGACGAAAACAAAGATCTTTCGCCTAAGACAGGATGAAGCAACGATGAAGTAAAAGCCGCAAGGTTAGAAGACACGACCATGACGACAAAGAAGAACACAATCATGGAAAAATAAGGTTGCCTACATATTGTCTAGACCCCTTCTTTTTGCACAGCCAATGGCAGTCGAATTCTATCCTGGTTGACCGCGCATACCAAAGAACACCAAAATTAACGTATCTAAGCGCCATGGTGGCTGAGCGGTTAGACTGCTCGCCTCCTACTAAGGCGAACCGAGTTCAATCCCTGACCGGTTCACTCCGGATTTTCGCGAGTACAGATCGTACCGGACGATGCCGTTGGTCGGCGGGTTTTCTCGGGGATCTCCGTTTCCCACGTCTTTTCATTCCGTCGCTGCTATGCACTCACCTCGCTTCACCATCATCGGCTCTCAAGACCTCGATTTTAAGAGCCGCCTAAATCTTTTCACTCATTCACTCATTAACGAACCCAGGAAACATCTTTTCGCAAGAGTCAACTTTGTGTAAGTGACACTGCCTTGTTTTTTCTCCATTGCTTATCCAATGAGAAACTAACATATATAATTTTAGAGGTTGACTTAAAATGCCTTTTTCAACGTTACGCATTTCAGACTGGGTCGTCTCATTTGATAGAAATCTTGTATTTTACACGCCCGTCTCACAGACCACTTTGAATACCAACGATCTGGGTTAAACCGTAGGTACGGCACAAAGAGACAAGTGCAACAGGACAGTAACTGTGCAACGATCGTGTGGTCACAAAATTGTTATATAATTTACTGTATATCACAACTAAAATTATTAAATTGAGGAAAGATATTTTGATTGTTCTTAGCTTACAAATTGTAAGCATTAATTAAGTTCAGTTTAATTTTTGGCGTTGGTTACGCCACTGTGGCCTGAGAATCGACACCACACACACACACACACACACACACACACACACATATATATATATATATATATCGCCACCTGTATTTCGCGAAAAGATTATTTACGCCTAGGATAGGATTCGATATCCTATGTGCACACTTGCAGTCGTCTTCATTTTACTCCTGGCCTCGCTTGTCATTGTGTGAAGACAGTCTGTTTACACGACGAGTGAACAACTCAGAATTGAGTTTCTCCGATACTGACCGTCCGTAATTCGCAGCTAGATCGATAAGAAGCGTAGCAATTCAAATTATCCAATCACGGAAGTGGTGTTCATATAAATTGCGTTAGAACACAACTTTTCCTGAAATATTTTCGGGAAATCAGGTGCCCCTACCTATACAGTGCCTCCCCCCCTTTTTATAATTGAACATTCCAGAAACCAAACACCCATTTCACTCCCTTCAATTCCACTCCTGAAACCGAGTGAGGAATTGACCCTTTACAACTAAGGCATTAATAAAGGAATACTTCGCGAGCTCAGTGACATGTTAGCTAAGACCATTCAACCCTCTTTATGTATGTATGTGTATATGCTATGTATACACTGGATGTTGCCCACAGTGAGAGAATCATTTTTATCTTGACTGAATTGCGCGACAATTACCCTGATTTCGTTACGGATTTGGTATTGGCTTAGGTTCTTCCAAGGCATGAAATAAACCGCGATACAATAACAGACGTGAAATTTCCCATATCCTAATCAATACTTGTACTTTAGTCTGTTCCAATAATAAAATATTATCTAGTCTGGCAAGTGCTTATAAATCCTAACCATAACTAACGTGATGAAACCTGTACAGATAATTTCTGTTGGTACATTGTAGAAGCAGTTATTATACTGCTGCGTGTCTGCAGCCACCAATAGTATTATTCGATGGAAAGGTTATGATAGCTGAAGTTGGTTTCTTACAACGAACAGCGCCGATAATATTTTATTTACTCTACAGTACACCATGAATAAACAAATATGTTCGGCACATAAGGCTAAGAGATTTATAAAACTTATAACTTTCATGGTTAGTATAACATAAACTACAGCGATGTGGGTATCTGACACTACACCATTTGCTAGTTTAGAGATCTGCAAAATTTTCGTTATTGTTTGGGGACACGTTGAACTTTAAACAGGTGTACCTTCGAAATATGTTTATCATTGGACCATACATTACTTGACATGTCATGGGTAACTATGCGCCAATAAATGAACACTACACAATTGTGTACCCCGCCGGCTAGAGTACAGAGAGTAATGTGAAGTTTAGCTTGACGCTGAATAATAACGTAAATTTTGAATGTCTCTATAGCTATGGTGGAGCATTCGATACCAAATACACAAAACACAATCTGGTCTGTTATGCGAAACCAGTTGTGTGTAGCATTACGGTCATTAAAGCCACGCTGTTGGCAAAGGTAAGTAAGGCATATGAGATCGCATTCTTGCCCATATTTCTGTTTGAATTTGCGTGCGCCAAGACAGTCCCCATACCAGGGTAGTGTGACCACACTTCCAACACGAAAACTCCCCATACTGTAACTTCCCGCCCATCCGCCGGGGCGTGCGATAGAACCAGGGACCTCTCAGAAGTTAAAGATCGGTGACTAACCAACTGAAGCAACTGTGGGCCCACGTGTGTGTCCTATCAATATAAACACATTTGAACTAGTCCACCAAAAGAACGCTCGACATTAAAAATGTAATTCCATACCTGATGTTTCTTTCAGAATGGTTACTTTATAGAAGTTCTGCTTATGTGCCATATCAACTAACACTTCAGACCTTTCTAACAAAATTGGTTTAGAGGCAGTACTTACTACGAGTAATAAATTCACCGTTTCCTAGCCTATTTTATCTAACATTAGGAATATTACTGATACCTTGGACACGATGCTTTTATACTGTGGGTTTTTAAGAAACAACGAAAACAATTCCTAACAAATTTTATAAACGAGCAGGAGTTCTTCATACAGCCTGAATAATGGAATTTTTGATAACTGAAATGGCAATATTCAAAATGGTTATCGCATCATACGTTGTTTTTTATTTGTACCCAACTCGTCGTACTAGCAGTTATTATTGTGTATATTAATTTAATTAATTTAATACCATCACATTTCTCCACATTACAATAATTTTAAATAAAAATTAAACATAAATTTGTTTTAGTAAATTTAAGAGTTCCATAACATTTTGTACGCAAAGAGTACCATAAAGGCTACGAAAAAAAATCTTCTAAAGTAGTTTTTAAATTATGATCTTATTTTTGAAGGGTTGAATACCATGTCTCTGATACTACCTAACCGATATAATTTTTTTAAGCTAGTGCCACTTTAATATTGTTATATGACAATATCACAACTCACAAAATACTGGACATTTTAGCATCAAATCTAGAGGACAATTATTTGAGCTGAGTCATTTTTTATCACGCAAAATTTTACTTATTGAGATTTTGTGTGTGTTATAGAATTACTTTCATATGTTTGTAGAGGGAAATAGGCTAATCGGTTATGTCGGCAATTTCTGTTTGTAGGTTCATTAAAGTTGAATGAAGAAGCTCCATTTCTGCAATGGAAGTTCCTATTGAAAACATCCCTTATGTGTTCACAAGTCTCATTGTCATAAAAGCACTATTTCAGTGTGAAATAACAATTATGTGAATGATCTCGTCACAACTTAGGCACTGCTTGTGGAAGGGTTGCACGCGAGTTCTCTTAACGAACCGTGTGCGATAACTGCCAGGGTGAGACTTGTAAGTATGTGATGTATGTGGGAGGGTTGATCTTACTTCACGACGATTCATGACCTAGCGGATATTAATGAGAGACGCGTACACATTTCCGTGTGTCATATACACGTTGCGTGATTTATTTGTTTGTAGTCGAATGTCAACATGCTTATGTCTGCCCCCGTATATATTACTTCATTTGGTTTTCCACTTCCTCCCGAGCGATTTGCTGTTTGCAGTCCTTGTTTCATTACTGTCAAATTACTCCTGAACATTTGCTATGTCCCGCCGGGTGTTAATAGTTGAAGTGACCCTTACGGAGTACGTATGACCTGTGCTACCGTCCAACCAGCTTGCGACGGATCTCCCTTGTGTGCTCATTACAAACACCAGTCATCACACAGTGTTGGGGGAATGTATAGGTCAATTTTGTTGGCCAGTCACTATTACAGAGTGCTATGTACTGCGACAACGATCACATTCGAGCGTTTCTATTTAAATGTTGATGGGATGATGTAACTGCTCTTTGTTATTACGGCAATCACTTTGCTGCTTTACTCGTCCTTTTGACCTCGTGATCCACTTGACAGGTTCCGGGAAGACTCATCTAGACAACACTGTACGATGTACGATGGGGAAATTTCCGACATATATTTTTTTCCGGCCTGATTGTGTGATAAATTTTAAGACCCGCGCTTTTATCCTTTCTCAATTTGTGCGTGTATAACCCGACAATAATTCATTTCAACAGAGACAACGGTTTTGAGCGAGAAAAACTAATACAACCGTATTGATAAGCCCGTGACGTCACTACGTGTACATTTTGTGGCTTATTTACGTGCAGATAGCATAGCGGGTTGGGGCGGATCTAGGGGGGGGGGTGGTGGTGGACAAGTGAGATAAAATCCTACCCCTTCCCTCCCAAACCCACGCACTTATTTACTTTCAAAACGGCATTCATTTAAAAACCTTGGGTCCTATCTCAGAAAACTATTTAACAGATTTAAACTAAATTTATATTATTGACAGTTAATCATATACGCTATTAATTTAAGGAGGGATATTGTTATTGGTGCGTCATTTTAGTAGCTAACACTAGAAGAAAGAAAGTTTTTATGCTATATCTCCGAAACTACATGACAGATTACCACCAAATTGGGCGTGTAAACAATGCTATGGGAGGTTACGTAAACACACCCGATTTGAACGTATACAGCAATTATTTTCAAAATGACTTCCACGTAAATATATGAGGTTAATTTACTATATCTACCATACCGTTTGGCCGGTTTCCAGCAAATTTGGTATTCTCAAAGTGTATATTATAAGCATTAAAAAATGTCAATATAAACCTCTTTCACCCACCATTTTTACAGATAGTGTCACACAAAAATTAAGGATTTTCCTTATGTCGAGAACTAATTAACCGATTCACACCAAAAAGTGACGTAAAATGATACGTTTCAGATGGACGAGACATTTATTTTCAAAATAGAAAGTATATAAATATTTCACCTTAGTATGCTATATCTACGAAACAATGGTACAAGTTTCGGTTTAACTTTGTTTTCTGGCAGTATCTATTACAACCATAAAATGTGTCTACACAGAGCCTATTTCTCCGCCAATTTGTAGGAAATCGCCAGATGAAAACAATATAATTTTAATGTCGTATGTTAGAAACCAATCAAATAATTCGTGTCAAATTTTTCACACAAGTAGGGCTACCGAACATTGAGGCGGGAGCACCCGGAGAAAACCCATTCTCCTCGTGATAGTGACCTGGCCGTCTCCTCCGTCCATGACAATGAATACTTAAAAACTCGCGCAGATATATAATATATTTAAAAAAAACATGTAAAACCCATCCCACATGAAGAAATGAAAAAATCTTGCCCAGTTGCGAGAAACGAAAAAAAAAAAAAAAAAAAAAGTGCTTCCGTTTGTTGTTTGTAATTGAGGGCTAACATTTCATTTTTCAAAATGTTCTTAAAATCTACCCATACAAATATATATAAATAGTATTAAAACAATTAAAACAGTTTTAAGTTATTAAGAAAAGAGACCACGCGGTAGTCCTAGACTCAGATGGCTTGATGCAATCAAGGAAGCCATTAGAAAGGCAGACATTCCAGAGGAGGAGTGGAGGGACAGAGCTCTTTGGAGAAGGCTAGTTGGTGAGGCAATGGATCGACTACGGTCCGTGATTCCAGTGCAGTAAGCAAGTAAGTAAGATAGGATTTACAAACTTGAAAAATATTGAACTTAAAAGTTTACAATTAACTACCCAGAAACCACATATTTACAATAAATTATCCATAAAAGAAGTAAGTTAAGGTATTTTATCTATTGTTCACTCTGTGCAAGGGCCCCCCCACACCCCTTTTCCACTATGTTCTCTCAGGACCCGCTATAAGTAGAGTGGCAGGCTACCATAGTTCGTTACTCTGGACGTTTTGGAAACACCCAAAGGTTAGCGTCGATATCTCACCGGCGAAAATGTAAATACCGGTGACGTAGCCGAAGCGTCGCGCCGTCACCAGGCAACGGAGACCACTTGTTGCGAGGTGGGCCGGCTTACGCCTGTCATACCTCACCCCCTAGCCTCGGAGGAGGAGGAGGTTGATCACACCATAGCCGATTCCCTGGTCGGACGTGGAACACAACGGCGTAGTTCAAGGCCGTTCACGATAAAGTGAGCACTTTCGCAATCAACATTAGAACAATGTCACTGCTCCTGCCTGCACATATTTTAACGGGTGCACTGAGTGAAATGTGACCAGTTTAGTTGGTAACGATGGATGGAAAGTAGTTCCATATATTTACGTTGAATAAAAAGTGTTAGGTTACGATTGGCGATAACTTAAAATATTTATTTCTTTTTAATGTTTTTTTTAATGCATCGAAGTGTAAAAATTACCACGTTTGTAATATATTTACTTTTCTAGTAATTTCACAGTTTCAACTGACGTACGCATGAATAAAGTAATGAGGCCCATGAAAATGTTAATTTTACATAAGGCGAAAAATACATTCGTCGCGTATACAAGTAGATCTTAGCAAGGTTTTCAAAAGTGCTAATTTAATCTTGAGCAGCCTATCCTATAGCGAAGTTGTGCAGTGTTTCTGGCGCACCGCCACAACGCCATGTCAACTTACATTACTTAAATGCCTCACATACTTGTTTTCAAAATGACAGCCTTGTAAATATTTCTTGTTAGTAAATATTGTAAACTGAAACATTAGACTGAGTACAACTGAAGTTAATAATCCTAATCCTAATGCAAATGGCTGCATGGCAGTTTGCGGAACGAGTTTTGTATTCGAGCCCCGTTTAGGCACGTGTGTATTTGTAATTGTCTCACTATTGTTGCACGTGTTCCAGTTTACATCTCTAATGATCTCTCTGCCAACAAGACTTTAAGGCCTATCTAGCATTTTAACTTAAAATAACTTCATCAAAACTATTTACATCCATGTAGACGAGTGAGTTAAGAGATTCGGACGGCTCGTAACATCTAGGTCTTGAGGGCCGATGAGGGTGAAGTGAGGTGAGTATGGAGCAGCGCCGGAATGAAAGGGCGGGGAAACTGGAGATCCCCGAGAAAACCCGCCGACCAGCGGCATCATATAGCACGATACGCACTTGCGAAAATCCGGAGTGAACCGGCCGGGGATAGAACCCGGTTCACCTTTGTGGGAGGTGAGCAGTCTAACCGCTCAGCCACCGTGGCCCCCTCAATGTAGACGAAAGTCGGCTCGTAGTTATATCGGTAACGTGTTGTTTATCAATTTTACATTGTTTTTTAAATAACGATTGCAATCGGAAATATTAAAAAGAAAAAAATGGTAAACTATGAAACAAAGTTAATCAATCAGCTTGGAAATGTCCAATGGGGAAATAACTTTACAGATTGTTTGCATTAAAGCTCTTCTTACACGCAGCGTGTTCTTCTGCCAAATGTACGAAATAAGACCGCTATGGGCCTCAAGTCCAGCCAGCATTCTAGCGATTTGTCATTCAAGGCAATCTACGAACTTGTTTCAAACATAGGCTACGTAGGCAACTATTAAGACAGCTTTTACCTATTAAGTATGAAGCAAAAAATAGTTCAATCAATTTCTCATGAATTTTTACACTTCACTTTATACAATACCTCAAGACAAGAAATTATTTTTCCTAATTCATTGCCAATCTTAGAAAAGAGGAAGGTAAATAGTGAAATAGGCATTGCACAAACTTGAAATTCCTCTAGAATAGCCCTAAAAAAAATATGAACCGATAGAACTGAGGCAAAGAATACATAAAAATACAGAAATGAAAGAACATGCCAGAAAAATGGCGTCAGTGATCAGTAATATGTTGGATCGCCGTGCGCCAATCAGCGTCCGGTAAACCTACTCGCCAGTTGACAGCCCGGCCAATACGGAAACTTCCGCAGCATTCACCAGCCAATCAGACACAAAGCTCGTTCCCAGAGGCTCGCACAGCCAGTCAGAGGACGGGGACGGGTACGCCCACGTCTCAAAGGAACAAAACCGCCGTTTCGTCTTTGCGTGTTTACGTACTGCGTGGTAGGAATGTTGATAGCGAAAAAAAAAATATACATCGGTGTTATTTATAAAAGAATAGTTTTACGAAACGATATATCGAAAGAAAAATAACGATTTTTTCCGTACTTCGGAATTACATATTTTATGTATTAAAGGACTTGACAAATGCAAAATTGCTTTAAATATTTCATATTTAGGACTCGAGACATTGTAGAAAGATGTGGCGACTGTTTTTGGTGCATATTGTCAAAGTAAACATAGTCATTTTTAAATTCAAGTTTTGTATTTAAAAGATCTTTTTAAAAGAGCTCTTTACCTATTTATTTTCTATCCTTGGAAAAATATATTGATTTCGATAAAACATCGTTAAAATACATCGACGATTTACATCACTATATCTTTGAAAGAGTATCGTCATTGCAATATATCTATAACGTCCCTACCGTGTGGCTGAGGCGTGCGGTGGAGGTGAGTTCGCTCATTTGGCTTTGACATCTTGATTTATACGGTCTCGCCGCCAGAGCGCAGCGCGCGGCCTGCAAGCTTATCAACACGCCAGACTTCAGCGCACACAATGGCCGTGCTACGATTTGGCGTGCCACGTCTCGTTTGAAACGGGGCAAATCACGACCACGCTAAAACTCGAATGTAAAACTTTGTGGCCACTTCCCACGCTAAAACTCGAATGTATATTACGTTACTTACTCACTTAAGCGATGGATATAGCTACTGGGTGATGTATTGCTGATAACTCACATATACGAGACGTTAACTTATATTGTAATGTGTCTAAACTCCACAAACAACTGTAATAACAAAATTTAACACCTCACATGGAAATAATCGCAAGGAGAACTCGTATTTACAAATAATAATTAGTAGAAACCTGCAACTCGGCGTTAATTTTTTTGCGTCAAGCTAAAATTCATAGTACTCGATATACTCGAGTCGGCATTGTTTCTTCAATGGCTGCTGCCTTGACTTTAAGTAATTCCCTTTCTGAGTGAATTTCACTTGACTGGGGCATAGGGTTATGGAGCGTTCTTTATTGGCATAGAGTTACCAGGGGCGTGTCAAATAAAGACTTGTCCAATGACGAACGTACTGCAAAGGAAAAGTGTTTTAAGTTTAGCATGTCCTCAAATAATAACACGAATTTTGCAGGTCTCTTAATAATTAAATCTAACACTTCATATGGTAGTGCAAGTTGTTGGCGCCAAAGATAGAGCTCAAATTGGTAATTCCAGAACACGCCAGCCTAAAATGCAGTTAATACTACCTACTGGTGGGAAAGAGTGGAACGTTTTCAAATGTAGTAGTAAATTCGATAGCCTTGTTCAAATTTCGCATATCAGCTGGTACTGTACTGTGGCGACAACAGCCTTTATAAAGTTGAAAGTGGCAGGACTACTCTCCCGATCAAGCCAGTTTCACTCAGTGCTGAAGGTTTTCTCATGTGACCTGCACTTGTTTGCAGAACTCGGTAATCCGTGTAGAGAATGCACTTTATCGCTTTGGCAATTTTTAAACAGTCGTTCGTTAGTAATAACATTCTGCGAACATGCTACTATCGAAAGTGGCATGTAGACTATTGTTTTTAAATTTTGTATACAAAGCAGATTACAACCCTATTGCAATATGAAAATAAGACGAAGGGGATGTATGGTTCTACCAGCTTGATTCTACGTTTTACAATTATACATTCATATTTAGAATATGGCAGGTCACGGATCAGTGCATATACATAGAATAGATCGCTTTTCTCGGAAATAAAGGGAGATGTTCCATTTCCGTATCCATATTCAGCAATAGACTTACCTTTCATGGAATTTCTTAAACGAGATAAGGGACATGTTTGACATATTTTACGAACAGTGCGTGCATCTTCCATCGACTGGATCTTGCTGAAAGAAGGACAACCTTTATCAAAGAGAATCGTTTTATTACCCGCATACTGCCTGTATGCGGGCTCGGCTATTTCTGAGGGGGGGGGGAGGGGGTTGAACCACCTCGACCCTCTCCTTCCCCCAGGCAGATTCGCTGGCGGTCCCGTCACCGGGTCGCCGTCACAGCCCTTCGTCCCCCCTGCTGGAGAAGCCAACGATTTTAGAGGATGCGCAGTAATATTCTGGAACTAGGACCCTCGCCTCGGTGCAACGCGACATTTGGAGAAATTTCTGGGCCATCACCTACGACCCTATAAATATCGCAGGGAGTCGGGAGTATTGGGTGGAAGTATTTTGCTGAGTGCAGTAACCGAGCGAAGTCGAGTGCAGCAAGGGACATCGGTAAAGAGGATGGACGACGACGCGAGAGATTGCGAGACGACGGCGGACGAGGTGTTTGTGGTGTGAATGGACGAGAGAGCGTGGAACCCGACGAGTGAAGGCTACTATGCATGAAGGTGCTCGGAGAACTCTAGAACATTGCGTACTGGTGGGATCTGGATTATACTGTGGTGGGACTGTATGAACATGTAATACGGACTTTATTGTAAATATTGTAACTGTCGATAATGGGCAAATAATTTATAATGTAATTAAATATGTATCGATACACTATTTTTGGAGACGATTCTAGTTATTTAACTAAATAATTTTATTTGAGGTAACTATAAATTGTACTGATAGAATTTATTAATTGTAAATAGCAAGAGATATAAATTTACTGTAAGTAGAATGACTATGTCAATTCTGGTACAAAGAAATGGCGGATCGGAATGTCGGAGCTGTTCATGTTCCATCGTTCCAGTCCCCCAGCGGCCATCTTGTCTGCCTTGTTGAATGTCAGTGACCTTGACCTTTTACCCTGACCCTAGTGGCCTTTAACCTTGAAAATCCCAAAAAAATAAAAAAACTTAAAAAATTTACAAAAAGTCATAAAAATCATAAAAATTCTATCAAAAAGTTTATTTAAAAATGTATATTTTTTTAAGGAAAACTTATATCTCCAGATACCAGCTTCCCCCTCCCCCAATCTTCCCAACCGCACGACACCCAGCTGTCGAATGTAGCAGTCTTGGTGTTTTCTCGTTTGTAATGTGTTTACATTTTCAACACCTAGGTGGCTCTATTTTCTCGATTTCGCCACCAGGCGACCTGCCTATTTTGCTACCAGGTGGTAGCAATGTTTGTTTTATGTTTTTAAAGCATAGGTGGTGCTGTTGGCTCCCCCCCATATTTGATTCGATTTTTAATGTTTAGGTAGTACTAATTTCCCGATTATGCTGTCTGCTATTGGTCTGTACTGGATGGTAAAATTAACTATTCCTGCAAAATACATAAATTGTCATATTAGATTTTTTTAAAAATTTTCAGAGCATTTTTCTAAAATAATTTTTATATAAAGCAGAGGGTTTTTTTAAATACATAAAATACATAATTTTTTTTACACGAAATGTATTGAATACAAAATAAAATATACATAAGCAGCGAAAAATCAATAATTTTTATTAATATTTTTCGAACAGAGTCCAAATTACACATTAATTTAATCTGCAGGTCTTCAATTATGATTTTTAGGTACCTCGTAGAAGTCTGAGCAATTCATGTATGGTGGTAAGCAGTAGTACTCTATGACAGGATGCATAAATCACAGGCTCGCTATGAAGGCCATAGCCACAAGCAGAAGCAATTGTCTCCGTTTCACCATCCATCACATTATCATTTCAGTGTAGACTTGACTCCTTTTTAATAATGACTATCATACAAGTAACAACAACTACCAGCTCATCGACACCAGGTTTGTCGGTAACAGAACCACTATCAGCAGTCTTGGGAGTACACATTGCTGGTCGTTGATGAGTGGGTGCAGGTTGATCTCTGGAACCAGAGGCAGAATCATCTACGATGGGTACTTACATGAGTGCCTAGCATCGGCGTTGCATTCGGCGGCGTCTGGTCGTCTGGCCGGTGGCATCCTTCTTAGGCCCATGTTGCTGGGAGTGGACTAATGGTTCGCACCACTCCTGGAGAATATCCACATCACAGTCTGGTGTGTGGTTGGTAGCATGAGTCTGTGCCAGGACGATGATTTAGTCCACTGTGAAAAGAAACTGTGTCTGCGGTCTCATGTGGAACACGATGAAGGCCGATGCTCCAAGACAGTCCAGATGAAACTCCATTGGTTCGTAGACGATTGGAAAATGTGCGAATAGCCAGTGCTGCGAGCCACTACCATTGCACGACTCGGTGTAAGTGCGCGATGTACATCTTCTGCGATGAAACTATACTCCACTCTACTATAGTCTGGCTTGGTGCTTGCATAAAGATTCTTAGGGAAGAATGGAGTCATGGTGATGATCAGACCTCTAAGCGACGTTAAAACATCTCATAGATTTTTCCCACTTATATATAATATGGATGCCGATCAGATGTGCCACCATATGAAAAACTAAATCTCCTCACATTTCGATAAGATCGGGTGACTTCAAATATAGTCATAGGCAGGCGATTCCCAGTTCAAGTACGAGGTACACCATTTGTGCATCAGCTGCATGTTCTTCAATGCGACAGCCCAGTCAGGTTCTGACCTGTCACAGACATGGCGATGCGAATCACCGTAAAGTTTTGTCAGCTTGCGAAACGAAGGACATCCATACTCGGCATGCATGTCGATACTCACCACACTTCAAATTTACACATGTCTCTAAGCCATTTTTATGCTCAGGTCCTGCTACATTAATTGGGGCCCTCAGGTACTGCATCAGCAAGTCTCGCAGTATGTTTCCCACTTGATGTTATGGAATCTTGTCTTCGTCCCATTCCAGTCCGTGGTAGTAATTGGTCAACCAGGCGTTTGTTTCCTTGCTCTTCTCATCCAACAGTTTCCACGAATAAGAAGATGGAAGGAGTATGCGCATGTTTTGCCATTGTCGTCATAGGACATTGAGGTCTCTTAGAATATGAAGCCATTTTGACTCTAGAAACCTCTACTGATTACAGTACATATTGAATCTGAAGATGCTTGAAGACGAATAAAGAATTATAATGTATGAACAGTTATATTTATATATTCTCAGATGTGCTCATGGCGGTATTTTACGATCTTATATCAGCATTTGTACAATACAAACCGGTCGTGTAGTATCAGGCAGAATAAATATAATAGCAGAAATATTTTCGTGTGTTGTGAATTCAATCCTGCAGTCGATTACATTGGAGGTAATACACTCGTACTGTTTACTCACATCGAATGCTATGAGTGGGGTCAAACTCTTGAAAGTATCAGGGCTCAATATCGTTGATTAGGGGCGTCCATAATATGCATTTCGGAATTTAGTGTACAGTACATCTAATGTGTCAGATGGTACTGCTTATTTTCAAAGTTTGTGTACATGTCAATGTACAGATAGATTTTGATATTCAAAATATTTTCACATTTTCTATTTGATATGGGTCGAAATGCGAACGTCTCATTCTCACATTATACTATATTCTGGTCTGTAGCCCAACAATAATGTACCTTGGTTTCTCAGAAGCAAAGCTGGACTTCACCATCCAGTTGATGCCGTGGCTTGCTGGCAGTCCAGGGTATGTCTTGAGTCTCCACAACCTGAAAGCCACATCGATGTTTTTACCACCTTTCATGTTCTCTAGCATTTTTATACATTCAGCAATGCTGAACTGCATATGAGGCAGCATCCATTCGATAGACTGTAGTTTCAGTTCCACTGTCTCTAGGTTTTCTCCCATACCCACTATAGTGTCTGCACGCATATTAACTTGAAGCAGCACCTGTTCGTGCTTCGAATTGAAGATAATTCGTTTGTAGTCTTTGGCAATTCAAAATAGCATAGAGAGCGAGATGCACACTTCGAACTTGCCTCCAGAGTATATAAGAACATTGTAGTCATCTTCAATTCCCCAGCCTGCCATCTTGGCCGCAGACAGCTCATTCGGTGTGAGAAAAATATAATTTTTGATAATCGAAGTTATGCCTACAACTACTGACTGGTCCACCTCAACACCGTTGAGAAAATAGGTATTGCGATCGATTATGTGAAAAATTCCATTGCTCTTTATTTCCATCGATGATGGGTTTCACCTATCTTCTTTCATCAGAGTCCCCTTAATTCGCAGGAAAGACTGTCAAGGAAGAGAGCAGACATATTGGTTTTGAACAGCTATCCGAACTTCCGATGGTAGTGTGTGTGGACCGATCAGGAAAGGCTCTTTGATATTTAGGTAATCTTCCATGAAATTTACTTTGAAGCCGAGACTTCGAATGAATATCTCGCTGGAACACATGTTAACTCCTTGGAGACCTGCAGCGCACTGGTTGCAGGTTTTCCACGACACTTAATTTCATTGCTGTTGTCGCCATAAATCTTATTCCCTTTTCCTCGTATGCAGGTATAGAGTGATTTCTTTGTTTCGAAAGTTCACTAACTCTCCGTGCTGGTCGACAACTGTCACGACCATCTCGTATGCTCTCTTCGCGATGACCAGAACATAAACGATGCTTTAAGGTGCTACGACCAGTTTAAAACCTGGCACATTCGTCTCTCTTCGGTTTAGGAAAAAAATATATCCCGTAAATATTCCCATGAAATGCGGTATTTCCAGTTTCGTGTGCCGTCATTTCGGGAGATTCCTTTAACACAACTTCCTGCTGTGTCGCTTTTGCACACTTCCGCCTCCTACTAGATGTGGCCTTAGGTAGAGATTTTGGCCATTTCTTTTTAGCCATGCAGATAGCTTCAATATCTGCATTGTGACTTCGTGTCTCGGACAACTGCTTCCGTTCGTTCGATGCTGTGTTGACGTCTCCGATAATACCACTCGTCGCTCCAATTAGTTCTTCGAGGGCCCAGAGTGCAGGCAAATGCAATGCAAAAAAACCTGCTGACATGTGTTTTCTTGGTCTTGGGTGCTTTTGTTCTCTTTGTCGCTGCTTTTCCTTTCACTAGTACCTTTCTCTTACTCTCTGTACAGGTTCCCATTTTAACTTCAGCAGTAAGGTATAGCTCGTTCTAAACAAGGATTAAGGATTCCAGATTCTGAATTTGGCTCCATCCAGAATTTCCGCCATTTTTTTTTTCTTTCAGAACTGCGTGTTCTTACCCATAAATCGCTTGTTTTACCCAAAAATCTCATCAGAAATCGATTATTTAATCAATGATCGATCATTTCAACTAAAAATTCACGTTTTTCCTTAAAAAAAATCCTATTTTGCCCAGCTGCAAAATAAAGTACCCCCCCCCCCTCCTAAAAAAATAATCCTTGAGAAGATTCTGCCCACCATCTTGAAATTCCCTTTTCCCCTTCAAAATGGACTAAATTTCCCAAAAAATTTCACTTTTCCTTTAACATTTTCCATTTCCCTAAACAGCAGTCATTTTCACCTTGAAATCAGTCTTTTTCCCAAAAAATTTACTATTTTCTTTAAAAATATCTCTAAAATTTATTATTAAAAAGTTATTTTAAAAATTATATTTAAAATGTAAAAAAATTATAAAAAATTGTAAAAAAATTCCCTAAAAATACAAAAAAAAGTCACAAAAATGCTAAGAAAAATCTAAAAACTCTGAAAACATATCACGTTAATATAAAACCGACCCCGGTTCCCTAAATAACAACCCCTACCCTTACCTACCCATCTTAAAATATTACAAAATAAGAAAAATGACAAAAACTCCAGAAAAAGTACATGAAAGTCAACCAGCATAATAAATAACAGACTACTACCGCCATTTTAGATGCCGACTACCTCGACCTTGACCCCATGACCTGAATGTCATTGAAAACAAAAAACTCCAGAAAAAGTATATAGAATTCAACCAGCATAACACACAACAGACTACTACCACCATATTAGATGCAAACTACCTCGACCTTGACCCCATGATATTGAATGACCTTGAAAACCGAAAGACTCCAGAAAAAATACATAAAAGTCAACAAGCATAATACATTACAGATTTCTACTACCATATTACCATACTACATACATACAACACTGACTTTGATCCCATGACCTTGAAAGAACTTGAAAACAAAAACTCAAGAAAAAATGTATCAAAGTCAGCAAGCATAATACACTACCCACTACTACCAACATGTTAGATGCAGACTACCTCGACCTTGAACCCATGACTTTGAATGACCTTGGGAACAAAAAAACTCCAGTTATATACATAAAAGGTGAGCAAGCATAATACATTACAGACTACTACCACCATATTAGATGCACGCGACACTGACATTGATCCCATGACTTTGAATAACCTTGAAAACATAGAGTAGAGAAAAATACATAAAATTAATTTTTTTAAACATTTATTCTAATAAGTGGTGGCTATAGCTACATGCATGATGCAGGACTTTGACTACATGTTTAATTTATTAAATATAATAAAAACAAATTTTTTACAAAAAAACTGTAGGGCCGATAGAAGGATATACTGAACAAAAACTGTTAATTTTTAATAATAATTTACTATTAATTTTGTAATTACCTTTTCAGAAGTAAGCAGATCATCGCATCGTCTGATATAACCCCGATCCTTAAGTTCATCGATGATCGAAACCATCTCTTTGATGTTCGAAAAATCCCCGCGCTCATTAAAGTCAAGCAAATATTCGAGTCTATTAACAAGTTCATTAGGGTCTTCAGTATACATTTAACCAGTATTCACAGCATCATCAACATTAGCACTGTCTTCATGTTCATTTTCACTTCATGTTTTGTATTCCATATTAATTTGGCTTTTCTTTGTAGGAGATGTATGCTTATCAGTAATTAGAAATGACGACTGTTTATTTTGAAAATTTTCAACTTCACGCGAAAGTCTTGCGAGTGTACATTTCACACATACTGACTCTACTGCACTCATGCCGTCCTTGGTATCTACTGTCCCATCATAATCGCCTGCGGAAACATTACCCTTCGAAGTAGCAGTAGGTATTGGCGACATCACTTGCTAGCTCTAAATTGACAAATCCTTACTTATTTCGGTATGTTCCTTCATTGTATCACCTTGCATAAACTTCATGTGGTCTTTGTCGTAATACTTCAACGCGCGAAAAGAAATCGTCGTACAGGCTGTTCTCTCATGCCGACGAGCATTGCAACTTTCACTGAAGAACCAGTCACAGTAACAGCAACTAAATCTTGGTGAAGTCGTTGATGACAGCACTGCTGCAGGTGTACCATTCGAAGAAGTCGATAACACTGTGCGAACCTCAGATGTTGTTGGACCAACAAACTTTGGCTCCATAATGTATTCCAGTTGCTTACACGAGTTGAGTCGAAGTGTCTTTCACGACTGCCACTGTCAAACTAAGCTTCTTAACTGGAACACCCGGATGCTTATATACCCACACACAGGTACCATAACATCCATGTTAACCCAAGTGTACAAAGCTATTTTTCATAGTCCAGGCCAACATTGCGACACAAACATTCTTACCATATGTCTAACTAACATACATTAAATTACTAAAGCCGAAAAAAACCTAACCTACACTAACCAACCAAAGGCCAGAAAAATTCACAATAACCTACCATAGCCCGGATAAAAATTATACTTATCCTTAGCACACATATGTCCTACATGTCTAGCATTATTTCAGCCACTTAAGGAAATTTGACATGTCCAAACATCAGAAACGGACTTCAAACTGACTGCAACCAATAAGCACTTTGAGTAACATTTTCCTTACATTTACATATGAACAAGCAGAATTATATTTTATATCCAATATAGCAAAATAGAAAGTCAGACACTATCACGGATTCCCTAGCAACCATGCATTCAAAGGCAGCCATATCACAATATTCCTTACCATCTGTCAACGTTACATAATCGACTGATACCAAACACCATGGCATGACATCACAAAACAACCATATTGGATTAAGGTGACCGTTGACCTTTGACCTGGAAATTCCAAAAATTCTAGAAAATATTGAAAAATAATTTGAAGACTGGTTTTTCCATCACCACACCACCATCACCGCCCCTACCAACACTATCGCCACGCCTACCAACTTCAAAAATGACTCTAAATGACTCTAAAGGACTCCAAAATGACTCCAAAACGACCATTATAATTTCTAAATGATTCCATATTGATTCTAAATATGCCTAAATGACTCCAAAATGTCTCTAAAGACTCCGAAATGACTCTAGAGACTCCAAAATGATTCCAAAGGCTCCAAAATGACTCTAAAAACTCCAATTTGTCTCCAACATAACTTTAAAATACTCTAAATGACTCCAAAACTACTATAATGACTCTAAAGGGCTCCTAAATGACTCCCAAATGACTGCTAATTGACTCTAAATGTTTCAACCAATGAGAAACATAGCTATGGTGGGATAATTGGGCAGGGGGGAAGGGGTAGTTGTAAGGATCAGTCGTCTGCAGGGTGTGGTGTGCTGGGAGACCTCCGGAAATGTAAGTTTTTAAAATAAAATTTTTATTAATACATTTTTAGTAACTTTATATATATTACATTTTAAATAATTTTTTAATAATTCTCTTATAATTTTTTAATTAATTTTTGGAATTTTTTGGTATTAAAGATCAAATGTCACCGGGGTCAATCCCAAAGTTCAAGGACACAGATATCCAACATGGCGGATAATATGGCCGCCAGGGGGCCTAAATGACGGAGCATGAACAGCTCCGATGCTCCAATTCTTCATCTCCTTGTGCCAGAATCGACATAATCATTCCGCTAATGTGAGATGTTAAGTCGACAGAATTTGATTTGTAGTCATTGTAAATTAAGTAGGAAGTTATAGTTATGCTTAACTCTTATTTCATTAAGATCTCCATCTCTTAACGAACCTGGTTCAGCCCTCTGACTTTGAGAGAATTTGTAACGCTAATGATATGCAGGTCTTTTGAAAAAAGCTGAAGGAGTTTGTGACTATGCAATTACTGAAAGCTGAACTTTCCTCCAGTTACGATACGAGTACTAAACCATTTCAGACCCACATTAATTTACGTCATCAGGTGTTGCAAACAAGATATGATATGATCCGTGCTGATTCGTCTTGATTCGTTATCAAAACTAATGAGCTGTAAGCTTTGTGTTAGGCTATATTAATGTGAACCAATCATGACTACCAATAACATGGCTTACGAATCTGTTCCTCATAGGGATGGTCATTGGCCACTGAGCTTTGCAATGTACAGTACCAGGCAAAAAATTAGCTTCATACTTATTCATTATGCACACAATCGCGTACACTGGGTCTGAATGGGTTTAGAATACAGAGGTGATACAGCCACTTATATAGCGAAGTCCAGCTGCAAACACCAGCAAAATGGCATCATTTGCAAACATAATGTTGGAACGTAGTTCGCCAATCAGCGCCTAGCCCTACTCACCACACAGCAGTCTAGTTAAAGACTGTTTACGATAAAGTGAGCACTTTCGAAATGATCCTTAGCAAAAAGTCACTGTCCCTGCTTGTATATATTTTGATGGACGCACTGAGTGACGTTCGCCCAGTAAAGTTGGTAACAATTAATGCAAAGTAGTTCCCTATCTTAACGTCGAATAAAAAGTGTTAGGTAACCATTGTGGTAACTTAAAATAATTTATTTCGCTTTCTGATTTCCAATGCATCGAAGTGTAAAAATTAGCAGATTTGTAAAGTGTTTACTTTCTTAATAACTTCGCAGTTCAACTTAACCGACACATGGATATAGTTATGAGGCTCGTGGCAGTGTTAATATTACATAAGGCGGCAAATACACAATGTTTATACAAGTAGCTCTTAAGCAGGACTTTCAAAAGTGCTTATTTTACCGCGAACAGCCTATAACAGGGAGTCTTTCTCAGCACCAAGTAGCCATTTAGACGCAAGGGCCGTTGCCAGAAACTACCGCAGCCAATCAGAGAATAGATCACTGGAACAGCGACGCCATTTCATCTCTGTGTTCTTATCTACTCTGGGTTTCTCTCCTGGAGGACGCATACTGATGAGTAGGTAAATTTCCATACATGCCGCAAATGGAATATAAAGTATATACATTATAGTAAATGTACAAATCTGTTTTTATTTCTAGTGAAAATATTGTACTTCGAAACCAAACAATAAATCTTTAGTGCGATGTGGAGATGCCACGGTAACGTATATTTACATTAAAGAACTTTCATTAATGAGTAATAAATCATCAGCTTTGGTGTGTGGAGGGGGAGGAGGAGGAAAATCTAATTTCCTTCTGTTTACTGAGAGCACAGCGGAGAAGTGTAGATAGTCACGCTCAGTGGCGTGTGGCGAATTGTTGCAAGGTAAGCTGGTGTTTGCTCGTTGCTATGCATTCTCGGTGCGCGCAGCAGGAGCCAGTAACCACCGTGCAGCCTAGGGAATCTCCGGCCACTCACAAGCAAGCAGCAAGGGACACATTACACGAGCCCTGTGGCATCAGCTGCAGAGCTACGTTTGACTGGTGGAAGTGTAGACTAGCAAGCAACAGGGTACAGCACACAGCTAACGCCAGCTTACCTTGCAACACTTCACCACACGCCATTGATCACGCTAGAAGAGGGCGCAGACATTAGAGGCGCTTGTACTTACAGGAAGGATACTGCAGCTAAGTCCAACACCGAATCGTTTATTAAACGCCGAGTGTTACGGGACACAAATTAATTAAGTGAGTCAAAAGTCTCGAGACGACAAAGTCTTCGAAAGAGATGCTCCATAAATTCGTTTTTTTTTTCTGGTTGCGCGGTACTCCGTCCAGAATGATAAGAGAAAACACCAACTTCAAAGAATGCCGTAGTTATGGTACTTAGAAAATTATGACTAGGGCCACCTGTTTATCGCGAAAATATTTTTGCGTAGGATAGACATCAACGTTCTACGTTCACACAAGCAGGTAATCTTCTGCTATTGGCCGGGTGTCTGTGTGAGGATACATTCTCTGTTCAACACTTTGTAGTGAGCGCATGGTGACCAGTTAACCAGCGTTCACCATTTTTGGCTAACGGAGTCAGGAGAAGCTTTCTAGAATTGTTAACCGGATGTTGATGGTAGCTGCTCATCGTTTTTGAACTCCGGGTTTCGCTAATTACATTTGCAACATGCATTACCACGTGCTTGCCTTTAATGTTTAAGTTGGTTGCATATTCGATAGTTCAAAATGAAGATTTTACCTTATTTCGGGACTAAAGTAAGAGCGGCTTGTTGAAATGGGTCGGTGGAGAGTGTACAAAAGTGGATATCCCTTATCTGTACATAACGCAAGTTTGTTTTAGTTATGATATTTCGAGTCATAGTGAAGTTTTAATACATATTTTCTTCGTTGTAACTCGAGCTGCATTTCAGACATGTGAATGTTATTATTTTCACGTGAGAAATGCATGTCTCCTCATTCAAATTCATTGACACATCCGTACATTACATGTCTATTTCTGACACAATTACAGCGATGGTATTGCGCAGTTTTACTTCTCGATAATCCTTTCAGTCACCGTCTACCCATGGAAAATAAATCTAATAATTTATGGCTTGCATAGATCCCTGATTATGACAATCTTTTTTTTACGTGAGTAGTGACGTTTATTATGAGGCAGTGAGCGAAGTTATCAACTCTAACTACAACGTGTCATCTGCTTGCCTGTGGTCTCCCCGTAATGGACATAAGTTCCTTTGTCTGATTCGTGTAACATATTTAGTTTTATTTGCGTGTTGAGTCAGTCCAGTGCAAATAGTCGAAATATCACTTAAACCCATAGAAATTAAACAAAAAATCAAGCAAAATGCGAGGATATAGTCTAGACACCCTTCAGAGCTACTTCCTAAAAGTCCCAAAAAATACCGCGTCGGAATTTCTGCATCTCGAAAAATAAGTTCAACTTTTGAATTTCTGCCGAAAAGTATAAAAAAAAAATCGCAAAACATAAACTATTGGACCTAAAGGGCTAAATTTTCTTTATGAATGTATGTGATACAATTTCCTTTCACACTGTATTAAATTCATTACACATTTAAAGACTGTTCACGATAAAGTGAGCTCTTTTGAAATGAACCTTAGAAAAAAAAAATCACTGCCCCTGAACGCATATATTATAATGGGCGCACTGAGTGACATTTGTCCAGTAAAGTTGGTAACCATGGATAGAAAATAGTTCCATAACTTAACGTTGGATAAAAAGTGTTACGTTACCATTTGTGATAACTTAAAATTATTTCTTTCGCTTTCTGTTTTTTAATGCATCGACGAGTGAAAATGAGCAGATTTGTATAATATTTACTTTTCTAAAAATTTTACAGTTTTACTTGACCGACGCGGCAATAAATTGTTGAGGCTCATGGCAATGTTAATTTTACATAAGGCGGAAGAATACACAACGCGCATGCATGTAGATCTTAAGCAGGGCTTTCAAAGTGCTAATTTTACCGTTAACATCCTGTATATGTTTTTATGAGGTTCACGTGCCTTCAAAGAAAAATATATTAAAATTTATTGCGGTAAAGTTATACTATTTCAGTGAATCACATGTAAACGGTGATTGGTATCAAAAGAAAATTCACAAAATTTGCAGGACTTTAAAAGACCTATCATAATCACATACTACATAATAGATATTACAAAATGTGGCCCCGTGCAACGCATTATCACACGTGGCGTGACATTTGGCTGGACGAGGACATTTTGTAATATGGCACACTGCGACTCCTACTCGCAAAACAAATTTTCCCGTATTATAGAAATGAAAGAACCGATACTTTTTTTTATAATTATTATTGGAATAATTTTTTTACTAAAAATTATTTATTGAAATAATTTTTATTAAAAAAAATTATATTAAAATTTTAGTATACTAATTTCTAGTGTTAGTGTTGTCGAGGTGAGGAGGTGGAACGAATGTCCATAATGGGATCTAGCTCTGGCTGTGACGCCTAACAATATGGCGGACGCCTCTGATCAACATGACCGGGGGCCTCGCCTGTGACGTCATCCAAGATGGTGGACAAATTCGGATACGGGTGCCTGATGCTTGTGCCAAAGTCGCCAGAAGCTTACTACTGATACACTTGATTTAACATGATGAAAATTGTTTAACTTATCCATCAGTCAAAAACCGAAACACAGTCAAACGGTCGAAAAAAATTGATGATGAATCAGTGAAAATGTCACTGAATGAAAAAGTGAAGGTTAACAGGAATTTTTCTCACTAATTAACCATTTAAATTGACTGAAGGAATTGGTGAATCAGTCAGTTGTATTGTAGCGTATAGCATGAAGATTTTTTTAAAAATGGTGCTAGGGGTAAGTGGAGGCAAGTAGCTGAGTGGAGGTTGTTGTTGCAGGACCTGCTGGTAACGTTGTCCACGCTCCTGCGCGGCTCCATCTACGAGAAGCTGCGCTGGACCTTCAAGCTGTACGACATCAACGGCGATGGCTGCATCACCCGCTCGGAGCTCGGGGAGATCGTCGTCGCCATCCACGAGCTGATGGGCCGGCGGCCGCACCAGGTCAGCACCGCCCCGCTCCACGTTCACCATCGCCCAGTGGCTAGGACACCCACCCAGGCGAACCGGGTTCGATTCCCGGTCACCCTCCCCCCCCCCTTCTTACCAGGAGCTAAACTACGCGTTAAATAACTGTAAGATATCTGTACGTATTAAAATTTTGGGTAAAAATTCTCATGTTGTGAAATTGCATGTCAATACTTCAGGGAAACATTCCTCACATCTGAGGAACGAAAAAATGTTATATGAACATAGGTTCGCTAATGCTTCGTTTCTTTACTACAGCCTGTAATACACAACGCGCAGTGTTAGGCCTGCGGGCTGGATCATGTTACTATGGAATGCCATCGCAGCTGTAATTGGCAGCCCCATACCAGCTTCGGAGGAGTTCTGATTTGAATCCACTAGACTTTTATTTGTGGGGAAATTTAAAGGCACTTGTGTATGCAACCTCAGTGGACGATGTGGGCACTCTCTGTAACCGTATTGTGATGGGCTGGGAAACAATCAGGAATTTTCCAGGGATTCATCAACGCATCTGGGTGTCCGTGCAAAGGCGGATTGATGTATGTGTTCGTGCTGATGGAGGGCATTTAGAACATTTCCTTTAGTGCCCACAATAAGCTTTCACATATGTGTAACTAATTTCTGTGCAGTTCCTACTGTTCTAGGCGTTGTGTCGTAGTGTGATGTGCCATGTATCATGCAAACGAACGCTGCGATGGCATTCCATAGTAACATGATTCAGCCCGTGGGCCATATACTGTACGATACGTATTACGGGCTGTACTAAAGAAACAAAGCGTTTGCGGACCTATGTTCATATAACATATTTCCATCCTCCAGATGTGAGGAATGTATCCCCGAAGTATTGACATACAATTTTGCAACAGCCTGTATATGATGGAAACACAAATATTTTATATTGCTCTGGAATTTTATCAAGTTATCATTAAACATATCATGAAACTATCAAACGTAGTCAAAATCTAGAAATAAATTTTTGGATATCAGCCTCTTTAATATTGCGTTTTTCCATTGTTTGCAGTAAGTTCGATTAGAAAATATATAACATAATTTTTCGTACAGCAAAACATGAATAATAGCTTCTGAAACTTTACCAAACTATTACATCATCCCTACGATTGTTATTTCCAACTAATGAAAGCTGGTAAGAAGTCAGTATTTTTTCTCCCGTGGGCTATTAGAGCAATGATACTGGAAATGGTAAGACTACTCGCCTCCCACCTGGGCGAACTGGATTCGATTCCAGGTGGGACCGCCACCGGATTATAATATGTGGAAATCGTGCCGGCCGGCGCCGCTGAATTGGCGTGTTTTCTCGGGGTGCTTCCATTTCCCCGCCCTTGCATTCTAGCGCTTCTCCGTACTCACCTCGTTTCACCCACATCGGCTCTCAAGACCTCGATGTTAGAGCCAGCCAAATATCTCCCCCCCCCCCTTACGAAAAACCAGATGGTTACAAAGATGTAGAAAGTCCACAATCAGATTAGCCAAGAGGTAGACTGGGTCCTGGGGCCTTGCCGTGTACATACAATACCGGTCATAAGAACCGTTCATTTGTAACGCGTCTACGCCCTTGGACAAAAACTGAACGCGATGGGACGGCGTGATGACCGTGAAAGGAGAAAGGGTGTAGAGTGCGCGGCCGAGATGCGCAGTGGTCACTCTCCGTGTCCTAACAGTCTGTTCCCCGAACCGCTGGTGTGCTGGGCGCCCACGAGCACACAGCAAGTAGAGTAGAGAGACCTGGTGTAGCGTCCAGCTCTTGTTTAGAGCAACAGAATGTAAACAGGTCTCACTTATGTAGCCAACATAACATTCGTCAAAGTACATCAGTACTGTGGAAAGTTGTGGATTCTAACATCGGCTACCTTGATGGGAATCCATCTTCGTTAAGGTAAGCGTTGTCTAGGCGACGACATTTTTCCTACCGTTTAACGAGTTGGAAACTGGAATTCATTACTTTGGAGGTTGGCCTCCAGTACCTTCTACAATATTAGGCATTGAAAACTGGCGGCTCCTCATTTTCTCAAACACCTTCGTATTTTAAACGTCCTTTTAACAAACCAAATCGAAAATCAACGATCTCGTCTCGGTAAACATAACAGGCAAGTCACAAAGTATCACGTGGAACAAGATAGTAACTGTGTAACTATCGAGTGAAGTTACGCAATTGTCGCTGTGTAATTTGCAATACATTAAAAGTAAAATTATATTTCCAGCCACCTCGTATTTATAAACGGAAGAAAGGCATTTTGTTTGTAATTTTTAAACATTGATAAGTTTGCATTTTACTTTCGATGTTGGCAACACGGATGTGATCTGAGAAAATAGTGGCTGGAAAGTGCGTATCTAAGATTTGTTCGGGTATCCTGCTCTTCCACTATTTCTGATCTTTTCTTGCTCTTTTTCATTTTGCGCGTTCGTTTGACTGAAAGTGTTTTTTGATATGCTGTTGGGACGTCAGGAGCACTGCTCTTACTCTCTCAGAGAACACGATCTTTCTGCTCCTGTTTCGTTGGAGCAGCAGAAGAGCAGTGAAATCAGAGCAGAAAAGGAGGTGCAAAGATTATTTATTTGTTTAGTTTACCGCGCTCCATTTTGACATTCCTTTTAGATTTTCGGCCATATAGTTTTATATCTTCATTGTAGTAAGAAGTGTTGAAGGGCATTTCGTTGGTAACTAGAAATGATGATATTCCCTTCATCATTGAAGTCAACTACTACAAAAAATACGAGATGTTAATTTGAGAACATTAACCTAGTTTTCAGCCTGGTTTCAGTTGGATATTTTGCTTTTCGTAACATCCAATAACCACTGTTGTGCCGAAAAAAAAAATGTCTCCATAAACATTCGCAGATAAATGCCACACGCTGTTCAAAGTAAAAATGACAGCTAAACAGTAATGTCGCGATTAGCGGGTTGGTAAATAAAACATTTGCGTGTCTTTTGGCGTTTGGTTGGAAGGTCAAAAGAGCAATCCCCTTCTGCACTTTGTTGCTCTCTTTCTGCTCGCAGGTTGCTCTCAAGAGGAAGAAAGAACAGGGCACCCGAACAAACCTCTAGTGTCACTATCCTACTAGGGTTAATTATACTCACGTTAGGAACAAAACGAGTTCTCTTATGGGAGAGTTCGGCATAGGGAAAATTACCGCCGCTAGGGGCGCAGTCTTCCAAAGAGGTCACATGTAATCAACATTTTAAGCTACGTGAATATTAAAAATAAATATTTTACTTAGTTATAGTCCATTATCATTTACTTCGCACTTTTCTGAAGCCCAGCTCAAGTTCTACTTTCAGGATATTCCTCCGCCTCATGAAGACAAAGCTTAACCAAATCTAGAAAATTGCACCAGAAGAACTACTCACCACATTCATGTGCACAAACTGTAATAATATTTAGTATAAGAACTATTTCTTAGTAGACCTTACCAAAATACACATGTTCTCTCTGTTTTAATTCATTTTGTTCGTCGCCAATGTATGAAACTACATTCCCCTCCATCGTTACAAATTTTACTGGACACATGTCACTCATTGCGCTCGTTAAAATATATGCAGGTAAAAGTGACTTTTTCCTACGGTTGGTTTCGAAAGTGCTCACTTGATCGTGAACAGTCTTTATATACGTCTTCACAGCAAATGTAATCCAGGGCATCGTTGAAGATGTGTTAACTTCTAACCCAGCTCACGACACCAGCAGTTCGCGCTAGCATATCAGCAGCGCACGAAGAATGTGTACTCCAGACCACACGCGGTGAATGCGTGAGATTGACCAGCAGTGGAGTGACGTAGGAAGTACACCGCTGAACCTACAGCGAGGATTTCGAAAACTTCCTTGTGCATTTTGCGCAATGTGGAAGAAAGATAACACAGGCCCGCAACATTTGGGCTATTAAATTTTTTTTTTTTTTCCAAAATGTATGCTATCCAATCATGTTTTTGGGGTGCTGAATCCGAAACTGACGTTAGTTTTTCTTTATCACTTAGGTGCCAATTTGTTGCAGTCCGCCTTTATTTTGTACGGCTAATTACTGTTGTTGCTTAATTATTCGGGAATATATTATTGGACAAACACATTTATAAATCGATAATTTATTAAAATATTTCCAAATTTCTAAAATTTACTCATTAATTGCATTTATAGCCATATCGTCCCTTTTTCTCTTGGTTATAGTGGAGCGGGTTTGGCAACTCCGCTAGTGCGCAATGCTCGGCTTGCCTCTGTGAAGAGTGCAACAGAAGTAACCATAAGAAAGTATTTTAGACCTTTATTTCTGTCCAAAATGAGTAGGTATGAAGTAGGAAGTAAAGAAGTTCCTTAAAGATGAAAAGTGTGCAGTTTACATTAGCCAGTCACATGACCTCATTGCGTGATATGAGAATTTGAGTACAATTTCCGAATTCAACTCACGAAAATGTATATAAAAGAGGTAAAATTAACAAAAAAAAAAATTTCCATCGCAGGCCTGTGAATTCGGCTTATGTGGGTCGTCGCCTAACCCCACCGGCACAACATGCGAACCATGTGGTCGCGGGTTCGAGCCCTAGTGCAATCCGGGTGTTATTGATCGGTACCCTGATATAGGCTGGTCATGGTAAAATGAGCACTTTCGAAATCCCTGCCTAAAATCTAATTGTATACAAGTTGTGCATTCCTCTGCCTTATGTAAAACTAATATTGCAATAGGCATCGTCACTTTATTCATGCGGCGGTCAAACGAAACTGCGAAATTATTAAGAAAGTTAATACTTTACTAACCTGCTCATTTTTACACTTCGACAAATTACAAAACCGACGCGAAATAAATAAATTTAAGATATCACAAATGGTTATCTAACACTTGTTATGCGGCGTTGAGATATGGAACTATTATTCATCCATCGTTACCAACTTTACTGGGTGAATGCCACTCAGTAAGCCCATTGAAATATATGCATGCAGGAGCAGTAACTTTTTTATAAGGTTCAGTTCCAAAGTGCTCACTTTATAATGAACATGCTTTAGCTGGTCCAAGGATATTACAATATTTTCGAATGTCGCCTGTATATAGGTAGGCAGGTCTTAATGTCGCGTCGATAACGAAGACTTCAGTATAGTGAAGACGTTCCTCAGACAAGCAGCAATGGGGAAGGAATCGGCCGATGGCATGTACTATGGCTGGCTGTACTATGCCACGACGAGGTCTTCCCGACAGTCGGACACGTTGTTACAGACCATATCCGCCACCGAAATTTGTTCAATGTTTACAATACCCCGACAGTTTCCTTCCGACAAATGTTGCGTGGCTTCTGGCAGAATCCTAGAAAGGCCAGTAACTTGCTATGGAGTGTTAAGAGATCACAGATCATTGTACACTATTTTGTTCTAAATTCATTAGCTTTCTGTTAGACGAAAACCAGAATGTACACGTAAAAAAACATATGTTTAATGTGAAATTTACCACAGTATTGAAATCCGCACGACATTTTGATTTGTAAGGTAATGTTTCTGTTTTATTTTCTACTGCCAAGCGAGGCCGACCGGTCCGACGCCCGAGGAAAGAAGAGAAAGAATCTACTTTTGTCGGGGCTGCGTTTGTCGGAAAGACGTCGCTCCTGATCGGCTGATGGAAAATGTTCGTCTGTATCGGGGCTATTTTGTCGGTCTGTCGGGTTATTGACCCGTCCCAGCATTCATCTAGACGTAATGCGGGAGACTGAAAACCGAGCTCGGGACTTGAACCCGAGCCATGCCGAATGCGAGTCCACTGGTCCACCGCCGCGGCGCCTCGCTCAATATTTCAAGGTCGTGTTTACTTTATTTATCCTCGCCACCATCACGTGCCCTCTCAAAAGACCATGGATACAAATTTAAGGGCTTGGTTAAACAAGGGCCTATCCCCCAAATCCATTAAAATGAGATTTATAAGAATAAGAAAAATGACACCTTACGCCATCTAATGTGTACATATATAAGTTTGCCGTTGTGGATAGGCCTCAAGGAACAGCAAGAGAACACACCGCCTCCCATTTTGTTGGAAGAATTAAGTACCTCTGCTACGAAGGTAGCATGCATTGTTTCGAATGTTTGATAGGCCCTTCTTTCACCAAGCCCTTCAAATATTACTGCCACGGGCACGATAACTACATAAGCACAGCTGAAAACCGGAACATGCAGGTTCTCCCGATGACAGGCCGTTTCCCTGCAAGGAACACGCGTGCCTAAAGCGCGCGTGACAGCTCCACCTACTTAAATGCCTAACAGAATATTCGCTTCCCGGCAGCTATTGTTCCAAAGGCCATCTTCGGAAGGAACTAGGCTATGCAATGAACAGTGGCGATACGTGGTCGTTGCGAGGCAAGATATGCTTCGTGGTGAATGTATGCAAATCTGACGGATTAAGTAAGTATACGGAAGTGAAACGGCGTAAGTAGATAGTAAGGTCGGATCCTAGCTCACCCCAATTTTTCATTTAAAAAAACGAGCATTTGACCCTAAAATACAAGTAAATTTTGGTTTTCAAGCAACTTTTTCATGTTTATAGAAATGTCAATTTTCGATTTAAAACCAGGAAATTTATGCCAAAATAAAAAAAAATTTTTTTTTTTTTCACAAATGGACTTGCAGGATCTGTGTTGATTAAGAAAAACATCTAACTGTAAGCCAAAATCAAATGAAATATGAAAAATGATAATTCATAGATTCAAATTAACAGAATTTATAAATCTTAAGAGAATTCTATATCATGCATGTATTTACCATTTTTCATTTCTTTTAAAACTTTTTCGTATTAAAAGAAATTAAACGACTTAACTAAACGTCTAAATTCTCTATAAAATTTTGGAAACATTTTTTTTTTTGTTTCCGCAAAATCGTTTAATTCCCTCATTTATTATTCTAAAAACTTATATATCTTCTGTTATCCTTTCGTTCAAATAATCACATGTTAGATTTCTTTGGATGATTAGAACAACATTACAAATAGTTCCTGCTTGAATAGCTTTATTAAAATCAACACTAATTGTTATGTCCGTTTTATCTTTAACTGCAGTTGTTTTTTCTATATAAACAATCAATAACATAGAATGGTATTCGCACCCAAAATTAATAATAATTGATATCACCTTGAAGGTTTACAGTTGGTGTATATTAGAGTTTATTATTTCTATATAGAGTATCTAGTTTTGATTTTTAATTTCTAAAATCATTATAGGCAAGAAACATTTTATCACAAAGGCTAGTTTCGATATCTAAATTCCAATTTTCTTTTGGAAAAATTTAATTTCTTCTGTTTTTAACATAAATATTACTTACATTACAGTGATCAAACACAGAAGACATGAACAAACTGTTCAGCACAAATATTTCTATTCGTTTGAAAACCTACAATTACAAAATCATGCATGTCAAATTGTAAATGGTTGAACTGATCTTTTATATCAGTTAAAAACAGTCTATCCAACAAGAGCTTAGTTTTCTAAAAACTACCAATAATTAAAACTAATAGGTATTTTAGGATGTTTGTATATTTTTATTTAATTTCTATGGCTGTGTTAGATTCGTATTCAACAATATGCCACATAATTTCTTATTTTTTAAAAACAATTTCACCTGGATCAGCATAACTTTTCTGAACTGCACAATCTGCATTCTTTGTTTCATAAACATATAAACAATGGTTATCAGGCGAATTACGAAAAAAAGTAATTCTGTAACCACATTTCTAGTAAATTTCATTGTTATCACGAATAAAGCCAATGAAATATTTTAGATGATACATTTTTAAATTAATTTTATCACTGTGAATAAATTTTACTCTATATTTATTATAAACACCAGTTAATTCTCAATAATTTTGTTCACTTGACGATCTTAATAAATAATTCATCATTATTGAAGTTATTCCTGGATTATCAAGAGCCTCAATAATATTTCCATTTTTTGATATTTCTACTCTAGAAAACTGAAATGGAAAAAAGTTAGAAGAAACATCAATATTATCTAATTTTGTATATCTTGCATCATTTCCAAATTTACTTCTTTTTAGTAACCTATATTGTTCATAAACATAAGCACCATTACGAAAAGAAATACCACCACTTATAGGAATATCAATTTCAATGATATTATTGCAAATATTTAAATTTCTTCTATTTTGATATGTTGGGGGTAAAGTTTGTCTCTCAAAACTTTCAATGTGTTTATATTATTCAACTATAAGAAAAAAATTATATATAAATGAAAGATTTATCATAGGACGTTTCTTGAGTTATATTACTCATTGAAGAATACAAAAATTATAAATCGAATCATGAAACTCAAAATGAAAAAAGTGAGAAGAAAGAGCTAGCTTTAATAGACGAATTACGTAATATTGGTAAAAAAAAAAAAAGTAGAACAAGTAAGTGAAGAAAAAAAATTGAATAACAACACTAGTTCCAGTTGCAGCAAAAATTTTAGATTATCCACAAACACCAGAAGAAACATCATTTGAAAGAGAATTACTTTCAGAACATAAATCTCCTAATTTGGAAGAGCAAATGCGAATTGTACCCATAAAAAATTTGAGGCATGTTTCATCTGACTCTAATATAAAACTCGCAAAAGATATTGCTAAAAGACTTCATGTTATTGGTACACAATATGGTTGACGAGGAAATGAGTATAATTTTTACATTGGAGATACAAAAGTAGTGATGCATAATGATCTAATATTTGTTAAGGATAAAGAGTATAAATTAACAGAAGAACTTTCTAATTTGTTAACAAAAGAAAAAAAATACATCTTTATGATAAATTCACTGATAATGACTATGAAAATTACACAGAAAATGTTTTAAAAACCAGTGGTGCATTCCAAAAATATAATCCAAAAATGAAAATAAACTCGAATAAAAGTTGGAAATACAAATATAAAATTAAACCAATTTATGATAACTATATAAACGAATCACAAAAAATAACAATGCCGAAGAACCGGAAAGAATATTTAATTTCTCCAAAGAATTCTAGATCTGAAGAAGTTATAAAGAAATTCAATATTTTACCAAAAGAATATATTTGGATGGGTGATGTTAGGCAATTAATTGATAGATTATTACTTATTCATGGCGAAGAAAATGTTGGAAATAACAATTATTACAACAAAAAGGAAGTATAATGAATATGTTAAACAGTAAATTTTCTGAATTTGTTATTAATAATCCAAAAGGAATTCCATATGTTATAAAATATTTAAATGTAATTCCGCACTATTTTTGGAATTCAGAGCATCATGGCCGAGGAATAATAAATTGGGCATTCAGCAATTTAAATTTGCATGAAATTAATTTGCCTAGCTATAATTATTGTAGCCCATTTACAAAAGTAAATGAAAAATTGAAAAAAGGAGACAATGAAATAAATAAATAAGATAAAGTGTGTAAATATCACAATATTGCTTATAGAGATCATAAAGATTTAGCATCTAGACATGAAGCTGACAAAATTTTACAAAAGGAGCAAAAGGAATTATGTTAGATATAAATACTACAATTGGTGAAAAAATTGCTTCTGCAGCTGTTGCTTCAACTATGATTACAAAAGGAAAATTAAAATGGGTATTAAAATTAATTAATTAATAATATATTTTATTCTATATAAATGAAGATAACAAATATAACATTTGATATACCCATTGATCAATTAAGAGATTTGTATATAGATAAATTTTCAACAAAAAATCAACTTGAGAGAAAAAAATTGAAAGAGGGAAAAGGTTTCAAATTAACTTTACCAATATTAATAACCAGGGGGAGCTAGTGTAATTTATAATTCTGTTGAACAAACAAAAAATATAAAAAAGAACTAGAAGAACAACAGAGACATAATTTAGCAATAGAAAATAAATCAGGAAGCGGTTTAGTTGCAAAAGGGGAAGACCAACATTTTTTTGATTATATCACCATTATCTAATTACAATATTGAAAAATTAGTAAAAATATTTAATATTAAATAATTCAGAGATATTTATGATTGATGAATTACCAAAAAGAATGTACACAAATGAATGTAGTGTGGTTAATTTTACATTTCATCAAATCCTGGAACTCATTGGGTTTATTTTAAAGAAAATAATGATGTTTATTATTTTGATTCATTTGGGGGTAATATTTAGAGACTCGGGAATTTCGCAGATTCATCTAAGGACAAGTTAAACAGTATTCATGTGTACATTTGTGTTTGTAGTTCCACTGGGCGAGAGTTTTCTAGACACACCATGAACGACTTTCAATCAATAACGAACCTGCACGGAAAAAAAAAGGAACCGAATCCCATGCTATCTGGTCTGGGTTTAATCTAAAGCAGTAGCCAATGAATTGCTAACTGCTGCTCGAATGCACAAAGGATTGTGGAGTCTAGCTTGTTGTCGAATGAATCCACGAAATTTATGGGTCTCTAGTAATATTCCTAATAATTCAGTTAATTACTTTAAAAAAGAAATGATTATTATAATTATATTAGAATTAAGAATTTTGATTCATTATATACATGGAGACATATGTTTAATTGAATTATACCTTTTTTCGAATGGTTTTAAGTTTAATGATATAATTTCTTTATTATTAAATGACAGATATATTTGGGAAACTATTAATCAAATCTTTAAATAAAATTTTTGACACTATTGCTTATGCTTTAAAAAAGATGTATATTTCAAATACAAACTATTGCTTCTGATTTTTTTTAAAATATGTAGATTTAAAATACAAAATTATTGCTTTTGATTTCAAAATAAGATGAAAATTCAAGATACAAAACTATTTTTTCTGATTTTAAGAAATGTTTATATTCTAAGTATTGCTTCTGCTTATGCGTTTGAAACAGATGTACCTAGAAGATACAAAACTATTTTATCTATTACTTCATGTATAACTTCTGCTTATGCTAGAAAACAGATGTAGAATCGAGATACCATACTATTGCTTCTAAGTATGCATTAAATAGATATGTAGATTTAAGATACAATATTATTGTTTCTGATTTTATAAAAAATGTGGATTCAAAATACAATTCTATTTCTTCTGCTTTACAAAAACAAATTAGTAAATTTTTAGTAACCCAAACAATTATGTTCCTCTTCAAAATCGTAGAATTACTAGTTTAGCTGATCCTATAAACGAAACAGATGCAGCCAATAAAAGATTTTTTGATAAAAAATATAGTTAGTTATTCATTTTTAAACATGTGTTTCAAAATACAATAATATCGCTCCTGCTTATGTATTAAAGACATATGTAAATTTAAATACAGTATTGTTGTTTCTGTTTTACTAGATCAAATAATTAAGGTTTTTGTTTATACAACAGATAGTTTCTATTCAAAATTGTAGAATTAATAATATGGCTGATCCTATATATTTTCTGGTAAAGAAATAACTGATAAATTACAAAATTTAAACCAATCATATTTAAATTATTGTGACACACTTTTAACACAAAAGTTGGAAAAAACAAAGGAGATATTGATAAAGAAATATCTGCTAAATTGCAAAATTTGAACCTGAAAGATGAAAAATTTAAGGAAGAAAAATCTCATTTATTTTACATACGTGGAAAGTGGAATAAAATTATAATGTTTTTCACATATATAATTATGTAAGCTTATTTTCTTATTTATTTGATTGTATTGCTTGTAAAATAATTAATGATAATTTACCTGATACTGTGACTGTTATTAAGGGAATTACAAAAATATATTACAGTAAGTCTTTTGATGCTAACAGAGGCATGCTTTTAACTTTTAAAATAAGAAAAATAAAATATATAATTATTATATTGATGAAATGTGGACTACATAGGAATATTCTTAAAATATAAAGATTAAATATAAAGAATAAATATAAAGCATAAATAATTTTTTTACTATTAAATGGATAATACTTGGTGCCTGAAGTGTAAAAAATTTACTAAAAATAATAATATAAAATTGAAAATACAAAAACTGATCAATTAGTCCAGAAAAGTAAATGTTCGATATGTAAATCTAATAAATCACACATTAAAAAAAATTGCCCAATGTAAGAGAAGGCATAATAAATGAATTATATAAACCAACTAGAAGAAATTTTCCAAGAAGAAAAGTAGTATCTTATGGAATTGATGATTTATGGCAAATTGGTGATGTTGAGATGAACACATGTAATGTGAAAGGTATATCACATATAAATAATGAATACAAATATATTATGACTATTATGGATGTTTTTTTTCTTCAAATTATGCATTTGCATTACCTATTAAAGATAAAACCACTAAAAATATAATAAATAGTTTAGAATGTATATTAGTAAAAATAAAACCACAAAATTTACAAAATGATAATGGTTCTGAATTTTATAATAAAACATTTAAAGAACTTATGCAAAAATATAATATTAATCATTATTCTACATTTAGTGAAATAAAACCTAGTACTGTAGAAAGATTTAATTGCACAATAAAAAATAAAGTGTGGAAAAAATTTGCTTTAAATGGTAATTATAAATGGGTAAAAATATTAGATGATTGAATTAAAGAGTACATCAATACAAAATATAATACTATCAACATGAAACCAGTTGAAGTTAATAAGAAAAATGAGAAAAAAAAAACCAAACATATAGGTTCAGTTAACCAAAATATAAAGTTGGTGATGTGGTCCATGATAGCAAAAATAAACGAATTTTTGAAAAGGGTTATACTCATAATTGGACAAACTAATTTTTAACTATTTTAAAAGTTTTAAATAATGTTGTTCCAACTTACATATTAATAGATACTGCAGGAGAATAAATAATAGGCAGTTTTTATCAGTATGAAATAATGAAAACTAATTATCCTGATGAATGTTTAATTGAAAAAATCTTAAAAACTGAAGCTAATAAAAGTTTTTGAAATGGTTAGTTTTGGATAATTGTCATCATTCTTGGATTAATAAAACGTCTTTTTAATGAATTTTTAATATTTTTATGTAATTATATATTTCAAACACAACATAAGAATGCATTTTAATGCTTTATTTAATATTAATAAAACATGTTTAACATTAAAATATCTTCAATGCTCATAAAATAAATTCATTTTTAATAAAACACATTCAATTTTACATTCAACATTGTGTTCTTATGCTCATAAAAAATGATTAATGTTAAAGAAATGTTCAAAATAGAATGAGTATTTTGCTTGCTTATTCATAAAAATATTTCTAGATTAGTAAAGTATTTAATTTTATTTCTATACTTACCTTATTTCGCTTTATTACTTAAATCTAATGTAATAAAACCATATTCTCAAACCCAACATTTTGGACAAATGTCTTTAAATTTTTCATAAGTAATGTTTCTACCAAAAAATTCATTATAAATGTGTTTTTAATTAGTATCATCCTGTTTAGAAATACATACAGAATTCTTATTATCTCATATCAATTGTTTAGGTATCTTTGGAAAAGTTTGTGTTAAATAAAAAATATATATATATTATGCCTTCCTCTATTGAAATATTCACAAATCTTACTTGTCTAAAATAACACCATCAAATATAACAAGAGAATCATTTTCATTAATCTAAAGGAATTATTTCATAACTATTAATTATAAAAGAATGCCATTTTTCTTTAACTATTATCTTTTTTAGAGAATAGATCAATATATTTTTGTAACTGAAAATATTTTGGCTGATTTAAACTTTTTTAGCAAACACACAATTTATTAAAATTTAACCATCATATTTTATAAATGAAATTTATCATCAAATTAGTTTTTTCATCACTACTTGAACCAACCACACTATCTACCAAAAAGTAATTGGGCACCTGTGAAGATAGGTTATTCAGCATGTCAGTTGACTTGTATTTCAAGGCCTTTGGCGTAGGACTGCTTGTGTTTGTCCGTGGTAGCATGAACACAGATGCCTATTGTAATATTCTGGATAATGAAATTCTCCCAACATTGAGGAGTTTTTATGGAATGGAAACGTGTTACTTCCAGGATAACAATACCAGGTGCCATGTTTCAAGGGCTACTATGCAGTGGTATACTGACAGCAAAGTTCGCCGATTGGACTGGCCTGCCTAGAGCCCTGACCTCAATCCTATAGAACATCTTTGGGGCGAATTGGATTGCCAGGTGAGGGCTCATCAGGCATGACCACAATCCATTGCTCAACTCATGAAATAGTTGCAAGAGGAATGGCGACCAATCCCCGTGGATGTCCTGCAAATACTTGTAAAGAGCATACGAGACAGGGTGGCTGCTATAATAGCCGCAAGAGGTATCATTAAGAGATTCTAACGGGGTGACAACCACAGAGCAAACATTGTGGACAGGTGTCCAATTATTTTTGGAAGATAGTGTATAATGGCCCTTATGTTGTCAGGCAAAAGTTTCCCATTTTTTTATTTTTACCTTTTTCTTCGGAAATCAAAACACAGACACCACATCAACTTTTTTCATTTATAAAGATAATTTTTAGTAATAAATAGAGAATAAAGTATTTTAGTTAACAAATAATAGTTCAATATTAAAGAAGAAACTTCATTATGATATTATTAATATATATATATATATATATATATATATATATATATATATATATATATATATATATATATATATATATATATATATATATATATATATATATATATATATAGCATGGATTAGTTTTAGTACAAAATTTGTGACATCCAATATAAACAATAATGCTATAACATTGATAGATGTTGAATCATTAAAAGAAACTATAAATCATTTGAACCATTTTCAGCTAATAACATTGAATTAACATCAGACTATGTGAAAAATAGAATATCTATTAAATCTAAATTAGATATTAAATTTTGTGATAGTTTATCTGACATTCTTGGTTTAAAAAATTATTGAAAAAGAATATTTTCATAAGTACTAAATAACTTAATTTCTATCCATTTAAAAAGATAAATATTTATTGTAATTCAGAATATGGAATCTTTATAAAACATAACAAATCTTATCATTTAAAAACCACAAGTTGTCCACCAAATATTATATTTGGTTTTAGATATTATATTATTTATGAACCTGCTTATCCACTCTTTTATAAAAAAAATTAATGATGAATGATTTAATCTTATAGTTTTAGAATTTAGAGATGAAAATGGTGATATAATTGATTTCGATGGTGTTGTTATTGACATTATTTTAGAAACTAAAGATACTAGTAATATTGAAGATTTGATGAATCTGTATGATGTATATTTAGAATATAATATTATAGAGTATAATACTATAAAATATAATAATATATAATGTCATAATACAAAATATAATGATATAGAATATAATAATATAAAATTTAACAATATCGTGTATAATATATTGGAAAAAGTGTATTAAAAATTATACAATTTGATATCCATATTGTAATGAATCTATTTTATTTTCTAGTATTATCCTTTTGTTATCAAAAGAACTTAGTGCTTTTTTGTTAACTTTAACTGTATATATTGCATGTTTTTCACCCCTTATTAAATTCATGGTTCTATATTGTATTTTTTCTTTAAACAAACAATTCTTGTAATAATTTCAAGTTAATATCTATCTAACTACACATATTTCTACACCTTTAGATCATTTATTTTGTTATTTTATATTCATATTTATCTATTACTTTATCAATATTAAGCCCATTATTTTTATATTTAGCAACTCTATCCAACTTTTGGTCTGCTGGAAACAATGCAGACTTTAATGCCCAAAGAAAACATTTTTGATCTTCATTTCTCACATTGGATTATACTTATTTATAGCTGATTGTATTTCAATTACTCTATTTAAAGTCCACCCTGTACCTCTTCTTTCAAAATTAGCTAAATGTGTAAGTACTTCTTGTTTTATGTTTTTGTGAACCTTTATAATTTAACCTTTGTTCAATATTGTGTGATTATATGACTGAAATGTAAATAATTCTACATGGTTATTCTCATGCGTGTGATAATTAGTTTATAATTTATTGGTAGTTTTCAACTCCTGAAATTTTCTAATATTATTGCGTATTATCTCAAAAACTTTACTTTTTACTGAAGCTAAAAAATTATTAGGCTATACTAAATTACAATTACTTTTTATGTTATATGTAGATAATCTACATTTGAAAGCTCTATTAACTCTGTATTTTTAATTGCTTATTCTATTACTTTTATTCACATTTACATTAGTAGAAAATAGTAATATTTATTTTAAATTATTTTTATCTTCTTCATATAATTAATTGATATTGACATGTGATAGGGGTAAATTTGTAAAGTTTATTTTTCTTATCTGTTCTGTTATCCACTTATATTTATTTCTAGGCTTTACAAATACATTATTAGAGAATGGTAATATTAATTTAATTTCATTTCTATCTAATGAATATAGTTCTTTAATATTGGCATATGATAATGGTAAATTTGCAGGGTTTCTGTTTCTTTGTTGAGTTATAGTGAATGTTATAATAGCTGTAATTAAATCAGCTTTCCTTAGATTATACCAATTTTTAATTTTAAAATATTTACCTATAATTCTTAACTCCTGCGCTCTCTATTCGCTCAACTCAAATGCTAGACTGTTCGTCGCAATATTTAATTGTTTACTTAGTAGGACAAAGATTTACTAATGTTGTAAAAATAACAATGAAAAAAATAAGATGGAATAAATTGGCAAAAATGTTTAAATTTTGACAGTAATTAAATCATTTTTAAATATGAAAGTATTTATTGTGATAGCGAAGAAATAGTTTTTAACTATTTAACTTCTTGTTATGTTGATCTTTCTCATTAAAAGATTTTTTACATATTGATGTATATTTGTCTTTAGATTTTTTTATTAGGAGAAAATCATTTTAAAGATTTATTCTCTTTGCATGCTGTACATGTATTTGATGAATAATTACCATTTTGAACTTAATTTAGAATATCTATTGTTGTATTGTGTGTTTTAGTATTTTGGATGATGCCATTTGAGATGTATATTATAAATATATTTTCCACAATTCCATAATACTTTCTCCTTATTTAAATCATTATGATTTTTAATGTATTCTCTATAACATTTTTTACAGTTTTTAATATGCTTATCTCTTGTGTCTTTGTGTGATGAATCCTTATCTATTTTTAATACTTCATTGCATTTTTACATTGTTTAGATATGGCATAAATGATCCATTTCTTTTATAAGGAAATATTTTTTCTTATTCTTATTATTGTTTATATATAATAAAGAAATGGAATCGCTTCTCAAAATGTTAAACAATTTCTTTGAATTGACTAAACTACAAGATCTAGAAAAAAAAAAAGTATGCTGCTACAGATTTTCAAATTTATGAATATAAATTCGGTAAAAAAAATTTATTGTATTCTAGATGCAAATACAAAATTTCATTAAAGATCGCTATGTAAATATGTTTGATAAAAATGCTTTAAAATTAATAAGTGAGAAAGAAGTTTTTATAGCACATAAAGGATTAAAATAAAAGAAAAATGGTAAATCAATGCATGATATAGCATTCTATTAAAATATATAAATTCTATTAATTTGAATCTTTCAACTAATTTTTTTTTTTTTCATATTTCATTTGATTTTGCTTGATTTTGGCTTAAATTTGGCTGTTTTTATTAAATCGAAAATGGACGTTTCTAGAAACACGAAGGAGTTGCTTGAAAACGATCAAATTACTTGTTTTATGGGGTCAAATGCTTGTATTTTTTTTTTTTGAAAACGTGAGGTGAGCTAGGATCGACCTTTACTATATACTGGCGTATCGCTTCGTTTGCTGTGGGTGTACTTGTTTACTGGTTGGATGCCCAAGTCTCTGTCTTGTGTTTGGTTGACTACTGCGTGCTGCCTGTTTCCTGGGCTGTCGGCTAGCAAGTAAGTTGCCAGGTGCTAATTGGCGAACAGCATTCCGATACGTTGCTGGAATGTGCCACTGTAGATCGAGGTATAAGCAATTTGACTTCTGTATTCTAAGTACACTCTAAATCTGATTCAGTGAAAATATCACTGGTTCAATCAGTCCAAATTATCTGACTGATTCAACAGTAACTTCAGTGATTTCAACCGATGAATCAGTGAAAAATGCCAAGATTTCCTTCACTTATTGATTCAGTGACATTTTCCACTGATTCATCAGTAATTTTTTTCACTGTTTACTCAGTGGTTTATTTCTAACTGATGGATCAGTTAAACAGTGCGTAAAAATGGCCGTGGAACGTTTTAAAATGGCCGTTAAACAATGTGTATCGAGTGAAATAAAGAATAAACAAATTAAATCAATACAAAATACTTTTTAAAACGCATTTCGTCTTTCAAAGCGCCATTTTACGAGGTAATATGAGCATTCAACCTTTCATCCCTTTTTTACGTCTTTCATTTCGTTCCTATGCAATTGTCATACCACTATGTTTGCATATAATGTGATGAAGAGAGGGCACTTTTATATACTATTCGTTTTAACTGTACCAACTAAACCAAAAACGAAAAGTAATCGCATACAATTAAAATCTTCACGATTTGGTGCCGTATCTATAAGTCATATATTATCGTCTTGTTATTTCAAATTGGCGTAGTAGCGTATATGGTAAGAAAACGGCCTAAAATCGCAGTGGAATGGGTGTGTTAGTTCAATCCTGGCCATTTTCGAAATATTTTTTACTTTTTTATAAATAACGGTAAATTGCGCAATATATAAATAGTAAAATATCATAAACATGTTTATTTCACGTAATTATTTAGCTACAGTCGATAAAAACAATATTTAATTTGCCACTGCAGTCGATCGTCACTTATTCAATCAGCGAAATAATTTCACGTCAGTAATTAAATTACTGAAATTTTTTCACTGAATCAATCAGTGGTTTTCAACTGATTCTAAGTGGAGCCATTTTCACTAATTCGAGTAGTTCAATTTCACTGCGAATCAGTGGTTTCACACTGATTCGAATTTAGTGTGTAAGGTTACACATTGCTTAGAGTGCATACGTAATAGTTCGTGAGGGATGGAGATCTTGATTAAAAAAGTAAATAAATTTAGATCCATAATTTATTAAAAATATTACACTTCACACAGCTATTGTTAACAACATTAATCTGCCTATCTCTACTACTAACACTTCTTATTCTCGTCACTGAACACAATATTTATGCCATTCTCACTTATAATAAAGTCGCAATGTATGTCTTTATACTCGCTACACTCACTTAATCCTCATTTCTTGGTTCCACATATGCGATAAAAATGTCCATTACCATATGTTTACATAATTCCAAATGTCTGCATCTCATGCACAAATCCCACTTCTCTTCAGTCCAGCATGTGAGTCTCACGCGCCACTCGCCACTATGCGCCGACTACATACTTTCGACACAGAGCCACACACAGCTCTTATAGCCGAGTTGACCTGTTCAGAAGATTTCCGCGTAACGAGTATCGCCGGATGGGGAAGGGGTTTATGAACGTAGAATTCACACAACGACTACCCAAATAATACAATCGTCCAAGTACGGGAGTAACATCAACCCCGATAGCGTTATCCTGACCCATGTCAGCAATATCGCAACTCACTTTGTAACTCTGCCTACCATCCTCTGGTTAACGGCTACGTCCTTGGACGACTGTGTTAGACGTGCCCGAGGCGGGAGAGGAAGCTCAAGAATACAAAGAAGCTACACCCAAAGCTGCGCTCTCGTCAAGTATGTTCGTCCCGAACAGACTCTGTAACATGGACCTTCGGACAGCACCAATCGGTCGATGTGAACAACCTTAGGCTTCGCCCGACGGCCTTCTCGGCACTCAAATCCTAAATATCATATCATTGATCTGCTTGAGAAGCCTCCAGGTGAATTCCCAATGTTTCTGTAGTTCCGGGCAGTACCTTGCGCCTCTGTGGGTTTTATAGCCAATAGAGTTGAACTTCTTGAAAAACATGGTTCGGTTTTCTCCTATTAGACCAAAGCTTTATTTTGCCACTATTTATTCTGAGGCGCTGTCGAGCAAAATTATTAATACCGACTAGTATGTAACACCTTAAAAATGCTATACGGTTTATGCCAGAGTTATTATGTCATGAAATGACGCATACATCGCGGCTATAGCAGGGTTTTCTGGTGCCATGACTGCAATTGTAGCCATGGACAAACCCCGGAAGAGGAAGGGTCTAGACGGAAGACCACAGCAAACCTGCGCAAAGTGGAGAAGGAAAATCTGTGCTACAGTCGTGGAGCATAAATAGTCTCGACACAGAGGTACATCACTGCTTATATACATGAGCTGAGCTGAGCTGGTTGATTCTTCGTACATCGAGTCGCGGCGGTGGTTGCAAAGGTGTGTTCGCGTGGCGGGGGGGGTTGAAGAAGGGTGATGACCAGCTAATTCGCGCGATGACTACCCAGTCATTCATTCTCCTTCTAGCAAATTTCTGTGCGCGCCACAAGTGCTTGCGTGTCCCTGCCCTAGATGATTACATTTGGGCCCCCTCGCACGGCTTGGCTGGCGGCAGCTGGCACTAGTGACGGCCCGGCTGTGTACTAACTGTTACAAAAACATTCGGCGCACATCGGCCAACGCGCAACTGATAATACAGAGCTAATGTTTTTAGCGCGGCATCAGGCTGCGTGCGCAACTACCTATCCCATCGCCGGTCGCACCTCGCTCCCCCTAATTTCACCCGCCAGCACTTGTGGCGCTAACAGTAGCGACGAGGGAAGAATAGTCCATAATGCGACCTCAGATACAGCAACACACGATCACTATTTGCAGCCAGCAGGCGCGCAATAGACGGGACAGTGCCACGTTCTACAAGTGTTACACTAATCCCTCGTAACGTACCGTCACATCGCTACGGCCAGTCAGCAGAGGTAAACAGTGGCGTTACTAGAACAGTTTGAATAGTTTTGTGGAAGGTATGAAGTAGGCCCGGGGAGAGGGGGTGGGTAAGAGAATAGGTTGAGACCCGAGTCACAAATGGCATTTTGAAATTGCTGCTGGAAGCTGACAGTAGAAGGAAAAACGTATATTATGTTTTATGAAGCGCCAACTCTTTATATATATAAATATAAATATAAATATAAATATATATATATATATATATATATATATATATATATATATATATATATATATATATATATATATATATACACTTCTTTTAAACATCCGTGCGTCATGTCGGTACATGACGCACGGAATCCGCTGTTACCCTGTGAGTTTCAAGTGTTTCGTTTGGCGGAATGAAAACAAGCATAAATGTCTTAATATAGTGAAATTATTTAGGATATTTTAGTACCTTCTCTACGTTCCGTTTAAATTTTTTGCGAAAAATTTGATTATTTTTAAGCTATCATTAACACGAGGTTTTTAGACTTCTGACACAAAGGGAAGGTTATAATATTGAACTTATTTAAAGCACAGCTCATTAACTGGTTAAAATGAAGCATTTGCAGTTTTCAGAAACTGCAGTTCTGCTGGAATGAGCATTGTTACTGCTGCATAATTTATTATAGTCTATTTGCGGTTTATTCACATTTTTTTAAAATTCAACCTTTGAAAATCACCCGTGTATAACGTATTTAGTTATTTTCTAAATAAGTCATAAATCACAAGTGTTTTATATTTCTTTTAATATAAAGGTACCTTATATTTGTTTGAATTAAACTTTTATTTATATTATAGTTATTAATTGCATTATTTAATTTATAGTTAATATACATAAAACCCGTGTAAAAAAAGGCTTGTTAGTAATGCTCAGTAAGAAATAGGTCTTATGCAAAATATTGTTACACATCCTGCCCACGATTGCGGTAAGCTGTGTCTGTGGTGTAATTTTCTAGACTCGGTTAAGTATTGCCTGCATGTGGTGGAAGAATATCCTGAAAATAGAACTTCAGATGAGCTTCATAAAAGTTGAAGATATCCGTGAATTGACAAAAAGTAGGCAGTGAGAGGAGTGGAATTATGATCTAGGTGGTTCGGTGGTAAAAACTGAGCAAAACATTGGACTTCCACTCGTGAGGAACCGGCTCTGGTCTTCTTATTTGTGTTTTCCAGCATTTCTACAAGTCACTCTAGGCGAGAGCTGTAATGGTTCCTTAACACTTTCCAGCCCACATTAATTTACGACTTCAGGTGTCGTAAACAAAAGATTCTATGATCCGTGCTCTACTTAAAGTCGAAAGAAACTATTGATTCGTGATCACAACCTGCTAATGAGTTGTATACTTTGTGTTAGACTACAGTAATGTGAACCAATCATGACCTGGACCAATTACATTGCTTACAAATCAGTTCCTCATAGCGAATATCATTGATCACTGAGCCCTGCAATGTACACAGTACCATACAAAAATAACCTTAATTTACTATAGGTAGGCCTACACAGTTGTGTACACTGGGCCGGAATGGGTTAATCCGTACAATCCCAGCGTCATGCGACATGTCCCACATGAAGGATATGTGTGGACTGGACTGTACATAACAAAGAAACATCCACTAAATCACCATATAAAAATATAAAGTGATTGAGTGAGTAAGGAGATTTGGGCGGCTCTTAACATAAAGGTCTTGAGAGCCGATGAGCGTGAAACGAGGTGAGTATGGAGCAGCGCCGGAGTGCAAGGGTGGGGGATACGGGAGAACCCCGATAAATCCTGCCGTCCAGTGGCATCGTCGGACACGATTCACGCATGCGAAAATCCGGGGGTGGCGCCACCGGGAATCGAACCATGGTCGCCTTGGTGGGAGGCGAGTAGTCTAACCACCACACCACGGTGGCCTCCAATAAAAATTACGATTTTTAATTGAGGGAGGGGGGTGGTTTTCAAATGGTATATTATATTCGGTTCACAATTTCTTCAGAGGAGTAGACAGCTGCGCATCTAAGGTCAAGAAGCGAAGGAGCGTTAGGGGCGACGCTAACACGCACGCCTAGTGCCTCATCGCTCCTACGCGCAAGGCGTGCAGTGCTTCTGTCGAGGTCCTGTACTGTGCAAATAAGATCTGTAAGATATGGGGTTTTATTTTAAGCGATGAAAGCCCACAGATTAAACTACGCCCGTATCTTTGTACTTTTCGCTTTTCGCTTAATAAAACTGAATACACAAGCTTTAAGAATGTGATATTTGACGATTTTCACGAATTTTTCTCTCCATGAATATTCTTAATAAGTTAAAAGTAAAAACGCAGATTCATAGATAGTTTTTTTTTTTACGGAAATAAAACTCGCATTTCCAGAACATTTATTTATCGAGATACGCCCAAATAACGATCTCACAGAAAATGTGTCACTGTGGACTCCTCGTAAGTGTCCTTCCTTCCTATGTACTGAAACGATTTCTGTGAAATCGCGGTTTGAGCGTAATATGTTTCTTGGTAAATAAAAGTTCTGGAAATATGAAGTTTTGCCAGAAAGGATAAGAAATACTATTGCCTATATCCCTATCTTTTTAATTTTATTATATTAAATGTATTAATGCTGCAAAAAATTCGTTAAAATGGTCCAATGTAGCATTTTAAAGCTTGCGTATGCAATTTATTTAAGCGGAAAAATAAAAGTACTGGTATACGTAGGTAGTTTAATCAATGGACTTTCATCGTGTGTAATAAAATTCCACAGTTACACATCTAGTTTACAGCGTTAGGACGTAAACACTGCTCGACCTTGCGCGTAGGAGCGATGAGGCGCTAGGCGTGCGGTTAGTGTCGCCCGTACCGCTCCCTCGCTTCTTGACGTTGGACGCGCAGCTAAATAGTCCCCTCAAGGTGGTGGTTATGATGTGCCCTGTGTGTGAAGCTGTGCATGTGAGTCGTGCTGACGGAGGTGCTGGCTGCTCGCAGGTCGAGGACGACAGGAAGGCTCGCGAGCAAGTCGACAGAGTGTTCAAGAAGTTGGACCTCAACCAGGACGGCGTCATCACAATCGAGGAGTTCATCGAGTCGTGCCTCAAGGTTAGTGCCAGCTCATCCGCGTGCCTCTGAAACGTGCTCGCGATAAGGTGAGCACTTTTTTAAACCAACCTTTGAAAAATTGTCACTGCCCCTGCCTGCATGTATTCACTAGCAGCCATGCGTAGGAACCTGCAAAATTTGCATTATTTTTTTACTTCACTCTTAAAATTCATAGTGCTATACATACTCGAGCGGGTATCATTTCTCCACTGGTTGCTGCGTAAATGTTAAGTCACTACCTTTCTGAGTGTACTGCACGTGATTGGGGGACACAATTGCAAAGTGTTCATTTTTTAACACAGAGTTATCGGGGCGTGTCAAAGAATGGTACAATGACACACGTATTGCAAAGGAAAAGTGTTTTAAGTTTAACGTGTCCTGAAATAATAGGTAACTTGAATTTTGCAGGTCTCTATCCATGCGCCTTCTTAAGTTGGTATCGACGACGATATAGTAGTTCTATGTTATTAACGCAAAGTTATAAGTGTTGGGGAAACATTTAAAGATACTGAATTGTTTTGTTTTACTTTCCGTATTTATAGTGCATATGTGTGTGTGTATTAGCAAAATGGTAAAATATGTACTTTTCCATTAATTTCACAGTTTTACTTGAACAGCGCATTAATAACGTTGCCAGGCCCATGGCCATATTAATTTTACATATGGCGGAAGAATACGGAATGTGCGTAGTGACAAGTAGATATTTATCATCACGCCTTTCAAAAGTACCCGCTTTACCGTGAACAGCCTTTAGCTGACCTCGCTCAGCACTGACGACTGTGTGGGCCAGCGCAATATTCGCTGGTCACTCAAACACAACTGCTGCGCTTACTTTGTAATCAAAGTTTCTTTAGTTCTGCTCATGAGTACCGTAGAACCTCGTTAATTCGGATGAATTGGGACCGGAGCCGACCCAGGATAACGAAAATCCAAGTTAACCGGAGAACGTGGGGAAAATCAATAGACAACATATTTGCAGAAATTTCTTTTATATTAACCAAAATAATTTTGAAACTTTTTTTATAGATTACAAATACATTATCACACGTAACAAATACATATTCAACAGTGTCTACTTCTTGGAAAAATAACTCCTAAGGTTTCTTAACCTTCATATTATTAATATTTTTGTTCCTCTAAATCGGTCGAGGGCGACTTAAAGATATTATTCTTTATAATATTGACACAATAATATGGTACCGGTTTTCCCCAGTAAAGTGAGCAGCCTACGTTTGAAAGCCTTGCTTGAGAGGACTGTGTAGCTGCGCGTTCAAAGTCTAGAAACGAGGGAGTGATACGGGCGACACTAACACGCACGCCTAATACCTCTTCGCTCCTACGTGCAAGGTCGTGCAGTGTTTCCGTCGTAACGCTGTACTGTGCAAATTAGATATGTAGCAGTGGGGTTTTATTACACGTGATGGATGATCACAGATTAAAATACGCCCGTATCTTTGTACTTTTGTCGTGCCGCTTAAATAAACTGCATATGCGGGTTTTAAAATGCAATATTTGACCATTTGCACTTTTTTTTATCCAAGAATACACTTAATATGACAAAAAGTAAAAAAGATAGCGATATATAAATAGTTTTTTTTATCCTTTCCGGTAAAAAATCGTGTTTCCAAAACTTATATTTACCGAGCTACACGTTTGCGTGCAAACGACGTTTTCACAGAAAACGTTTAAGTACATATTCCTCTTAACATCTACTTTTACCCTCTTTTTGTTTCTTTCCTGTGTATGTAAAATTTACGTTATAATGAGCGTAACAACTATATTTATGCACCTGTTAAGTGAAAATGTGAAATTGAAAAGAACCTAAATAAACGTTTTGCTACTACTATTATTATTAATACTACTACTATTACTACTAAAAGTACTTCTACCAATACTACAACCACTAACACCACTACCATCACCACTACTACCACCACTAACACTACAACTACCACTACAACTACCACCACTAATACTACTACTACCACTACCACTACCACCACGAATACTACTACTACCACTACCACTACCACCACGAATACTACTACTACCACTACTAACACCACTAACACTACTACTACCACCACTAATACTACTACCACTAACACCACTACTACCACCACTAATACTAATACCACTACCACCACTAACACCACTACTACCACCACTAACACTACTACCATCACCACTACTACCACCACTAACACTACAACTACCACTACTACCACCACTAATACTACATCTTCCCTCTACCACTATCACCACTAATACTACTACTACCACTACTAACACCACTAACACTACTACCACCACTAACACTACTACCACCACTAACACTACTAACACTACTACCACTACTACTACCACCACTAATACTACTACCACTACCACCACTAACACTACTACCACTACCACCTCAAACGCCACTAACACTACTACTACTACCCCTAACACTACTACTACCACCACTAACATTACTACCATCACCACTACTACCACCACTAACACTACAACTACCACTACTACTACCACCACTAATACTACTACCACTACCACTACCACCACTAACACTACTACCACCACTAACACTACTACCACTACCACCACTACTACCAATACCACTACCACCACTAACACTACTACCACCACTAACACTACTATCACTACCACCACTAACACTACTACTACCACTACCACTACTACCACTACTACCACTGACACTACTACTACCATTATTACTACCACTACCACTACTACTGATAATAATATCATCAGGTTTATTGAAGTTTTCAAAATTAATGCCGTATGGCTTTGTATACCACTTAAACATAGATTACAAATAATATCATTGGCAGATAATAAGTGATAATTCTAATTACAAAATGAACTTTTCGCTCTATTAATGCAAAAACAGTAAAAGTCAACAATTGTTGTTAACCTAACAGATGAGTCAATATCGAATATGTATAAATAGAATTGGCATAACAACAGCATTACAATTGACACTTTAAAATACAATTTTACAGAAGAAAACACATAAAACATTATGTTATAACGAGATTACAAAAAAAATACGCATGTATATATTTATTTTTTACACCCAGCCATACACACACACACACACATACATAATTAGGCCTGGTGCACACGTGCGGACATAGACCACGGCGGCGCTGCTGCGGTCCCCCAACATTGCCGCAGTATCACATTCACACGTACGGACAAATACCGCACAGTCCGAACGAACCCGGCAAAGGAGATGGATGTATATAGATGAAAACGCATCATATTTGCATACCTAGTGTACGAATGTGTTTTGGAGAGACACAGACGACATTAGGTGCATCCTTTCACTGATGCACGACTTTTGAAAGACAAATTTGCAACAAGTTTTTCAGACCTACAGGAAATTGCAGACAAATCTTTCAATTACTTCCGCATGAGTGTCAAATCATTTAAGGAGCTGTTAGGAAGAATTAGTGACAAGATCAAATCAAAGAATACATTATTTCTTTTACAGAAAGTTTCAAAGTACATCACTCAATATTACCAGCAGCAAACTTCTTCCAGGAACTGAAGGTCCGAACATGCTGTATGTGTTTGTTGGTGGTGAAGCATTTTCCCTTTCAAGTAATATAATGAGACCTTATAGCGGTAAAATTTTGTCTGACGAAAAGAATATATAATTATAGATTATTACAGGCTCACAGGTATGTGGAGAGTACGTTTGGCATTCTCTCAACCAAATGGTAAGATTTTACAAGGCCATAAATGTGAATTCGTATTTCAACAATATGGTTATTAAAACGTGCTGCATTCTCCGCAAGTTTTTATAACTTAGAGAAGGATATAACATCCACGTTGCATTGAGTGTGCAAGCATTGACTGATGTCACATACAATACCGCACGCTCCTCTATAGGACCCGTTTAATGCAGCCAAATAAGAAAGCATTGTGCTGATTATTTTGATTGGTTGTTTGTACTGTTGTGTGTCAACAAAATTGTATGTAAATAGCTCGTTTTCAGATTTAGTAGCTCATATGTATTTATATAAACACACATCTTGTAACAGTAATGTTGCATTACATTTATTCCCATGTAATTGCTTTGTACTTACACAAAAAGAACTAATGTGAGTGTAGCATGCTAACTGTTTCGTGTGTACACCTATTATTTTGGTTGTTTATGAGTAACCGATTTGCTGTATGAAAATAAACATTTATATTAAACAATATTTAGTTAAAGATACGTATAACGTTGTGTATTTAGGATTGTCTAATTTGAGGCCGTGTTTCAAGTGGTACTTCCGTAATTAGTCATTTAGTATGTTTCGACTGGAACATTGTAATTTATTGGTCTATCACTCATAGCAACACTTTGAAAGTAAATAATTGCAAACTATATTGAAGAGATTACTTTGTTTATTTACTTATTTTATGTAAACAATCACATAAATATGTTGGATGCTTCGTAACTTTATAAACATTACTATACACGAGCTACTAGTTTAAAGGTATGTAATAGTTACTATAATTGTGTATGAAGTTCTACTAAAATTCAGTTTTAATCAATTACGTGCGCAAAAGCTGGCTTATATTTTTGCACATTACTTGTTCTCGTGTAAACTAGAATTTGTATTTAGTGTTTAGCTGTCTCTAATTACTTGAACGTGATAAATACTGAATACTAACTTACCAAATACAAGATTTTTGTGCATAAAACTTGGTCACGTGGCTATTTACTTAACTACATAAAACTGTAAATCGTAATACGACCTTCGTGTTACTTGCAGAAAGACAAATGTCACATAATTTGCGTATGCTTGTATGTATTTTATGTTAACTATAATGTTACATGTTTGTATCAATATAAACACTGTTCATCATGTTTTCTCTCATTATCATATAAATATATCTACATTCAGCTAAATAACCTGTACTATTTCGTGCATTGTTGTGCAATGTGTGGTCTACATCTATGTTGTTGTCATTAACTTTGCGTGCTCCTTTTTTACATCACATTAGAATATATTCATACATTAAATTCTTGTTCATGCCAGATATCAATCCACGCACTTCGTTTTGTAGTACGGCCGTGTGGAATTCTTCTGCAGCAACATTCCAAATTTCTGAATTTTTTTTCACCACGTCTTCACATTCAGTTTCCGCCATATCGTTGCTGGGGCAAAATACCGCCCGCACGTGTGCACTGATCCATTGGCTCCAATGCACTAGAGGACGCAGGTGGATGCTCGGTGCCTCTGCGGCGCCGCCGTGTCCCTGTAGGTAACGGCAGCCAAAATTGCACGCTTATTGGACACGCGGTACCGCAGCGGCGCACAGTGGGCTGGATTTTCTTATCATACTGCAAAAAATCCTCAGACACTTGTTTTATTTTGTAATATTGGGCTGATATTTGGCACATTGTTCTTTCTGGAGGGTAGGTATGAGAAAACTAGCAAACGCATGAGTTAGGTTACTTATATGGTTCAAAATGAGTGGTTGGTTGATGAGGGGAGGGGGGCGAACAACAAAAACAAAAGAAAAATTATGTACACTCGTCACTCTTCAGAAATAGTAAAGGACCCAACTCTATAAATGGAAAATTATTTTCATCAGGGCTGCAGCTCTTCTTCCTTCCTTAGTTTTACAAACACATTTAACATATGCGATGGCCACTGTTTATATTTGTTGCATGCAAAGTTTATTAACATCGTACGAGGCATGCTTGCCTTATATTTTGAAACACTTGCAAATTAAATTAAGTTAATTTAAAACATTATGCAACTTATAACTAACTAATAGGCTATAACAGAAATATTCATATTTTACGGTAACATAAATAACAACACAAATAGCATCCGGAATTATGTTTCGGTAGACATATCAGTTGCAATATAGACACTGTCAGCTGAGAAACCATAGAAACACAGTATATTTTTAAAATACGATTCATCAGATATGTCGTCACGACAGCTTTCAGCATCAGAAACGCCTTCACGCTGCTCAGAGAAAATAATTAATTTCACGTTATTTCGTATTTCTTCTGGAAGATTGTGTTCACTTTTTCTTGGTAGCTTCCGAGCGGAATATTCTGTCGAATCTGATGAGAGTAGCAGCCTACAAAATAAGTCCCGCATATGCAGTCTTCTGTTGGATTTACGGGTAAAAAATTGCCCGTAATTCCTGCGTCTTTATTTCGCGATTCCTGTGCCTCCTCAGACAACTTCCCAATTGGTGTGACAACACTGTGTATTGTTAAGGAACCATTTTATAACACATTGTGAACAGTTGGAGTAATTTCGTACCAGCTGTAAAGTTCTTTGTACAGAGCTTTTGTAACCCTGCAGAATGTCTCAAACTACCCTGCAGAATGTCTCAAACTGGCTAGTATTAATGTCATGTCCACTATATAAAGCAAACAATATAACACAAAACTTTCTTATCGGTTCTTTGTCAATGCCTCTAGCTCTTGATGCTGTGGTTAGGATCGTTAACATCTCCAAGTTGTTTTGTTTCCTTGCCTGTGAAAGTCAGAAACCTCTTTTGATCGCGATTACAGTTTTTCCACATTTTAACGTATTAAAAAAAATGTCATATAGAATGCTCTTCAACTCGTCTCGTTCCACCAAGCTGTTTTTATTTGCAACTGTTGGTATAACAGTTTTTAAATGTTTTTGAGCCAAGCATCAGCACTTTCTGTTGTCTTCGTGTCAACATGTTTTTGTATAATCTGCAAGAATAAACATTATCTATGTAAACCGATATGTTTATTATTATGAATGCCATCGACATCGGCCATAGTGTTTTTTTTTTTCCACTGTCAGCAGCTAAGATTACTGAGAAGCGTCTTGTTATATACCAAAGATGATGATAAGTTACTGACGAGTGGTGTTTTGGCGTCTTGGCAGGCGGCTTCATTTTCTGCTGTGACCACTGATGTGCAGGAGTCAAGGCACAATATTTTACAGAACGTGAACAAGTAACATTATTATGTGCAGGAATTTTCGTAGCTTTCTATATGTCGAGAAATATAAGAACCCACGTAGACAAATATTTCGACTGCAAATATTGACGATAGTAGGCTGCAACTATTATATGTGTTAGTAGCCACAACAAAGGCTCAGAATAATAACTTGTCTCCCAAAGGTGCTATACAAGAGATACTGCTATTGACTGCATTTCTATAAAAACGTCGGGACACAGCCAGAGAAAAGAAACAAAAAAAGACAATTAAGATTTAGGTTATGCAATCGGAAATTATTTTACTTATTTAAAATGCCATACATTGTTTACTTTAATGCTCGATGATGAAGATGAGAAAAAAATCATATCCATCTCGTACAAAATAGTAACTATAACGTCAAGGCTGCATCCAGACATAAGAGAAACATATCAGCAATTAATATAGGGCCTACAGATTAGATATTCTGAAGTTGATTTTTTTTGCAGGCTGTGTTAAATGCTCTAAATTGTTTATTTAAATCCCCGATGGTGAAAATGAATTCAACATACCAATCCTTAAGAACAAGATAACCACTAATTACATCATCACACATGACGAAAGCCATTATTCGTACTGAACCATTGTTGACGAGTGTTCAACAAATGATATCATCATCTGACTGATGGCGTTCCTAAACAGTTTGCTACTGACATGTAACCTCTTTGCTGTCAGTAGAAAAAGGAATGCAGTCCTTGAGACCTGCTACGATTTCAGTATGTGAGCAAGAAGGCACTCAGTGTCGGCCCCAATAGCTATATGATATCATGTGCATTGAAACCATATAGAAACACTTTAGCACTAATTGGTAACGGAATAAAGAATTTCACACCCCAAGCAAACACATATTATATTGTAGCTGCTGAATAGGCGCGCATTTAAGGGTACCGCCTGCCTGCGGCTATGTCGCGCAATCAAGGCCTGGGAATGCACTCACTCTAAGGACGACTCTTGCTCACTCACCACATGCCTCATCGCCTCTATGCGCAAGTCTTCCCGTCGGCGACTCGCCTGAACATGACTCTAAGCGATGGCTCCATATACTTATGGCTTGATAATGAAGATTGACTAAGCATGACGCGTGCCTAAATACAACTATGGCGTCTCTATAGAAAGTTTGACACCTAAAACTGACTAAAAACGTTCATTTTAGCTATTTACACTCTCCCAAAATACACATATGTAAAGGAAATAGAAAATGGAAACTTGGTGTCGGGCGTGTAACTATTCTTAAAAGATATTGGTAAACTGACACCATGAAGCACGTGGGGTGGTTTTCGGATAAATCTGTTTTCCCTGAAGCTCTGCACAGCGCACGGCGACCTAGCCAGGGGGCACCCTTACATGTGCGATTTAAAACAAACGAAACAGTTTGTCAATTTTCGATTACCCCAAGTACAATATTGTCCTCAACTCGATTTGTACACTGCGATATGACACTGGCACACTGGTAGAGTTAGGAACGTTTTCGAGGTAGGTTTGTGAGGACGGGCGTAGTGGCCGCCCGCCCTTGCTGTCGGCGCCGCACTGGTTTTAACACGCTCCGTACTCCGTTTCCTCGCAGGGTAGGCGGGGCCGGGGGAATGTAGTGACTATGTTACAGCTATGTGTACACTACAGTCTGCCACTCAATTTGTCGTGGCCTTTTGTGGCCTTTGTCTTATAAACCTATTTCAACTTTGAATTATCAGTTTCAATAGTTCCAGCTTTAGGAGTCTCTAATCATCTCATATATTGACGTATGACGTTTTCCTAGGGAATTTTAGCTGCACCAGTAATGCGGTTTTAAAAAATGCGAACCAATCTCCGGTACGGGAGAAAAACATCATCACAATAACGCCATATGCATGAGACAGAACTGCGACTACTTCGGGAACACTCACAACTGCCATGTTCAGTCGGTCACCGTGGAGATACGAGACATAAAAATTGTAATAGATTTTACAGTCATGTGGATCACTTCATGTGGAATAACATATGATAACTTTTAGGGCTGGGGGAAAAAAATTATATTTATTTCTTTCATTTTTTGCACCATGATTAGAGAATTCAGCCCAATGTGTGGCACCGCAGCTACGTGTGCACTGATACACATAAGCCAAGCCCTCGTGGAGTGGCGCCGCGTGTACATTGTCCGCACGTGTGCACTGATACACATAAGCCAAGCCCTCGTGGAGTGGCGCCGCGTGTACATTGTCCGCACGTGTGCACCAGGTCTTGTGCGTCACGTTTGTATGAAGGAGCAAAAAAAAAAAAAAAAAAAAAAAAAAAGAGTGAAATTTATTCGGCATCATCGGTATTTGCTGATGACGTAAATTTCAGAAAAAACTTTCTGAAAATTGTAAATGATATGCGTTGTTTTTCGTTCATGGGAAGTTTGTACCAGAGTCGAACCTATTTCAGTTCGTAATCTAATGTGTAAAAAACAGAAAAAATAGCTCGAATTGACATAAACTTAAACATTACACTCGCAACGGGACAAAACCTGGAACTAATGTACTGCAATCGTCGCCAGCTTAACTGTGTGCCTGCATGACAGTGTGTATGATAGCATACATGGGGTTAAGGGCGGTGATAGTTTTCCAGAGGTGGATTTCAAAGGCGCTTAATTTACCGTGAACAGTTTTCGGCTTATTAATCACAATTATTTAGTTAAGCTGTGAATTTGCCTCCGTGATTATCAAATCCTTTTGTTAAAAAGCGCTTACATTCAACTCCACTTTTTGAATATATAGAGTCTCGCAGTTCAATGAATTTAGGTCTAACCCTTATTCGTATTTGTTTTATAATAAAAAGTATAAATTTAGAAAATTTTATTTATAATTTTGCGAATATTGTTACTTCAACCTAATTGTGAAACACTTCCCATTCCACTGTCGAAATACCTACCAATTCAGGACATCCCTACATATGTATGTATTGATAGATCGATAAACACTTAAATTAAGTAGTCATCAATTAGGATATTGATTTATTTTTAATGGCATATGTATACAACCATTCATACAGCCATGCACCAAAAAAATAATTTTGGTAAAGAATGAAAGTCTCTAATGTATCCAATCACCATATTTTCTCATACACCTCTGTTTTCAAGTGTATGCTGTTCACGGTAAAATGAGCACTTTTGACGCCATAGTTACTTTTTCCTTTCAGCTATTATTATCCTTTAACCACATTTTAAAATAAATATTAATAATATAATTAATAAACACAGTGCGTATATTCCTCTGCAACATCTAAGGCTAAAATAAAATATATTTATTGACTATTTTTCCAAATGAGAAGGTTTGTAAATGTGCTCACTTTACTATGACTTGTTTAAGTTCATGTGAAAATATAATCTTCGCTCAGCGTGAACTCATGGCCACACTTAAAGCAGACAACTAACTCCTGTCAGACCGGCCACTCGCAAGATTGACTCATTGACTCTAAACGACTCCAAAATGACTCATTGGAGTTCTAAGTGCAGTGAGTGCGGTTCTAAGTGCAGTGTTAAGTGCAGCGAGTGTGGTGCTAAATGTGGCGATTGCAGTGCTAAGTGTCGCGAGTGCGGTACTGATTATGATTGCGGTGCTGATTGTGATGGCGGTGCTGATAGCGAAAGATTACAAAATATTAATGGAAAGATTGGAAAATTGAGTGAAAGAATGGAAAATTGGTTGATTGCAGAAGTAACCGAAAAATTGATGGAAAAATTGGAATATTGTTTGATTGATCGATAGGTTGGACGATTGATGAATTACTGATCAATGGGAGCATGAAAGACAAGAATGTTTATCATCCTAGCTACCCTCGTACATTCCAAATCGCAAGAGCCGAGCACCATTAGTATATAAATTATAGCAAGTATGTCTGTAAATGTATTGGTAGATGCTCATCCCTACTATGATTACAACATGACATAAGCAGGAGGTAGCTACTCGTATGATAGACTTGAATTAGTCACATACACATACTTAAATACACCTGAGTAGCTTATCCACACCCAAATAACAGTCGAGATGATGAATAATGTGCAGATTGCGACATCGTGTAGTAATAATTTTACTTGAATACAGAAGACTGGATGAAGACCGATGATCAGAGTACGAAAGCAGCGTACACATCACAGATTAGTGGGGTACACATAGTCATGTTCCACCATGGCTCAAAATGGTGGTGTGACGTTCACCATCACAGTGATCGGACCACCAAGTAGTCTTGTAGCCGCCTGGTCTTCTGAGTTGATATACAGTTCTGCTATTACCCCAAACTTGGCATAGGCATTCTTCTTTTGCTTTACTTATCAGCTCGCTGGTAGTGCCAGGTAGCTTCGAGTCTGGCCGGAGGTGGTACACTGGGCAGGTAATAAAGCAGCATGTTACTGGAACCAAGAAGAAGAAAATAGTATAGGGTGGGAGAGGAATGTGCCTGGCCAAAAATCGCTACCTTATATTACACACAGTTTCTGACAAAATAACTAAGATTGGAAGGAGGGGAAGTTGGTTAGTGAAAATGCTACGTGCTGACTTAGGTCATCTGACACTTTGCAGATTGTGAAAACGGCCAGGAAGCACATACTGACTCCAGTTACCAGACATTGTGCAGGTGCAGACATGTGAAAATGCTAACACAGCTCTTCTTACACACATGATCATCCTACACCAAGTAAATTATTAAAACGACGTGAAAGCAAGTGCAGACTCCAGTTACTGTGCAGGAGGAGACCTGCTAACACTGCTATTGCCATTGTTTTAAACAATGACAAAGTCAGCTGCCCTACCCGTGTGCGATGTCTCAGTGCCTGCATGCTATTGGTCAGCCTGCAATCACATAGCAACACGGTGACTGGCTGACCAGCATCTGAGCAATATATTAATGGTGTAATATGAGTGGTTCAAAGGCAATTTGTCATAGGGCTTGCATATATATATATATATATATATATATATGCAAGCCCTATGACAATATATGCAAGCCCTATGCAAGCCCTATATATATATATATATATATATATATATATATATATATATATATATATATATATATATATATATATATATATATATATACACACATATATATTATAAGCAGTAAGTGGTCAGCTGAAAGGCTTAGTTTGGCAACGACTGCTGTGAAAAGTTGATCGTCTCGGCTATCTTTTACATTATGTAATCCATGGCTAGTTACATTAAAGTAGAGTGGATATTGCCCACCAATGGTTTCTCGCCATCAACTTCTTCAGCTGTGAAATCAACATCACCACCAGCGTCTACTTACACCAGTGTAGTACCATCATTTCAAATGGTTTTCGAATTCTTCAGCTGTGCCACCTACATCACTACCAGCATCTACTTCTACCAGTGCAGCACGATCATCTATAGATGCAACAGTACCAACGAATTCTTCAGCTGTTACGTCTACGAAATATTCAATGGAGCCATCGAACTTTTCAGCTGAGATACATGGAACACAATTGGTGAAGTTACCTGCTTCTTTAGCTCCAGCACCTATATATCCAACAGGTCCATCCGAGTCTTTGCCTGAACCACTATGCTGTCATCAGTGCCACTTTTGTGATAATACATTTACTTTTGATCACAATGCACGTTACATGAGCGCTTTAATTGTGCCAAGAATCCTTGTCGCATGTGTGATATTTGTGAGACAGGTGTTGTAAGCAGTTCAGCTGTAGCGACAGTTTACTTAAACATGGAAAGACCTGTAAAGGCGAAGTGCTTTTCTCATCAGTGTCTCGGTACATGGTTTGCTGCAAGCAGGTTTCTTGTGGCTGTACTTGTCCTCAAAAGTGTAGTTACCTACATAACCGACCCTGCACAGTGTGTTGGTGAAATAAATGTCGTGCTATTTTCGCACAAGGACAACACGAATGTGAATAGAAAAATGCATAAAAGCCTATAACTGACAACAAAGTTGCATTTTTTGGGATGCATATATATTGAAGTATATTGTAATTTTCTGAGGGCATGAGCGACTTAATAAATTAATAGAATGAAAAATGTCTGTGAATAAAATTGTTTTTTTTTTTTTTTCGTGTTTACCTAATTTGTCAGAATATAATTAAAATCTAAAAGGTATGGAAATACATTTAATCAAAAAAGCTTGGTATGGTTGGGTGATAGGTTTCCCAGTATATCGGTTTTGAGAATCTTGGTGTATGTCGAATGGTGTGGACAGTATGTGTGTGTCGGCGAGTCCTGTAATACTGAGGTATGCTTGAGTTATAGTAAGAGGTATGTTTGGTGGAACAAGTAGAATTGGTGTTAGGTTATAGGCTCGCCCTAACTGTAAAGTTGCTCTAGTTATGATGAATATTGTGCTTGGTATACTGGGTAGTGTAGTTGAATTAAATTTGTCTTTGGTTATAGGAGATGGGTGTGTTGGGTGGTCTTGTATGACTTCGGTTATAATGGATGGTTAGTTAGTATAGTGAGTAGTATAGATTTGGCTGGTGTCGATCAGTAGAGCAGAAAGTATGAGCAAGTTCAGTGAGAGTAGCAAAATCCCTACGCATAAATAAAATACTTAATGCTAATAATAATAAAATAATTATTATGTGTAAATAAAAATGAAATAATAAATATTAAGCCTGGGATAGTCAAAAAACTATTATATGTAAATAAAAATAAAAAATCACTCCTTTGCATACTTAATTCAATATGGCGTCAAAAAGTCCGAATAATAACATTCATAATGTTGTTGTAGCATTCGACTTGAAAACACAAATTTGAAAATTTATAACACTTGGTATAACTACTAATACATTTATATGCTGATAAAATCCAATATGTCGTTGGTCATAGTCACGTAATAATATTTTCTGACGAAAATTCCTATCTGTCTAAAAAATACGAATCTGTAGACACACCAATCGATACACGTGTTTGAAAAAATAAAACAAAATATAAGGGCCTATGTAATGAAATACATATCTTTTATTTTATAGAAATATGCTTTGCATAGTTTGGCTGTTGTGATCCCGTAATCGAATACTTCTTGAAAATACGAGTTCGTAAACACGTCGCTTGTAAATTTTTTACAAGTTAAAAAAATTAATTAAACGACTAAATACATAACTTTAATGTACTTTGTTATAGTCAGAAGTAAGAATTTTTCCAAACATAGTTTTTCTTATTTTTACGAGTACATACATATGATAGTTTTGCTTTATGCAATGTGAGATGTAGGACTTAAAAGTATATATATAACATAAATTTACAAACATTCCACCCCCCCCCCCCCACTTACACAAGCTTTATACTTCTTATAAACTATTGTCCCAGCGTATGTCACAATGACCGAATAGTCTGAGGCGTTAGTCTGCCGACCCAAGGCCTGGCAGTTCGATCCTGCACTATTCCAGATGGTATTTTGAGTTCTAAACAATGCAGTGCCCCAGGTGGCCAACTTTAGAACTAATCGAACGAGAGCGACATGAGCGCTCCTAGCGGACAACACTAGAACCAAAATGGCGTTTGAACGAGAGTGACAATTGAGCTCCTAGCAGCAGCCAATGTAAGTAAAGATGACAGTGGAGCGCAGGCGACTAATTGAACGAATGTGTAAGTAATTGGGGAACAAATGACAAACGAAAAAAAAAAACAAGATGGCTGTTGAACGAATGTGAGAGATAAATGACGTACGAAAAAACAAAGATGGCGTCCTCCAGCAACACCCGATGTAAACAAATGACAGACGAAAAAGAAAAGAAACAGACAAAGGAAGAGAGAAATTGAGAGGAAGGAAAAGAACGAAAGGCAAGAGAGAAAAAATGCGAGCTCTCGGAGAAAACCCTCGGAATGATATGGTGGCAACATGGAATTATAGAGAATGACAAATGACATACTGGCTACCAAAATAGTTGTCCAAGATGGTGACGTACTTGCTACCAAAATAGCGATGTACTAGCTACAAAGATGGTTGAATACTGGCTACCAACTTAACGGAATATAACATGGCGGTGTCATGACCAGATTGACCGAGAGTGTTAAGTCCGGAATCCAAGATGGTGGCCGGCACCCTTGGAGTCACGGTGCCACAGTCTGCAGCCTGAATGTGCCAATTTAAAATACATTGTGTCACAATCGGCATACAGCCACTACTCACCTATACTCACACCTCCTTCAACTTTTCAACGTGGTTTCCTAACTTATGCTGCTCGCCTCCAACCTAGGCAAACCGGGTTCAATCCCCCGCCAGATCACTCCCGGATTTTCGCAAATGGGAATCGTGAGGAACGATGTCGCTGGTCGGCGGGTTTTTTCTGGGATCTTCCGTTTCCCCAGCCCCTGAATTCTGGCGCTGCTCCATTCTCACCTCATTTCACCCTCATAGGCTCTCTAGACTTCGATGTTAAGAGCCGTCCAAATCTCTCAGCTGTACTCAACAACCCAACTTACGTTTTAGCAGAAGATGGAATAGTTGACTCAAAATTAGCAAAAATTAAGTTATAAAATTACTTGAAAAATGTTTTCACACTAAGTGAACTAACCTGTGATAGTAGATCATTGTCTTGTTTTATTTTCAGTTTAAAACTTAAGTGAACTTATCAGACATCCCTTTACAAGCGCATGGGCTGTATCCCTGTAACACGCCGACCCACAGGTGCTGGTAATTGTAACTTACTTGTCCTTAATTTTCTACTTAATGAAATATTTTTGCAATGCCTTGTCGCCTGTTTTTTTATGTTGATCACAAAAAAGATGCCAATAAACTGGTCAGCCCTAAACACTATGTCGTTTTCGAAAGGCGTACAAACGATGTGGAGTGTTAGTGTCGGCAGTAAACGAACACACATACTTGGCAATATATCAGGCTTGGGGAAGACCGTCTGGTCGTATAGTGGACGTGCTTCTGTGTGGGGAGGGAGGCCGGCGCTCAACAGTTGGCACCCTTTCCAGTCGCTCCTCTACTTTACTGCGGCTTTAAGGCCGTCACTTCCGCCGGAACTGCCGGCCTGAGTTATCTCGCACTCCCCACGCGACGCGCTACCCGTCACGTACACTCGCCGCCACAGCTCACTAAGCTACGTCTATAAGCTGTTCACGGCAAAGCGAGCAATTTTGAGAACCTAGTCACTTTTACCTATCTGCCATTTTTTTTATAATTCCGCCTCTTTTTTTCCAAAACAAATATTGCCATGGAAGTTATCAACATCCTGTATATATTTCACCAGACTCTAACCTTAACATCTAAGGCAACAATAAAATATATTTATTCACTATTATTCCAAATAAGAGGGCTTCAAACAGGCCCGCCAAAAGGGGAAGGGTGGCAAGGGGATGCAATGCTGAGGGGACCCGGGTCCCTGTGTGGGGGGGGGGGGATGGTGTTCGGGCCCGACTCGTAAATGTTTATTTATAAAACGAATTATTAGGAAAAAATCTAATTTCGACACTCAAAACTTATTAACTATTTTTGCATGGATGACAACTATTTATGTTGTTGTAAATGGTAAATTTTTGTGGGAGAGGGAGTAGGGGGGGCCCACAGCATGAATTGCTCAGGGGCCCAGAATTTCTCTTGGTGGGCCTGGCTTCAAAAAGTGCTCACTTTACCATGAATATCATATAACTATAAATCCCCGAAAAACTGATGGGTGATTCCTGCCGAAAATAAAAGACAAAAAAATTTGTATCATTTTCCCCATAAGTGATTATTACAGGAGTTAAGAACCCCCAACAATGGAATTTTTGAAATTATTTTCTATACAAATATCAGGAATCACTTGCGATTAAGCAACAAATCGGTGAATAGTGTTATGTAGAACATAAGTGTGACACCTGTGGAAATGTGATAGATAATATTATCCTTCTTCATCAGAAAAATAGGGGTGCTGATTCTTAACAAAATGCAGGGTGGAAACCCCTTGTTTTCCTGATGAAGGGGTATGATATTACAAACCGTACTTTCACAGGGGTAAGATCTCTATGCTACATAACACTAGTCAACTATTTGTTGTTTCATCGCAAGTAGCTCTTGATATTTGTAACGAAAATTTTATTTTCGGGGGCATATAGCTTCCCTAGTAATCACTTAATTCTGCATATCTTTTCGTCTTATATTTCCTTCACAAATCGCTTCCCGGAGTTTGTCGGTTATTTTTAGTTACATGTTTTATTGTCTATTCACGGCGTCTTCGCACTTTTTAAATCAACCTTTGGACAATCACGTCATTTATGGTCTGATTGGTTGTTTTCCTACATATGACATCTATCACAAGCGTATTATGCTTACGGTAACATGAAGGTACCTGATTATTTATGGTTAAACTAATCTTTCACTTATATATATATATATAAAATTATGTATATAATTATGTATGTAATTATATATATATATGTGAATGTTTCTTTGTTTGTCCCGTATGCGCTCCTATACCATTCATCCGAATGCGATTAGTACAACAATTTTACAATAGGTGGCGCGTGAGTCGTTTCAACAAATGAGTTTATTGTAGCTGTTGTCTTACAAAAGACAGATGATGAATGAAGATGACGTACCTAATAACATTTTTTACAGTTTGTTCCGTTTCAAATCCACAATCAACGGAAACAGATCAGGGATTCGATTATTGATTGACATTTAATCTAAACAAAAATATTGTGTATCCAAAAGCACTTCAATAAACAGGTTTAAAACACAAACACTTTCTTTCTTTGCGTGGCATTCCAACGCATGATGGGACCTCGCTGGTATTTTATATATGAATCACAATAGTTTTACGTGCTACAGCTGGCGCCTAATCAATTACCCAGCGCCGTAATCGGAGACCCACCTCGCCTTCCCCTCTCCATAGAACGATGTGCTCGTGGCTGTCTGCTCTCCTTCTGGGAATCACGTAAATGCCGACAGCGGATAGTCTTGCTGTCGCCTGCTCTAGAGTTTCCGATACGTTTAGCGACGACGCAAGAATGTTCTGGTCATACTGGCTGGCGCCTCGGCCCTCCGCGACGCATCACACAGTTGGGGAAGATTCTAGGTGGCGGCCTAAGACCATATATATATATATATATATACTGCCGCAACCCAGTGACCGGCAGTCTTTGATGGAGGCCGTCTGGTCGAGTGTGCGCGAGCGAACTGAAATGTGGACGACAACTGGAGAATGCAGGACGACGGCGAGTGAGGTGTTCGTGGCGGAATGGACGAGAGGGTGTGAAACCGACGAATGAAGCATACTGTGCGCGAGGGCGCTTGGAGGACACTAGAACATTACGACCGGCGGAACATGGACTGAACTGAGGTGGGGCTGAATGGAATTGTAATAATGATTTTATTGTAAATAGTCGAACTGTCAAATGTGGACGCATAAATTATAAAATAATTGCATACGTTGATATGCTGTCTATTGGGACTGATCTTTAATTATTTAATTTCATTGATTTCTTTGTCGTAATTATAAATCTTATTAATTTGTGTCAATTGGGAACAGTGAATGATTTTAATTTATTGTGAGAATTTGAGTTCAAAGAATTTTTGTGTAGTTATTGTAAATAAAATAAGAGAATTATAATTAATTATTTTATTTGATTAAAACCTCCATCTCTTAAAGAACTTGTTGTAGCTCACTTATTTCTAGAGAGAGAAATTGTGACAAAATTTAATTTATAATCAAATTGAATAAAACCAGAGACAAAATAGGTGTGTTGGTAATGCTTAGTATGAAATAGTTCTCATGCGAAATATTATAACACTGAGTACGCCCGAGGACGATGGGTTGTCCCTTTCGGGTAACTTTCTAGACTCGGTGAAGCTTTGTTTGCGTTAGGCTGGTGGGGGGGGGGGGATATCCTGCTAGCAGAAATTTAGCAGGGGTACAGTCAAAATGCAAGAAACCTTGAATGGTCTGAAAACCCGCCAACTTGACTGTAAGTGACCTTTCCACTCCGTTGTATTCTGCGAGCACGACGTCAGACATGACGTTACAGTTGGGGTGTTTTATCAAGCAGCTGGCTGTGGGGAACCGATGCTTAATGTCTGTCAAGCACTCCTGGAGATAGGAGCGTATCGAGGCGGTCCCGCTCGCTCGCTCGCGAAATCAGAGAGCCCGGTCCCAGCCATATATAAGCCGTAGGCCGTTCACGGTAAAGTGAGCACTTATGAAAACCCTCTTAGTTGGAATAATAGTATATATATATATATATATATAATTTTACCCTTAGACGTCAACTTCCGCGTGCGGTGGAATATACACACTTTGTTTATTACTTGCATGACAATATGTTTTTTTAGTGGTTGTTAAATTATAAAAAAAGGGCTGAAAACAAAAAGTAACTAGGATCACAAAAGTGCTCACTTCACCGTGAACAGCCTATAGTAAAGATGTGGTGAGCGATCACGCTTACTGCGCACAACCAATCCCCGTGTCACGACATTGAACTGTTTTTCTGCCAACACGACGTGGAAAAATGGCGTGGACTGGATTTGAGGTTAGAACACTGTTTACTAAACAAGTGCTTTAAGAAGTACGTATACGTCCTGTAACCAATATGTAATGAATTTTGATTAATTTAGAATTGATAAAAAATTTCTTGTTCATGCAAAAGTGCTTGTCATAAAAAATTAAGATCTAAACACATCCTTCATTTTAGACCATGTGGCTTCGACAGTTGTGTTCCGGGTAAATCAATGTTGGGTACATGAGCAGAAGACGAATAAGTGGTTTACCTCATCTTTAGTCTATGGACCCAGCAATCCGTGTTCGGAGTGGGAAGAGAGAGACATGTGACGTCACCTTGCTTACACAGACACACAGGCGGCATAACTGGGGCGCGATTCTCTTTTACACTTGTATTGAGTATGCGTCCAGTTGCGGAGCGAGGTTGGCCGCTTGTAGCCGCGATGGCATCTTTCGCATTAACCGATTACGCACCTATACATTTTTTTGATTCGTGTGCTACGCTTCGCTGGCTGGTTGCACGGCCAATTACCAGTCTCCCACTGTGCTAGGCTATCTCCACTGGTCAATCAAATAATAACGATGCTCTCTTGTTCATCGTACGGAAACCATCGCGAACACTCGCGCATCTATGCGGAGTAAACTGTAACTAATAAACACACATACTCGCTAGGCTGGGTGCTTGGCAATCTGTCTTTTCATGAACATTTCTGCAAATTTGCTGAGTGATATTAACATTAACCATTCCCCAAAAACATTCCTCAGAAATACTTCCCTCAAAAACGTTTCTCAAAAATATTTCTCATAAATCATTCCTCAAAAAATCCACAAAAACATACTTCAAAAGACATACCGCATAAATCATAACTCAAAACCCTACCACAAATATCCTACCTCAAATACCATACTTTAAATCCTTACTTTAAAATATATCTAAAAAACCATACGTCAAACACCACACTTCAAAAAATATACCTAATAAAACAGACACACTTTGTCATCGGCCACATTATCTTCCTGTGGTATTTCCTCAGCAATTAATTACAGCTCAATCCACAGCCTTCGTGATGCTGAAGTCCACACCTTTTAGGTACGCTCTTAGATATGATTTCTAATAATTATTAAAGTATTATTTTTTAGTTATGTTTTTTCAGATACACTCTAGATTCGAATCAGTGGGAAACCACTGATTCGCAGTGCAATTTTCACTACTCGATCAGCAAAAATTGCTCCACTTAGAATCAGTGGAAAACCACTGATTGTTTGAGTGAAAAAATTTCACTGGTTTAATTGGTGACGTGAAGCAATTTCACTGACGAATAAGTGACCGCCGACTACAGTAGCGAATGAAATATTGATTTTATTTAACTTAGCCAAATAGTTACGTGAACTAAATATATCTGTGACAGTTTACTATTTATTTTGTGAAATTTAACGCAACTGAAAAGAGCAAACTATTTTTCGGACATGGCTAGTGTTGAACTCACAAACCCTTAGTAATCCGTTTTTAGGCTATTACCTTACCATCTGAGCTATGCAGTCATGTTGTAAGATGAGAGGAAAATATGTGTGTTATAATTCTTGGTGAATTCTTGCAGATTTAAATTCTTTGCCCTTACGTTTGGTTTTTTGTTTAATTGGTAGTGTTAGGATTGTTAAAACAAATATTATATATAAGTGCACTCTCGTCACCACTTTATATGCAGTTCGAACCTTCAAACATAGTTCTGTGATGATTACATGGAAACGAAAGATATAAAAACGAAATGAATAGCTGAATGTTCTTATTACCTCGTGAAATGTGGTTTTGAAAGATGGAACACATTTTAGAAAGTAGTTGCATTGGTTTTATTAGTTTATTGAATGTTATTTCACTTGATACACGTTTAAAGGCCATTTATATACGTTGTTCGACGGACATTTTTAGATCAGTCAAAAAACAAATCAACAAAAAACAGTGAAAAAGACTGGTTAATCAGTGGAAAGTGTCACTCAATCAATGATATGTTTTTTGAGATGTTTTTAATGGGGTACAATAGTTGAGGCATATTCATTGAGGAATGTTTTTTGAAGAATGTTTTTGAGGAATGTTTTCGAGCTACAATTTTTGAGTTATGATGTTGTGATGGCTATGCCTACACATCGATGGAAGTTAAACCCCACTACGAAATTTTAAAATGAAGTTTGCTATTAAGTGTTGGCCGCGTGGTACAGCTTACTTTGGTGCATTAGGGAACGTGAGACGGACCAACCCGCGTCATGTCCACCTGGCGTGTCTTCTGCTCGGCCAATGCTTGTTGCATTGGGGAACATGAGACGGACCAACCCATGTCATGTCCACCTGGCGTGTCTTCTACTCGGCCAATGCTTGTTGCATTGGGGAACGTGAGACGGACCAACCCGCGTCATGTCCACCTGGCGTGTCTTCTGCTCGGCCAATGCTTGTTGCATTGGGGAACGTGAGACGGACCAACCCGCGTCATGTCCACCTGGCGTGTCTTCAGCTCGGCCAATGCTTGTTGCAGGCAGCACGGACACCGGCGAAGACTCGCACTGCACTACCCCTCCACCGCTCGGATGCCTTCACCAGCCTGCCCCCGCCACGTACCACCAGAGAGTACTTCCTTACCAAGACGAACGAAGAATATTTTATAACCTTCTAGATGTTTTCCAAAAAAGTATATATATATATATATACACACACGCGCGCACACACACACACACACACACACACACACACACACACACACACACACACACACATGGTCTCACCCAGGATATGGGAGACAGGACTGGGTTTCAATGTAGAGAGGAACTGCTTTTCCTGAGATATTTTAAAGTTGGATGAAAAAATAGGGGGGGGGGGGCCCTTGCTGCCATTTTAAGTAAAGTATAACGTAATCAAATTAAAAATGAAAATTGTGGGGAGGAATAAATTTTTATACAGAGTTCTATTTGTGATACTAATATTTTATTGCACAGCTCGGGTCGCACCGCTACATGTGACGTCCCTCCCTGACCTCAGGCAACACACGACCACGGCTCCACGACACCAGACTGGAATCGCTCGTCACACATTGATCGCCGTGCTCCAAGCAGCAGTTCCTCTAACAAATATTTTTAAGTATACTCGTTACAAGATAAAAAGTCAAATGAATTATTACAATTGAATATTTATAAAAGGCACAATTAATAAGTAGTAAATACTATGCAATACTCTTATGCCTCTTTAGGGCGTAGCAGGGCTAAAGGAAGGCAAGGAGAAGGATGCACGCCACAAAAAAAATCAAGAAAGCATGGACACAAAAATTCCAAAATCAACAACATCGCATCTGTAAATTTCTGTTGCTTGCTACTAATCGGTGAACTAGGGGAAGGAAAGAACACACATGCACTGGAACAAACAAAAAAACAACATTATTAATATATCCTGAGAAATCACCCAACCTGAATAAACACTTGTGAAATCCCATTAAAAAAGGTAAAATGACTCCACGAGTAAAGCAAACACCAGTACAACTTTAAAAATAAAGTACGTCTGATGATTCACTAAAGAGTACAACATGGAATACTAATTTCAAGAATGCCATTGGGAAGGAGCGAAAATCCTCATTACACTTAACGATGAGCATAGTGGCACGCCATTAAATATCCACTTAACTCCTTGGCATTAAAATTCTTTTGGCAAATCGTACTCCAGGAGACCATTCCTACAGCACGCAAAAAAAAAAAAAAAACGGAAGAATTCACCTCTTACAAACATTCCCATAAATATACCATATTGAAAATTCACACAATCAAAACAGTGAAGAAACACTTCCCTACAAAAATACATATACTCAAAAATCACTTTAAAAAAAAAAAAAAAAAAAAGGAAACTCTACCCCCAGCATAACAACAAATTACGTTAATTGCAATACCTAACTTGAGTAGTACTCATATTACGCAAAAATGCGTCTAGCATGCTGAAGTCCCGAATTACGAAATGGTGTAAACATGATCTATCGTCGGCCAGCCTGCGCAACTCGATGAGGAACACTGCACACTTGCTCGGGCTGGGTTAAGGAGGCGGCGGGAATAGCGGAGAGGCGCATGGAAGGTGCCAGCGTGTGCGAGGCTGAACTCGTTGCCAGTAGTAGCCACCAGACAGCGCTCGGCCGCGCCAGGAGCGCCGCGCGCCTCTTTTCAGTATATATCAGCGCTTGGAAGCGTTCAGACGGTGGCCCCCGCGCGGGGGGGGGGGGGGGGGAGACAAGAAAAACGAAGAGTACGTTTTTCTTCAGCAAAAATATTGTCTATTCAAATAGTAACCCCTCTTCAAACGAAATAACAGTTCATTAGGCTGGGCTACAAATACAGACATTGCAAATATCCAAACAGACTTGCTAACCAAATTCATTAACGTCATGTAGTTCAGTAAATGCACAACCCCACAATAGCAGCATTTAATCGTACTCCAGAAAATTGTAGGCATCACACATTTCACCAGTTGGCGGGACGAAAAATAAATCATTCAGGCAGGACAGGAGTACTCACATAAAACTACTCGAGTTTGCTAATTGACATGTGTATCAGACTTGAAGCAGTGCTTCAATCCCATAATATTTTATATGTTGGCCGATGTATAAAAAAAAAAAAAAACAGAAATATCACAAAGTTTGGTTACCAAGCACCAGTAAATCTTGCTACTGCCACATTGCAGAATAAGTACCAGGTGCAAAAAACCCTGTGACGATAGGATCGTTATAAATTTTACAAATTTTTTCTCTGAATCATTATATCAACCTATTTCTATTTTGTGTACAAGATACTTGTGTGTTTGTATTTACAATAATTACATTCTATGTTTTCATTACATTGGCAGGTACTCATTTAGGTATTTATGTATTTATACACATTACAGTTTTTAAATACTTAGTGTAATATTTACATATTTCCACAAAATATGAAATATACATATTAGACATAACTTGATTTCTGTGAGTGAGCTACATGTTGTGGCGAAAGGGTGGGATATAAGGATAAGTAAGCTACGATTCATCCCCCAAATCAAATTAAATTAAATTAAATTATAACAAGATATGCATCACCATCCTTACCGGAATTGGAATTTGTTAGGATATGCGTGCATGCTGAGACATTTCGTTCTTTGATATCTATAGGCCTTGTTATCTATTTCTTATTAATAATACAGATTTGCACTTGTTTTTTTTTGTACCTTAAGATATGTTCTATATACTTTTGTCTTGTCTGTCTACACTCTACATTATCCAATATTTGCACTTTGTGAAAGTGAGATAATTTTAATTCTTGTAACATTTTGAAATTTTCCTACAAAGGGGTACTTTACGGAATTGACTTCCTTTCATTGCCTCTTGTAACTTGGATTTATCTAATTGAACTTAGTATAACTTATAGTGTTTATAGTTCAAATGACCTATCTGACAGGGTTGAGATTATTTCCTGTTGCTGCTATTGTATGGTAGTGTGCTCTAGTGAACGAAGTGAGAACTACATCCGCTTTGCACGAAGAAGGCTAAGTCCGGGTAAAAGTTTCGTTGTTCGTTTGTTCGCTTGCACTAGCAGGCCCATGATATTTTTCGTCACTCGTGCGGTGATATGAAAGTATGTTTTGATGACATGAAATTACTTTGTGTTGTAAAATTCAATATTCTCGTGTAATTGTATTCAGTGCACGTTTATTTCTCGCTTCGCTTCTTGCCATACATTACTTTACACGTCTCATGATGTGGCCAGCCGGCTTAGGCTGAAAGTGTGTTGTGTACCGCGCTACATGTTAAATAGTGTTTGCGTTCAGTGCATGCGAAAATTGTGTCTGAAATAAATCATATGTCGCTTCTATCTTCGAGAGTGTGCATTTTGTTTATTTTAGCGGTATTTAGTGTGATGTAAAATATCAGCCGGATTCGTCAGTAAATAAGCATCGCTATTGGTGTAGTATTGCCATCTGCCGGTACATAGCTTTCTCATGCACGCCTTTATGGTGCTTGTTTACAATGGTTATGGAATTATATTTCAATACTTATCCTGGACGGATGTACTAGTGACACGTAAGTACTGATCTCTATCTTTATTTTATCGAGTAGATAGTGTTTTCTCTAATGCGGATATTTGTAATATCTTTATGTATAACCAAACAATATATATAATTAAAATAAGAGTTACTGCGGCGATCAAGTGTATTCCTGACGTGAAAAGCTATATAAAATATTGTCTTCAGAAGAAAGACTGCTAGACATCATTGTTTATTCCGATGGTAGAATGTCAAATGTTACACATTGAGCCCTCCAATTGCTATCAAGGGATTCATTAATTGTAACTGGTCAATTTGAAAGGATTTATATTTTAGCCAATATAGGGGTATGACAGTCTGTACCTGCGTGTTTTCTGTTGCGAGCATTTCGCATAAATACGTTGCTTCTATTATTACAGTCCCCCTATATTTCAAGTGATATCCACACGAGATTTGTAGTTCTATGCTACCAAGGTTGGTTGGAGGGATTAATGATCTATTTGTCTGATTTAGAGATTGCAATGACATATTGTTGGGGGTATATATATATATATATATATATATATATATATAATTATTAAAATGGTTTCATATCTACAGTGAAATCAATAATGGCGCAGTAGCTCGTAGGTGTCATTTAATAGTATAGCTGCCTTAATGCATTGATGCCCTGTTGTAAACATGTTTTCCTTAGTAATGTTATTAATGTTTTCGTAATTTTCTGCTCTGTTATCTATCTCCCTTATTTAATGAATCTTAGAGACCGTTACCTTTTCATTTATCATGTAACACGACTGATTATAATAACTATACAGAGTGGGTATAGTTGTGTATACGTTCCATCTCCTGTGACTTGATACTACTGGAACCTGAACTTTGATAAGCAATTGTTTTGTCGAAATGACATATTGTGTGATGGGACTAGAGTAGTATTTATCTACATCCCCTTTAGGAATGGTAAGTTCTAAACTTTGTAGTTTTATCTGCTGTTCGATCCTACATAAATCTGTTATTAGCTGCTGTCTACCAATCACATGTAGTGGTAGGTGGTTGGCTTTGCAATGGGATATATATATGTTAATATTAGTTGCTCCCTTATTACTGTATTCAGTAATGTAATATAATGGTCATGGGTTATTGATATAATGTGATTGCTTCAACCTTTTGACTTTTCGAGGTAATACGGTTATTTAGAGTTTTTGTAATTACCTTTATTGCATCTGCTACTTGGTTCACTCTGTTTTCAGTTCGATTTTTAAATTTAATTATGTTAACAATGGTCGAATTTAACAATGTATTTGTTATTTTAATTCTACTTTCTAAGTTGTTAAATTTTATTCATAGTTACTGTCATTAGTGACTAATTTATCAAACTGCTTCTGAATTGATATGTTACAACACCATGTACCCAGATCTCCTAATATTTGTATACTCCTTTCATTACGAAATGGAGTTTCGGCCTCTTTAAAAAATTCAATTACCAAATTCTCTTGTAATGAGCTTAGATAATCTTTTATGACTTGGAAATTTGTGCATATACTGGAAGAGTTCACTGCACAACTTTTGTGAAACCAAATGTCAAGAGTTTCTGGTATTGTAGGTTTGTTTAGTGGCATGTTATATACTAAAGGAAAGGATTCTTCATACTCCAGCATAGGTATGTGTTGATTCCAATAGATGCCAGCATGTGTGTGGTACGCTGTCCTTGGCTGTGTCACCTGTATTGTACAAAGTCTGAGGATGACAGTTGCTATATATTCTCCATGCTTCCACTTTATGTGGTACACGGAAAACATAAAAGTAACATGTTAAAACTTATTTCTCTAATGTTATTTTATTTGTTCACGTGTGCGCTTTTAACCTTACGGATGCTGACTGTGTCATATTGGTTTCTGCCCGAGCATGCTACTCGAATAAGTATTGTAGACAGATCAAAATTTTTTTCTATTAAGAAAGGCCCTTTGTATTTATAGTGGAGGCTTTTATGCTGTGTATAGTTTTTTTCTCGTACATAATCTTCTATTTAAATGTATTGACGTCATGCTTTATGTCAAAATACCATTTCTGAGCTTTTTCATTTTCAAATAAATTTAGCCTCGCTTGCTCTCTATTTTGCTGTATTTGTGCCTCCCAGTTGGGTGATCATATAGAAAATTTACCGAAGGGAATGTGAATTGGTTGCATGGCTTCCTGACCATGTAGCATGTAAAATTGTGTGTACCTAGTGCTCGTATTGACTATGGTGTTGTAATTGAAACGATGAAACCAATATATTGATCCCAGTTTTCTGGGTAGTCGTGCACATGAGTGGTTAGCTGTTGTCCTAAAAATTCGTCTGTACTTTCTACAAAACCATTGCAGGCTGGGTTTGTGCACACATTTTGAAATTATTTATCTGCAATTATTTTAATACATTCACTATAAAATTCTTATAAAATAATGTCCCGCGACCAGTTAGTATTTGTTCGAGGCAACCGTATCTTAATATTACCTCTTTTATAAACTTGGTGCATATAGAAGCTTCTATGTTTGGTACTGCTTTGGCAACTACGAATCTACTTGCAAATTAGGTCATAACTAATATTTACAGATTGCCTTGTTTCGATTTTTGGATGTGTCCTTTTGCATCCAAGGTCCAACTTTTTAGAAGTGGTGGGGGTCTATTGTCTGTAGTTCTCCAATTGGTTTTGGTTTTTACTATTAGTTTTCTAACAAATTTCACAATTTTCTACATTCTTAGTAATGTCTGAATTCATTGTGTCCAAATAATAGCCTTTTTTAATTTTTGCTAAAGTTTCGAATGTCCTGAAATGGCTACCTCTCAATAGGGATCATGATGAGCCATAATGATTTCCTGTTGATAATGTTTGGGGACGAACATTATGTATTTCCCACAGGCTGGTGTATGGACTCTTAAATAGATATATCCGTTGGCTGTGATGCTGTATCTCCTGGCAAGTATGAGGTGTTTGACTTCTGCTTTTTGAGGTTCTAATAATGCTGGTTTTAATTTTCGAATATGTTTATATTTTTCATATTCCCTTTGAAATGATGAATGTGTACTTGTTTGTGTTGCTAGCGAAATAAATATATCTGTTTATTTTTCAATTTGAATAAATTCATCATCATGATTATATACTAGAATAAATAATGTCTGTTTTGCTTAAAAATTTGTAGTAATTTTATATTAAGTACTGGACCTACCACACTATATTTAATTTTATCTGTGCAGCTTCCTGGATTAATTCTATGCTTATACCGAATATTTATGCTGTGGCTTTCAAGATTGGTTTTCCCACTTTGTCTTGATAAGCTCTTAAAAACATTATGTTCATAGCAGGATCTAGAGTTCTTGTGAGTTCAAAAAGTGAATGTTTTTGGTCAGCACATAGTGACTTCACATTTTTCATCATATACTGCATTATTTCCTGTTATTTTTCTCAGTTTTAAAATATAGCTTCAGCTAATATTTTTATAAACTTTGTGAATTTGGGATGGGGTCTTTTACTTTTAAATATTTATTATTTATGGTAATTATCTAGTTCACATTGTTCCTACTATGGAAATTCTGCTTATGGCATCTGGTATTGTGTTGAACCTACCCTTAACTAACTTAGCCTCAAAATCAAATTCGACTAGTGCAACTGCCATTTTCTGTATTCTGTGGTTGTTTTCTGCCATTCTCATTAAATATCTTAAACTCACGCGATCAGTTTCTATAATGACTTTCCTGCCATACAGGTAATGTGCAAAAATATTTGATAACTGTGTTCTCTTTGTGTAGTAGACCACCTAACCTCATTTCATAATAGTTTCTTTGATGAAAATGCTACAATATTTCTGGTTTTATCCTAATTTTCCTGCATTAGAATTGCCCCTATGGCTGTTAGCGATGTCACATGCTACTATGGTTATTTTACTGTCGCCAATTTTATGTAAATTAGGAGCTTGTTCTAATCCTAATTTGTGCTCCAGAAATGCTTTATTCTGTTTTTCTCCCCATTGGTAAGTTGTATTACTCTTTGTTAGTTCAATTAATGGTTCGGCTTTGGCTGCATAATTTTATATGCACTTTCTTAAATATTAAATACATAAAAAGTGTCCTCAATTGTTTTAGGTTAGAAGGATATTCAATTCGCTTAATAGCTTCAATTTTCTCAGGATTTGTTTATATTCCATTTGGTGTAATTAAATGTCCTAAAAGTTTTATTTTCTCTTGTGCGAAATTGCATTTGTTCAGATTGACTTTTACATTGAATTATCTTAGCCTTTCAAATATTACCTTTACATTTTGCAGGTGTTTTAAAATGTTTCTTCCAAAATAAAAATATTTTGCATGTAGGCTATTACCGTGTTCCAACTATATGGCCATAACAGTATTTCAATGGACTGTTTAAAATATTGTGGGCTTGAAGAAAGTCCCATTGGCACTCTGAATTTATAATGATATAAACCTATAACGCCAATTGTGAAAGCTAGCTTGCTCTTATCTTGATTCGTTACTGGAATTTTATAAAACCCTGAAAATTAATCTAGTGATGTAATATATTTTGGGTTTTTAAAGCATGTTCAAAATATCTTCGGTTATGGGTAATGGATATTGGATACTTTCTACATATTGATTTAAAATCTTAAAATCAGTTAAAAACCTGATACTGCCTTGATTTTTATGTATAATAAAACTCGACGCAGCATATAGGGAAGTAGATTGTTCTATGGTATCTACCTCAATCCTTTTGTTTGCCTGCTTGTTTAATTCCTCTCTTACTTTTGGGTTAATTCTCTATGATGGCATATGTATTGGTTTGTCAGTTGTTAATTGTAATCTAATCTCAAAGTGCTTTGCCTGAGTAAATTCTAACATTGTTTCAGCGAACCTATCTTTATACCCTGTTATTACATTTACTAGCTGTTATTTTTCTTTACTGCTCAAATCTTTGTTAATTTTATGCTTTAGTTTTTTTTACATGGTCACTCTCAAATGTTTATATTCTATTTATACAGTGTTCGACTCTATTTATTCAACATTTTTCTAATATTTTGTCATGTATGGGACATGAAGTAGTTTACTAGGTTTGATTCCATTAGGGAACATGACTTCGTGATTTAAGAATGGTATTACATTGTATTTACGAATGAACTTGCAACCAAGTATCACATCTACTCTTAAGAAATCTATTAATAGGAATTTCTGTGGAAAGGTATACCCTAAACTATTAAATTTAATATTTACTTTGTATTTGGGCATATATATTTCTTCTGTGACTCCAACTATCGTAAACGTCTCTGTAACTATTTGTGATTTCTGGTGATTAATTGTTGTTGATGCAATACAGCTCCTACTGCATCCAGTTTCAAACATTGGTGCCATTAATTTGTACTAGCACTCTTGGTGTTGATGTTTTGGGAACTTCAGATTGCTGTTCTTTGTTTTGTATTTTGGCACCTGCCCTCGTGTCGACATTCTGCATGTGATGTATTGTGCAAGACTCAGTTTTGCCTGTATTGGCAATTTTGTCATCATTGTTTTTTGCCTGAACAGCTGTGTTGATGTTGTTAAATGTCTTGTGCAAAACTGTTGCTTGGGTAAAAAACAATTTCTTGTTTTCAAGACCGAATGTTTTCTTAAACCTGCAAAAGCAGGCTGCTCTGTCGGTATTGAATGGGAAGTTTTGATTTGGGAACAATTGGCATTGTCTTGTGTGGTGGCCTGTGTACAAACACAGCGCACATGTTTCACTAGCTAAACTTCACGGGCCTATTTTACCATGTTTTGATTACGTGTTGCGCGAGGTCTTTTGTTGTCTATTTATGTTTTGCGTAGTGCTGGCGGTGCGTTCTTGCTTCTGTGCGTGAATTGCCGTGTCGTCACTTTTCTGTGTGCCGATGTGTTTTGCTGTATTGCTACTTTTACCAACTTGCAACTGCATTTTTGTAAACCTAATGGCTGGCTTGGTAAACTTTATGTGCGAATTTTGTGTTTCCTGAATATTTCCGTCTTTTTCTTTCTGATATTGTAATATGCGAAGGCTACTAAAAAAAACACTGTTTGCCGGGTACGCATTTTGGGATGCTACTTGTGCGTATGGTTTATTATTATCCGTGAAACTATTTTGCGCATAATTTTTTTCCCCTCTGGGGTAACACGCTCTTTTCCCTGCCTACTTAGTTTTTTGATCTGGAGTTCCTAGCACCCTAGTGCCTATTAGTTCTATCATTGTTGTGGAATTTATTATTTCCTTGATATTTACCTGCCCCTTGCATGTTATTATACATAGTAATATTTCCTTTCTTGCAGTATGTGTGTGAACCTCTATATCAGTTGTGTTTACTGTTGTCTATTCTTTCTTGTTCCTGTGACATATTTCTTTTTTGTCTATAGAAAATTGGCCTATGCTTCCCCTGAATGATAACTATAGGCGCTCTATTTGTTTTTTTTTTTTCAAAGCTTTTGTTATAGCTATTTACATTGCGTGGTAATTTTATGTGTTTCTGTGAGTTTTCTGTGTTACTAGCTTGTTCTGGTTTTTGTCAGTGACCTTGTTGTGCACCCCCTTGTTCTGCTGTTGTCAACTTATTTATCTCCTCTTTGATTTTGTGTATTTCCTTATGAAGCTTTTGGTTTTCTACACTTAACTCAGTTTTCAGTAAGCGTTCTCTATACCTTTTGATTCCTTACTCTACTCTCTGTAAGTTGCTTACTATCTTCTCTATTATATTATTTTGTAAACCTGTAATTTTTTCTTCATAGCTGGGTAATGACTCCCAAACTATTTCAATTAATTCGCTCTCTAGCATTTGAGGATTACATTTTTTTTTAAATACAACTAACTTGGCTTCTATGTGGGATTGACAGCTTTCTCCTAATTTCTGTCATTTATTGTGTAGCAATTCCTTATATTTGCCTTTCGTGTCTATGACATTGAATGTTTTTCTAAGCCTGTTTACTATTTCTGACCACTTGGGATTGTTGTATACATTCTCTGTTACTGTGTTTTCATATACACATTTTGCTGTACCTTCTAAATCCAGTTTAATTGTAGAATATTTTTGCTCCTTATTTTCCAATCATTCAGTTGTTTAACAGTTTCAATTGAATCTAGGAATTCATCTATATCCTGATCTGAATTTCCGGAAAATGTGACTACTTTTACTGATTCGGGAATAATTACTTTTATTTGTAGTACTTGGGCCATGTTACTTAAATTTTTTACTTGAATATTCTCATATTCGTTAATTAAACCTGTCGTACTACTTTCGTCTGCTGCTAAACTAATGTGGCTAGCGCATACTTAAATCAGCGATTCGTAACCTTGCTGTTCTTGCAAAGTATCAAGCTGTTTGTTTTATGCTCTGTCTGTGTCAGCTAACCCTCTTTCTTTTATTCTGGCTAGAAGGCCTCGCGTAACTCTGGTTGACTGAGTATCTAATTCTCTTAATAAATTTGGCTTTTCCTGTAATAACTGATCCGCATTTTGCACTAAATCATGGAATTTATCTGCTGGGTTATTTGGTCTATTTTAGATTTTTGCATTAGCTTCCGAAAGATCTATAATCACTGTTCTAAATGCTTTCTTAGCAGATGACATGAAAGTGTTCTTTCTCGGAACTCATACATTACTCTAGTGCACTGTTTGTGTATTATGCTACATTAACACTTTGTATTATTACTCTTATAAGTTAGTATACACTTCACACTCACACCGTGAACTACAATATTTGTTAATTGTTTCACTCGACCAAGCAGTAAGCTTTCTCGATGTGAGCTATTATAATTAAGGTTAGTACTACTGAAGAAGGAAAAGCACTCTGCGCATGGAGGTAGAAACGTGAGGTGCCTCCACCAGTGTTATACTAGGATATATCACTACTGTTATGATTATCAATTTAGTAAGTTAGACAAACTGTCAGTATACCATTTAAAACATTTATTGATCAGCTCAAATACAACAATATTTAAATTATCATTATTTAAATCAATTAAGTATTACGTTCAATTAACTCTACATTAATTCACTGTCTGATGTATACCTCCAATCCTCAAGCAGTACTCGCTGAAGCTGGGTCTAAGATAACTCTCTACTATCCAGGTTACTCATATCTTCGACTCACCACTGTATTAACCACACTTATTCAAGAGGTGACCAGGCCCTCTCCGCGAGGAAGGCCAATGGAAGTAGGCGCCCCTCGTCTCTTGCGAGGGCGGCGTATCTGCTCCCGATCCTCGTCAGCAGGCGGCGATGTCGGACAGCTATGGAGGCGTCTCTGCAGCGGTGGCATCTCAGTGGTGGCGGTAATTGGGGGGGGGGGGGTGACGGGCCTTGCTTGTTCCTTCTTATGTAGGTTGGCTGCGCCCTGCTTTGCCCCCCTTTTCGCCCGCCTTGGATGGCCTGTTCACCTACTCGGATATATGACAGTTTAGCCCTTATCACTTGACCATAACAATATGTATTTTTATATTTTCTGTGAATTTATTGCTTTTGTGCTTTCGTAATATGAGATTTAGTATCTTTGTGGCGTTATCTTACTGGGCATTGTGGTGGTAACAGATCGTGTTGCACGAAATTGGCCTCATAAATTGACACCGATACTAAAGGAGAGAGCTCCCGTTTCTAACCTTTCGAAATGTTATTGTGCATACGGTCATGATGCTTGGCTTATCGAGATAGCAATATTTTATTGCACTGAAAGAAATATTATTCTTATGTCTAATTTCTCCATATTTTTCATGTGATTTTCGATTTAAGTCTGGAAATACTCCTTTGTATGTCATATAAACACAGCAGATATTTCTGCAGTTGTTTTTCTTTATGTGAAATTTGTTCTCCTTTAATGTTAAAAAAATTATTCAAGGTTTTTTACTATACTTATTATTGAGAAACAGTTCAGAATCTACAATTCTCCTAGTCACAGTGCCAACGTTATTCAGCTGCATTGCTGCTAATTTCACTTGATACCACCGTGCAGTTCAAATATCAAAAAATTTGTACCATTCTTATATTCGAACTGTTTTTCTATACATTATTTTCGTGTGTGATGTACTCAGCTGATTATTGGCAAGTCACATCTGGAAAGCTATAAGAAGCCATTCGTTATGAGAGATATATGTGACCTCTTTTCAAGTAGCTCCTCAGCTGAGACGAGGGCATTCGTGTGTTTTTATTTAGAGTTGAAATATTTTATTTAGAGTATTATAGGTATTTCACAGTTCCTGTCACATGTGGCTGCGAGCACGCATGTCAAGGTAACTTTCTGGTGCTGTTTGCAGGACGAGATGATCACCAAGTCGCTGCAGGTGCTGGACTCAGGCAGCAGGCTATGATCCAAGGCCATACCCCTGCTGTCCGGCCATGTGTGGTGGCTGCGTGCCGGCCCGGACGCTCTCCTGCGACTGCACCACGAAGAGACAGTGGCTGCTCTGCGCTCCGAGCAAGCCTCCCTCTGCATCCTTGGTGCTGGCTAATCGTCGATTTCTGCTTGAACCTGCTGTCAGTCGCCACCCTGACTGCAAAGGAGCCTTCATCTGCGACCATGGTGACTGGTACAACTCGACCTCTGCCTGAACTTGCAGCTGGTGGGAACTCTGTACACTTCGAGTGAGCCTTCTTCTGTGACGTGGTGAGGGATTGTCGTCGTCCTCTGCCTGACTTTGCAATTTGTGGCCACCCTGTTACTGTTCGAGCGAGGCTTCTTCTGCGACCATGGTGAACGATAGTAGTCGTCCTCTGTCTGAATTTGCAGCTGATAGCCATCTTCTCTCTGATAAAGCATCTCTGCATTGTTGGCGCAGTGTTGTCGAACTGCACCTTATGAGACTACTAATATCAGCTCGGTGCTGTAAACAAAATTTTTTTTGCTGTATTACTAAGGGGTAGCCATCGATCTCTGCCTGAGTTTGTGGTTGTTGGTCACTCTGTTAGAGAGAGCCTACCTTTGCGACAATGGTGCAGGATAGTCGTCAACCTCTGCTTGAATTTGTAGCTGGTGGCCACCTTCTCTCTGTACAAGCCTTTCTATGCATCGTTGGTGTAGGGTTATCATCGAATTGTGCCTGAACTAACTGCTAGTGGCAGCCATGTACTGTGAACAAAACATTCTTTGCTGTATTACTAAGGGATAGTCATCGATCTCTGCCTATATTTGCTGCTGATACCCACCCCGTGGCTCCAAGCGAGAGCCTTCTTGGACCTTGGCATCTGGTAGTCATCAATCTCTGCTTGAATCCAGCTGCTGATTGCCCATCCCCCTTCCCATAATGCTACGGACAAATCTAGCTCTCTAGCCTTGGATGCGGGTTGTTATCCTGTGCCTGAAATTTTATCTGGTGGCCACCCTGAATTTGGAGCAAGCCCCTACCTTTCTTCTTGATACGAAGTATTTGTCAACTTATGAATGGAATTTACATTATACGCCACTTCGTAATTAGAGCAGGCTTCCTTCCACATTTTTGGTATGGAGTGTTCCACATCATACTGCGATATTGTAGTTCTCCTTATTCGTTCGTCACCATGCTCCTCCTCACCGTAGCTATCATCCTAGTTGCCCAGAAAGCTAGCAGTTTATGTGGATGTTATTGTGCACCGTGTCCTGCTGCCTTTCCAGTTGAATTGTGATGGTGAACTGTATTCTGCACACCATTAAACGAAGAAATTTGTTGCCGTGAACCAACAATCATGTATCTTAACCTGTCTTGTCGCAGCGATGAAAACACATCACAAAATGCAGTTAAACGTTGTACTTTAGTCTTGTGTATCTTCTGCCTGCAGGCCAGTCGTTTTAGATTCAGTAATACAGATTTATAGAAAGGCATGGGGAAAAGGCAGAAGTATTCAACGATATCGATAATTCGAGAATTCTTCGTTTTTTTTTTTTCAGTGTTAGATAATGCGTTTTTTTCTGGAAGAAATTGAATTCCGTGTGATCTCCTTAATTAATGTTAACACTGGTAAGTTGTTTTTTCATTACTGCAGAACAAATTAATTTAATATTGGCAGTCTTCTCAATCAATGAGAGGAAATATTTATAGATATTTTATAAGTGCATAATATGGTAAAAATAATTTCACCAACCAAGCAGCAAAAACTGTATTTTAAAGAGAAAATGCTGTGTTTTACAAGACTGGAGCTTGCAGATGAAGATTGAGGTAATAGGATTATATGATATTTTTCCTGATAACTGCGGGACAAGAATCATATTTTATTATTTTCTGAAAACTGCCAGAAAAATAATAGCAATACATATGATGCTCAAATTATAATAAAAAGCATAACATAATTTCATGACAGTATTTAAGATCTACCATGAGAATATGTATGTTGAAAAACTGAAGTCAATTCAGAAAATAAAAAGGTTTTTAATGCCCCTACTTTAAACTCGCAAGAGTAATAAATAAGATATATAAAGTTATATCTAGGATTACTTACAGTCCAAATACTAGCAATTCTGTGCAATACTGACGTCAGGCCATCTCAGAAGTTTTGAAATGTTATATTTTATGGCCTGTGACAAAAATTTTAAGCATTCATGTACACCAAATTCCGAATAACTTAAATTACGACCCTCCTTACTTGACATTAATTCAAATAGTTCAAATGAGCTTCAGAGCGATTAGTCGCATGGGCCAGCAAACACGACAAATTAGTGGCAGACGGATATTAAGCTGAAATGTGCCTTCTAAAGTGGACTTACTGGAGCTACGACTTCACCTATGTGCGGTCATCAGAACTTCTCATGATACTCTCTTCTGTGGCGACAGGGTTGTGCACTCACTGCTGAGTTCGTTTCAGGAACGCAACCTGTGCTTCAGTTACTGCAGACAGCACTTTAGACTGTCTTTAGTCGTTTCCTTTGTCCACAGAACAACATAGTGACTGCACAGTTTGCACGCTTTCGTGTAGTAAGGGAGTGTTGGAATGAGAGAGGTTAGAAATGTATAAAAATAAAAAGGTTATTACTGAATAACTATCATTAAAATTTTGTAAGTCTCAGTTACTTTTACAAAGTTCTTTACCCAGTAATAACTTTCAACGCAACAAATGTTCCCGTATCTTACAGAATCACTATTAGGGTAGGCGATATATCCTATATTCAGATAGAATTATAAACAAAGAGGAATCTCTATATACACGAAATCCTCACCAATAAGATCGAGTTATTGAATTTCGCCTATTAAATTGGAAACCGGTAGCTGGGAAGTGTTCTATTCTCAGTCATATTCAGAAAAGCAATCACTGAGTTGAAGTTTCTAAGCTCACCACACAAATTCCCTGTCTGCCTGGCAAATGTATAGAAAGTGAGACTTTCTCTGAGGATAAACTTAAAACCTTTCTGCTGATATTAGAAATTGTTCGACGTAACTAGGCTCCTTTTTGAAATGCCCACTGGAATTATGACAAGTTTCTGTCTCTTATTGCCGTAATTAATGTCAATTATTTGTGATAACTCATACTGACTATTTTGACTGACTATTATGGCAGTTAAGTAACATACAAATCTTCTTTTATTGATTCTTATCTATTTTCCTGTGAGTATGTTCATGAGTAAAGAAAAGATTCTGAAAGTGGTGATACTTGATATCCACTTTGTGTGGTACCATCTCTGTGCCAGACAATCAATATAAACGGTAATATCTTAACGCCAAGTCACAGACTAACTCAATCCCACATCTGGGACAGCTTCTCTTTATCTGATAGTGTTTGAAAGCCATGGTTAATTTCTCCTTGCAGTCTTATAGGTTGTTTTTTCTTCGACTAACACTTGTCTCTCCATCACATCACTAGTAAGGAACTTGTTCGTGACAAAGATGTGTAATGATTATCACAATAAAGTTTGTGATTCATATAGTGTGAGATCGCTCTACACAAGCGGACAACCATACAGTGCTGCTTCCTTCAAGATCAGGTTCTTCTGGTAATCTATTTTTGCCTCGTTTTTCCATCCCTTTATACACTTCGAATCTATACGCATAGTCATACGCCCCAAAAAAGGAAAACAGCTTATAACAACTATTTTTGGGGTTTGGCAGGCATGTATTGTTTCAAATGATGACGAACCTTAGTTGCACAAGTATGCACTCTTCAGGGGGAACTGAAGATCCAAGAAGATCGACATTTGGCAGCATGGTATGCAAGCTATCATAGCTATCTGTGACTTGAGATGAATTAGAGTTGAAATAAATATTTGTGCTATTTTTTATATTCATTCAAAGTCATAGTGTCCTTTGTGGCTTTGACACCAACTGTGTCGTTCCAATTCTTTCTAACATTCGGCAAGGTAACAATAACAGTCACAATACCCAGATACTATATATCTCTTCCTGTATAATGTTTATTGGGTGGTTGGCACGTTTTTTATCACTGTTAAAATTTATTTCCAACACAATTTTTTCAACAAGCTCAGCGATGAAGAAATACCTGAAAAAAACTGGTATGGAGTCTCCAGTACTAAAATATCTGATGGAAGAGATAGGCTACCCAAAAATTCTTTTCTTCTTTATAGGCAAAGAACATTTTTTGTCTCCAGGCAATCTTTGTGCAATCATAGTTGCCTGAATTTGAAGCAGACGACACAGTATTACTCTAGTTACTCTTACATGTCAATACGGATTTGCCTTTTTTCGTTTCACTTTTTCTGCATTAGAAATAATTGATTTTCCTATAGTCACTGCTGTAGATGTAGACTTAGCTAGATTGTTTTCAGGTAAGAGAAAATATCTATATCGTTTGTACCAATTCTTTCTTTACATAAAATATTTGTAGGTTATTTAAAAGTCAGTAGAATAAATACCTTAATATATTTAAATCGCAAAACTAATTTTTTCGTACTTTTAAAATTAATTCACAGGTCAAAATAAACAATCAGATATATGGTATATACATCCTGATATTACCAAAATGGTAGGGGTCTATAATTTTGGGCAACGTCCAGCAATCTACCGTTGTCTATTAAAACTGCATGAAAGAACATCTGTAGTTCAAATGATACACGATGCAGTTTGGCTAACAAATTAAAAAATTAATAGAAGAATAAGCATTTTGTTACACGTATAACACATGATAAATTATGCACTGTAGGTTTTTAACTGTCTTTTAACACACATTTTTTAGAATATTTGAGTACCATCATCTTACATCAACTCAAAATTATTGTTCAGTTTCTCTATCATTCCAGGATCATCAGTTACGGTCTGTTTTTGAAATACATGAGTTTTAAACGAGATTTTGGCGTTTTTTTCTTAGTTCTCTCCAAAGTGAAATGTCAGCAATGTAGGTAAATTTTTATTTTATCATTCTTAATTTTTACGCCTCTCACAACTTCTGGGATATGGATATTCCTAAATGATTTACCCTTGAATCACAATGCTATTTACAGTTTTGCTCCTAGATGAGTTACGGTCCCAAACTTGTTAAAAACCAGTATTCTCCATTAACACTTGGATGCCAAAACCGTCGTTCTAAATTTACAAATATTCTATCAGGGATATATATGAATGGCCAACTACGGGAAACAGAATTACAAAGCCTTTCAAATGTTTGGACGCTTCTAAAAGGATTCCGCCCGAAATTTGGTTCTTGTTCTATCCACCACAGCCATCAGAAAAGAACGTGATTGTTGTGACCTCATTAATATCCAGGCAGTTAAACCTGTGACGTAAAGGTGATGCTATTTGATTCGAGCCTTTATCATAAGCATCTAGAGTCCACACTTAAAGAATACGTTTCTTTTGTTTTGAGAGGAGGTTGGAATACCTTCGCAGATTGTGAAAATAAATAAATTTTCTTGTAATAAGCCGTTTGGTCAGGAATTTTTAGCAGAATTAAGTTTTTCTGGTAGTCATAACTCAAGACCAATACTGATACAGAATATATAATTTGCGGACAAACACATGCAACTTTACAATTATAAGTTATAACTGTTATTGCAAACGTAAATATGGTGTGGCCATTGTGATGGCTATGGATGTAGAGGTGATTGACCAAAGAAAATAATAATAATGTTTTTTTTAACAGGATTTGCATCGGTTTTTCAACCAAATATAACGACTTTTGCAACAGAGCTTAATTTTATCTTTTATATTTGGAAGGGTATAAACAGGTTTTGCTACACAATATTCTCATCAAATTGAATCCAATAAAGCAAGGAATCCACAGATACTATCACATAAAATGTTATAATTTTGGATTTAGCGGCTTTTGCATACGAGATACTTATTTGTAGAGCCCTATATCACACCAGATAACTAGACAGAATGGCTAGAGAGAACGTATAAGATCGGTACTCCCAAGTCTCTATACCAGAAGTATAAGGCAGATCGTATAATTCCTAATAATAGCTTAGAAATTACGCAGTCTTAAGTATAAAAAACAGCAAACATAGCTGAATTATCTTCGTTAATACGACAATTATCAATAATAATTCCCATTTAAAATACTTAATAATGCCATAAAAATTCTTACATGTGTCACTTATACAGAGAATGGGGAAAGTTATAACTGCAGATACTGCAGCTTTTTAAATAATCCAAATTTTAAGAAAAGCTATACGTATAGCTCATTAAACGCTCTCTGGTAGTTGAACTTTTGGCTCTTACATGAAATATGGCAATAATATTTTTTTATGTACAAAATAATGTCTTATAACATAGAATATTCCCATGCCTACTTTTATAAATATTACATAGGCGTACACAAAACAACTTTTACTGCATAAGTTACCTGAATAATGGAAGATACTTAATTCGTCTAGTTTAAGCTACAGACATACATATTGATTAACGCCCGCATAAAAATCCTTTGCTCTTAATTTTGTTCATGATAAGCAAGGCACACTTGAAGTCATTCTTATAGCGGTGTTGCCACGCTGCTTCTTCTCAACGAAGCGAATGAGAACATGTTTTGATGTGAACATTTCCAGATTGTGCAGAACTCTTTTTATATAACTAGTTTTGTAGATAACACTTAGATTTTACACATGCGCTAAATTTCTATTATTAATGTTAGCAGCAGAACTAACTGAGTGTTATGGTTACACATTATCGCCCACTTTTTTTTTTGCATGGGAGGAACAATTGTGTTTAGCGTTACAGCAGTCTCCTAACTACAGTAGGCAAAAATTAATGCATCCTTGGATTTGTAGCTTCTTGTTCGCGGTATTTAATCCGACGTATATCACCACAGTTACAAGTTACTGTCATGACCAAGTACAACAGGCGTCTCTTGGCCGTCCTACAGAGTGAGACATCGTGGTTCATCTTCCTTACATCTGCGACATAGTTCCGACTGTACCGTCTAGCCAGCACTTGCTCTTACAGTCTAAAATGTTCCTGCGTGTCTTAGAGTAATGTACATTCGCGGTTCCTTCGCTCTTTTTGAATAAAACCTCTTGAAACATCACCCCGGACGAGCATGGCACCTTCCTAAATACACTATTGTTTGTGAAAATTGCAACACCCAGAAATAATGTCCGTAATAAATCCAAACTCGGAGTACGTGTAGAACAGTGTACCAGCAATAAGTGATTACGACTGCAGAGAGATGGCGTATACGTAGGTCCTGTAGCGCCCTCTCGTGTGTGACCGGAAAAGTCAGAGTTACGCCAAGCTCAGTCAGAGAAGAGCCGTCAAACGAAGTGAAAGCAAGTGACAGTATGCCTCTTCGACGTCAAATGACGCAGTACCATCATGTGAGTGATTTCGAACGGTGCAGAATGATTGGTCTATAGGAAACGGGTTTGTCATACCATTACATTTCGGCTCGTACATGGCATGCTGCTACGACAGTTATGCGTGTGTAGAACCAGTTGACAGAAGACGGTCGTACACAGCGACGAGCGGGTACTGGACCATGCAATGTGACCACAGCATGACCGCATGGCCGTGACGGACCGTACAGCCTCGTCCACAGTGTTGGCTCGACACTGGTTCACTGTAACGGGTGTGGACCTGTCTGCGTCGACAGTTTGACGCTGCCTGCTGCAGGCTGGACTTACGGTACGCATGCCATTGCGTCGGCTTCCACGCCTCAGACTGCAATGTGCACGTAAACACCGCACTGGCGTACTGAGTGGCCAAATCTAGCGTCCTACATTAATTTCCACATCCTTGTTAGACGCTACAGTGATGACCACAATCTGACAGCCTGCTTTGTAGAGCGGCATAGTGGGCAAACGCCAAGTGTGATGGTGTGGTACGCCATTGGATACAACATGCGATCTCGACTCCTACATATTTAGGGCGATCTGAAAAGCGACCGCTACATCAGGGAGGTTCTCGAGGCTCTCGTTCAGACAAGTCCACATACCGTACTTCAGCAGGATAATGCCCGGCCACATGTGGCGTGGAATGTGCAAGCCTTCTTCAATGAACGTCGGGTAACACTGCTTCTCTGGCCTGCACGTTCGCCTGACATTTCGCCCAACAAACGTGTCTTAGATGTGGTTTGTCGGCGACTTGTTCGTCACGGTCCTCCAGCAACCATAGTCGATACCTTGTTGAGTCACATATAAACCTCGTGGAGGGAGATTCCCTATGAATATATCCAGGTCCTCTTTGATTCCACGCCACGATGTTTAGGGGTTCTGATTGCAGCAAATGGAGGCTTCACACCATACTGAATTCTCAAGGACAGAGATCATGTACAGTTCTGTAGTCCTAATAAACTGTGTATTGTCATGTACCTATCTGTGGTATAAAGGTAATTTTACTCACATGTATCCTTCTTGGAGTTGCATTTTTCACAAACGTTAGTGTATGTCACGTATTACAACCGTTTTTATACTTGTGATATCATAAAAGTACCTTATGTTTGCTTAAATTGTACTTTTTCTAAAAGTTTTATTAATGAATTATAATATTTCATTCATAATTATCACGAACAGCAACAACAACAGCCAGAAAACAGGAGTGTTGGCAGTGCCTAGTAAGAAACAGTTCTTATGCAGGATACTATTGCATTGATTACGCACGAGTGCTGCGCGCTGTCCCTTTGGTGTAATTTTCTATACTCGGTTAAGCTTTGTTTGCATGAGACAGAGAAAAATCCTGAAAGTAGATCATTAGCAGGGCTTCAGAAAAGTTTGAAATAACGGCGACACTTCCTTAATTGCCTGCACTCCCTTGCTCCACCGAATTCAACACTTATTACACAGCCCACCCAATGATGACGTAATCTTAAGAAAAAAACATTCCGAATATCGCATTCACGAAAATTAACTTCAGATTTTCAAAATACTTTCCTTCCCGATAAGTGAGGCTATTTTTCTGAATACCGTAAGAGTTCTTTGATTGATGTGATGCTTTTCCTACAAATGCTTTTCACAATAAATTATTTTTTTAATTGACTTCAGATGTAATCCACAAGATTTTTCCTACGTTTTTTAAGATACGTGTGAGTGAAACCTGCGTGTGTGTTTACTTGATTTTTCACGTTTCACCTGTTCATGTGTGTCAAGAATTTGTAAATGTTTCATTTCATGATGTTCTTGAATCATTATGAGCACCTGTGAGTGTTGATATTAAATACTGGTGAATGCAGCCCTTTATAAGCCTGTGCTCGACTCTGCGATTCGTTTGTGAAGAAAATATTTTGTCTTCTTCAACTTGTCGATTCTTCAGTTAGTTGCATGCACAGTTATCACACGTTTTTATTTTATATATTTATGTAAGATAGTGTTATTTTCTGATAGTTAATAACGTTTTAAATAAATCCGGAGCGTTCCCGAAACAGTTGGCACAACGTGAGCCTTAGATAGTTTGTGGTAGCTATAGGAGGAACCAGTGCAGTAATAGTATGGCAATAGCAGTTCTTGCTTTGTGAATGAAACTTATTTAAGCGAAAAAAGAAAACTTCTTTATGATTACACGTTTGTGCTCGTTTCAAACTTGCTTTCTACACAGTGAATTATTTTATTTTACTGGAACCTCAGTTTCGTACATTAAGAAAATTACCGCTAGTATGTTGTATGAAACAAAAGAAAGTAATACCAATTAACTCTTATTATAGGAGTAGCGTTTATGGATAGCAACTTTAAGTGCAAGTTAATTATTCCGAAAGAAATAAACAGTCATAATTTCAAAGGGAGATTTGGAGTGTTTAATAACCAAACAAGTCACTTACGAATACAGCCTTGCGAGTTAAAAATTTGACATGTGTGTGTAACCTACAATCCTACAATATTATTAACGCGCAGGCAACATATGAGCCGTTGGTACAATTTGACTATTGTTACATAGACAACCTCCAGACTTGGAAGTAGAACTTCAGCAGGGTTTTAGGAAAGTCGGAAGTAACAATGAATGGATAATACATTTGCCAACGCAAATTGCCAGTGAGTGTAGGCTGCGGGTGTTGTGCCGACTGCGGACGGAAAACAGCGCCACTGCACTGGCGTCTCCGTGTTACACGTTCCTACACCGCGCCACTGCACTGGCGTCTCCGTGTTACACGCTCCTACACCGAAGTGAGAACATTCCTCAGCTGACTTAGACTAGCATGATAGCGACGGAAGCAATACACGGCAAAACTGTTACCAATTGTTTTGTAGCAAAAAAATAAATATACATAACTGCAAGTCTTCCCGATAAGCATGGTTCGCAGAAAAATAAATCGTAGTCAATATAACTACATGGTAAACTGTTGAATGGAAAAATTTTAAAAATAATTTAGAGTGCCATAGTCAAACGAGCAATTTAAAAAGAGCATAGATATCATAGTTGAGCCATAATTATGATTTTATCGTGTGTAGCCTAATGCATAGAAAAAAAATATTCGTTACGTAACTGCTGGGGCCCTCGTAACACGATGTTTTTTGTTTGGTTTCTACGATCTGAAGTGAGCGTGGCAATATTAATAATTATAATGGCGCACTCCCCCCAACTGGATGAGTCGAATGATATACGTATTTGAATAAGATGGTAGCGACAACAATTGTGAAATTATTAAGACATCGGACATACTAGCAGACTGGCAAAATGGGATGCATCTAGCCTGCGTTCATGCAGCCAACTAAGTGGCCAGAAACAATTTAAATGGCTGGTTTACGGCTGACTGAAAACATTTGAAAAACCATACCTACGCCACAGTCGCATGGAGAACAGAACGTCTTCACCAGAAGCATGTTCAGCTCTTGGTTACATTTGTCCCAACATTGTTCACTTTAACAGGCTACAATGCAACAAACAAGCAGAATTGGCTGAAACTGACGATATTTTCTGCATTCGTTGAAATAAATATAAAGTGATATATTTCGTACTAGTGGGTACAAAGAAAGGTTTGTTGTTTTAAAATAGAAAAAAACCGGCATAAATAACTGTTGCATGTGATTATAAACAATTAAGGGACCGTGTTTTTAAGGTTGCAATTTCCTCTTGTTAGCATTCATGTACAGATGAATATTCATGCAGACACGTTCACTTTGGCAACCGTTTAAATGAACGTGTTTAAATGTGTTTGCAGTAAAACATTAATATTACCAAGTTCAGCCTTTAACAGCGACCTTACAGTAGTATCTTCTTTCCGCCTGTTCTACACCCTTTTAGTGCCTCGTGCGAACATTAACACCGCCGTCGTACTACGACTTACCAATCTGAAGCTGCGAAATTGTTTTCGAAACATAAATATGTTACTACAACGCAAAATCCGGCGGTCATGTGTACAGCAAAGAAGAAAACCTATTTTGTGGACACGAACTTAAAAATTGCACTTTCGATAAGACATTAAGACTTGGGAATACTTTTGGCACTTGGCTGCCGACTTAAGTGCAGAAACGTCAATGTTTGTTGACGCTGCGAAAAGCACGTGTCATGTTGTTGATTTGAAAAAGTATTCGCTTTTTTCCGTGAAGCAGGGACAAGTCGAGGCAGGTCACGTGACCGGAGGATCTCCTACTCCCTCCAGTCGCTTTCCTATAAAACAGTCGCGCCTAGTGGGAGATATAATTCGCTCCTCTTCAAAACTGGTTTTCAAAAAGCTATGTCAGCCAAGGTGATTCGTCGGTGTGCCCATAGTAGAGTCATGTGTGTTTAGTGTGGCGAAAGAAACAGCTGGTGAACAATATTTCTATCACCGAAAGAAAACATGGCCGTAGGTACAAAACTCCACTAACCAGACACTCTTAATATCGAGGCACCTGATAATGTACCTCGTCAATGCCAGCAAACCTGTCGTATCGTGGTAATCTCTATAACTGTACATACAGTCGCTACTGCGCGAGAACTCTGTTTATATTACTTTCCTTCATCGTAAGAACGTCCTCAATATCTGGATTGTTCCTTAAAAACAACCTGAATTAAAATCAATGATAGTGCTTAAATTAGTTTGCAGAAACCCTGGAAACAGGTTGCAGAAATGCTCTACACAGTTTCCCCTACTTACATATGGAAATGTAAGTGCAATCTTTCAATGAACGCATGAACCCGTTTGTGTTGTCGGTTCGGTAATGTCCTGATGGGCCTCAGCAGTAGCATGCAGTTTTAGCTGTACATAAAATATATCACCGGAGAATTTTTTAAAAGCGTTATATGCATACTTGAGCTCTGCTGGCACGAAAAGTGCGTCGCGCATGTGTTAGAAATATTACGCTTTGCTGTTAAATTATTATGTAGTGGTGGTTGGGGAGCCATCGACGACACGAATAGACTGCTAGTTTAGCCATCAAGTGTCGCCGAGTCAGTCATTCGTTCAGGTAGTAATGCACCCATTTTCAAACAGTTCGTTAACATTTTTTCCGCTGGTGTCGTGCTAATAACTAGCATATTTTACCTGGTCCACTGAAGCCAGCGGCTCTAGCCAATAGGGACATTTTCTTGTTATTATATAATCGTTAGAATGTGCGATGTTGACGAAATACAGGTTCTTATAACCGTGCGGCCTCTCTGAGTGTTTAATCGCGAGGCATATGTTGATAGTGTTAAACTGAGAATAGCAGGTGCTTAACAGACTAATTGAAGATGAAAATTTCATTATTTACTGGAACTTTGTTTGTCAGGAAGTTTATTTGAATATTACACGACTCCAACTGTAAGAGTGGCGTTATTGTTTGTTTATGCACTTGTAGTAGATCCAGTTACTAGAAGTTATTTTCAGTGTTCAAATTTGTAAACACTCTAATTCAGCAATTTCTAAATGTTACAATATCATATACTTTTACATTCATAGTTGAGATTGCCAAGATGCTGTCTAGTGTGCTGTGCGGCTGGCGTGTTGTTTTGTCAGTTTCATTTGAAGCGGACGCATGTGCTTGCTAGTCCTACATGGCAGGGCGCTGTCTTCAAGCTCTCGTCCGACCAATCACGAGCTCTTGCCACAGGAAGCACGAGTCTACTTTCACCTCCTCGGCCACTGTTGAACACAGAAAGCCACCCGGCGGGCAGATCGTTCATATCATCATAGACTAAAGATGAGGTGGACCAATCTCGCTGGCTGCGTACAACTAATCTCTGTGTCTCGACATTGAACTGCTCACCTGCCTAAATGCCCTTCAGTTTAAAGTGAGCAATTTTTGAAGCCCTCTCATCTGAAATAATGGTCAATAAATATATTTTAATTTAGCCTTAAACGTTAACTTCCTCTTGTTGTGGAATATACACACCGTGTTTATTACTTATATGGCAATATTGATTTAAAACAGGCTGTTAAATTATAAAATAGGATTGAAAGGAAAAAGCTACTAGTGCCTCACAAATGCTCACTTTACCGTGGACAACCTTATACGACAAGCAAAAACGGCGTGTATTGGATTTGACGTTAGAATACTGTTTAGTAAACAGGTGCTTTGAGATGTTTTTATACTTCCTCTGACTAATTTGTAATACAGTTTCATTAAATTTAAATTGGAAAAAGTATTTTATTAATGTAAAAGTGCTTGTCATTTAAAAATTATGATCCAAACCAACACGTTCATCACTGTTGACCATGTGACTTTGACAGTTGTGTAGGATTGAGGTAGGTCAATGTTGGGACATGCGCAGAAGACGAATAAGCAGTCTACCTCATCTTTAGTCTATGGACAATATCTTCCCGAACTTATGCAAGCCCTTATTGTTTCACTGTCCCTGGGATTTCCTAAACATTCATCTCTGAGAGTAAATATGTGATTACATTTCGCCACCCGCTACAGAAGCTGTACAAGCAAGAGCGGGGAGAAAAAAAAAAAAAAAACACAGGCTCCGAGGATATGTGTTACGGCCATCCAGTACATAAAACAAAGTATTAAACAAGTACTGACGAGTTGCGGTTAAAGCACGCAAAACAATACATTGAAGTTGAAGCCCGCTCGAGTTGGCTATGACAAGAACTGAGCACCTAAATAAATAACATCTACTATGTTCTCCGGCATGGCGCAGCTCACCAATAGCCGGACCTTTTTTAAAATGCATGTCTCTGTAGAGAGGATAGTTCACTTTCTTCGCAGCGGGCATTAACAGCACTACGCCAAGTTTTTCTCTTTCATTTTTAATATAATTTTGCTAGACATACGCAAGAGAGGTTGTCATAGTTCGTCTTCCTCATGTGAACATTTATGTTCGGTAAAGCGAATGGCATTCAGCTCTGAGTCGGATTCACGTCCTTACATTCAACACATTTAGCTGTGGGTTAGTTTCTATAAAAATACATGTAATCAAAGCGCTGCATCAATTAAGTAACTGGGCCAAACAAAATTTCAAACTGATGAAACAATCAATCGGTAGCAGTACTTTTAATAACTAAATTTAAACAATACCGAAAAAAAAATTAGTGACTAGAAGCGATTATCATGCCTCCACCAGTCAGTGGTCATGGTTAGATTCTAGATAAGCCGAGGATTGGTAGCGGCTGCCTTGTCGAATATACGTAACATTTCAGTTTAAGAGCCCATGTCACTCGCCGTATTAACTTTTCCCATTACTTTCTTCCTCATTCATTGAAAAGTGCGACAACAGATACTTAGCCAGTTACCTTGCCCATCATTACGTACATTATATATGAACGATTAATGCATATTTATCCACTGATTCGCAGTGAAATTAAACTGATCCAATCAGTGAAAATGGCTCCACTTGGAATCAGTGGAAAACCACTGATTGCGTTTGTGAAAAAATTTTACTCATTGAATTAGTGAAGTGAAACAATTTCATTGATTGAATAAGTGACGGCCGACTACAGTGGCGATTTAAATATTGTTTTTATTGAATGTAGCCAAATAATTGCGTGAAATAAAGATATTTACGATAGTTTCCTATTTATACTGCTCAATTTACAGCAATTAAAAAAAAGTTCTACAGTTGGCCGGGATTGAACTTGCACAGCCATTTCAATGCAAATTTAGGCCGTTACCTTGCCATTGCGCAACCAAACCAACTTTATTTGCCCTTATTTTTAGCTTTTGGTTTAATTGGTACCTTTAAGATTGCTGAAACGAATAGTATATATGAGAGCTCTCTCTTCGCCACTTTACATGAATTTGAAACTGTCAAAAGAGTGCTGTGATGATTACATGAAAACGACATGAAAGACGTAAAAACGGAAAGAAGGCTAAATGTTCATATTACCTCGTAAAATGGTGTCTTGAAAGATGAACCATATTTTAGAAAGTATTTGGTATTTGTTTTATTAGCTTGTTCGTTGATATTTCACTTGATACACATTGTTTAACGGCCATTTTTAAACGTTGTTTGACGGCCATTTTTACATGCTGTTTAACTGATCCATCAGTCAAAAATAAACCACTGAAAAACAGTGGAAAAAAATTACTGATAACCAGTGGAAAATGTCACTGGATCAATGTTTTAAGGAAATATAGCATTTATTCACAGCTTCATGAGTTAAATTCACTGAAGTAACTGTTGAATCAGTCAGGTACTGTTTACACTGATTCAGATTTATAGTGTAATATAAAATTGTATGTAGTAATTCATTGTTGCGTTTAAATCACAACTAGGGAACACCTGCTAACAATCTGGTACAAAAATGTCCACAGAGACATGAAAAGTAATGCTTTAATAACCAAACGTTTTCAGTGACGACCTTGACACTTCTGTTATGGCGCTGAAATAAACCGTTTCTCTACTATAAGGAGCGACACAGCCTCTTAAGAAGGTGCACACATGCATGGATTGTCCAGGGTTCGAGTCCAGTGCTTGGTGGTTTTAATTACGTCTGTCACGTAGCGTGTCAGCGGAGCAGATACTTCCACTGATCACGTCTAAAGGCTGTTCGCGGTAAAATGAGCACTTTCGAAATCCCTGCTTAAGATCTACTTGTATGTACGTTGTGTATTATCTCGCCTTATGTAAAATTAACACTGCCATGGGCCTTATCACTTTACTGGTGCGTCGGTCAAATGAAGCAAAGTAAATATTTCATAAAAATGCCCCTTTTTACACTTCGATACATAAAAAAAAAATAGAAAGCGAAAGAAATATTTTAAGCTATCACAAATGGTTACCTAACACTTTTAATCTGACGTAAAGATATGGAACTATTTTCCATCCATCGTTACTATCTCCACTGGGCGAATGTTACTCAGTGCGCCCGTTAAAATATATGCAGGCAGGGACAGTGACTTTTTTCTAAGGTTGAGTTCAAAAAGTGCTCACTTTATGGTGAACAGCCTTTTATCAGAAGATACACAGTTTGGCTGCTGATGTGTCTCAAAGTTGTGGCCCGCACGTCCTCAGTTCTCAAACTTACAAACACCTTGGTGGGAGGCTGAGCGGTTAGCCCGCTCTCCTCCCAGCAAAGCGATCTGGGTTCAATCCCCGGCCGGGTCACTCAGGATTTGTTCATGTGGGAATCGTGTCGTACGATGCCGTTGGTCGGCAGGTTTTCTCGGGGATCTCCCGTTTCCTCCGGCCTTTCGTTCTGGCACCGCTCTATACCCACTTCAATCATGCTCATCGGCTCTCAAGATCTCGATACGAAATTCGGTATGTAAACGTTCCGTTAACGTACGGAGACGCGGCCTGTAACGAGCATGTCTTGAAATACTATAAGTTAGTGCAAGCAGCCTTACTCTTAAAAAAAAACGTGGCACTAACACTTGTGTGCTTCACTTAAATATCAGTATAAAATGTTAACTCTATCGAATATATAAGGCAGGATGGTGAGTCGCTATATATATACAGTCCCAGATTAAGGATGAAACCGCGAGTTCGCTACTGAGGGAGACATGGCGGAAGATTTACGAACATTTCAGAATATTTTATTTTAACGAGCACTTTTCGATTATTTTATGGAAAACTCTCTAGCGATGCGGTAATTCAGAACCGATCTTACACATTTCTGTAAACCCAGACAGCACCCTGCCCTGCAGTGCACGTTTGAAGACCTATGGCGTAGATTGAAGTGAAGATTTGTTTCAACCAAATAAAATATTTGTTTCGTATGGTTTCAAGCAAATATATAGTTGCTTTAAACTTTTTTTTTTTTTTTTTTTACTTGAAAAATGTTTATCATCTATGAACACCAATTTTTATAATAAATAAAACGTGAAGTGAAACCAAAGCGAACACTTTTACTATAATTAAATTCTGGCCTTCAAATGGTCGCAAACTGTCCTAACAAATATTTCTTGGTTAAAGCAAAGCTTTCTTTGTGTGGTAGAGAAGCATAACCCAGGTGAACATGTATTTCGGCATGGTTTAAATTCTAATAAACAATCACTGTTAAAGGCCTAAAACTTGTGTGAATGTGCGAGTGTTGTTGTCATGTGCAGAGCGGGAAGAAGGAGTTGTGGTTCGGAGACGGCACTGCTTCTCGCCCAGGGATGTGTGGATGTGTGGACGATGCAGACGGAGAACGACGTGGCTTCAGAACATGCAGTTTTCTTCTCGGAGTCAAAAAGAAAAAAAAATTAGGCTCTGCTTACAAATTGTGGTGCCCTCATCCACGACTCTCCCACATAGCGCATGCCTCTGATTCGAATTTTGCCTTGCCGAGCAAGCTTTTAACATCATGCGTGGCCCAAGCTTGATTCAAGACTAATTTGAAGTGAAATATAGTTTTGTTGAATTAAACCAGGTTTGTTTGGCGCAATCATAACAATTGTTTGTATAGGTACGATGAAATATTTTGTTGTTGTAACGAAATTAGTTTGTTCTTTTTATTTGAGTGCCTCAAACAATGATTAGATTGGTGCAACCAAAGAATTGTTTTACTTAACTTAGGCATTAAACAATTTGAATTAATGTAACAAAAATTTGAAGCCCTACCTAGATTAGAACCGACACCATCTGCTTCTAAACGCTATATCCTAGCAACACCTGCTAAACGCTATGTCCTAGCAACACCTGCTAAAATGACTTTGATGAAGTTGGAATGCTTTTTTTTTAATCGATACATTGAAAATACTGGTACAACGTGCATAAATAGATATTCCAAGTTTAACCGATTATATTTTAGTTTCTTTTTTAACTTGTTTTAGTAGAATTATTATATCATCATTAAGCTTCAATAAATGCACCAACAAACACAGTTACTCTCCTAAATGGCACAAAAAATCCTAAGAAACTTTCGAGTTGTATTTTCAAACGAATTGCGATAAAATGAGATGCCAAAAAATTTATACAGTTGATTCAACAAAATATTTTGTTTAGAGTATAATGTCTTTTGGCCCAACACAGAGGTTTTGTTTGTTCCAACATGTATTTTGTTAGATACATAAAATTACATTTTTTGCTTTTCAAATTTTGTTTTTTCAACAAAATATCTTGTTGGGACAAATAATATATTTTTGGTCCTATACGAACAAATAGTGTGTGGCCTTTCTAGCAGTGCAGCTTGCCAAAGTAAAATTTGAAGCAAGTTTTATAGATTAAACTTATTACAAAGTTAATGGATGGAGACTAATTAACTTGATTAAAGCTTTATATAAATTTGTAAACCTGACATGACAAGCTTGACTCAAGGTTATGGTGTCAGGATTTGGACTCTAGCTGACTCTACATGAACACCGTCATTATTTTTATTCCTTCATATCTTTCTTTCTCCGTAAAGAATACTGAAGCACAGCTTTTACATGCCATGCCATTAGAAATTGTATTTTATTATCTACATTCTGAAAAAAAAATTGTGATTTGCCTGCCGGATTTGTGCAGTGGACACAAAAATATTTTGTAGTGGCTACAGAAGAATTTGTTAGCTATTGCAAAGAGATAACTTATTTTATTTGATCACTAACGATCAATCTAAGGATCACTGCAAAATAATTCTACATTACCTACAGAAAATTTGGCAACGTTGAGTTTTCAAAATAATAATTCATTATTTTGGTTTACTCTTTTGATGTGTGTCACACAAAATAAACTGAAAAATGGAAGTGCCACGTTCCCAAGGAAATATTTAGTCACATTTTAATAAAGATAATGTCAGAGAAAAAGTAGTCATCTTCACTTTTAATACCGCCAAATATGTGCCACAGTAAAATAATTCAGTATGATTGTTTAATTATTACAGTATGAAACTTAGTCGCTCAAATCATTTCCTAAGTCGAGCTTCAAACATTAAGGTGTGTAATTTTCAATGTGAGTAATAATCCAACAGTTATTTAACAGCACGGAAGCAAATTTTAACTCATTTACTATATCATCACTTACGAAGTGTTTCAAGAACCGAAATATAAACATATCTTATTTGAAAGAGCTGTACGTATAACAAAATTTAAAGTTTTCGTTTCATATCTCGAGACTGCTATAGACGCCACTTGTGCGTACAATTTGCACCCACGCTCACAAGTCATAAATCCATGTCTCTTCCAATGTATAACCGTTAGGTTATGCTAGACATATACCCACGCGCATGTTCTGTAACCTTTATTTTCCTTTAACTCATTAATTGATACAGTGCAACGTTAAGCATTTGTAATAATAATTTTTAGAATCGTTCGAAAAATTACACGCTAGGAATCACATACAGACTAATTAAAAAATCTGCCATACAATATATTCATTACTGAATTCTTCAAAACATTGATGGTCTCCTGAGATCTCTGTTCATGTTACTTTCACTACTCTGTGATTTATGTCGTTCATTGTAGGGCCCTAATTCCTCAATACCAAAATTATTGAAACTGGCATTTTTTCTGTAATGTGGCGTGGTCAATTTTTTCTTTTTACTGGTGCTACAGATCTGTTTTACTTTGTGTTAAACACTAGGTTAATTAGTATTTGTTTTCCTGTTATTTCATTATTCTTCAAATTTGTGTAATGATCATAGTCATTGAAATGTTTTCTTTCTGCAGAAGAAGCATCCATCCTTTATCTATATTGCAGTGTATTTTGTAGTGGTTTAAAACGTATTCATCTTCTAATATGTTTCCGGGGCTCCACACTGTATTCATCCTGTGATATGTTTCCGTGGCTCCACTGTATATTCATTGACAAGTAATGCTTCAAATGTACATTCTTAAGGGGGGGGGGGGGTGTTGGTGGCGGGAGGTTAAAGGCGGTTGTTTGGGCAAATAAGAAACTCATAAAATATAAATATTGAATTATTCATCGCGACTATTCAATAATTTAGCAACGTTAAAAATGTTTCTCCTGAGAAATTTTGTATAATAAATTTTAAAATTAATGACAGTGACGTCAAGAGAGTTTAGTTAATATTAAGATGAAGTCTAGTTTATGGTTATATTCATAATTTATTACTCCAGAACGACTTCCGAGAGTGTGTCTACGAGATTCTCAACCGCAAAGTACCCAGTTAAAAACGTTGGTGGCCGAAATGCCTTGCATATTATCTCATTCTGGCCAACTGTTTATCCTTCAGACATTTCTAAAAATTATAATTCCCCTAATGACTGGTACCACCGCCTCGTTTCTGTGACCCTATGGAATAGTTATAAACACAAAATTCTAATTGCTCCTACACATATTTAAAAAATACGCTGAGTTCATTTGTTAACAATGAATAAATCACCTCAATATCTACAAAAATCATTCAAGTTATTGTGATACATTTGTAACCTCTCCTTTGGTAGGATAGAATGTAATGGAGTTACCTATGAGTAAATGCAAATATTTTATCTTTGACATTCCCTGACTTATCTTTAGAATTTGAAAGCAATAACCACGCCCATAGATAACGCGGTACAAAGTGAGAAAGTTTGTACAGTCATATATATTCATATAAATCAATACTATACAACTGGCTGAAAATTCCGGTTTTTTACCTCAACGCTGAAAATATTACTGAAAACTTAAGCGATGACAAATTAACTACACATTTATTGTTTACTACATAAGAGTTTTTCTGTTGTAAATTTCTCACCCCCATATTTTTGTAACGGTAATGTTTTAAATTCCTTTTGTTAACGGGGTTGGCTCAAAATAACATGGCCACCTACTTCGCCTAATGTGCTACAGCATGGAAATCTGCATGTCCTGAGGTCACGTGGCAATATTACTGGTATACTGTACAGAGGTTTATGACAGTAAATTTTACTGATTTCGTGCGTAGAGAGTGGAGGCGAAAAAAACTTGGACAAATGTGTAAATATTGTTTGTGCAAGATGTAAATATGTAATATCCTTTGTTTTAATTTCATTTACATGTGTTCAAGTTTTAGAAGTTCAAGAAGAGAATGCTTGTGGGCTGTGGAAGTTGAAACATTAAACAAACATCAAATCGTTTGAAGAACTGTTTGTGAGTTATTTAGTGTGTTTTGGAAAATACCTTTTCCTCCTACTTGTTTTTGCCATCTGTAGGACTTGTGGTTCAAAATTCGTGAATTATATTCCCAAGGGCAAAAAGGTAAATTTACATTAAATAAAATTGAACTTTCTCTCTAGCAGCTTTCAAACTTGATATGTGGGGCCGTATTACAGACACATCTCCACGAGGCCTAGATACAGGGGGAAAAAATTACTTAGCTAGAGAATGTTCGCTGGTGTAAATTTGCCTAAAGTTTCTTTTTTTATCGGGAAATACTTACAGTCAAACTACAAACATACCAGTTGCATTTTAAGTGTAAGTGGATTTAATTTCTTACTTGAACTATAACAAGTGATAGTTACTACATCTATGTGAACGAACGAGGTAATATGAAAAAAAAAAAAAAAAAAAAGTCTTATAAACATGGGTCCAAAAACCCATACCGTAAGAGCTACGAGCACTTGTTCATCATCACGTGCTGAATGTGACGTCCATTCATAGTGATACATCCTTGTACCTTACGTCGTAGAGAATCACGCGCCTTTTGAAACACTGCTGTTTGGTCTAGGACGTGCTAGCAGACATTGATGGCGCGTTCCTGTAGTGCTTGTATATCCTTGATTGGGGTTGCATACACCAAATACTTCAGGTGGTCCTACAACCAGAAATCTAATGGATAAAGGTCAGGGCAACGCGAAGGCCAAGTTACTGGACCTCCCCGACCAAACAATCGCCCATTAAATGTCTCTGTTGGGTGTTCTAGGACATTTGGGGGAAAATGATCCGGTACTCCATCGTGCATGAACCACGTGTCTAGCCTTTAAACGTATAGCATATCCTCCAGCAAGATAGGCGATTCGTTTGTTATGATATAATGCTACATTGCACCTTTCAATCTGTTTGGTAGTAAGTAAGGTCCAATTAGTCTATCGTCAATAATTCCTCCCCATACATAGATTGAAAATCAGTGCTCATGCCTTGCTTCTTCAACTGCGTGGACATTTCCTGGAGCCCGTAATTTTTATTGTGGAAATTAATAATTCCATCGCATATTACAGAGATATACAGTTTCACAGTAGCGATGGTGAACAAGTACTCATAGCTGTTAAGGTATGGGTTTCAGGACCCATGTTCATTAGACATTTTTTATTGTTTGGTGGCAGACCGCCTATGCCTCACTGCAAAATATGGAATACTTGTTTAACATCCAATATATATATATATATATATATATATATATATATATATATATATATATATATATATATATATATATATATATATATATATATATATAACATATATATATTTACATTTTTCAATAAAAATTATCAATTTTCAACCCAAATCATGTCAATTTTCTTTCCACTTTAATAAAAATGAATAATATATTAATAAACTTCTTCCCAGGAAAGGAACCACATATGATTTTTTCTTTGGAAACATACATTTATTTCAACAAAATCTGAAAGTACGTGCAAGGAGGAAGTCAGAGATATAGCATATGCAATGAAAAGTAACACAGAAACACCAAGAAAGAATGTGCAAATACGATTAAGTTTAGTGGGACGATAGCATGAGGCAGTGGACCTGTACTCACAGCTGTAAACAAACAACACGCACTGTGACTCATCCTGGTGGGACAGCTTCCTTATAGCAGTGTAGCATTTACGTTAATGGGGCCAGGAACACAGAATGCGATATTGGACAAAGGAGAGCACCGCAGCAAAGGGTAGACAAGCAATGTGAGTGCAAGTCTAATATCAATACATTACATTTTATTCAAATATTAATGTAATTGACGAGATTGGTTTCCTAGTAATTAACTGTACTGAGTAACGATTGCATACAAATGCACAACAAAAGCAGAACAAACCAACCAGTTTTAAACACGATTGATTTCTTGTTTTGTTAGCTGACAAACTCAACTTTAGTTGTACACACAGGCGAATGAAGTTAACCGCCCGACATCTTGTATCTCACTGCCTTCCGTTGTCTTCATTTCCACAATTCATGGCACCAATAAGCTCTGAATATAACCTTCGGAAAACAACTGTCTTATTCCAGTTTTTTTTTTTTAGCATCTCTCGGGCCTGAACATACCACCTGCCGGAAAATGTTACATTTTACTATTAACAAGTCAACAAATGCAACCACACAAATTCAAAGTACGACAAGCGAATACAAGTCAATGGAACATGATAATACTGTCACCGATATTTACTGATACACACTTAGATTAGTGGCAATGGGCATATATTCTAAACGAACCTAACAAGTTCACCATTGGGAGTTTTTAGAGTCACGTCTCTGACAACACCATATTCACTGGGATGAGCTTTAATAACTCTGGCCATTCTCCATTTCAATGGTGGCAAGTTTGAGTACTTCACCAGGACGAACATATCCTCTTCTACATTGGGAGTTGCAACATTCCATTTAGTTCTTTGTTGAAGTGTATGGAAATATTCAGTGCTCCATCGTTTCCAGATGCACTGTTTCAACTTTGTAAGTAATTGTCATTGATCGAGACGATTCTCCACAATGTGAGAGAAATGGCGTATTCTGGTATCCCAATAAAGGGAGCTCCAATCAAAAAATGCCCTGGAGTGAAAACATCAAATTCTGAGGGGTCTGTAGAGGGGGGACACAGCAGTCTGGAGCTCAAAACTGCTGAGATTGTACGAAAGAGTGTCGCTAACTCCTCGAAAAAAAGTATTTATTCACCAATCACTTTTCTCATATGCAATTTGACCGACTTGACTGCAGCTTCCCACAAACCTCCGAACTGCGATCCTGCTGGTGGAGTGAAGTGCCAAACAATATTTAAGGTCAACCAAGTGATCATGCAGTGTCTGCCATCCTGGCTCAGAGAACAAAGCTTGATGTACTTCCTTAAGTTGCCTGCTAGTACAGTACCAACAAAACTTTTGCTGTGCTCTGAAAATATGTCGGATAGTGTTCCTCTCACAGATGCAAATCTGTTCAAAGCTGCTAAAAATGCATCAGTACACAAAGGTGATACAACTTTCAAATTGACTGTTTTGTTTGACATACACAAAGAGATAGCCTTTCGTGACAACAACCTTGAGAGCTTTTGGGCGCTTTGAACTAAAAGGCCCTGCAAAGTCAACAAAAAACCCTCAGAAATGGGCGCACTTGTAAAAACCTCACAGCCGGCAGGTTTCCCATGACTGGAGTAGGAAGTCTGGCTGTCAATTTGGAACACTTCATGGACATGTAGATACAATGCCGACTTAGTTGTCTAGCACTCAATATCCAGAACTATCGTTGGATGAGAGATTGTGTAGCCTGTGGTCCAGCATGAAGGTAAGTGGTATGATGGTAGTTAACAATGAGCACTGAAAGGTGGCATATTCCTGGAAGTATTACTGGAAGTTTTGTTTGTTCAGAAAAGAAAGAATGTTTTAGCCGGCAACCCACCCTGATGACTCCGAAGGGATCTAGGAAAAGCTGCAGACTCCGAAGAATACTGGGACACTCATTGCGCTCCAGAATTTTAATTTCCTCAAAAAATAGTATTTTTGCACAACCTTGATCCAAAATACCCCTGCAGATTGTATCTCTACATAGCTCAATAACACAGAATCACAATGAATTGGTTTTCTGAAGGCACTCTTAGCTCTGAGCATCCATGCTGTCACATACTCAAGTTTAGATACTAATGAAAATGTGTCCAAAAAGTCAACTAACTCATTTCTCTTGACTTGAACAGTAAGAACCTGATTTTGTACAGACTTGCATTCAGGAAGCTCGTTCACATCCAAGGTACTTACCCAATGTGCAGGTCAATTTGCATCCAAGCCTACCAGCCAGCCAGCCAGGACAATGAAACCACAGTATGTTACCATCTAAGTGCTCTGGAAAAACACCCCGAGAAGCTAAATCTGCTGTGTTGCAGCTAGATGGGACATAATGCCATATACTGGGAGGTACAATGGTCTATATTTCAGAAATTCCTATTTACTACAAAGATTTTAATTTATGAGCAGATGATTTTATCCACGACAGACATTTGTAGAATCGCACCACATGTGTATGGCACAGTTGTATGATTTGCTTCAAACTGGTTGCTCGCATACAGCTACAACCTTGCCAGCAGCACAGCACCACACAACTCAAGCCTAGGGATAAAAAGTGTTTTCAGCATAGCAACATTTGATTTAGCAATTATCAGATGGTTAGGAATCACTCCACCACTGTCAACAAGCTGCACATAGATCACTGCAGCGTATGCATTTTCAGAGGCATAAAAAAAACCCATAAAACTTAAAGTTGCAAGCATCGTGTAAACTGATGTATTTTGGGATTCGCACAACAGCAAGAGAAGATAGTGATGTTCGGAACTGCAGCCATTGATGAGCAATTTATTCAGTGATTGGTTGATCCCACTCCAATTCTAATGTCTTCAGAGTCTGAAGCAACATCTTAACCCTCACAATCACTGGTGATACCCGCCCACAAGGTTCAAAGAGTCTCACAGTTGTTGAGAGAATACCTCGTTTAGTAATGGATAACTGGGAAATGCTGATGTGGTATACAAACTCATATGTAGCTGGGCACCAATGAAAACCAAGAACTTTGATAGTTGGGCTTGTCTGTTGATCAAAACTTCTCAGAACTTTACACTTCTCTGCAGGCATATATTCCAACACAGCGGGGTTGTTAGCAGCCCACTTTCTCAGCACAACTCCTCCTCGAGCTTACATTGATGCAAGTTTACACTTCATTTGTATTGTCTCCTGTACAGAGCCGGCCCCAGAAACTATGTCATCGTAACAATACTTGTGATGCTCGAGAAAACTGATGAGCTTCATCCAGCGCCAATTGCTGCATGGTCTGCAACACTCTGTAAGGGGACGATGCTAGCCCATACGTAACAATTGGTTGACATGAACTTCATATTCTGGTGTACGACGCCACAAAATGCACTGGTAATTGCAGTCGTCATGGGGGACTTCAATGTTTCTATACATTTTACAAATGTCTGCAGTAAAGAACACTGGCATCATTCGAAAGTTCAGAATGATATCGCCTATATCCCTTTGAAGTTTTGGCTCAGTAAGTAACAATTCATTTATGGAAATACCAGTAGAAGTCCTTGCAGATCCATAAAAAACTACACCAACTTTGGTAGTGGAACTAGCTTCTTTGAGTACAGAATCCTGGTGTATCACATAGGTTACTTCACAACTCTAACTAGATCAGGCTGCAGTTCGCTACTCTGACTGTAAAGCTGCTGAACACTCAGAATACGTGACATTTTGCCTAATTTATAATATTCTACTTAAGGAACATACTGTATTCATTTGCCAGTTCTGGTAAATTCTTCAATTTGTTCTCAAGACTTTCAAATCTGGATAATGCAACTTGTAAAGAATTTCCAATGGTGTGCAGCTCTTGCTAGAATGGCAACCGAAACACATATCTCCCATCCGTATTACGAGCATGTGTAGTGTGGAAGTGCTCTTCACATTTCTTGTCCTCTGCAGATATATTACGAGCTGGTGGTACTTCCTCTACCTCCCAAGATTTTTGTAGTTGCACATCCAGTGTAGTTGTAATCAAGAATGAACCTGGCCTTACCAGTCACACATAAAAAGCTTGGCCCTACTCTAAGTGATTTACAATGTGTCTGGCAAAAACTCAAAATAAAACGACTATGTTCCAGCAGGGCCCATCACAGCCCCAACTCGGTACACCGTACCAACAAACAGAGGAGCAACGAAAAACAAAAATATAGGTGCAGAAAGTTCTGAAGTAGCTGCTAGTTGTTGCAGACAATCCACCAGAGCCAATAAGAAATCACACGTTAGCGAAACTGGCCAACTCGCACGTGACCAAAAGACATTTTTGTGTAAAGTCACGCTCTAGATGCATGACAACAAGAAGACTCTGTCACCACAGCGACGCCAAAGGGTGAAGTGTGGAGGGGGTAATGCCGGATGACAAGACAAAGAATCTACAAAAATACTATCTTACGTCCGGTCGTGAGTCGTAGGAGCATTTATGTTCTGGGACTCTTGCAGAATGGCATGTGGATGGAGTGGATAATCGATTGTTCGATATATTGATACATCGGTATATCGATATATCGAATATGGTATTATTTGCTAAACAACTAGTTGATTGATTGCTGATTAATCAATAAAATTAATAAGTGTAATTAATTAAAAAACATTATTGTTTGATATCAAATTTATTTGATTTTCATTGTTGTTGAAAGGGTTAGGGTTGGTATTGGCAGAGCAGCATCGATGTGTCCTCTGTGACTTGCTCTAGTCGACTGAACAGAGGAGTGGGTTGTAATTGTTTATATAGGTGTTAATGTTGGTGTAAGGGTGGTACAAGGGACATTTTTTTCGAGCGAATGTACGCGTGTGTTCTGGGACACTAGACGAAAAAAGTGTGTATGGAGCGAGAAAATGCATGTATGTTCTGGGACACTTAGCGAGTGAGTTGCAGATAATCGATTATTCGATCAATTGATTAATTGATAATGAGCGAGGGCATGCATGTCACTTCTGGCCTACTATGATTTACATTCATTAGCCAACTGAAATAAGTGCAAATTTTTAAAAATTGATTTTTATCATGTGATTACTACACACAACATTAAATTGAATAATATAAATACTAGATATTAAAAATTACTTGCGATTACTATTAGAAAAATTCATGAAAACGACTTACTCCGAGTACATCGCATATGAAAGAACAGAACACAAAATTTACATTAATACCATAACTAAATATATTATATATCAAACACTCGAATCAATGACACGGAACAAGGGATAACCATATGCATATAAAATCACACCAAAAAAAGTCACACATTCAAAATTAAACTCACTTATCGTCCACAAAGCCAGGTGTAATAAATTCGCACTTCACAAGTCAATAAAAACATACAATTTACAATCAAATTACATCTGCAAGCCCAGACAAGCTAAAAATCTACCCCTGATTTAATGGCCTCCCACACTGATCCACACAGCCCAAAACTCCCTGTGTCATAAAAATTTCCCCCTGGCAAAAATACCCTCCCACACTGACACACACACACAAAGTCACATGTACTTCACCCTCACTGGCTTTCAAAATATGCATCAATGAACGCCTTACAAAAATGAATGATAACCCAAAAATTCATTTTAAAAACCCAAAATTATAATCATTTCACAAATGTGTCTTTTACTAGCTCATACGACCATCACAACACTAGCCTATTGCGAAAGCATACTGCGAAAACCCGATGCACATACTTTGTTATATCACATGTTAATATGCAATACCGCTGGTCTTACAAAAGTGTACGCTGGTGGATCGTCTCTGTTGCTCCGACTTGCCTATCGTACACATGTCCCATAAATTAATAATAATAATGAAAATGGTTCTATTAAATAATCATACAAACACACAAGACTTTAATAAACGAATTGAGAACTGTATTGGCTAGAAAGATGTTCAATGCCTTGTGTTACCAAACAAGGCAGGCCAGGTATAACTATCGACTCCCATGAGAAAGTAATTTTTAGGCCTGCCTCTTCTCCTCTTGTGCACGTACGACATGGTGAAAGAAATTACGACAAGTTTAAGCACTGCTCGAGACCACACATTCCTCTGTTTCGCCCCAAACTCCCCCCAGGGCTGTAGGCAAGGACAAACTCAGGCTTTCACATCATGCCACCAAGAAGGCAATATATTATTCTGCCCCGAACGGAGCAGAGACAACGCTGGCAAGGAGGGGGAGAGTTTCAGAGACCATCCTCCGACAACCCAACCCCTTTCTCAGCTCGGATTTCCCCTCTGTGTTTCACATAGTCCATTCCCGCACGCCCGGCGAATTTTTCTCACTGAGTCCTACTGCGCATTCTCCTGCCCTCCTTGACCAACTAACTCCGCGATGTGCCAAACGATACAAATGCTGTCGCCTGCCGCGCTTGTCTCTTCTCACACCCTTTGTTAGCAGTCATTCATCTAGTCGCCAATGTCGAACATCCCTCACCACACCTCCTCTAATGCATTTTCGACATAGTTTAAAAGAAAAATACTCCAAATTCTCATGCATCAGGCTCCTCGACACCACACATATTTGACAATCGCTCCCCCCCTTTTACTCTGATGCATTGTCGGCAAGGACAAACTCAAGCTCTCAAGCTGCCAAGAAAGCGATATATTATTCAACTTACTGCTTCGGACGACGAAAGAAGTCTAACCAATCACCAAGCCGACAACCTTCCCTCCCCAAACTCTCATCAATCTATCCATAAGCTCGCCAACACTAATCGCACACTTCCTTTCCCTCAACTGTACTCTGGTCCCAGCCATGTTCAGCAGGGCAGAGAAACCATTTCCAAAACACATTGATAATAATTAATGTTACTTTCCCTCACCCATCCTGCTGACAAGAAAACTATATTTAGTTTGTAAACTCCCAATGCTTTGAAAGACATACCCTCTGATGCTAAACCTTACTCTACAAAGATTCTCTCACTCAAACACACCTAGAAAATATTTTGTTTTGGTGCATTTGCTCAGTCTTTCTTTCCCAGGGAATTAAAAAACTTACGAAACTCTTAAATCAACATTTGTACATTCTAGTCAAAAACAAAAAAAAAGTAACAAAAATTTGATGTTATAAGTCATGTGTCATAATATCATGTCTCATTGATTTGCATAGGCAATCAAATGCTTACATGTTAGGTGTAGAACGATTTTACAACCATTATGCTGAGAAAAAGGAAATTAATACCGCAATTATTTTCACTCCTTACAAATGGGAAAATATTAACAGAATACAAAGAATTACACCATAAATTCAAGGTAATAGATTACCACCCAAAGAATAGGAATGTTTGCACAATAAATTGTACATCCATTGCACATAAAAATTGTTAGGTTTAATAAATTATTAACACATGAAATATTATTGAAAATATTTTTTATTAGTATAAAAACTTTTTACAAAACATTGTATTTCAATATTTTAAGATCTTTATTCTTCACCCATGAGTCGTGTGCTTTTGAGAAACCTCTCCATCGAACCAAGGACATATATTTTTTTCCTTTTAATGATTTTTTTCAATCAAATATTAATTTGGAGAACTGACTTTTTGCAATTCGTGTTCGTAAAAACCACCTCTAATGGGCTGATCATCATAGGTTTCTAGATAATACACCCTAGGAAATTAATTTCTAACTGTAAAAATTTTTAATATTTAGTAAGATCAATTCACTGTAAATTTTTTCTCAAATATTCCTTTTCTTACTTATAAATTCACCAAATTTGAACATTACTTTTCTTTCATCTATTATGTTAACATTATTACACACAGTTTTCATCAATCTATTGGCCATAACTTTTTCGGGCACCATCTTGATAGTTCTATGATATCTGAAATTATAAAATTTAAGTATTTCAGGCAAAATGTCAACCCAATTATATGTACCTTTGAATGTGAAATGCTTGTATATTAATTGCTTAATCGATTTATTAAATTGTTCCACAATACTGGCTTTAAGCTCCGAATATGATGTGTAGTGATTAATACCATATTCGTTCATTAGTTTCTGGAACAGGGCACAAAAAAATTCGGTTCTTCTGTCGGTTTGGAGCGAATTTGGCAATCCTCGTACAAAACTAACTTCTTTGCATTGGCGACCTGTTTCCCAGTTTAGTTTTTTAAAGGTATGTCCCAACCATATTTCGAATAAACATCTATTGCAGTTTAAATATATTTGTATCCCTTATTGTATTTCGAAAGCAATGTCATTTCACACAAATCGGTTTGAAAATTATTATTTAAGCCTTTAGTAATAACTGGTCTTCTATGATATCTCTTCCTTGCAGGGGCGTGAAGCTCTTGAGGAATCTTACTGAACTTCATTGGTAATATAACCATCTTCAGTCAATTCTTCATCATTATATATTCCACTTCCAACAATATTGCTTAATAAATGTAGTTTTAGATGATTTTCTTAATCGCCTTAACGATTATTTGCATTTGTGTGAAAAAGAAGATTTTTATATTTCTCCAAATCGATGTCGGAATAACCATATGGAAATTTTTTAAATAATAATTCAAACAATCCTTCACTAACATCAGTTGCATAATCTCCTACTTGAATTCTATTTTCAGGCAAAAACTTAATTACCGAATCTCCCAGAAACCATATATTTCCATGTCGATATACACCAAATACCGTATCGCACATAGACGAATTTTGTTTTATAGCTAAATAATGTTGTGTTAATTGAGAAAGTTTTTTCTTCTTTTTAAGTTATTCCGATTTATTTTCCACTGGTTTTTTATTAAATGTATTTAGCATGGAATGTAATCCAGCCATTCTACTCGAAACATGTTGAAATATTTCTTCAATCAAAACATCCCTTTCCAACAGAGGACATTTAGCTTGTAAATATTTCGCCTTTAGAGCAGATATAACTTTGAGTAATTCTGAAGTAGGGTCGGGCATTTCTCCTAGTTTTCATTAACTTTCGACTATTTACATATGAATTAAGTAGATGGTTTTCGCGCCGATGTATTAGGTCGATTAGTTTACACTTTTCCAATCGTATCGACTTTACTCAAAAGTATGTCAAATTTACTCACAGTTTTAACCTTCAAATCATTACTATAATAGTTTATTCAAGATTTCAAATCATCAATTTGCTTTTTCAAGTCAGTTTGGGTGGCTAAACCAAATGTTTTATTGATGAATTCAACACATATATTGAGTCATTTTGTCCATTTGTGTATAAAATTGTTCTTTAATTGTAGTGCTTACCATTTCATTAAATACATTTTTTAATGTACCAAACATTTATTTGTTCTAGTTTCTATATTTTGCACTACAACAATCACATTTGCCTATAATTCCGAAATATAACTAATATTAGCAGACACTTTTGTAATAGTTTCAATTATGTTTATTAATTTCTGTTGCATATTGGTCGATTACAGTTTAAATATGTTTAGTGTAATTGTGTTTATATCTTCCACATAATGTTTATTTACGGCATAGGTATCTTTCACAGCTATACCCACATTACCTAATATATGTACATTCCAATCACAATTCCCATCGCAATTTCTCATTAAACAGGTATTGTAATCATTGTGTTTTATACTGCTATGTCCAAACTTTGAAATACTCAGTATTGTTCGTCGTAAAGCAGAAAACTGACAAATTCATACCTATATATTTCTAAATATAGGGGAATAGGTGGTATAGGTACCACAAAACCATACTTGTTTTTCTAACAAAAAAACATATCTTTTAACTTTGTAAATGCCATATCACCTAAAATGTGATCATTGTAAATATGTTGGAGATTCATATTGTCCATTTTAAACACAATTAACATATTTGCATTATCACACAATTATGTTTGAAATACGTGCATAACTTTGTGATAGATAAAAACAATCGACATTCGAATGTCCACCAAAACTATAGTATTGCTGTATTTCACCCTGCAGTTTGCACCAAACATCATCAAATATAAATACAGAATTGGGTAATGCTTCATTTGGAGACACAATATCTTCTTTAATTCTAAAACATTTGTTCAATTAATGACAAAATAGATGCTAATCATTTATATTTCCCTTGTTGTTTTGTTTTAGAAAACACAAATACATTTTCAAATTTAAGTCAATTTGGATGCTCCAACAGCGACATAATAACACAAGTTTTCCCATGTGAAGAATGACCACTTATTATGTAATGTATATTTGAAGGTAAAAGATGGCATGTTTCAGTTCAATTACATTATCTTTCATATTTACAATTACCTACAGATGAAAATTTTGTGTTTTAACCTTCATTTCTACAGTATTAGGTAACATACTAATGTAAAGGCTATAAATGTAGGTCTATATATAGGTTCACGATTCGTTGAAAACAATGGCCCGTACTAAACATAACAAAAAAGTACGCAGAGTATTGAATACATTGATTAACAAATTACCATTTGAATTGCATTTACCGAAATACAATTATTGTGGACCCAGAACTAAGCTTGCAAAACATTTGGCATGAAACGATCAAGGAATAAATTCTTTGAATAATGCTTGTAAGTAACATGATGTAGTATACAATCAAGCAAGTAATTTGAAAGAAATACATATAGCGGATACCATTCTAGCCTATAAAGCAGCAAATATAAGGAAGAATCCGTCTACACGTACAGGCTAAAAGTCATGTGCTTGGGTCGTTGACAAAGTTATACGGGCAAAGGTGAAAAGAGGCATGTACATAAAAGGCAAAACTATGCAAAAAAAACGAAGAAAGGAGGCATATTGCCATTCATATTTTCAGAATTATCAGCTCTTGGAGCTTTAATGGGAGGTGTTTCAGCTCTTGATAAATCAAATAAATCAAGTGGTAAAGGAATGTATCTTAAACCATATAAAGTCGCTCAAGGATGAAAACACTCCAAATGTGGAAAGAAACACAGAAAGTCCTAAATAGTCTTCCAAAATGTGCTTTAAAAACAAAGACATTAATGTGTTAGTAAAGAAACAGGAGGTGTGTATATGAGAGATGAATTGCCACAGAAACCAAACCTTCGCGAAAGTATGATTGCTAATTTAGATACAAAACAAAACGAAGGAACACATTGCGTAGCATTTATTGAAAACATAAATCAATTATTGTATTACTATGGTTTTGGTGATTTACATCCTCCAATTGAAATACACAATTATTTGAAAAACATGCAATTATGATACAATTACAAAAGGAACAATTATCAAAGACAATCAATTGTGGTCATTTATGTTTACGTTTTTTGACTATAAATAGTATATATAAATCAGTTTATTAGTAACACTATTTAGTAATACGTCAATTATGTTGCTATTAAGTGGAAATTCATCGCAATTGCAGTTGGTATATCTCCCAGCTTTGAAGTTAGATGGAGAATGGCAAATAAGTCTAATCGGATTCGTTACTTACAATAGCATACCAAACATCCATATAAACAATCAATCATTTACATTCAACAACAGTGACCAAACATATAAGATTGTGATACTGGTAGGTTCTTATGGGTTGGATGACTTAAAAACATTCATTAAAGCGACATTACTTGAAAATGTACAATTCTGATTACGTGGAAATCCAAATACTATAACTAGTGTGGTGTATAGTAATGTTGATATTGATTTCACAGAAGACAATTCAATTGCAAATATGTTAGGATATGAAAGGAGAGTATATCCAACTAATCAATTGCACGAATCACCAGTAAATGTATGTCGTATAAATGTTAATATTGTAGGTGGATCATATTTGAATGGAAAACCGACAAATATAATAGATGAATCACGTATGTGGTGGCTCCAGGATACAAAATAATTGAAAAACCGAATACATTGATATATCTTCCAGTAATAGTTAATCGAGTTAATCGAGTGGATGAATTAGTTGTTACAACTGTCGATCAAGACAGTAAACTGATTAATTTTAGAAAAGGATAAATTACCATTCGATTTTATTCAAAAACGCTATATAAACAAGTGCATTATGTGTTTAATACAATCAAAATGGGTATTGTGTATAGTAGTCAATATGCTTGTAAAGTAGATGCTTCTTGTAAAAACTGTGTTTCTAAAAAACATATTTTGAAGAAAGGAGCTATTATAACACACAGAAGTATATAAAAATAATTTCAAATAAGATACCCGTAAAGTTAACACAAGGCAACAATTTTTTTTCAAATTGATTAGGTTATACCATTAATAGAAAAGGAAGACATACTTAATGTTGAAGAACCAATAAGTTATGATGATGCAATCACCAATACGGAAATACATGTATATGAGCCTTTCCAAGCAGGACCATGTTCGTTTCCATCGGAAATAAGGATTGCTATACAAAATCGCGATATTTACACATTGCCATCGAAATCGAGTTTAAGGTTTAGAGGAACAATTAGAAAGACAGCCGACACAAATGATCCAGCAACTACAGGAATGGTGCGAAACGGCTTACTTCATTTAATCGATAGAATTGCATTTCTGCACAATGGTGTTGAAATCGACCAATCACAGGATGTTGGAATAACTTTTACGATAAAGCAATATCTCTCAGAACCTGTAAACAATATTTATACAAGGTATATGGCTGGGTGGAGCAATGCTAATCTCACACTACATATAAACCCAGGCAGATAATACAACATTGTTATGCCATTAAGTATGGTATCGGGCTTTGTTGAGGACTATAAACATTTAATATTAAACACTAAACAAGAATTGATTATGTTGTTTGGTAACATGCATTTGAATGCTATACATGACTCAGCTAATAATGAGGAAGGTGTAACATTTGAAGTAAACAATGTCGAATGGCTAATGCCACAAATTGAAATTAACAATTGTGAAGATGTAAAATTTTTAAAATATATCGAAAAAGGAAAGATCTAAATATTGAATTCAAATAGTGAGCTTTGGAGACGTTTCCACCTCTACCGACTCTACAAAAAGCTCTTTGAAATGTGAAATTATGTTTTTCATCTAAGAAACCACACTTTGTCGTTATTTGCTTTTGAACAAATCGTCAACACTATTTGAAAGCTGATAGATCAGTATTCAATAATTGTGATATGAAAAATATAAAACTGTATCATCCAACCATCAAGCTTATCCCTATACCGATTTAAATACGAACTTTGGAAATGGGCAATTTCTTATTTGCTACAATATGTACTCAAAGTTTGAGGAAATATATTATACCAAAATCAGCTCAACAAGACTAGAACCTGAATCATTTAAAACCAGGGGAATGTTATTTGTGTTTGATGTAAGCAAATAAGATGGCACTATTACCAATTGTGTAATTGATTCACAAATTGAAATTATTGTAAATACACCAATTCAGGCAAATATGCAAGTTTATGCAATGATAATTTACTATAGATTGGCAAGCTATAATGTAAGAGATAAGCTTGTGAAAATAATGACTTGAGTTAGTAAACAACCAGACATGGTATTAACAGCACTTTTTGCAATGTGCAAGGATTTGAAGAGCCAGAAAAAATTATAATTAAAGAATGGGCTATTACTGACATGGAAGAACACAATATGGTATTGAGCTTCAAACCACCGCTCTAATGGAAATATCTGAGTCCTAAATACAAGAAAACAAAGAGATGGGTTACTATGCATCACCACGATTTAACCTGGGAAAGTGGGTGTATGAAGTATGGGAATATTGAAGATATTTGCAAACACTAGTTAAATAAATGTGAAATATTTGTGTGTGGAGTCAACCAAAAATGTATTTTGCAAAGTGTGTGGAATGGTAAGTAACAGATATTCAAAAAGAATACAATTGTCCTTCGTTCAAACAATTGTGTAAAACATACATATATAATTCAGAATTCTTTTCTGTAGAGGAAAACTCTATATTAATGCTAAATTCCTCATTAGTGTCTGACTGGGGTAAACAGAATATGATGCTTCTCCCCCTGAGTCACCAGTGTATATTATACAAGTAATATGGTATTATATTGGATGAGCGTAATTTAGTGTACAAAAGTACTTGATTTGTACAAGCCAATACTTTGTAAAGATGGATCAAGACAAGAACAAGGTCATATGCTCGTGCATACGGGTATAAAAGTGTAATTTGAATATTACAAAGTTAATTGCATGTTGGAGTAAACTTTTAGAGAATGTTTTGGATAGTAACAGTTTTAGTTTCTTTTTTTTTCACTCAAGTGCAATTTTCATTTCTGGAAACTCTTGTTTGTTTAGTTTCGAAATATCCATTAGAAGGTGAAAAATTGTATTGATTTAATATCTTGTCCAGGTATGACAAAATGTCCAATTACAAGTGTACTATCGAAGACTGGTATTCACACTTTTACCAGAATGTATAATTCTCAAAATATTGTCAAAGGGATGAAATTATGTAAATGTGTCTTTTATGTAAACATCTAATGTTATGAAAACGTACTTTGTGGTGAAATAAATGGTATGAAATTACTTTTTTTTGTGTTTTACAAACTTTACAAATACATTAATTGTAATATTCCCATATTGTAACAACAAAATGTTACGTGCATTTTACAATCAAATCTAAATGTGTTTGCACATAAAGTTTTGTGGGTGGGATATTGATTAAACAATAGTAAATTTGAAAGCAATTTAATACTTTCAAACAAATAATGTACTCCAATTGCTTCCTAGAATTTACCTATAAAGGTTGGAACATTTCAGTCCCATTCTAGACTTAGAAGAGTATGGATGCAATGAGGGCTTTGCTGTGTCGCTTCTGTGGTAAAATATTTACAGCTCTAAGGAATGTACGACTTATGGAACTAAAGATTCTCGCAAACCATTTCAGTGTGATTTCTGTCAGACATTCCTCTCGAGCCGATAATTTTATGAGACAATGTAAAACTTGCAACACTGATTCTATGCAAACAGCGCCATATCCTCAGTTAGCTCCTCAGTCTCATCAGTTAGCTCCTTGTTCTCCTCAGTTAGCTCCTCAGGCTCCTCAGTTAGCTACTCAGGCTCCTCAGTTACCTCCTCAGGATCCTCAGTTAGTTCCTCAGGCTCCTCAGTTAGTTCCTCACATAGCACCTCACACAGCACCTCATTTAGTTCCTTACTCGGCACCTCACACAGCAACTCACACGGCTCCTCAGTTAGCTCCACAAGCTGAGCCATCACCACATTCTGCTCCACATGCTCCACAATCAGTTCAATAGACTATAACACTTTTAAAATATCTTCCTGTACCCACTGTGTTTCCTTCAAAAGGTCGCAACATTTATACATGATTGGGAAGTAAATCACTTACTGCTTTGCCCTAGCTCAATTATGAAAAATTAAGCACAGCTTTTGCAGACAGACTGACTGACGCGAGGATATGAAACGACCAAACATATATGGATATTGATTTTCATAAATTTTTTTCAAAGGGTAGAAGCCTCTGCTAGAATTAACTACATCACCCTGGCCAATATCTCTTAGTGTAAATATATCTTGTAAATACCTTAAATCCATCATACCGGAGGAATCCTCTACAGAAACTTTCTACTTTCAAACTCAATCTTTCCCCATCCTACACTCCACAGATATTAGTAAGCTTTATAACTCTACCATAGTACCTTACTTAACAACCAGACTTGAAGAATATAGAGCTCATGGAAGTAGATGAACTTTACAACTAATAACAAAAATGGATGTACACATCTCCCAATATCGACTGTTCACCGTTAATCGGAAGTATAATCCAACTTAGTGTCTATAAGAAGATATGTATTCCAACACTTTTCCATTACTATCTTCACCCTCATAAGTTTGTTTGAAAAAATTGAATAAAATAATTTGTATTTCAAACTGAATGCCTGTTTCACTTAACACCAAACAGACTATATAATTTAAAGAGATCCGAATTAAACAAATCGTGGGAGAACAGCAGACTCATGGAAGGAGACAATGTACGAAAGAGGCGAGTCAATGAAGAACAGTGGGGTGAGGAAACAATTGTCCAGCGACATTTCTGGCCTGGCTCGCAGTTTTTTGTCCACTTCTCGACAAAGTCCACTCCCCATTGGGCCGACAAGATCCCCACTGAGGAGAATGTGGGAATCCTTGTGCAGGGTTATCAGCACAAGTCACATTCCAATCCTTCCCCTTCATGTTGACTAGGTTTAACAAAATGTAGGCCTTTTTTGCTCAGGATTTTACAATACAAGCCAATATACCGAAATGTGCATGTGGAGTGGATGTGTATTTCTGCAGAGAGGGTTCTGTGGGGAGGGGATGAGTCTCGCTTCCTGCACACTTACCTGGGAGTTTGAAAATTTGTGTGTATAGAGGTTTAACCTTTACACCTCTCCAGTGTTTGACTTTACTGCTCGTGATAAAGATGTCACAATTTTACCAAGAATATTTCGCGGGTTTGTCTACCCAAGATCTTGAGGAAAAGCTTCTGGAGTATGATTGGTTAGACCTTGATGCTGCTCTGCTAACTCCATTGGTGAATCAAGAGTTGTTGCTAGCGACACTGTCTCCAATGATACCAGCGAGAGTGAGGATGCCATCGGCATCTCCAATGTCGGCTCTAGCTTCAGCGAAACCGATGATGCTGCATTCCAGCTCCATCTCGTGTGATGACGGCACCAGCATCTCCAGTGCCGCCTCCGAGGACGGGCTTGACACCTCCAGCGACATCTCCTGTGATGGCGAAGCCAGCGCCCCAGCGCCGCCTATGAGGACAGACTTGGCGCCTCCAGCACCATCTTCTGTGATAGCGGCGCCACCAACGACATCGCCACTTCCGATTCCGAGGATGGAGTTGACACCTCCAGCGACATCTCCTGCGATAACGATCTCAACGCCCCCAGCGCAGCCTCCGAGGACGGACTTAGCACCTCCAGCACCATCTTATGTGATAGTAGCGCCACCAGCGACATCGCCACGTCCGAGGACGGACTTGGCGCCTCCAGCGCCATCTCCTGCGATGGAGGCGCTTCCAGCGACATCGCCGCCTCCATTCATGCTATCTACCAATATCGAACCACTAGATTTGGCACTGAATATAAGAGGTAAGCAGCTTCTGGAAAAAAAAATGTTTAAATGTTCATGTGGTACTTTCAACTTAACCACAAACAAAGTGTCTAACGTTGTTATGGATTTACGTAAACCAATCTTTTAGGGGGAGATATCAGATTACCTAAATATCTTTAACATATTAAATTCGCAACGTCCGCTGAAATTCATCCCTTTGCCACCAGAAGTGTGTTACAGCTCTGTAACACCTCCTATTCAAACCCCCGGACCTTTGCCTGATTTTCGAACACTCCAGCAACAAAATGGCAGAAATTTTCTTTGAGTAAATGTATAAACATTTAAAAGGTTATTTTTCTAAAGAATTCTTTTCAAGGAAGACTTTGAAAAATTGAGAAGATGCGAGGAGAGTGTTTAAATCATTTAATGTGATTGTGATGATTTGATTTCTTAAATATGTTAGAAATACAGAATGTGTGAGGAGAGTGATTAAATCATGTAATGTGATTGTGGTGATTTAATTTTTTTAAATATGTTTGAAAGAATTGAGAAGGTGTGAGGAGAGTGAGTAAATCATTTTATGTGATTGTTCTAACAGTTTGTAAATATTTTTGATAGTTTGTGAAAAGTTGTAATGTTAGATTTAAGGATAATTTTTGAAAAAATAAATAAATTTTAATGTTATAAGGAAATTGTGTGACTTGTTATTTCATTGTTTGATTTCCTTTTGCCACATTTGTTATATATTTTTTCCAGTTTGAGTATTTTGTGGGTGAGTTGTAATGTTTTTTACACGAACAAATATGGAAATGGATGTATGAAATGAATGAAGTCTGAAAAGTAATGTAATGAGGGGGAGTTTGAAAGGCTAGCTGAACTTGAAAAACACACAATGGTGGAACAGGGGCAATGTTGTCCGAAGGGAAAGTGGGATGGGACAACTTCAGGTAAACGGACTCTTGCCCTGCAGAGCAAGGTTAAGGAATTACGAGCATCACTAGCTGGCAACAACTTTGTCTTATATCAAACCAAAATATCAATTTTAACAAGTTTCCAAGGAAATACAAACTTACAATTTTTACTTAAACATACAAAAGAGAAAATTACTATGGCTGTGAATAAACACGTTGATGTTTGCTGAGAAGAGATATTATTTTTCAATTATATGCTGAGATGCATGGTATACACAAAGTCTATATATAATTCAACGAAATGCTGTTACATACTTTTTTACACTTAATTAATCCAAATATTTTTAAAAATGAAACTTTTTCCAAACCAAACTTTGAAAGAAGTCTCTGAAACAGTTTCACAGTGCAAACTTAAGTAATTGTTATAACATGAAATGGGAGAACCTTGAGAAATCCTATGAAAAATGTGTTGATTATCTGGTAGTGGGGTAAACCGCAACACCGAACACTCAGGCTGTTGGAAATGTATTTTAAATACCAGTTTACAATACATAAAATATTTACTATGAAACAAATAAACCTATATATTTTTGTAATACCTTTATAGATTTGTTAATGGCGACTCACGTAATATTTAGTCAGTATATCTATATTTTACAAATGAAATCCATTTTGACATATTTGTCCTGTGCTGAACTTATATTCGTTACTATACTTCTCGGAGTGGAATTTTAGAATGTATGTTTTACAAATATGAGTTTGAATTGTGTAACTAAGTTTTCAACGTGCGTGATTCTGTATAGTTGTAAGTAAGGAAGAAAGATTTTTGGATTATGTACACTTTATAATTTTTTTTAAACTATATTTTAACAATATTTTTAACATATCATAGTAAGAACATCAGTTAAGTTCGTAGCTTTTTACTTAACAACTTGTTGGTTACACTTAATTAAATATGTTAATGTATTGTTGAGACCCATTTTTCAATCCCCAGAAAATGATTTTGGTCTGAATTATTTTATTTACATTCAATGTTTTGGAGAATAAATTTATTTTATATTTAACTTGTACTGTAATGTTTGGAAGTTATTCGGTGTGGCATGCTTGTCTCAACAGGCGAGGAGAAAACTCGTCCTACCAACTCCTCCAGCTGTCTTGAGACATAAAATATTAAATCGACCCCTTTGACATTGCCGACAGCGTGATCGGAGGGATGACTCGCATGGTGTAAGGGAGAGTTTAGTTACAAGCGAATAGCCGACAAGACGAGTTGCCTGGGTAATGCAATGCAATGAACGGTGATCACGTTCCATACAGCTTTCTCTTGCATGTTCGGATAATTATTTAACAGAAACATTATTATTATTAATTTACAGGAAATGCGTGCGATAGGCGATTAGGAGCCACAGAGACAATCCACCGGTGTAAGCTTCTGTAATAGCAGCGGTACTGCTTATTAACGTGTGATATATCGAAGTATCTGCATCGGGTTTTCGCAGTAGGCTTACGCAATAGGCGAATGTTGTGACGGTCGTATGAACTAGCAAAAGATGCATTTGTGAAATGATTATACTTATGGGTTTTTAAAACAGACATTCGGGTGATCATTAATTTTTGTAAGGCGTTCTTTGATGGGTGTTTTGAAAGCCAGTGAGGGTGAAGCACATGTGACTTCGCAAGCGCGTGTGTGTGTGTCAGTGTGGGAGGGGATTTTTGTCAGGGGGAAATTTTTATGACACCTGGAGTTTTGGGCTGTGTCGATCAGTGTGGGAGGCCATTAAATCAAGGGGGAGAATTTTTTAGCTTGTCTGGGCTTGTAGATGTAATTGTGATTGTAAATAATGTGTTTTTATTGATTTGTGAAGTGTGAATTTATTGCACTTGGCTCCGTGGGCTATAAGTGAGTTTAATTTTGAAAGTGTGAAATTTGTTTGGTGTTATTTAATATGCATGTGATTAGCCTTGTTTCGTGTCATTTATTCAGGTGTTTGAAATATAATATCTTTGGTTATGGTATTAATATCAATTATGTGTTCCATTCTGTCGCGTGCGATGTACTCCGGGCAAGTCGTTTAAAGAATTTTTCTTGTCGTTATCACAAGTAATTTTTAATATCTCATGTCTATATTAATTCAATTTAATGTTGTGTGTGGTAATTACACAATAAAACTAATTTTTTAATGATTCATACTTATTTCAGTTGGCTAATTGAATGTAAATCCTAGTGGGCTAGAAGTGACACACATGCCCTCGCTCATAATCGATTAATCGAACAATCGATTATTCGCTCCTCAATTGGTAAGGGTTCCTGAACATACACACGTGTCCTTGCTCCATTCACACCTCACTCGACTAGTTTCCCAGATCATAAACACGTGCCCTCGCTCCATCCACACATCACTCATCTAATGTCCCAGAACATACATGCATGCCCTCGCTCCATCCACTACTCACTCGCTATGTGTCCCAGAAAATACACGCATGATTGCATTTCACTAATAAATAAAAATTAAAATGTCCCTTATACCACCCTTACACCAACATTAACTCCTACATAAACAATTACAACCCACTCCTCTGTTCAGTCGACTACAGCAATTCACAGATGACACATCGATGCTGCTCCACCAATATCACCCCTAACCCTTTCAACAACAATGAAAATCAAGGAAATTTCATACCAAACAACACATTTTTTAAAATTAATTAAACTTATTAATTAGATTAATTATTCAGCAATTAATCGATTAGTCGAATAGTAACTAATACAATATTCGATATATCTATATATCTAACAATTGATTATCCACTTCATCCACGTCATTCTACAAGTGTCCCAGAACATGCATTCTACTACTACTGTCGTGCTAAGGAATGACGGCCGAGGAACACATCCTGGGAAGGCTTCTCTAGATTTAAGAAGTAGCTTTGAGAATACAAGTTCTGCACTTAATCGAAATGAAACTTACAAAGAAAATATTTAAATGATAGGATAATAGTAAACAAAACTTAATTAGCGCAAAATATTTCATTAAAAATCTCGTATACAACCACGTAAACGAAATATTAGAATAAATATAATATTTAACAACACGAAAACTGACAGATATAAATGTTTGATCACTAGACTTCCATCACGAATTACATGACTCTCAAATACTTCAAACTGAAAATAAAAGCATTATTTACAGGACATAATCAATTTAAAACATTGATTAAAGAAACTCTGATAATTCAAAAGGGTATAATGCCATTGATTACTGCGATAATTAAAATAATAGAGCTCATGATACATTTAACTATAAAATTACTGGTAATCGTAGTAATGATTGAAATGTAAGATAATATTCTCAAAGCCGATAAAAATGAAGTTAATTACCAGGAGTGTAAATAGTTATGAAATTCGCAATAGCAGTAACTGACCGAAATATTGAAAATAACGTTTTTAAAATACACTAAAAAAAGCTCATATCAGTGACATACGAAAAATTTTTCGAAGTGATACAATAAAAAATTAAAGTGTCGCATATAAAATTACAGTGGCATGCCATAAAAAGGCACTTATTTCTGATTTGATAATATACCATGATTATTGAACTAATGGATTTTTATTTCATTGGTAATTTCCATATTTCACACAATTTCTTCTGCTTAATACAACATAATTTCTACAAATCATGAGTAATATTTTTTTTGTAGTATTAAAAATTAGTTCGGTTTCTCATTTTCAGGGGTATTTTTTTGTGAGTGTTTGTCTTAAAAATCGTATGAAAATGTTGTCTTAGTCCTTATCTACCTTTTTGAAGTGCTATATCTCATGTATGTTATGTACAATTCCTGTCAGAATAAATGAGCGACGGAAAAAGTTAAAGTCCCCTTCGGCAATCATCTGCTTTTGACAAGACGTATCGCCTCGGCTCTTAGGCAACCAGTAACCCAGAACTATCCGGCCAATCGTTCAGCGTTTCAACTGCGCCAAGAATGTCTTTAGCTTCTATTGGAGCATCATTCTGACATCAGTTTCTTCAAGTGAATATAACGCATTTAATTGGATGAAGCAACTCGGCCTGCGATTTATTAAGTTAATGCAAAAATAGAATATCGCACATAATCTCCACACTGGAAGTCCGTGTCTCACGCGCATACAAGCAACATTTAGGGGAATAAACAAACCAATTATAAAGGCGAGCTCAGCTACAGTGTTGTGCAAACATAGGTTGTCCCGAAATATTTAAGCGGAATTACCTCACATGAGCTCCACACTAAACGTTCACGAGTCGTGCAAGCAGGTAACACTTAGCAAAAAGAAAACCAATCATAAAGGTGAGTTGATCTATAGAGTTATACAATATAACTTGTCTCGAGGTATGTAAACAACATTCGATGCTTCAAACAATGAAACAGTAAACGTATGTGAAATGATTATAATTACAGATAACTGTAAAAGAGCAATGAATAATTCCTCTGTTAATAATTAAAATATAACCTATTCTATGTAAGACTTTAAGTAGTTATAATATTTGTCTTTTATTAACGATACACAGAAATGAATTTCCTGCTGCCGTACGCATTTGCGAAAATCGAATATCACACTTTAGCGGTATATATGGTTATATTAATCAGTAAATGAGGTCACTATATATTAATTAAATAATCTGCGCATGTTGCAGATGTAATTATTGTATGCGCACATCAAGCATGTTTCTCTTGCAACTAGCTGCTGTCTGCATGAAAAGCCACGTCCTATCTAACCGGGCCAATTTCTACGCTGCCAAATCAAATCCTTACGTAGGTTTCTTATTATCTATTGTAGCCGGCAGACGTCTGTGCATGTCTGAAAAAAAGGGGGGGGGGGGTGGAAGAGATGCGCACTTAGGTCTGGCCGTACTATCGGCTATTCCACAAACATCAGTTACGGTGGGCTCAGGTAGGCATATGTAAGGCAATATAGGACGAAGGACGTTCGCAGAGGTACAGAAAATTTATCCTCATTGTTAAAAATTTGCATTTAACCATTTTATTTATATATAAAACCACATATAAAAATATACAACTGGAACACTATTTAACACTTGGTGTAATTTCACGTGAATTAACTTACACGTACAGTCTATCAATGTATAACAAAACAGTAACTTCAGGCCTGTGCTTTTCTTTTGAAACTATAGCAAATGTTTTATATCTTTATTTGCACACAGTCGCGAAAATGAGCGTTTTTTTCTAATAGTGGACTGACCCGCACTATAAAGAATGCATACACACTGTGTTTATAAAACAAGAAATAATATAATATTACAATCTACAGCATAATGTTCATCTACTTCACAAATTCCACCCAATCAATCTGTGAGTAAGTATTCTTGCCTTGCTAAATGGTAGTTTATGTGAAATCGTGGTCTACATACGAATAGGTGTTCAAATTAAAAAGCTCACGAAAATCGCAGTAAACATTTCGAGTTTATATAAAAAGGTGTTAAGTATCTTGTCGGTTTATGTATTTTTTCTGGGATTCCGATTCACGTGCAAGCTGAATGCAACCTCCAAATATGTTTTTCCAATTAATGCTGGCTTCAGCATATGGTGTAACCAATATAAAAATATTTCTGTAGCACTTATGATAGTTATTTGTACTAACTTAACAGACCGTAATATACGTTTGTCCATAATTTATGCCAGTAAATGTTATTCCAAACGCAATGTTGATTAAGAGAAAATATTTTCTCGATAGTGAAACAAAGATTGTGCAAATGTTTAATCCTTTTTGAAATTCATTAAAAACTAAAATATTAACTGTTAAAAATTATATGCCTTTCAAATTATTACACAAACAGATTCGAAACTAACGATATAGTTAGGCTATAGTAATAAGTAAATTAGTTTGTTGGCGTTGAAGTTAAGGCCACACGTATTTGCTCAGGAAGTAGTAGGTTCGATTTCTAGTTGGAACATATTAATTTAAACATATTATAAAATATAATAATCTTTGTATTATGTTTGTGGTAGGTAAGTTAATTTATTACAAGAAAAGGCATGTATTCTTTTAGTTACTAGTTTTCAAGGTTTTACTTGTAAAACTAGCATAAAATGGCCACATAATTCCAGATTTACAGCACTAATGTTTTTAATTCCGTGACAAATTTTTCTCATATTTGTCCTTTTGAAAGTGACATTTCCCATGGAAGGTTGACTCCTACGGACAAGCATAAATCACACCCTTGCTCTATCCGGGATTCAAAACCGGAACCACTCACGCTCAACACTCAACCGACTGCGCCACAGGGGGCAGTCAATAGGTCAACCAGAACTCTGTCAGTGGTTGTAAGAACTTATTTTAAGTGAACAAAGAGCAGCTTATTTCATTGGAGATAATTTATAAGTTACAATTTAAGTAATATTTTGTTACGTAATACAGCTGGCGCCGACTCCGCTGCCCCGCGCCGTAATCAGAGACCCATCTCACCCTCCCCTCTTCCAGGAACGAGATGCGCTCGAGGCTGTCTGTCCCTCTTCTGGGAATCCCGCGAATGCCGACAGTGGCGAGACTTCCTGGCTTCATAGACCTATTCTCGCCTGCTAGAGTTTCTGATACAGTTAGCGACGATGCAAGAATGTTCTGGTGTGACACGGCTGGCACCTCAGCCCTCCGCGACATATCACGCGAGGTGGGAAGATTCTAGGTGGCGGCCTAAGACCTATATGTACTGCCACAACCTAGCGACCGGAAGTCTTATGACGGAGGCCGCCTGGCGAGTGTGCGCGATTGAAGTGAAGTTAGGACGACGACTGGAGATTGCTGGACGACCGCGAGTGAGGTGTTTGTGTCTTGAATGGACGAGAGGGTGTGAAACCGATGAGTGAAGCCTACTGTGCGTGAGGGCGCTTGAAGGACTCTAGAACATTACAACTGGTGGGACATGGACTGAACTGAGGTGGGACTGAATAGAAATGTAATACTGATTTTATTGTAAATATTCGAACTCAAATATGGAAACATAAATGATCAAATAATTGAATAGGTTGAGACACTCTCGATTGGGGCTGATCTTTAACTATTAAATTTAATTGATTTCTCTGTCCTAACTATAAATTTTATTAATTGGTGTCAATTGTGAACAGTAAGTGATTTCAAGTTACTGTGCGAATTTGAGTTTAGATAATTTCGCTGTAGTTATTGTAAATAAAATAAGGAAATTATAATTAATTATTTTATTTGATTGATACCTCTATCCCTTAACGAACTTGGTATAGCCCACTTAATTTCAAGAGAGAGAAAGTGTAACAATATTAATTAAGTGTTCCACATTGTATCTATAATTCGCTGCCCCATTGGTTGGTATTCGCTTGCATATATTTGTGCTAAATTAAATGCAAAAACTGCAGACAAAGTTTTTATAGTTTAGCTTAACATTTATACATCACTATTTTCTTTGGAATAAAAAATTGAAAATAAAAATATATCTTTATCCTTTTCTCATTTCTATATTGTGTTATTGTCTAGCAGTTATTGCACTAAATATTATTTTATCATTTAATATAAGATTATTAGAGTTTAAAATGATTTTAATTTATTGTTAATTATTAAAATTAATCTATTCGCTGCTCCATATTGTGACTAATGATTTCGACAAAAGACACAATTCAAGAATTCCATGTCATCAAAAATATCGTGCCAACAACTGTAAATATGTTACGAAATTACATTCGACACTGACTAGGTAGTTGACAGCTATGTACGACACTGTACTGCTATACTGTAAAATGTGTTCAAGTTGGCTTAATATTATGCTGTCTCAGGCCTCTCAATGTTTGCAAATTTTGTAAACAAATGCTGTCTTGAGTAATGCACTTCCATTGATATATTTCGTACGCCGCGCCATAAACCTTCAGATCAAATATTTATATCCTCCACTCACCCCCCTTTTTAATGGTGAAAGATGAAAGATATTATGAAAATGTGGAAAAGGAACAAGTAATTTGTTGATGCATCAAGCCACAGAAAGTATTCCACCTTCATTGTTGTTACTTTTGTATAACGTGATTTGAATTCAAAACTATTTAATATTTGAACAGAAAATTGCACTCAATAACAGAAAAGCAATTGTATTATTTCGAACATTACACGCATATGGTAAAGAACTCCTCCAGCACACACTGTCACAAGAGCACTGCTACCTGTTGTGGTCAGTAAAAAGTCTCCATGTCTGGTTTTGCATGTGCTGTTACTCAAGACAAAATACCGAATGTTTTTATGTCCACGTGAATACTGCTGGGAAGAAATCTTTTCGCTCAGCTAGAGACCGGACAGTGCCGAGCCGCAGTACAGGGAATAAGATTGGACTCGCATGCACAGACATTTGCCGGTACCAATAGATAAGTCTATATTTGTAGCCATTTTGGAAGACAGCACTACCTCAAATATTTGTCAGAAATTTTTCAACCAATTTGGCATCAGTGAAAGTAATAAGAATGTTAAAAAGCTGTATATAATTATATTTCTAATGTAGTGACCACTATGTACTGCATTTTGATTCATATCTTCAAGTAAAGCTTCGCATGTAGTAGTATACAAATGGGCAATCTAATAGGGACTTGGAGCTGCGGGCAAGGGAACTAGGCAACCACCATCTTTGATGATGCCATATGGGACAAATTTCTTGTTTTACCCCAAAAAATTTTCTATTTTCCTTCATACCCATGGTGGCCATCTTGGATCCCAACCTCCAGTTCTGTCAATATGATTCCAGGATGTTGGGACCCTTACACCTAGCATCCTGGCGGGTGCCGAGTCACATGCTCTGTCATTCCTTTTGGGATCTGTCGACCTAGCACCATAATGTGGTACCGAATACCAGCATCGGCTTACACGCTCGCCAGACCTAACATATAAGCATAGTTGACAGTAATTTTCGAACCCCATAAGATATAATTGTCAACTTCATTACACAGGCTGACAATGAGAAGGGTCGCAGGGCCAGGTATACCCCATGTCTACTTATAAGAATAGTTGACTGTAATTTCAACACCACAAAATATTTAGTAGCTAATTCATAACATAGACATCACCTATGAGGATGAAGAGGTTCGCAGGGTCAAGTATACCCTATAATCTACTTATAATCATAGGTGGATGTGATATCCGAACCACATAAGATATAGTTGCCGAATTCATAACATAGGCATCAAACTTCAACATAACTCTTCACCGTTAATATTCACAACCCTAATCATGAATTTTACAGTATCTATGACCAATAAACATGCCCAAGGGAAAATTACACCATGCCTATCCTACTTCAGCAGCACAGTTTTGCATGCCTTAATATGCCAATAAGTTTGAAAAAGATCTGGTTTCTCTATCCACCAAAAGTACTTTGATATCACGAGTCATTGCCAGATACACCATTATTCGCAAGTAAAAAATTCGTATCTGTTATATTCGAAGAATGGGAGGAAAAATATGTTTCACCAGCTCATTAACTCATTGTCATCACCATATTGCCAGCGATGCTTAACATACAGCTTGTTGCCAAAAATGGGCCTTGTTGCAATGGCAGTAGAAGTCATCACCCCCAATGAAAACTCCTAAAGTGAAATATCCGTTAAAAAAATATCAAAGCAGGCGAATGCTTTTCCACATAGTCCATAGTGAGGGAATTGGAGCATCGAGACAAAAAGGTCACATTTTTTTAAGCTCACTGCATTTTTAATCTGTTATTGGTTTCTGTGAAAGATGGCACATATCCCAGACCCGCGACGGCTTACCAGCTGCTAGCTGTATTTGTGCAATCGAGGGAAGTTTGATAATGTTGAGCAGTTCATGCCGAATTTTTCGGTTTACACACTTAGGTATCCAATGTCTCAGTATCAGAATTCGATGGTTGTGGGACCAGAAATTACATCCACATAAATGTTTGGTGGTGAAATGCATACATATGTATTGTATGACCCAGCATCTGTGGGGTAACATTCCTGATTCTATGAAACATAATGAGACACTGCCATTATAAAACACAGAATGTGCATTCGGGAGGACCCAGGATCAGTTCTCAGTCCATATATCCTGATTTGAGTTTTTTCCATGGTTTCTTGAAATCACTCCAGGAATACACTTAACTGGTTACTTAACGTAGGTCATGTGCGATTCCTTCCTCCGATACTGATTATGTGTGCTGCCTGGTTGAAAACAAAGTGCAAAATATTTTTTCAACAAATGGCGAAACTTGTTGGATGTCCACCATGGTGCTAGGCAATTTTATTGCAAACTGCAAAAACAATTTACTCAGTAAGCTATTAACTATACCGTGGGACCTATATATGTATATATACATGTGTATATTTATGTATATATACTTTACTTTAAGATAAGGGAACTTTAATTCAACTTGTGACCCACACGCCCCATAATCAGCACCACATGCTCCACAATTGCTCTACATGCTCTACTCGCTTCACATCTTCCACAATCGCTTCGTATGCTCCACAATTGTTCCACATACTCCACAATCCCTCCACATGCGAAGGATTGATGGAAAGATTGACGCTTGCATACTGACTCCTGCCGACTGACTCCTGCCGACGTCTCTGCCGCTACTGCACGTCAGGTATAATGATAATATTCGAGACAGCTTCTATTTGCAAAGTGTTTTTGTTACCTCTAATCCTTAATTTCTATCTGTTAAATTCATAAATAAGTTCATACACGTATATATATAATTTAATTTCTTTAAATTTTAATACAACTGATATACTAAATATATAAATATATCAAATGTATGTTTTTTTCTTTACCAACAGTGTTTTGTAAACTTTTGTGAGCAGTACATAACTCGAGATATAAAACATTTAGTTTTAAAACAAAACACATTTATTTATGCACACATCACACAATATTCTTCTTCAGCATAGCAAATACAATACAAGGAATTGCTATTTTTAAATGAATTTTATCTCTGAGTCAAGGATGGCATTAAACACATAATATTTGTTAAATGTTCCATGGATTTTCATAAATCCATAGTCGTAGGGCTTCTAAGTTGCACAGAGCACAAAAATGATTTTGATTTTGGCACGCATGACGTGTTGTGGCATACATCTCAATGGGCTGTCGAAACGGCGCTCAGCAGCGCTGCTTGTTAAGGTCGAGGACGTTCGTTCCGATTGGTCACGGATTGTAAATCGCCGGCACTTGGCATATTCCATTCACATACACAGAATACTATCTGATTAGGTACAATATCAAATGAACAAATGAAAATTGTCGCACAGATTACAATGACTTTATCTAACGTGCGACAGAGATAAACACACAGGAGCCAGCCCACCGGTACATGCAGACAACCACTGACTTCAAGGTCAACAGACACAATTAAAACATGTAATATTAAGAAACTTAAGTTAAGTGCAAAACAAACATGCAAATATTTAAACGCATCTTAAAACATCTTAAATTGTGATGAAAACAACACTTGTTAAAATATAGTTGGGGCCATATAGCAAATTCATTATAAACACGGAAATATTTCTGAAACTGCCAGAAGTGCTACAGGTCGTAAACAAACCACAAATAATAATTGTAAAATGTACAAATAATGAAACCACACTCTGCTGTAACTTACGTAACATTTTTAAGATCAAAACCCTGCTCTGCTAGCACTAATGTACAATGCTCTGTAGTATGGTAGTAAATTATATGCTTGCTTTCATAAAATATACAATATAATTTTAAATCACGATAATTAATCGTGCTCAATGTGTGCAGAAATTACCTCATTGTATGGTAAATAAACCAACAAACACAGTGCCAATAAAATATGTTGTAAAATCAATTATCACCTGAACAACAAAACATGATACTGTATACACTTACATTAACATTAAATTATTCTTCTGCTACCATAATGCCAGACACTATTAAGCCACTTGATATATTAAATAATTGATTAATTGTTTGCAAGCATTATTTCGCAAATGGAACACCATGTGCATTTTACCTAGAAAGTGATTCTTGTAACATCTTATTAATATATTTTCAATTAGGCATTAATTGTCCAGAGGTAGACATTAATATAATAAATGAAAAGAGTAAATTATTGCTGTTTCAAAAAGAACTCTTTTTACTAACCCAATTGAATTTACAGACAAAATAATGAATACACAAGTTAAAGATTCAAGGAAAAAGTTGCAGAACAAAATAATTAATTCGTGAAATGCTTATAGCCCTGGAGACTATGAAAAACCCTGGAGTGCACCCGTACAATCTATCTACCATTAATGTGCAATACAAATGCGTATTTTCTTTTACTTCGCCAATTATTCACATTTAAAAATGTATAAATGAAAAATAAATATTTCAATCCTATTTTATGCCACAAACATTATAAGAAATGAGTTCAAGCAATGAAGATGTAGTTACGTAGTCACGTGGTCCAGAAGATAACAAGATTAATAATAAATTGTTCCATGAAGCTAGCACTTTGCTGATACTTATCCAAGCGAACACAAGAGGTTAGAGAATAGTTCGATTTTGGCGGAATAGTACGAAAGTAGTACCGGAATGTTGAAGAGACGAATAGTTGAAATAATACTTCGAGTGAAACTTCAAATGAAATTTGGAATGAAGTTTCGTCCAAATTATGATCCCTCCGGAAAACATGAACAAAAAAGTTCGCGGAAAACGTATTACTTGTCCGGAGTTAATAAATAATGACACGTAAACCTGGAGAAAGACTGAAGCACTACTCGCCCCTCTTGGAAGGAAGAGATGAAACTGCATAGGATCATTAATGATAATTCACAAATTCAATTTCTTATATCAGCACTACTACGATTCCAAACATTAGAAAAAAAAGCCTGGAGGAGAATCATCCACATGCATCAACCTTCCGGAATATGGAAGCATACGACGAACACGTCATGTCACGACCGCAGCTGGGCAAACAGTTTTGGCAAGAAAAGATTGATAGTGGTGAAAGGATACAAAACTGCGTGCTGCGCATGGACACCAAGGTGACAAAACTTAGTTCAGAAGACGTTCCTATAGAGTCCAAATGGTCCAAAAATATACACAACTGTCCTACAGCAAGAATAATGTGCATTGCACCTCTGGCAAGTAGTGCGGACAAAGTACAGCGCGAAGTATCCCGACGCTTCGGAAATGTACGTGTATCAACTAACATCCTGTTTGCAAGCTGAGCAATCTACAGTAAGTAGTCCAGCTTCCTGCTAGGCTTGGCAGCGAAGTTAACCTTGCAATAACTTCCATTACATGAGTACATTACTGAAATAAAATTTCTGAAATAACACAACTGCCCTAAAATTATAATATTTCACCATAGACCTAACATTTCCCAAAGTACTGGCACAATTCCTTAAGCAAAAATATGAATATATGTATAATCAGTTAAAGTAAGGAAAATATCGTGCTGCAAAATTTTGGGAAATTTTACACTGGCACAGATTTAGTAATTCTGTATTTACTTTTTTATAAAATCGTATAACATCATTTTCACTTGATATTGTAGAGTCAACTGATTGAAATGCAAGCTCTTGTTCTTTATTATTATTTGGCATGTCATAAATAGCAATTATTTTTTCTATTATCCTTTAGTTCCTTGTTTTTTATTAAAATAATTTATTATTTTTAACACCTTAGATTTTAATGAATAAATAAAAAATTGAGACCATAATATATTGGTATTATTTTCTATGTTGTATGCCTGTATTATATTTTTAAAGGCTTTGTTTACTATATAAGAAAACTCATTAACAATAGGTATTTTTTTGTTTTATGTTAATTTGTATCGTAACTTTCATCTCACTAATTTTATCATGTTTTTGTATATCTCGAATGAAAACAGTGTCCTTGAAATTGTGTATATTTTTTTATTGAAATATTTGGCTTTTTTTTTCTCAATTCTCTCAATTTAATTTCACTCACTTTTAGTGTTGCTATTTTGCTCCCTATTTGACTAATTTTATGTAATAATAATAAAATTAATTTTCGAGTTTTGAAGGAAAAAAAATTATTTTTGAAGATTGTTAGCTAGACCGGACAAATAACCAGGTATAGACATTTTTAAATCATCAACCTTTTTGATATTGCATTTCATGACCTCTGAAAAATGTTTGAGATTTTGCTTATCAATGTCTTCTAAAATAAATTGGAATAACATTTTCTTTATTTTGCTTTTTCTTATAAGATACGTTTCATATCTAATGATTCATACATATCCTAAAGGTAATGTCCATCTATTGCATGTGAATGTGGCGAAAGTAAACTTATATCTTTGGTTTCTTGACAATGTTTACAAGTTTTTGTTATATATTTTTTATGAATGAATTTGTTTTTTTGGTGTTTTTCAAGGTAATAATTAAAAATATATTTTCCACATTTATCACAAGCTATTATTTCTTTTTTTTTTACACATTTGCAGATTGAACCATGTTTTACATTTAATCATATGTCTACTTTTTGAATTTTTATGTGAATGAAACTTAATTATATCTTTTTCATCACAACACTTATTACACATTTAATTACATTTTTCATTTATTAAATTTAATTTATAATAGTATTAATAAAAATAAATTTATATAAATGGATCCAATTCAAAGTACACTGAACAACTCGATTGAGTTTATAAAACTACATCAGTTAGAAATGAATAAAACATATAAAACCTTTAATTTAAAATTATGGATATAGACTATGGTAAAAAGTTTCTTGTGTTCTAGATGACAGTTGCAAAACCTATTTTCCTGATAGCTAAGTTAAATTTATTGAAAATACATAATTAATCATTATGAATGAAAAATGTAATTATCTTTGTTATAAAGGATTAAAGGAATTTAAAAATGAACAATCTGAGAATGAAATTAAATTTTGTTTTGTTTAATATTTTCCATAAATGATTTTTCAATTTTCACGAGACTTTTGAACAGTCCATTAATAATTATTTAAATAATTTGATCCTAGTCATGCAATATATAGTCTCATTTTTAATTGTTTTTGGAAAATTCTGTAATGTAAGTCATTCAATAAATGTTTGTTTTAATAACTTTAATTTTCCCAGCTAGCGACATCGCACTAGCTGAAATTACATAAATTATATTTATATAAATTATTCATGTGCCAGTTTTATGCAATTTCGTCCCACCTATTGTACGTAGTAATTATATACTATTCTTTGCTTTTTATCATTCACGAAATAATTTTAAATCTAATATTTCTTTAGTCATTGTAGTAATATTGTCCGTTGTGGTCTTAATTCATAATACATAATTTTTAACAAAAATATTCTTTTGGATTAGATTTTAGTTTTTAAAAAAGTGCTGAGTCACACTTTTGGCGAAATTTTAAGAATATTTGAAAAAACAGAATTCTAATGGCAATATTTTGTGTTACTTTCCTTTCGTGGGAAAAAGTTTTACCAATTTATTATTAATTGTTATTAAAGTGGAAAGAAAATTGGCATTTAATATAATGAATTTTTTTTAATTTTTGTCGGAAAATGTGTGGTTTTAATGAAAAAATTGCATTTGTTGTTAGAAAACAAATGAATAAAAAAAATTAAATTTTTGTTAAATAAATGAGTAATTTTGATGAAAAATTGAATAAAAATGGCAATTTAAGGTAAAGAAAAGTATAATTGCGTAAGTGTTAAAATATTGAGCCAGCACTTCTAAAAACTATCTACTTGAAAGCTTTCGCGTTCATTGTGAAGATGGTTGTCTTGGCTTCCGGAATGAGCTTCAGCTTGTTTGTTTAGCTAACCTACGTTTCTCCGTAACTTGCAATAGGCAGCTTCAGGTTCCTTCAAACTAAACTGTTTTGGCTCCCAGTCTAGTTTGAGGGACTATGAAAATGCTTACTGCAAGGCATGGCGAAGCGTCGGTTAGAGAAACAAACAAGGCACAGCGTCAGCCCAGAAGACAAGAAAAACATTTTTTTAAGTACATCTTTTTAATATTTTATTATAAGTTATAACTATACTTAAAACAACTGTTAAAATAAACTTCGCCCATTGATGTTGTACAGTATAATTAATAACATATAGTACTCATTAGGAGTTTCCCAAAAACTATTTTTCTAAACACAATAGTAGGATTTTTTATACTTCTCAAAATCTTACCAAACAGTTCATTCTTAAGTTGGTATACCAAATATGCAGAATTTATTTTTAAATGTGTCCCATCATATAAAAATATTACAAGCAGATTGTAATCGGATAGAAATAATAAAACACACTCACATGTTGAATTTGTAATAGTTTACCATAGTACTTTTATTTATCTATAATTAATAATTGTTTGACCAGCGTAAATTAGTCATACCGGAAAAAAATCCACAACCAATGGGAATATAAAAATATCAATTTCAATTAAATTGTCGTAAAATTTTAACCTTGCTGTTGCTTGATCTGTTGGGGGAAATGTTTATGTTCCTTCCAGATTTTGTCAAAACTATTTCATAACCATTTTTGATAAATGTATAGAAAAGTGTTCGAGGTTAAAGTTATTGAAGTTTAATTATTTATTAAAAAGTTCTGCAAGTATTAAAACCGCACGAAAATGGTTATGAAATAAAGAAAGAAAGAATAAATATTACTTTGTGAATTACTGTCATTAATAGAAAACCAGTGGAGGAACAGTTTTATCCTTTGTACCAGTTGGATTAGAAATGAAACAAGTGTGGGAAGTTTATTATCATGAAAAAAATATTAAATTTTCAGCGTTTGTGGCACGTAATCCAAATAAAATTCCATTCCTACTTAATTAGAGTTTAAATGTTAGTCTTCAGTTTGGGTTTCAGAATTTCTTGATAAAAGAATCATAAATTGTCCAGAAGCAAATATATATTTACCACAAAAAAAATCTTCTAAAATAAAATTCATGTGGAACTTTTACAAAACCATGAAATAGATTGTAAGGGGATATCAAGGAATAAAACACTCAAAAATCACGCGAAAATTTATACTGCTGATACAGATCATAAAAATTTGGAGTCAAGAAATTAACCCTTTCAGTCACAGTGTCTTCTATACTGGTCGTTGCATATGAAGTGGATTTAATGGTCTGGACTGTACACAGTAGGACATACCGTCCAATGAGAAATGTCCTCTAAGTGTGGGAAACATCATTCGCTGTTAAAACTATATTCCGTAGCCTTATAAACCGCTGATATCGGTAAGAGAAAGCACAGATTGATTTCTTTTGGTGCCGATGTATGACAAAACGTTGTATTGATATAATTACAGTTCCGAAAAAAAAAATTGCTTATAGCAATGGCTAACACTATAGATTTATCTGTAACTGAAAGGGTTAACTTATTATAAAACGCTTCAGTTAGAAGTGAAAGAAATAACACTGTACAATAATACGAGTGGGGTGATATATATATACACACACACACAATTAATGACTCACTAATGTTTCCAAACAGAACGGTATAATGTCGTATGAGAATTTGATTAATTAGGAGTTTAATGCTTTATTGTTTTAATAACACAACTAAAAATAATTAATTACACTATTATATTGGTTTTTCCAATTTAAATATTTAACAGATAATCATTTCTAAAAAAAACACAATAAGTGCAATAAAATTTCAAGAGTGTTAAAACTTCATAGTAAACTCATTAATGACGATATTGATAAAAATCTTAAAAAAATAAAACTGGGAGTTTTTTCTTTTAAAAGATATTTCATCCATCTCAATTATGTTACATGCTTTAGGAGGAATGGTGGATACATTTCTAATATTTAAATTACTTGAATAAACAAGTCAAAATAAAACCGAATTACAATAAAACAATTATTTGAAAATAGAAATGCTGGCCACGCATTTTTAGTAAGAAAAACTTGAAGGTGAACAAAAAATTAAATTAACTTTAAGCAAGTCATACAAATATATCATCTAAATTTTATGTAAAATTATTTTTAATGTTATAATATTTACTTCCATATGTATAGTACATTTAGTTATGTGAACAGTTATTAGTATCCCATCAAAATGTTATTCAGAATGATGCAAATATTTATTACTTTAATTTAGTGGTGCTAGTATTCCGATTGAAGTAATAGATTATTTTATAAATAAATTGTATCTCGAAGGTGGTAAAATTATAAATTTTACTCTGTTATTTAGAGTTACTTTTTAATAGCTTTAGTTATACTTTCCAAATGTTCTTCGAAACTTTGATAAAATTTATTTTTATTAAATAGTAGATGTAACAGAAAAATAAAATTTTGCTTTGGATATATGTTTTAAAATATACGAGGAAGTAAATATCTGTGGCCTTAATTTAAAAAATTGTGAATGAATTAAATATATGATGCGACCCACTTATTTTGTTGTTCCAGGTGACACAAGCAAGAAAATATTTAATGCGTGCTGTACTTGAGCCGACAGAACTGTTGTTTCGTTGCAGCAACTAGTAACATGCAGGGTTGGTTCGTGTTCGGTTATAGTGATATGAACCATTGAAAATCTAGACCATATGCAAGTTATGTCATAAATGAGTATGAAAATTAGAGTTCAGTAACTTAAAACCCCTAACACACATATATTTAACAGCGATGTTTACATCTCACATTTGTCTTTGCAACAACAATTGTATCTCTTACTTTCTTATGTTTTCTCAATAATATACTTACAGTTATGTTACAGTTCACAAAGAATTTCTAAAATATGTGACACAAAATTACTTCCATATTAATTATACAATATTACTTCCCAAGATGATTAACAATTTACTTTCTCAGGACTATATTGAACACTTAACATATATGTATATGCATATATTTCAGGTTGTGGGCGACAGGTTCCTCAACCTCACTACTAAGTTATTTTCCTACTTGCACGCACAACAGCCAACACAGCATCCCTGTCAAACCAGTGATGAGGGAACCCTCTCCACCCGATAACTCTCAGATGTAAATAGTGCTCTCTGGTCCAAGCCATCTCACACACTTCCTCCTTCTTAGTGGCGATCTTCAAGTACAATCATCACCAATGCCTATCATTTACCATGCCTTCCACTATGTGTGCCATACCCGCCTCAGTGGCTCTAAATCACGGATTCCATCCCGAGAAATGACTTTCCTCAATTCTGTCCTGTAGTACCACAGGTGCTTTCCTTCATCAAAAGGTATGCAAGTCACTCAGAATGTGACGATTTATGTGGCTTTATCACTATCGAACGTCATTAAAATTTGCACGAATATGTTCCCAAAATACCGATATAAAAGTTTAATTCTGTGCCCTTATACTTATTATCTTGGACAGACCTCTCGCTCTCTTTATTTCTCATCTTCAGTAGCTGGAACTCGTAGCGCAATTATTCAGCTAGGTTGACGGACAATGCCCGACAGACTATCGCTTTCTCTGACCAAGCTTTCTAAGCGGAATGAGTCGTATAGTTGCAAAACCGGGCGGATCATTTTTTTCTTTCAGAATTGTGTTAGCGCTGTAGTTCATTATCCCATGTCGGTCTCTATCACCCTCTGAGAAAAGAAAGTTTCACAACCTGCGGAATCACGTTGTTATAAGCGTGTGAAGTAAGGGGTTAGTTTGAAAAGCTGATATGTAGCTTTTCACATGCAAAACCAGATACATCCATCACCGCGCCATGCGCTGTGTGCTACTGCGCATCAGTATATTCCCGCCTGTAAGAGTTGTTCTCTGCAGTGGAAAGTCGCTTACGCGCGTAGCGTTGTTTCTGGGATACAAGTGTGTTTATATGTGTATTTGCTTTTGTTTGTGTGTTCATTATGGATTGTCATGCAGTGGAATCCACGGATCGGCCACGCAAGAAGCAGTGCCATGAAGATCGTGTATTTTCGAGCATTGAAAAAGAAATAAAGAGCACTAAGGTAATAATTGATCAACAGGAACATACCAATATGTTTGGAACTGTTATTCCTCTTGCAAAAAGATACTTTGATTGGAAAAGTAAATTTCATAACACAGTATGTCCTTCTACTCAATCGCACTTCATTTTGACCTCTGCAAATAGTTTTTTTCTTCAAAAGAACCTCAAAGGGAGATGAAGTTCTCATTGAGGGCAAATTTTCCTATTGAATTGAGATGGAATGTTACAATAGTGCTTGCAAATCTTCGAAACGAATCAAGGACTAGAAGTCTCTTTCTTTAATACCCCCTGGAATGGAAATATTTCCGTTGAAGTTACGAGACGTGCCAGTCCTGCTTGCAAAATGTTTTGGTGATGACTGATTGTCTTTGAGGTGCCTATATTATTTCAGAAACATTTTTCAATGACATGTATACGAGGTTGTGTCCGTTGAAGATTATGTTAGTACTAAGGACAAAGACGAGTGTTGCCAACAGAAGTGTGAAATTTACGATTTGCTTGTTTGGTGCTCATATTGCAGAGTGACCTTTAGAGTTTACTGTTTGATTGTTTATTTATGTTCAACAATATTCTTCGTTCAGGCATTCAACTAACACCAGCGTCAATGCTTATTCAAAATTGATATATCCTTTGGGCTTTGTGGGCCTGTCCAGTTTAACATATACATAGTGCTAAAATTTTTTGTTACGTTGCAAAACCACTTGCATTCAAAATGTCGGTTCAAAACCAGATGTATCCAAACTATAATCCTAAATATTTCGTAAACCATAATGTCAGTGAAGTTCATATTCTCCATGAATATGTATCCAGTCCATACATAAATGATATCTGACTGCCACATTATTTAATATTTATCCAATAGATTTATACAGTTTTTGTGTCTCCTGACAAATTATTTTGTGATGTATATGGTTTTGGAACTAGACCACTATTATATACGTGCTTGACTCCCCTCCCACATGCGGGAATCGTGCCGGACGATGCCGTTTGTCGGCGGGTTTTCGCGGGAATCTCCCGTTTACAAGCCATTTCATTCCTGCGCTGCACCATACTCACCTCAATCACCCACATCGGCTCTCAAGACCTCGATATTAATAGCCGCCCAAATCACTTCATTCATTCATTTAACTCCCCTTCCACTCAACCCCCTCACCAACAGCATCATGAAACAATAATGAGGGATCCAACGCCGATCAAGAACTTTCTACAGTTATTGTATATATTATAAACCAGACATCAACTCAGTTTTGGCGTAACACAATAACAATTGTGGAAACAAAGCCGTGTGTCAAAGGGAGTAGAAAAAGAATAACTCCTGAAAAGTGTATCAGTTCTGCTGAAAACTTTCACACAAAAAAAAAAAAAAAAAAAAAACAAGCTAAAACCGTAATAGAAAATCCAACAATATTTACAAATTAAGTATTTACACATGTGGTTTATATTGGGCACTGATAAGTCATTGGAAAAGAAGAGCTAATATAGAAATGCCCCACGTAATGTGTACCATTGCAATGGATAGGTAATACGCAACTCTCAGTTGTGTGTTAATAGTGTGTTGGTGACATAGAGAGAAACACACATATGTAAGGGCTTAACCTTGAAGATTGGAAGTTCTGGGCGTTGAATAAAGGATACTTGCCTTAACACACATGGACAGAATACTGACACATAAAATATGAGGATCTCAATACTACCAGCAAAGATACAAGGAGCAAAAGCCCATTGGTGAATCATAAGTTTAATGACCAACTATTTTTATTAATCAGCAGTCTCATCAATTAATAATATTCAAATAATATTAAATGCAGCGTAAGTAATTCAATTAGCTTGTAGCAAAATGCCAACCTTATTATGTAATTAGGCAGTCATTATCAGTGAAAATTTGTTGTGTTCTCTCACAAATATAAATGCTAATTAAAATGTCACACAAAATTAGTTAGTATTATTCATTGGCTAAGCTCAGAATAGTTAAGTAGAGACAAGAGAAACTTTCACTCAAGGTTTTCGTGAGAATATAAATAAATGTCTGATTAAGTTATTAATCCAGTATTCCAAGTCTCTGCTTCACCTCAAGAGCATAAGGCTAAATACTAATGAGTCTGACATATGTACTGTATTTCTGACAGATTAAATTCAATAAGTACTCAATGGCCCTCTTTGTTTGAGCTCATGACCACTCCAGCGGCCTTAATTCTTCAATTGAGTACAATTTCACATGTTGATGCCGTCAAAATACCACACATTTAATTTATACAAAACTCTGGGCTATCAGCCCTAACTGCCCAGTAGGACTAACCATGTAGCAAGCCACAGTCGCCGACTGTGGTTTTACTGCTGTTATTACTGGATAACTACTGTCACTGAATATTTATGGGTTTACACAAATGACCCTGTTATGGCTGACTGCTGGCAACAGGACACTTGGCATTCCATCAATGGAACGTTAGTAGGATGTTGATGGAAATGAAACTGATGGCTAAGAGTGGGCATACTGCTAATGATCCACAAATGGCTTGCCAACTGTATTCTAGTTATGGCAGCACTTAACTTATGCATTTTGGGCTAATGATGACCCAGAAAACTTATGGGTTCACACAACTGGCCCAGCTATGGTTAACTGCTGGCACCAGGATATTTGGCATGCCAATTATGGCACACTGATGAAATGTTGATGGAAATGAAACTGATGGTTGAAAGTAGGTGAACTACTAATGGTCCAAAAATGGCTTACCAACTGTATTCTAGCAATGGCCCCACATAACCTATAAGCATTGCTGGTGAAAGTATGGGTAATCATCTGTAGGCTATTTGATGGCTATGAAGTGGTACATCGATGGACCATTGCTGGTGCAATTGTGCTTATGGGAATTTTTATGGTTCCCACTTTTCGCAGATAGCTGTTTCAAACTTCACACAATATACGTATATGTGTGTGTCTAATATAATTATAGATCATATGATACAATGAGAAGATTATTTGTAAGTACATAGTGATGGATATATCTATGCAAAAATGCTGTAAATTCAGTATTAGGTGTGACTTCGTAACTGGTATTGAATAATTTGATATATAATTCAAATGAGAAGTTAAAAAAAATTTCCGACCGCCTTAAGAAAAATTGCATTGAAGGGCTTTTTTTTTTCACATCACTAAAATATTTATATATGCCAACTGCATTAACAGATGAATAAAATTCAGATGACATGCATACTGCTAAGAATTACATTAAAGGTAAGGTTTTGTTTTAATATCGCGATTCAGGTAGGAAGTTTTCTCTCAACGACAGCATTTTTTTTGTTTATCTGTATCGTTTTCAAAAACCGATTTGGTCACTTGGTAAATTTTAAGGCTATGTAATAACTGGTGTAATTTATATTATACTAGCGATTATTAATAATTCAATACCAAATATATTCTAAATTAGTTCACTGTAAGGGTCGTAAGTTCGCCGCCCGCCCCCCTTTTTCAGGTAAGCATAAGATTTTTATGGCATGTAATGTGTTCAAAAGTGAAGAAAACTAAATTTAAAAACAATGAAAAATTGAGAATGATCCAAAAAATTATTATTTTTACGATATAGTTTTTGACATATGGTAGAAGCATGCCTAGCCATTAGTAGGCCACCAGGTGGCTGTGAAGTTGTACAGTGATGGGTCATTGTTGTTGTAATAATTTGGGCCATGCTTGGGACATTTGTGTTCACCACACCTGCGCCAGCTTTGGGTAGAGTATAGCTAGTTAGTGGTGCCACTTCAGGACCATCAATGGTGTCGGGTACATGCCAGCTGTTGGGCAACATTTGGCTAACTTGGCATCTGACTGTAAACCACATTTAATAAGTCGCCGAGGTCTAGTCACAATAATCAAATAGTCACTCAAAATACTAAATTCAAAATAATCTCACTGCTATAGGACTTATCTCTAAAGCTTGTTCGAAAAAACCTCTCATATAGTGACATCATGCTCAGCTGCCAACTTCAGTGAAACATACAAATGACTGAAATTTAACAACGCTGAAAAAAAATAAAGGAAAACAAACTGCTTTTCCAAATTACAAATTACACAAAATAATTAACACTACCAAACCATACACGTAATTATGTAAATGTAGGCCATTGCCAATATGACTGTCAATTAGGTTCAAAATGATATGCTACAAGTATCAGCAATATCACCATAAACCAATAATTTGGCAAAGGAACATAAAAAAGCTCTAATCGTGGGATGTGTCATGACTACACAGATAAGTACAATTGTAAAGTAACCGAAGAAAATAAAGCATTCACCTACTGCATGCGAGACATGTAGGATAACAATCACTATGTAAATTTCAATAAGAGCCCGCTTTATTAAAATGCCTTCAATTTGAAGCTACAAATAATATATTGTGGAGACAAATAAACATACTAATTAGTAGGACATATAAGCTTGCAACGATCAGCAGTTTCTGAATCAAAGGTTGTAAAGTTCGCTCATGACAGTGACCTTCATGTCCTGTTTCTGTAACTACATATACTGCATGGAACAGTGATCGTAATTCTAGGATTTGTGGTAACGGTTTGAGAAACTCGAATGCCTAGGATCTGAATGAGAAACAGCACTGTAAGCACAGTGCTTCATGAAACCATTTAGAAATAATAATGTACAACCATTCAGAAAAAAGCGATTTTAGACCTATATTAAATGTTGGTGAGTTCGTGGTACTACTACTCGCACGATGTCTTGAGTTCATAGAGATAATTGGAGTAATATTATTCGAGCACTAGGAGGAGGATGGGCAGTAGAGGAGCAAATGCAAATTCCATGTCGAAGAATGGTATTCAACTGAAATGGATGCCAGTATCATGGCGATCAATCGTTATCTACTAGCGAATTTCCCCATAATCCAAAATCAACACGAATAACTTTCCATAGATTTCTCACATGTCTATGACACAGTCACAGCTGGGTGTGACTTACTACCAGTAAGGTGGCCAAACTGATTGACGAAGTCAGAAGATACCACTTTATACAAAATATGTTAACATGAAATTAACATAACTTAAAATGAGGACTATACAGATTCGTGATGGGGCTAGATGGCATTTGTAAATGTACTTCAGGAGAACCTCTAGAGGTACAGCGAAGAGTTTTCTGACAGTCCAAACCAAAATGCAGAACCCCTAGCCCCATTAACCTAGGTTAAAAAGAAAAAAATAGTATGGATATCGCAATACAGACAGAAATGCAGAATTTAGAAAAGACACACGAAGAACCAAACAGATGTAAAAGAAGATTAGTAACCATGGAAATATACGGTCTAAAAATAATACATTTTCTGTGAAACTAAATGGCATATGAGAAAAGCATAATAATCCATAAGGGATTTGATACAAAATATTTTTTCAATAAAAGAAGTCGAGAAGATCCTTGAAATAAATGAAAGGATCATCATATATCAATGAAAAAACTGAAAAACTGATTAATGCACTTCTCTGCTAAATGATGGAAAATACCACAAGGTTGATCTCCATGAAGAAAGAAGGATACGAACGGAAGAGATAGAGGAAACAACGCATGCAGTAGATATGATACTGAAGACTTGACACAATAATACAAGAAATGAAAACAAAAAGGCACCTGAATTAAATGAGTAGCATATATGCAAGAATAAGACTTAGCTTGCTAACTACAACAAATGAGTGAAGGAAGAAATCGTCCTTAACGCTTGAAAGAAAGGGATACTCAAAACACGGAAGATAAGGTTATACTCAACAAATGACCATTCTTCAAGTACTTTCGCAGATGTTAGAAAAGTTACCGATGAACACTATTGAGCTATCTAGAAAATGACATACATATCTGACCATTTAGGAAGAGCAGAAGGGCGGAATGTTAAGTCCTGAAAGGGATTAAGAATTTCAATTAACCATTCCATACATAAATTATGGTCTTCTTTCTGGATGTAAGGTGATAATACGACAATGCATGGTGGCCAGAGATAATTCGGCATTTAAAGACGGTACCATATCCAAAAAACTAATGTTTTGATTCTGGACTATTTCTAGAACAGGACCAACATATATGAGCCAAAAATACTGGAGTGGACAAGACGTCCATAAATTTCAATGCTGGGCCTATTAATAAGGAACATTCTTTTCGATGGCTCCTTCCCTTATATCTGCAAGAAGAATGTCAAGTATTTGCATATGTGAATGAAGCATTCGTACTAATCAAATCCTGGATTCGGAGAAAACTGGATATGAAGTCTGAATAAATACTTCATATCATAGAAGAGCGGAGAAAAATTGCTAAGCTCAAATTCACACCTGAGAAGAGAAATACTGTGTGATAGCAGAAAACAATTTGAGATTACACAATCGTGATATTAAATATTTTATGTCCAAGGAAGTGATGCTGTTCAGTAAGATGCGAGCTGTGTCCTTGACTCCTCGGGAACTAGGATAACATATACTGATACTCCTAAAGCAATAGCTACATATGGATTTTTACACAGGAATGTGTTCTTGGTTATGACCGAGAAGCTACCCTTACAGACACAACAATACTAGACCATACAAAACCACATCAGCCAAAGCTTTACAAGTAATGACAGGGGCAATCTCCCTAAATTCTAGTAAGAGAAAGGAAAGGTAAGCAATAATGGAAGATACTGCAAGAAATTCGGCTATGAAGAACTAAGAAACAGGAAGAGAGACTAGCAGGTGAGATGACATTGTTCGGAGAAAAGGTGGGGCCACTTATGTGATATTCTCATATTAAACAGGTAGATCGATTTGTTATTGAATCGTAATTGATTATTGCCTATCAGAGACGTTAACTGTACATGAAAACTCAAGGTGGGATTTTCATAGTTTCATACTTATATGATCTCCACTGCATCTATGTTTCAATAATTATATAATATCTAGCATGAAATCTTGTACCAAAATTAAAAAATTTACAGACAGCACAAGGAATTAAGTTAAATTTATCCGAGTATAAAGACTTGAATCCAAGCACAATGATGGCAAATAAGGATCGTTCTTGCATTTTCCAAGACTTTGGAATATTGGTAATAAAGATATTAAAATTAATCCACGAATACAAGATGCAAAATCAAGATCTATTGGACGAAAAATTCAATTACTGATAACTCTAACCTTGAAGAGGCAAATTGTCCTAATAAGTCCAGAACACCCATTTACAACACATATAAGACTGCTATGAAGTACTGTATTGACAGTGAACCTTCTTCTTCTTCATGCATTAAGATTTTATGGCTTGTTGCAGTCTCCAAGTAGGCCTATTTTGAACCAACCACCCTTTCTTTGGTAATCCGGTATTCCTTTTTCCTGTTGGTTTATAACATATTATTTGCTTGGGATGCCTTGTATCTTCATGTTCTAGCCAATTTTTCCTGTGCGATTTTATCTGTCCATTTAAATAATTAATGTTTAACTGTTTTCTTATGTCTTCATTTCTGGGCTTCTCTCTTCTTGTAACTCCTATGACTAACCTCAGAAATATTATCTACAATACTTGTAACCTACATTTGTCTTTATTTGTCGTTGCCAAGTTTCACTACCATATAAGGCTCCTGGAACTGCCATGGTCTTATGGCATTTTATTATTGTGTCCTTCTTTAAATGATTTTTTAGCATTCTCCTAATCGTCCCGCGTATTTTAGAGAGGTTTTAAATTTTATTTGTAAAACTTACTTTTTTTTTGTCTGATAAAGTGCATCCTACAAAATTTTAACTTATGCACTTGTTCAATTATCTTATTAACTATAAATATTTTCTTTTTTAATATACATGTAGAAAGTGTATGGCCCTAAACAAGTTGCCGGTTTCCCCAATGGAGAAAGACAAAGGCTTCTGTAAATCATTCTTCGGAATGTGACATAAGCTAAATGAGGGAGGATTCCCTACCCTCTGAAGACTTCTAAAGATACGACAATGTTAACAGAAATAGAAAATGAACCAGGAAGTTGCAACAAATAAGGACATTAATCAAAGGCAATGAACAGTGGATACGATTCAGGAAGAGCAATGATCCAAGCAAAAAAAAAGGAACCAACAATGGAGGACTTAATTCCTGAAGAAGTGACCAGCTGCAGGAGGAGGGGGGAAGAAGAGCTTAACAGGTCCCCCTTCCCAAGCAGCATGCTAACACTGACTGAATTAATCTAAAATATTAAAACAATACTAGTAGTTATTGTAACTACATGAGACATAAAAACTAGAAACATTTAGACCAGAGGCAAGTGAGGCATCAACAGTAAAGAGATTTACCTGCACAAATAGTGTGTGTTTAAGTTAGTCGTCAACATATTAAGCAAGTATCACCAACAAGTTCTTGAATGCTGCAGCATCACTCAGATTCTAACTGTGCAGTGTGATATTTTATTTACACTTCTCCAACAGTTTACTTTTCCTCTTCGCCAGTGATATAAGTCACTGTCCTTTCAAGCTGAAGTTGTTTAGAATATTAAAAAATACAAAACCACATTTTTACTCTGCAATGTTAAAAACATACGTAAGTTATGTTTCGATTAGTGTTAGCTCATTTTTTTGTTACTAGTGTTGACTCTTGTGTCTAATTATTACTATAGTCTATTAATGGTTACTTCCAGCTTTCCTGAAGTCCTACTTAAGATCTATTTTCTAGCTATTGGTCTACGTCACGCAAACAAAGCTTCACCAAGTATAGAAAAATACACCAAAATATTATAATTCATATGCAAAACAGACAGAACATTTTAATACAACTAGAAATAACACACTTTTATATAATTTAATATAATCATAACTTTAAAATGCTTGTAATTTGTAATATAATTAGTGAACAAGCTAACATGGCATACATATCAGTGATTTTTCAAAGGTTCAATTCAAAAAGTGTGAAGAAACCACGAATAAACTGTAGGTGAGAGTAACGTGTCTTAATTTGATGTGTTTTTGTGGTCTGTCAGTCAATGCTATTAGTTGCAGATCTAATTTCGTTGAACGCTCACACCATGCCTGGGTCGAATTCCTGCGACACTACATAGGAGAGGAAAAGGGGACTGGAATAATTAAGTGGACATGTTATACCACTTTTGTGTACAATATCACGCCGCACACCAGCACGGTTTCACCCCCCACGAACTTAAGTTCGGGCGACTCCCGAATATCCCCGGGATATTGAAAAAAACCTGTACAAAGGACAGAACAAGAAAAGTATGTGACACAACTCAGAAGTAAACTGCAGTTGTTGTACCAACGGGCTAAGGAGAACCAGTTAAGCACCAACCTTAAACTATTGAGCAGTACGATAAGATGGCATCAGAGTACTATTTCCAGGCGGGAGATAGGTCTAGTTGTTCGACGAGTTGATTAGATGGAGCCAATAGGAAAAGGTTGGCTAGCCAATGGGTGGGACCCAACCGGATAACTAAAGTAGAATGGGTGCTGTGTACACTGAAAAACAAGGGAACAAACTGCCAAAGGTCCACGCCAACCAACTGAAATGGTTATTTATTAATGTGTTGTGGGTTGACGATGATCAGGAGCCTGTTCTGGGTGAGCGTCGTGGCAAAGTACTGTGATCATGTAAGTTTGCCTTTCTCTCTTGGATGCTAAATACAAGCAAGTGAATAAATATTACAATATAACTAAGTTTGTGCTGCATATGCGGCAAGTCGAATAATCACTGTAAGTGCACATCTGTTTTACGTAATTGTTAAACCAGTGTTGTCTTAATAAGTAAAAATTGAGCTTTATTGTTTGAACTGGTTGACCCGACCAATGGACACAGCAGGAAGAGGCGAGGAATTGTTCGTATTAATCAACCATTATTTACATCTCGGCAGATGTGTCTTACTCTATTGAAAGCTATTTCTATGTAATAATAGGAATAAATGTAAATGTAATAGGAAGTTTGAGTAAAGTGTTGTTTGGAGTTTTACTAGATGACGACGATACGAACTATTACAATGAGCATATCTGCAAATTAGAAGCCGAAAAATCAAAATTTCTTAATTCTGGTGAAAGATCAGATGATCGTTGTCAAGTCCATCCTTCAAATGCTAAATCATTGTGCCCACGCCATAATGATTTACTGTAGCATGCAAAGGACAAGAACGACGATACTGGGAACAGGCAGACTGACTTTCTTTAAAAAATGTAGGTTCTTGGGAGAAAAATTAGTGATTCAGAGTCAATATAACATTCCTAGCAATTAAAGCAACAGGGACCTAATCCCACCTCTTGCATTAGAATATGAGCGCTGCAAAACAATACACGACAGTGTGAATATAGACCAGGTGCTCATGAACTTACTGGTGGGGAAAAGAATATTAAACTTAGAGGACTTAAAATTGTTAGAACATAAAATAGAGTCTGTGAAACGGGCAGTAAGCAACGAGGATAGGAAGCTTGCGCATTGTATTATAAGTGTGTCGTATGTCCTGATGTGTGTAAGTACTAAGTGCCTTTGTAGTCATTATTGTCATAATTTGTGTTTGTCGAAAATATAAATGGTTCAGTTGGTCAAACTTGTGTAAGAAAGACTGTTGTGTCAACACTAAATGTTACATTGTGAATCAGGTAAACACGGGGAACAGGCGAGAGCGCTCGCCACTGCGGGCTAGATCACACAATACTGCATATGCCACACAACGTTATTCGAGGGTGCTCATCAGTTATGTGAGATAAGGGAAACCATAGAAATTGATGCAGTAACTTCTTCTGGATAGCAAGGAACCCCTCCTGTTACCGTTTGCAAAAGGTAAGCCACACATTACTCTGTTCTTTGCTTTCCCTAAGAGGGAAGGAATGTGTTATGATAGGTGAGTGAAGGTAGAGCTTAAGCCCACGACATGATATCCATAATCTACTCAGGTATGTATGTTATATATTAACTAATAAGTCAAGTTCTCTGGTAGCATGGTAACGGACATACGTTTTGATGGGCCACGGAACCTTCAGCAGCGTCCAGGCCACGGATGCTAGTGTGTGCTTAGAATCAACAGATAATCAATAACTGTTTTAGACGGGTAAGGCCAGGCAGCCGGACCACGCCAGAGTTTGTGAACGAATGTTTGCATGACCGTTGGTTTTGCTGTGCCCGGAGGCACGTTGGGTACTGGTGATACCGACTGGACTGTATGCTCAATGGTGGGTTCAGGGAGCAAAGGTCCGACCACGTGACCTGAAGGGCAACCCATGACGTCAGGAGCACAGGTGGATGGGGGAACACAATGGGACGGGAGAAGGCAGCCAGGACCGAGGACTGCCAGGAGGCAATGCGAGTTCTGTAATGAGACTTGATTAATAAATACTGTGATGTCTGTACGTCTTTGTTTTGGAGTGCTCCGCACTAACTTCACAACGCCCTAAGAGTTGTGTGGCACCGCTCGACGGCCGAGACGACTGGTGTCTGTGGCTGCCTTGTGTCGCCAGAGACCGCCGGACACAACAGTATATCCCGACTCCTTTCACAAATATATACCCCCAATCCATAACTATACCGCCCAAAATTTTATCTGTGGAAAATATATTTGTAACATCATCAGCTTTATACAATTTTTCGAGAACCTGTAGATACAATAGAAGATAGATAGTAGGAGATATGGGACAGGAGAATGGAGAGTCGATCAATTTGTAATGTTAATGACATTGAGCTGTCGGCCATATTGTTCCAGGTTGCTATATTGTTTCCGGTTGCAATATTGTTTGTGACCGCCATTTTTACATCCACCAGATTGTCTTATTCTTTTTTCTCTCAAAATTTCCTATTCTCGCTTTCAAATATACTGTTTCTCTCTCAAATTTCTCGTTTTATTACCTCGAAATATCTCAAATTTACCCTCTATTGTAGTATCAGATTCTCATAAACTAATATTTTTCGCTTTCCCACCAATAAAGTCGCATTTCCACCATATTGACAGCTCCTACATTAAAATCGCTATAATGTTAAGCTGCTACATTAATAGCCTTATTTAGATAAAATTCATAGTGCTTTACAATTTGCTTCAGTGAGTCCATTTTAGGTCTGAAGAGACAGGAGTCATCTTGAATTCAATGGGCTATAAAATTTAAATAAGAAATAAATAAATATATATATACATATAATATTTTATTTAACTTCTAAAATCTACAGATATAAATGTTTCAAGTGTAACAGCTCTGATATGTGTCACAATATTGCAACAATAAGTAGTACATATGTGATACATAATATATGAAATGAATGTACAATACGACTTAGCTGTGTCGATAGCAGGAAATAACCACAACTCTGCTGATGTCTTGGCATCATCCTTCACTGGTGTAGAACCCAGGAACAGCTCCCCCGCTCACCATGGACAGCACATCTGCGGGTGGTGGTCAGCGAACTCGTCCTGCTGGAACAGCTGAGGTGGGTACAGAATCGGAACCTCGTCAGAATCCGCAGCCAGTAGCACTCCTCTCGAGGAATTGGCTCTCCGAACACCAGACACCGCGTCGTCCTAGGTGCGAAGTCGAAAACCCCGAAGTCCTCCTTTACTGGGCCTTTCTTCTTTCCGGGCTCATCGTACAGCTTATGTCGAATTACTTCTTCTTTTAAACATATACAGGCTTAGCATTTCAATAGTGCGTGAATAATTATGCATCGCCATCGTAAATGTCAAATTTTGCCAATCAAATATTATAGATTATCTTTCATACTCAGGACTGACTGCTTTTCTGAGCTGGCCTCTCACTGATTCCAAATTAGAATGAATAAGTTTTTTGTTCTATCAAACTATTATTCGAAAAATCAATAAAATGTGATAGGCCGGCTGGTGTGGCCTGATTATTTTGAGAAAACGAAATCTAGTGCTTGTTACAAAGACAAATATTCATGCAAACAAACCATAGATGAACATTAAACTTAAATACCATACGCAACACAACTGTCCAAGTGAATAAGTTTACACATATCACATTGAACATACGTTAAACATCTTATACATTGCATTAAAGTTTGGCATTTAAATCAAATTTAAAGACATAGAATAATCATTATAAAGTCATAAATATTGAAGTGTTACACAAGCGACATGTCTATGGAATCGTATTTTCAGGGATAATGTTATGATGCTACAACCATCGATTCGGTAAAGTATAATTTATAAAATAAAAGTTATGTATTTGATTTTATATTTTTTATTTAACTTTCAAAAATGTGTATTGAGTAATGCGTCCACACTTTCGTCTTTTTCCTTTACAGATACGAATATTTCGTCATAAAATATATTCACATGGCTATGACCAGCACCACAATATTGGATTTTATAATCATATAAATAGATTAGTAAATAAACAATGTGTCATATATGTTCGGAGTTGCATTTTAAAGTCGAATGCTAAACTTAGATTATTCGCACTCTTTCGACGCCATATTGAATTTAGTTTGCATAGGAACAATTTTTTTATTTTTCGAATACGGCCTGATTATGTAACCAGACTGAGCTTTAAGTACAAAGCAGTAATTTTCTTACCACAGGACATGTTTTAAGTGCATCTTGTCTATATGTGACCCCCACGATATTATAAGCCTAATTGGCTATCATTTCCGAATTGTATAAGTTAGTCACCAAATTCGGACTTTAGGTACTTCTCCTAGCACTGATCAGTATGATATGGCTCCTTATGCCTTAAATGCTTTTATAAGCATAGTTGGCTGCCATTTTAAAACTGCTGAAGATACCGCTGCCAAATTCATATCATAGATGTCACCCCCCCCCCCCCCCAATGACGAAAAGGAACAGAGGGCAATTACGCTTTAACCAATCTTATAAGCATAGTTAGCTATAATTTCCAAACTGATGAAGCTATAGTCATCAAATTCATATCATATGCATCACCCCCGACGAAAATATCTGCAGGGTCAAGTATGCCCGAAGTCCACTTATAAGCTAAGTAGGCTGTCATTTCCGAACTGTTTAAGTTATAGTCGTCCAATTCACAACATAGGCATCACTACTGATGGCGAATAGGGCGGTAGAGTCAAGTATGTCTTAAGCTATCTAATAAACATAGTTTGCCACCGTGACCCATCCACCAACGCTATAGTCACCAAATTCATATCACAGGCATCACTCCCGACAACGATCAGGTTGGTACGGTCAATTATGCCATAAGCCCTTTTATAAACATAGTTGACAAACATTTCCCCGACTAAGCCAACAGGAAATGGGTGCCAGTCGAGGTCTAAATTGTGTATGTATGTGTGCGTGTGTGTGTGTATATATAACCTGTTAACTTATACAAATCATGTTGTGTATCGAGCGACCTGTCTATGGATTCGTATTTTCAATAATAATTTAATTGTAATGTAACTTTCATCAATTATAAAAAGTAGAATTTTAATTGTAAAATTTTCTTTATTTAATAAATTTTTTTTTTTATTTCACTTTTAAAACTTACAGAAAAAATTATGCTGAGCAACGTGTCCGTGTATTCGTATTTCCAACGCGGATTCATAGTAAATTATGCTGAAACCATAGATTATAAAAAACATGATTTTATAAATATAATTAATGTATTTAAATATATACATTTCTATTTATGTTGTAAATTAATATATCGAGCAGCATGTCAACAGATTCGTATTTTAAAAGCATGATTATGAAACACTGACCAGCACTATACTGAATTTTATAAGCATAGAGTTGTGTACGTAAATATGCCAATTGTTATATATTCTCGGACTTGTGTTTTCGAGTCGAATGCTAATGTAATGCCATAAAATTTGATTATTCTCATGTATTCGGTATCACATTGACTTAAGTAGACATATGACTTGATCTTAGGGTTTTAAATTTATTGTGTAATGGGCCCAAGCCACGAATACAGGACAGTGGTTGCCTTACCTCAGAATGTGTTTAAAGTGCATTATGCCTATATCGGACTGCTACGAACTTAGAGGCACGGTTGGAAATCATTCAACGACTGCCGGAGTTAGGCACATGGAAATTGGAACTTATCAGACCAGTGTAAGTCTATCCCAGATGAAAAAGGAATTATGTATTACGCTTTTTTATTGGCATTAATGGCCACCATTTTCCATCCCTCTAAGTTATAAACACAAAATTTAAACTACAGGTTTCACCCATGACCTAGATAAAAGCCGTATAGTCAGTTTGTTCGAACACAATGATGGGTACCAATAACTTTAAAATAAAATTTATGTATACTTAATTTTTAAGCTTTAAAACTTAAGATACTTAGTATAATGTGTTGCATGTCTACAGGTGTGTATTTTAAAGGCGAATTCGACTCTGTTACTAGAAACAGCTATTGTATGTGTCTAACCCCCGACAACATACTGGATTTCACAGTAATACCTACGACTGAAGGATCTCAAAGTATGTTGACAAGCACCATATGTATGGACTTGTGTACCCAGTGCCAAAAACGATTTCAATCTGATTGTAAAATATTTCACTTACATTGCATACCTTATAATACATAGGTATTTTTACAAACGTACTAAGGAATGTGTCTGAAGGCAATAAACATTGCATTACAAATGCTTAAAAGAAATGTAGTACTCCTGAACGTTTTTGTTAATGCAAAACTGTTTGGATTCGGGCAGCTGGTATTTCGATAAAACCTAACATGCACACGCACACACACACGCACCGATATGAGCATCGAAGTTCATTAAATATATGTGTATATCGGTCCTTGCATAATTAAGAGTAGTCTGTGTGGTTATTATTCAGAAAGAAGATTAAAATTTCAAGATGTACCGGGACATAAGGGGTGAAAATCAAATCAAAACATATTTTACAAGCATTTTTGACCTTGGATGTATGGTTCCTCAGTTATTAGAAGAAGAAGAATGACATTACATACACAAACTTTAAAGTTAAGATTCAATTATTATTCAGCTATACAGACTACAAGAATGATTCATTTTATTTTTATAACATTTGTAATTAGTAAATTCTAAATATTCTTATGTATAGGGCTTCATACACGTATCGATTAAGTTAATATTTTGGTTTCACATAACATATCAAGACTTGATATATCACACACAGCGTACAGCAGGACATTTCTGGGAGAATAATTCGAATATGGCATAAGAAATTATAAATACTTTTTCTAACGTCTGGGGTTTCAGTCATCCAATTTCCATATTCGAATTTATGGACGTAGATATGCATTAAATATTATTTCAAAGTAGGCATTTCCAAGTTTTGATTTTCTAAACTTGATTCTTCAAAACTAATTCCAACATAACGTCACAACCGATGTTTATGTACGTATTTACAAGTAAAAGTTATGTATGTAATATAAATTAATTTGGTTTTTTGTTTTAAAACTTGGAAACGCAAGTTTATAAGATGGTATCTGAACAGACGCTTATTTCTAAGGTAAATACGAATGTGACGTCACAACCGCTGATTGTAATTTATTTTTAAATCATAGTTATGTATTTAGTTTAATTTATTGCTTTAAAAACTTGGAAACGCTTTTATGTCTTATGATTTGCGTGCAGAGGTTTTTTTCCAAAGGTAAGTAGGAATATAACATCACGACAGTTGATAACGGAAAATTATATGAATAATAATTATACATTAAATTTCATTTATTGTTTTTGAAACTTTGAAATTTAAGTATATCGTGTGACGTATGCAAAAACACGTATATTGAAGAGGGATACCAATATGAAGTCGGAGTATGGGATTATGTGCCTAAAGTAGAGGGCAAATCAGAGAATAGGGCAGTGAGAGTTAGGGTGGATAGCCTGGCATAATTTAAGATGTTAAAACTGCAGTCAGATTTTTTACGAACAATGATCAGATGAAGGAACCCGTACACTGCTGACCAGTTCTGCACGATCTCAAAAGACATCGTGGAGTGTCGCAGGCATGACCAGAGCCAGTGGCTTTATTCTCTACCATCCAGCGACATAAGGCAGCTTCACTAGAGCTAATGTGGCAACACGAACATTCGTTATTCGACAATGTTCTGCACCACATTGCATTTTCTCCGAGTCTAGGTGTGCTGTTATTGTTTGAAAAGAAATTATAGGCAGTATATGCAAGCAGTTCGATTCGAGAATACAGGAATGTTGTCACATGACCTCAAATAATGTTTCAAGCATAGTACGCTCATGTCAGGCCCACCAACTTGGCATTGTTGATTATCATTCAGCAACTGTTGGCTTTATATCAATGTTTAACGTATATCATATTAGATCAATACGAAGCCCAACCAATGTTATATTAGTTGTTTTGCATTTAGCGCTTTTATTAGCATAGTTGCGCGTAATTTAGGCACTTATTGAGAAAGATCCGCCAAATTCACACTATAGTCCACTCACGACCTAAAGCAAACTGATATGATTCACTATACCTTGTAAGAATTTATCGGGGGAACCTGGGTTACAGGGGAAACATTATTTAGATGGTAAGCAGATTTGCATACTAACAATCAACACTGCAAGAAGACTGGATATCCATTCGCTTACCAACCAATTAAAAACAGCACTGCAGTAGTTCATTAACAAGGGAGACCATTCCCTTATTACTCCAGCTCAAACACATGAATGCAGTTGATACAACACAAGACACAACAGCGAACAGGAGTCTGCTAACGACGTACATATTATCCGATGAAAGGCATCCAATGGTGAACTGAAAATATTTAATGCTAAAAAATATTTAACTAGATTCAAACTAGAGTTTCACCTTGAGTGACTAAATTAAAATGTGAGGAAATCAGCATGCAGCAACTTTATGATAATGTCTGTTATGTCTGTTAAAAATACCAATTATGTATCAAGTGTCAGGTAACCGGCAACAAAGTCTTTCACTGTGCCTTTCATTGCAAAAAATAAATACCTAAATGTTCTGCTGTGTAAATGAATCAGTTGGCTAGATTTAAAAAATATTCTCACGCAACAAATTCAAATTTCAGTTCGTAAGCTTGCATATAAAATAAAGAAATCTTCTAGTTAGCAATAAAATAATTACGGTAGAGCAATTTAAGAGTTCTCGGGCATCTCGTGACAAACCATAAGATGCTTTGTAATAGTGCTGCGGTGTTTCCCCGCGTATAACATATTTCTTTCACAGCGCGAGTGTCAAAAGAAGATTTTCACGCGAGCCGTTCGGAGGTATGGCTGATACTGCGTGTAACATAACACACATGTAAAATAGAAGACTAAAAAATTATTCTATACTTGTAACACATCACAACGTTAGCATTACGTCAATATATAAACAAGTGTGTAAAATGAATTTGCATACAACTTGATGTGTTAATATAAGCAAATAATATGCGCAACGTACCAGATACTACAGTAATAAGTCTTTAAGTCTTTTATGTTCATAATTTATAGCCATTTTCAAAGCATGTATGTAAGGGGTACAGGATTGATTCGTATATGTCATTACCAACTACGCTAGACACCATATTAAATTTTATAGTCGTTACCATGTATTTATATTGTTCTAATAATTTACTACGTTTAACTTTGAAACTAATCCTGGTCACGAATATACCCGAATTCATTAAAACATATATTATATAAAATATTTTGACAATTAATTTGTTCACTTGTTAAAAAAAAAAGACAAATATTTATTTATTTTTGCAGATGTAAATACGTACTTATTATTTTCATTGCACTGCTAAACTCACACATTGAAAAATCGTACACCTTATTAAGGCCTTTAACTGTAACAAATGTGACATGGTCACTTGAAAAAATCACGAAAACTTTATTACAGCTTATCATAAAAAAAGCCTTTTACACCCACGGAGCCTTTCGTTTATGCTTTGCCATTATTATAAATAAATGATTTTTCAGTCGAGAATCGAACCTTGTTCATGGTATATTACGAAGCGCTGCTATTAATCATTACATCCCGCCCCGTATATATTAGAGTCACAGACATAGTGCATATATGCACATAAATGGTTTATGAATTATTACTCTGTGCTGAGGTGAATAAGAAATCAGCTGGAAAAAAATGTTTGTCACATCATCTCGGCATACTCTAAATATTTTCCTATTAATATAAATATGGTTAAATTAAGCAGGCACTCGCAGATCATTCAAGCAGTAGCAGCAGCAGAACAGTCCAGCTCTCCCCAGCATAGGTGAAACAACAGGCTGGCGTTAAGGTCACAGCTCCAGCATTATTTTTTACTCCCAGCACGATAAAAAAAAAAACATTCCTTCGTCAATAGCACCAAGCAGTAGCCACAGAGTAGATAACTACACCGAAACGAAATGTGGTGGTCCCTTTGATGTGAGTGAACACATTCGCCGATTGGCTTTGCAAAGCTCTGTACTAGCCCATGTGAGTGGTAGTAGGGGCATGCCGATTCTACTTCACTAATGATTAATAGGATTACCAATTTTATATCAAATTGATTGATAGGATTAATCGTTAAACCAATCTTAAATCGACAAAAATATCCACTAATGTTAATACAATTTATTAAATTGTATGAAAATTATATTGATATATCCAATTAATTTAACAAAATTTAATTTCTGAATTTTGTGTGAATTGATAAGCGTACAGTTTGGTGCAAGAGTGTGGTAAGGGTGTTTGCTTTACTTCTATTTTTGCGAGGGTAGATGTCCTCACACTTGGTGGTCTGACGTTGTACTGAGGTGTGATGTGTTGGGGAAGGGGTGTATATAGGTATTGTGTAATATTTATTTTCAATGGTATTTAGTTCCTTCTCGTCTGGCAGGTGATTGAGGTAATGGCATATTTCTGCGAAATGAAATTATTAAGAAATACGTAATGAAAATTGATATATCTTATTTAAAATGAAATACACAACGACAGTTTAAAAATCCAATTAAAACGAACATAACTATATGACTATTCTGGTGTTATAAAGAAATCAAGTAACGAACTATTTCCCTACAGAGCCCAGCTATCATGGTGGTGTAGAGATTGCAACGAGTTAATAGGATTCAAAACATGTATCAATATATAAATTACACTACTTCAATTTAACCGATGATGTTACACACAACAGAAGTACAAGTCGCAAAACACGAGACAAATAAATTAAAGTGAATTTAATATAATACGCTGCACACGACGAAACTATAACGAATGGATCACAAAATTTATATTAATATCGTAACGAAACATATGTCAAACATCAGAATAAAGTAAACAAGTGCTAACACACTAAACGAATTACAGAACCTATTTCCTCGTCAATGACTGGGCTAGCTTGCTATTCTGGTGTAGTAACAAATGTAAAACACATACTAGTATATATAAATTAAACTGTACTAGACACACAAGTACCTCTCCCTCGAGTTCTATACTGTGTAGAATATACATGTACGTTAAATTAATTTAAAACACTTACACTTGGCTGTGAGTTTGATGAAGGAATGAGACTAGTATAGCAATTGTGGCGACTTATAAGCTGTGTGTCGGGAACAACCAGAGACTATGTCTGTTTCAGGCGGCTGTCGACAATAAAATAACTAAAAATTTCCAGTTTACGAATTCACTGGTTTATATGTTTATTGTAAACTATTGACAATACTAGACACGGAAAAAATAAAGATTTCCAAACTGAAGAGAAAGTTGTGTTCTGAATTATACCTACAACGAAGTCAAAACATTGCGTACAAAGATGTTTAGGATTTATAAGTTTGTATAAAGTACATGTGTGTTATAGCAGAAGACATCGTCATGTAGATTCACAGCTGTAGTAATTTGTAAGTAACTCGCGATTTATCGAGTGATTTATAATTTATTACCTTTTCATAATATTTGATAATTTCTTGCAAGCTAAAGTCGATGCACGCCGTCACTCGGTGATGTAGGGTGAAGGACAGCGTGAAGCAGCAGTTGTCTTTAGCCATTCTGTGCGGACAGGAGCCAGTATACATGGATAGGTAACAGTATAGCCCACTTTCCCCTTTCGACAAGCTTGCCCTGTCTCACCCTTGTGTTCCAACTTCAGTTGTGTGAACGGGCTTTTCTACAACACCATTATTCTTTTCATAATCATTCGCATTATTTTCTCGATGATTTATATATTTCCCCAATCCTTCTATTTTCAAAGCTCTTACATATCCGCTGGTTTCTCAACTACAGAGTTAAATGTTTTGTTTTTTTTTTAAGAACTTTATAAAATCAAAGTTTTATATGTAATATAAAAGAATTTCTTTGTAATGAAACTATCACTTCATCGATCACAAATACTCATTCATTCCAACATCTTCATCATTTACAGTCATACAAAGTTTAATAGTGTAAACACATTATCCAATAAAAATGACATTTCTATTCATACACAACATATTCAATAGTGACGTGAGGAATTAAAAACTATGAAATTATAAGCCACATTATTTCTTTTAAGACAGAAATACTTTAATTTTATTTTCAAATTCATCCTTAAAACTATATATTTACAATATTCATATAAGTTTACAATATTCATACAAGTTTACAGCACTTCAAAACACTTATAATTATATTTACAATAATTTGTTCACTTCATTATAACAATTCAACAATAATTTAGAAAACACATATGTGCCCTTCCGTCAGAATAAATAAGCGACGGAAAAATTTAAAGTCCCCTTCGGCAACCTTTGGCTTTTGACAAGATTTATCGATTTAGTTCTTAGGCAACCAGCGCCACAGAACTATCCGGCCAATCATTCAGCCTTTTAACTGCGCCAGGAATATCTTTAGCTTCTATTGGAGCATCATCCTGACATCGGTTTCTCCAAGTGAATATAACGCATTTAATTGGATGAAGCAACTCGGCCTGCGGTTTATTAAGTTAATGCAAAAAAAAAAAAACAATATCTCACATAAACTACTCACTGGAAGTCTGTGTCTCATGCGCAAACAGGTAACAATTAGGGGAATAAACAATTACCACACATGAGCTACACACTAAACGTTCGCGAGTCATGCAAGCAGCAAGCGGAAAGAAAATCAATCATAAAGGCGAGCTGAGTTACCTATTCTATGTAAGACGTTAAGTAGTTATAGTATTTGTCTTTTATTATCGATACACAGAAATGAATTTCCCGCTGTCGAACGCATTTGCGAAAACCAAATATATAAAACTTTAGCGAAATACATGGCTATATTCATCAGTAAATAAACCCACGAAACATTAAAGAAACAATCGGCGCATGTTGCAGATGTAATTATTGTATGCGCACATCAGGATTGTTTCTCTTGCAACTAGCTGCTGTCTGCATGAAAAGCCACGTCCTATCTAACCGGGCCAATTTCTACCCTGCCAAATCAAATCCTTATGTAGGTTTCGTATTATCTACTCTAGTCGGCAGACGTCTGTGCATGTCTGAGCGGCCGGAGCGTGATAAACAGTGCAAAACCCGAGGGGGGGGGGGCGGAAGAGATGCGCACTTAGATCTGGCCGTACTATCGGCTATTTCACAAACGTCAGTTACGGCTAAGTTGATGCTTAGCGTATAAAACCACAATCAAGGTAACATCCTCCTACCAGGCCTGCAGAAATTATAGGAATCGGTTTTCAGTAGCCATTGGTTTGGAACATGGCAATTAAAATGCGATGGCGAAACACAGAAACCGTTTACGTGAGTCGCAGCTAGAATTAGAGCAGCACATAAGCCAGTGCACATATTAAACTATATGCGGTTACGGGGACTGCCTATTTGCAAACGTGCGTAAGTTAAAGCGAACATCATATAGAGGTAAAACCTCACGAAACAGTAGAACTAGGAGGAAATTGTAGCGTTAACAACCTTCTGCTTTCCCATTTAGACTCTACATAGTCACTAGATATCCGTATGGAGTGAAAACTACAAGATTGTTGAAGGTCACACACTTCATAGCGATCGTAGTATAATTACACCAGAAAACTTTTAAAATGTGATTTTTAATATGTATCAAAACTACATTTCTATAGTCATTACGTTGAAAAATGTTAGTGTTGCTGTAATATTTATTTAGGTCAGTAAAACTAAAACAGAAATAAAATCGTTGTGTGTGTGTTTAATGTGAAGGAATATCTGAAATTGCCTTCATAGTTATAGTAATCGCTGTGTAGTAAATTACTTCGCATGTAACATATTGTGCGAACTGTCTATATAATGAACACAAATCTGAACACAGTAAAATAGTGTCTAATAAAATATTCAGTGTAACAAACTTTTTGCCTTTGAACAAAACGCGGATTCAAGACAAGTAAATAATAAGAGTGATAATTACTCTCAGGGACTTAAAAATATCCAGTTAACGCTTGAATATTTCTGTTTTTTATCGCAAATGAACAACTTCCAGTCCACTGCTAACAATCACTGTGGATCGTGACTTATTTATTTTAATGATGACAGAATGCTGCTGCTAAAGTCCATGTTGCCAATTCAGATAACTCACAGAGTGTGTGCGTTAGTCATACTATGTTGCCTGTTCACGCGATTAGATCGTGAACTCTTTTTAGCTTATTATTATATGGGTGTAGAACTAACTGCAGTGAATATACTGTCGACTGTTATAAACATAATCTATGGAAATCAGCTGTTGTCTTCGTACGTGGTGTTTCTATTGGGCTAAAGTGTTATCGAGAAGCTACAACGCTCGATGATGTGAGAATGCCGATTGTATTGAGAGCTCGTCCTGTGTACTGCTGCATACTGATAATTGTCTAGAGCAGTTAAATCAATACGGCAACTTGATCATACACACCACGATATTTAGAAGGCTAGTGCAACTACTGTACGTCAACTGAGAATGAGCATATGTTGTCTAAATTACCTCAAGATTGGACTATGCGTCTTTCTTCTGCCAGTTCATCCCAAAAACAGAGTTGGTTGTGACAATACTAAAAACATTTTCATAATTATTCTACACAAAACCGACATACAGTCTCATTTTAAAATATAAGATTTTAATAAATATATCAAGTGAAGCCTCTAGCATAATATCCTAAACAGAGTAATTACTGTCATAGGACGACAGACCATATGTTTTTCAGTTATATTTGGTAGGGACAGATTAGTTATATAAGTGTTTGAATTATATTATTTATTTTATTTCACACACTATTTTAATTTGAATGTTAATTTTCACACATTTCTCATATGTAATGGTAACATATTTATATCACGTAATTTATGAATTATGTAAACCACCAGTCCACTTAATTTCTATATTCTATGATAATTTTCATGCATTATTCTTAGTTTCCACACATTGTTATTTCAATATTGCAATATTATGTTTATATGTTTATATTTGTTCTCAGTAATTACTTTATGATTTTTAAAGTTTAACTATTTACTTTATTCTTTTATTAGAGAGATTTTTAGTTTTGGTTTATTTTATTTTAAGGCGGTCTAGACGGAAGTAGGCTAGTCTTGAATGGAGATGCCGGAAGGCTTGCTTCTTGGTGGGACTTTCAACATGGATGGTTAATTGTATTTTAGATAAGATTTTAATCTTAGGAAATCGCCTGCGCCAACCTAAGAATCGGTTAGTAATAAGTCCCAGAAGTAGTGATTAGGTCACTGTCACAACCGATTATAGAGGAGGGTTGATGGCAGGTGTCTAGCTAGTTGGATTAGTGAGTTTCGTTGGAGATGCCAGGACACCGATCTCTAGACGCCAGAAGCCATGTCAGCCACATTAGCGGCTCATCAGAATATAGGTGACGCCAAGGAGTTTGAGAGTCTGGGTGCAGACCTATGTGAAATACTTCACTTGTAATCTATTTCTACGAACTTATAGTATTTTCAGAAGAAGATTAACTTACGGAACTAGGCATTTTCTGAACTTAAACTTGTGTATAATCAGTAGTCCTGAGATCCCATATGAGTTAGTAACGCTGGAGCACATTAACATCTAAAAACTTTTGAGCAGAGTTTAACTATTTGAGGGAAAGTGAGGAGCAATTCTTCTGAAACAATTAAAACTTAAATTGACATTTTCAAGTAAAGGTTTGGATCATGAGAACTGTAAATGCAACTAATTACTTAGGAGATTAGCCAGTTGTTTAAATAGTTAGAAATTGAAGAAAGCTTCTTCCGTTTATGAACAAATTTTTATTCCTGAATTTAATTTCAAGTCAGTTGTCAGTTAATTTTGCAGCAGCACTAGAGTAATCTTTTATTTTTTATCTTTTAATTTGTTTTTATTTCCTTAATTTATTTAACTCTATACTGGATGGCGGTACTTCAATTTTGGTCATCAACATAAGTTTAATGTGATTTTCGAGTAAATTGACTTTTCTTACACATATATTTAAAGTTTAATAAATATTTCACATCTGAATTTTACATCTTGTTGAATTGCATAACACATTTGATCTGATTTTATTTATTTTTCATTTCATTAATATATTAATTATTCAGATTTCACAGGTTGTATTTTATATGAGGTGCTGAGAATGTATGCAAGTTGCTTCTGTTCATATTATTTACAGTGATCCAGATGTCCTGAGGTTCTTCTATGGTAAGTTAAATGTTGCAAAATTATTAAGGTGCATATAGACACGTACAAGACTACGTTTGACATCTTCTAACTCAAACTATGTCCAACCTATACTTGTGGTGCACACATACATATTTTAACCTTCTTTTCTTTCCTACCGTGCTTTAATCTAACAAATAGTGAATGTAACGGCCCTCCGCACACAACTCCCCTAACTACCATACTTCATTCAGAGCTTTATTGCGTACCTACCGCTCGTTTTATTGCGCTTAGCACACATAGCAGTACTGACAGCACATTCATGTTTCACTGATGTCCATTCATTTAATTTATGTGAAATAAGTAACAATCTACAGAATGTACGATATATTCTAAGTAATGTGTCAACGCTGACCGTAGTAAAATTGTAGATTACGAAAATGTGTACTTCGAAGTTGTTTTATCACTTAGGCAATGTGAGGAATATGAATGTGTATACATATATTAGGTAATTTTATGATCTGACAGATCCCGATGCGCATTCGCCAAGGAGGCGGTCGATTTTATCTGTATGAAACCTATTTCTTCGTTTACAATTTTTTGGTCTCTGCAGTAGGCTGTTCATGGTAAAGTGATCACTTTTTGAGACCCTCCCAACAGACATAAACCAATAATAAATATATCGTATTGCAGCCTGAGGCTTTAGATTTTGAGGGTGGGGAAATGCATAAATTGTGTTTATTGGTCACATTGCAAAGTTTATATTAAAAAGCAGCAGGAAGATGTAAATTGGATGAAAGGAAATATTTAGAAGGGCCTTAAAAAGTGTTCACTTTACCGTGAACAGCATAAATAATAATACTATGTTTATCAGCTGTCTTGTTGGTGTCTCATATAGTAAATAAAAATATAATACAAGTAAATGTATTGACAAACAAAAGGGTTACTCTCACACAAAATAACACGTCTATGTTTTACTGTTCATATTCGTGTTACTATACACCTCTGTGTTTGCACGGTCATGCGATGGGTAACGAAAGTAAAAGGCATGAGATGATTTGACTGGTGGTTTGTGAATTTAGCGTGCCCCTCCAAAGTCACAGAGTTTCTTCCTGATTGCCCATGCATTTGTAGCTCTGAACTTCGTCACGTTATCAGGTGAGGACCTTACTGCAGTTTCAGACACGCCTTATGGTTGCCCTTTTTAAACAGATATCCTCGACAACACGCACATTTCGCGCATCTTTGGTCCCCATTCGACTCTGGACATGCGTACCTTCTACGTCACTGGACTGGTGTATACAACCGTTTTAATACACGCCATCGTGTAGCGATGTCTCGCCAGAGCCAGACGGTTCAAGGAAGTGAAACATCATTCTGCAGCGATGTCTCACCACAGCCAGTCGGTTAGGGAGACAGTCATAGACCTTGTTGAGGTGGCAGGTTTTTACGCCGCTGAAACAGGCCGACATTACGGTGTTCCAGAGAGCACTGCGAGTCGATGGGTACGACAGTTCCGGGACATGGGTGACGTGACACGTCGCGGAGGAACGGATTCATGGAGGATGTCGACTGCAGCCGAGGAAAATAGTCTGATTACCCAGGCGCAGTTGACTCCTTTCAGCAGCGCCATTCAGCTAAAACATGCCACGCACTTTCCTGGCAGCTTGAGTACCATGCTTAGGTGCTTGACGGCGGCAGGACTGAAACCCCGGCGTGCTTCATGGAAGCAAAGGCTCACCGATGAGCACAGGATCTATCGACTCGCGTTTGCCGAGGACAACATCGACCATGACTGGTCGGATGTTGTATTCTCCGATAGGTGTGTGTTTTCCTCGGCTAATGATGGGCGAATGCGTGTCTTCAGACCTCGTGGGACCCGACAGAATCCGGAATATGTGGCCGAGTGCTCTTGCTATGGTCATGCATCCGTTGCGTGTTGAGGATGGATGTGTGCACGCGGGATAGGCGTATTGCACAGAATCGTAGATTGAGGTCCAAATACACGCTGCCTCAATACCGGGCAGTATTTACATATTCTAGATAACATTATGATTCCCTCGGTGCGACTTCTGTATCCCAACGAGATTCCGTGCTTCCAGCAGGACCATTCTCCGATACACACTTCTCAGAGGGCGCAAGAATGGTTCGCAAGGCAAGACCAATTAGAGCTCGTAGATTGGCCACCTTACAGTGCCGACTTGAATCCAATTGAGAATGTTTGGTCGGAGACGAAGAACACGATGGTGGCAAACTGGCCTGATCCACAGCCAGCAAATAAAGATGCTCTCTGGGAGCTAGTAGCGGATGCCTGAGATGAAGTAGCTAGTAGCGAACGCTATGTTACTTCTCTGGCCGCCTTTCTACCAGGACGACTGCGGCAGGTGGTTGAGAATGAGGGATACGGTTCTCTTATTGAGGTTACACCATCAGCCCTTTTCAGGGCCAAATAAACAATCACATAAATACGTGACACAAAAAACCAATTACACATCACGTGGCATAATGAAAACATTGACATACAAACTAAAGGTGCGAGGTAGTTTCGAACCCGGAGCAGCGGGTGTCAGAACCATACACACGAGACCACCTTTGTATGTTACATGTGTTTTTTATAGGGACGCAGACATATGCTAACAAATAAAATGCATTCTATGACACTATAACATTTTATATTACAACGAACCAAATAATATAACCAGTATAAATGAAATTCAATGTCGAACTTCAGAAACCTAATGGTATTCTTTTTCTAACTTGACAGTGACCCCAAGCACACTGCGAAATGAATCGTCTACAGCACACCCCTTCCGCCACATAATACCCAATCACTCTCACATAACCTGAACCCCACTGATAATCTTCTGGAAGAATTGGAGAGATGAGTGAGGTGAAAAAAAAAAAACTTTTTTTCCCGCAAAACACAAACGAAGTGTTTCTACCAAATTGTAATAGCACTGGGCCATACATTACTATAAAACTGATTAAGTCAGAGCTACATAGATTGGCGGACGTTGTTCGCAGACAGGGGAGTTAACAAATAATTGTGGAGTGAACAACGATCAACACTTTGCTGATGTATGTCCAACATTTATAAGAACTGGAGACAGATGATGTATTCTTATGCAGTGATACCTTAGTTTATGTTGTTGTTTTGTGTGTTATATTGTACCTCACTAAGTAACATTAAAAGCGGCTGATGACCTATTTTCTGCCTCTAGGCAAAGCTTATCTACGAATGTCACTAATTGCTATTTACCACTGTCATATTTCTGCCCGTGACCGCATATACGCGACGTTTAAGTTGTTTTTGTTTTCAGACTGAAAACATTCTAGATGTCAGCGATGAGCATATCTGTGTCTATTAAGTCTGATGTCAGTAGTCTCTACTGGCTTAAAAGTTGTTCAGATTGCGTCAGAATTAAAGTAAGGTCAAATTGCGAATGTAACTAAATCAGACTTGTGTTTGAAGGATACCACGGAAAGCATTTTCAAATAGAACAGGTCTTAATATGTATATACAGTGACGATCGCAAATATTCATACATCCTGTTCCTTTCACGACGTCTGTAGAGTAAGCAATTATGTTGACACACAGCTGTATTTTGTATACCATTTCATCAAATACAACAAATAAACAACATTACTTATAAAAGAAACAAAGTAATATATTACACAAATGTAAATAAATGCACGTTTTCCGTTTCAGAAATGTTCATACACCTTCGTACAAAGAACAAATGTTTTCGTACAACATAAACAAAATAAATGCTCCATTTAATATTTAGCATGCCCTCCCTTTTGCTTCAGAACTCTTCTCAATTGCACTGGCATTGACTTTACTACCGTTTGTATGACACTAGGAGGGATATTATTCCGCTCATGAAGGATTTTCTCCTTCCGCATGTTTGAAATATGATGTTTTCGTACCTTAATGCCTCAGTATGGCCAAATATGTTCTATTGAATTTAAGTTTGAGGATTGGGGTGCAGTTTCTATTACACGAGGACAATTATACAGCAGCCATATTCGTGTTGCACGGGATTTACGCTTAGTACCATTATCCTGGAAAAATGTGCATTACTTCATCAAGTTGTATGGCATTAGGTGTCAAATTATGTTTAAACTCGTCAATATAGTTTTATTGATCCAATAGTCAATATATAAACACCAGTTCATCTACACCACATGCGCTCATGCACCCTCTCACAGTAACTGAACCCACACCATGCTTGATGGTAGGACGAGAATTTTGGGGATTTATCTCTTTATTCGATTTCTCCACACGTATAGCGGACTGTCATGATCGAAAACCTTGAATTTACTCTCATCTGGAAATATTACGTCTTTCCAGTAATCGTTCTGTAAATATACCTTCGCGAAGTTAGGTCTCTTCTTATAATTACATTTGCCTATGTACGATTACTTCTGTGGTGTTCTTGCATTATAGTCACTATTGCTGAACACTCTTCTCATTGTCATTGGTTACAGTGACTTTGAAAGTATTTCGTAGGTCTCTTGCAATAGCGCATGGACTGGTAAAAAATCTCTGACGGATTTGTTTCGCAATATAACTTTCTTCTGTACGCGAATGTGCGTTTGGCCATTCACTCCTCGGATTGGCTCAGCATGTTTGTAATTGTATATCATTTTACGGTACATTGCACAGTCGCCTAGATGGGAAGTACTACGGGAGTCATCAGAGCATTTGAAATTTTTTTTGCTTGTAACGGTTCGTATGAATTCTTTGGGGTTAGATAATTTTTTTAAGATGTTATTTTATGTCCTTGTATGTATGTATGGACTCAACGTGTTTCTAAAACCTACAATTTACACTTTGTTTTATTCGCTTTGATTTTTGTTGGCAAACCTTTCCTGCAAAATGTTTGAAGTAAGATACAGAACAGCGTGGTGTTTGTAAATCATTGATCGGCATTGTATGTATTTTCTACCTCCCACAAGACGCACAGGGATAGAATACATTCAGTTTAACTACACAAATCTCCTTGCCAAGGGCCTTTCTTTTGCAAGTTGGCGTGTATCTGTCTATGCCGTAGATGCATGCATTTTATAGGCCATTCATGATAAATTTAACACTTTTGAAATGCCTTTCATTTGGAATAATAGTCACTAAATATGTATTACTTTAACCTTAGACATTAACTTCAGAGTGCGGTATAATATTTACACTGTGGTTATTACTTACATGGCCATATTTAATTAAAAAGATGGTTAAAGAATAAAAAAATGGCTGAAAGATAAAACTAACTAGTGCCTCAAAAGTGCTCATTTTACCGTGAACAGCGTTTAGCAGATAATGTACGTATGTCAGCATGCTTGCAAGAAAAAAAAAACGATACTTGAACAGATTTCCCGATTTATTTTCGAAGTAAAATAGAGCCACTTCACTTTCAATGTATTTTCGCCGTGGTTATGACAGATGTTAACTTGATATCTTTTTCCGCATGGTAAGGTGCAATTAAAACGCCTTGCCACTCGCCACGTGCCTAGCAGCGTGAAGTAATGGGTTGTCATATGTTCCTGAACATTGACTCACACTGATTTGTAAACCTGGCAACCCTGCGAAGTTCTCGCTCTCTGTACACTCTTCCCTTCTATCGTTGCGTACACTAAGCACGTTTATGGCGTCAGTTCAGCTGCAGTGGCACTTTGATCTGCGAAGGACCCACGTAGACAGGCAGGCTGCTTTAACAGCCTGGCCAACTTAGCCTGCGCCATTGGCTGTAAATGCACTGGCACCTGCCTTGAGCTCTGCACACGTCGCTGCGTGTACTGTTTGTAATCATGACAATACATACTGTATGTTTCTTTACGTAGCCTGTATGATTTACGATAGGGAATCGCTTTCCTGACGTCGTACACTCCACACAAAACTAAACAATCATAAAGTATGGCGTGTAAATTCATCGTGAATATAAGCAAAAATACGATTGGAACATGATTACATAAAGAAGTATCCTTACGTCAGAGATCAGTTAGTTTTTGTTGTACTGGATGCGAAGCGAGAAGATTACTAACTACTGCATGTTTTAGAGAAGACAACAAAATATTTTGCAGCGTGATTCCAGTAGAGGTTTTTGTGTGTGGCGTAACCTAAATTAAATCTCAGGTGAAAGCAAACATTCGTCCGCCAGAGTTATTATTCTCATTGTTTTCTTCTGCTTTAGTATATTTAGCATGGAGTTAAACTGAACGCTTTTGTTTAAACGGTAGCCCTCCTCATTGCATCGTTGAACCAACATAATCTTAAGTATATATCATAAAGGTATATGAAAATCGAAAATAATGACATCCACAAAGAATTCTGTGAAACCACGAAAAAATGCAAGAAAACTTAACAGGGTACGCTAATAGTTGTACGAAACACTTTCTGAATCCATTTATACATTAACAATAACAAAAAAGAAAAAAAAGGAAAGTTTATACACAGCTTATAATATTTAAAACGTTTAAGAAATTTTTCTTACTAGACATTTATTTGCGGTCGTAAACAGCTTATTTCGAAAATTATTGGTGCTGCTAACAGTTGTTTAATAATTCGAAATAAAGGATCATCCCTTCATAATTTCTTGATCAACTTGAAAAGTTCAATTCACTTTCACTTCCATTCAATGTTAAGCTACTTTCCTTGGAAAAATGAGCTTATATAATCATGTAAATGTCTGTCTGTCATGTACTGTATGTCTCCTCATAATAATATTCGATCCTGTGAAACATATTTCGCCAAATTTGGTGCACATATTGAACTTAGTAAGGACATCTGATTTTTACAATATTCTGCCAAGCCGTTTGCTTAATTTTAGAAGGGTTGTTATTTTAATACAGTAGGGCGCCATTCATATCTGGGGAATTATTTTACTAGGTAAAACCGAATCGTGCATTTTCACAGTTAATCATGTACGTCTTTAATCTAGGAAGGTACGTTCTTATTGGTTCACCATCGTGAAAATAATAAGCTTTTAGCATCATATCTCGGAAAATACACAATAGATTCCTACCACATTTTGCAGGCAACTAGTATCGTTTAAGCTTATAGTAGGCCATTCTACCATATAAAACTAAGATTAGTGAGACACTTACTGTATTTTCACAATGGCGCCATATAGTTGTTTTTAAAATTTGTATATAATATATGTATGTGTATGTATATATATATATATATATATATATATACACACACACACACCCACACACACACTTCGAATACATTTGATATGAAGAAAGTATCGCCTAGTGGCATTACTGTAAAAATGACAATAAATAATCGTTTTCATTCATCAATTTGTAATATAGCGCACACATGAAAAAAATTAAGTTTACAAACAAGAAGTATGCTGATATGAATTAATTGGTTCCGGCATTTAGTTTTAATTGGTGGCTATATAGATATTTTGATAACTATTCTGTATCTCTGAAACGATAACATATGCGATTTAAATGTGTAAGAAACTTAACTTTTACAAGGTGACTATATACATGTTTTAGGTTCATTTGGTATACAGCATGTAGCATACTGTTTGACCCATTTCAACCAAACTTGGTGTGTTGAACATATCACCTAATCACCTACAAGTATTAAACATGCTGGTACATTGTCTCTTTAGTCTGCAATATTGTAAAGTACCGCTACAAGAAGAAAATATACTGTGCCAAATGTCGGGAAACAATAAACCTGTTACTACCTAATTTGGCAAACAAGATTCACCATGGTGATCAAATAAACATACATGTTTTACGTAGGACGGTCACTTATTTTTAACATGGCGACAACATTAACGTTTTGATTACTATTCTAGAACCACAGAACCGTGTAACGATAGAACCAAAAAAACAAAAAAAAAGGGGGGGGGTCATACATTTTTTAAATATTGCACATATACTAGTGAATGTAATCGGAAACTTAGAAATTTGATACAAATTACACAGCATGTTGTAAATAAACCATCGAATGAAATGAGACTTTATCAGTGCTTAAAACAAAACATGTTATATATTACAAAATATTTGGAAGAAATAGTTTCTGGGCCGATATTGGTACGTTAAATGTGGTATAACATAAAATAAAACAGGCATTATCAATGCAATTCAGCTTAACTTTCTTTTTGTCATTGATAAATTGGGTACTCATATACGCAAATATACTGACTCTTAAGGTTTAATTATATGCATATTCTCAATCATTAACATATCGACTCAATAAATGAAAACATTTTGTAAAACGCTATATTCTCTTCATTTATGCTCAATACAATCTCTCAATGCAGAAAAATGTGATAGCTGTTGTTAAAAACTAGATTAAATATTTTGATCGGCAGCCAGTTTGCAATTATATATATATTGTAAAACTAAGAGGCTCGAGGGTATTTCGCTTGTTTTCTGACAGTGTTGACAAGTTCGAGTGCCAGATTAAAAAAATGTATACGTTAATTCACTTACTCGTTCAAAATGTGCATATATTCTTCGCTTTATACGATAACTTTTACAAAGCACAGCCTTCTAGGAAACTGGAGAGCGGGGGTTGAAGGAACTGTCTGTGGCCTTCTACGATACAGTAGCCCAAATATAATGAGGTGAGCTGCTGGGTTTGTTTCGCTGCTGCAAGCATTTCCGACGTTAAACGCCACTTCCTCGCTCGCTTAACACAGCAGTTATGCTCAGTATAAATCTGTATATTTGACTATCATGGCTATACTAGGCAATCCCACGGCCATTATCGCGCTTTCGTGTGCTGTAAGTTAACTTAAAACATGTTTGACATGCATACCAAAATTTCAACCAGGTTAGCTTGCACTATCTGCGTTCAAACATTTGACATAAAATGGCATTACAACATTTGACATAGAGGTATTCAAGGAAGCAAGATTATTTTCTTTTCTTGCTGACTTAACAAAGCACTAAAATACAAGTTAAATAACTTTAATATGAAGCCCCACGTTTCTCTTGTCGCTTTTACAATATGATAGGAAAAGTTATTCCTCTGGGAGTACCAGCTCGCCAAGAAAATGGATGTGTATTTTTAACGTTTTTAATCACTTGTAGGTGCTGTGGTGTTGTAACTGTCAGACTACTCGCCTCGCACCACGACAAACCGGGGTCACATCCGGATTTTCATGTGTAGGAAACATGGCGGGCGTTGCTGTTGGCCAGTGGGTAGTATCGGGGTACTCCCGATACTCAGTTTTCTGTCGCTGCTCCATCTGTACCTCTCTTCCCTACTATCAGCTTTGAAGACCTTAATTGTTAAGCGCCGCTTACCTCTCTCTCATCTCACTGGTGTTAACTTACAGCTGTGTTTCGCCTAGATACAGTATTTCACATCTACATTGATCGTTTAAAGAATTACATACATTTCCTATCTCTGTTCTCAGTTAATGTTAATTTTGTAGTCAACGAATGCCATATATTACTTGCAGATGCGACTTAGATATGACGTGAAATACGGGTTCTGTACGTGCCTTACAAATTTCCCTATAATATTTCAACTTGCCGACTGAATTATGATTATGTTCAGAACCATGAGTCTTTGTGGGAATCTTTTTATCTTATGAAACTCGCAAATACTCGGCTTCAGTTAATCTTGTGGTCTGTAACACAGAGGCTCCAGTTCCCTTGTCAGCGTTAATACTTCCAGCCCTACAATTAAATGTTTGGTGAGCAAATAAAAACAAATTACAAACATGCAAAAGAGAAAACATATGACATAAAAAATTATATAGGAAATAATATCATGTATTTTCAGTGTATTACATTTAGTCAAACTATGTTTTTGTTTATCTAATCGATATGTGTAACTACGAATAATACATTATTAAAAACAATCTCAGCATGTTTGCACCCTAACCTTGCTTACCAAAAATATTTTTCCCGAACAAAAAATGAAGTCAATTTTATTTCGTAAGCGGTAATTTGTTTGAATAAATAATCCAAGTAGATTTTTTTTTAACAAGGCGTGCCTAGGGCCGAGACAAAACGAACAGGCAGTCAGGTGGTTTCCTCATTCAACCGCTTCATAGTCCGTCTGGCTGTGTGCCTGTAGCTCCCTCGTCATTCAGTAATGCAATGGACACGGACGGGCGATGCAATGCGTAGAAAATACTAACTGCGCAATTATCTGTACTCGTTACTAAAAGCGTTTTCAAATGTTTCCCAGCCTCCCACCAAGGCGAACCGGGTTTAATCTACGGCCGGGTCACCGGATTTTCGCAAGTGGGAATCATGCCGGACGATGCCGGTCGGCAGATTTTCTCGGGGATCTCCCGTTTCCCCCACCCCTTCATTCCGGAGCCGCTCCATATTCACCTCAATCACCCTCATCGGCTCTCAAGACCGCGCTGTTAAGAGCCGCCCAAATCTCTTCACTCACTCCAAAATTTCCGTTGGATGATTTCACCCTAAACGCTGGTTCTGTTCACATTCACAACGATCACGCCAACGAAGCTGTCCAAATGTAAACAGATATTCAGCATTACCGTTTTAGTGCATGGGTGAAAGCTCAGTTTAAGAATATAGGATTACGATGTAAATACACGACAAGAAACTAGAAACTAAGTATATTTTTACTTTATTGTTTGGCAATAAGAAAATTTACAAATATTTGATCAAATAGGCCTAATTTTAAAGTTGTCTCATATGTACGTTTTGAAGGAAAGACTGCATACTTGTTTAGTACCTTGCACATAGAGACGATGACGCATGTGATGCGCGTGCCTGGGTCGTCCTTAGCGTCTCGCCCTTCTGGACAAAATACGTCCTCGTAGGCGGAATGCTCAATGAGCGAGTGAAGAGATTTGAGCTGCTCTTAACACCGAGGTCTTGAGAGCCCTTGAGGGTAAAGCGAGATAAGTATGGAGCAGCGCCGGAATGCAAGAGTGGGGGAAATGGAAGATCGGTGAGAAAACCCACCGACCCGCGGCAATCATCCTGCGTGCTTCCCACATGCGAAAATCCGGATGTGACCTCGTGGGGAATCGAACCCGGTTCTCCATGGTGGGAGGAGAGTTGTCTAAGCACTACACCACCACGGCCCCAGGAATGCTTAATGTTCACTATCGGATTATAGTTGTTATGTCACATACGCAATGACGTCATAACAACAAATTGGTACTAACATGCTAAAGCCAAGTTTTTTACGTTTATTAATATTAGTGCTTCGTTTTAAACGGTTATGTCTGCCTAAAAGCGCCCCCTTTATAGAATATTGTACTAAAAGGAATAAAAACAATGCAGCTGAAGAAACCAGCTTAAAAGAATAGTCGAAAACATGGCTTTGCTATATCATGAACTGAACATAATGAAGGTAAATTATCTCTAATATTTAGGCGCTTTAAATATTTCGAAATGAGAGGACACTGCACGCTCAGTTGCACGTATATTCATACGAGATTGACTGAAGGCTTTACAAATTCCCTATAGGATTGTTTGGCCTAGTTACGGAGCAGACATGTATACGCTCGCTCGATCAGGTCCGGGTCAGCGTTCAAGAAGCAAGATACTGGCTGCGCCAGACGTTGTGGCACTTGTCTGAACGTGGATGCAGGGGTTTGTTGAAGAGAGGTGGAACAGCTACGTACGCGTCTCTGGTTTTGTAGTATCCGACCTAGAAACATTGCCCCATCACATGCATATTTAACTGCAGATTTAGTTTTCAATAGATGTCAGTGAAAATTTTGGATTATATAAACAGGCAATTTATAGAAGTGAAAGGGAAGTAGTAAAATAGTACGAGTAAGTTTTATGACCGCGACACTAAATAGGAATTAATGTTAAGACATACCGATCAACAATGTAGCTGATAGGGTTGCCAACAATTCTGGCATCAGTAACAGGTTTATCCAAAGAATAATGAAGACTTGTGGTATGGTAGTTCATATATATCACGTTCTATATCACGAGTGATATGTATGAATATGGCAACTATAAATTCACCACATAAAAAATTGTAGGTAACTGTGCCTACCAGAAAACAAGGTATAATGGCCAAATCGCCTTGTTCGAGGTCACAATTTGCAGCTAAAGACATAAATTTGGCAGCGATAACTTCAGTGGATTGAAAAGGGCATACAACTATACAAACAATAATTGCAAAGCATGTATTTTTTCTCGAATTTTTGGTTTCAATGTTATTCAAGATTATGGGGCCAAGGTCAAGGTTGTCTATCTAAAATGATGGTCGTAGTTTGTAATGTAATACGCTTGCAGACTTTTATAAATTTTTTCTCTAGTTTTTGTCTTTAAAGTCATTCAAGGTGATGGGGCGATGGTTCAGGTCACCTGCATCTAAAAGGTGGCAGTTGTTAGTAATATTATATTTTTGTTGATTTTTATGTATTTTTCTCGAGGTTTTGTTTTCAAGGTCATTCAAAGTCAAGAGGTCAAGGTTAATTTCACCTACATCTAATATGGTCATAGTAGTTAGTAATGTAACATTCTTGTTGACTTTCATGTATTTCTTGTCGAAATTTTGTTTTCAAGGTCATTAAATGTAATTGGGTCAAGGTTGAGGTTACCTGCATCCAATATGTGGCCATAGTGTGTAATGTAATATGCTTGCTGACTTTTATGTCTTTTATTAAGAGTGTTTGTTTTCAAGATCATTCAAGATAATGGGGTTAAGGTCAACATAATCTGCATCTTTTATGGTGGTAGTTGTTAGTATTGTAGTGTGTTTGTAGACATTTATGTTTTTAAATCTAGTTTTGGTTTTCAAAGTCATTCATGGTTATGGGGTCAAGGTTAAGGTAGTCTGCACCTAATATGATGGTAGTAGTCTGTAAGATAATATGCTTGATTACTCTGATGTATTTTATTCCGAGTTTTTGTTTTCAAGGTCATTCAAGGTAATTATGTCAAGGTCAAGGTAGTCTGCATCTAATATGGTGGTAGTAGGTAGTACTGTAGTGTGCTTGCTAACATTTCTTTTATGTATTTTTCTCTAGTTTTAGCTTTCAAGGTAATTTAAGATCACGAGGTCACAGTCAGTTCACCTGCATTTAATATGGTGGTAGCAGTTAGTTGTAATATGCTTGTTGACTTTTATGTATTTCTTCTTGAGATTTGGTTTTCAAGATCATTCAAGGATGAGGGTACTACATCCAGTATGGCAGTGGTAGTTTGTAATGAATTATGCTCGTTGTCTTTTATGTACTTTTTCTCGAGTTTTGGTTTGCAAGGTCATTCAAGGTCATGGGTTTGAGGACATTGTCATTTGCATCCAACATGGCGGACAGGTGATGTCTACCACGATGGTGGTCGCCTACCAAAATGGTAACTGCCTACCAAGATGGAGGTCGCCTACCAACATGGTGGCCACCTAGCAAGATGGTAGTCCCTTGCACCTACCAAGATGGTGGAAGTGTATGGGTAAGGGGTGACCTTTGGAAAGTTCATTTGTTAATACATTTTTTAACGATTCTTAGTAATTATTTAATTAATTTTTAATAATAATATTTTATAGATTTTTTAAATGTTTTTTGAATACATTTTTAATAATGTACTTCTTAGTACATTTTTAAAAAAGTTTAATAAATAACATTTTAGTAATTCGTTTGGTTAATATTTAAAAAATTTTAAAATATGTTTTAAAATGTTTTCGAAATAATTTTTTTGTACTTTTAATGATATAATTTTTGGGATTTTTCACAATTTTTTGGAATTTTGTCGAATCTTTTATATTTTGGATTTTTTGGGTCAAATGTCGAAGGTCAAGGGCAAAGGTCCTGGTCCTGCTCTCCTGACACTGGGGTCTCTGATCCCAGTCACCGGGGTCATTGATCCTTGACCCTGGGTCGCTGATCCGTCTCACTGCTCTACCCAGGTCACTGATCTGTCTGGGAAAATGGGAATTGTTTCAAGGAGAAAAATACATTTTTTCTGAAAATCTAAATTTTTAGGGACATTTAATCAATTTTGAGGAAAACATGGAAATTTTGAGGGGGGAAAAATGGAAAAAATGGAAATTCAAACATGGCGGCGGGTGGTTACTCCGTTCCTATCACCCATCTCTTTGCGCCTAAGTAATTTTTATATACTACTCACAACATTACAAATTAAATTGTTATTGTGAATTTATTCATTGTATGATTTGCACTACCAAACCTAATAAACGGAGTAGAAAGGGTTAGAAAGTAGAACAGATTGGTAATAAATCATTAAATATTGTTAAACAACCACTACGAAATGGAACTTGCGTGGATCAGGATGGACCTTCCTGTACGACATTTTTATTATTCACGTAGAGAAAATTTTAATTAATAATTACCCTTTGGAAACTAAGCGTCTAGCGGGGGACTATCCCAATGGTAAGCTCGCCCATAAGAATTCTCGTTTTGTTCCCCTACCCGAATAGAACAAGCCTTAGCCAATCTACATCATTAGCCTCTCCGCTTCACTGCCAGCGATATGTTGTTTTCAAAGCCTAGAGGTAGTGAAATTTCGCGAAAAAATTTCTAAATAATATGACGACTTGGTCGTCACTCATAAACAAATATTACATGGCTGTTGGTACATTTGAATTTGTCACTCTCTTGTGAGTGGTTACTGTGCTATTAATTTTTTATTATGGCCAGCCAGTCATATTTGCTATATTTAGCACTATATGTGTAGTATTGTATAATATATGTTTCTATTTTAGCGTTGTGTGTATATTTTAGTTTTTAGGTTGTAATTTGTGTGTGTCGTATATGTATACTTAGTGCTTCAAATAAAAAGCCAGCTGAGTGGGCGCGTCGCAGCGCTGGTTACAAGAGTGGAAAGGACACGCGGGGCAGGGGAGGAGTCGATCAACTGCCGCAGACCTGGTAGGTAACATGTGCGAAGGTGCAGCACAATCAGCTCTTGTCTGGCATAACCAAGTGAGTGGGACACCTTATGATCTTGGATTTTGAAGTACGTTGTTCTTTCAACTACGTATACTACGTGGTTATTTAAGAACGTGTTTGCTGGAAATAAGTCCGCCTGCTAGTCCTAAATTTGCATGCCTTGTGTTTTAAGCATGACTGGAAATTCACTTGATGGAGAGTAGCAGAGCCGGGGAATCCTCCCCACTTTTAATTAATCGGATTACCGATTTGATATCAAATTGATTGATCGGATTAAGGTAGAATCCGCTCTTTATCACATCAGAAAATTTTAATCCGATTTTAATACAATTAAATTAATTTGATTGATTGCGCGAATTAATATAATTGAATAAATTAATATTTTTTAAAAATTTTATAATTTTGTGTGAATTGATGTGTGTAGTTTGGTGTAAGAGAGTGCTAAGATACTTCATTTTTAAATTTTTATTTTTATTCTGGAGAGCGGCATGGTAGGTCGTCACACTCTGAGGTCTCGTGTTGTACTGAGGTGTGATGTGTTGGGGAAGGGATATATATATATATATATATATATATATATATATATATATATATATATATATATATGCGTGTGTGTGTGTACAGGGTCTTAATTTTTTGTGCGGGCCATGGTATGTCCTCACTCTCGGATGTCTGTCGTTGTACTGAGGTGTGTGTGTGTGTGTGTGTGTTGGGAAGGGGTATATATAGGTATTGTGTAATATTGAGTTCCTTCCCGTCTGTGAGGCGACTGAGGGCTAAGACACGTCTGCTTCAAGACACGTCTGCTTCGACCGCCGTTGGGCAGGCGACTGAGATTATGGCGTATTTAATGAAATTATAAGTAAATATGTAATGAATTCAACGAAAAGAGATGTGAATACCATTTCCTGTATGCTAGAAATATAATTTACACGATGGACTCATCGAATCGGACATTTCAAACTAATTAGAGACCCCAACTATCCTGTAAGAAATCAAGTAACTAGTTATCGGTAGAATTTAAGACATAGTAAATTAAACGGCAGTCTTCCTAAATACATTAACAAGTAATTTGAAAACACATACAAATTACACTACTTTATTATATTAATTATTTTAATATACGTCCATTCGATAGGGTTGTTACTGTAGGAATGACGTCATTACAGGATTTTCGGAGATTTATAAGCTGTGTGTAGTGGATACATGCAGCTCGACCAACGTCTGTCAGGCGACTGAGTTCTGGATACGCGCAAATTTCTGCAAAATAAAATGGTTAGGAAATAGCAATTAAACGAAAAGGGACAACTGAAACCAATGATGTTACATGCGAGAGAAATTAATGAAATAAAAAATTGGAATACGTGACACACGACAAAACTCTAACGAATGTGGGAGAAAATGAATACAAGCAAAATATATTTCAAACAGCAGAATAAACTAACACAACTTCCTGGTGTCAACTCACCCAGCTATCGTGTAACACACAATTAATGAATTCAAAACATGTAGGAATAAATAAATGAAACCATACAAACACCTCTCCCAAAACACGTCCGCTCGGCTGTGAGGTTGGTGAAGCAATGAATATAGTGTATGACGTGCACCAACTTATATGCTGTTAGAGACGTCTGTTTTGAGCGCCAGTTTTCATGCGACTGAGATGAAATTACGCGAAAAACTCGTAAATGGACTAAAAGTGAGGCGAATACACAACTATGTGACAAATGGATAAAAATTATATTTACGATGCACGTACTGTATGAAAAAAAAATATCCCTACAAAATAAATTTTCAAAGGAATTACAGAACCTATTTCTACATCAAAATGAAAACTTGCTTTCCACCCACAGCAATCCTGATAGCTTAATGTCTAAGATGGAAGCACATTTACGCAAACTTACTAACGAAGTGATACAGAGTAATTAAAGAAACCAAAAAGGTATCCTATTTCCCTACCAAGCTAATATTAACGACGTCCAATTCAAGCAGCTCTAAACACTGAAATGCACAAACAACTAGTTGACTAACACAATACGGAACAATAGCTCATACAAATAAAGATTTCCCACACAAACAAGTACTGAAAAAAACTTATCCAATTTTTGATAATTTTAACACAAGCTCCATCGAAAACGCACCGCAGTGAAAGTTCAAAAATTCTCGTACCTACACACGTAGATTTTTTTTGGAAATTCACATATAAAAATCCTAACTGAATGAAAAATCGCATGTATTATTTTAAAAAATAATAATAAATGCACACAAACTATTTCCACACTATAACCTATCGCAATAAAAGTTTAGCGAATACCGTAGTTAACACTCGTAGAGGAATTCACACGTTAATCGATGATTATCAAAAAATAAGTAATTATTAAAGGTTAAATATTCTAACTCCTATCGTATTTTATGTTACAAACATTAAATACACAAAAACTTTATTTTGCATGGTAGTTCACGAAGACTGTGAACGAGAAGTGAATACCAGAGCAGATATTATTCTATGAAAACGTTTAACGGGAGGTGAAACCTCCTGGCCGGGTTCGCTGGCCGAAGTTTGCTGCCCGGGTCCACTGACCAAGGGTCTCCTACCCCTCGATCGTCGCACGAGTCCCTGCCAGAGTGCCGAACGCAGGTGGTGAAGTGGGAAAGAGCAGAGCTGGATATCCAAATGCACCCAGAGAGGTCTGACGACAAACTACAGTGGTGTCTCTGAGCTGCAGATGCTTGGAAGTTCCAAAATACACAGCTATGTACCCCTCCTACCCATCACTACCCCTAGCCACGAAGCTAGTCTTTGTCAAGCTCGAAGTATTGCCTCCCACCTCTAACCCTCATGCGTTTCTTTGCCCAGCTCGAACCCCTGTCAACCTTCCAACCATCAGGCTGGGAATTTTGAACTTTCCCATTGATTCGATCTGACTACATACCCCCCTTCCCCCTACTCAACAAGTTTCGACTCTCGCGAATCTCTGCCCTGTCTGGCTGTATGAAAACAATATCTATCCCCCCACCCTTCCCCTGACCAACCTAGTCTGGAGAAAGTCACCACCCTCCAAGCCTTTGTGGTAAGGGATGTTCGAAAAAGTTTCGCATTTCAAGTGTTTGAATATTTTCTTCCAGCTAAATAAAATTTTCTAAGTCCAGCTGAAAAATTTTTAATTTCCTCAACACTAAGAACTATGTTCAAAATGTCTTTAATACACTAAATACAATTAAAATATATGCCATTTTAAGAAAAAAATTGTAAGTTTAATCTTTATCCTGTTTTCCAGCAAAATTCAAATGAATTTAAAAATCCCACAGCATTCTAATTCGAGAAAAGTAATCCAGGAAATTACAACTAAGTATAATTTCGTACATGAGTTATTTTCACTAAATGAATTTACTCAAATTTACGTGATACACAAGTTAAATTTTTTAAGTATGGAAAATACACGTATTCAAATAGTTATGTGTAGCAGAGAAAAAACGTATTTTGGACGTATAATTTCTTTATGGGAGCAAATTTCCATACAAGATTTATTTTGGATACCCAGTCTATCATAAAATGTGTATATTAGAACAAATATAAACATATTTTTATTTAAAAATACTACTTTTCGACGTAATATTAATGAAATAACCTGAATCCAGGCTCAAACAACATCTATTGGAGATGGAATATGTCAAATTCAACATTATTTGGGCAAATGCCATATCTTATACAAATTTAAATAAAATAGTGGCCATTTAGAATCCATATACTATGTAAGGAGGAATTAATTAATTTTTCTCAGTGTTAAGTCATCAACTGTCAAGGACACATTGTGTGTGTGTGCATGGCATTAGCAGTCCGCAATACTGAGAGTTACACATCTGCAATAAATATGAGAATGACACCAGGTGTCCACAGCTTCTAGAACGATGCCAGGCATCCACAGCATCTACAAAGACACCAGACGTCCACAACATCTAGAACAGCGCCAGGGTCCACATCAGCATCGAGAGCTACGCCAAGCATCCACCGAGAATGATGCAAGGGTCTACAACAGCATCCAAACTTGTGTGGGAAAAAAAAATCTACAGGGATTACATCTCTCTGTGACATCTCACAACAGGAATAATGCATTAAGGTCACTGCTGAAATAATTGTGATGAGGAGGGTGTAGAAGTATTCAATGTGATTCTAGCTTATGGAAAGGTGAAAAAGTTATTGAGTTTAGACTGTTGTCTATTGGGGTTCTGCCTAAAGAATTTGTAATCACTTTTGCGGCTCATGAAATAAAATTTATCTCTGCATTCCTTCCTGAAAATTTAAGAGTAGGTGAGGATGTTGTCTCTTATCTTCTGTGTGAAGATTGCCCATACAGAATGACTGCTTTCGTGAATCAACAACATATGCAGAGGGATTGTATGTCGCGAAGGTTGGAACAGCTAATAGAAGCTAGGATTATCCCCCATATTGTAATCGATGATTCTGGGATTGACGAAGTGGTTTCCTAGGCGACCACTGAGATCTTCTAAAAATGTTTGGATAGTTTATGTACATACTGTGAAACTTGCAAACTGGCAGCGACCTCCCTTGTTCTTCTGGGGATTTATGTTTTAAAACTGCAAGTTTAGAAATAACCAAGTAATCACGATTCAAACAAATAAAATATAAATTAAGTAGAGATTTCTACGATAGCCCTACCTTGTGGACTTAAATATGTAATAACAAACAACACATCACGCAAACGAAAGGAAGTAATCGAATTAAAATGTCACCTTGTGGAATGTGGGACGGTGAAGTTTGGCATAGCAATATTTGTGTCTGTAAATTCGATTTAACCAAGATGTCATTAAACAAGTAATATTATCCCAAACTGGAAGAAAATCTAACTATAAAAAAAAATAACCGTACACCGTAGCTTCACTTATGATGGAGAGGTTTTACCCAACATCTCATTACGCTAGTGTTACTCCAGGTTACAGGCAAGTGTGGTTTCGAATTAAAGAAGAACTTAGTCCACTACAGATTCAGATGTGTAATGGAGAAGAACATGGGCGTTTCTCATTAATCAGATCTGATTATACTTTAATAGTTTTCGACATTGTTTTTGGGCGAAGAGTGTGTCCTTTGTATAATTTGTGTCCTGACAGTAAGCTACCTTGAAGTGAGAGTTTTTTAACTTTTTAATCTCAAAGTGCACACATTACAAAATTTAATATATCATGATGCAGAAGGAATGTAGTTGTTCTGTTCGTGCTGTATGGAGCAAACAATGTAACAAGGAACATTTTATGTTAATAGGAAACCAAGAATTAACTGCTCCTTGTGGCATGTGGAATTGTAAAGAATGGCTATGTAAGAACACTTAAATGATGTCACAACAGCTATATACAGGAGATCGTTTAGTATTAAATTATCAGGCATGGCTAGCATCTTCAAGCTTCCAGACATATACGAGGTTCTGTAAATAGGATACAGAAGAGTTTTCTTCAAGCTGTATGATGGTATTTTACAAGTTCAAGTATGCAACAATGTAGAATATTGATGTTATACTTTCTATAGCATCCTCAGCACTCACTTTGGTGAAGGCATAGCATGCAATGATTGTGTTAGAAGAATTGATGATAGCCAGTCTTATCGAGGAGCTTGAAGAGGAACAGGGAAATGGAGTAATCGTCTATCAACTCACCAGACCTCACCAGGGAATCACCATCTGGTGGAAGGAGACCTGCGAAGGAGACATCTACAACTTTATTTTCGAACAAGGAGGTTTAGTATTCCCATCAATGAGCAACATATATGCATGTGAAGTGGCTAATTCAGAATAATAATGTTCTCAAAAAATTTGTAAGTATGTGTTTATTGAAAATGGTTTGTATTCTGCAACTTATAGCATAGCATATTAACCTGTTGTTTATAAAATGTGCGAGTCAGTAATTCATTTCAAGTGTACATACTGGTCTGAATGTTTGTCAACACATAATAAGCCATGTAGTTTTGATTCCAGTTTAACTAACTACAACAGTTCGAAATGTCTTGTAAATCACTGTAGACCATACATAGTAGATCGAAATTTTAAGCTTAAGGGCAAGCATGTGAGGAAGAACAATGTTTGAACCATCTTACCTTTACAGTAGATAATGTTGCGCCCTATCAGTATTTCGAAGAATATGATAATGATAATCATACTTTATATCTCCATCGCAAAAAGTTTGGTTATATATTGCATACTGGATGTGTTTCTTCAAAATGTTACGTGCATCGAGTTATAAAATTAGCAAAAATAAAGTTTAGTTCACAATCACTGTTTAATTTTAAGTTTTAGAGAATGATTTTGTCAATATACATACATTGTTCCTTCCTAATTGTTCTCAGTTGAGCATTGGATTGTAGATGAGTAACATATACCTTCATCCTGGAAACCATTATGTTAGTGCTAAACAAGGAAAGTCTAATATAACTTACACCCTATGGTGCAACTTTCTTCTCCATGAGTTTACAGAAACTTGCGGTAGTGTCTTTCATTTTAAAGTGATTTATTTTCAACTAGGAAACAAAAAAAAAGCCATGAATTGATACAATGCAGTGGTACAACCAAATACCCTGGGTTTTACATGACTGCAACAACACCTCTTCCATGTAGTGATAAGGATGTTCAGTCGCATTATGTCGAACCATATCCAGACTTATTTGAAAGAGTTGTTTTACATTCGTCTGAATGTAAAGACATTTGTATTCAAACAGACAGGATAAAACTAGGGCCTAAGAAACATTCACTCCTTGAAAGTAGGGTTCAAGAAGAGGACTTCAATCCAATATTAAGAAAGAGTTTGAAAATACTGTTTATGGAAGTTGCTAATAGCTTATAACTTATCTTTAAAATGTTTGTGATTTTTTGAAACACCCTGCAGTTAAAAAAAATGTACTTAAATTTGTGTAACATCCTATACTCACTGGTGCTATAATTTGGAAGTTATGTTTGGATAGATTTAAAAAAGATGTGCATATATCTTTGTAACATCTTGTGCTTAATTGTTTGTTGGTATGTATATATTTGAAACAATTGTCTAATATATGCTATGTTTTGGAGCATCCTGTACTTGCTAGTGTCAAAATGTTGTACATATATTTTTGGATCAACCTGCACTTGCTTGTTTGATGGTGTGTGTGTAGATATTTGAAATTATTGTCTAATATGTGCTATGTTTTGGAGCAACCTGTACTGACTTGTGTCAAAATGATTTTCTAATTTGTATATAGTTTGTCAATAAATTTATGTTTTGAGATGAATTCCTTTGAAGCATTTATTTAACCTCACCTGTGTTTCCACTACACCATCTAAGTATCTCTGTTTCCTGCTACACCACGTGCTGAGAGAATTACTTCACATCCAAAACCTCGACAGGTTTTGAATACTGAAGTTTGTCGACACTTGTGATCATACAGAATATTCGTAAGTTCGAGGAGGGCAATTCTATTTCTATCAATGTCTACTGTGTGGTGGAAAAAAATAGCAATATAAATGACAAAACCTGCAAAAGGCCAGGGTTATATACTGATGCGTATTTATCCTGTACATAATGCTCACCACATAAATACTTTGGCCATTCATGCTAGTGGTAATGCTACATATTTGCATTTTGTATGCACTAGGGATTTGTTAAAGATGGCTGAAAGTCAGCTGAGTAAGAAGAAGTGTAGAAAACATGTTTGTGATAGTTGTCTCCAACACTTTGTTAGTGGAGAGAAAATCGCAAGTCCCAGTATTATTTGTCAACAACAAAAAGCTGTTCTCAGTACTTTCCCTACTGAAGCCAAAAAGTAATTGGAATTTAAGGATTACAGTAAACAGCAGAGATTGGGTTTCATCGCCTATTGCGATGTTGGAAGTTGCCTGAAACCCCTGTCAACTTGCTTGCCTAATGATGAAACAAGTAATAACACTACCATCAACCAACATGTTCCATATGCTTGTAGTATTTTGTAGATTTGTTCATACATTCCAAGATTATCTAACTATTTTAAGTTTGTGGCTGCTGAATGTATGTACCAATTAGTTGATAAATTTGTAGAACTTACAAAGTTGGTTGCAGGAATTTACAGCAAGATTGTTCCAATGAAGCCAAAGCCCCTGCTGATGAAGCTAGGTTGGCAGCTCAGAAATGTTGCCATATTTGTAAAGAAAATCTCAGTACAGATGATTTTGTGGTCGATCATGATCACCTGATGGGTAAAAGCAGACACTGCACACATAATAAGTGCAACCTGAACTTCAGGATGCCCAAAAGACAACTTGTTACTGTCTTTCATAACATGCAAAATTATGATGGTCACTTTCTCATAAAGCTTTTGGCTGAAAGTCACATAACACAACCCAACAGAACCGTGGTAGTCGAAAACCCAGGTAAAATCCAGGTGATTGGAATTACCCTAGAGAAATATAAGTCCATCACCAAACCAATTCCCAGTGGGATTGATTGAAATGAAAAGGCACAATATTTCAAATAACATTTTATTAATGCCTTCCATTTCATGAGCGCCTCTCTGGAAACTTTGGCAGGTAATTTACCACATGTGCAATTGAGTATCAGCTGCTCGATGGTTCCAGACAACAGCCAATTTGAGTTGGCAAAATGGAAGGGAGTTTTTCCTTATGACTTTGTTAAGTCGCCAGACAGTCTGATGTGTCACATCACTCCCACCAAAGGATGCATCTCATAATGTGATATGCAGCTAGAGTTGTTGACCACAACCCAGATATGTAACAACGTTTTGTTGAAAGTGGGGTTAGGGGCACCATTACTGGAGTTTCCAGAACATGTGTGGAATCCATGGGTGAAGATTACGACCTCAGTGTGCCATCGAAATATATATGCTATATATATGTGTGTGTGGAAATGGGCTGTACAGTAACATGATGCGAACCAAGATTCTGATAGGCAATATTGAGTGGATTATTACTGATGTGTTTTCATTGTGGGATTTTGCACACATGGTGAATGATAGTGACTCTTGTTTTTTTTTCGCAGAAGTGGATTTGTCTTTTCCAGACAAATGCTATGAGTCTCTAAGATCTGCCTTTGGCCCCAGTATCAGTCATACCAACGAACGGCTCGAGTGAAAAACTTCTTTAGATAAGCACTGCGGAAGAAATACGTTATAAATGGGGAAACACTAAAGCACTATCTGTTAATTGCTTTATGCGCTTTGAGCAGAAGGCATTGATGGAACCGTACATCGAATTTAACATTGAGAAGCATGCTCAGACTACAAACAGATGCGAGAAATCGTTTTTCAAGTTGATAAATAATTCGATGTATGGAAAACCTTTGCAGAATGTCCTCTGGGAAAAGGAAGCAAGAGTTGTTTCCAAGTATGACACGATCTACAGGGCTGCAGAGCTGATAAGTCACCCTGCATTCCAGGCAAGGTAGATCATCTATGAAAATCTAGTCCCTATCGAGATGTCAAATAGTTCTGTTACATTCAATAAACCTTTGTACACTGGTGTTGCCATTCTGGACCTTTCGAAATTAACCCTGTATGAATTTCAGCATCAGTGCATCTGTACCAAATTTCCTCTGCCAACCTTGCAACTCCTTTATTGCGATACTGATTCATTGGTTTATTCTGTTGCTTGCGATGGTATCTATAAATTAATTACCCCATATTTACAAGTGTGTTCTGATACATCCAACTATGTGCTCGATAGCCTGCAAGGATTCTCCCACAAGAACAAAGGCCGTACTAGGGTGATGAAAGATGAATGTGCTGGTCGTATTATCGCACACTTTGTGGGTTTATGTCCCAAGCTTTACCCATATGTTGTTAGAATCAACAATGTATACGCAAGGCAAAGGATGTAAAGCCTAACACATTGTAATCGCTCCGGTATGAGGATTATCGAGATTGCCTCGAAAATAGCACAAGGATTTTGGGGACCCAATATCAGTTCTGTTTGCGTGCTCACGAAGTCTACACCGAACGCGCAACCAAGGTAATGTTGTCAAGTATGGATGTTAAGCATTACATTCAGGCAGATGGAATATCGGCCTTGCCTTGGGGGCACTACAAAATCCCTAGATAATGTTTTTTTTTTTTTACTTCCCCAGATCAATAGTTTTAGCAACATAATAAATACAGCCCCTGTCATCTATAACACCCCAACTGTCATCACCACACCACATATGACAACCATCTGTTAGCACCATACATAGCAGCACATCCTATTCTGCAGCCATCATCACAGCTGTTTACAACTATCTACAGCTGTCTACAACATTTACAGCTATTTGCAACACCTGTTGTAACAGTGTCAATGCTCCTGTCTGTTTGCTTAACTGCAAAGCATAATTTCAGCTAGCTTCAGTATCAACACTCTTCATACAAATGTCTTCTATTATCCAATTTCCCTTGTCACTATTTCAAGAATAAATTTATTACATCACCATCATATACTACTATTCACAGTGTGACATAACATCATTAGATATCTGGAAGCTACGTGAGTGTGTTTTTCAGCTGTCATTGGCATGTGTGTCTGCAAAATTTCAGTATCCCGGATGTGATGCATTATTCAATAAAAAGAACGCCCCTCAGTGTGTCTTAATGAGCTCCTCAAGAGATTGTAAATAATGTATATAGTTAAGACATCCACCAAAATGCTCAAGATTTTGTAGTTTAGAAGAAGATTGTTTGTTGTTAATGTTTTTTAAATCATTTATCTGTTTGTTGTATATAGTTGTTCTTGTTTTTTGTTGTTCATATTAACATGTTTTGGTAAAATATACAAAGTGTTTCAAAATGTCTTTCAATATATAAATGTTTGAAACTATGAACTTTTTCTTAAAATTATTATTGTAAATATATAGTTTTTAAAACTGATTGTTGTAAATATATAGGTTTTTAAAAACGAATGTTGAAAATATATAGTTTTTAAGAATGATTGCTGTAAAGTAATGAACGAAATTGTTGTAATCATGTACGAACATTTGTAAAAATATAGTTATTAATAACGATTTCTGAAAAAAAAATTGGAATAAAATTCTTCTATGTAAAAATGGAGTAATGTGTTTGGTTATTTAATAGTTTTTAATTCATCATGACACAAATGTAATATTTTTGTGAATTGTGAAGTGAAAGTTACAATACTACACATACTTTGTTTTATATTTAAGGTTTACAAAAGAATTGGAATGTTTATTACAGTTTCCTTAAAAACATTTACTGTAAATATAATTGAAAGAAATGTTGATAAATACAAAAGGACTGGGTCAGTTGCAGTAATGGTAACCTGTTCAGGTTTAGTTCTTTAAAAGACTTCGATCTCAGGTAGCAAGGTGCCTGAGAAAATCGTATGCCTGAATTAATGAATTTGAAACCAAATGAGGGGACTTGTAGAACGTCGAGAAAAACCCGTCAACTTAACTCAACTTGGAACACAATGGTGAGATAGGGTAAACTTGCCAGGAAAAGGGGGAAGTGGACTATATCGTTATCATTTTAGGTATACAAGCTCTCTCCGCACAGCACGGCTAAAAGAATGCTTCCAGATAATCTTCTACCTCTACAGCAGCGAGTGGTGGAGTGCTTCGACTTTTACTTGTAACAATCTACTATAACATACAAAAAAATTACTAGTGCTGTGAATCAACATGGTGATGTTTACTGCTAAAACACGCACACAAACACATACTTTATACAAACTCAGAAAACATAAACATCTTTGGATGTTTTTAAAAATAAACTTCTATGGAGCTTGTGTTAAAATTATATTATTCTTGGAAATGAGGTAAGTTTTTTTTCAGTACTGGTTTGCGTGGGAAAACTTTATACGTATTAGCTATAATTCCGTATTGTGTTAGTCAACTAGTTGTCTGTGCATTTCGGTGTTGAGAGCTGCTTAAATTGGATGTCGTTAATATTAGATTGGTAAGGAATTAGGATACCTTTTTGGTTTTGTTAATTACTCTGTATCACTTCATTAGTAAGTTTGCATAAATGTGCTTCCATCTTAGATATGAAGTTATCAGGATTGCTGTGGGAGGTAAGCGAGTTTTCATTTTGACGTGGAAATAGGGTCTGGAAATCTTTTGAAAATTTATTTTGTGGGGAAATATTTGTTTCATCTAGCACGTGCATCATAATCATAATTTTTATCCATTTGTCACATGGTTGTGTATTCACCTCCCTTTTCATTCATTTCCGAGTTTTTCACGTAATTTCAGGTCAGTCGCCTGCCAACAGGTGCTCGAAACAGACGAACGGACATATATTAAAATAATTTCAGCTATGTGTACAACTGAGAAGCGTGTCCATCAAGCAGTGTAATTTGTACACGTTATCAAATCCCTCAATGTGTTTAGGAAGAATGCTGTTTAATTTATTTTGTCCTAAATTCTACCTATAACTCATTACTTGATTTCTTACAGGATAACTGGCGTCTCTAATTTGTTTGAAATTTCCGATTAGATGAGTCCTTCATGTAAATTATATTACTAGCATACAGGAAATCGCATTCACGTCTCTTTTCATTTAAAATTTTGTGTATTGTCTTATAATTCCATTTAATATGCCATGAGCTCTATCGCCTGCCAGACGGTGGTCGAAGCAGACGTGCCTCAGTCCTCAGTTGCCTCACACACAGGAGGAAACTCAATATTACACAATACATATATATATATATATATATATATATATATATATATATATATATATATATATATATATATATATATATACACCCCTTCCCCATCACACCCACACCTCGGTAGAATGGCAGACGTCCGAGAGTGAGTCACATTCCTCTCAAAAAAATTAAGATCCTATACACATATATACCACCTCATATAACACCAGACCTCAGAGAGTGAGGACCTACCATGCAGCCCTCCAAAAATAAAAAATTAATACCCATACTATATACTTATCAATTCACACAAAATCAAAAAATAAAAAAAAACTATTAATTCATTCATTCAATTATTAGGATCAATCAATCAAAATTATTTTATTTAATTAACATCGAATTTAATTTTTCGACCGGATTAAGAGCAGATTAGGCATTAATCCGATCAATCAATTTGATATCGATTTGATACCAAATCTATAATTCGATTAATCAAAAGTAGGGTAGGATCCTCCTTCCCTACTACTATGGAGAATGCTTCCGAACACCGGCGGGACCCTTGTTTCTGCTGTGGGTCGCCGTTGTGAATTCATCACGGAGCTTCCTGCGCGATCGTTGATGATTTTCACCTTCGGTATCCCAGGCAGGGGATTGAAGTTCGTTAATGTCCGCGAGCTGCGGGCGACTGAATGTAGGTGCGCCACGATATGTAATTTGCTGGCGTACCCAGTTTATTAAGGTACTGTCAAGCTGCTCTATTGGGTGGGGGCGATTTGCTTCTGAAGCCCGTTACCAGTCAGTTTGTGGTCTCTGATAAATAATGGCTAAACTCATTTCGTGGAAGAGCCGTTCACCTGGCGAAAAGAATATTTACAACCCTAATTGTTCTCAAAATTTGTGGAATGAAAATCTGGTGTAATGTGGAATGAAAATTTGGTATAACAAAACTTTAACGAACACTCCGTTAGTGAATGCGTAATAATAAGAGTAAAGTGGATTTGTCCCTACCCAGTTGCCTCAGGCTGGGGGTATCAACAAGTTATATTTTGAAACACTGTGGGGTAGTCTACCTATCTTTATTGGCTGAAATACTTTTTGACACATTTTAATTGTCTGCGCACGAATCACTTAATAGCTGTGCTAACATTGCCGAATTCTGAGTGGACCGATAAAATATGAAAACTCCTTCTCAAGCAGACAGCAACCATTGCTAGTAGACAAACTGTTATTGGGTGCTCATAGTATTAAACTATACCATGTACTCTTTTTTTTTTTGCGAGAAATGACTAACTCTATCAATGCCTGAGCCAAAGGATGGAGCAAGGTTCTCTTGCTGGAGCACAGAACACTCGAGACTACAGATGTGAAGCGATAATTTTTCCGCGAATACGAGCCGCACACACAAGCATAATGTCAATCAGCGATTGGTTACTTACTCGCCAGCAGCTAGCATCGCAGCCAACAGAGAATCGTTCGCAGCACGCAGTAGCCAATCAGACAGCACGTTCCCCACTGGTTCTTACAACCAATTATCACATGGCTATAGTATATTCTCGGTTTCTTCACACTTTCTGAATCAAACCTTTGAAAAATTACCTCATGTATAACGTGCTCGGCTGTCTCTTTATCGCATGTAACATAACCGTTTTATACTTGTGTTAAAATAAAAGTATTTTACTTTTGATTAAATTGAACTTTTACTTTTTTTTATCTATACATTTTAATAAGTAATGCATAATTAATAAGAATAAAACTTGAGAGAATTTATGTATGTTGGTAATGTCTAGTATGAACTAGTTTTTTTTTTGGAATGTTTTATTAAAGTGAGTACGTACGAATGAGGTACGATATCCCTTCGCTGTGATTTATTGACTAGGTTAAGCTTTGTTTGCATGAGTCAGAGTAATATCTTGAAAGAGAACATTAGCAGAGCCTCATAAAAGTTGGAAGTAAAAATAAATGGTCAATACACCCACATCAATAGAATCGCCATATTTCACATGTGTATAAAGTATAATTAACTATTCTATAATGGACTTCTAGTGGTAGCCACAGCTATTTATTCTGGAGTAATAAGGACAACTGTAAGCCTTATGTACCTATACTTTCTTAGAGTTTACCTACCATAAGTTCTGCATTAAAATGTTTTCCTGGAAACATCGTTTTAGTTATTTTCGTTGCCGAAAAATACATTTTGGAGAACAACAGAGCCAGTGAGGAACATGTACAGTACATAACCGTAATGTTACTAATACTATGTCGGTTGTCAGAGGTCACAGTAAATTTTTCAGGATTGCCCTGGAAGTGACGCTTTCAAGGATAGATATCTAAAGTTGTGGGTACCATAACAACCAACCTTGACAGTGGATGATGTTATGCGACCTTTGACTACCGTCGCGAACGAAATCTACCGCTTAAAACAAAAAAGAATCGCAATTTTTTTTTTTTTCAGAAAAAATTATATGACCTAGGCTTCTTCTTCGACGCTTGCCTCCCAACAAGGTGAATCGGTTTCAATTCCCGGCCGGGTCACAGGATTTTCGCAAGTGGGAATCGTGCCGGATGAAGCCGTTGGTCGGCGGGTTTCCTCAGGGATCTCCCGTTTCCCCCGCCCCTCAATTCCGGCGTCGCTTCATATTCAATTCAATCACCCTCATCGGCTCTCAAGATCTCGTAATTAAAAGCCGCCCAAATCTCTTCCTCACTTCGTCTTCGACAAAGCTGAAAACTGAGGCATGCCCCTGTTTTCAATCGGCAAAGTTTTTTCCTGCTATTGTGAGTGAGGCAAATGGATTTTACCAGAATGTTGTTTACAAGAATGTCTACATTAATTAAACAAATAGTAGAGTGTAAATGTGATTTATCGCTGAAGTGTTTGTTTTTTCACTAGTTCTGCATATACTTGTGGGCGATATGAATGAGATTTTGTAGTTCAGTATTCTTATGTATTGTTTGATGTTTTAATTATGTAATAAATATAGATGTGTTGATATTATCGTTTTCTTTATTTGGTACAAAGTAGTTTGCTTGGTTTGAGGCGTGGGGTGTGGTAATAACAAATATTTACTTTTAACATAGAACAGTGCTTTGCATGTTATCAGTATTTGGTTTTCGTAACTTCCTTACTCAACCATATCCGGAAACCACATTTTTTTATTCATTATTGTTCCGAGTGAAGATAATTTCTAATTTGGAGTAATTTAAGGGTTTTAATTTATTTTAATGTTAATATATCATAATTTAGCAAATTATTTTCGGAACAGTTTTTTATGATTTTATTAACATACTCCAATTAGGCATGTTTAAGAAATTTTACTTGTAACATTGTGTTATCATTTGCGAAACTTCAACCGCAATGGCACACAATGCGACACTGCTAATCATTGGTGCCCACACACACAAACACACGTACGTTTAAAATTAACATTTCAAATATTAATTTAATTTTCGAGGGCAGATTCCACATTAATTTAGGAGTGTGCAACAATTCAATGAAATTTTCGTGTAAGCTTATCCGTGGTGTATATTCCGTTCCACTAGCTTGCCAACTTACAAGTGGCAGGCGATGTCTAGTAGACATGGTAATGGGTGCCGGAGGGTCACTAGAGCGCTTCAGTTGTCTTCATCGCCGCTGTCTCGTGTATTCTTCTAAGAGAGGGTCTTGATGTGTTAGCTTCGGCCGCTGGATAAGGAATGTTGTCACCCCTCCACGATCTCCTTGTGCCTATCGGCATTCAGTGTAACTATTCTCGTCCTTCGTCTTCCCTACCCCTTCTCACTACTCGTTAGAGAGCGACAAGGGGCCACGGTGGCCGAGCAGTTAGCCTGTCTGCTCTTACCAAGGCGCCCGGGTTCAATCCCCGGCCGGGTCACTCCGCATTTTCGCATGTGGGAATCGTGCCGGACGATGCCGTTGGTCGCCGGCGGGTTTTCTCGGGGATCTCCCCCCTTCCCCCAACGTCCTTTCATTCCGGCGCTGCTCCATACTCACCTCAATCACCCTCATCGGCTCTCAAGACCTCGATGTCAAGAGCCGTCCAAATCTCTTTACTCACTTCAGGGAGCGACCCGTTTTTGTTCGCTCATGTCTGCTGGTCGACTGAGTCTGTGCTGCACAGCGCTCCTAGTGGGAAAAATGTCAACACTCTCGCCCGACGGCAGGGAATATCCGCTAGGCACCCGGAAGTTCCTCGGGATTAATTCTTAGTTAAAATATTCCGACACAATATCAGCATGGTTTGGGGGGGGGGGTGTTATTTACACAGTATTAAATTTAAATCACATCTCTTCAAAGGAATGTTTACCAAAATCTACACTACTTTTTAAAATATTGACATCTTATATTTGACGTTCAAGATGGCGGAGGATTAAATAAAGGCTACTAGTGTTTTAGATTTATCTGCATCCAGGCTCCGAGCTGTTCAGTTGTGTACTTCCTTCCTGTATGTCACTGTGCATTTACTCTCGGTATGCAAATACTTCGATTTTTTTTGGAAGGCATAACTCTGTGATGGGGTTCAGTATGGCATTTGCTGTCATAGAGATTGGATGTGTAATTACAAGTAGTTGCTCAAATATAATAATTCCCTTTAATTAATATTTAATTTCCTTCTGTGGTGTGTATAACTTTTTTACGATTTACTTTCATGTAATTATGTTTTAACTTTGGCGGGATTCAAACCAAGTACGAACCCAACACAAACGTACTTAAGCAATGATTATCCTCGATGGGAATCGAAGCAAGGTTTAGGTGAGTATAGCTATATTAATGTTTTCCTTACCCTCGAAGGGATTCCAACCAAGGACTTGTTCTGGATGAATGTATTCATGGCTTATTTCTCATCGACGGGAATCGAATTAGGTAGTACACCAGTATAAATCTAATTATGCTTCACTTACCCATGACAGGAGTCAAATCCAAACCAGATTGCAGATGTATATCACAAATATATTAGCGATTCACTACTCAGTTGCGAGTGAGCATTGGTTGGAGTAAGACTTGTACATAGTGTGTAATTACTCTCTTGGTACATGTACTTAGTCTTGCTACTTACTCTTGGTGTGAGCACTTATTCGTTACACAAATACTAATCATGCAATTATGTATAATTACACCTAGTAACCTCTATGGGTCTCGAACCAAGGACTGACAGACTCCTTAATCCTCCTGGTCCAACATTACACCCACCTTACCCACCCCTAACCACTCGCTTTCCAACCTCGTCTATTATGTTTCGGCAGCCGATGGGGGGACATGTGTACTTAGTATGTAATTACTCTATCGGTGCATGTAATTAGTAGGTTGTAAACAGTTGTATGATAGCATGGAAATTTCATTCGCAGTAGCGGTATACATATTAGAGTGAAAAGTGTAGAACTTGCATACTGTTAGTGATAGCCACGTAAAATGCAGAAGCCCTAATCAAACTAAACGTAACTTTATTAAATGTTAATCACAGTGCATGTGTGTGTGTGTGTGTGAGTGAGTGATTGCGCATCGGAATGAGGACAAATAAGACTAGCCGGATCAAATCTTATTCTGGCAATATTTAGATATAGTCGTCTATTCCTGTTAGTGGTGATTGTACTTTTTCCGATACGTGTTAGCGTTCCGGGATACCCATCCACCATTCATGATGTTAGGTTTAGCCTTCTTGCATTTAATACAGTTAAAAAACGATACAATAAATTATTCATTATTGTTCTTTTGCTGTGCGGTATAGTGCACCAACCAGCTTCTTTTTTAATTTTAAACATTCATATACAATTTTTTTTATTACCAGTTTTGCGTTATAGTTTTGCATTTGTATAACAATTTCTCAAATCACTTTATTTAATGAAAATTTATGAATGCAAATATTAATATATAACTACAAGCACCTGTTGTCAGAGAAAATATCTCTATAATTTCATCACTTTTGATATGGTTATTTTGTTATATATTTATCGCTACTTTTTCTAAAAATCTATTAAATCTTTATTTAATTTTAAAAACTATAATGCAGTGTTTCAAACAATAAATTACGTATATACATTTAATGTTTCTTCCGAAACATATTTAATTGAAGTGCTTTATTTAATGTAAAGACATTATTTTAATGTCTAAAATTCACAAACCCAATAAAAAAAACTTGTTAGTCCATGGATACAGTATATATGTGTGTGCATGGAAAATATACAGTTGAAATGTATAGAGACTGTAAATAATTGTAAATGGCCTGTTTAAAGTGTTGCGAGTGTTTGAGTCCGAATAGTGACGAGGAGCATATTGTTAATATGATACATTCAACACGTGTGTTTTTGAACTTGGCGGCACTGCAGAGCGCCACAACATCAGTTCTCCTGGTGGCCGCTAGGAGCGGTGAGGCAGTAGAAGATGGCGGCCGGTGTGGCCGGATGTATGGTGGTCGTTACTGTTCATCAAATCTGAAACGTGAAAGTTTCAAGTCGAAACATTTGGTCCTCCGAGATCGGATTAAGATCCACGTAATTTCCGCCGTATTTTGTTGTGTTTAAGCGAGTATCTTGATTCGGTGTGGCTTGTTCGTGTTGTTATCGCCGTGTTTCTCTAACCTTTTTATCTCGCCGGCACCGGCTTTGTTCACCGAAACACAGCAAGGAACATATTTTGTGCTGTGTTACGAACGTGTGTGATCGAAATTCTACAGTACGATACCCGCTAACCAAAAATTAGATGTTCAAGTAGTACGAGCTCCTGCATTTTGTTGTTTCGAATTACCGTGGCCGGTAATATTAATCGTGACAGAGTGTTTGGTGACTGGGTTTATGGGCGCATTCTAAACACTGTGCTGTTGGATTTAACTGTGGATTGAAGAAGTATTGTGCTTCAAGAATTGTGTGTGTCACCATGGCTGACAAGGCCGCAACATTAAAGCGTCGCTTGGAACGGGCGGAAAATAGGTTACGGTAGGCCGCCGAACTCGCCAAAAATGTTTCCATAGATCCGACCAAAAGGCAGCTGTTTTCTGCTACCTGCCGCGATTTAGCCCAGATATGCTCAGGATTTGAAGACGATCATCTGGCCTACGAACTAACAAGTAAGGACAAGATGTACTTCATTGCTGCGATGCCCTCAGAAAGGTTAGGTCGTTTGGATGACTTATTCTATTAAATTACTGCAATTTGCGACTCCTTAGAGACCAGTAAAGAGTCTGCCAAGCCTACACGCAGTTCTTGCTCAGCCACTTCAACCTCCCGTCTCCCCACCATTGAACTGCCGCACTTTAGTGGTAATCCTGCCTATTGGACAAGCTTCCCCAACCTATTCACAGCTTTGGTGGCTGACAATTCAAATCTCACTAATGTGCAGCGATTGTCGTGTCTAGAATCATCCCTGTCCGCATGTGCATTTACTGTAATCCAAGCATTGCCTCTTACTGTAAAGAATTATGAAGCGGCCTGGGAATCATAGAAGTAACCATATATTAATAAAAGACTTATGTGTCTTTACACATAGATGCTATCATGCATGCTCTCTCAGTGTCACCAGATTATCCAGCATCAATAAATGGGTTACTGTTAGCCTTAGACGAATATATTACTGCACTGCATGTATTAGATTTTGATGTAGGCAAGTAGGACACATTGCTTCTCCACATCATTCAGCGAAAGTTGAATCCCCTTTTGCACTAACAATGGGAACTTAGCATTAATGAGAGATAGCTGAGCTGCCAAAGGTGGCCGAGTTTTTAACATTTCTGAAAGGGCACCACCATGCCACTGAATTTCAGTTAACCACTGCATCACAACCTAAGTTGACCTTAACTATGCCGCCACAAAAAATCCTACTTCGCAATTCTGAGTCACAGTCATTTGCTGTGAACATGGTAGCCAAAGTGAATGTTAAGTGTGCTGTCTGCAGTGATAACCATGAAGTGTATTGATGTCCCCAATTCTTAGAGACATCTCCTCAAGAACGACATAAACTAGCTAAGTCTGCCCAGCTTTGTTTAAATTGTTTACATGGTTCCCACCATCCAGGGCATGTCGGTCAAATATAAACCGTCGTACCTGTAGCTCCCGACATCATACATTACTACACTTTGCTGAAGCTTCATCTACAGACAGCAGTGAGGAATCGACAGTGCCTGGTTCTCACATCATAATATCTCAAGGTCCTGGCAGAGGCATCTCATCAACAGTATTCCTGTCTACTGAACTGGTGGAGATTCCAAGTTCTAATGGTAACCCTCAGACAGTGTGTGCTCTACTTTATTTGTCCAGGCAGTCAAGTTCTATTATTGAGGATTGTGTGAGAAGGATTAGTTTAACGCACAGAAGAACATCATTACCAGTGTATGACATCTCTCAAGTGCCAGTGTACACTGCGAAGGGGGTAATAGATTGTCTGTTAACTCTAGTTGGCCAAGATTGCCCTCGACTTGCTCTCACTGCATTTTCTTGCCAAAAACGACTAGGTTACTGCCCACTGCATGAATTGAGAGAAATTCATGGGCACAGCTCGCCCAGTTTAATCTCGCTGACCCATATAATGCCAATCCTGGACCAGTTGATTTATTGATAAGTACAGGTCTCTTCCCCTATGTGTTGAAGGGTGGTACTGCAAGGCAAATGTGGTACTGTGGCAATCGACACAGTCTTTGGATGGGTAGTCATGGGGAGGATGCCTGCCTCTACACTCTCGATGAACGGTTTTTCAGTTCATGCATGCTCACCTACACTATACGAAGCAATCCGACAACTGTGGGAGATTGAGGAGGTTGCAGTGCCTGCAAGGTCCACCTCAGATGACCTACCATGCTAGAAAGTTTTGCCTGCAACTTGCCAAAGGAATGAAACAGATAGGTACAGTTTGGCCCTACCTTTCAAGGAGGGCCCAGCCTCACTTCATAGAAACACAAGTGCAAGCCCTTCTTCAGTTCCATAACCTTGAACGTAAGCTAAATAGTGATCCTAGCCTGAGGGCTTCTTACACATCGTTCATGACGGATTTCTTAGTGCAGGTTCACATGTCTTCGATACCTGCCTTGCAGCTTAATATCTGCATTTTATTTACCACACCATGGCGCCCTGGAGCCAGATAGCAGTACCACAAAATTGTGTGTGGTATTTGACGCCTCAACAAGAGATACTACTGGAATATCCTTAAACGACTCATTGCTCACTGGTCCACTGCTACAAGGGGACATCACGGACATTCTCTTCCACTTCTGTAGTCGTAATGTTGCCTTCTCAGCCGATATAAACCAAATGTATAATCAAATCCAAGTTTACCAAGAGTTTTGGTATTACCAACACATTTTGTGGAAATCATCAAACAAAGATCCAGTAGGTGACTAGCGACTCAATACTGTAACCTACTGTGTTTCATCATCACCCTTTATCACCAATCGAACACTGCACAAACTGGCTGCTGATGAGAGGGAGCATTTTCTGCATGCTGCTTAAGTGCTATTGACAGATGTTCATGTAGATTTTCTTGTGTCAGGTGCACCAACAACGCAAGTGGCTTTGTCATTACAGAATGACTTAATTGATCTTTTGAGGGTGGGCATATTCCACTTGCGGATGTTTGTCAGCAATCACCAGTCTTTACTCTCATGGCTCACTGCAGACATGGTTCAAGTTACTAATGTGCTGTCGCTTGACAGTAATAGTGGTCTTCTGACAGCGAAAAATATTAGGTTTAGAGTTGCAGGCTGTAGTCGACACCTACTCATACAATATTCAGCCAATTTCCACCATCTCTACAATACAAAGTATATTATCAGACTTAGCCCAGTTATTCCAGCATCTTGGGTGGTTGTCACCCACTGTTCTGCTGGAAAAATATCTCATACAACATCTGTGGATCCGCAATATTGACTGGGATGATCTACATCCAGCAGACGTATTAGCCACTTGGAAATACTTCCAGGTGTGGTAAGCACTGCTATTACTAGACTGGTGGCTGTAACCAACAGAATGTGGATCTTCAGGTGCACTGGTTTTCTGACAGTTTGTAATGTGGATACACAGCTGTTGTTTACCTGCGAATCAACTTACCGGATGGTCCAGTAATTGTTAATTTAATTATTGGCAAGTGAAAGGTGGCTCCCACCAAGAAAGTGTCTCTACCTCTTCTAGAGCTATGTGGGGCTCTACTGTTTTCCTGTACCATGCACAAAATATAAGATAACCTCAGTACCCATTGTCACATCTCCTGAAACTTTGCCTGGGTTGGTTCGATGACTGTTCTTCACTGGATCAATGGCTTACCACATGACTGGAAATCATTTGTTGCTAATTGCGACAGCCAAATCCAGGATCTTATTCTATCAAAAAATGGAATCATGTACAATCAGAAAAAAAACCTGGTTGACTGCGCTTCTTGAGGTATTTTTCCCAGTGAGATGACTGCACATTCGTTGTGGTGAACAGGCCCACCATGGCTGCATGAGTGGTCAGAACACTGGCCTCAGCCTTACCCGACAAAGAGTCACACTAACGAAGCACTTGTAGAACATCAGGTTTTCACATTCCTTGATATTGGAATTCCTGCTGACACTGGACAGATTCTCGTCTCTGAGTAAGATAAAATGTATCACTGCCTAATGTCTGCGATTTGTGCGAAGTCTGTGTTTAAAGAAACATACTGTTGGTCCACCCTGCCCTGAGGAACTCAATGCTGCCCTGATTGTATGGATTAAGATTGTACAATCCGAAGCCTTTGCTGCAGATATATGGGCACTGGAGGAAAGGTAACTATACATGGGCTCACTATCTAAGTTGTCTCCGGGTGTGGACCCTTCTGGAATTGTAAGGGTGGGTGGATGCTTGCATTTGTCTGATTCACCATATCACCAGATGCATCCAATACTCTTAGTAAAACACCATCGTCTCACAGAGCTCTTTATTGAACCCCTTCATGAACAGCTGTTGCACTGTGGACCAACGATCCTGGAATCAGTCCTGCAACAAGAATTTTGGATCATTGGTGCTTGCAACCTCATTCGACATAGACTTAAGCAGTGTGTGCCTTGCTTCAAGGTAAACCCTACACCATTGGAGTCACCACGGGCTATCTCCCAGCTGACCGTGTTCGGCAGTCAAAGCAATTTTCAAGGTGGGTGTTGATTATGCAGGACACTTCAAGATAAAATTTCCATAATTGAGAAAGGCATGAGTCATTGATGCACATATGTGCTTATTTGTTGGTTTTGCCACCAAAGCAATTCATTTTGATCTTGCATCTGATCTCATTACTGAGGCCTTTCTAGCGGCATTCTGTTGTTTTCTCCCTCGTCGTCCATGTTCCGACATCTATAGCGACTGTGGTACCAACTTTGTTGGTGCCAGTCGATACTTGGCAGAATTGAGGACATTCATGTTTGATAAGGGCACACAGGATGTGTTGGCACAGGCCATGAACGAACACTAAGTGATATGGCATTTTAACACCCCTTCAGACCTTCATTTTGGAGGCTTGTGGGAGGCTGGGATCAAGTCGGCCAAATCCTTGCTCATCAAGTGTGTGGGTTTGCAAACACTCACATATGAAGAACTGTTTACTGTTATGACACATGTGGAGGCAACCCTCAAATCTCGGCCACTGTGCGCTCTTTCCACCAGCCCTAACTCCCTGACGGCATTGACTCCAAGCCACTTTCTCGTGTTGGGACCTCTAGGTCTGCTGCCTCAGCCAGATATATCGCATGTCTCACTCAGTAGACACTCATATTAGCTAATTATCCAGCAAATCCACCAATTATTTTCGAGGCAGTGGCATAAAGATTACCTCCACCATCTCCAGCAATGACCCAAGGGCTGTGGTGTCCAAGAGAACCTCAGTGTTGGTACATTGGTGGTAGTCAAGAATGACAACTTACCCCTTCTTTGCTGGAAACTAGGGTAAGTACTGAAGACTTTTCCAGGCCCAGACTCCATTTCAGATTGGCGGAAGTGAAGACTCACCAGGGAGTCCTCGAACGCCCTGTGATGAAGCTGTGTCCGCTATCATCTCAATACACCAAAAAATGTGCATTTTGGTGGGCGGGATGTTGAGACTTCAAATAATTGTAAGTATCCTTAATAAAGTGTTGTGGGGGTTTGAATCCGAATAGTGATGAGGAGCATAAGATGACTATGAGACGTTCAACACGTGTGTATTGTGAACTTGGCGCTACTAAAGAACACCAAGACTTCAGTTATCCTGGTGGCCGCTAGGAGTGGTAAGGGAGTACAATATGTCGGCCGGTGTGGTCGGATGCTTGACGGTCGTTACTTTTCATCAAATATTAAATGTGGAGGTTTCAAGTCGAAACAATATGAATGTATAAAATGTGAGCAAAGACATGATTCACCAGTATGATTTCCACACATTATATAAAAGAACCGAAGATATATAATCATAAAAATAACTCTCCTACAAAAGATAGAAATAAAAAACTTTGGTAGAATGCCAAATTTTGCATCATCCCAACTGTTTGACCACAAAAACATAAAACAGTTTAATTTTAAAAAAAAGGTTAAACATTTTTATGTAACTTCGTTTACATAAATTCTGTGTTATAAAACTCTAAAGACTCTAGTATATATTTTATAGTATTTATTCACGAGTCCCACCATAAAAGCCACCTTGGTTGAAATAACGTACTCATTGATTTAGATTTTGTATTTCTTTGCCGATGCTGTTGAGATTAACGACCAATATTGTGTGGCGCTGTTCCTGTTAGCATTGAAATATTTATGGTGCACAGTAGTGTATACACGGGGCTACGGGCTTACTGAAAATCGCTTCTTCGGCGAACTTGGGGCTTCGGATCCACTCGAAACTGCTGGCCTACCCGAACGATCTCAGCAGCTACGCCCACTAATTATTTGAAAATATATACATATTTTTCAATTCATTTAAAGAAAATTGTTTTTTAATTGTACCGAAATTGTACAGAGTATATCTGAACCATGCAAGAGTCTCTTATTCATTTACTTTAATTCCAGTCTCCCATTTTGAAATCTAATTATTACAGGATGTCGGGTTCTGCGAATTATACATTGTCTCGAATGTTTTGTAGGAATGAAACTATGATATTAAGATTTTCGTTTAGTGTATTTATATGTGACCAATCCAAGCCCATCATATAAGTAGTGACCCCACTGCTAAAGTATGTTATAATCTTGAAATGCATCAGCATCTACCAACACTTTTATGGTCATATTTGTCTATGGTTTACGAGCGTGCAGTGCTAGACCCTTGAGACTTGGAATGTACGGTGAGACCTAGCGTGATAAACAGTCTTATCTTTCATTGTATTCTTGAGAATCCATTAATCCGTAAATAGTCCAATTAATCAATCAATATTTTGATCAATCCATCAATCTTTGCATCAAACTTTCGCAATCCTTTCATTTATCTTAAAATATTTCCATCAATCTCCTAAACTTTTTATCAATCTTCCAATATCTTTCCATCAACATTTCGCTGTCTTTCCAACAATCTTTAGCAATATTTTCATTAATATTTCAATATTTAAAAAATCTTTCTCAATTTTTTCACCAACCTTTCACAATATGTCCATCAGTCTTCGCCAATTTCCACCAATCCTCAGCAATCTTTCCAGCAATATTTCACAATCTTTCGCAATATTTCCATCTATCTTTATCAATCTTTCCGTCAATCTTCACCAATCCTCAGCGATCTTTTCACCAATCTTGTTATCAATCATCCAATCATTCGATCAATCTGGCAATCTCTCCGTCATACTTTCGACGAGTCCTTCCAATAATATTTCGCATTATTCCGCAATATTTTCATCTATATTTCGCATTCTTTATAACAATCTTTCCCTATCTTTCTGTCAATCTTTTAATCTAGTCATCAATATTCCTCTGCCTTTTCATCAATCTTTAGCAGTATTCCTACCAACCTTTCACAATCTTTCCATCAATATTCATCAGTCTTCAACGATCCTCAGCAATCTTTCAATCTATATTTTGCCATCTTTCCATCAATATTTAGCAATCTTTCCATCAATCTTTCACAATTTATCCACCAATACTCGTCAATCCTCAGCAGTCTTCTTGTCAATCTTTCGCAATATTTCCATCAATCATTCAACCAATCCTTCAAAATTCTTTTCGCAATCTCTCCCTCAATCTCACAATAATTCTTTCACACCGCCAATCTTTCCATTAATCTTGCAACCAATCCAAATCTCTCTATCGACCTTTCGATCCAGCCATCGGTTTTATCCCCAACCATATGTACACTTCTCGTCACAAAAAATGAGCGATCTCGTGTAGCTGAAAATATTTCTAAGTCCCACTTCGGGTATGATAGGCTAGCTGCCCCCTCCCAAGTCACAGGCGCGTGCCGCGGAGTGGGCGTGGCTAACTGCTGCAGGGAACATGGCTTTGGAGGAAAAAGCATACAAAACACGAATAATTTTTCTTTCAGCTCAGTTTAGTCCGAATATATTCCAACACATTGTATGTATTGCAGTTAGAGTAAATTAGCGGTGAAAACATCGGAATTATGAAATAGCCTTTATTACATCTGACAAACAAATAGTAAATGATACATTTAAACAGACCACACTGAAACACTGGAAAATCCCAAAAGTCTTTTCTTGCAAGTTTCGTATTAGCTTCACACATTCTTGAGTGAGCCTTGTTAACTGTGATCCAATGCAAAGGTGGATTACGTCTACAAATGTGTAAAGTTTAGCTTGTCTTCAAAATATTTCCGCGCAGTTTTCCTTTTCCATCTCATAATAATGCAGTAAAGTTAAACAATTTTGATCCATTCATAAAGTAAAAGCCTATTTACATGCACCGTGATGATTACCCGACATGTCTTAACCAAATTTGGATTACAGGAAACGGTTATTGATTATTAAAGTGTTATAAGACGAAATCACAACAGTATTATCTGCGTGGGTGATTATAGTCTCTTGAAAGATCTACGGTAATTTAAAAATACTCAAAATAATACCCTTTAAAAAAGTAATTTCATAAATAGAATACATGCAGCGAGCTTCTGGATACATTTCGAAGGAAGATATTCGTATTAAATAAATGTTTTGCATTAAAGTGAGCACTTCTTGATGCCTGTTGCATTTAATATATGGATGTATGCAACAAAATCTCAATAAAGGTTACGTATTAAGTTGTAACTCAGTTTTCATTTTCAATTATGTACGAACTGAAGTTAAATAAAAGTGATTACATGTACCATGTGTGTATTATAGCACCATTACGAAAAGTGTAAAGTCATGATAGTCAAACATTCTATATATATTTTGTTATAAATCGTTGTCAATCCCACAACTACAAAATAACCAAAATATGTCCCAATTTGATTCTTGCGTTATCTTGGACTGCCTTGCACACGAAACATTCGCACTTATAAACATTTACAATATAAATGTTACTTCTAAGAATTGCCATCCTTGCGGGATAAAGTATAGCATTTTGTAAGTTTGAGTCCAAAATTGGTTGACCAAAAAACGAAAGTTTAACCGTCAGAAGACTGTATTCAGTGTCTGTAAGAAATACACAAATAGAGATAGAGAATAGGATTTTCTTTGTAACACATCTACCAAAATCAATCATCCAAAACCGTTGAGATTATACTGACGGAAAGGGTTGGGGGAGTGGAGGTCCTTTTTAAAGATTATCAATACGACATGCAGTCAAATGAAATGATATTGAGCCAGAGTTCCAAAATGTCGTACAGGGATGTCCATTCTGATCTACTCAAGCGTAATTTCTGTGATTGTTTAGCAATATTTATTGATTTATTAACAATTTGTAACCCTTTATTTCTAATCCAGTATTCTCCGTGTATTATGTTTAGTTGTGCAAGTCCGAAAATTAATAAATTCACAATAACAATTTAATTTGTAATGTTGTGAGTAGTAGCTATATAAAACAGACTTTGGCTCAAATGAGCGGAGGAACCGCCTGCCTCCTTGTTGGAATTTCCCTTTTGTCCATTTCGCCCTCAAAATTTCCTTTTCTTCCCTATTAAATGTCCCTACATTTTTTCCTTTTTCCTTAAACATTTTTCATTTTCCCCGCAATAATTCTTGTTTTCTCAGGCGGATCAGTGACCATAGGTAAGATCAGGGAGCCGGATCAGCGACCCAGTGTCAGAAATCATCGACCAAGGTGATCGGGATTCGAGACCTCGAGGTTAGGAGTACAGGACTCAGGATCTTTGAACTTGGCCTTTGATGGTTGACCCAAAAAATCCAAAAAAGTACTAAAAAACAAATGACAAAATTTCAAGAAATTTAAAAAAATTCAATTCTATAAATCATATTACCAAAAGTATTGACAAATTATTTAAAAAATAAAAAATAAATGATTAAAATCGTAAAAAAAATTATGAAGAAAAATTTACCACTAATTATTAAAAACCATTAGAAACTAATTAGAAAATGAGTTATTCAAATTTATTTAAAAATCGTTAAAAAATATATATTATCATTAAAATCATTAAATAAATACAAAAAACGTTTAAAAATGTAATTAAAAATGAACTATCCAGAGGTCATCCCTCACCCATGCCCATTCCACCATCTTGGAAGGTGCAAAAGACGACCATCGTGATAGGTGGCCACCATTTTGGTAGGCGACCACCATCTTGGTCGATATCACCTGTCCGTCATATTGGATGCAGGTAACAGTGACCTCAACCCCATGACCAAGAATGTCTTTGAAAACAAAAACTCTAGAAAAAATACAGTAACGTCAGCATGCTTATACATTACTACCTAATTCCACAACATTAGAAGCAGACGACATTTTTCCTTGAGCATGACCTTGAATGACCTTGAAAATGCATACTCGAGAAAAAACACACAAAAGCCACCAATCAAAATAGATGACTGACTACTACCGTCATATTGATTGCAGACTACATTGACCTTTACCCCATGACTTAAAATGACCTTGAAAACTAAAACTCGAGAAAAAATACATAAAAGAGAGCAAGCATAATACATTACACACAACAACTACCATACTGGATATAGGTACCCTCATCCTTGACCCCATAACCCTGAATGACCTTTAAAACAAAATATCAAGAATAAATACGCAAAAGTCAACAAGCTTGTTACATTTCTAACTACGGCCACCATATAAAATACAGGTGACATTAACCAGGAGCCCATGACCTCGAATGACCTTGGGAAACAAAAACTCTAGAAAAAATATATTAAAGTCAACATGAATATTACATTACTAATTACTACCACCATATTAGATGAAGGTGACCTGAAGCGTGACCCCGTGACCTTGAATGACTGTGAAAACAAAAACTAGAGAAAATACATAAAAGTCAGCAAGCATACTACATTACAGACTATTACCATCAAATTTACTTATTCTAACATGTTCAACGCCATTTATAATTTAGCAGGCGTAGGTAAAAGCCTTTTCAAGAAGAAAATATGCATTATATCCTAAGCACTCTGATAAGCATTGTAAGCATTGCTGGCTGCCAGTTTGGATTAGTTGATGTTATGACTACTTAATATATCATATGTACTACTTTTGACCTCTATGAAGGCAATATGGTCTAACATGCTTCAAAATTATTGTATGAATAGTTGTATACCGTTTTAAGTTCACTGAAGTTATAGCTGCCAAATTTATGACTTAGATGCAACTTGTGTCCTCGAACAAGGCGATTTGGCTTTTATACTTGATGTCTTCTGGTAGACACAGTTGCCTACAATTTTCAATATGGTGAATCTACGTACGCCATATTCATATGAAGCACTCATGATATCAAACAAGGTGATATATGTAGACTACTATACAACAAACCATTAATCCTTTGGATAAACCTGTTACTGATCACACAATAGTTGGCAACCTTATCAGCTGCTTTAGTGATCGGCATTCTTTAACACTTTTACCTATTAGCCTCGCGGTCACAACCCCTACTCATACTTTTTACTGCTTCCCTTTCAATTCTATAAATAACCTTCTTATATATATCTTAACATTCACCGACATCTATTGAAATCGAAATCATCAGTTAAACTGCGTGTCTTGGAGTAATGTTTCTAGGTCGGATGCTACAAAGCCAGAGCCGCATGCCTAGTTGTTTCAACTCTCCCCAACAAACTCCTGCACCCACGTTCACACAAGTGCCACAACGTCTGGGGCAGACAGTATCGTGCTTCTTGAACGCTGACCCGGACCTTGTCGAGCGAGCGTATACATGTCTGCTCCGTAACTAGGCCAAACATTCCTATAGTGCATTTGGAAAGCTTTCAGTCATTCTCGTACAAATATCCCTGCAACTGAGCGTGCAGTGTCATCTAATTTCGAAATATTTTAACGCTTAAAGTTTAGAGATAATTTACCTGCATTATCTTCAGTTCATGGCACGGCAAAGTTATATTTTCGGCTATACTTTTATACTGGTTTCATCAGCTACATTGTTTTTATTCCTGTTAGTAAAATATTCTTTAAAGTGAGCACTTTTGGGCAGTCGTAGCCTTTTGAAACGTTGCGCTGATGTTAACATACTTAAACACTCTTGGTTTTAGTGCGTTAGTACATATTTGCTTTTACGACGTCATTGTGTATATAAGACATAAATATAATCCGATAGTGAACATTAAGCATCCCTGGGGCCACGGTAGTGAAGTGGTTAGACTACTCTCCTCCCACCAAGACGAACCGGGTTCGATTCCCGGCCAGATCGCCCCAAGATTTACGCATGTGGGAAGCGTGCAGGACGATGCCGCTGGTGGGCAGGTTTTCTCACTGATCTCCCATTTCCCCCCACCCTTGCATTCTGGCGCTGTTCCATACTCATTTCGCTTTACCCTTAAGGGCTCTCAAGTTCTCGGTGTTAAGAGCCGCCCAACTTAATATTTCATGAAATAGGCCCAACTTTAAAATTGGGCCTATTTCATAAAATATTTGTAACATTTTCTGTTTACCAATCAATAAAGTAAAAATATATTTAGCTTCTAGTCCTTTGTCATGTATTTACATCGTAATCCTATATTCTTAAACTGAGCTTTCCCCCAGGCACGAAAACGGTAATGCTGAATATCTGTTTACTTTTGGACAGCTTCGTTTGGCGTGATCGTTGTGAACTGAACCAGTCTTCAGTGTGAAATCATCCAACTGACACCCTGGAAAATTATTTTAGTAAAGGGTAAGGACACCCGTGCTGTTAATAATTTCCGTGCTGTTAATAATTTCCACCCGCTGCATCGCCCGTCCGTGTCCAGCCCATTACTGTCGGACGAGGGAGCTCAAGGGCCACGATGTCTGGCGCGGACAGTAGTGCGAGCTGCAAGCAGTGAGAACCTCATACACCTAGGCGGACTATGAATCGGTTGAATGGGGGACACCACCTGACTGCGTGTTCGTTTTGTCTCGGTACTAGGCATACCTTGTATAAAAAGACGTCTACTAGGCTTATTTACTCAAACAAATTCTCACTTAGGAAATAAAATCGACTTAATTATTTGTTCGTGCAAAAATATCTTTGGAAAGCAAAGTTAGGGTGCCAACATGTTGAAATTGTTTTTAATAATGTATTTATTCATAGTTACACGTATACGTTATATTAACAAAAATTTCGTTTGAATATGTAATGTAATACACCGCAAGTGCAATATAATTGTTCCTGTATACTCTTTCATGTCATATGACTTCTCTTTTGAATTTTTGTAATTAATTAAAATTTTTTCACCAAACATTTAATTGTAGGGTTGGCAGTATTAACACTAACAAGGGAAATGGAGTCTGTGTATTACAGAACACAAGATTAACCGAAGCTGAGTATTTGCGAGTTTCATAAGGAAAAAAAAAAGTCTTCCACAAAGACTCATGGTTCCGAACATAATCATAATTCAGTCGGCAAGTTAACACATAATAGGCATAATAGGAAAGCTTTCGTATGGGACGCACAAAACCCGTATTTTACGTCATAGCTAAGTGGCATCTGCAAGTAACATATGATATTTGTTGGATACAAAATTAGCATTGATTGAGAATGGAGATTAACAGTGTAATGTAATTCTTTAAAAGATCAATGTAGATGCAAAATACAGTATGTAGGTGAAACACAGCTGTAAGTTAACATCAGTGACATGAGAGAGAGGTAAGCGGCGCTTAACAGCTAAGGTCTTCAGAGCTGATGGTGCTGAAGAGAGGTAGAGATGGAGCATCGACAGAAAACTGAGTATCGGGAGTACCCCGACACTACCCACCGGCCAACATTAACAACCGCCATGTTTCCTACACACGAAAATACGGATTTTACCGTGGTTTGTCGTGGGGCGAGGCGAGTAGTATGACAGTTACAACACCACAGCTCCTAAAAGCGATTAAATATTATAAAAATACCCATCACTTTTATTAGCGAGCTGGTATTCGCAGAGGAATAGCTTTTCCTTTTATTTTCTAAAAGCGACAAGAAAAACGTAAAGCTCCGCATTAATGTTATTTTACTTGTATTTTAGTGCTTCGTTAAGTCAGCAAGAAAGGCAAATAATCTTGCTTCCTTGAATACCGCCATGTAGAAGCAGAGGCCCTACTTCCATCCAATTCTAATGCTGTAATGTCATGTCAAATGTTTTAATGCAGACTGCCCAATAAAGCCATGGTTATCAAATATACCGATTTCTACTGCTGTGTTAAGCGAGCGAGGAGGTGACGTTTCAGGTCGGAGATGCATGCAGCAGCGAAACAAATGCTGCAACTCCCATCATTATGTTTGGACTACAGTATCGTAGAAGGCAATAGACAGTTCCTTCACACCCGTAGTTCAAACTCCTAGAGGGCCGTCATTTGTAAAAGTTATCGTATAAAGCGAGGAAAATATACGCATTTAGGACGATATAGTGAACTAGCTTATAAAGTTTTGAAATCTGTCACCTGAACTTGTCACAGCAGTCAGAAAACAAGCGAGATGCCCCCGGGCATCTTAGTTGTACAATGTCTCTCTTAAAACAAAATGGTTGCTGATTAAAGAAATTAATCCAGTTTTTTTTAACAAACAGCTACAGTATATTTTCCTGCATTGTAAATTGTGTAGAGAATAAAATGTTCTACAAAAAAAATGTTTCGATTCATTGTGTCGATATTTTAATGGCTGAGAAATTTCACCCAATCAAACTCTAAGAGACATATATTTGCGCATATAAGTGCCCACTTTATCAACGATAAAAAGAATGTTAAGCTGAATGACTTTGGTAATTCCTGTATTATTTTATGTTAAACAACATTCAACATACCAATATGGGCCCAGAAAGTAATTATTCCAGATATTTTGTATTGCATAACATGTTTTGCTTAAAGCACAGATAAAACCTCATTTCATTCGAATGTTTATTTTCAATGTGTTGTGTTATTTCGATCAAATTTCCGAATTTCCGATAACATTCATTAGTACATGGGCAATATTTCAAAGTTGTAGGACCCCCCCCCCCCCCGGCATCGCACTCTTTGTTTTTTAGTTCCTTGGTAACACAGTTTCGTGGTTATAGATAAGTAATCAAAATGTTCGTATGGCCGCTATTTTAAAAATTAATTACCGACCCAAGTAAAACATGTATGTTTATTTGATCACCGTGGTGAATCTTGTTTGCCAAATTAGGTAGTAATACGTTTATTGTTTCCCGACATTTGACACTGTCGTATAGCGCTGCCTTACAATATGGCGGACCAAAGAGACAATGTACCAGCATGTTTAATACCTGTAGGTGATATGTTCAACACACCAAATTTGGTTGAAATTGGTCAAACAGAATTCTATACCAAATGAACCTAAAATATTTATATAGTCACCATTTCGAAAACAAGTATCTTACACACTTAAATCGCATATGTTAACATGGAATACATATTATTAGATACAGTATACTAAGTTTCATTGAAATTGGTCACATCGTTTTATAGACACAGTATAGGTATCAAAATGTCTGTATTGCTACCAATTAAAAATAAATGCCTGATTCAGTTAATTCATACCAGCGTACTTCTTGTTTGTCAAATTTGGAAGGAATGTGTGGATTGTTTTCCGAGTTACGATACAATAATTTTATTTTTTTGTGCTGCGCTATATTACAAAATGGTAAACGAAATTGATTATTACTTGGCATATTTAAGGTTTTTATGCGATACGTTTTTCGTACAAAATATAATAGAATTATAGTGTATATATATATGTGTGTGTAGATATATAAACATACATACGTGTATATATATATATATATATATATAGTATATATATATAAGATTTAAAACGAAATATTTGACACCGTTTTGAAAATATAGTAAGTTCCACATTAATCTTAAATGAATAAGGTACCATGATCTACTATAGGCCTTAAAGGTACTAGTTACATGCACAATGTGGCAGGAATCTATAGTGTAATTTCCGAAGATATGATGTAAAAGCTCATTTCATCATGATGTGCTACCTTCCAAAATAGCGAACCAATAAGAACGTACCTTCCTAGATTAAAGACGTGCATGTAATAAAATAGCAACCGTTTTGAAAATAAGCAAACGGCTTGGCAGAATATTGTAAAATTGGATGTCCTTACTAAGTTATATGTGTACCGAATATGGTGAAATATGTTTCACGGGTTCGAATGTTATTATGAGCGGACATACAATACATCACAGACACACATTTGTGTGATTACTTAAGCCCATTATCCCAAGGAAAGTAACTTAAAGTTGAATTGCATTGAATGTTTCTAGTTAATCAAGGAAATATGGTGAAAGAATCCTTTATTTAGCATTATTAAACAACCGTTAAATACAGAAGCACCACACTATTTTTCAAATATATTGTTAATGGCAGAAAATAAATTTATCGTAAGAAAAGTAAATAAATGGTTTGATTATTATAAGTTGAGTATAAAGTTTTTTTTGTTAATGTTTAAATGGATTCAGAAAGTTTCGTACAACTAGAGGCGTACCCTGTTAGGTTTCCTCGCATGTCTTGGTTTCACAGAATTCTTTGTGGATGTCATTATTTTCGTTTTTCCCTAAAGAATATAGCTTAATGATATGTACTTAACATTTATTGTTTCTACGATGCAATGAGATACCGTTTAAACTAAAATGTTCTGTTTGACTTCATGCTTCATACTCTAACGCAGAATAAAACAATCAGAATAATTAAGTCTGGTGGAAGAAAGTTTGCCTCCACTTGAGAGATAATTTAGGTAACGCCACACACAAGAATCTCTACTGGAATCACTCTCCAAAATGTTGTGTTGCTTTTGTTGCCTTCTCTAAAACATGCGGTAATAAGTAATCTTGCTTCGAAACTAGTATAAGAAATATTTACTGATATATGGCATGTGGACAATATATTACGTAATCATGTTCGAGTACTTTTTATGCTTATATTCACGATGAATTCACACGTCATACTTTACGATTGTTTAGTTTTGTGTGGAGTGTATGAAGTCAGGAATGCGATTCCGTAACGTACAATATACAGGCTACGTAAAGAAACATACAGTATGTGCTGTCATGATTACGGGTGGTGCACGCAGCGACGTGTGCAGAGCTCAAGGTAAGTGCCAGTGCATATACAGTAGTTAGATGGCGGAGGCCAAGTTGGCCAGGCTGTTGTAGCAGCCTGCCTGTCTACGCGGGTCCCTCGCAGATCTAAGTGTTACACTGCTGTTTTGATGGCGTGGAGTACAGTGCCGTTCGCTGTTCGCTACCGTCTCTCAGACCCAAACACAGTGATTTATAGTTGATATTGCTGTTTCGAATATGTACTGTATATACAATAGATATTACAGTTCGCTACGTTTCTCAGAGCTACTATTGAACTCACAGTTACCACTTCCGCAAAATGGCAATTAGGTCAACATGCAGCAAGCGAATTATTCTCAAGTCATTGAATCGCAAAGGGTATAGTCATAATTGTTCTGCAAGACGATATTTGGAGATCGCAGTTTTAATGAATAAGTATATAATATACAAATAACTAGTCATCAGTTAAGCTTTCGCCATGCAGGGTTCCGGATTTGTTGAATTATTCTTTTAGTGCGTAATAAAAAACTAATTCCTAGATGATTACCATTGAACCGTAATTGTAACGTGAGGGAATGTTTACTTTTGTTATTTTTATATATATGCTTTGCACTCGATGCATAATTGCCTGTTTTTTTAGTGTTTCCTTTAGAATTTTCAAGGTGGAAATTTAACAAATCCAAGGTCACAAAAGCCAGTAGATATGCCGGCTACAGAACCAAAATGACATTATCAGTAATATATAATTAGTAACTTAGAGCCACGTTCGTGAATCCTGTATTAAAATCGTCAAAACAAATATAATGGAACCGGTAAATAAAATATTTATTATACATTGTGTAACTGAAAACAACATAATATGACAGGACTCGCACTGGACGCACATGTTAGGATGATATTCAGCATGTACTTATATTTGGACCGGAAATGAACGCAAAAACAAATTTCTGTTCATGATACATTTTTATGATATCTCTCCTTCATGGCCTTCATGGAATTATCAGAACTTATCACTTTATTGTATGTATAATACGACAGTTAAACCTAGATTTTTTTAAAATATCATCATGTAGGATTTGAGGCTGCTACCTGATATTGACACTTTGTTGATTTAAATGTCTTTTGATAAGTGAAGTTCTGTTTTGGCAAAAAGTGAACATTTTATGGAACAATGTACTGTACCGTCGAACTAAAACGATACCAAGAAATTTGTTTTCAATTCTTGAATTAAAATATCTGTGTACACAATGAAGTTACCGACTGACTGACTCATTCACCAATATACAGACAAAACGGCTAGATGCAAAGTTATAAAATGCAGTGTTGGCTTTCCTTCTGGATGCAGGCACCCACTGAGAAACGATTTTACAAAATTTAACCCCTAAGAGGACGAAAAGAGGTAAAGCATGTTCATGAGGACTCCTCAATAGCTGATTAATCCAACGAGGTATGATTGTGTTTTTAGCTTCAAAATTTACCCTATACATATACCACAGAACTAATTTCAGGATTATTTGAAATATAACAACTGAGAGTGTGAATAGCGGTAAAACATATGTTCGAGGATCCCTCAATATCATATTAACCTAATGATATATCGCCATGCTCTTAACTTCAAACGATAACATATAAAATATTTTAAAGTTTAAACACTAAGTGGGTGAAAATTGTTTAAATATGCTATCGACGTCTCCATTATCGCGCATTAAAGCGATAATATATTGTTAATCTGTATTTTACATCTGCCTAAAAATTCATTGTAGGTTATTTTTTGAAAGTCAATACCTTAATGGACGAAAAGAAATATAATGTGTTTTGGAAAACTTATCAATAGCTTAGTAACTCGATAATATATAGCCATGATCTTTGATTTAAACGGTTGGTTATACAAATACAGAAACCCATTTGAGATATTGTCCAAATTCAAATCCCTAAGAAAATGAAGAAGGTTCGAATGTGTTCTCAATGATGTTTTGGAATTTATGAAACGAAAAAGTATGCAAAAAAATTAACCTGTCTCACTGACAAAAAAATATTAATGTTTCTTACATTCTCAACAAACATTTATTAAATCCAAACAGATTCAATAATTAAATAGTCAGTGAAATATATCACGCTATGTTGTGTTTTCTTATGAAGTTCCCTGTACGTGCATAATGTGTTATTACACTTTATGACGAAGTTAATAACCTTACACGTCATTTTCAATTAAGAATGAATTGGAATATGAAACCAATTCCATCTGCACAGTAACCCTCATTGAGTAACAACATTTAATTTATTTCTTGAAAACAGAACTATCAGAAATATAAACTTGCGAATCATGTTGAGAACTGCTAAAATAACATGTTATAACAATGGCGAGGTCATTTATTTATGTCTCGTTTCCCAACAAACCTGAGCTTTGTTTCTGGGTGGATTCCCATACAGCATCTTTGTAATTATGGTAAGCTGACCATGATCTTATTTATTTCGGCCCAGTAACGTTTTCGAGACAAGCCTCTTTATCACAATAAAAATATACATATGATATCTTTTGCCGACAAACTTTTGGAAAGTGTTTTGAATAGGCAAGATGTTAGCTGGCTGTTAATGGGATGGTGTCTTTTTTGAGACCGTGTGTAAACCATTAGAATGTTTTTTTTTCGTGATTATGTGTCACGTGGTAGCCCATGACATTTGTTGACACTGAAATTTTTTCATTGGTACACAACCATCCGACAGATACATTAAAAACTAACAAAAAAAATTTTGTTTGCAAGCCTCTGAAGAAATAGTTTCTAAATAATCTGCACTTAAATAGTATTTCTTATATTATCATGAAATTTATACATTCCTTTATAATAATTTGTGTCATGATATATTTTTAATTGCTGGAGAATATCACCACCTAATTCCATGGTGTATAGGTTAGTAATCTGGACTGCCAACTAAAGGGTCTTAGGTTCGAATCCCGCAGTCGGCAAGCACAGGATTTCCATACATTTAATGTGTTGACAAGTCAATGAAATGAATATATGTAAAGAGCAAATTGCTATTAATAAAGTTTAAATTGAAAAGTTAAGTTTTTTTTCATTGTTATTCTGCTTATTTGTGGACATCATGCCGCTACAGGCCTAGCATCGTAATGATATCCAGCCATCGCAGGCCCGGCATTGTAATGTCCAGCTGTAGCAGGCCCGGCATTGTAATGTCCAGCTGTAGCAGGCCCGGCATCGTAATGACATCCAGCTATCGCAAGCCCGGTATCGTAACAACACCCAGCCGTCGCAGGCCCGGCATCGTAGAAACATTCAGCCATCGCAGGCCCGGCATAGTACCGACATCCAGCCATTACAGGCCCGGCATCGTAACAACACCCAGTCGTCGCAGGCCCGGGATCGTAGCGACATCCAGCCGTGACTTGAGTTTGTTGGCTAGCTTTTACCGGCCCGATTCTGGCCCGTATTTTCCGTGTTTGCTGGGAAGAAATTCCATATCTTAACATCGAATAAAAAGTGTTAGGTAACTATTTCTGATAATTTTAATTTCTTTCACTTTCTGCTCTTTGTAGTGCATCGAAGTGTAAAAATCAGCATATTGGTAAAATATTAACTTTTCTAATCATTTCAGTGTTTCACTTGACCGACGCATGAATAAAGTGATGAAACCCATGACAATGTTAATATTACTTAAGGTGGTAGAACGTGCATACAAGTAGATATTAAGTAGAGCATTCAGAAGTGCTCATTTTACTATGAATAGCCTATACCACCAAAATGCTGCAATACACTCTAAATCGAATCAGGGAGAATGTCACTGTTACAATCAGTCATCGGTACCTGGCTGATTCAACAGTCGCTTCAGTAAATTTAACTAATGAATCAGTGAAAACATGCCAGATTTGCATAATGTATTTATTCAGTGACGTTATCCACTGATTCATCAGTGATTTTTTTCACTGTTTTTAGTGGTTTATTTTTGACTGGTGGATTAGTTAAACAGCATGTAAAATGGCCGTCAAACAACATTTAAAAATGCCCATTTAACAATGAGTATCAAGTGAAATATCGACGAATAATTTAATAAACCCAATACAAAATACTGTCTAAAATGCATTTGTTCTTTCAAAATACCCTTTTACGCCGTAATATGGACATTCAGCCGTTCGTTGCGTTTTTATGTCTTTCATTTCGTTTACATGTAATCACCACAGCACTGTGTTTTAATGTTTAAACTGCATATAATGCGGTGAAGAGAGTGCACTCATGCATAGTATTCGTTTTAACAATACTAACAGTACCAATAAAACCACATACGAAAAGTAAGGGCATACAATTTAAATATGAACGATTTCAATGAGAAGTATAAGACATATATTTTGCTCTCATTTTTAACTTAACCTGGTAACGCTGATGGTAAGGTAACGACCTAAAAGCGAAATGGAAATAGTTTATGTGTTCGACAGCGGCCACATACAATATTGTTTTTGCTTCTTTAAATTACGGTAAATCACGCAATATAAATAATAATCTATCGTAAGTATGTTTATTTCACGTAATTTATTTGGCTAAATTCCATAAAATCAATATTTAATTCGCCACTGCATTCGGCCGTTACTTATTCACTCAGTGAAATTGTCTCTTGTCAGTACTTCAATAAATGAAAGTTTTTCACTGAAACAATTAATCGTTTTCCACTGATTTTAAGTGAAGCCATTTGCACTGATTCGAGTGGTTGAATTTCACTGCGAATCAGTGGTTTACCACTGATCCGAATTTAGAGTGTAGCACTGGCCTCAAAGTGAAGGCTTGACAAAAAGATGTAATCAAGGCCCCATCTTCCTGTTCAATTTAAGTTTCAGTGTTAAGCCATATCAAGGCGAATTTGTGTGGGAAATATTTTATATACTCTAGGAACAGACAATTATAATTGCACTTCACAGATATAAATGTAGTATATCAAACAAACATGTAGATACATTACCGCTATAAGTAAAACGTTCGGTATTCGGCTATACTACTAGGTTCCTAAACCCAGTTTCTCAGTGCTCCTCGTTAATAGTTTTATGGTTTTTGGTGTTACTTGTTTACCAAACTGTTTTTGCATATTCGCGGATAATGCAAGAAGACTTAATTTTTGCATCTTTCTTGATTATTTTTGATTATCATCATAGAGATTTCCCACCAGACATACATAATTTTATTTTAATTTTCTCTTGTCTCCACTTTGTCACAAGGTGCAATTAGGATTACATATTATTATACTTTCGGAGGATCTCTTTCTGTTGAAATGAGTTTCCAGTGTCTATGTAATGTGTATTTGAAACCAGCTTTGTTTTACAACATTTTTGAGAATTTTGGTTAAATGGTTACATAGTACATAAATTCAAAGTGTATAAATCCACTTGCTGTGTTGCCCTGTCGGTCAGATTTTGTGGGTAGGCCTAATCTTGATAGGTTTATTAAAGCTTTCGATTCTCTAAATAACTACTTTATACGACTTTGTACAAGAATGTTTGGAATTTCAGGGTATTATTTGTTTTAACAATGCAATGAAACAATGGTTTGTCTCGTCTCCCAGTAGTTTCTTTCGCTTTGCGAACTTTAATCGTTCTGTAGCCAACTAGTCACACCATTATGCAGCTGTATGTGGCAGAATATATCAGAGAGTTAGTCTGTTAATTGTTTCTCTAGTCAAAACAAAACCAAATTAATTTAAATTATAATTCAATAGGTATTGTTAGTACAATGCTCTCATCACATTTGTTTCACACATAAGCACACTTATAAATGAAAACAAATTAGTTCCATAGATACGAAATACTAGCAATGAAAAATATATTATATATAAGCAATAAACATATATAGCACGTCTACATCTTGTATGTTATACATGTAAGTACGCTGTCGAATGACAAGTAACAGTTAAATTGGCTGGCAAACACAGTTTTTCGAATTTGTAAACCCTGTGCCTATGAAACACATATGGTCGCCAGCTTGTTGAAATAATCGGTGGGTCACAACCATGGCTACCTTTCAAGGTTAAGAATATAAAAAATGGCCGTTGTAGTTGAGCTGAGAGATCTGGGCAACTCTTAACATCGAGATCTTGAGAAATGATTGTGGCGAAATGAGGTGAGAATTGAGCACCGTCGGAATGCAAGGGCGGGGGACACGGGAGATACCAGAGAAAAAAAACTATAACGATTCCCACATTCGAAAATCAGAAGTTACCCAGCCGGGGATTGAACCAGGTTCGCCTAGGTGGGAGGCAAGAAGTGTATCCGCTTAACCTCCATGGCCATTGTATAGTGGAATTGATCGAATATGAGCCGTGGTCAATTAACTCCATGATTAAAATTCCTGAATCTTGAACCAGAACTTATCATATATTTGTATTATTATGTGACTATTAGATGGTCTTTGATACTCAGATTAAAAATGTAGGAATGGAACAAAATAAAGAAGTACGAAATACATTTCGAGGTACAGTTCTTTAGCGTTTCCTCTTTACTGAACTGAAAATGGAAAATGAAACACTATGATAGTTCAAGGCAGGTAGTAAACATATATTGGGATTTTCCTCTTCGAATTATAAATGTCGGAGAATTACACAAGGAAGTACGAGATATAGTTCGAGATACAGTTAATTCTTATTTATGCTTCAATGAACTAGAAAGGCAACTGTGAACATAATTTTAGTTCATGGTAGGCCGTGAATATGTATTGGAATTGTCTACCTTGAATCGAAAATGTTGGACTGTAATAACATATGGAAGTACGATATATAGTTGTAGATACAGTTCTTTCATATTTCCTCTGCAGTGAACTGGAAATGAAATCGCACATTTACTTAAAGTTCAGGGCAATTCGTTGACTTAAATGAGAACTTTATTCGTCAGACCTAAAATACCAAACTGAGTGAAATCGCGCAGTAAAGAATAACAGTTCGAGAAATAGTTCAGTGTTATTTCAATTTATCTGGAATGAAATACAGAATTGGACAAATAAATATCAGTTCGGGCCGGACATGAATTTGAAACGGAATGATATCATGTTGTCAGTCCATGCCACCATCTGTCTGCTAATCACAATGTGTGCATGGTTGCCGAACTTGCCGAAGAAATGGCATTTCCCCTTCACACAATAACATTAGGTTTCTGGATTTCGACTTGAATTTCATTCCCACTGGTTAAATTATTTAGTTTCGTTGTAATACAAAATGTTATAGTATCATGTACTGTGTTATATTTGTAAGAATATGTTTGCATCCATATGAAAAACACATGTAACAAACAAAGATGGTCTCACATGTATGGTTCTGACGCCTTATGTTTCGGGTTCGAAAAAACCTAGAACTTTTAGTTTTTATGTCAATGTGGTCATTATGCCAAGTGGTGTACCATTGGCCTTTTGTGTCACACTTTTTACATGAGTGTTTATTTGACCCTGAAAAGGGCCGATGTTGTAACCTCAATAAGAGGACCAGTATCCCTCATACTCAACCACCTGCCACAGTCATCATGGTAGAGAGGCGACCAGAGAAGTAGCATAGTGTTCAATACTAACTACTTCATCCCAGGCATCTCCTAATAGCTCTCAGAGAGCATATTTAATTGCTGGCTGTGGATCAGGCCAATTTCCGCCATCGTGCATTTCATCTCTGACCAAACATTCTCAATTAGATTTAAGTTGATATTGTAAGGTGGCCAATCTACATCTCTAGTTGGTCTTGCCTTGCAAACCATTCTTGAACCGTCTGAGAAGTTTATATTTGAGAACGGTCCTGCTGGAAGTACACCCCACCATTGTTATACATAACTCGCACCGAGGGAATCATAATATTCTCTAGAATATGCTAATACTGCCCAGCGTTGAGGCCGCGTGTACTTGGACCTCGATCATCGGTTCTTGCAACATGCCTATCCCAAGTGCACTCATCCATTGCCAACATGCAATGGATGCATGATCATAGTGCGAGCACTCGGCCACATATTCCACATTGTGTTGGTCCCACAAGGTGTGAAGACAGGCATTGGCCATCATTGGCTGAGGAAAACATACACTCATTGGAGAAGACAACATCTGACCAGTCATGGTCAATGTTTTCCTCGTCAAACACCAGTCGATAAATCCTGTGTTCATCGGTGAGCCTTTGCTTCCTTGAAGCACACTGGTATTTCAGTCCCGCCGCTGTCAAGAGCCTAAGAATGGTACTCGAGCTACCGGGAATGTGCATGATATGTTTTAGCTGACTGGTGCTCCTAAAATGAGTCAACTGTGCCTGGTTAATATGACGATTGTCCTCGACTGCAGACACCCTCCATGAACCTGTTCCTCCGCGATGCATCGTGGCACCCATGTCCCAGAACTGTCATACCCATCGACTCGCAGTGCTCTCTGGAACACCGTAACATCGGCCTGCCTCAGTGTCAGATAAACCTGGTGTCTCAACAAGGCCTATGCCTCTCTCCTAAACCAATTGACTGTGGTGAGACATCACTACAGAATGCCGTTAAACTTCCTTGAACCTTCTGGCTGTGGCGAGACATCACTACACAATAACGTGTATTAAATTGGTTGTATACACCTGTAACATAGAAGGTATGCATGTCCAGATTAGAATGGGGACCCAAGGTGTGCGAAATGTGTGTTTTGTCAAAGGACTTCTGTTTAAAAAGGGAGGAGGCCATAAGACATGTCAAAAATGCAATAAGGTTCTCAACTGATCACGTGATGAAGTTCAGGGCTACAAATACATGGGCAATCGGGAAGAAACTGTGTGGCATTGGAGAGGCACACTAAATACCCAAACTGACTGTCAAATCATTTGATTCTGTTAACTTTTGTTACCCGTCGCATGACCATGTGAACACAGATGTGTGTAATATCTCGAATATGAACAGTAAAACACAGAAATGTTTTTTTGTGTGAGAGTTAACCTTTTGTTTTTCAATACATTAACATGTATTATATCTTGATCAATTATATAAGACACCAACAAGGCAGCTTATAAATGTAGAATTATTTGCAAAGGACCAAAAATAAGCAAAGAAATAGATTTCCTAGAGATAATATCGACTGCCTTCTTGGCCCTGCAATCCTTCTCATCATCAGTGGTAAGGCCTGTGTTATGAATTTGACAGCTATATCTTACACATTATGCAAATAACAGCCAATTATGCTTATAAGTAGGCATAGGGTATACTTGACCCTACGACCACTCTTGTAGTTATGGATTATGCCTATGTTATGAATTAGGCAACTAAATCTTACATGGTTCGAAAATTACAGGCAACTATGCTTATAAGTAGACATGGGGAAACTTGGCCATGTGACCCTTCTCATCGTCATGGATGATGTCTGTGTTACAAATTTAGCAACTATGTATTATTCAGTTCGGAAATTACAGCCAATATGCTTGTAAGTAGACATAGGGTATACTTGATTCTGCTACCCCTCTCACCATCATGGATAATGTCTATGTTATGAATTGGGCAACTATATCTTACATGGTTTGGAAATTGCAGCCAACTATGCTTACAAGTAGGTATAGAGTACACATGATCTTGTGATCCTTTTGATTATTGTAGATAGTGGACATGTTATTAATCTGGCAACCTTACCATACACAGTTCGGAAATGTTAGTCATATGTGCTTATAAGTAGATGTAGGTTATAGTTGACCCTGCGATACTTCTCATCGTCATGGGTAATGTATAAGATATGAACTTAGTATTATATCTTACATGGTTCAGAACTTAAAGCCAACCATGCTTATAAGTCACATTGGGTACACTTTCCCAGCAAGCCTTCTCATCGTCGGGTGTGATGCCTGTGTTATGAATTTGCAAACTATATCTAAACACATCTTGAGAATTACATCCAACTATGCTTACAAGTAGATGAAGGGTATACTTAGCTCTGAGACTCTTCTCGTCATTGTGGATGATGTCTATGTTATAGATTTAATATCTACATATCATGTGATTCAGAAATTACAGCCATTTATACACATAAGTAGATATAGGTTATATGTGGACCTGTGATCCTACTCATTGTCATGGATCATGCTCAGGTTATTAATTATGCAATCTTATCTTATACAGCTTGGAAATGAGAGTCATAAATGCTTATAAGTAGATATAGAATACAACTGGTCCTGCGATCCTTCTCATCCTTGTAGATGATGCTAATTTTATTAATTTGGCAATGTTATCTTGCACAGTTTGGAAACTACAGTCATATATGCTTACAAGTATATGAAGGTTATACTGGACCCTGCGACCCTTCTCATCGTTGGGGATGATAAATATGTAATGGATTTGGCAACTATATATTATGTGATTCGAAACTTACAGCCAACTATGCTTGTAAGTATATATAGGGTATAATTGTCCCAGTGACCATTCTTGTCTTCTTAGATGATGTCTATGTTATGAATGTAGCAACTATATCTTATGTGGTTTGGAAATTACAGCCAATTATGCTTATAAGTTGACATAGGGTTTATCTGGTCCTGCAACCCTACTCACCATCATGGATGATGCCTATGTTATGCATTTAGCAACTGTATCTTACATGAATAGAAAATTACAGCCAACTATGCATATAAGTTGACATAGGGTATACTTGGCACTGCGACCTTTCTCATTGTCAGGGGGTGAGGCCTGTGTTATAAATTTGACAATACAACTTATGTGGTTTGGAAATTACAGCCTGCTATACTTATATGTAGAGATTGGGTATACTTGACACTTCGACCCTTCTCACCACCATGGGTGATGCGTATGTAATGAATTTGTCGACTATACATATTATGCATTTTGGAACTTACATACAACAGTGATTATAAGTATGTATACTGTTTACTTGGCCCTGCGACCCTTAACATCGTAAGGGGCAATGCATGTGTTGTGAATTTGATAGCTCTATCCTACATGGTTCGGAAGTTACAGATACATAGGCTATACTTGACTCTGCGACCCTTCTTGTCACTATGGATGATATATATGATATGAATTTGCAAATATATCTTATGTGGTTCGGAACTTACTGCCAACTATGGTTATAAGTATAAGTAGGGTATACTTGGCCCTGGGACCATTCACATTGTCATGGATAATGTCTATGTTATGATTTTAGCAATTATATCTTATATGGTTCGGAAATTACAGACAACTATGCTTATAAGTTTACATAGGGTTTTCCTGATCCTGCAACCTTGCTCATCATCATGGATGATGCCTATGTTACGAAATTAGAAACTATAGCTTACATAATTCGAAAATCAGCCAACTATGCATATAAAGTGATATGGGGTATACATGGAACTGCAACCCTTTTCATCATCAGGGGTGAGGCCTGTGGTACAAATTTGACAATTTCATCTTATGTGTTTTGGAAATAACAGCCAACTATACTTATAAGTAGACATAGGGTATACTTGTCTCTTCGACACCACATTGTTGTGGATAATGTGCATATAATGAATTTGCCAACTATATATATTGTGAAGTTCGGAACTTACAGACCACAATGCTTATAAGTATATATAGGGTTTACTTGGCCCTGCAACCCTTCTAATCATCAGCTGTGATGCCTGTGTTATGAATTTGACAACTACATCTTACATGGTTCAGAAGTTACAGCCAATTATGCTTATAAGTAAACAAAGTAGACTTGCCCACCGACCCTTCTTGTCATTGTGGATGATACATGCATTACAAATTTGGAAACTGTAATGTATGTGGTTTGGAATGAAAAGCCAACTATGCTTATATGTAGACATATTGTTATAATTTGCACTGCGACCCATCTCGTCATTGGGAGTGATGCCCGTGTTATGAATTTGACAATTATATATTATATTATATGGGAATCACAGCAACCTATGCTTATAGGTAGACATATGAATATACTTGGCCCTGCGACCCTTCTCATTGTCATGGATGATGCCTATCTTATGATTTTGGCAACTGTATCATGCATTTTGGAAATTATTTCTGACTATGCTTATAGTACACATAGGTATACTTGTCCCTCCGACCCTTCTCGTCTTCAGGATGGTGCCTGCATTATGGATTCGGCAATTATAGCTTATGTGTTTCGGATATTACATCCATCTATGGTTATAAGTAGACTTTGGGTACTCTTGACCCTGCGACCCTCCTTGTTTTCTTGGGTGATGTCTATGTTATGAATTTGGCAATCGCATTTTACACATTTTGGAAATTACAGTCCTTTATGCTTATCAGTAGTCATAGGGTATACTTGTACCTGTGAACCTTCTCATCATTGTGGATTGTGCCTATGTCATGAATTTGGCAACCATAACATACACAGTTCGGTACATACAGCTAACTATGCTTCTAATTAAACAAAGCATATACTCAGCCCTTCGACACTTCTCATTGTCGGGGTTGAGGACCATGTTTCAATTTCAAAACTATTTATTACATGTTATGGAAATTACGGTTCATGGGGCTTATAAGTAGACATATGATTTTGCTCTACCCTTCGAGAATTATTGTCATCAGTGGTGAAACCTGTGTTTGAATTTGAAAACTATATAAAACATGTTATGGGAATTATAGTCACTATGCTTATAAGTAGACATGGCCCTGCGACCCTTCTTGTCGTCGATAATGATGCCTATGTTATGGATTTGTTGACTTTATTATACAGAGTTCGGAAATTACAGCCATCTATACTTATAAGTAGATGCAGGATTTACATGACCATGCAATCCTTCTTGTCGTCGTGGGTGATTCCTATGTTATGAATTTGGCAACTATATCTTACATGGTTCATAAATTATAGCCAATTATGATTATAAGTAGACATGAGGTTTACATGGCCTTGTGACACTTTTCAGTGTTGGGGTGATCCCTGTGTTTCAAATTTGACAACTATTTCTTATATGGTTCAGATATTACAACCAACTATACTTATAAGTACACATAGGGTATACTTGACCCTGCAGACCGTCTTGTTATCATGGGTGTTGCCTATGTTATGATTTAGGGAACTATATCCTCTGTGGTTTGGAACTTACATTTAACAATGCATATAAGTCGACATAGTATACACTTGTCCCTGTGACTGTAGTCGTGGATGATGTCTATGTTATAAATTTAGCAACTATATCTTATGTTGTTTGGAATTTACAGCCAACTATGCTTGTAAGTAGGCATAGTTTATACTTGGCCCTGCGACTCTTCTCATCATCATAAATGATGATGCCTATGTTATGAATTTGGCAACTATATCTTACATGGTTAGGAAATTAAAGCCAAGTATGATTATAAGTATACATGGGGTATACTTGGCCCTGTGACCTCATCATTGGGGGCGCAGCCTATGTTATGAATTTGACAGTTATATCTTATGTGGTTCGGAAATTACAGTCAACTATGCTTATATATGTGCTTAGGTCTGGCAAGGGTGTAATCTGATGCTGGTATTAGGTGCCACATTATGATGCTAGGTCTACAGATCCCGAAAGGAATGACAGAGCTTGAGACTCTGCACCTACCAGGATGCTAGGTGAAATGGTCCCTACACCCTGGCATTGGATTGACAGAGCAGGTGGCTGGGATCCAAGATGGCCACCACTGCAGGAAGGCAAATGGGAATTTTTTGGGGGGAAACTGGAAAAACCGGACATTTTTCCTGTATGGCGTCAACAAAGATGGGGTCGCCTAGTTCCCTTGTGCGCAGCTCCAAGCCCCTCTTAGGTTGCCTGTTTGTATACTACTAATAAGTAATTATATTTTTAGTAGCTTTACTTGAAGAAATGCAACAAAATTCAGTGCTTAGTGGTTACCACATTAGAAATATAATTATATACAGCGTTTTGACGTTCCCATTCCTTTCACTGACGCCAAATCGGTTGAACAATTTCTGAGAAATGCTATATAAACTTTATATTTGTGGTAGCACTGGTCCTCCAAAATGGCCACCAATATAGACTTATCTACTGGTACCGGCAAACTTCTGTGCACACCAGTCCCCTCTTACTCCCTAGACTGTGGCTCAGCATAGTCTGGTCCATAGCTGAGCAGCAAGAATGCATCCCTGCAGTATTCGCAAGGACATAAAAAATTCAGTATTTTGTCTTGCGTAACAGCAAATGCAAAACCAGACACGGAGACTTTTTACTGGCGACAACAGGTAGCAGTACCATGTGACAGTGTGTGCGGGAGCATTTCTTTACCTTCTGCATGTATTGTTCCATAGAATTCAATTTATTTTCTATTATTGAGTCCAATTTTTCTGTTAAAATATTAAAAATAGTATCGAATTAAAAGCATTTTAGATATAACTAACAACAATGGAGATGGCATACTTTTTGTAGTTTGATGCATCGACAGATTACTTGTTCCTTTTCCACATTTTCATAATATCCTTCACCATTAAAATGGGGGTGAGTGGAGGATATACATATTTGATTTGAAAGTTTATGGCACGGAGTAAGAAATATTTCGACGGGAATACATTACTCAAGTCAACATTTGTTCACAAAATTTGCAAATATTGGGGGGCTTGAGACAGCATAAAGCTAAGCCAAATTGAACACATTTTACAGCAGAGCAGTTTTATTTATTAAAAAATCCAAAAATCAGGCAAACAATAACACACAAATTCGTACAGAGCTGTCATCTATCTAGCCAATGCCTAATGTGATTTCGTGACGTATCCATTGTTGTTGGCACAATATTTTTGATGACATAGAATTGTTGAATTGCGTCTCTTGTCGAAATCACAAATCACAATATGATGCAGCGAATAAATGTATTCTAATAATGAATAGTAAAATTAAAATATTTTAAATTATAATAAAATTATTTTTAATGATAAAGTAATATTTATTACAGTCACTGCTAGACAAAAATACAAAATAGAACTGAGAAAGGAATATGGATATATATTTTCATTTAAATTTTTTTATTTCAAAGAAAGAGTAATGTTTGAACGTTAAGCTAAACTATACATGTTTTAAAATAACGTTCAAAACTTTGCCTGCAGTTTCTGCATTTCAGTTAGCGCAAATATAGGCAAGTGAATACCAACCAACGTGGCAGTGTATAGGTACAATGTGGAATAATTAATTAATATATTACTTAAATGATAACCAAGAAACTATAGCCAATGAAATAAGCTGCATTTGTTCATTTAAGATAAGTTCTTATAACCACTGACAGTGTTCCGGTTGACCTATTGACTGCCCCCTGTGGTGCAGTCGGTTGAGTGTTGAGTGTGAGTGGTTCCGGTTTCGAATCCCGGGTAGGGCACGGGTGTGATTTATGCTTGTCCGTAGGAGTCAACGTTTCTTGGGAAATGTCACTTCCAAAAGGAGAACTAAAAGAAAAACATTGTCACGGAATAAAAATATTAGTGCTGTGAATTAGGAAATGTGTCTGCATTTTATGGAACTTTTACAAGTAAAACCTTAAAAACTAGCAACCAAAAGAATACCTGCCGTTTCTTGTATTGAATACATCAACCTACTAAGTGGGCTTGCAATACATATATATTTAACATTACAGTTAACCTTGTAATTCAGTCACATTTGTAAATTGAGAATCTATATATAACACACACACCTTCAAACATAGATTTATTTATACCACAACTATAATACAAAGATTATATTTTATACTAGCTGACCTGTTCGACTTCGTTCGCATGATTGTTTTTAAGTTATTAAAATAAAGCCCACCATAGTTTCATTGAGGTTTTATATTTAAAATCATAATATTTCTTCTTTCTGTATTAATGGAGTTATTAAATTACATCCTGCCATCAATTCGCACATGTTTTATGTTAGCATGATATTTAGGGCTTTGAATTGATCTGGCGACTATTTTTTTTGGTTCTCTAGATACTGAGATACTGCGGCTACACTATTGGGTGCTCCAGCCCCTGAAAATTTGCGGCCCCAATTTTGAGTTCTCTAACCACTGAGCTACTGTGGCCCCACTATTGGGTGCTCAAGCCCCTGACCAGCTAAAGCCCCACTATTGGGTGCTCTAGCAACTGGGATACTGCGGCCCCCCTCTAATGGGTTCTCTGCCCACTGAGATACTGCGGCCCCCTTATTTGGTGTTCTAGCCACTGAGGTACTGCGGCCCCAATATTGGGTGCTCTAGCCCCCGACCAGCAGCGGCCCCACTATTGGGTTCACTAGCCACTAGGTTACTGCGGCCCCACTATTGGGTTCTCTGCCCACTGAGTTACTGCAGCCCCTTATTAAATGCTTTAGCCACTGAGCGACTGCGGCCCCACTATTGGGTGCTCTAGCACCTGACCAGCTGCGGCCCCAATATTTGGTTCTCTAGCCACTGAACTTCTGCGGCCTCACTATTGGGTGCTCTAACCCCTGACCATCTGCAGCCCCACAATTGGGTTCTCTAGCCACTGGGTTACTACGGCCCCACTCTTGGGTTCTCTACCCACTGTGTTTCTGTGGCCCCACTATTGGGTTGTCTACCGAATGAACACTGCAGCCCCACTATCAGGTTCTCTACCCACTGTGTTTCTGTGGCCCCACTATTAGGTTGTCTACCCAATGAGCTACTGCAGCCCCACTATCAGGTTCTCTACCCACTGAGTTACTGCAGCCCCCTTATTTGGTGCTTTATCCACTGAGCGGCTGCGGCCCCACTGTTACGTACTCTAGCCCCTGACCAGCTGCAGCCCCACTATTATGTTCTCTAACCACTTGGCTACTGCGGCCCTATTATTGGGTTCTCTACCCACTGAGCTACTGCGGCCCCACTATTGCGAGCTCACGATTGGGAGCTCTAGCCCCTAACCAGCTGCGGACCCAATATTTGATTCTCTAGCCACTGAGTTTTTGCAGCTTCGGCCCCAATATTGGGTTTTCTCTAGCCACTGAGCTACTTCGGCCCCCTTATCGGGTGCTTTAGCCACTAGGCTGCTGCGGCCCCACTATTGGGTGCTCTACCCAATCACCTACTGCAGCCCCACTATTGGGTGCTCTAGCCCTAACCAGCTGCGGCCCCAATATTGGGTTCTCTAGCCACTGAGCTACATCGGCCCCCTTATCGGATGCTCTAGCCACTGGGCTGCTGCGGCCCCACTTTTCGGTTCTCTACCCACTAAGTTACTGCAGCCCAACTATTGGGTGCTCTAGCCCCTGACCAGCTGCGGCCCCACTATTGTGTTCTCTAGCCACTGAGCTACTGTGGCCCCCTTATTGGATGCTCTAGCCACTAAACTACTGTGGCCCCAATATTTGTTTCTCTAGCCCCTGACCAGCTGACTATTGCTTTATCTATCCGCTGATATTCTGCGCCACCCTTATTGGGTTCTCTAGCCACTGAGATTCTGAGGCTCTGTTACTAGGTGCTCTAGCCGCTGAGCTACTGCGGCCCCACTTGAAACAACTGTAGCCACCGGGCCACTACGGCTTTTTGGAAGAAAAGTTTTACAGCCCATAGACAAAAACGAAAGGAGAAATAAGAAAAATTTTTTTTAACTCTTATATTGTTTGAAGTAATCATAAGAAAATCGTAATCCATACCTATTTACATCCCTGATCATCATTTTTTCTGGAACCGTTTGAGATATTAATAATAAACGAAGACTAATTTGGTCCTGGGATTATTATCTATATACTGGGTACATTTGATGTCAATACGTTAAGTGGTTTTTGAGTTAAATCCGTTCGGACAGACAGGCACGAAAAATATTAACATTTTAAATGGCTGAGTTATCAATTATATTATATAAAAATATTTAGAAGTGAAAAATTCGAAAATTACAGACATATACTTCCATTTTATAAAGTAGTATAGATTATATTTAAATAAATACGTTACAATTAGAAATCGAACCTACAACTTCTTGAGCCTTAACTTCAACACCAAAAAAACTAATTTTACCTATTACTATAATGATAGAGTTAGTTTTTAATCTGTTAGTCTACTAATTTGAAAAGCATATCATTTTTAACTGTTAATGTTTTAGTTTGTAATGCTTTTCAAATAGGATTACACATTTGTACATTCTTTGTTTCATAATCAAGAAAATATCTTCTCTTGGTGAACATTGTATTTGAAATAACATTAGTGGCATAAATTATAGTCAAGTACAAATAACTGTATCATAAATGCTACAACAATATTTTGTTATTGGATATATCGTCTGCTGGAGCTAGCAGTATTTGGAAAAACATATGTACAGGTGGCATTAATTTTGCACATGAATCGAAATCCTAGAAACAATGCATAAACCGACAAGATAATTAACACCTTTTTATATAACATCTAAATGTTTACTGTGATTTTCGTGAGCTTTTTAATTTGAACACATAGGCATATGTATACCACACTTTCACATAAACTACCATTTAGCACGGCAATAATGCTTACACACAGATTCATTTGGTGGAATTTGTGAAGTGGATGAACATTATGATGTAGATTGTAATTTTGCTATTTTATTTCTTGTTTTATAATCACTGTGTGTAGGCTATACATTATTTATAGGGCGGGCCAGTCTACTATGAGTCAAAACACCCATTTTCGCGACCTTGTGCAAATAATTATATAAAACCTTTTGTATAGTTTCAAAAGAAAAGCACTGGCCTGAAATTACTGTTTTGTTATACTCTGATAAACTGAACGTACAAATTATTCACGCAAAATTGCACCGAATGTTAAAAACTAAGTAGTATTCCAGTTGTATAATTTTATTTATATGTGGTTTTATAAAAATATCACGGTCAAGTGCAATTTTGTAACACTGAGGATAAATTTCCTGTACCTCTGCGAACGTCCTTCGTCCTCCATTGCCATGCATATATATGCAAGGCCCTCTGTATATATATATATATATATATATATATATATATATATATATATATATATATATATATATATATATATATACACACACACACACACACACACACCTGAGCCCGCTGTAACTGATGTTTGTGGAATAACCGATAGTACGACCAGACCTGCATGCTCATCTCCCCCCCCCCCCGGCCAATGATCTGTTTAACACGCTCCATGCGCTCAGACGTGCACAGACGTCTGCCGGCTACAGTAGTTAATACGAAACCTACATAAGGATTTGATTTGGCAGGGTAGAAATTGGCCCGGTGGGATAGGACGTGGCTTTTCATGCAGACAGCAGCTAGTTGCAAGAGAAACAATCCTGATGTGCGCATACAATAATTACATCTGCAACATGCGCCGATTGTTTCATTAATGTTCAATGGCTATATTTACTGATGAATATAGGAATATATTCCGCTAAAGTTTTATATATTTGGTTTTCGCAAATGCGTACGACAGCAAGAAATTATTTTCTGTGTATCGATAATAAAAGACAAATATTATAACTACTTAACGTCTCACATAGGAAAGGGTTTATTTTAATTATTAACAGAGGAATTATGTATCTCTGTTTTACAGTTATATGTAATTATAGTAATTTCACATTCGTAAAATGTTTCATTGTTTGAAGCATCGAATGCCTCGAGACAAGCTATACTGCACAACACTGTAGCACAGTTTGCCTTTATGATTGGTTTTCTTTTCGCTAAGTGTTATCTGCTTGCACGACTCGCGAACGTTTAGTGTGGAGCTCATGTGAGGTAATACCGTTTAAATATCTCAGAACAAGCTATGCTGCACAACACTGTCACTTAGCACGCATTTATGACGGGTTTTCTTTCCGCTATCTGCTTGCACGACTCACGAACATTCAGTGTGTATCTCATGTAAGGAAATTCAGCTAAAATATCTCAGGACATATGAGATGGGAGAAAACCGACGGATTGATCGAAGGGTCGATCGAGGGATTGGGATTGATCGAAAGAGTGATGGAAAGATTTATGATTTCAGCGAAAAGTTGTGACACTGATGGAAAGATTGCAAAATATTGAGAAAGATTGATGGAAGGATTGGTCGAAAGAGTGATAGAAAGAGTGCCATATTGATCGAATAGGTGAAGGATTGTTATAGAGAGTGCGAAAGATTGCGAAATATTGATGCAAATTATTGTTGAGATTTGGCGAAAGTTGATTGAAAATTTTGAAAGATTACTAAAGGTAGCTGGGGAAATTGCTGAGTAGTAGTGAATTGGTGAATGTTGATGGAAGGATTGTGAAAATGGATGGAAATATAGTAATATATTGATGGAAATATTGTTAAAGATTGATGAAATATTGAGAAAAATTTATGGAAATATTGAAAGATTGCGAAAGATTGTTGGAAAGATTGTGACAAATAGTTGTAAGGATTAGGAAAGATTAGGAAGAACTGGTCAACATATTGACAGAAAGATTGCTAGATTGATTGAATGATTGGAATATTGATATAATGATAGCGAAGGAGTGATGAAAAGATGGCTGAGAGTTGGAGAAGATTGATGGAAATATTGCTAAAGATTGATGGAAAGATTGCTAAAGATTGAAGATTGCAAAATATTGTGAAAGACTGATGGAAAGATTGCTCAGGATTGGTGAAGATTGGCAAAGATTGATGGAAGGATTGTGAAATATTGATGGAATATTGCGAAAGATTGATAAAAATATTGAGAATAATTAATGGAAATATTGAAAGATTGATGGTAAATTTTGCAAAAGATTGTTGGAAAGATTGCACAAGATTGATTGAAAGACTGGAAAACTAATAGAAAGATTGGAATATATACATGGAAAGATTTTAAGATCGATGCAATCATTTTAAGATTAATGCAAAGATTGATGGACTGATCAAAAGGAAGGACTGAAGAAATAATTGGATAATTAACGGATGATGATCAAGAAGAGAACTTCAAATGAGACTGTTTATCACCCTAGTTGTCATCGTACATTCCATGTCTCAAGGGCCTAGCACAATAGGCTCTTAAACCATAAACAACTATTACCATAAAATATGTTCGTAGATGCTGGTCCATTTCATTATTATAATGTACTTTAACAGTGGGATCGATATTTATATAATTGGGCTTGGATTGGCTATATATAAATACATTAAAAAGAAAATTTGAATACCATAGCCTTATTCCTACAAAACAGTCGAGGCAATCTTTAATGTGCAGAATCCGTAATAATTAGACTTCAAGAGAGGAAAACGAAAATGACGAAACTAGATGAGAGACTTTTGCATTGTTCAAGTATACTCTATGTATACAATTTCGGTACAATTAAAAAACAATTTTCTTATAAATTCAATTTTAAAATAATTTTTAAAACGAACTAATATATACAGGTTTTCAATTAGGCTTACCCTATGCCTATAAAAACAATAGGGCTTCCCGGAAACATATGTATATGTTTGAATAATTAATGAGCGTAAACGCTGAGATCGTTCAGGTACGCCAGCATCTCGAGTCGAGCCGAAGCCTTCATTCCGCCGAAGAAGCGATTCTCAGTAAGCGAGCCTCAAGAGCCTCATATCCTCATTTAAAATGCATTGCCTCTGGAGCCCCATTTATACAATACTGTGCACCGCACAATATTGGTTATTAATCTCAACACCATTGGCACAGATATCCAAAATATAAAACAGTGAGTACGTTATTTCAACCAAGCTGGCTTTTATGGTTGGACTCGTGAATAAATACTATAAAATTATTTAGTGGAGTCTTTACAGTTTTATAATTTAGAATTTATCCAAACCAAGATACACAAAAATGTTTAACCGCTTTTCATTATTTTATTAGTTACAGATTTTTATCGGGCTGATGCAAAATGCGGTATTCTACCAAAATCTTTTAAATTTATCTTTGGAGGATAGCTATTTTTATTATCATATTTTTCAGTTGTTCTATATACTGTGTGGGAATCATGCTGGTAAATCATGCCTCTGCTCACATGTTATACGTTCATATCAACTGTATATTTTACATGCCCACACATATATCATGTATGCATTGAATGACCAGTTTTTAATATTGGATTCGTGAATTTTAGACATTAAAATAATGTGTTTAGATTAAATAAAGCACATAAGTTTAAAATTTTTCTGAATAAATATGAACTGTGACATGAACTTTATTGATTGAAATATCGTAATATATTAAAGAAAAACAAATCAATTTTAATAACATTAAAAAAAAGTAGTGACAAATATAGCAAAATTGTTTTATCAAAACTGATGAAATTATGGAAAAAATTTTTTTCCAGAAATAGGTGTTTGTATATGTATATTAATATTTGTGTTCATAACTTTTTCATTAAAATAAAATTATTTGCAAACTGTTTAGCAAAACTGGTAAAATACTACGAAAAAAATTTACACAGCAAATTGTTATATGAATGTTCAAAATGAAAATAGGAGCTAGTTGATGCATTATAACGCGTATCAAAAGAACAATAATTATTAACAGGAATACACTACTGTAATTTTAAACTTCGTTGTTTGACTGCATTAAATGCAAGAAAACTTAACCTAACTTCATGATAGATGGGTGGGTAAGCCGGCACGCTAACAGGTATCGAAAAAAGTACAATCACCACTAAAAGGAATAAACGAGTGTAATTAAATCTTGTCGGAATAAGATTTAATCCTGCGAGTTTAATTTTTTTCCTTATTCCGACGCGCGATTGCACAAACACACACACACACCATGTGATTAACCTATCACAATGTTAGGTTTATTTTGATTAGGGCTTCTGCATTTGACATGTGTATCCCTAAGAGTGCGCAAGTTGTACAATTTCCTCACTGACATGCGATACCGCTACTGTCGATGAAATTTCCACGCTGACATACAACTGTGTACAACCCATAAAACAGATTAACCAAACAGCAGCAGACACTCCTCCTTGCCGAGATATTGCTTATAATACACATACCACATATGCACCTTCTAGTCTATCAAATGTGAACTCCACAAACACGTGTAATTACCCACTATAATTGGATTTAAACCTTCCATTATGAAATACGGAAAGAACCGTGATTTTAAGCACCATGAACTGCACTCACCAATCCTCTTTCGAAAAGATCTGGAAAATAACAGTAAACCATACCTTTTGAAGTTACTAAACTAGATGCCATTTTCCATTTCAACATTGTTAATGGCAGCAGTAACCGAACAGAAAAAATGAGTTTAAATTTGCCTTTGTAAATGCCATAACGCCATAATATGTCTAAAATCCCATGGAAAAATAAGTAAGCAGAGGGACTCAACACTCCGTTATATATATATATATATATATATATATATATATATATATATACACACACACACACACACACAAAACTATTTTCAATAAACGTATTAAATGTTGTACACAGTCATACGTCAGCATGGAAACTTCACTCATTGTGTAGTGAATTTTACTGTCTCATATGCATGTCAGCGTAGAAATTGCAATGCTTGCATACTGTCGGCACTTAGACATCTGAAATGAAAAATACCTAATTTAACTTAACCTAACTGCACGATAGGTGGATCACAGATTATGTGCGTGTGCGTGTATGTGTGTTTTAGAAGGACGCTAGGGACTAAAGGCGGTTTATGATAAAGTGAGCACTGTTGAAATAAAACTTAGAAAAGTCACTGATCCTGCCTGCATATATTTTAAAGGGAGCACCGAGTGACATGCACCCAGTAATGTTGGTAATGATGGATAGAAAGTAGTTCCACATCTTAACGTCGAATAAAAAGGTTTAGGTAACCATTTGTGATGTTCTAAATTGTATCTTCCGCTCTTTTTTTTTAATGCACGGAAGTGTAAAGATTACCAGTTTTGTATAATAATTACTTTTCTAATAATTTAATAGTTATCTTGACCGATGCATGAATAAAGTAATGAGTTCCATGACAATGTTAATATTACATATGTTGGAATAATACACAACACGCATATAAGTAGATCTTAAGCAGGGCTTTCAAAAGTGCTCATTTTACTGTGAACACCTTATAGCAGGATTACCTCTTATCCTGACACGATTTAATAACAATAGTTTATTTCTGTAGTTCTTGAATTGTTTCCGTCTGAAATACGGCGATGGCAAACTTATCCTCTCTTTTTCACCTATCGTGAAGTAAGGTTAGTCAGATTAGACAGTTTTGCATTTAACGTAGATAAACAACCGAACTGACATACATTTTACAAACATTTTACGTGATTTACCTAAAAAATTCTCTGATATTCATAGCCCTTTCAACTATCGTGTTTCAAACTATTTACCGAGAATATTATGATGCCCCCATCAAATTCATATTCTGCAGGATTAGGAATGTCGATAAGTTTTATTTTTCGGGGAGAAACGCAATTCTAAACGAGTACCATCACTAAAGAAGTATTTAATGGCAAAATAGTTAGTTTCCATAAGTATAATTGTAATTTTACATGTGTAATTTAACCTGGGCATCTTCATTACTATGTAAAGACAATATTATCACTTCTTGTATCTGAACCCGTATTTAATCTGACTATTCGATGTTCATTAATGTGTGAAGGCTGGTTTGTCACTACTTGCAACTGTATATGTAATCTGATTATTTTTTGAGGAAATTCGAACTCGTAGATTGGTTCAGGGATGTTACCTTCTATCAGTGCACTAAGAGTGAATGAGGAGATTTGGGCGGTTCCTAACAGCGAGGTCTTGAGAGCCAGTGAGGGTGATTTAGGTGAGTATAGAGCAGCGTCGAATTGAAAGGGCAGAGGAAACAGGAGAACCTCGAGAAAACCCGCCAAACAGCGGCATCGTCCGGCACGATTCCCACTTGCAAAAATCAGGGAGTGACTCGGCCGGGGATTGAATCCGGTTTGTCTTGATGGGATGCGAGCAGTCTTTATTGAAATAACTTTTAAAGCTATTTACATTTTATGCCACATAGTGACACGTCTTTAAAACTTTGGTACACTCGCGCAGCAAAATTCAAATTTGAGAATAAAGCTCATCTTGTGGTCAAAACAGGCCATTCAAGCTTATATTTTACTTCTTGGCATATCGTTTCGGTATTTAAATCTTCACGAGTGAAAGTAATTTAGTGCCTTAGAGGACTTACAATATACAAAACCACAAGGCACGTATACAATATCATAACCCAATGTACATTGGACATATTACACTCAATCTAGCATGCTTGTCCATATAAGTATTACCGTAAATACAGTTATACGAAACTAGCATTAATATCACGACAAAGTAACTGACCAAGTACATCTGACATAGGGCAGTGTAATCGTCTTTCTACTAACGGAAACCCAACTCTGAGTTCAGCATTTTTGTTTCATTATGATAAATATAGGAAGGACGGGTCAATGCTACCAATAGTATCCGATAACATATAATTATTTATTATTGAGAATCATCGAAAGAATTCCAAAATTCTATTCAAAACACATTAAAATTTGTGTTACGGAAATCCCACGGGGAAAAAATATTCGTGTAGCCAGTGACTAAAATGATGGTAATTCTGTTTTGGTAATTTATTTCAAAATATTTCGAATGTAAGGAATATTAACTGTTCACAAATAATATCATGTAATAATTAAATTTAGTGATTGCAATGAATTATAACATTTTTTGTTAATATGCATACTGAAATGACGCAAGAACGTTATAAATATTACTCTCCTTGCAATGTGTATTAAGTAGCCTTTAGGCGGATTGATACAAACCGCATCTACACTAAACTTAAAACATTCATGATTTTGCTCACGTATATGATAAAAATATATAAAATGATATGTCGTGTTCCTTTTATTTGCAATTGCAATTATATTTCATTACAATGTATGCAATATATAAAAAGGTTTCAGAAATTAGGGGGGGGGGGCAGCATACATTGCAATATCACCAAGCAGACAAACACGGTGATTTCATAAGCGTGCCTTTCATTATGGACAATAAACTAAAAACAAGGGTACAGCGGCGTTTAAAAGCTGTTCACAATAAAGTGAGCACTTTTGAAATCAACCTTAGAATAAAGTCGCTACTCCTACCTGCATATATTTTAACGGGCGCACGGAGTGACATGCGCCCAACGAAGTTGGTAATTGGTAACAATGGATGGGGAAGTAGTTCCATATATTAACTTAGAATAAAAAGTGTTAGGTAACCATTTGTGATAACTTAAATTAGTTCTTCCGCTTTCTGTTTTTCTGTGCATCGAAATGTCAAAAAGAGATGATATTTAAAATATTTACTTTTCTAAAAATTTTAAAAATTTCACTTGACCGACGCATGAATAAAGTGACGAGGTCATTCGCACTGTTAAATTTACACAATACGGAAGAATACACAACATGCATACAAGTAGGGCTTTCATAAGTGCTCATTTTACCGTGAACAACCTATACCAATCAATTTTGAGAACGATGAATGATGAAATACAATGAAAATACCTATTTGAAATAGTTCAAATTACCATATTTCCCTTACTACATAATGACTGGCAATTGCGCCACTCTCGTCGTTTATGTTTTATCTTGAGCTGTGACACCGCAAGGGTGTGAACTATGGGCCAATGACGATAGAAGTAGAGCAGCGGGGCGGGGCGGGGCATGTAACGCGGCCCGGACTGCTGTTTATCAGGAATACACTGGGTTGCGGAACAAGGCGAGGTCTAGCGCGCAGGCGCGGACTTCCCGTGACGTCACCGGGGACAGCCTTCACCTTGCCGCGCTGTTTGTATACAAGTACATATACCAGTGACTGGCGGACAGACGGGCCAGTCGCGGCTTGAGCTGCTAGTGAGTGGTACTTCAGCAGCATCTCCCTCAGACACAGGTAAGGCTGGCTTCGCAATCAAAATGCATACGCACAGAGCATACTACATAACGACCATGCGACCAGATGTCTTGGGCGAAATTGATTCACTATTGACAGCTTATGTTTTATCTTCAGCCAATTAAATTTTGAGACAAGTTTGACGTAATTTAGCAGTGTTGTTGAGTAATGAGTTTTCTTAACAGATGGCGATATTGAGTTGAAATTTTACAGCGATTTAAAATATTTAGCACTTCTGGTTGTCTTAAAAATATTTGTTCTTTTTTTTTTCAATCGTAAATCTATGGATAATCTTTAAAATTTTATTTTGATGATATATTGCTCTTCTTTCTATAGGCTGTTTACGGTAAAATGACCACTTTTGAAAGCCCTGCTTAGTACCTACTTGTATACGCATTGTGCATTGTTCCGCCTTATATAAAATTAACTTTACCACGGGCCTAATCACTTTATTCATGCGTCGGCCAAGGGAAATTGTGAAATTATTAAGAAAGTAAATACCTTACAAATCTGGTTATTTTTACACTTCGATGCAAAAAAAATGAAATTAATATATTTACGTTATTACAAATGGTTACCTAACACATTTTATTCTACGTCAAGATAATGGAACTACTTTACATCCATCATTACCAACTTTACTGGGCGCAAGTCCCTCAGTGCACCCGTCAAAATATACGCAGGCAGGAGCAGTGACTTTTTCTAAGGTTGATTTCAAAAGTGCTCACTTTATCGTGGACAGTTTTTAAGTTAACATCTTGCGACATTTCTTCGTTACTGCAGCATAACTGTTTCTCCATTGTAAATAAACAACTTCGTTGGAAATTTTATGATATGCTCTGATTTGCTGTTGCTCCATGCGCTTGCACGAGAAATAAATGTAGCAATTTCCTTCGTGTGCAATGCCGAAACTCTAATGCACACGTCTTGTTATGCGCAGTTGTGAATCAATAGCTTGGGAAACATGGCAGTCAATTCTCGTGCACACGACCCATGTCCTGTGTTTACTTGTATGCTTTCAATTGTAAATCAAGCTTAAATGAGTAGACTACTTTAGTGTTGCCTACACTCGCAGGAAATTTTTTCCAATTTCGTGGGATTTTCGAACTGTAAAATTTTGAGAAGGAAAAAAGGGAATTTCAACAAGAGAATGTCTCAAATCAGAGGGAAACTAAATGAGAATCAGTTTTGAATTTATTTATTTTTTATTTTTTATTTTTTTGAACAAAATTTCAAACCAAAATCATTATAATAAATTGAAAATAATCAGTAGCTACAGTGTGTAAATAAATTGAACCTCTCTATTATATATTCTCTTTAAATGACATCACCTATTAAGCGGCTTTTTTTGCACAAATATGTAAAAAACAAGTATTGCTAGCCAAATTGGTTACGAAAAATTACACGCGTCGATGTAAGTTGAAGTTTCTCTGTAGCTCTTCTAAGTGCATGCTTCTAACAGCGTAATATGATAAAGTAAATTTCAAGGATGACGTGCAGAGATGAACATTCTAGTGTCCACACATTTACATATGTCATTATGTCTCAGAATGTTAGAATAGCCTCGATAATTGGCGTGTTTAAAGACTGCGCGACTCCGCTTAGTGACGATGAGCCACTAGATGCGTGTGTGTCTGTCGGCTTTACAGCCATCTTGCTACAGATACCCAAACGTGCGAAATAACTTCAGACAGGCGAGGTCCTCAGAGCCATTTGTAGTATTGTATATATCAACACATCTCTTCATAAAAATTATGCAGTGTTATAAAAATCATAGTTCCAGCGAAAGCGAACAACGGAAATGATTTATAGGCTGTGCACGACAAACTGAGCACTTTTGAAAGCCCTGCTTAAGATCTACTTGTATACATGCTGTGTATTCTTCCACCAGATATAACATTTACATTGCAAATGGGCCTGATCACTTTATTCGTGCGTTGGTGAAGTGAGTTTGCGAAATATTACAAATATATAAAATATTTTGCAAGTTTGTTAATGCATACACTTGCGTGCATTAAACTGTCAGAAAGCTAATGAAATAATTTCAGTATTCCTGAATGTGTTCTTGAAACGTTTAATTCTACGTCGAGATATGGAGCTACTTTCGTTCCCAACTCTACTGGTCACTTGTCAGTTAATGTGCCCCTTATGTAGTTGGGGGCAGTGAAATATTTCAGAGGTTGTTTTCAAATTTCTCACTATACAGCGATTATCTTTACTTAAATCAATGAAATAATTCACATTTTTTGTTTGCCTGAACGTACTGTTTATTTTCAAAAAAAGTTATACACATCCGTAAATGATACGTTATGAATATTTAAAGCTGTATAGAGACAATTTGGAGTATGTTTAGTGTCGCAAGGGTGCTGATAGACAAAGCTAGAGAGCAATGGCACGCGGTGAAGTGTTGCAAGGTAAGACGGTGCTTGGTCACAACTGTGCATTCTCGGTGCACGCAGCAGGAGCCAGTAACCACAGCGCAGCCTAGGGAAACAGAATGTATTCCGACCACTCACAAGCGAGCAGCAAGGGACACATTACACGCGTCCCGTGGTGTCAGCTGCCGAGCTACGTTTTACTGGTGGAAGTGTAGACCAGCAGCCAACAGGGTACAGCACACAGCTAACGCCAGCTTATCTTGCAACAGTTCACCACACGTCACTGTTAGAGATCTCTGTGCAAGCCAAGCAGGAAGATGGCTCCTGAAGAATGTCAGCCATGTACCTTTAGGGCTGACGTGTACGCTGACAGCAGAGCAAGCAAGTGAGGTTGCACACAGACCTATATGTAAGGTAGTGTCAGGACGTCCGAGGTAGTATCTCATGGATAGGCAATCGCTCTGCCGAGTCTACGCCACAGCGAGAAGCACAATCGTCTATTCTCCTTTGCCACGTTCGCATTGGGGGTTAGCCGTAATCAACACCATACACTATAGATGAGCTAGACCGCTTATTCGTGTTCTGCGTACGTGCCAACATTCACCTACCCTAAAGCAACACATCCATCCAAGCTGCATAGTCAAAAGTGCTGAACGTGTTTGTTCATATCGTAATTTCCTAAATACACCAGGCATATTTATGTGAATAAAATAGTTTCGCTAACTTAGATTTAATCAGACTGCCATCCAAATTGGTTAGAGAAAATATCCATTCATTTCAAAGAACGTATTTGCTAAACAGTGTTGTAAGCTCAAATCCACTCCACGCCGGTTTTGCTAGTCGTATAGGAAGGAAAGCAGTTCATTGTGTGTGAGTGAGTGGGTGAAAAGATTTGGGTGGCTCTTAATAGCGATATATTAAGAGCCAATGAGAGTGGCACCTGAAGTAAGGGGGGGAAACGAAGAACCCCGAGAAAGCCCCCTGACCAACGGCATCGTCCGGCACGATTCCCACTTGCAAAAGTCCGGTGACCCGGCCGGGGATTGAACCAGGTTCGCCTTGGTGGGAGGCGAGCGTGCTAATCGCTCAGCCACCGGGGCCCATTCCGAATCATTGCGGGAACACGAAGATTGGTTGCGCGTAGTCAGCGAGATCAGTCTAGATCATCATAAGTCTATAATCAACACAATGCATTTTTATGAGAAGGTACTACAAATGTGACTGAAAAGTGAATCAGGTGATCTTTCCTCGATAAGTAAAGGCAGTAAACCCCTTAACATACATATTAACTGTTCGTTTCAGGTGTTGCAAAACAAATATTTGGTCTAACAAGCATTTACGAATTCCTTAATAACTTACACAATATAACCTACGAAAAGAATCTTTATTTTCCAGTGGTAATGGCATCAATCAATGATGGCATTTCGATGTGCTAGCAGCAGCTAGTTGACTGTATTGGTGCTAGTTTATAGCTTTGCACATCACCAACTACAATTTTACGTATTTTGCAACACGTCGTACGTTATCGACAATACCCGGGATAATATGTTAAGTGGTTAACGTAATGAGCCTTTTGTTACTATAAGTTGATGTAAGTGACAAAACGTTTTCAGAATATTTATTCTGAGACCAGATAAAAGCAGACAAAATTATTCACTTTCCTATTATCTGCTAAACATTCAATGGACCTAGCATATCGGGCTGTCTCTTGGAAGAACGTAACTGCTAGCTGGAGATGACGTGTTAACTTGTAAGTAAAATTTCTGTTTATTGAAATAATTATTTGTTTCCTTTGGATGGATAAAAATGTGTTGGAAAAAACATCAATAGGCCTACCTTTTTAAAAATAAATTCACGATACCAGTACCCGAGTACCAATTGTCAAATATCCTTGATACTTAATTAAAATCGTGTGTATATTGTGACGGTGTTTGCCAACACACACAGGACGAGGTCTTCGTCTCAGTGCTTCCTTAATGTGGGTTTTAAAGTTTGAAAAGAGCTGAAAGCCCTCCAATGTTGTCTAAATGGGAATGTGGGTTGGGTCCAGTCAAAAGGTTTTCATTTCGGTTTGCTTTGCCTTTTTATATAAACATTAAATAATTTACAAAACATTTCCCCCAATGTTCAGAATAAACATGTAAAAAAATAGAACTCTATATAAAATATTTTTTCCGACATTTGCATTTTATATAAACACAATCATATTTCCCACTATATACAGGTTATTTGAAATATTTTCCTTTACATGATACTCAACTTAAAGTGGCAGTAAGAACTCCCCCACGCCTTTAAAATTTTAACGGAACAGCGATTCCTGCCTTAGTGAATACCCTGTCCTGTATCCCCGAACCTGGGCGAGACACCTCTATATATTCTTTAATCTAAGTCATCCAGAACATTACAATATAATCCAGAACAATACAATCGATATCCGGAAGTCCCGGAAAGGCACTTTGGTGGTACGTGACTGGCTGATTGGCGTCACATGATCAAGGTGAAGTACAAGGGAGGGGATGACAGTCCACTTTTTCGCGGGCTGTAGCAGCCCCGTGGCGCCCACACTTGGAGAACAGCATGCATGCCACGTAGACGTGGGGTGTGGAGCACGTCAAAAGAACCCCCGTTGCGACGAAGGTAAGCCGTCCATGGGTTAGGCTTTCCATTGATGTGCGGGGAATAGCCGTCACATATGACATAGATCACATGACGTGTGATATTAGTTGGCAAAGTCAGTTAGGAGCATAGTAACTTGGGCTCCCATATTCCGAAATTTTCGACTTTTCGGTGCTGTATTTTGAAAACTATAATCATTTGACTTCAAATATTTGCATTTGCGGTCCTTATCAGGATCAATCTCTTTCAGATAATAAAATAAGACATTATCGTGAAATATGGCATTGAAGGGCTTGTTCTGGTCAAATAGTGCTTGGCTGGGCGATGAGGAACAATGAGATAGAATTCCTTACGTGCGTTAAAAGTTCTTTCGTCGTTAAGAGTAGGATGGTCTCAAATATTTTCTGTGAAATTATTGTTTGCGCGAATACGCATATATCGGTAAATAAATGTTCTGCAATTACTACTTTTTGTCAAAAGAGGTACTAAACAGTAATCTATACCACTGTTTTTTTTACTTTTGTCGTATTAAGTGCATTCTTGGAGAAAAAATTCGTGATAATGGTCAAATATCGCATTTTTGAAGCTAGCCTGTGCAGTTTCTTTAAGCGGTAAGAGAAAAGCACAAATATACGGGCGTAGTTTAGCCTGTGGGCTTTCATCGCGGGTAATAAAGTCCCACTATTAAAAATGTAATTTGCACAGTACAGCGTAACAACAGAAGCACTGCACGCCTTGCATGTAGGAGCGATAAGACACTAGACTGGCGTGTTAGTGTCGCCCGTATCGCTCCCTCGCTTCTTGACCTTGAACGCGCGGTTCTTACTCTTAACAACTGCTCATTATTCGTAGCCACAGAAGAAATGGCAAGAGCCGTTGGATGAAAAACTACTTTGTAGACGCGCCATTTTAGAGCTTAGTAGAGTGTCATACGAAACCCTTAGTGCTTTCAGGTATTGCTAATAATTAGTGATTAACTCTTGTCACATATCTCACAGCCTCGGAAATACGGGATGTCAGTAACACGAGGCACAAACACATCTTGATTGGTCAGAGCCTCACGTCAATAGCAGAACAATTACAAACAACAAAAAGTTTGCTGCAGCACCTTCAACGACGTATTTATTCTGTACCTGAAATGCTCAATGCCTGGGACGATGCTAATCTCAGAACGCAAGTTTATGTATTTACCCGAAATGCTTCTATGTGGTTTTGCAGCAGTGAAAGACAGGCACAATAATTATATATAGATCCGGAAATTTTGCAACAAGCTGGACACCACAGTTAGTTGTTCATCATCTGTAATTCCAATTACATTAGGTCCTCGTTTAACTTGCAGGTTCGGTGTTAGACGAAAGTAGTCCAAAGCACGTATAACGAACTGTGGCCCAGTAGCAGCAAAAACTCAGATGTAGTACATGTGACTCAAATTTAACTTCTCCTAAAACGAATTAGCCAAACGTCCGGGTCTCTGCGATTGATATGTAGTCTACATTTATAGTTGATCTCCATAGCTAAGCCAGGATTACGCATAACTGCGATGCGCAAGGTCTACAGCGAATATTTATTCCCGGATGCAGCATAAAATTTGAGCGTATTTGAGTAAATTCGCTGGCCCACAGATGTTTTATCAAAAATAAATTGTATTCACATAGAGCAGTCTATGTAACAAGTTCAGATGTGTTACTAAAAACATGTTTTGGTCTTGACTGCAATGATATTGAAACACGTGGTCGGTGTTAGCGCACGACTAAAACACATTCTGAACAATTGCTACACAACTCGTGTTTCACTTTTTAAACTGGATGTGACCATCAGTCATGAACAGTATTCCACGAAACAGCACAACGCCTAGTACGCAATAATCTCACAAGTAGCACAACGCCTACACAATAACTTTACAAGTAGTACAGTGCCTTCTAGCTAAATATGCATTTTGATCGAAGTCTAACACGCAAGCTATTGCGTAAACTAGTTGCGAGTCATTTTGTTTTGTGGTTGTAACAGTTTTTCAGTTTATCATTATTATTCTCCATAATCCTGTAAGATTTTCTCTTTTACGGTAATGACATCCAGCATTCCAAACCGCATTGTCTTTCGCAATGCATAGAGAGTGATGGGCAAAATAAACACCGACTGCACGACGATACTTGTGCCGCAATATTCAGTGATGGAAAAGTGGTCACGGCTACCGGGTAACAATTACACAAGGAACTATCTCGGTAGTGACTGTTGGTGTGCACCCGTACAGTGAACAAAGGTGGCTGCGCATGACCAGTCTACGTGTCCAATCACTGAACTGGTTGTCCTGTCGATAGAACTATCGTACGTATTAGCGCAAGGGGTGTGAGTTGTAATCCCCGTGTTGGCAATGTGTTTTTTTTAGTTTCGCGAATTCATTTCGGGACAAGATAGACGCCAAACTCATATACAGTGAAGTCACCTTCGCAATCGGATCACAGTTTATTAGACCCATCCTGCACGCCTCTGAACCAATAGCAGACTTGCAAGGAAGCTCCTTGCGAACCCCATAACTGCCATGTGTGGGGCAACAGCCAATGGAAACACAGCCGAGGCTCCAGTATGCAGAGGACTGAGGAGTCTAGCCTACAGGTCATTGAATTCGCGAAATTTTCCTATCCCTAGTAATATTAAAAAGAAATGTTTTGCGGATTTTACAAGAAAACTTTTTGTAGTTTAACAAAGGATTTTCTTGGCAACTGCCCCTCCAAGGATTTTTCTTGTAAAAGTACAAAAAAAAAATTAAGAATGTACTACACGCTGCTTTCATGAGAAAGCTTTTCGCCATATTGCTGGCGTGTGCGGCTGTTGCACTTCTGGTTACTTAATTATTCTGTAGTAGTAAGTTCTCATCGACATAACGGCAGTAACGTTTCGTCGGGGACTGACGTCTGTATTCCTTACGTGTTTGTTATTTTCTAACTTCGCTCCAGCCCTTTATAACCACACATTTTTTAATGTAAATTTTTTATAATCAGCAAGATAAAAATACGTTCGCATTTTTCAAAACGTTTATTGTTTTATTGCATGATTATTTTAATGTGGAAACATGAAAAATATTTCATAGTATTATAGGAAAGAATAATTCAGTATTCCACACAGAGTTTTTACGTAAGCAATGCAAAGACTATCTCAAGAAAAGAATCAACTTTTGACGCAACTATTAATGAAGTGAATTCTCTTACCGTGTTGGATGCGCTGCGAAAACACTAATAGCGTCGTAAAAACGAGGACACACCACGTTACCCACTGCGGCACAAACGATTTACTTCTATGTCACGCGCAAATTGTGCATGACGGTTAGGAAAACACTAATAGCGTCGTAAAAACGAGGACACACCACGTTACCCACTGCGGCACAAACGATTTACTTCTATGTCACGCGCAAATTGTTCATGACGGTTAGGAAAAACTAATAGCGTCGTAAAAACGAGGACACACCACGTTACCCACTGCGGCACAAACGATTTACTTCTATGTCACGCGCAAATTGTGCATGACGGTTAGGAAAACACTAATAGCGTCGTAAAAACGAGGACACACCACGTTACCCACTGCGGCACAAACGATTTACTTCTATGTCACGCGCAAATTGTGCATGACGGTTAGGAAAAACTAATAGCGTCGTAAAAACGAGGACACACCACGTTACCCACTGCGGCACAAACGATTTACTTCTATGTCACGCGCAAATTGTGCATGACGGTTAGGAAAACTCTAAAGCCCATTTTAAATCCAATTGAATAAATTTTTAAGAAAATAATTAATACTACTTTTTAAAAATTAAACACTTCGGATACTGAGCAGCAGGCTACATTGCAAACATGTGTATAATTTATTCACGACTTTTTCTCACGTTTTTATCAAACGTTCCCAAAATCATTCCATGTATGACTAATTAGGTTGCTTCCTAGATCGTTGTGTATTACAAGAGTTTTATTCTTTTGTTAACATAAACATGCCTTATTTTTTTTGATAAATTGAACTTTAACTTACATTTTATCTATAAATTAGAATGTATTATTTACATTTCTTATAAATAAAAACAAGGGGAAAATCGTTGTATTTACAATGCCTTGTAAGAAAAAGTTCTCATGCAAAATATAATTACACTGAGTGTACACGGACACGGTACGCTGTCCCTTCGGTGTACTTTTCTAGACATGGTTAAAGTTTGTTTACATGAGGCGGAGGAATACCCTGGATGAACTTTAGCAGGGATTCAGAAAAGTTGTAAGTACTTGTGAATGGACTATAGCTAGAGACATGAAAAATTCGCGAGTTCAAAGAGCTGCAAGCTAGACTCTGCAGTCTTATGTACAGCTATGCCGATGTCAATTGTGCATTGGTTGTCTGCTGTCACAGTGGAAGGCGACGTTCGGGCCAGCGTTCTTCAGGTAGTGTCAAACGCCGTGTGGACCAATAGCTAAAATTATATAAACACACGTGTTTTGAATTCTAACTTGTTCCAAAATGAATTCGCGAACTTTTCGAGTCTCTAGTAATAATTGTCCTCATATTATTCGTTCTGCCCTTTCCTCGCGTGAGGAACATTTTGTGTCCACGCGTGCGTCTAATGACCAGCGGAGGGTGGCGAATTGTTGCAAGGTAAGCTGGTGTTTGCTCGTTGCTATGCATTCTCGGTGCGCGCAGCAGGAGCCAGTAACCACCGTGCAGCCTAGGGAATCTCCGACCACTCACAAGCGAGCAGCAAGCGACACATTACACGAGCCCTGTGGCATCAGCTGCAGAGCTACGTTTTACTGGTGGAAGTGTAGACTAGCAAGCAACAGGGTACAGCACACAGCTAACGCCAGCTTACCTTGCAACACTTCACCACACGCCGCTGCTAGTAGCGCCATATAATTGTTTCCAACTTGTTACTACGACATCAATGCATACTGTAAGGCGCACAAACTTAATAGAAAACGATGACCTAATTAATTTCACCATTCATGTTTCTATATGACGTCAAGCCATGACGACTTGACCTGACGTCAGGTCATGTATGAGAACTATTTGTTACCCGGGAGGGAGTACCATTACGTCTATTTTCTCCTTGTTTAATTAAATTAAAAAAATTAATGTAAAATATTACAATTTATAAGCAAAATATAAGTGAAAATTCAAGTTAATCAGATATAAGGTATTTTATTTTAATACAAATAAAAACGCTTATGATACAAACATTTTTCTGTACTTTTACAAGAAAAATCCTTGGAAACCCAGTTGCCAAGGAAATGCATTGTAAAACTACAAAGAGTTTCTTGTAAAATCTGCAAAACGTTTATTTGTAATATCACAAATGATAGTCTTGTATTACAACTGCCGTTATTTACAATTGTAAATTAATTTACTTTTCATCTCCTAGAAAACCAATGTGATGAATTAATAACAGAGAACGAAAAAAAAAAATCAAATTTACGAAAAAAAATATACACTTTGCTACAACGGGGATTAGAACTGACACCCGTTGTATTAATAACCCGCACATTTAACCATAAGACCAACTTTATTAATGGTATAATGCTAATTGTTACTGTAAATAATATAGGAGCTAGTACATACAATATAATGAAGTTACATGGTTTAGAAGAATAGGTACATTTACTCCTTTTTAAGAGTTCTGTTTTTGAGTTAAGAGATTTAGACGCCTCTTAACAACGAGGTATTAAGAGTCGATTTAAGAGTTCTGTTTAGCTAGGAAACACTAACAAATACTGAATAATACGGTCACGCTTTATTGAAATTGTCGTTTTATTATGATTATTTGAGTTGTTTTAAGTGTTTCGCGTTATTCAAACTTGCAATACATTTCTTTTTGCACGCAACTACACTTTATATCACCTGTAGTTTTTTGCACAAACAGTTATATTCTGTTTTACGTTGTTGGCTAAGTATAGTAGAAAGATTTTTTGAGGTATATTACAAACACGGCTCTTGTAGTTTTACAAACGAGTAGTGATACAACAGAAATCTTTGTACTGTTACAAGCATTTGTAAAATTACACACAATTTCGGAATGAAAATTACAAATTTTTTTTACAATGGCATATTTAGGAAACAACAAAGCACGTCATACATATGGGGAGATTTTCCAAAGGTTTAATTCGAAAACCTTGAAGAAACTGCTAATAGACTATACAATTTTTATTTCAACTTGTGTCGAGATCTAGGAATCGTTTTCTTCTCCATCGCAAGACGAGAGCAGCGCCTGTGCTGTGACGAGACAGTGGCCATATTTATTATTTCACCGGGTAGTAATATATTTGTAGTAGTTAGATCTTCTCTTGTCTTAGCAGTAGACGAAATTTCTGTGTATGACATAAATCGTAACTTGTCTTTCTTTACATCAGCCGCCATTGGAAGATAATTATTTCTTAGAAGTTCGATATACAAGAGCTAAGAGCTATGACGAAAAAATAATAATATTTAAGTGATGCTTATGGAACAATTTCGCGAACGTTTATTGGAGAAATACGATGAAAATACCAACCAGCGCTCAATCTTAGTGACAAAACTCTATCAAAAGCTATGCAAAGTTTGCTGTGTGTTGTTCACGGAAAATGAGAACTTTAGAAAGTTATGCTGAAGGTCAACTTGTAAGCACATTGTGTATTCTTCCGCCATATGCCAAATAAACAATCCCATTTGTCGGCTCACTTTTCCCATGTATCAGTGAAGGGAAACTGAAGAATCATTACAAAAGTGAATATTTTACAGATATGCTTATCCAGATATTGAAAAAATCAGAACGATCAATAAATCATTGCAGTAGTAACAAATGTTTACCGAACACTTTTTAATCAAATTTGAGACATGGAACTATTCCCCCTCCGTCGTAGCCAACTTTACTGGGTGCATGCCTCTACGTGTGCGCGTTAAAAACACACGCAGATAGGAACAGTTGATATTTTTCAATGGTTAATTCCAAAAGTGCTTACTTTACCATGTACAGCCTTCATCACGTGGATCGCGCACGTACAGAGAAACGAAGTGAGATAGACTCAAGAAGAGAAAGATCAGAGGTTACTGAGGCAAGCGTTGAGGATCGCAGTATGTCAGGGTCGCGTGGCTTGACAACAAACGCAATCTCTTCTTCCGAGAGAGCGTTTGAACGAATGAGCCTGCTGCCAGCAGCTGTAAACCGTACACATCCCTTAACAAAAAGAACTCTACACTGTTAAAGATTTCCGTATATTTATGGGAAGTTTTACGGAAATGTACAGTAAATATAAGGAAAAGCAATCCGTAATGAAGAAAAACGGAGATGAGTGCGCGAATACACAATACGGAAATTCTCCATACTTCCTTTAGCTTCGGGTTTCTGGGGCAAAAAATGCCGAGTCTACACGAAGCTTTCTTCACTAGTGTAACCGGAGAATTGTCGTATGTGCGGGCTCATTAATACCTCCCCCCGTAATGAAAGTAGCAGCTGTTGCAATCTTCTTATTGCGTTCACGTGGGAATCGTGACGGACAATGTCGCTGGTCACCAGGTTTCCTCGGGGATCTCCCGTTTCCCCCGCCCTTTCATTCCGGCGTTGGTCCGTACTCATCTCGTTTCACCCTCATCGGCTCTCAAGACCTCGCTTTTAACAGCCGCCCAAATCTCTTCACTCACTCGCTGCAGATGTAGGGCCTAAGCTAGGTTACTCGCCATGCGGGATATAAATAGCCTATTTATGCTGCTGAATGGAGTTTTGTGAGATCTATATTTAGAAAAGCCATGTCGCGGTAAGGGAAGCGGGGGGGGGGGGGGGATGCTATATTACATATTAGCAACACGTGTCCGGAGGTGCCGCGTGTAGTGCTGTGACTCGCGTATCGCCCACGTGACGTGCCACACGACCTGCCCAAGGCTAGCTGGTGTGACGCACGAGTCTGCGAGAGGCACGCCGATAAGAGCGGCACAGTTGCTTCTCTGTCAGCAACTCTCCAACAATGGCAACTATTTAGGGCCACCTATTTATTATCCGCCAAAATATTTACGCAAAGGATAAACTGTAGTGTCGTATGCCATACGTGCAGTATTCTTTTGGTTATTGGCCACGTGTAGGGCCACCTGTTTTTCGCGAAAACATTTATGTGGAGGATAGATTTCAATATCCTAAGTACATACTTTCAGTCTTCATTTGACTATTGGCCTCTTGTCATTGTGTGATAAGAAGACAGCAAATTACATGAGTGAGCCAATCAGAATTAAGTTTCTCTGATACTGACTGTCCGTGATTCGCGGGCAGACAGATACTACGTGCAACAATTCAAATGATCCAATCATGGAAGTGGTTCTGAACGAAAGTGCGTTAGAACACATGTCCTGAAATATTTTCGCGAAGATGAGGTGCCCGTAGCCACGTATCTTTGTCGCAAGACAGTTCCTAACCTGACTGGGCCAATCAGAATTAGGTAACTCCAACAATGAGTGTCCGTGATTCTCGAGCAGACACCTGCAATACGTGACACTTAAAATAAAGTGCTGTATCTGATCTCTAGTGTTCTGTAATACAAGAAGTCCTAAAAGCCTTATTTTTTCTCGCGAAAAATAGGTGAGTCAAAATATTTGGGCGGCTCTTAACAGCGAGGTCTTGAGAGCCGATGAAAAACAGGCGGCCCTCTAAATAGGGCTGCCTGTTTTTCACGGAAATTTCCCACGACCTGTTATAGCCCAAAACACTCTAGCTACGATCCGCTTTTGTGATTGGATTGTTTTGATTGCAATTCGTCTTACGTGTCTACCCGCGAATTAGAGAATGTCAGAGTCGTGGCAACTTAATTCTAATTGGTCCAGCCGGGTACGAAACAGTCATCTAATAAAAATACGCAGCCAATAACCAGACTGTAAGCACCCAACAGTTTTTTGTCTGCTGACATTGGTTGCTGTCTGCTCAAGGTGATATTTCACTTTTTTTTTATTTGACTATCTGAAAGAGTTTTCGAAAAGTGCCCCCTTAATGCAGTTGTGAGTTGCCAAATCAAAATTGTTTTCAAAATATAACACTCAAAAGTCTAAATTTCCCGAATTCTGCAGCATACTAGGCCTTGCTCCTAGATGTTCTTTTCCAATAAAATTGCATTTATAGCAATCAGTATGGTGTGCAGAACATACTAATTCAGTATCTATGTGTGCGATTTATAAACAGGGGAGCGAGTATTGGCACTTTGATTTTTATTGGAAATAGGGGGTCAGACTTGTAGCAAATATATATTTGTTCATTCAAGCGAAACTGTTAATATTCATTTAATAAGTAGTTTAAACCACAAACTGTAGAGGAAAAGATGTTTTTGTTCCTTTCGTAGCTTGTAACACAAATGCAGTATGCCGCACTTAAACACTATTTCAACACTTTGATCCTGCCTATAACACTCTTGTGTCGGAATTTGAATTCTATATTTTGGAAACTATATTGATTTGATAACTAAACACTGGGGCACTTCTACAAACCTTTATCAGATAATGAAATTTAAAAAAAATGAGAGAAATACCACCTTAAGAATGCGTTTTCATATTTGACCGGGCTACTCAGAATTCGGCAATGTCGGCACGGCTCCTATGTGATTCGTGTGCACAGTTAACACGCGTCAAAAAGTAATCCAGTCAATCAAGATAGGTAAACGACCCTACAGTGTTTTGAAATAAAACTTGCCTCGAAAGCTTTTCGCGAAATTTGTCTACCCCTAGTAAATATTAATATAATTTTCTCTCGGACGTGTAAAAATGTGTAATAATTAATATACGCACACTGTAGACCTAGATCACATGCCATGTGATATAGCTGGCAAAGTTAATTAGAAACATAGATACATGGCCGCCCATGTTCCGAAATGTTCGACCATTCGGTACAATATTTTGAAAACTATGATCATTTGACTACAAATATTTACATTTATACTGTCCGTATGTACATATATTTCAGGTAATCAAATAAAACATTGTGACATATGTAGAGATGATGGAAAATCACGAAAATTATTCAGCCAACATATCTTCTATGACACTCAAAATAGTTTATTCTTTCATGATTGGATAACGAGGTTTCGATTAGGCTAAGTTGTTTGCAGACCAATCACGAACGATCTGCCTAATAGTATCAGAATTCTTATTGCCTAGCTTTATACAAACGTGACAGCCAATAAGGAAAGAAAACTGTCTTACATGTTTACAGTACGTCGAATCTCAGCAAACAGTCAACTTTTCCTGCGATAAACCATCGTCTCTAGAAATATGGCTTGAATTTGAAGTTTTAGTTAGAGGGAGTGGGGGTGATTGCTTGAACGCGAAGTCTGCTTGCGAGGTGTCATTGCACGGCCTATCGCAGCATCTTCCTGGCACCGGAAACTCTATGCAGGAACTCGATGATCTGCCGCAAGCAGTGCCCACACTTCCGGTGTCTGCGCGTTCACCCCCGGGCAATGTTGCACTGTTTTCTAAGATTCAAAGTAATATTTATATTTACGTCAGGTTTCTTTACTTAATTGCCTCTCGCGATAGTGTCAAACTACTCACACTTTTAATTTATCGAATGATGATTGCGATATTCTGGGGCAAGACGTTTGTGATTGGTCCACAAAGAACTTAGCCGAGTGGAGTGCAGAGATTTGAGCGGCTCGTAAGAGCGAGGTCTCGAGAGCCGATGAGGGTGAAGCAAGGTGAGTATGGGCGGGGGAAACGGGAGATGCCCGAGAAAACCCACCGACCAGCGTCATCGTCTAGCACGATTTCCACGTGCCGAATTCCGGGAGCGAAGCTGCCAGGAATCAAACCTGGTTCGTCTAGGTGCGAGGCGAGTAGTGTACCCACCGCAACACCGCGGCCCCTACAAGGGACGTTGAACCGTTTACTATTGAGAACCTGTGTCTCTTGTCCAAGGTATGTGACAACAGTTAATCACTAATTGTTAGCAATACCTGAGCGCATTAAGGGTTCCGTGTGACACTCCGCTAAGCTCTAAAATGTCGCGTCCACATAGTAGTTTTTCATCCAACTGCGCTTGCCATTTCTGCCGTGGCTACGGATAACGCGCAGTTGTTCAGAGTGGGGTGTGGACCCCCGTGGTAACCGCGTGTCCAAGGTCAAGAAGACAGAGAGCGATACGGGCGACACTAACACGCACGCCTAGCGCCTCGTCGCTCCTACGTGCAAGGCTGCAATGCTTCTGTCGTAACGCTGTGCTGTGCAAATTGCACCTGTAACATAAGGTTTTATTACACGTGATGAAAGACCACAGACTAATTTACGCCCGTGTATATGTACTTTTCTGTGTCCGCTTAAGGAAACTGCATAGGCAAGCTTTAAAAATGCGGTATTTGACCATTTTCACGGATATTTCCCCCCAAGAAAACATTTAATGTGACAAAAGTAAACAAGTAGAAAAGAAGGGAGGGTATATGATTGTTTTTTTTTTTTCTGACAAAAATTCGTATTTCCATAATATTTATCTACCGAGATGCGCGTATTCTTAAGTATTTCACAAATAGCTCGGGGGTCCATCCCACTCTGAGACGGCAGTGGAACAGCTCCGCAAGCAGCACGGACGAGTGCTAGCTCCGCAAGCAGCACGGACAACGAGTGCTACTTGACTTTGACAATGGCGTGGTGGCAAGCACGCTGCGTCTGCTAACGACCCGGATGTTAGCGCATCTCTACAAACCGCAGCTCGGAAAACAAACCTTCCAGTAAAAAAAAAAAAAAAAAAAAAAACACACACACACTGACCGAGCTAGTCTCTTGAACGAGTGAAGAGATTTGGACGGCTCTTAACATCGACGTCTTGAGAGCCGATGAGGGTGATTGAGATTGAGTATGGAGCAGCGCCGGAGTGAAAGGACGGGGGAAACGGGAGATCCCCGAGAAGACCCGCCGACCAATGGCATAGTCCGGCACGATTCCCACGTACGGAAATCCGGAGTGACCCGGCCGGTGATTGAACCCGGATCGCCCTGGTGGAAGGCGAGCAGGTTAACCGCTCAGGAACCGTGAGTTAAGGCGGGCTTGAAAATAATTTCGATCTGATCTAAAGGGCAGGGCTTACCGGCTGCCTGCAGCTGCGACATTTAAATATGAAATCCCGTGTTGAGGAAATTTCGCCCAAGTGCGATAATTTTAAAGATAGGCGTTTCGAACGAAGTTCATTGTTCACGAATTTTATAGGAGAAGTTCTTTACAGCGGAAATGTTTCCATAACATACATAACCTGTTAGCAAGTAATTTTTAAAAATATATGTCCTAAAAAATAGTACATAGCTACTGCTGATCTTTATTGAAAATACACTCTCGTAGGGATCTTCTCCTGGAAAAATTCGTGAAGAATACATTTTGTTTGGAAATTTTGCAACTGTTTCCATTGTAGAATTATTTGTCCTGTTCATTCGTATTTTTTTTCAAGTGTCTTTTTCTTAACGCTAATGCTTTTTAAATACCACACATGTGGTAACCCTGACACTGCATGCCAGTTGATAGCTTTGCGAGTAGAGACGATGGCGCGCTTGATCCGCTATAGCAACGTCGCACTTATCGCCCCCTCAACCCATAGCTTGACTTGTTGAAAGTATGCGAGGGCTGTGTTGTCGGCGTGGGGACATGGCGAGGCGAGCCTTGTTGCACCCATAGACTAAATATGAGGTAGACTGCTTATTATACTTCTGCACATGTACCCAACATTGACCTACCCCAAAACAACACAACTGTCAAAGTCACATGGTCAGCAGTAATGAGCGTGTTTGTTTTCATCTTGATTTTTAAATGACAAGCACTATTATATGAATAAAATACTGTTACCAGTTTCCATTCCATGAAACTGCATTTCAAATTGATTAGATGAAGTATACATACATCTCCAAGCATTAGTTTACATATCAGTTTTCTAACCTAAAATCCAAACCATGCCGATGTCGTTAGACGTGTTGGCAGGCGAGCAGTTCAATGTTGGGACACGGAGATTGGTTGTGCGCAGCCAGCGGGATCTCTCTACCTGATCTTTAGTCTATGATTGCGCCAGGGACGAGGAGCAAGTGTCGTCAGAGACCAGCCGCCGCTCTGATGGCAGGTGATGGCTGCTTGCGACACTCCAGCCCCGCGCGGCTTCCAAGACCTAACCATCACTACGTACTACTGTAGTCGCGCCGGCCTAACAACAGAACTTGACTCCGCCTGTCCAAGTGAAAGAGAGACGCAGAACGACTTGCAAAGCACCAACCACAGGTAGCTGGCAGGCGGGCAGACGAATCTCAGCAGGCATTCACGCCCCCTCCCCCCCCCCCGGCGGTCATACCACCATCATCCAATTATTTCCTTACCCGGGGAGAAGTGGCCCGGCATTGGCAGACCTCCCAAGTCTTCAGTTACACAGGCGCTACTATAGTATACACAAGTCGAATGCCAATGCGATTCCTTTTATATAGGTGCAGGTTCCTGCCTAGTATGGACGGTGGTGGCAGGAAGAACCACCGCCCCCCCCCCCCACCACCATCCAGGCGAATAGTAAAGGGGGTGAAATAGTGTACAAGGGAAGAAAAAGTAAGTGAGTTTAGAGGGAGAATTAAATACCTATAGAGAAAGATAAATTTGCAAGTGTTATTTCCTGTTTTTTTATAAATAATGTACGTTGTTGAAGAAATTTTGTGCGCGTATAATTGTGCGTAGGAGTCTCTGTGTATATATACAGTCTGCTCTCAAAATATGTGGGAGGTAATCTGGGAATGAATAGTACACCCTAAAACAACGCAAAATATCCCTATGAAAATAGGTCCTAAAGTCGATTTTTCCGAGTTGCAGACCTTCCAGTGTTGTGCTGGATGTTTTCGATATCGTACTACTGACACATTTCAGCTCGAGTAGCTATAGTCAAGTTCGTGTGAATCAGCAATGATACGTCACTCTACAAGAATTACTCAAAATGTCCACATTGTGCATGAATTCATGCTTGATCACACCGCCTCAATGATTTCCTGGCACGTTCAAATACTCCAGGAATTGCACGTATTTGCTGGCAACGTTGTTCCACTCGCTGGGGAAGCATTGCTATGATGTCCGGAACTGGAGTTTCTTAAACAATGGCCTTGAGATGACCCACAAGTAACAGTCTAATGGATTGAGATTCAGGGAGCGTGCAGGCCAGCCGATTGGTACTGTACGGTTCTATCCACATGTGCGAGACAGGTGAAGGCTGTTCACGATATAATGTGAGCACTTTAGAAATGAACCTTAGAAAAAAGTCACCGCCCTTGCATGCATATATTTTAATGGGCACACTGAGTGACATTCAACCAGTAAAGTTGTTAACGATGGATAGAAAGTAGTTCCATATCTTAACGTCGAATAAAAAGTGTTAGGTAACCATTTGTGTTAGATTAAAATTATTTTTTTCAATTTCTGGTTTTTTAATGCGTCGAAGTGTAAAGACTAGCAGATGTGTAAAGTATTTACTTTCTTAATAATTTCACAATTTCATTTGAACAATGAATGCATAAAGTGATGAGGCCCATAATCAATGTTATTTTCATGTAAGGCGGAGGAATAAACAACATGTATATAAGTAGAACTAAGCAGGGGTTTCAAAAGTGCTCAGTTGACCGTGACCAGCCTATAATAACACTCACACCATTTCAGCTGATAACATTAACTAGCACGATTCATAAAAATTCGACTATTACTTATGTGCGAGGTACTGTACACTGTTGGAAGATTTATAACTCAGAAACCACTGACATTGGGATATATATGCTAGGGAGATTTTGTGTTATTTTGGGGTGTACTGCGCACTCCACAATTAAGTCCCACATATTTGGGAACATTATATATAAATGCATGTATTTAAATATACAAGTTCTCCCAGAACACACGCATAAGATCCACACCACGTGAATCCTAAGCAAAAATGGAGACGAATATGTTAGTGGTAAAATGTTCTTCTATGACATTTTTCGCGTACAATGTGTCAACACAGCTCGGAGTTAGGCCCCACTGGCGATCCGCTGATATTTGCACATGAAGGCCAGTATTCCAGATCGTTCAGTTTGATGTTACTATGAACTACCATCTCGGGAGATTGAAAAGCCACGACTTATTCTTAACTCAAGGAACGTATTTCTGAACGTGTTTTATCTATGTCCCGAGATGGTACCGGATGTGCCGTGGTTTGTTATTCGCCGTCTCGTGCAAAACTATAAATTTAAGGAAAGCGACACAGAAGTGTTTATTTACAATAGCGTTTGCAAAAAATAAATACCTGCACGGTTTGCTTACTACGTTATCTGTAGTTCTGGCAGTTATTGCAGCATATAAATAACTGTGGATAGAGTAATAAAACTAACAATTATTATTGTATGACGTGATATTTGTTTCGTTCTTTATTGCGTGACAACTTATGGAGCATAATATGGTATGTTTTGTATTTGTAATGTCGAAATTATGTACGTAAATTTTAAATGATGCACATGCATTTTAACAGCAAAATTGCATTTTTACAACTATATGTTCGTACTAATAAAAAATAGACGATATTTGCGTTCCTGCAAATAAGACCTGTATTGTATTCGATTTTACATTCAGTCATGTCTCTTCCAGTAGTTATAACATAACATTGTTTTCCAGTCAATGAAATTATTATTGCTTGGCTGTACTTTATTTGTAAGCCACTGTAAACACTAGTGGAATAATGATTCTATATTAGCGCGAGATTTATTTTCACCAGCAAATAAATATCAGAAGTAGCTGTGTACGAGCTAGTCTATAGGGTAGTGTTCAAAGTGGAATTTTTTTAATATGTTAAAAATTACTGTAGCGCTTTCAGACTCACTATAATTTATGGTTGTGTGTTATTCAACTCGAATATTTTTGATGCGTGCTGTATTTAAGAAGACAAAACCCTTGTTTCCTTATCACGACTAATGAGTAGAGACCTGCGAAATCCGCGCTATTATTTGGGGACACGTTCAGCTTAAAACACGTGCACCTTTGCAATAAATTTATCACTGGACCGTAATTTATCACTGGACCGTAATGTATTTGACACGCCCTGAGTAACTATTCGCCAATACATGAACACTGCACAACTGTGTGCTCCAATCACGTGCAGTTCAGTTAAAAAGCGCGTGGCTTCACGCGTATGAAGCTTCCAAGGAAAAACGACGCTGGTTCGAGTACAAACAGTGATGTGAAGTTTAGCCTGATGACGAATTAATAAAGCAAATTTTTCACGTCTCCAGCAACGAGCTCTAGACTTGGGGTCTGCAGTTATAATATGAACAAATCATAAACTATATGCATAACACGGTCTACGAGTCACTTACGCCTATTGGGCACTCAGCTTGATAGTGTATACCAACGCCCTACAAAAGCTGTCGTGTGCGTTATATACACTGGGTCTGAATGCGCTAGTGCAACTTAGCGATTTGTGAATATGCCAAACGTCTTTTCTTATGTTGATTCTCCAGAATAGCATATTATAGTTTAAGTTAACAACGACAAGAAATTTGGACACACAAACTGCGTAAACTTTGAAAAACTATGACCGAGTGTATCTTGGACAGCACTTGTCTGGGAATGTCATTTCGCATATATAAACAGATCTGTCCCGTATACAACTAGAATATTTCGATAATGTTTTATCATGGTTTTACTAAGAAACAACACAGAATTAACGAACAGTTTTGTGGGTAGTTCTTTATGTGTGTGAGTAGAATATAATAGCCGATTATACAGCAAGGGGATGGGGGGTCAGATTCTAATTCAGCCGGCCGCTATCTTGAAATTCCATTTTTCCTTTATCCTTTCAAAAAATTTTCTGCCTCAAAATTGAACAGTTATCGTTTAAATATTCCTGTTTTCCATTTAAATTTCCAGTTTTTCCCTCAAAACGCACCAATCCCCTCATGTGCAAGTAACGATCCCCTTAATTTCAAAAACGAGCATTGGGATATTTTGGGGCGGGAATGGTTTTTCCATTTGACCTTGTCCTCGTGCCTATGGCCTTGCATGACCTTAAATCCAAAAATCCTCGGATAATCCCCAAAAATAAGCCAAAAAATTTCCTAAAAACTAAGAAACTCTAAAAAATTTAAAAAAAATTCAAAAACTTCCAATATACCTTTGACCCCTAACCCATTGCATTTAAAGCAAAATATAAATATATAGAAAATATAGAAAATTTGACAAAAATTTAAAAATATTCAAAAATCCCATAGATCCCCAAGGATTTTTCAAAATATCTACAGAATAAAGAAATTCCCAAAAAAAAAAAAAAAAACCTGGATCCATGATGCTTCCAAGCAAACACAGAAAATACGGGCCAGATCGGGCCTGTAAAAGCTAGCCGAGCCGACAAACTCCGGACAGCCGATACCGGCCCGCTGCCTTATTCCGGAAGTAGCCTGATGGAAATATGGACTGGCGGCTGACTGTTGGGTGAAAGTGTCGGGCCTGCGACGGCTGAATGTCGCTACGTTGCCGGGCCTGCGTTGGTTGGATGTTGTTACGATGCTGGGCCTGCAGTGGCATGATGTACACAAATAAGCAGTATAACTATGAAGGAAACCTAAACTTTTCGATAAAAAATTTTAGTAACTGTTATTTCCTCTTTACATATATTCATTTAATTTACTTCTCAACACATTGTATGATATGAACATCTTTCACTTGCCGAGTGCGGGATTCATACCTAAGACCCTTGTGTTGACAGTCATGCATACTAACCTATACACCACTGGGTAAGTTGCTGACTATCTCCAGTGATTTAAAACACATCATGACACGAATTATTATAAAGGAATGTATAAATTCCATGACAATAAAACAAATAATTTTAAAACACTGATTATTTTAAAACTATTTCTTCAGAGGCTTGCAACCAAAGTAGTTCTCGTTAGTTTTTAATCTATCTGTCTGACGGTTATACAAATAAAAAAGATTTCAAAGTAAATAAATGCTATGGACTACCACATGACACACATGTATCACGAAAAAAAAATAAAAATAAAAAACCCCCTTGTAATCGTAATCACGCGGTTTCAAAAAAGACGTCATGCCATTAACAGCAAGCTCACATATTGCCTATTCAAAACACTTTCCAAAAGTTTGTCGGCAAAAATATGGTAAAGAGCCTTGTCTCGAAAATGTTACCGAGCCGGAATAAATAAGATAATGGCCAGCTTACCGAAAAGAGAAATATGCTGTATGGGAATCGGCCCAGAAACATTTTAAGTTGCTTGCAACATGTTTGCTCTGCATTATCATGCCAACATATTTTCGTCGATATCAATCTGTTATAATAAAATACAGTGGGCCGTTGTCTTTTTTGTAACGGCAAACATTTTGTCTCAAAAAAGACACGCCATTGTCAGATGGCTATCTTCTGGTATTGAAACAGATATCGGGCAGACAATTTGCCAACACTTTGCCGACAGGTTGTGTTTGCTGGGTTGGCTCTTAACCCATAACATTAAAACAAAAAAATAAATAAGTAAATAAATAAAAATAAACAAGAAATTCCGAAAATTCTAAAAATTCCCAAAAAGTTACAAAAAATAAAAAAATTCTACAAATTCAAAAAATTCCTAAAACAACACAATTGTAAAAATTCCAAAAATTCCCCAAAAAAAATCTTAAGTCTTGACCCAATGATCCTTGACCCCATCATCCATGAACCTTGACAGTTGATCCAAGATGACTGATTCAAAACCCAAGAACCTTGACCCATGTCTCTTGATACTTGACCCAATACCCAAGAATAAAGACTCGCGACCAATGAAGCAAGACCTCTGACCCAATTAATTAAAACGATATTTATTTTTGAAAATAGAAGGAAACCATGCCTTGCAGCTCATGTCGTTCTGCTTGTCCTCAAACTTACCGCGTACATGTTTTAACCATTCACATTTCTCCATGACTTGGAACGGGCTGTGCGTCAAACACTTGCAATGGGTCCGCACCTCCATGGTGTCAAGTAACCTGAGTTAGCCTATGTGCTTCCATGCCATTTCTCACATCCGCACCTGCACGGTGTCTGGTAACTGTGAAGTGTCTGCACGTTAGACTTTGCTCCTGTCTCGTGTAACAGGATCTCCGCATCTCACTTGGCAGCAAACTACAGTGTGCTGTTCATTCAGTAGGCTTATAGCCGTAGTTTTGAAATAACACCTTACGGTAAAAATTCATTTTGTAATGTTCAACCCCTCACCCCAAAGTCAATTTTGTAACAATCAGCAGAAAAATTACTTTAATTCATAAACAAGTTACAATATATCTAGCCTTGGGTTGGAGCCTCCCAGACGAATTGAATAAACTTGTGACCGAATCGCAAGCCCCTAACTTCTCTTTGCTAGAATATTAGCCCTGTCCAGGAATTAAATTTTTTATGCGGAAATATCGTTCAACCTCATGCTATTTCACATAAACGGTTATCTACTTAATGTTCACACTTAGAAGGCTTGCTTTGTGTACTCGAAACCGTTTTCATACAGTCGCTAACGGAACACGAATCACTGTCTTACCAAGAGATAGAAACATTGAATTAGGGGTCCAATCTATTTTTTGATTGCATTTAGATATTATTGTGGTCCGGATTGTGGTGCATGTGGTGCTGATTGTGGTAGTATGTGGTACTAATTGTGTTGTATGTAGGACTGGTTTTGATGTGCGTGGTGCTGATTTTGGTGCGTGTGGTGCTGTTGGTGGTGAATTTAGTGGTGATTGTGGTGCATGTTGTGATAATAGTGATGCATGTGGTCCTTATTGTGGTGTATATGCTGCTGATTGTGGTACATTAGATGCTGATTGTGGTTCTACACATGTATACGAACATTGTAGTCTAGTAACTATGCAGTTAAATGGAGCAATTGAAAAAAAAAGTAACTTTCTACAAGATATACTCATTCTAATACTAATTAGAAATTAAATATCAGTCTGGTCAGCGATTATGAGTCTATGGCTAAACTACATTTCTGTGAAACCAGCAAATCAATAGCACCTTTCATTTCCGAAACATTTATGGTGCTAATTGTAGGTGAATGACACAGTACGTATGTATGTATGTATATATGTATATATATATATATATATATATATATATATATATATATATATATATATATATATATATGTTTTCAAAACTGATCTCTACTTTTGATAATAAACTTGTTGCTTGTAAGGAAATGATTTTAAACACAAAACACAATTTATATTATGCTTGTTCAAAAGCCACTTATACTCTAGCGATGATCGGTTATTACTACGGAGTAGCTAATACACAGAGATGAATAACTGGCGTACCCATTGTGAGTAAAGTACCCTATTGGCTAGGCTACCAGCGGGCGTGGCGGGCAAGTAGGTTACACGGCGCTGATTGCCCAACGGAGGAGTTCTCGGTATAAGCGACTATGTGCCCTTACCATGCGAGAGCCATTAAAGAGTCTTTATTTTTCAGGGAAATCACTAAGACCTTTAAATTTCTAATTACTGAGACGTCACGTTTTTCTATCAGTTGATGTGTGTTATTTTATTTTGGTAATCGGATGTAAAACTTTCATATAATAAACACCAATGCCATATATATATATATATATAGAAACACACTATAGCACTGCTGAAACTTAGGACTTGGGAGCTCTGCCAATGTCGGGCCCCACTTCACTCCGGGAGGGATATCAATTGGTCGATGGTGGCACTGCGGGCGGGTGGGAGTACCTACAGACTTGTCTTCCCGCCTGACAGCTACCTTTGCGAGTCGTTCTGTCTCAATCTTACACAGGCGGAGCCAAGTCCGTTCTAATCCCGGCGCGACTATAGCGTGTGAAATTTTATACCTATGTATATAATAAATCAATAATTCATAGTTACGAGCTAGTGAAATTTCGCGAAAATATGTTATGTTTCAATTGTCATGTTTCAAATAAGTTATGTTTCAAAACACCGTAGGGTCGTCTACCTATCTTGATTGGCTGAGTTAGTTTTTGACACGTGTTAACTGTCTGTACACGAATAACGTAGGAGCCGTGCACACATTGTCGAATTCTGATTGGCCCGGTCAGATATGAAAATGCCTTCTCAAGCAAACAGCAACCAATGGCAGTAGATAAACTGCTGTTGGGTTTTTATACTACCGTATACTCATGTTTTTTTTTTTTTTTTTGCGAAAAATCCCTAGCTCTATTCATAGTAAATAAAAACTCTATTGTTATAGTAAAATATGCAGTGAACTTGTGTAAGGAAGTAGGCAGGCTGTGCGCTGGAATAACGCTGGAGAGACGAGGTGTGCGACCTCAAGCTGTGGTTTGTTGGGCGAGGAAGTTGCCACCCGCGGTCGGACACGCGACGGGTCAATCTGCGGCCAGTCACGTGCGCGGCTACCGGCTCATTACAGACGAGAGCCTGAGCGTGCAGATGACTTCGTGACTACTGACTGCCTGTCCCTCCAGGCGTTCACCCTCCTCACATTCCGCCTCATGCTACTTCCCCAGGGGCCACGCTGCCTGAGCGGTTAGTCTGCTCGCCTCCCACCCTGGTGAACCGGGTTCAATCCCCGTCCGCTTCACCCCGGATTTTCGCAAGTGGGGATCGTGTCTGACGATGCCGCTGGTTTGCGGGCTTTCTCGGGATCTCCCGTTTCCTCCCGCCCTTGCATTCCGGCATTGCTCCATGCTCACTTCACCCTCATCGACTCTCAAGACCTCGACGTTAAGAGCCGGCCAAATCTCTTCACTCACTCACTCACGTTACTTTACCGCTTTGCCAAATCTTCGCAAACCATTTCAACTAGTGTTGACGATACTAACTTACCAGGACAACTGACAAGGCCAACTGACAAGGCCAACTGAAAGTTGACAAACATGTCTCGAAAAAGAAACCTTAGAACGAAACGTCAAAACGGAACCTCAAAACGAAACCTCACAAAGATTAATCTCAAAAAATAAACTTGCATAATAAGGGCTATTTTTATACAGTTGCTACCGGAGCACGAATCGTTGTTTTACCTGAAGCGAGATACTTCGAGCAATGTGACTATAACTATTTATTAAAAAATCTCGTCTTAAAGTACTGATTTTTAACCAAGGTTCATGACATGTAATGTTTGTGGACCACTACCAACCTGTAAGCTATTTTCCCCTTCTTGTTTTATATCATACATAGGATGAGGAGGAGGGGGAGGAACCACTTCACGGGATTAGATCTCAAGCACACAGACCGTGATACAAACCCTTTACACAGCAAAGTCTGGCTGAAACGTCCTAAACATGGTCCACTAAAATGACAGAAATCTAGCGTGAGAACGAGTGAATTAGGACCACTCAACTCATAGGCAATGTACGATCTTCGTCTTTGATGTGGATTGTGCATGTTTAAAAAGTCCACATTTAATGATATCACAAAGTGTATATACGCAAGGAACCTGAATAAGTAAGAAGCATATGGATCAGTGAAGGTCATGTCTCTAAGGAGTCTACAGTTAAGAGAAGTTCATATCTGGGCCTCTGCAACGTCCATTGTCAGCGTGATTGGCAACACTGACAAGTTTTCGTTCCTATAACTCCTACCTAGCAACATCCACATCGATTACTAATGTCCCACTCGACAACTCTTAGCCAGGTGCAACATAACCTGCATCAACACCTGCCATGGTGCACCACAACATTCGCGTGACGTCATGTAGGCCTACAGATATGTAGGCGGGCCGTCTTCATGTTACGCAGCTTAGTTTGGCAGTGGTCTTGATGAGAGGAAGATCGTTTCAGCAGTTGACAGTAACTACTATAAATATTATTGAGTCGTCAGTCGTGGGTCCCAGCAGAAGCACCATCGAGCAAGGTTGGTACGATGCTATCGACTTCTTCGGCAGATATTCTTTGCCTGTTTCGACGGCACCTTCGGACGAACTGACATCAGTTCTCACACTAATATCTGTTTCTTCGGCGGAACCTTTTGGGTCGTCTGCTGAATCGCCTCTGCCAGAGATAACTTATCCCTGCAGCTACTGCGACAAGGTATTTTCGCACCAACACATCGCAGATCAGCACGATATTCATGGCTGTATTAACAATCCCAACCGCATTAAATATCTGTGCTTACGGTGCGAGTCGCTGTTAGTAGTAGGATTTGGTTCATTCACGCAGAAGGTATTGGGGGGGGGGGGGTAGGTTTCTAGAATTCGGCTCCCACCATTTTTCTTCCCTTTTTTCCTTAAAAATTTCCCTTTCTTCCTCAAAAGTTCCCTTTTTCCTTCAAAACCGGCCAAAAGACAATAAAAATTCCCTCTTTTTCTTAAAATATTCCTTTTTTCCTTAAAAATTTCTCTTTTTATTCTCAAAAAAGGTTAGCAGCCCCGAAAAATGCTAGAACCCCCTCGTGCAAAACAAACCCCTGAAATTCAATTTTCTCCAATTTTATTAATTTCGAGAGCTTCCGTCGGACCTACAGGGCAGTGGCGGCCATATTGGTTTTATAGGCATTCCCTATGCCAAATCGATACAAGGTATAGAGGATAGGACTCATACCTAAGCATCAGCCATCTTGCATCCATATTGTATGCGGATGGCCTTTGACCCCGATCTTGACATTTGACCTTGAAAATGCAAATATCCAAAAAATAAAAAAAAATTCTAAAAAAATCTAAAAAAAATTCCGAAAAATTTATTATTAAAAATTGTTATTAAAATCATTTTAAAAAATTATAAAAAATTATTATTATAAAATTTAATTTAAAAATCGTTTTAAAAATTGAAAAAATGTTTACAAATGAATTCTTACAAGATATTATTTTAAAAATTTCTTTATTAAAGTCTGTAACCACGGCGGCCAGTTTCCTCTTTTTCCTTTGAAACTTTCCTTTTTCCTTAAAAAAATTCCCCTAAAAAAATTTCCCTTAAAAAATTTATAAAAAAATTTACTAAAATAATTAAATTTCCTGAGGTCTCCCCCACACCAACAATTACTCACCTCTGTTCGAATCCAGCAGACTACTGACTCCCTCGCACCCACTGAACACACCTATACTAATTCCACCATCTTGATTTTTTCGTTCGCCATTTGTTTACATGGTACTGGAGGCAGCCATCTTTGTTTATTTGTTACTGGAGGCTGCTATATTTGTTTTTTTCGTTCGTTATTTGCTCATAGATTACTGAAGGCTGCCATCTTGGTAGGCGACCACCATCTTAGCAGGTGACGACTATTGCAATTTTCCATCTTATGTTTAAAAAATATTTGTTTTCCAATCACTAATATAGTTACGTGCATGATGCATGACTTTCTTGGCCTTGACGATCATGGAGCCGTGACCTGTATCATCACTGACTGGTTGTCGCCAGTGTTGATTCTGCTATAGAGTTTTAACCTATGTTTAAAAAAATGCATGTCGGTATGAGAGCGTGGTCTGTACTAAGAGTACTTGTCATTGCGACGACCAATCGAGAATCATGGTGGTAGGCTGTCGTGGTGCTGCATTGTTCAGTACAAAGTCCATGTTGAGCATCGACCAATGGGCCTGGGTCGTTTTGCCCTGCAAATGGCTCATTATCGGTAATTTTGCTTCGTAAATGGGCCATTATGGGTCATTTAGGGATTTTTTGAGGTCACTATAGGCCAGCACCTCAATCAGGGGATATTATGGCTCAATAGGTCAATGGGTTATGGGGCGCACGGGAATGGAGGGTGGGAAACACGGAGATGAAAAAAGACGCTGGGGGGAGGGAAGATGTCCTGCGCTTGGGAAAGAATTATATATTGCCTTCTTGGCGGTGTGAGAGTCTGTGTTTGTCCTTGCCTACAGCGCACGGGAGGAGTTTGGGGTGAAAATGCGAAATGTGTGGTCTCGAGGAGCATAAGACTTGCTGTGATTTCCTTGACAGTGTCGTGCTCGCGGAAGAGTAGACGAGGTGGATGGAGAAATTTTTTGGTTTCTGAGAGTCAGGCATTGGTCTGCCGAGCTGGGCAATGCAAGTCATTGAACATTTCCTAGCCAATACAATTCTCAATTCGTTCATTCAAGTCTGACCTGTTCGGATAAATGCTTCGGTTTTTGTTTAATTATGCGATCGTTAAGAGTTACGCGGCTATTGGAAAACTTTTTGTAAGAACAGTATCGCAGTAGTGCGTTTTTAACGTGTGATATAACAAAGTACGTGTGAGTGTTGTGATGGCCGTATTAGCTAGCGAAAGATGCGTTTGTGATATAATTATACTTATGGGTTTTAAAAACAGACATATGGGTGATCATTCATTTTTACTTTCCTATGCTTGTTTTCAGAGCTGATGAGGGTGAAGTACGAGTATGTTCTGAATGTGTCAGTGTTGGAGGGGATTTTTGTCAGGGGGAATTTCTTATGGAACCTGGAGATTTGAGCTGCGTGGATCAGTGTGGGAGGCCATTAAATTAGGGGGAGATTTTTAGCTGGTCTGGGCTTGTAGTTGTAATTTTCATTTTAAATCGTGTGTTTTTATTGATTTGTGAAATGTGAATTTATTACATCTGGCTTCGTGAGCGATAAGTGAGTTGTAATTTTATATTAGTTGGGCATTTGTTTAATTTAATTAAATTAGTTTTGTGTCATTTATTCGGGCGTTTGAAATATTGGTAGGGAATTTCGTTACGTTATTAATATAAATGTAGTGTGTATCCATTATGCCGTGTGCTATGTACTCGGGGTAAGTCGTTTTAATGAATTTGTCTCATGGTATCGCATGATTAAAGTAATTTTTAATATCTCGTGTATCCATTATGTCGTGTGCTATGTACTCGGGGTAAGTCGTTTTAATGAATTTGTCTTGGTATCGCATGATTAAAGTAATTTTTAATATCTCATGTATCCATTATGTCGTGTGCTATGTACTCGGGGTAAGTCGTTTTAATGAATTTGTCTCATGGTTATCGCATGATGAAAGTAATTTCTAATATCTCATGTCAATATTAATACGATTTAACGTTGCATGTGGTAATCGCATGATTAAAGTAAGTTTTTTATGATTCGTATTTATTTCAGTTGGCTATTTGAATGTAAACAATAGTGGGCTATAACATACCCGCGTGCTACCACTCCATCCACACCTCACTCGCCTAGTATCCCAGAAGTGACATGCGTGCCCTTGCTCATAAACGAGCAATCGATTAATCGAACAATCGAATATCCGCTCCTCACTCGCCTAGTGTCCCAGAAGTGACACGCGTGGTCTCGCTCCATCCACACCTCACTCGTCTAGTGTCTCAGAAGTGACATGCATGGTCTTATTCCATCCCCAAACAAAAATGTTACTTATACCACTCTGACACCAACATCAATTCATACAAGCAATTACAACCCATCCTTCTGTTCAGTCGAATCCAGCAAGTCACAGAGTACACACCGAACTTGCTGCGCCAATATCACCTTTATGACAATTAACCCTTTCTACAACAATGGAAATCAAAGAAATTTCATATCACACAATATTTTTAAATGTAATAATTCTTTAATTAATTTGATTAATTACGCTAATTAATTTGTTTGATTAATCAACAATTAATCTACTAGTCGATTAGCAACTAATCGAATATTAGATATATCGATTATCGACTATACGCTCCATCAAAATGACATTCTACAAGTGTCCCAGGAACCTGCCGTTGTCTCTACTGCTGCCCCAGAGTGACCGACTTGTAGTCGGAGGGTTGGGAGTTCGCGCCCACCCCAGTTCCTCAGCTCTCAGCGGCAGCAGATCTTCAGTTCGCATGTCGCGCACGTGTGTAATGTGAATTTGTTATCAAGTCGGTCTAACTTGAGCTCGTCACACGGTACAATACACACACACACACTGTCAAATGTCACCCACACTATGTTCAACGGCAAATGTAACGGTCAATGTAGTCAATAAAGTCAACTTTAAAAGAAGTGCTCAGAGCACACGACTGTCGCTTGAACGGTTGTGGGGTTCAAGTCCTCGTACCGCCATGAGTTTCCTTTTTTTTTTTAATACCAGTTGCCTTGGATAAGTGCAAGTTTTACATAATTAAAATTTTCTAAACCAGTTTATGAACGGGCTGGTTACTGGCTAGTGGTTTCACGATCATATTTGACAACGCTGGCCAACCGCGTGACCGGCGAGCAACGTGGGAAGAGGTGGGATGGCAAGGGGAAGGGGGCGATCGATGCTTTTCGAGTCATTTTGGTGTTCTATTGGCTGGAAAAGGGTGGGGGGGGGGTGGTCATGATTGTGAGACGAGAGGCGGGCTAGACGGTGAGTACCTTTATGGGAGGTGAAAGGGGTCTGACATGTATAGATTCTATCAATATATTTCCCATCGATGCTCTGGACCATGCCATAAATCGGTTAAATATTTAGATATTTTTATCATACAAAATGTGTAGCAACGACTTTCCAAGAGGGGGAAGGGGTAGTGGTAGAGTGAAAGGGGAGTAAGGTGGGGTGTTGTGATTGTATATAGTACATTGCGGTGAGGGTAAGGTGTGTTGGTAGTGTAGAGAGACAGGACTGGGTTTTTAGGGTGATACCTATTAAATTCAATATGGTCCTGTCATTGGTTACACAGTCGTTATGACATCACGATCGTATGCGCCTTGAAAAGACTTGTGACTTTAAATTTTTTAATTATAAAATAAATGTAAATGACATAAATTAAATAATTGTATTTTATCAGCTAGTTATGTGGATGACTTTCAGGATACCTCAGCCACATTGAGTAGTCACTCAGACACATTGAACAGCAAGTTTTTTTTTTTTTGAGAGAGGAAAGGGGATATTTTGGGGAAAACAAGCTGTTTCGAATGCTAAACGAGCCGTTTGGAGGGGGAAACGGGAAATTTTGAAGCGCTGGCAGCGACCAACTCGTCAACCGAGTTGGTGGGCGATTCCTCAGACCTCCGATGCCATGATACCTGCGCCCGAACCAGCTATTAATATATACTTGTATGATCACATCAGTGGAACCGGCACGCCGTTTCATTTTCTGTTTATACCTTCATAGTCTGTGACCGGCCGGAACATAAACTTTAACTTTTTCCGCATTTTGTAAACGTCTTTTCCAGTTTGTCGGTCTAATTGAGAATCATCCTGTATTACTGGTAAGTGACGCTATTTTGCGGAACAACCGGCTACTCGACCTCACTATAGGCTGTTCACAGTAAAGTGGGCACTTTTGAAAACCCTCTCATTTGGAATAATAGTCAATAATAAATATTGTTTATTTTAGCTTTAGACCTCAACTTCAGAGTGCTGTAGAATAATCACATTGTGTTTAATACTTACATGGAAATAATCATTTAAAACGGCTGTTAAAGTCTTAAATATGGCTGAAAGAAGTAACGAGGGTCTCAAAAGTGCTTACTTTACCGTGAACAGCCTTATGCATATGTGTGTAAGTGCTATGTGGCAGGAAGGTCGGACTGGTTATGGTTCTCGCACAACTTCCGTCATAACTCAGCTCATGAGAACCCGGCACCGAGTCGTTCCCAGCACGCTGCTAAACCTTGAGACGTAACTTCTTAAACTTAATTTATTTCCTCTTGCACTCGTCCTTCCGCAACTGCCGCCCAGATTTTTGCACTGATAGCGGTCGCCATTATTTATCCACCTCGGAACACACCTGCCACTCCCGAGCTACGGAATATAGGCTCTTCGCGGTAAAATGAGCACTTCTGAAAGCACTGCTCAAGATCTACTTGTATGCGCGTTGTGTATTCCTCCACCTCATGTAAGATTAACATTGCCACGGGCCTCATCACTTTATTCGTGCGTCGGTCAAGTGAAACTGTGAAATTATTACAAAAGTAAATATTTTTAAAATCTTCTTATTTTTACTGGTCGATGCATTACAAAACAACAGAATCCGAAAGAAATAATTTTAAGCTATCACAAATTGTTAGCTAACATTTTTTATTCGACGCTAAGATATGGAACTACATTCCATCCCGTGTTACCGAATTTCCTGGACGCATGTCACTCAGTACATCCGTTAAAATATATGCAGCCAGGGACAGTGACTTTTTATAAGAATCATTTTTAAAAAATCTCTCTTTATAGTGAACAGCCTTTACTTGAGAACACAGAGGACGCGGTGGTGTAGTGGATAGACTACTCGCCTCCCAACTTGGCGAACCGAGTTCGATTCCTGGCGGGGTCGCTCCTGGATATTCGCATGTGGGAATCGTGACGGATGATTCCGCTGGTCGTAGGCTTTTCTCGGGAATGTCCCGTTTCCCCCGCTCTCGCATTCCGGCGCTGCTCCACATTCAGGTAAGAAACGAATGCATATATAAAACAACCTCTTGTACCACGAAACACCAGTTGCGCACTTGCCAGCAAAATGTAGGAACGTCTCCAGTCACAGCTTATTGTAACTAAAGGCTGTTCACGATAAAGTGAGTAGTTTTTAAATCAATCTTAGAAAAAAGTCACTGCTCCTACCTGCATATATTTTAACGGGCGAACGAGAATGAAAGTAGTTCCATACCTTAACGTTGAGTTATATGTGTTAAGGTAAACATTTGTGATAACTTAAATTATTTATTTATTTTCTTCTTTTTTTTAACGTATCGAAGTGTATAAACTAACAGATTTGTAAAATATTTACTTTTCTAATAATTCTACAGTTTCGCCTGACCGACGCATGAATAGAGTGATGAAGCCCGTGGCAATTTTAATTTTACATGCGGCGGAAGAACACATGACGTACATACAAGTAGATATTAAGCAGGGCTTTCAAAAGTGCTCATTTTAACGTGAACAACCTATAGCTGCCACCGGTAGACCAACCAACAGGAATATCCCGCAGTAAGCAGTAGCCAATCACACACAAGGCCAGAGCCCTGCACAACCAACCAGAAACTGCACTGTTCCTGGAGCCAGTGAATTTACGCGAAAAAAAATTATGAGTACACGCTAGAGTTCAATGCTATGAGCATTCAAACAGCAGTTTGTCTACTGACATTGGTTGCTGTGTGCTTGAGAAGGCGTTTTCATACCTGGCCGGGCCACTCCGAATTCGGATATATCGACACGGCTATTACGTGATTCGCGTGCACACAGTTGACACGCGTCAAAAAGTAATCCTGCTGATCAAGATAGGTAAACAACCCTACAGTGTTTTGAAATATAACTTGTCTTGAAATAATTTTCGCGAAATTTCGCTACCCTTAGGTATGAGATCATAGGAATCACCACGCTATTTCAGCTATGTATACTTATCTATCCTGTAATACACACTTTGCCAAGAGAAAAAAAAGGGGGTGGGGTAATCAATCACATGGGTCTTCCAAGTAACGGCGTTTCCAAAATATTCGAGGACTGTGACACGGTTGCTATGAAATTCACTCGAATTCATTGCACAAGTATATCTAAAAATTTCACCAACAGGTGACTTTGTTGTTTTACAGTGTGCGCTACCTAAAAAAACATACGTATTAGTTTATTTTGTCTTTATATTTATTAAGCTTGTTAATGACTCGCTTATATTTTGGTAGGCTCGAAAATATTAAGGGTGGGGATAGGCACCCAAATACTCGACAAACGTAACTGACACTACTTATAAAGGTATACTCATGTACGTAATGGCAAGGGATCTAACCTGGGTCCTTTTGTGGCGCGAGGATAACACTTTGGAACCTTCGCCAAGTTGTTACATCGCCGTGACATTAGAATCAGTTTTGTTCTTTACGCACATATTTATATAAAGTATTTGATGAGATATTTATTACTTCGATTAATGGGACTATGAACTGAAACATTTTCTGTGAATTCTTTGTTTGTGCGAAAACGCCTGTCTCGGTTAGTGACATTTCTGGAAATACCTATGATTTTGTGACAGAATAAGATAAAAAACAATTATCTATGTCCCTATATTTTTACTTTTATCATATTAAGTGTATTAGTGGAGAAAAAAATCATGAAAATTTCCAAATATCGCATATTTTAAGCTCGCCCATGCAGTTTTCTTAAGCAGTTAGAGAAAACTACTATAAATTGTACGTAGTTTAATGTATGGGCTTCCATAACGTGTAATAAAGTCCCATTTCTACAATATAATTTTCACAATACAGCGTTCCTACGGAAGCACTGCATGCCTCGCGCGTAGGAGCGATGAGGCGCTAGAGGTGTGTGTTAGTGTCGCCCGTATCGCTTCTCCCTTCTTGACCATGGACGAGCAGCTACATACTCCTCTTAATGAATGTAAATATTTCTGTTAGTTACTTATTTTCTGTCACGTAATGAGATCAGCTTGACTATGGAACATTCTGTGATAAATATTTCATCCACCACGAAGAACCAAACCATTACGAGCGATATTTGAGAGTCCGCCATTTATATGCACGTTATCTGTGCGTTCTCTATCCTATTAGCTCATCCGGTTACCATCTTTCTGTTACGTTCTCTCGCCGTTTAGTTCCACACTTTGCTAATGATTTGCAAGCCTTATGATTGTCACACAGTATCATCTTATTTTGGAGGTTAGAAGTCAGTTTTTGTACGAGTAAAATCAAAAGTTTTAGGTATTGTTTTTATTAAACTATTCGAATTTAACAATGCTTAAGGCTTACGAACAAAATCAGCTCCATAATACGTTGTAAATTGCAGCTATCCGGAAAATAAGTCTTAAGTAACTCTACGCTCTAAAATCGGTCCAGTTAAAACTGCTCCAAATCTGCGAATTTGAGTGTAAATATGTTGAAACAACTTCACTTGAACCAGCCAAGTATACTGGCTGGTTCACAGTGGCTGAGCGGTTAGCTTGCTCGCCTCCCACCAAGGTGAACCGGGAGGGTTAAATCCCTGCGTAGTCACTCCCGGATTTTCGCATGTGGGAATCGTGCGTGACGATGCCGCTGGTCGGCAGGTTTTCTCGGGGATCTCCTTGCTCCCTCTCCCCTTCATTCCAGCGCCACTCTTTCGGAAGTGCTCACTTTACCGTGAACGACTGTATACACTGTTGTCAGTATAATGAACACCTTAAAAAGAATTGCTCAAATTCTACTTGCAAGCACAACGTGTGTTCTCCGCGATATGTAAAATTAACATTGTCATAGGCCTGACCACTTCATTGATGCTTCGGTCAAGTGAAACTGAGATGTTATTATAAAATTAAATATTTTACCAATTAGATCATTGTAACACTGACGTGCGTAAATAAAATGTAAATAACAAACCATTTCAGTATTCATAAATTTTATCGTAGCACTTTTAATTCACCGCTGAAAAAAAATTGGATCTCGGCTTTGTTGAGGACACGGCGGTTTGTTTTGCGTGAATACGTCTACGTTGACGCGCTCGGACGTCTTGATGTTTTTCTTTTACGTTCCCGCCACCGCTTCACTCGATCATATGACGTTTCATGGGCATCGCTGGATTGCATTTAAGATGATCTTTCCAACCGTATACGATTTCTGTATTTCGACTTGGCTTTTTGACGAGTATAGGCCGAAATTGTGTTAAGTTTTTTTTTTTTTTTACTAATACAATTTGACCATTACCACGCCACACAAATATTTTTATACACACAATCGATTGATCTAGACGAGAGCTGTCGATTTAAACCTAAACGAGCGTCGTAGCTTCTCTTAGTCAAAAGTTATACTACGAGGAAGATATGAGAAGAGGCGAAACGAACTCACAATTGAGCCGCTGCCCCCCACCCCTCTCACAATCACGCCGCGAACAATGCTTCGCAGTTCTCACTCAACGTAATATATTCTTTACTCATTTTGCAATCGAGTGGTGTAATTGAATTTTGAATGTAGACAATATATTCGGAGCTGCAATGCCAAACTGTATCCCCCGATTTCGCTATCGGATTTTCTGGATTGCCTCCCGCTATGGTTGCAAATTGAAAGACGCATTTACGTCAAAAGCAACGACTTTCTTTCAATCATTACCTTGACGCATGCCAGTAGATGTACCCGTCAAAATACACGCACGTAGGGACAGTGACATTTTCCAAAAGTTGACTTCAAAAGAGCTAATTTCACAGTAAGCCGCCTATAACCGTGAACAGCCTTCAGCAGTTGTGCAGCATGGCGGACTGCAGGTAGGCAGACCATACACTAGAGATGAGGGTAGACCGCTCATTCGTCTTCTGCGCGTCTTCTTCCCAACACTACCCTACCCCAAAGAAACACAACTGTCAAAGTAACGTGGTCAACAGTGATGAACGTGTTTGTTAATATCTTCATTTTTAAATGACAAGCACTGTTATATCAATAAAATACTTTTACAATTTGAGTTAAACCAAACTGCATTCCAAATTGGAAGTATAAAAAAGCACCTCAAAGTACTTGTTTAAGGCTGAGCTACAATTTGTTTTGGCACACGCACAGCACGTGCGATAGCACAGAACACACACACAGCTCGAATCTGGAAGCTACAATCAAAATAGCACACCCACAGAAAGGAGGGATGTTTATAAAAAACAGTCATGAAAATGAAAGGAAACAATGCTCGGTAAATTGCGGGTGCGTGTGTTGGTCACATTGGAATGAAAAAATACTGTTGACAGCTCTGTTTACTTTGCTGCTCGAGTCGTAATTTGTAGAAATATATATTATTATAACGTTCTCCTTAACAAATATTGCTTATACAATACAACTTTCAATCAAAACAAAAGTCTCTTTATATGGAGCCAAACTCTTGAAGAACTAGTCAAATTCACTACTTTTGTAGCCAATTTGATAGTCACATGAACTTGGTGGTATCGACGTTCTGATTGGCCCCACACGACGCACACGCACAGGAATTATAGGATCATAGCCCTACTTTCTGTGCGCTTCCACTGTGCTATTTTTGTGTGCGTGTGCTTTGCGTGATTGTAGCGAGTGTCATGCTAATACATGCATTCTATTATCTGTGCCTGTGCTGTTTTCTGTACTAAACCAATTGTAGCCTGGCCTTTACTAAGGCCGTGTCCCAATTCGCCGAGAGAGTACTCTCTCGCTCACTCTTGACGTCACAGAGAGTCAGTCCTCTCTGCTGCCCCAACTCCGAGGAGGGTGTGCGAGAGGGAGAGTGAACGACGATGTACACTCGGTGCTCACTCTCGCTCCATCTCTGGTAGCCATGTTGTTTTCAAGTCTAGCCTCTAACATTCAGATATATTTTGTTGTTTCTAAAGCAGTGTTTGAAATATTTTATCTACTTAACTTTAATCATTGTGATTATGAAATGTGTAATAACAACAATATTCCGTTTGATATGAAACATAAATTATTATGTACATGTTTCATTTAGGTTAATTGTGTGCTTATTATTAAATACGGTCATTTGTACGTAACAATTATGTTTTTAATCATGAAAAAATTTAACAAATTAAAAATGTTATTATTTCATAAAATACTGTATATTTTGTCGAGGAAAGTGAACAGCCAGCAATATTTTATGTTTCACTATTTATTACTTTTTCTGTCAGATAAATAAACCCGAATGCTTACAGAGGGCACAAGTCTCAATTCGCTAAAGTGTGCCAGAGTGTGCCAGAGTGAGAGTGGCGAGTTGGAACACGGCCTAAACAGTATTCTGACCTCAAATCCAATCCACGCAGTTTTTACTAGCCGTGTAGGCAGGAAGGCAGTTCAGTGTTGGAACACGGAGATCGGTTGTGCGCAGCCAGAGAGATCAGTCTATCTCATCTCTAGTCCGTGATGCGGGCAGGCCGGCAGAGGTAAGTGTGAGGCGCAACGTAGTGGAGAACATGTGCAGCGGCGGCCTTGAGATCCAGCACGACCTGGCAAGTGGCGTGGCGCGGCGGGGAATCCCGCCCAGGCACACCATCTCCGCCCGGATGTAGCGGGGCGCGGTCGACAACAACGACATCCACAGAGCAAGTCAAGTCGAGAGGCGACACTGCCACGTTCTGCGTCGAGCTCTTCACTTTCAGCTTCGAAATGTAAACAGGTCGCGGTTATATTTCCAACATAACATTCGTCTCAATGGAGATCAACACGATGGAAATACATCGATTCAGAAGTTGGCTACCCTAATAAGAAAACCTAGGTATAGGCTGTTCACGGTAAGATGAGCACTTTTGAAAGCCCTGTTTATTATCTACTTGTACTCGCGTTTTGTATTCTTCCACCCTACGTAAATTTAACCCTGCCATGGATCTCATCACTTTATTCATCCGTCGGTCAAGTGGAACTGTGATATTATTAGAAAAGTAAATAGTTAACTAATCTACTCATTTTGACACTTCGATAAATTAAAAAAAAAAAAAACAGAAAGCCAAAGAAATATTTTAATTTAGCAACAATGGTTACCTAACACTTTTGATTCGACGTTAAGATATGGAACTACTTAACATCCATCGTTACCAAGTTTACTGGGCGAATGTCACTCAATGTGCCCATTAAAATTTATACACGCAGGGACAGTGACTTTTTTCTAAGGTTTATTTCGAAAGTGCTCACTTTATCGTGAACAGCCTTTTACTCATCTTCGTCAAGGTAAACATTATTTAGATAATCCCATTTGTCTAAGTCTTTTTTCGTACTGTTCATCCAGTTGGAAATTAATACGTATTATTGGGGGGGGGGGGGTTTACTTCCAATTCTTCTTAAAATCAGGCATTGAAGACTGGTGATCCTTATTTTTTCAAACGTTTTTGTATTTTAAACACCCTTCTAACAAAGAAAATCGAAAATCAATGAATTCGTCTCGGTAAACACAATACCGTGAAAGTCGCAAAGCATCGAGTGCGACAGGTCAGCAACTGCGCAAATATCGAGTGAACTCACAAAACTGTCGTTGCGTAATTTGCTATATATTAAAAACCAAATTATATTTATAACCATCTCGGAGTTACAAACTGAGCAAAGGCATTTTACATTTTACTAGTTTGTATGTTTTAAAAACGGCTGCGACCCGAGAAAATAGCGTATCGAAAGGGGTGATCTAGTCTAACCCCTCTGACAACGAACTTCCGTCCCGCAACTACCCACACAACTGCTTCGCAGTGTCTCGACCCTGCTAGGCATATCCAACATATATCGATATATCGTAATGACGATATTATATATAAAATATGCCTATATCGATACAAATCGTCGATATGTCACAAAAATATTTTATCGAACCCAATATATTTTTCCAGGTATCGGAAATAAATATTTTTTAATTGCTCTTTTAAGAAGCTATGCTTTAAATGCAGAAAATTTACTTAAAAAATTATTATATTTATTTTGGCAACGTGCGCCAGAAGTAGGCGTCACATCTTTCTGCAATGCCTCGTGTTCTCGATATGTAATATCCCAAGCAATTTTGCATTTGTAAAGTAATTTAATAACAAAATATCGCATTCCAATGTAACGAAACTCAATGTTTTTATTTAGAAATATTGTTTTTAAAAACAATGCTTTTATAAAATAACAAATTTAAATAATATTGATATATTTTCCCGACATCAACATCCCTAAACCCTGCCACAGCCATCACCAGAAATTTGCGACCATGTGGCAACTTGATCAAAGGCCGAGTCAAAATCTTGTGCATCCAATCATAAAAGAATAAACTAGTTAGATTATTATCGTAGATATGTTGGCTCAAACAATTTTCGCGATCTTACATTGTCTCTATTGATTACTCTCGGTTGGCTACATACTAGGAGTGAAAACGTGCTGAGTGCTTCTTGACAGCGAGACCACACGGCAATTCAGATTCTTGCGCACACAGATGACATAACTATGGAGGCGTTGTACACAACAAACACACAACGCAGAAATAAATGTAGGTTTCCTGTGACGAAACGACGCCACTATGGCGTTGCAAAAAACCTGCTGTGCTCGCCTTATTTGTCTATATATATATATATATATATATATATATATATATATATATATATATATATATATATATAATATATATGTATATATATATACACACACACACACACACATAAATATTGAGCTGTGCCCGACATATGACTCAAACTGGGTCGCTCCGTGATAAAGTTAACACTCTCTAACCTTAACAACAACATTATTTCTCTCCAAAGACCTGCACCAACAGAGGGATATTACTATTGGTAATTTTGTACACATTATCAACGAGGCATGTATTGGATGCATTATTTATAATTACTACCTTTAAAAGTGCCATACCAATACAACTGCAGAACAAAAAAAATAGAATATATATATGATTTTATCGGCCGACAGCTTACTTCTACTTTTATGAATGTTAATATATGTATTATATTAAGTCCATACAACCACACAGTTATATAAACACTATCCACTACCTAAAAATGGTAAAAATTTATGTAGTTGTCTATAGATTATCTGGATAACCTTTTCCTTTAATATTGTCCCCGAACCCTCATTTCGTCTCTACTGAAATATATCGCGGAGTGATCACTACAGACTCTTTTCCAACTTGCCGCAAGCCAAGGCAGGTTAAGAACAATTACTTGTAGGTTAGTTGCAGTTACTTGTTGATCACAGGAAACGTGATAGCTTCAACACGCCATACCATAAGTTCAAAATGCAGTAGAGTACTTTGTTTCCTTCGGCACATATGGTAAAAGACAGTTTTTTTTTTCCTTAAATGTAGATGCCTGTTGTCATACAACAACGTTGAATGCTATGACTTTATGGACAGCAAACTCGTCGGCAGCTGGCAAGCATTCGTCAACAAATGGGGCGAGACGATGTTCAGCGACGAGGCAACCAGATCCCCGAGGTATGGTGAACTCTTGTTCTCCATGACAAAGGCCCCAATCAGCAATGACGGACTGTTTACTTCTATCAAAACGAAGTATTAAACAGTCCACGATATTTAAATTGTCTCACGATCGCATTGATATTCTCTCTTCGCATGGCACGTCTATTTCTCAATACGGCTAACATATTTACTCAGTCATATATGATACGCACTATCAATCCAAAGTAAATTTGAAATGACCGCTTGGACCAGACCAACTATCCTGTGCCATTGTCCAAACGAGCGTAACAACACGTCATGCCTGCTCCGTGCACAACGTCCAACTCCCTCACTCGCAGGCAAGCGCCCCCCCCCCCCCCCCCGGCCCTGCACACAAATACGTGCAACTCCCAACTTAGTACAGCGCCCCAAGCGGCTGCGAACCCAAACCAACTTAACACAAATGTATACCCTTATAAGTAAATAGCAAATACTTAATAGTTATAAATTACATACTTAATGAGGCATTTAAAACAGGTCACCTTAATAAATTGACCACTTGTAAAGATAGAAGAAAATGGTTCAGACAAACGTTGTTTGGGGTGAAAGAGCCATAATGTGGCGTTAACAGTTTGGTGTTACGTCGAGGGATGAAGGAGTTATGGGGGTCAACTTCAGTTTTGTAAACGGGATGACATACTTTATATCACACCTCTGAACAGCTCTTCGCAAGATGAATGCAAACATGTGTAAAACGTACTAGAAAGGTGAACATTACACCACATCGTCTCATTTAACATACCGAAGTTGACCCCCATATTTCCGTCATCTCTCGGCGTACAACACACCTATTTACTAACGTAACATTATGGCCCCTTTCACCCAAACAACGTTTGTCTTAAACATTTTCTTCTATCGTTACGAGTGGCCGGTATATTAAGGTAGCCTGTTTTAAAAGCCTAACCCGGTATATAATCACATAAATAGTGTATATTATAATTTAGCGAATTCATTCTGACAAACAATAATATTGTACATTTGGTATTTAGAATTCCAAAGAGATTCAACTGGTTCTTCTAACCACTAAGGAGCAACAGACGAGTATGCAATGAAGTATGTAAAAAAAAAAAAAAACAGGTGCAAGACTCGTCACCACACAAATATGACGACACGCCGCAATATCCCCCCCTCCCTTTTCTAACCTCTATATACTACTGATGTAGGACCAGGGCATCTCAAAATCAGCAAACTTTGGACCTATTGTCCCCTCACCATCAAGAAGGAAAACACACAAATAACCAACACAGCCACCCCATTAAAAACTCACAACATGGAGGAAATCATTGAAATAAGTTCAAGTAAGATTTTATCTTATACATAAGACAAGATAGGAGACTCGAAGCAAATCAAACCCAATGGTAGAGGAAAAAGAATGTGCATCGAATATTGACGGTGCCAGAACAACAAGGCTCAAATTTTACTGCAACATCTCTTATTGCTGAAATGGGTTTAACTGACTCAAGTACGCTTTTCTCATGACAGCATTATAGTCAGCGTTGATGAGAACAGTGAAAAGCCCCAAATATTTCAAAAAACTTTAATGGATCATAACAGGCCTTGTCAAGTTTGGAACTGATAAACTCAATTTTATTACTTTAAAGTCACTTTTCTGCAAAGAGCCAAATCCCTTACTGGATATTTGTTCTGTTGCCTCCCCACATTATTCATTTTGGTCAACGTTCCATAGGTTACTTTTACGTGATCAATGGCCTTTTCCCGAATTTGCTGCATTTCTCTCTGATTGGAAGCGTCAAAGGTATCTGTCGAAATTGCCCACATATTAGGCACAGGATGTGATAAATCTTTACATTAAAGGAATTTAGAAGGTGAAATACCAGAGAAAGAATGTTTGTCATAATTCAAAGCTAAATTTAACGCAACAAGCGGTTCGTCCCATTTATGTTGTTCTTGCAAGCGAGAAATGCTGAAAGAGACCTTAAAATTCTTATTGATCCGTTCCACCAAGTTTGGACAGGGGTAATACAGACTTGTGTTGACATCTTTAATAGCCCAGGCAAAACATATATTTTTGAAATTGTATCACCTTAAATAGCTTGCATTATTCGAAACATTAACCTCTGGTACGCCAATTAGATTCCGCACTCTATCTACCAAGATTCTACAAATATTGCTAGCTTTAGAATCTCTGAGAGGGAACAAAATATCAAATTTGGTAAATCCATCACCTAGAATTAAAATGCAAGTATTCGTATCGCTCATAGAGGTAAAGGTCCAAACATGTCAATGAAAGCCTTTTCTCATCGTTTGGTTGTAGTTTCCATGGAGTACATCTAAACTGTGCTGTTTTTGGTTGCTAAGCAAACTGACACACCCTATATCCTCTGACATAACCTTGAATATCAGAATTCTTTGTCGGCCAAAATAATATCTCTTAATCTACTCTGCATGTTGTAGAATCGGCGTTGCTGTGACCATTAGAAGTCACCCTATAGGCTATTCACGGTAAAGTGAGCTCTTATTGGATCCCTCTCAATTGGAATAATACTCAATAAATATATCTTACGGTAGGCGAAGACGTTAACGTTCGAATTCGGATACACGTATACACTTTGTTTATTACTTGCATGGGAATATTTATTTTAAAAGGACGTTAAAGGATAAAAAGTGGTTGAAATTTAAAAAGTAACTGGAGCCTCAAAAGTGCCCACTTTACGTAAACAGCGTGTACTTCTAAATGAACCGTCTGCAGGTTGACCTTCCAATGTGAACATGAGGAAATTGAGTTGCCTCTGTGAAGGTGTGAGGATCTCGTCCTCTTGTTCTTGAGGGGATTTCACATATTCCTTCCATTGTCCTCGTCGTCCATCTCGTTTGTCGTCTACTGGAGTCGGCCATCTTGTTTGTCGTCCATCTTGTTTGAATTCGACTGTTGGAGGCCGCTATCTTGTTTGCCGTCTTCTGCTGGATGCGGCCATATTGTTTATCATCCATCTTTGATTACCATATCAACCGCTAGTGTGTGTTGATTCCCGCGGGTATATTTGATTCTCGCGCTAGCCACCAAAGTGTGTTGTGATTAACCCCACGAACATATTATCCCGCGTATACTCGTTCACGTCTGACGTGTTGCAGAATATATATAATCATGGTGGATGCTGTGCAAGTCCTGAAACTAGCACCAGTACATCCAACGGCTGCTTTTCCTGGAAAATACTGTTGGTTGCTGCTGACACACGGACTATTGCGTAATTGATTGTTTCTTGTGCCATGGCTCTGCTGAAACCCTTTCCATAGGTTTCAAAGTGTCGCTTGTTATGGTCTATTCACTACTTTTCTGAAGCCTTGCTATTTATCAGTAACGATTCTATTTAACAAAAAATTAAGATACTTTTATGTTAAAAGAACTATAAAATGCTTGTAATAAATGGCGTATTTAGGAAATAACTGAACACATCTTACAGTGGTAGATTTTTCTAACGTTTGACTAAAAAATTGTGCAGAAACTGCGAAGAGGTTATATAACAATGATAGTTACGTTTCCTACCATAAAATTCCTCTTTTGTAACACCTGAAACGATAAATAAATGTGTACGTAGATACGTTTGCTGTCAGCGCCTTGGGAGACGCAACCCTCCTACTCAGCGGGTGGACGGCCAGCAGGCGGCTCACAGTCACCTTCATCTGCATAGCATAAGCAACATGTTACTATGATAGCTAGATATAATCCATCCACGGATAGTTACAACTTTCCTGAAGCCCTGCCAGAGTTCTACTTCCGTGATGTTCCTCCGCCTCATGCAAATAAAGCTTGATCGAGTCTCGAAAATGACACCTAAGGGACAGCGTTCCATGTTCGTACGTTCCACGTACTCAGTGTAATCATATTTTGTTATATAGGCTGTTCACGATAAAGTGAACCCTTTTTAACGACCTTCTAGAAATTTTCCTTTTATGCAATTTCCATCTTCCTGCTGCTTTTTAATATAAACATTGCAATGTGACCAATAAACGCAGTGTATACATTTCCCAACCCTCGAAATGTAATGCCTGATGCTGCAATATGATATATTTATTAGTGGGAGGCCTTAAAATTTCTCACTTTACCGTGAACAGCCTATATAAATATTTCTGACTGGGTATTAACACATCTATTTTTCCCAGTTTTTACTTATGTTAATTATAAATGTTTCATATTATAATTTATTAATAATATAAGTAGAAGTTCAAATAAGTCAAAATTAGGGTAATTTATGTTGTAAGTATAAAAAAATGTGATACATGTCATATTTGGAAAAAACCAAGCACGCCATACATGGGGTGAATTTTCAAAGGTTTAACTTAGAGTGTGTATAAAACACAAATAGACAATACTACGTTAGGTGAGAGCGAGGTTCGCTTCAAGATGTGGAATGCCAAAGAGGGGTGAGGTGCGATGAAGATGGAGCAGTGGCGGAACGCAGAGGAGGGCGGAAATGAGTTGCCGCAGGAAATCCGCGGGCAGATTGGAGCGTTCACCACGTTATCCGCATGCGACAATCTGTGTGACAACTCCGAGAAGTGAAGGCTCGGCGGGAGGTTAGCGTTCACATGTGACTATGACACACGTTACGAGCGTCGTCTCCACGCAGTTATACTTTGTTCACGGTTTATTCACACTGCTTGAACCAAACCTTGGAGTAGGAGCTGCGGTGGCTGAGCGGCTAGACTACTCGCCTCCCGCCAAGGCTAACTGGGTTCAATCCTCAACAGGGTCACACCGGATTATCGCAAGTGGCAATCGTACCGGACGATGTCATTATCCTATTATATAATAGGACGATCTCTGTCTGTCCACTTTAATACTTCTAAGTCCCTTGAAACTCAACAGAAGTTCTTCAAATTTTGCAGAGCGAATCCTCAGGGTCAAATACAGGTCAAGCTCGAATTTCAGCAAGATCAAATTACATAACCATTGCCTTTTACCCTAAAAACTCATTTTAATTACTTTTTTTCTATATGAAAGTTTTGTATTAATGCATAGAGATTATTGCATAGAGATATGAAGGCAATGGGATATAATTTTTGTTTAATCTAAGTGTCTCACTTTGATGTTGAGTTAACTTCCAACTGGGGCCACAGTGGCTCAGTGTATAGAGCAATTCCAAGTGGAGTCGCAATGGCTCAGTGGATATAACTATATCGAGTGGGGCCACAGTGGCCAAGTGGAAAGATATATATCAAATGGGGCCGCAGTAGCTCAGTGGATAGAGCGATTCCAAGTGAGGCCACAGTGGCCAAGTGATTGAGAAATATAAAGTGGGGCCGCAGTGGCTCAGCGGATAGAGTGACTCCAAGTGGGGCCTTAGTGGCTCAGTGGATAGAACTATGTTAAGTGGGGCCTTAGTGGCTTAGTGGATAGAACTATGTCAAATGGGGCCTTAGTGTCTCAGTGGATATGTTAGGTGGGGCCGCAGTGTCCCAGTGGATAGAGACATATCAAATGGGGCCGCAGTCACTTCAATGTTGAGTTAATTTCACATCATTTCATTATTACCTACATGTATCTACGCAATACTTTTTTTTCTAAGTATTTGTATGATAACCAAAATTTGTAACTTGGTAACTATTCTAGGCACGTGACAATACTAAAAAAAAGGTCAAAGAGGGTGAAATGAGGTGAGAATTGAGCAGCGTCAGAATTTAAGGACGGGGAAACGGGATATCCCCGAGAAAACCCGCCAACGAACGGTGGTAAGGTACTATTCGTTAATCTTACGGAAAATGTACCTGACAAAAGTGGGGGGGGGGGGAGGATCCCATACAAGTAAGTTAACATTAGGTATATTTAGGGACACCCAAATTCCACGAAAAGATTTCACGACCTGTTGTAGGTATGTCATAACACTTCAGCTCAGATCCACTGTCGTGATTGGATGGCTTCCGTATTACGCGTCTTAGGAGTCTGCGAGTGAATCCTAGACGTACAGCAGTCAAGTTACCAAATTTTGATTGGCCAGTCAAGTAGGAAAATGTATTCTCTCAAAGTCACGTCGCCAATGAGCTAAAGGAAACTGCTTGTATGCCCGTAGGCTATTGAAATCTAGCGTGTGCAGACATCTTTTCACGAAATTCGGGTGTCAGAGGCCCAGCCCGTGACCCTTTTTTTAAAATAAATTTGCCATGTAAGTAATGAGCACAGTGTATGTATTACACCGGACTCGAAAGATAACGTATACGGCTACACTAACATATATTTATTGAGTATTATACTATACGAGAGGGCTTCAAGAACTGCCTATATTTATGTAGCTGTTTAGCTACCACTGTTTTTTGTAAACTTCCTTCGTTATAAAGTTTCATTTATAATATCATTAAGATTTGTAATTTATATGTTGAAAGTAGTTTTATTTGTGTGACTATTCCTGTTCGATTGAATACTAATATCAAAACTTACCTATATATTATTACTTCACGGTCGCTTGGTAAAATTTGGACTTTTACCTGAATGACTTACTGGAAATTTGTATGCATAAATATGTCGAGGATCCACATTTAGTTAGCTGATAGACAGAATCCACTTAATATTAAGTTTGACGCATCTACTGATACATAAATAGTAAATCATGTAAATTACAATAACGTAATTTTTATTAAATCGCCCGCTTCCCCAGTAACTAAGTCGGGACTCCTGTAAGTTAGTAGTTTTGTTAACGTTACACTGACTGCTGTTCGTGTTGTTCCAAGTTATTATATATATATTTATTTATTTATTTAACAGCTCAACTTCTTTTATTTTTGTCGTGTTTTCTCTTGTCACATCTCGGGGTTACTGTGACATGTGATGTAGATGTTCAGGCGACTATTTCCAAAACTATGATTAATTTTGTAATTCTTGCAATGTGCTAAGTTATAGTTCGAATATTTTCACTAGTCGTGTGCATAGTATTCGTGACAGAAAGCAGATGTGGCCATGAGGAACATATTTACAAATAAGTTTCAAAGTATTGAATACTCGAATCACACAAATATTGCACATGATCATCTCCGAAATGATACAGTGCTAACGCATTTTAAACACAGTAATACCTCCCCAAAACGGAATTGCTCGGGGCCAACTGATTTTTCCGTTAAGTCCGAATCAGTGATAATAATCAGTGAAATTGCATTCACTGAAAGTCAGTTGATAAAGTGTTGCCAACTGGCGAAACAAGATAATTGACTGGGGACAAGTGACTTACTAAGAGGGAAGGGGCACGAAAAGAAATGTATATTAAGATTCGTTCTTCATATACATATGTTTACTAAAAATGGACATCAATTTTAATGTTGAACAACAATGTTTATATTGCTATGGTAAGAGTTTTGCTAAAATTTGTGAATTGGAAACAATTTGTGTGTAAATACTGATGTTGCATTTTTTCGAACAAAATTTTGGGAAGGGACACTTTTTCAAGCACCAGGGGGGCCAGATTCTTTACAGTATTCTCCCCCCCCCCCCCCCCTTCGCAGCTCTATCCAACAGAAAGGTTCCGACGACCCTGCACTTAAGCGTTGCCTCGTCACTGTAAAGCTGGACTCACAACTACCCGTCACAGACGTCAGTCCGTCATCCGTCTCTTTTTTCGTCCGTGGTTTGAAAGCGATTCACAACATTCCGTCGTCCGACAATCCTTCTGTGCGGCAACATTTCAGTGTGACAACTTAACATCGTGATCCTTCTTTAGTTCGAGGTATATTTTGGTTATAAATATATTTTCAAGAGAAGAGCATTTTGAGGAAATAAATTTAAAACATTTTATTTTAAATTCCTGAATTTAACACCAAACATAAACAAACACGTACCCACCGCCTTCCGTTTTATTTCAAAATGCGTATTCGCGTCTATGTAATATCGTCAGAAGGCGGTGGCCCATCCGTCCGTCCATAGAAAGTTAAAGTCTGAGAAATATTTGAAGGATTGACGGATAGAAAAAGAGGTGCCTTGCAATTGGTCGAAGATCACGTGACCGCCGGATGCGGCGGACTATTGTGAGTCCACCTTAACTCGACGAAGAAGTCGCCCAAGGTCAATATTCGTGTCCAGAAGAAGCGGGAGTGTTGTCGTTCTCCCGGCCATTGCCATTCTCTTCTTTTCTCCTCCCCTCTCCGACAACAACAACACAGTTCTCGTAGTCAGAGAGAAACCACTCCCCTAAGTATCGTGACTGCAAGTCACGTGCTGTGGGAAGGGCGTAGTTCGCTTCGTGGAGAGAGCATCAGGACATGTCCCCGTCAAATGTTCTCCAGAAAAGACAAGGTTGCAATCTGCTTTTCACGTAAATATTTACGATCAAATAAAATAGGGAAGATTCACAGCTGCATCTTCCCTTTGGTCATTGTCTGCGTGTCTTTGTGATGAAAGAGCTTATCACTTGACTGAGCCAATCAGAACTATGTTACTCAGACACTGAATGTCCGTGATTCGTTAGCGGACTGTGAGATGCGAGACAACTTAAGTCATCCAATCAGGAATGTGGATAAGAACTAAACTGAGTGAAGAGTGAGTGAGGAGTTTAGTGCGGTTCTTTAAGGGGGCCGCCTACCTGACGCGACATGGTCCAGGAGCGAGCGAACGCTAAGGGCGACACTGGCGCGGGCATCAAGTGTCGCACCGCCACTATGCTCGAAGCACTAAACTAGCGCGCAAGCTTTTCGTCGAACCGTTTTTTCTATGGGACTCTAAGCGGTGACCATATTATTTAATTGTTGGAAAGTCTGATCCAAAGTTCAGTGCAGGATTGTATCTGTGTTTCACGTAAATCCAGTCAGCACATTTTGACATACGGCAGTCTGAAAAGGCTGTTTGTAGCTGTGTTGGAGGGCTTGTAAATAATGGTGCTAATATGAGTAGTGTCATGAAAGCGACATTCCGTCTTCACAAGAAGTTTATTTTATTTTCGTAAATTAGAACATTGAGAGCACGTGGAATAGTTTCGTAAAAAAAGAACGGATTTCCCAACACACTGGAACACATTTCAAGCGCCATTTCAAGAACCTATGAGGGTGAAACGAGACGAGTGCGGAGCATCGCCGGAATACAGGGTGCCAGGGGAAATGGGAGATCCCCGAGAAAACCCGCCTGACCAGCGACACCGTCCGGGAAGATTCCCACATACGAAAAGCAGGAAGCGTCGCCGCCGGGAATCGAACCCGGTTCGCTTAGGAAGGGGGGGGGGGGTTGGAGTAGTCTGACTTCACCACCGCGGGCCGTACACGGTGTTCCCAGAGTTCCGTGCAGCCAGTCATTGACAGGGTACATCTACATCAACGAAACAACCGTGCTGTATATCTCTGTGTAGATAATTACCTTGTGTGCCACAGGCAGCACGCGTCTCATTGCTCGAGTTGTAGAATTATTGAAATGTTTTCGATAAGACTGCGTTCACGTATCCTCGTCATTCGTTTTGTGTACGTCAACAGTGCAGCAGGAGATGCAGGAGCCAGAATGAAAAACCGTTCTGTCATTTCCGTCCTTAACGAGAATGAGTCATTCGGAATTACCGATCCGTGTGCTCGCATCCTGTTAACGTCATTAGCGCTTAGCTGGCTTTTACCAGTAAGAGTTGCTGTGATTGTGAATGCGCCTTCATTAGTGCCGGGGGGGGGGGGGGAGGCTTTGGGGTTTCAAGCTCCTCCCAGAAATAGTATAATATTTGAAAGCACATTTAAGAGCATTCAGCTATGTTACATATTCATCAAACCCGTGGCAAATTTTATTCAAGAGCAGAATAAATTCCAAACAACGAGTAATGAGTGTTGCAAGAATGTTAAGTGATACCGTCAAGTGTTTAGCAAATCTGAACATTCATCGTGAAAGGTTTGTAAAACACAATGAAATTATTTCAGTTTTGAAACAAACCCCAAGAAGGCTATACTAAGGCTACAATTTGTGCTGTACAGTGTAAATTAACTAGAAATGTGATGCATGAACAATTATAGTTTTTTACTGCATATATCTATTCATTATTTTCGACATGAAACGCATGTATAAATGTAGATATATTTTTCCAGAAATTTACATAATATGCCGATAGTTTGACTGGACTGTACAGTAAAACTGAATGTGAGTTGAAAAATATTATCGTAATGAGAGTTTTAATTGAATCGAAGCCGTTCTTATATTCAAATCCTGGGTACGCCGTTGGCAACCATGGACTCATTTACGCAACATTTTGTAGAACTGAACCACATACTCAACCCGCAGTATGAAATATGATCAAGACAAGGATCTCGTCTTGGAAGATGTTAGGGGTAGAACGCACTCACAGAAAGGTTGATTCTATCCTACTAAATACTTATATGTATTGGGCAAAAATTTATTAAGTTGCCCAGCAAAATATTTCGTTGTGTAAGCAAAACTTCAAAAGGAGCAAAATTAATTTCGGGCATCTAAAATAACACACACTTGAATTAACATAATGACTGTGTCGGGCCAAAAGATTGCCAACAAAACATTTAATTGAGTCAACTCTATATATCCGTTTGGCCACTCCTTTAATTGCCTTCGTTTGAAAATACAGCTCGAGGGTTAGTTTTTTTTTTTTTTGTGACAGTTAAGATAGTGGCAGTGTTTGTTGGTACATTTATTGATGCTTAATAGTGGTACAGACAACCTAATAAAACAAGTTTAACAGGAAACTAAACAGCAAAGCTGTAACTCTTGAACATTTATTTGCGTACGTTGTCCGTCATTTGAAATATATGTACACTAAAAGAAAAAACTTTCGTCTGTAGTTCATTAAACTGAGCTAGCAGGGGCCTAACGTTCGGCCGCAGGTGATCTGAGTTGGAATAACGGTCGAGCTTCAATTGTTTTTATATCAACGGAAACTGTTTAATACACGTAGAGACAAACAAATATTTAGTTGCACGCAACATATTTTCATTTGAGGAAACAAAATAATAAGGACAAATTAATTTGTTTTCAAAAACAAAATATTTCATTACCCCTATACAAACAATTAATTTGGATGCACCAAACAAACTTTGTTTGATTCAACAAACCTTCTCCTCAGTGTGAATAAGTGAGTGAAGAGTGAGTGCTGCTGTTAGTGAGTTGATCATGCGAATACCACGAATCTAACGAGTGACAAACACGCCAAGGTATGGACACTATTTTAAAGGATCATGCAATCCATCCGCAATAAGTGGGAACTAAATCAATTCAGTACTTGTCACTCTACGTGTCTTCGTGTTCCATAATTTGTTATTCACCAGCAACAAAATTTCGCCGCGGAAAGCATCGACCAACAATTTTTTTGACGCGAATACGTATTTAAATTTGCGACCATAGTGGGAGGCAATCCAAAAAATCCAATGATCAAGTCGGGGGATACAGTTTGGCATTGCAGCTCCGAATCTATAGTCTACATTCAAAGTTCAATTAGACCCCTCGATTACCAAAAGATCAAATAATATGTTACGTTGAGTGAGGACTGCGAAGTATCGCGCTCGGCGGATAAGACAGGGAGGGGGGGCGGGGGAGTGGAAGGGGGCGCAATTTCGAGTTCGTTTCGCTGCGTCCCATAACTTCCGCATAGTATCACTTTTGACTACGAGAAGCTACGACGTCGTTTAGGTTTAAATCGATAGCTCTCGTCAAGATCAATCGATTGCATGTATGTATAAAAACATTTGTGTGGCGTGGTTATGGTGAAAATGCATTCGTTTCATGCATCAAATTAAGAAAACTTACCACAATGTCCGCCCATACTCGTCATAAAGCCAAGCCGAAATACAGAAATCCTATACGGTTGGAAAGAGCATCTCGAAAGCAATCCAGTGATATCCATAAAACCCTATATGATCGAGTGAAGCGACGTCGGGAACGTAAAATAAACATCAAAGCGTCCGAGCGCGTCAACGTAGACGTATTCACGCAAAACAAACGGTCGTGTCCCCAACACAGGCAAACCAAATTTTTGTATCCATTAAAAAATTTTTTCTTTAAGTGCATGTGTTTGCTGCCGAGGACCGCCACTGCGTTTGAAAACTTTCGTTTCTCACTAGAGCCTTTCTCCTGACGTAGCTGATCGTTATCTATCAGGAGTTTGCACAATAAATAAATAAATAAATATATATAACTTCAACGTAGTGTATGAACCTTACACTTTTGAAGATTGTAAAAGGTGATGGATCAAGCAAAATAAGACAGTATGAACCTAACCTAGACGCAAATGATGTGGACAAGTAGTTTTGAAATTTAAAGTTACTCCCGAGTACAACATATATTTTTTTAAGTAGATGTAATAAATATTACAGTTTCACGCCACTTTCAGGATTATTTAATTGCTCGTGTACTTAATTCAGTAGCTAGCTTGGAGAGTGACAGCACCAAAGCTTAAATTACTTGTTTTCTCAAGACCGGGCTAAAATTGACATACAGCGTGTATAGCAAACACGTGTACAAACTCTGGCACGTGATTCGTGACCGTAAAATAGGAAGATCGATATAGTACACCCATGGTCCATCTCAAATAATAAGGGCTGTAACAGCCCCTAAAGGCAGTGGGCGACAAGGACATTACGTGAGATATTAGGCAAAGCACTTGCATTATAAGAACACACATTGTTATATGGAGTAAGTAAATCAAGATCTTGAATATACGGTAGGTATGGTCCGTCGTACACACCCCAATCATGTAAATAATAGGGTTTGGCACAATTTGATTGCATGCAACACGTACACCATGAAGTTAAATTGATTGTGGATACAATGGGATGAAGTAGGACGATGTAAGTAGCCAATAAGCCCCCCTAGTTGCAACTCTCTAGGACCCACCGTTTGCGGTTAAATCGCAAACGAAGGGCACAGTGGTAACAATAGCATGGTCTAGTGAGTGTGCAACCCTTCCCACACCCAGAGGAACTCAGTGGGGAGTCCCCACCGAATGAGTGAAGAGAGTGTGGCGGCTAGTAACAGCGAGGTCTTGAGAGCCGATAAGGGTGATTGAGGTGAGTGGAGCTGCGCTGGAATGTAAGGGCGGGGCAAACAGGAGAACTCGAGGCGAACCGGGTTCAATTCCCGGGCGGGTCAATCCCAGATTTTTCGTATGTGGGCATCGTGGCGAACGATGCTGCTGGTCGGCAGGTTTTCTCTGGGTTCTCCCATTTACCTTCACTATGCAACCCTGATTTTACATTTAGCTTTTTTTTTACAATGCGTATATGCTACTGTACTCTTTGAGGAAATATGTGTGTTATCATTTTTATTATACCAAACCATTTGTTTTCAGCGTACTCATGTATCTGGCATATGACTGTGTTAGGGGGGGGGCACGGTGGCTAAGCGGTTAGCCTGCTCGCCTCCCACCAAGGCGATCCGTATTCATAATCCCTGGCCAGGTCACTCCGGATTTTCGCATGTGGGAATCGTGCCGGACGATGCCGTTGGTTGGGGGGCCTTGTCAGGGATCTCCCGTTCCCCCCACCCTTTCATTCCGGTGCTGCTCCATTCTCGCCACAATCAACCTCATCGGCTCTCAAGACCTCGATGTTAAGAGCATTCCTAATCTCTTCACTCACTCACTCGCTGTGTTAGGGCACCGTACATCATGTAACAACAGTAGATAGGTATTTGGGCTTAATGTCTCGTCGACAGCGAGGTCATTGGGGACAGGACAAGTTGCTCAATGAAGAGGAAGTAAGGGAGAAATGGGAAGGAATCGGCCATATCATGGACCCATCCCAGCGATCACGAGGAGTGATTTTGGTAGACCATGGTAAACCGAAATCGGAACGGTCGGACCAGGAATCGAACCCGGGTCCTCCCGAATGCGAGTCCAGTGAGTTAACACTGGGCCACCCCCACACGGTGTAACGACAGTACACATTAACACACGCCACTCTACAGTACAAGCATAAGAGCGTTCCACAGTATGAGTCCACAACACTTTGTTAGACCGGATAGATTTACATCGGATGCTGTCCACTCGAATGCAAGTCACTGAGTATTAACTTGCGCATTACTCAAGATCTCCTCGTCAACTGTAGTAATGGCGGCATTAATTTTGGCCACCACAACTGAAATCCACACACGATCATTCCGTGCAACAGCTGCGACCAAATGGTTGGCCATCATACAAAACGACCCTTCGCAGTTTTCACTTCTCTGCGCAACTGCAGTACTAAATTCCACAATTTTTTACACGTTCTATGCAGATAATGGTCAGTGGTATACAGGATTTTTTGAAACGAGTGCAGATATTTTGTGGAATGCAAGGGGGTGTCAAGCCGAGTGTTTTGATGCAATGAACATGGTTTCGAATATGAATCATTATGCTACACGTAAAATAAAACGCAAGACGTGCTGTTGCTGTCGAAGATGACCTCGCGGGAAAACAGTGACTCGTCTGTCCATGACACTATGGCAGGGAAGTGTGGAGCAATAATGCGCTGCTACAAGAACCACCTGGCGAAGCCAAGAGGACGACAACAATCACCACTACTGTCACGTGTGCTGCTTCTAGTACAGCGCTACTGCATGCCGCCTTGCAACTAGGCCAACTCGCTCTCAGTGATTGTACTACATGTTCTATACATAAACATTATTGCTCACAGTATATGCGTCCTGCGTTTCATTTACTCGTAGCATAAGGATGCATTTCCTACACTGTGTTGATTGCATCAAAACACTCGTTTTGACACCCGCTTGCATCCCCCAGAGTATCTGTACTCATTTTAAAACCACCCTGTCTACTACAGAGGTTAATTTGAAAAGTGCGGGGTCGATGGCTGAGCGGTTAGCCTGCTCGCCTCCCACGAAGGCGCACCGGGTTCAATCCCGGCCGGGTCACTCGAGGATTTTCGAAATGTGGGAATCGTGCCGGACGATGCCGCTGGTCGGCGGATTTTCTGATGGATCTCCCGTTTCTCCAGCCCTTTCATTCCGACGCTACTCCATTTTCACCTCAAACCACCGTCATCGGCTCTGAAGACCTCGTTGTAGAGAGCCACTCACTCACTCCAAAGTACTTTCTCTAGTGTGGTGTGTGTAAGCTGAGGGTGGTGATGTTGTTACAGCGGCATGCAGACGGTGGTGGTAGTGGTGGCGGCGCTGGTTGTGCTCGCACAAGCCCGGCACCGCGGCAGGACAACGACGCCGGCGACGACCAACGTCGAGTTCGAGTGCCTGGACAGTGCCGACTGCGGACAGGAGCGCTGCTGTGTCGTGAGTGAGTAGCTCCGCCCCTCTAGCTTCTCTGCTCACGATGAGGAACGCGGACATAACGAACGTCTACGTGTACAAGTGAAAGATTGCACTCTTCGTGGCCATCACGGCACGGCCTCTTTATAATCCATTCGCGCTTACTTCAGCCTTTTCTGAAGCCCTGATAAAGTTATATTTACAGAGTATTCCTCCGCTTCGTTTAAACTAAGTTTAACTAAGCCTGGAGAATTACACCAGTGGACAACGCACCGCTTTGGTGCGCACTAAGTGTAACAGTATTTTGTATAAAGACTATTTCTCACCAGGTGCTACCAACATTCTTTTTTTCTCCCTGTTTTTATTAAAATTATTTTTAATGAAGCATTACAATTTATAGATAAAATATGAATAAAATTTCAATTCAACAGGAAAAAAGTAACTTTGATGAACAAAAGTATAAAACGCTTGTGATATATGTTATATGTTATAAAAAACTAAACACCTCACACATAGGAAGATTTTTCAAAGGTTTGATTGAAAAAGGCCGAAGAAACCGTGAATGGACTATACTAACAACAAGACGACCATCAACAGTGTCATTAATAATAATAACTGTTTTTAGCCTACTTTCCTAAGGAAAGAAAGTCTTATGAGATCATTTTCCAGTTTATGTGTCTGTGTGTGCATGTATAGGTTTGTGTGCCTGATCACGTGTGTGCCCCTCTCCATCCACTCCCGCCCTTCCTTTGTCAATTTTTTAACGCGTCAAACAAATCTCAGCAAACTCGATACATATACAACGTGGACCAGAAAATTCATGTACCAAACTCAGAAGGCGATTCCTCGTTGAAAATAACGTGTGGTGTACACTGACAACACCTTCGTGTGGCGAGTATTAAGGAAGGTACGCGGTGTTATAAAATGAATTTTGAAGTGCATAAAATATAAATATTGCAGCAAGTACGTGAGATGGAGCGACCAAAATCGGAGTTGTGTTTCAGTAGTTGGAGATTGTAAATCTGTGTATATCGCCTATGTGTGGTCAAATCGTGCCCCTTCATTGCGCAAGTAGGGGTAGTCACCCTCTTTTCGCAGGGAACTTTGGGAACACGAGGCGGTAAAGGAAAAGTCGATGCACGCTATGACCCATCATGGCACAATGAAGACAAAATATTCGTTTGTCCGAACTCTCTCCGGTGAACCGTTTTCGAGAAAAAGCCACTCATAATTGACAGTGGTTGTTCACATGTAAGAAATAATATCCTGTTCTGTTTGAAGAGTGATTATGTTAGTACAAAATTAAGCTTTCAGGAGCTTTTATTGTACTAACACTAAAAATTAGAACACTTCATAGCTTTATAGTACATTATACGGCACCCTTGTAGAAAAAGGTTAGGAATATTAATATAGTCATATTATATGTGTACTTTTTCTTGTTTTTTTTTTTTAGACAACATCGTTTTACATAAAATCTAGGCGTGACATTAAAAGTTGATAACGCCCCTTTACTTAGACTTGATGAAATTTTTTTTTTATCAGCAGACATAAATAAGTTGATTAGTAAAACAAACGGGCCACGTCCGTACACAAAAACTTCGGGATCTCACGGAAAACAAAAATTGCTGTTAAACAAGTCCATTAACTGTAGATTTTCACACTCACTACAAAATCAAAGATAACTGTATATTATTTTTTTGTCGTATGATACTTGTGCACAAACTAAAGAACTTATTTGTCGTGTCCCGTGTCTTCAAATATATATATTAAAAAAAAAAATCAAATTTGAGCAATTTTAAAACTAGTAATTCTAGTAATATGTTGTATGTTGTCGACCGTGTATACATACACGAACGCTCGACTAGTTTGGAGTTGGGAAAGTCTGTAGGCCGAAGATGCCCGAATGTACTTCCGTGCTGAACGACGAATAAATGCTGTTCACGATAAAGTGAGCACTCTTTAAATCATCCTTAGAAAAACGTCACTGCTCCTACCAGCATTTATTATAACGGGTGCACTGAGTGACATTCGCCCAGTCAAGTTGGTAACGATGGATGAGAAGTTGTTCCGTATCTGAACATCGAATAGAAAGTGTTGGGTAACAATTTGTGATAACTTAAAATATTTATTTCGCTTTCTGTTTTTTCTTAACGCACCAAAGTGTAAAAATCAGCAGATTTGCTAAAAATATTCTTTCTGATTATTTTACAGTTTCACTTGACTGACGCATGCATACAGTAACGAGGCTAATGACAATGTTATTCTCACATAAAGCGGAAGAATATACAACGTGCATGCAAGTAGATCTTAGGCAGGGCTTTCGAAAGTGCTCAGTTTACCGTGAATAGCCTATAGCTCTGAATACCGTCTTCAAGCAGACGAATGTTTTCGTCGGCTGCGGGTCAGTCGGTTCGTGACAATTTCGGAAGTTACCAACGAAACTTAAATAAACACCCAGGTAGCGAGCAATTCGATGGAACGACCACAATGCCTTACGTAGTATAACGATTCGTCCTCAATAAAAACTTTGTTTTTCATACCTACGTCACTAAATCATTCCAGCTACCCACTGACGTTCACTCTACACGCAGACTGGTTACACTGCACTAAGTTTTGTTGTTCTCAGTTTAAAAACAAAACGAGGTTTCTTGTGGGAAAATTTGGCATACCAACATTTCGGCCGCTAGGTGTGAAGGATTCCAATTAATTCAATTAAAATTTCAAGCTACATCAATAGTAAAAGAGAAAGATTTCACTTAGTTACGAAGTAATTTTATATTTGATTTATGATTATTGCAATAATCCTGGATTTTAACGTAGATAATAGAAGAAATGTGTAGGCTTGCCGATATTAGCGCTTACTTAGTAATGAAAATGTTCCCTTTAGCAAACTTTTCACACTGACTTTCCGACGTTTAGTAGAAGTAACCTTAACTGCACACAGATTTCTCCTAAGGCCACTCAAGTTATCAGAGATGCAGCAGTGTTAAGATGCCATTTATAGTAGTTATAAGCGGTCAACTACAGCCAAAATGTCATTTGCAAAATTACCCGTAATAAATTTTTATAACAACTTACTAGCGTTTAGATAATTTGTTCAAGGTGCAGTTATCAGCAATTGTTATAGCAATTTGTGTATGTACAATTTTGCTATAATAGAAATTAATCCTTTTGAAAGATTAAAATTCAATCAGCAACGAAATATACGCCACTATGTTATTGTATACATATGCCCGTGCCCGTAGATTAAAATTAATATTTCGATGCCAGAAATAGCGTTCTACTAAGTATTTTGCATGCCTCGTGTCTTCGCTACAAAACTCTGAAATGCTACTAAACAAACTGTTTTCAAAAGGGGCAATATTGAATACAAGTCTGTTACGCCATGCTATCTATTGTGTGTATACTATAAGTATGTACTCCGTTCTGCCACACAATAATGTCTGAGTTCAAGTGTTTCAATAACGTTAAGATTTTTGTTCGCGATGTACTCGTGCTCAGCTCTTGTCTTGCAGTAAGTTATCAACGTGCTGCTTGCTAGATGATATAGACTGTTTACGATGAAGTGAGCACTTTTGGTGCCCTAGTTACTTGCTCCTTTCAGTCATTTTTTAAAATAATTTAACCACCTTTTAAAATAAATATTGTCATGTAAGTAATAAACACAGTCTGTATATTCAACATCACTAGGATGTTAACGTGTAAGGCTACAATAAAATATATTTACTGACTATTACTCCAAATAAGAGGGCTTTCAAAAGTTCTCACTTTACCGTGAATAACCTATAGTGGCATTGTGGCCTAATTATTCACGTCTATGAAGCGAGGAAACACTGCAGATCAGATTAGCTACGACGAAGACTTTCAACGTATCGGGCACCCATACTTTGCTGTCACCAGTACTGGGTCATCAATATCATTCACGTGCACGATCGAGGCTACTGTGACTGAATGGGCTCGCTGTACATTAAGGTCCCCGCCTACCTGGCACTATAACTGCGCCAGGGCGTATTAGTAATTCACGCTTCTCTGCGAAGCTATTGAACATAAGTTCATTGTGCTCATATACAAGAAACCACACTTCACACGACGGCTGTTGATTACTTTCAACACGTCACGCACGTTAGAAACATCATATCAGAGTATTCCGAGATGGCTAAAGGCATATTCAAAGCATTGCTTCTGAAAGTATACGCATCAGATATATAATAAATTAGGCTACTCAAGAGTCCTGCATTGAACGTTCCTACGAACTTCCCGTCAATAAAATAACAGGGTCACCGCTGAAAGTCACATAGGTATGAACAATGCAAGTCAGTTAAGAGCCTTTCGCTTAGTGGCGTTGGGCACTTCATATCGCTTTCACGCGCAAAAGAGCTGGCGGGATACTTACGGGTCCTATGTACTGAAACATTTTCTGTGAAATCGTTGTATGCGCGTAAACGCGTGTGTTGGTAAAGTTAAAGTTCTGGAAATATAATTTTTAGTAAGAAAAATAAAAAAAACACCGGCCGCCCAATTTTTTTACTTTTGTTGTATTAAGTCTATTCCTGGAAAAGGGGGGGGGGGGGTCGTGAAAATGGTTAAATATAGCATTTTCAAAACTTGTCTATGCGGTTTCCTTAAGCGGCAAGAGAAAAGTACAAATATACGGACGTAGTAGGCTATAATCGGTGGGTTTTCATCGCGTGTAATAAAACCCCAATGTTACAGATCTAATTTGCACAGTACAGCGTTACGGCAGAAACACTGCACGCTTTGCGCGTAGGAACGATGAGGCGCTAGGCGTGCGTGTAACTGTCGTCCGTATCGCTCCCACGCTTTGTGACCTTGGACGCGCAGCTACATAGTCCGCTTAAGTCTATTCTCTTCAATATAGTCAGATACATAACATCATCTCCCGTCTCGTTTTACTTTCTAAAAACCGAGCGAGGTGGGGCAGTAGTTAAACTATGGACTCGCATTCGGGAGTATCTGGGTTCGAATCCTGGTCCGGCCATCTCGATTTATGTTTCCCATGGTTTCTTGAAATCATCCCAGGCGAATCCTGGGAAGTTGCCATAATATTTCCTGCTTCCTGAGTAACTTGCTACATTTATAATGACCTCGCTGTCGACGATACGTTAAACCATATTTTCCTACCTTCCTGAAACCAAACTGGTCTTCCCAAATATTGGTCTATATTTTCCTTTCTATTTTCCATGACAATACCCAGGACATATCAGTGATCTATCAATCCCGTCGATATACAAATGAGCCGGGACGAAGTGTGTACATTTCAGGATGTGATCCCTTAGGGAAACTAAGCTGGAATATATTTGGACATTTTGCTATAAAGTGAGAATTGTGGCATACGTGCCACTGAAAATTGAATTTCTAACTACATTTCGAAAACTTTTCCGAAACCATTTGAGATTAGGCAACACAATTTCGGACAATGTTGGAGGAAAGGGAGACCATCGACCTGTTATGAGTGTGGCGATAATGTCATCCCCTCTTCGGTACGTACGTGGGGTTCATCACCCTGTTGTGGGCGTTATTGCCGGAACACTGAGATGCAATTTACGTTTAAAAACGGTATGCTAATCAGAACGTGAAAAAAAACAATAAAGGTCGTCTTGTCGGCACTCGCTAAGGCTAACCGTGTTCGCGATATCAGCAGTTTTGTGTTTAATGGTGTGAGTAAGAATGCCAGAGGGGTTTGCAAACTGACTTACAGTGTAGCATAAGAATGAGGCATTGTCCACAAGTAAGTACATGCGGGCATGGGCATGCCTTGTTACTGATTTTGAAAGAAAAGAATGTCGATAAGTTACTACAGAGGCGTGGAGATTCGTCAAGCAAGGGTCGTGGATTAAGTCGATTACAATGGTTGCATCGTCACGTTACAAGTTGTTACTAACACAACGTCCATCTAAATGTTACGTTTGTAATGAAAAAACGCGGCCCGAATGTAGTTACTGGCATCTAACTGCAGTCGCTGCTCTCATGTTATCGGCGGAGATAATACTGACGTTTTTAAGTCAGGTTTCACAGCACACGAAAAGTAGCACACTGTCATATTACACGAAGTGTTACAACATTATGGTGTAAAAACGTAGCACTTGTCGGGCAAACTTGTATCCAATTTACGTCTGGTTTGTAATTGTTAAGAGATGCGCTTCTGTTGTATGATAAGCAGATCAATATAACGGTTTGTTGACATGACGTCAACATTCTGGAGAACAAGCGGTTATGATGTGTGCCAAGGCAGCGCCACGTTAGACCTGAGGGCTTATTACGAAGCTTAATATTTAGCCATGGGGAGTCGAGTTGATGTTAGTACTCAACGCTACGCAGTACTCAATATGTAGTGGAGTAATGCGCAGCTCAGTGACATTGTAATATGGTATGGCAACATGTTGTGTAATGTAGCGGCAGCATGTCGGTGGTAAGCAGAAAAGTTCCCAGTTTCTGTGGTAGTTTGCGCATTATAGTTAACCTTTATTGGAGCACAGTCTTCCATGATTTGTGGCTGTGTGTTAAGTATTTATAACCATCCGTATTATTGTGGAAGCAATATTTTTTTTGATGACCCATGTCCTCGGTGTCAAACGACAGCCCTTCGTCACTGTGGTAACTGGCATACATTCTAAATCAGTAACAAGGTATGCCCATGCTTTCTTATACCTACGTGTAGACAACGCCTGATTCTTATGCTACACTGTACGTCAGTTTGAATACCCCTCTGGCATTCTTACGCACACCTTTAATCACACATATTATGTTATCTCGAAAACGGTTAGCCTTAGCGAGGGCCAACAAGACGACATTTTTTGTTGCTTCTCACATTCCCATTAACATACCGTATTTAAACGTGAATTACAGCTCAGTGTTTCGAAAGTAACGGCCAAAACAGGGTAAGTACCGCACGTACTATAGCGAAGGGAGTAGGGGGGGAGGGGTGATGGTACTGCCACACTCATAACAGGCTGAAAGACTCCCTTTCCTCTAACACTGTTCAAAATTGTGTTGTTTAATATCAAATGTTTTCGGGAATATTTGACGAAATGTAATTTGAAATTCGATTTTCGGTGGTACGTAGCGGCCACAATCCACACTTTATCGTAAAATGCCCAAACATATTTCTGCTTAGTTTCTCGTAATGAATCACCTCCCGGAATTAACACACTCAGTCCCGACTCATCCTGTATGCAACATAACACCTTAATGTGTTCAGATTTAAATTGCATTCGATCACAGCCTGCCATTTTTCTTCCGTGGGGTTCTAGATTTCCTTCTTAAAATTCCATCTTTCCATCTGTCGTCCTCTCTCCTTTCAACAATAATCCTCATCATGTATTAGTCTTGTATTAATAGAAACAAAGTGTGCAAACTTTTATTTGCACCTTTATGACAGTATACCGCTCTTCATATTTATAATGAACAATGAGTTGTAGGCTATATGCCATTCTTCGTAGTTTTCTCTCTGCAACACTGCGAATGTTTCTGCGAATGCTTTCTACTGTGCAATAGAATATAAATAATATTGTTCACAATAAACTACAAATTGAACGCTAAAAATTTTGCAAAAACGTAGCTCTGTGAACTTGGGCATCTAAACGAATATAAATAAATGTATTTACAAGAAACGATTACCATCTATTGCATTTAAACTATATAAAAATTGTTTCAAGTGTGTGCTTCTACTTTAATTAACTATCAGTAATACTTCCCAGTAAATTCATTAACAACACTCAACCAATTCACAATTATGTGTCCAGACTTAATTGACCACTTTATAGACCATTGTAAAAAACTGCTCCTTTTTATGAACTAGTGTAGATAACCAGGTATTTTGAGGAAAGCCTCAGAAAATGCTTCAAAACTATGCGGATTAAATTATGTTACAGCATTTATTGCACTGTCTATTGTATCATGTAAAATGTATATTCTTAATAAAGGCTGTTCACAGAAAGTGAGCACTTTTGAGACCCTAGTTACTTTTCCCTTTCAGCCATATTTTATCCTTTAACCGCCATTTTAAATATATTTTGCCCTGTAAGTAATTAACACAGTCTATATATTCCACTGCACTCGGAAGTTAACGTCCAAGGTTAAAATAAACTATATTTCTTGACCATTATTTCAAGTGAGGGGGCTTTCACAAGTGCTCACTTCACCGTAATAGCCTGCACCTTCAAACACTAAGTTGACAGTCAGTTTACAAGTTTTTAGACAAACATATTGCTTACGGTTAACTGAAATTTTTGAACTAAACCTCTGAAGAAAATCACTGGCCATATCTGCGTGAATATTAACGCAAACACTATTTGGAGTGTTTACAGCGTTCTCGGCACACTATTATGAAAAGTAGTTCTGTATTTTAAACCCGTATTAAGAATGTAATTATGAAATTAGCGTCATTTGAAATCAGCCTCATTGCGTCTTATGTACATCAGAGTAATAATTAAAGTAGAAACATTATTATGTAGCTTTCAAGTAATCATCTTCACTATAAGGATGTGTAGAAAATAGGCATTAGTGGAAACATTATAGTTTACGTTAAGTGGAATTAAACACGTTTAGCACAAAGATGAATCAAAGCAGGCTTTAAAATATGTTAAATAAACAGTAAACGAGCTGCGGAAAAACCCGATTGCGGGAAACTTGTAATACAAACAAAGCAATAATACTATATTCTCGCAAATAACTATAAAAATGCATTAAATACAACATGTACACATGAGCGACGAACTGAATAAATATGCCACACCTCAACTTCATAACCTGCACGACGTAAACACTACTTCACGATCACATCACATTAAATGTTTTTTCCATTAGAATAGGGAAAATGTTTAGGGTAGTTAAAGAAGTAATATCAAATTCATAAGTGTACAATTTTTTTTACAGTAAAATACTTCCAAGGATTTTCAACGAAACTGTCCGTTGCAGTTTTTATTTTGTCCACGGTAGAAACTTTTCCTTTGTACAACAGCTCCGACTGCAGGGAGAGATGAGTACATTGTTCCGCCTCGTTTAATTCCGTAGGATATATTAAAAAATTAGCATTTATCAGTTCGGAGCTTCAGCTTCAGCTGTTTAATAATGACATTCCTTGCGATTTGTCCATTAGTCCAAGGATCCTGCTGAACACTTGTCAGATTCTATTTGAAAACGTTATTTTTCTTCGCGGCATTCAATAGATGCATTATGCTTACCTTGTGTTCTCCATTCCTACAGTCCCACATTTCCAGTACTTCTTACAGATTTTTTTTTAAGAATATTTATTGTATCATTTCTATGAGAGACGGAGCTGTTTCCATCGAATCCATGTGTATTTCATTGGCTTCCTTAGTATGGCAAGGGACACCGAACTACTCCGAGGCAACTCAAGGCCCATCATTTTCTCTTCATACGTGAAGTCTTCGATATAAAGTAGAATAATAGCTCCCCAGTTCATGGTAAGTATCTACTATTCTTCTCGTTACGATGAGAAGGGTCGATTTGGTTCATTGTACCTCATGAGAAAAGTAACGGACAACAATGTATCGCGATGGTAAATGTCTTAGTCTGGTGATCAGAATTTTCCGTACACAATGCTCGGTGCACCAGCTGAAGTTAATGTATGGCCTTTGTGTGGTACAGTTGTAAAGAGAGGCTAAAATCGAGGAATTTGGGGATGAATAAGGGTCAAGAAGCATTTAGAAACCCAACATAATGCTTGTATATACAGTATTTCATATCATCTGAGACACACTTTAGCAGTAGAGAGAAGACACCAAAAAATTTCTTATATGTCAGTGTAAACATGCGGCAATTTGATCTTGTTTTCGAGCTATAGCACTGTTTGTACTCTAAAAATGTGGTGCTGTTATCTAATACGAAGTGCTCTAAATGATTACATTCGGACGAATACACTCCTGAAGTCGTATCGTAGACTGATGTATTCTTTCAACAATACCAGGTTCTTTCCTAATACATTAGCAGCCTTCTTGGGTACACTTAATACTTCCGAAAAAAATGGATAGGTCGTTCACGACATATCGCTTTTATGATGTTATAGTGTTTAAGGAATACAAACACGAATATCACGGCGATAGTTTATAAAGTGTCTTTGTGACGGAATGTCTGTGAAACTGCCAGTGAAAGATGAATTGGGTGATGTCATTTCGTGTAAAAAACCTTTATGATTTATGTATAATGACCCTTCAACTAACAGAGATTGGTTTTTGAATCGTGCTACTGTAGTTGAGGCGACACAACATTTTTGGAAGCGTGAAAGGAAGTCGACTATTAAGCGTTAGAGGTTTGACATGTCTGAGATTATTAGTATATCTTCAGAGAGTTCAAATTCGTTAAAAAGTAAAACAGAATTATTAGAGGAGCCTGCAGCATCAGTATTTAATGAGGTTGGACCTTCGGGGATAAATCGCCATTTGGAATCGCCCTATGCAATTGTGTACACAAGTTAAATTTAGTGAACTTGTGTGTTCTTGTGACAACCATGAAATTAAGCATTCTTGTAACAGCCACGTTCATATCATTCAGTATTGTTGCACAGCTTGTGATTCAATTTACGAAGAGTTCCGATTCCGAACTTTTATGCCACACTGATGTCTGTGAAGACAGAAGTGTCAACGCAAAGGTCGCGCACCTAATACTACCATACGCGACCGCGATTAGAAAGGCAGTATTGACCTGAAGTTCTATTTTTTATTGCTGCCCTCGACAGGCCTGCGTGCTTTCCAGACACAAAATTTATTGGATTTTTATTTGTTGGGCTACTCGAAAACAATTGTGTATTCAACACCCATTCTCAACATAGAAATACTTCGTCAGCGTGTAAAAGAAGGCTGTAAGCATGTTCGACAAATACATGGTATTTTTGAAAGAACACTACAATCTACAATACAATGATTACAGGCAGCATTCTGGCTGAAGGTGGTCATTTTGGGCACCTCCTTTAACAAAAAGCAGCTCCACATTTTTGTAGTACAAAGAGAAATACACCTCGGAAACAAGGTCCACTAAGCTATACGATTATATGAACTTTTAAAATAGTTTCAGTGCCTCTAGTCCACCAGTGAAGTGTGTCCCACTCCCACATGTTACACAGCACTCTGTACATTTGAGAAGTGCTGGAAGCTGGGCACAAACTATCACCTGTCGCATGAACGTGAAGCCGTGGCGAGCATGGACTCTGCTGAACCACGTTTGGAGAAAGATTAAATCATCATTAGGCGTTCAGGCACATCTGCACCAATCCATCTGAACAAATTGGTCTCGTTGTGTATGCATTTTCACGACTCACGCGTAACACCACATACACCACACCACATACCCCACACCACAGGCAGATTTTGGAGACATAATTTGTTAAAGTAACATTCCATCTGTAAGGTAATCACTAAAAAGCCCAGTTATTTGTCCAGTCATGAGTAAATGTGGGTACAGGTTACATGACAACCGTTAGGAAAACATCAGCATCCTGAAACTCACCCCCCCCCCCCCCACCTCCAGTTCACATGGGAAGCAATAAGCATACAATGCAACAACATCTGAGACGTGGAGCGAGAAGAGAGGACAGGGCTCCGAACCAAGGAGAGCGAGTAGTCGGTGACAGAGAGATCTCCGATGGGCATAGACTCCTCCAGCAGCAGAGAAATAGGTCTTTGATTCAGATTGGGTCCCTTTCTCAGTTAACTTGCCTCTGATCCTTCTTAAAAATCCTGTCTTAGTAATATCCCAAGTAAGATTTAAATGTCTAAAGTTGCTATGCTTTCAATCGAAAAACGTCATATAAGTGTATTAAGCTTTTCTGACCCTAATATCCCCCTGTTATCCAACGTAAACTTCGTGTTCTAGATTTCTTCTCTGAAAAATATAAGACACAATTATAACAGATCAGACATAACAAATCGACGAGTCTTCTGGTGGAGACTACTGAGCTGCCAGGAGACTTGTGTTGACCTATAGTCACAGCTGACCAGTGAAGAAGCACTGGTCTGTAGCTAGGGCAGCGATGCTAGAACATCATTCTAAAAAGTCCTGATCATCCATTGTAACATTTCTGCGATCTCCACTGACGAAATAGTTAACCCATTTAGACCCGTCACGCAATTCTGTACAATACACTAAGGAAGGTTATTTTTCACCATTAGTTTACACTGAGAGGCTCAGAGCCCAAATACCTTCCATGTGGGAAACTCTTTCATAAACAGTGATACTACTCTATGTCAAGGCATGATTCATATTACTATAGCCGAACAAATAACCTACAAAACTTTGATTGATGTAACATAACAAGTGTTATATCGGATCACATAACACATCATAAAGTTACTTACTTGTATAAGCTGAAAGCATATCGGACTTAAAATGTTAGGACCTCTTTGCATTACAGTGTGCCTGTTTCAAATAATGTATGTATCATATTTAGATACACTTTGAAGTTAGTGTACCATGCGAGCATTCAGAAAGTGGACTTGCAAAAAAGCAATAATAAACAAACAAAATCATTTGTACATATGCAGCTTGGTTGAACCCTGGCATGACTGGAACCTACTCTAATAAAGTCTTGCGATCGTAGATTGAGGAAAGTATCAGTGCAACTGGCTATTTACAGTTCACGCCAGACCAAAGTGACTTGAAAGGGTGGTAAGGCATCTCCGCAGGCACGCGTGTAAGTGACGAATCAATTAGTAATTCTCAAATTTCTTTATCTCAGTAGTGCAACAAACTTTAGTTGATGATAAGTTAAATATTTCTCTACGAACCAATTTCTATTCGCTGTGCTATAATTTGTTTTCTGTGTGGCATAGAAATGTCTAATAGGCTCTTCGAATACCAGTGCAAATAACCAAATATAATAAAAACTAAACTTACTTTGTTTGGGCGAACGACCATTCTTCAGCATCACAAAATAAGAATTTAAAAAGATCCAGAGTTTGAGTGTCTCATAGTTTTCAAAATCTACAATCGGAGCACTGAAATAGAGTTGTTCAGCATAAATCTACAATCATAACTTTCTCGCAGTTGTTCAACATAAACCTTTAGGGGGGATCAGAGTTGTTCGACATAACTCTTAAATCTTGAGTTGTGCTAATCAGAGTTCTTTAACACAAATCTATAATATTGAGGTGTCTCACAGATGTTCAGTGCACACATATGTCTTGGAATGAATCAAACTTAACCTAGAATCTTGAATGTCTCACAGTTTTTCAATACATATGTACATTTTGAGGTGAATCAGAGTTGTTCAATATAGACATAGACATATAACGTAGCATTTGTCAAAGTTGTGCAGGACATGTATGAGTCAGAGTTCTTAAGAGGACAGACTGGAGGTGGCGACTGATGCTGAGGCGGTGTTGTGATGTTGCAGCGCCAATCCGCTACAGTTACCCGGTGTGCAGTGCATTTGGTCAGAAGGGCGCCACGTGCCGACCCTCGGCGCGACCCTTCAACACCAACCTCCACTACCCGGACGGGCTGGTCGCCAACGTGTCCAACGCACACTACATCATGTGCCCGTGTGCGCCCGGCTTCCACTGCAACCTGGGCACCTGTGTCGAGACGGTCCCGCCGCACAACTCCCTCGAGGAACGCTAGTGCCGCACCTGCAACAACCGCCATCTTGCCTTACCGTCTCCTTCCTGCCTGCCCGCTGCGTACACCTCTCTCATGGCCACGGCTTAAGCCCAGTTCACAATCGTGTATGCAATGAATGTATTCATGTCAAAATGAAATGAGGTGTTCTTTATGACACAGTTTATGGCCATCGTGTACATAAACACCATTTACGTACACAATGACAATGAACCGTGCAATATATAACACCTACTTTCATTTTGATATGTACACATTCGTTATTCACACGTTTTTCATGGTGAACTGTGCTTTACCCACGGGCAAAACTGCACGGGAACGGAAGTGGTATTTTTACATGCACAATCGGGCAACACTGTTCACGATGTCTTCTGCACAAGGGATCCTGACCTCGCACGGTGTTTGTGGGAGATATGGACATTCCAGCAGTGTGGGTCTCTACTGATATTCATATGGTAGATATTCGTGGGAGTCCATTAATGGGAAAAGAAGGGATTGGAAGCTACTGGGAAAAGTTATATTCGGTATTGTGCAGCACGTTTTATATGTGGAGAGTTGAAATTATTTATGAGCTGAAATACAGGTTTTAATTTATATGACTGTTTAAGACTGCTAGTACATAACATCAACGAAACCTGTTGTCATATTCATCACACGCACAGTGAAAACAGTATTTGGCTTCATCTTTGCCTCCTCCTTTTAATATGTTTTATCAATACGAAAAAGTTGGACTACCTTGCATTAATTATATCTTCGCACTTAATTCATAATAGCGGGAGCACAAGACACTCACGTATAGGATTATAAAACATCATTGTAGAATGTCGGATTACGTGAGTTACAGAATGTTTCAAACCAACATATTAATAAATATTAAATGGTTTATAGCAGAAACTCTTTTTAAGATTCATTCCCAGAAAAATTTGGGTAAACACTAGGAAAAATTAGATTGTATGTGTGGTCTAAAGGTAACATTGAACATTGTTAATGTACAACTGTTAAAAAATATCCACTAGTTACACACATATATATATATCACTTAATTTGATTTATTTAGCCTTATGTTAAGACCTTCAATAAAACAGACAGAAAGATTTTCTTTGTAAAGCCTACCAAAGGTGTTCAGAATGTGTAGTTTATACATTTCTGTGCAAATTGTCGTAATGAATAAGTTATTCAATGTATACAGCCTATGTTGAAATTAAATGTTATATCTAAAATGGGTAAGGCGTATTTTATTATGCATGTAGCATCATTTGTCTATTGACAAACAGCAGGCGGCAGAAGACATGTAGCTCAGCATAAACTGCAATGGAGTGTCATGAACTAAGTCTCATCGCTCACCTACAGTCCAACACTGAACATAACAGAAACACTAAATAAATATTCTTTCGAAAAATCCTTTTAGTGTCTAATATGTATTATGGTCAGCATTTATCAGTACTGGCCCTGATATTCAAAAGAATATTTTCACGTTACAATTAAAACAATTTGGCTATCTTCAAATTGCTTATGATAAAAATAACACTAATCCTATAAATATGCTTATACATACAAACATATACTAGATATTTCTTCCCATTCCACTATTAATAACTTATAATTAAAAATTTTTGAAACACAAGCAGCATTAATTTTAGTGTGTAATAACTGTCCTTATAAAAAGTGACTCTGTTCCTGGAAATCGTAATTTAATATAAAACAATAATTTTTAAGATACATTTCACGAAAAAAAAAAAAAAAAAAAAGAGAAATGTTATACCAAATGGTTAGGTTACCAGGTACCTTAGATTGCCAATAATATGCCCTATTTTATCAACCATCGAAAAATGGTAAAATTTTGAGGACAAAGTGGCAAACAGAGAAGAAAACAGTCTATTAATATTTTGTAATATTTAAGCGAATTACCATTCTACAATATTTTCTTCAAACAAGTTACGCACGGCTATATGCCAGGTTGTTTTAAAATAAATGGCTGAAACCTGTACGGTAGTAATTCTCCCTGCCTTCTATTTATACGGTACCGATGTTGGTAACGCAGGAGAGGATCTAGACTTTTATTTTGCTAGTTCATTTTCTCATTTAGGGGCCGTGGTGGCTGAGCAGGTAGCCTGCTCGCCTCTCACAAGGCGATCCAAGTTCAATCCCCGGCCGGGGATAGAACTTGGTTGGGCCGGGTCATTCCGTTGGTTGGCGGGTTTTCTCGGGGGTCTCTCGTATCCCCGCCCTTTCATTCCGGCGCTGCTCCATACTCAGCTCATTCACCCTCATAGGCTTTCAAGACCTCGATGTTTAGAGCCATCCAAATCTCTTAATTTTCCCAGTTAACAGGTGCCGATGTAAGAGCCGCGCTGGAAGTTTATAAACTCACATAAACATACTTAAGTCCTATACCTACCCAGGACCTACGAATCTCCTCTTAGTTTTAAGGTAGGTTAGAAGAAATATAGGGAAGTTCCGTGTTCGACGGTAAAGAAGTGAGTATATGGACGGCCCTGCCGAGAAAGAACTGACCACGTCCTGGTACGCCCATCTGCCTCATCGAGATGTGACGATTTCTAAGGTAGCATCTTAGCGTTGCCATTCCCGTTTGAAGTTCATGCTTGGTTACGGCTGGTTATTAGTAGAGCCCGGAAAAATTCGCGAGTTCAGTGACCTCCAGGCTAGACTCTACAGTCTTATGCACAAATATTCCGATATCAACTGCACATTGGTTGTCTGCTGTCACAATGGAAGACGATAATTGGACACTGTTCTCCAGCAGGTATCAAGGACCGTGTGGAGCAATGGCTGAAGTTATATTAACGGATGTGTTTTGAATTCTAGATTATCCCAAAATGGAATCCGCGAATTCTTCAGTTCTCTAGTTATTAGTCTAGGAATAGGGAGAATGCCAGGTGTCGGTTGGTTGAGTTGAGTTGAGAGATATTTGGGCGGCTCTTAACGAGGTCTAGATGAGGGTGAAATGAGGTGCGAATGGAGCAGCGTCGGAATGCAAGGACGGGGAGAATGGGAGATCCCGGGAAAACCGCCGACCAGCGGCATCGTCCGGCACGATTCACCATTGCGAAAACCCACAAGTGACCCGGCCGGGATTGAACCTGGTTCGCCTTGGTAGGAGGCGAGCAGTCTAACCGCTCAGCTACTGCGGCCACAGGTGTCGTGGTTTCAGTGAAATAAATTCAGCGTTAAATGTAATTAAGTATCATTAGGATAGGTGAATTATCTATGTGTTGCCATTTAGTTAGATAAGCAAAGTTAATCGGAATTCTGCCAAGAAGAACAGTAATTTTCAACATTAACAATATTAGGTAGAGTTTATATGTTGGGATCGGACCACTCTCAATAGAGCCTGACGGGAAGTAAGAGAGTTACTTTTTAAATTTTAACGTGAATATCATTTCAGCCTAAAAAAAATTTGCATTATATATAATTTTGTAATTTAGTTTATTTATTCTTCTCTGGAATACTTATTTTGGGGAAAATGGATGTGAGGGAACTTAAATAGAAATTAATTTCGTTAATATATTGTACACTATTGTTCATTAAATGTAAGTACTTATTAAGTAATACATTAATTTACATTTAAGGAAAAATAAACCTATTACTAATTGTTTTAGAGAAACCTAGTACTAATTGTTTTAGAGAAACCTAGTACTAATTTTTAGAGAAACCTAATACTAATTGTTTTATAGAAACCTAGTACTTATTGTTTTAGAGCCATGCGTGAGATTGATTTACGTTTCGATAAAAGGATATAATTTATGATGAACAAGTACTTTCCGTTAAAACCGCAGTAAGTCATGCATTAAACTCAACCTTTTGATTACGTATGGGGAAGATTGCCCCTTTTTGCCTGTCGTGAAATTTGTTTGCATTGCCACTCGCGAACAAGTAGTAAATAATAAAGAGGGGATGCATAGTTGCAAGCTACGCTTTGCGGTTCCTCGAGGTCACCTGCATCACAATATTCAATTAACCAAATAAAATAAGCATTTCAAACAAATCTGGTCAATATTTCACTATAGCTTTAAAACAATTACAGTATAGTTTCATGTCAATGATATGGTTTTCGGGGAGAAGAAGGGGGGGGGGGGGGTTCTGTAACCGGTTACCTCACCCTGCATTCACCTCTGGAGCAATACCGACTTATGTTAATAGTAACAAGGGGCCTTCTACGCCATTTGCAGAATAGCTGCGGCTGTTATATAGGCTGTTCAAGGTAAAGTGAGCACTTTCGAAATCAACCTTTGAAAAAATTTCACTGCTCATCTTCGTATATTTTTACGGGCACAATGAATAGCATACACCCAGTTAAGTTGGTAACGACCGGAATAAAGTAGTTCTATGCTTTATCGTTGAGTTAAAAGAGTTAGGTTAACATTTGTTATTGCATGATATTATATACATTTATGTCTGTTTTTTAATGAACATAAATTAATGATTAATATAAAGCGTAAAATATTTATTTTTATAATAATTGAACAGCATCACTTGACCAAAGCATGAGTAAAGCGATGAGGCCCATGGCAATGTAAATTTTAGATATTGTGAATGAATATACAGTCTGCATACAAGTGGATCTTAAGCAGGGCTTTCAAAAGTTCTCAGTTTACCGTGAACTACCTTTAGGGTGTATTACGTTGCTACGAGTAGGGGTATTGAAATTTCGGGAAAAGATTTCCATACAAGATACAGTTCAAAGCACTGTAGGGTCGTATTTTTTTATTTTATTTTTTTTTGTTTCACTGAAACATGTTCTAGTTCGTGTTAAATGTTTGCGCACGAATCAAGAAGATACAGGGTCGGTGTTACGGAATCCTGAGTGGCTCAGTCAAACGCGGAAATGATACCAGCAGCCAATGGAGTTATAACAACCGCCGAGGTGTACATATAGTATTGAAGTCTACTGTGTGCTCCGATTTTTTCGCAAAAAATCAGCGGCCCGAGCTATGAGTAATATGTTTGAAAATCGTGATTTTATTTACATTTTGTTTCACGAGTTAAAACTGGGCATGCAATGGCAAAAACATCGTAATGTCGTGACCGTTTGAAAAATGTTGTTCTGGCGACCAAAAGTTCCGAGAGAAAAGGGGACACCGGTAAAGGTGGATGCAATTTTTAAATGTAGGGCCTGCGTATGGAGGCAGGAATCCCCATCAGGAAACTTGCTCAACTGTTCAGCTATCCTGTTGAACATTTCTGACCTTCTACAGTAAATAAATAAACAATGAACTTGGTACCATATTAACTGACGGAACACCATCAACAGTAGCAGCTCGACATGCGCAATAACTTGTTAGTTATTCACGACAGTAAACTTCTGCTCAATAATTTTGTGACAAGTGATTTGTGGATTCCTGTACGACAGTCGCAAGTGAAGCGAGCAGCCGCTGGACTTAATCCGAACACCTCCCAAAGTGAGGGTTGTCGCGGTACAAGGTTTCCCTGTTAGTATGGTGGACAGAAAAGGGTAGAGGTTCTTCCTTCCTGGTCAAACCATTGCCTTTATCATATATTGTGCATAAACCGACGATATACAACGTTAGGTGTTTGTAAAGTAGGTATCGGTCAATATAAAAGAGTCCTCTGATCTTGGCAGTAACAAAAAACTTCAAGTGGCAAACATTACGAATCCGAAGCTGAATGACTTCAGGTAAGAAGATATCCCGCACTTCCCATACTCGCAGACTTGGCACCACTAGTCAGCAATGTGTTCACACACCTAAATCACTTACTGAAGAACACGGCTTTTTAGAAACAAGAATAGTGCAAAACGTGGCTTCCAGTATTTCCTTATCTCTCAGGTACCACGTTTCTTCGGGGCCGAAGTTATCGTCGGTAGAATATCCAAAGAAGTGTTAAATTCTTCACAAATCTCACTAACTTTGCGAGGTTCGAAAACGGCTATTTATTTCTGAAGAACATAGCATTTCGATTTAAAAAATTTGTCGTACTCCAATGTTCACAAGAAAGCTAATCTTACATGTCGGTTATAGCTGTAAGTCTTGGTACAGATACTGGGTTGTAAAAATGCAATTACTTCAAAGGAGATCAAATGTGTTAATGTAGTGTTAGTCTAATGTACCTTATACAACAACGTGAGTATCATGAGTTCGACATACGGCTCGAACTCTCGACCTGGCATGCAGATGTTCAGACCTGCTATCAATCACACTTATGTGGCGGATGTCTTGTTAAGAGAACGAAATCGTAGCCACTTTGGAGAAATTAATTCCTTTTGCCTTTACTTTCATTTTGTAATGCATACTACGTATGCATAGGTTAATGTATAATTATATTTTCTATGTCTGGAGTGTACCATAAAGCCTGCTTGCTTTTCACTTTCGGGTACAAATATACAGGAATCCATTGAAAGGAATCGAAATTGTTTATTCATCTCTGTTGATCACAAATGAGAAAATGATTGTTGCAAACTACTAACATCAGAATTTCTGACTTCAAGTGCTCTGCTTTTGCAGTAAAGTTATAATGAGGTTCACGGGTTAAAAGTAGATTACACAAGATGGCATCTTGATCTCCTCTCAAATGCTTCTGAACAGTTAAACTACAGTGTGGAGCAATGACGAGGAGACTAGCAGGAGTGGTGACATTTTTGTTCAGTTTCCTTAGGCAATCGCCACACTTAATAAGGGATAAATTAAGTTTGTTACCAAAAATCGCCATTACCAACGTGTAGAAATCCGGAATATAGATCCGCTGAGAGTGGAACACAGATCACCGATGTTAGATACCAGCGTGCTAACTGCACGGCAACCGTTCTAATGTACCGTGAAGTTGGGTGAAATTAATCACATGTAAATGCTCTGTAAATATTATTATCAGATATGCTACCTGACCTAAACATGTACATTAAACTGTCATGTTTTATCGATCTCACCCCTGTTGATCATTTTTTCCGCTCCTATGTACCTGGCCTTAACATATGTGATCATGTTATGATTATGGCATGATTGGACTGTGTTCATTGCCAAGCATGAGACTAAATAAAAATCGCGCACGCACGGAATTCAGCAAGATCCTTCGTTTTTTGTCTTGCTGAGTTCTGTGTGTGTGCGATTTTTATTTAGTCTTATGGTAGGCGATGAGCACAGTCCAATCATACAGTCTTCTGTTTCATATAACTTCAGTAAATTTTGACAGTTCTCGAAAAGAAGTGCGGCCATGATGCATCCCTCCGCCACAGCTGTTCTTTCGGTGAAGAAAATGATCTTTGTAAACAAACTACGAATCCAATGGCAAACATTGAAAGACTGGCAGTTTAAGTCCAGTAATTAGGCTACTATAGTTGGTTGCCATTCCCAACTGCTTTATTTCTGTTATGATCACATAATATACCAGTTAGGGTTGGTTTATTTTATTGGTGGGGTGGGGAACTATAGTTTAACGTATTTCGTGGGACGATGCATTTTTGTGGTTCTTCTTATAAGAGAGTGGCGAGTGGAACTCGCATTATTTTGATGGTGCAGTGAAAAGTTTTGTTCGTACGGAAATAGCATTCAATTTACTATCACTCAAAAGTGTTAACTTTATCGAAAGAACTAAATGCTTTAAATATGTCGATATTCGTATCGATGCGAGAAATGCTCAACGGATAAATGGCATTCCATTTTTGGCATTCCATTTTTTTATATAATGAACTAAACTACAAGGGCGCGTATTTAGACCACGTACATTTGAAAACCTCACGCAAGAACAAAACATAATAAGTACGGCACTGTTATTACCGATGTGCGAAATGCACATTGTAAACATGTTAAGCAAATTTAACTTCGGCGTAAAAATCATTAGGGTTTCAATGTAATAAAATTCCAAATACATTTCAAATATTCTAACAACAATTAATTCCTAAAAACGTGCCGAACTTTGGATGAATAATTCACTAAAATCGCTTGTCGGCTACTGATACGAAATAATGTATTTGCTGATTTATGCGAATAACAAAACACTTGAACTATTTCTGAAACCAACAAATTCAAACTTCACAACGTAATTTTTCACTCGCGCTTCACTGTGGTCACAGAATATGGCGGACCACAGTACAAAACAAACTATTTTACAAAGCGGCAGACACGTGTCGATAATTCATTTCACTGAGGAGACTGTTCTAAAAAGGCACCTACGACGAACTACACCTAATGAAATACACAAACACAAAATTAATTAACTGCATATATGATATTCCGACATATATAAGGAATTCTCGCATATATATATATATATATATATATATATATATATATATATAAATTATGATGGAAAAGAACACAATGTCAACAACAGCTTTTCACCGGGCGGGTGGAGACCATAGACAACAGACTCAATGGAGATTGGTGAAGATCTTTCACATAACCGTGATGTTCGTATGTTCTACCATAATATTTATAAATATTTTTAAAACCCTTGCTCCATAACTCAGAAAAATTGTGTATTAGTCTATGAGAGCAATTATCATTAATTTTCCATATTATAATTTTTAATTCCGAGTACTCTTTTCTATTACAATCATCGCAAAGAGTGCCAACATAATAACACAGGAATCCTGCAACAACCATCAGCTGGCACAGTTTTTGGAAATGGGGGCGTTTACTGTTTACATCCTGTGTAGGTTGGTCACACCGTCTGTCAAATTTTATTGAAGTTGTATGAGACAGAGTACGCCATCATAATAACATGAACTCACCATTGCAATTAAACTTCAAAGATAAAATGAGATCATGTGCTGAGCTATTTCACGCCACTTTATGGTAATGTCCTTTAAATCGCTGTCTCCTCGTTGTGGTCTGAACTTCTCACACCATACACAATGAAGACGGGCGCCACCGAGTCTTCTATTTTGCGTAGAAGTGCTGTAGCTGGGTCATGGTTATCTTGCCACTTTGAAATAAACTTTGGAAAAGAAATTTTTTCCTTGTATAGTAGCGCATATTTAACTGTGAGTACTGGTAGGCTTATTTACACAAATGCTGGAAGGAAATGAGAAATTTTAGTTACATGTCTTAGCGCGTTATTAACCCCCTTGATATACATATATTGTCGCGAGTAGGCGTATACTTGTGCACATATGACATGTTGCAAAGCAGGTAAAATCATGGTCGGTGCCTTAGAAGGTATGAAGCTAGCACCAATGCAGACAGAGTCTTTCACTTGGGTAATGCTATTCGCTGCTACTAGAACACCATAATGTTATCATTAGTGGATGCCGGTGCCACTGACCAATATAAATTATTTTCATACATCGTGAACGTTATTAAAGTCCATTCATGGTTACTTCCAACTTTTCTAAAAGCACTGCTAAAGTTCTACCTCTAGGATATTCCTCCGCTTCATGCTAACACAGTTTATCTTAGTCTAAAAAATTACACCAAAGGGAGAGCGCGCCGCAGTCCAGCGCATTCATGTGTAAAATATTTTGCATAGGAACAATTTATTACTATGCATTACCAACATACCTACTCTCTCCCTGTATTTATGTACATTAATTACTAGCTGTTACTCGCTACTCCACCCGCGTGCAATATTCAAACCTTAATTATAATGACAGAGTGCTCTATCGTAATGTATATTGCCTACGAAACTGTTCGTTTTTCTGGGATGAAAAATACCCTATGTGCTAATACAGAATATAATCTACCACTGTACCAAATTTCATACAAATTCGTCGAGCCGTTATGACGTTATTGAGTAACACTCAAACAAACTTTCGCATTTATAATATTATTAGCATAAACTGAATATTATAATGTATAGATGTAATATAAGTAAATTTTCAATTAAAAGAGAGACAAGATATTTTTATGTAACACGAGTATCAAACACTTGTGATACACGACATATTTAGGAAAAAACCAAGCACTTCATACATGGCGGGTGATTTTCCAAACGTTACATTTAAAAAATGGGGAGTGGCTGTGTTGGGGACACGGCCGTTTGTTTTGCGTGAATACGTGTACGTTGACGCGCTCGGACGCCTTGATGTTTATTTTACGTTCTCGGCATCGCTTCACTCGATCATATGGGGTTTTATGGGTATCACTGGATTGCTTTTGAGATGCTCTTTCCAACCGTATAGGATTTCTGTATTTCTACTTGGCTTTCTGACGAGTACAGGCCGGCGTTGTATTAAATTTTCTTAAATTTTTACATTAAACTCATACAGTTTCATCATAACCACGCCACACAAATGTTTTTATACACGCAATCGATAGGTCTTGACCAGAGCTGTCGATTGAAACTCAAACGAGCGTCGTAGCTTCTACTAGTCAAAAGTTTTACTACACTCTAAATCGGAATCAGTAAATATCTACTGATTGCCAGTTGAAACTGCTCCATCCGGAATCAGTAGAAAAAGAAAACTACTATTCTCTTCAGTTAAAACAAAGTCAATAATTGAAACAGTATAAAATCAGTTATTTATAGTTGATTAATTAAAAACAGCAGAATTTAAAAAATCACAATATGGTGTGAAATAAATTAAGTACGTTATTTTTTCGCCAGACAAAAATATAACAAGCATTTTTTTTTTTTTTTTTTTTTTTTTTAATCTGGTTAGGCTCGAACCTCCGCCCAAAATGCAACAGATATTTCAGTCTTAGTTTCTGTTGTCTTACTAACTGCACTACTTTGCCACTGTGATAGTAACTCTTGTGTTTTTCATAGTAACATTAACATACTATGGTAAACGGCTGTGGACTTCTTCATGTGGCCGAAATATACCCATATTCTGAGCACGTGCGTGTCTTTGTTAGGTTTGTAAGTCAATCTAAGTTAAGATCCGTTCAGATTTTGTGCTATAAAATATATAGTCGTTTCAATTAACGAGTTGGTCGCTGTTTTCTTGTATCCGCCATTTCAAAACGCAACGATATTCTACAGAATGAAACTGTTATTTTGAAGTGACAGACTGACTACTAATAATTGTGCTAATTCGACAGTGGAATGTCAGAACGATTGATTCTCTCATAAAAATCTGTCATTATCTTATTATTTGATTAGTCAACTTGCAGAAAACGAAAATTTTGTCGGTGAAAATCGCGCGTATCTTACTGAATCGTCTCACTGTCGAATTAGCGAAATGATTACTGATCAATCTGTCACTAAAATAGTACTTTAAATCTGTATTGTCTCATTGCATTTTAAAATGGCGGATACTAGTGAACATCGATAACCTCGTAAATTGAAACCGCTAATGTTCTTTTAAGGCAAAAAAAAAAAAAAATTAACTTAGATAGACTTTTGAAACTTGCAAAGATATGCACGTGCGCAGAATATGTATATATTTATACAGCGTAAAGAACTTTCACATCATGAAACAAACAGCAGTTTGCGATTGTAATTTTTTATTATTTAATACCCATAATACAAACACTCGTTACACATAGGTCAAGTAGGGCATGGGTAATATGGCTGACCATGAAAGTTACAGCATGCCTACTTCTTGGGCGGGGGTTCGACCCCAACCACATCCACAAATTATTTTTGTGTATACAAAAATGTTTATTTTGCGACAAAAGCAATCGTACTTACTAATCTGACATATGAATGCCGCTCTTTTTATTACCAAGAAACATATTTATTAGCCAACTATAAATATCTAATTTTCTACTGTTTGAATTTAGTAGATTTCTTTTAACTGACGAATTAGTGGTATTTTTCTACTGATTCCGGATGGAGCAGTTTTAACTGGCAGTCAGTAAATATCTACTGATTCCGATTTTGAGTATACGCGGAAGTTATGAGAAGCGGCTAAACGAATTCAAAAGTGCGCCCCCCCTCCCCCGCCCCCTTTCCACTCACCACACGCGATGCTTCGCAGTCCTCACTCAACGTATCATATTCTTTGATCCTTTGGCAATCGAGTGGTGTAATTGAATTTTGAATGTAGACTATATATTTGGAGCTGCAATGCCAAATTGTATCCTCTGAGTTTGTTATCATCGGCTTTTCTGGATTGCCTCCCCCTATGGTTGCAAATTTAAAGACGTATTCACGTCAAAAGCACGAAGGGACCGCGAATAAAACAAGCAATTCCTAAATGCTTGGCAGACCAAAATTCTCCTCTTTTCTTCTTGCAACATCTGGCACGAAAAAAATGAGTGAGTGAGTGAAGAAATTTTGGCGGCTCTTAACAGCGAGGTCTTGAGAGCCGATGAGGGTGATTGAGGTGAATATGGAGCAGCGGGGGAAACGGGAGGTCCCCGAGAAGGCTCGCCGAACAACGGCATCGTCCGGCACGATTCCCACTTGCTAAAGTCCGGTGACCCAGCCGGGGATTGAGCCCGGTTCTCCTTGGTGGGAGGCTGGCGTGCTAATCGCTCAGGCACCGTGGCCCCGTAAAATGAATGTGTTGCCTAAGGGGTTAAAAGTGTAATGTTTGGTGTGTGGAGGAATGGCAGTGTCGATGCGACTGGCAGTAGCAAGGGCTTACCGCGAGCCAAGGCGAGGCGCCCAGCTCACACGTAGTATATGGACATGACGACGTCGTGGTTGGAGGAGTGCTCCCTCAGCTGCACCGGCTTCACGTCGACGGTGTAGTTGCCCGGGAACCAGCCTGTTTCCCCGTCCCGCAGCCTCTGGCCCTGGTACCAGCCTGCCAACACCACACACACTCACTATCTCACTGCTGGCATTCGCACACACACCACCATCGTGGTTCGAAACTCGATCCGAGCTCGGATCGAAGATCGAAACAGAAAACTTTTGCACCATTTGAGTTCAGTGCTGGACTGGAGATCGAGATGAAGTTAATTTCGAACCACCGAAATTGGCGGTTCGAAATCTCGATCCGAGATCAGCAGCAATCGTCGACAAATGTAATTTGAAAATAGGCCAACAGATAGAACTACGTTCGATTGTTTTCTTGGGAAATTAAAACAACTTTGTACGCACTTGAATATTATTCAGTAAAATTCGTACAACAATAATTCACTTAAACAGATAAACCATAGCACATCTGGTTCTACCTATAGTGAAAAATACGCCTACTTCCATGACGTCATATATTAGGAACCAATAGCAAAATTTTTCTCATATTTAATATCGATCTCTCACTTTGGAACCAAGATCAACGAATTGGAGATCCACAACCATGAAATTTCGTTGGTGCAACACCTTTACTTTGGAACCAAAATCAAACTGGCTCCTGGTTCGGAACTAAAATCATTCGATCTCGAATCAGGGAAGACGGTGGTGCAACCAGGTATAAGACTCATTCTACTTAGGTTGGGAACAAAACGAGTTTCCTTAAGTGTGAGCTTGGGATAGGGAACATTTACGCCGCTACGTGCGCAGTGTTCCAATGAGGTCACTTTTAAATACAATTCTAATCTACACAAATAATAACACAAAATGACTTTACTTAGTTACAAAGTTATTTGATTTGATTTATGTTTATTGCAATTATCCTGTTTTTAACGTAAAAATAGAGAAACATCTGGCACACATGCTAGCACTTAGCTAGTGGCGAAAAGTTTTAGTTTTAAAACTAAAAACTTTGAGCTTCCCAACCTGAGTAGAATAAACCTCCCTTATCATGCAGCGACCCAAGTGAGCAAGATACCAGCAGTCAGAAACGTGCCGAGACTATGGCAAGATACCAGCAGTCAGAAACGTGCCGAGACTATGGTGAGCAGTTATTTTAATACATGAAGTAGGACACTTAACATAAGAAATGAGATTTACTACATAAAGGTTGTCGTTAACTTTCAAGCATGACAGTAATGTAAACACAAGCCAATGTGCATTATAATTCAGAATCGTATACCCGAAAAAGCATCTGGATGTAAATTTAAATCATTACTAATATTTAATTGTAAGTTGACAGACACAAATATAAATATTTAATACATATGTTTCTGTGAAATACATTTTTCATTTGAATGAATGGCACTCATCAAATGGGGGGGGGGGGGGTTGCATCCCCCCTACTGGATACACCCCTAGTAAGAAGAGATGTCCTCTGTCGCTGTGGAGTATAAGCAAGAATAAGGATCCATTAACCACACCCGAGCTCTAAAGGCAGTCACAGAAGGCAATGGTTGATGTTGCTGCAGTTGGCAACCCTTCGTCAAGCTAATAACGGAAAGCTCTTCGCAATATGGCGGCCATGTAAGCAGCTCATTGATGGAATAGCAAAAACTTCTGAATAATGTTCGGGTCCTCCAGAACTACAGATATTTGTTTCGGCAAATAAACATTTAACGTTTTGACAAAAAAGAAAAGTAGTGTTTGAATGTGGAAAAGATAGGGAGAAATAGGAAACGGTTTGGTTAGACTTATTAAGGTGAGTTCACACATTTGCAGATAACTCCAAGCGGATTTCAATTACGCCTATTCACATATCACCAAAATTTTGCGTTATCTGTGCACACATAACTTCCATTCATTTAACAAAATTAGCATATCGTGATCTGCAACCGTAGCGGAAATTTTGGTGGTGTCCATGATAGGTGGATTGCCTGTATATACATATTCAAACGCCTACACACTGGTCGCAACTTTAACTTTTCAATATGATATCAACACCATTTCCTTCCGTGCCGGACAATGCCGTTGGTCGGCGGGTTTTCTCGGGGATCTCCCGTTTTCCCCGCCCCTCCATATTCACTTCAATTACCCTGTCGTGAAGGAGGTTGGGACGCCAAGAACGCCGGCCAGGACAGCGTCCAGGGGCAGCCGAGCGCGGAGTTGTTTGGAAAACAGGGTGGCACGATGTATGGCGGCCAGGGACGCCCCATGATATATAAGCCCCCCCCCCTAGCCCGCCATTCCGTCCAGTGACTGTGTGCAGGTCACCGAGAGCTGCGATCGACGCCAACTGGTGGTAACACGACGACGCTGCAAGGTCGGCGTGGCTTGTGTCGTTCGAGTTACCGTAGATCGTCTGCGCCAGCTAAACCAGTGGTAAGCAAAGACTGAGTCGGTGCATAGGGGACCGTCGCGTTAGGTGTAATTATAAAGACTTGTTATCGAGCATTTAATTCAAGTAGAGTCTTGTAAAGTACGGCTTCTAGGCTATTGAGTTAACTGATTTTCTTAGATTGGCGTGAAGGGCATGGGTCAAAGGTTATAACGCAGTAGCGTCTCTAGCTTGTTTAATTCCTGACAATTTAATGTAAAGATATTTGTGCAATAAAGAGACGGGTTGTTGAGTTATATTTCAGATCTTTCTCTACATCTAAACTACGTTACCCCATGTTAACCTATCTTGTCTGCCCGATCCTGTAGTCAGGATGGACCAGAACAACCCTCATCGTCTCTCCAGACCTCGCTGTTAAGAGCCACCTAAATCTCTTCACTCACTTTCCTTCCGGACCCATTTGTACTACAGAATATTTTCTCTTAACAGCAATGCTAATCGGTTCCGGTCGGAGCTGACGGCAGAGTGCCGAGCCAGGTCGAGTCTATCCATTGTAGTGCACGGGCTGTCATTTAATAACATGCATTTTTAAATTTTGTGAAAGGTCCGTTCTGAGTTGATCCGGTACAAGCGAAACAAGGACACTCCCTGCTTTACTTGTATCGTGAGATGTCAACTGACTGACGTGTGAGCGAGTCGCCGCCGATATATCATACGTGCTGTCATGAGACCACGATCCGAAGATCCCATAACTCGTTAAGTGTGTTTGCAAATCTAGTTGCAGCATCACAGACTTGGGTAAAATCACTGAGTTGGCGGCGCGCTCTCGTGTTTGTGTTTCAGTTGTGCTCCCGGCCCCTTCATTATAACTATCAAGGGTAATGATGCATGAAAGCAGTATATTTACCCGATTTTCGATATAAGTCGTTTTCCAAAGGGTTTATCGAGATTTTTGGCTGGACAAGACTTAAATAATAATTCTCAAGACTTTTTTACGTTGTTAGATTTTCACTGCTTTTATTATTTTCGGAACACTGATGGAAGAAAAGAGGGGATTTTATTCTTATCTTCAAACATATCTCCGAGAGTAATGAATTCAGAGAATTTTTAACCATGTAATAAGGTGTTCAGAATTGTTATTTACGTCTTGTCGAAACAAAAATTTCAAAGAATTCTCTGTAAAACAAATTGTGGCAAAAGTTATATAAATATACCATTTTCGTGCACCATTCACCTTAACCACTGTTGCTGTCTTAGTACATTTACGTGTCTCCCGACTGGCGTGATGTATGTAGAACATGCTGTGGTGTTGTTTGCAAGTGGCTAGCTAAACTCGAGTGTAGTAAGTCGGTGAGTCCCTTCAACCGGAGTCGCTGCTCACGGACACCCCAGCTTGCTCATCATCAGCTCTTACGGTACTGCAAGTCAGGGTACGGCTTCGCTCTTGTTCTCCGGTCATTTCATCGTGTTCGTTTATGAGAGTAGTTGCATGTATTAGTACACTTTTATGGTACACTATGTACCAGGACTGACGCCAGCCCTGGTCAAACTTAGTGTTAACCAGTGTAGATGGCGTGAGTAGGCAGTACGACTGAAAGACGACTATGTAGTCGGAGTAAGTGCGCAGACATCGACCTTTTCCGTTCCGAGACGAGCTGACAGGAGCCCAGCCGAACCAGTGCGCGCCCTACTTTCAAGTTTGGCGATCGCCGACTGCGCGACTGCTCCTTGTGAAGTCTCGTGCGGGTTAATGAAGGCTGTTCGTGGTAAAGTGAGCACTTCTAAATTAAATCTTAGAACATAATTACTGCCCCTTATAGGCTGCTCACGGTAAAATGAGCACTTTTGAAAGCTCTGCTTAAGACCTACTTGTATACACGTCGTGTATTCCTCCGCCTTATGTAAAATTAACATTGTCATGGGCCTCATCACTTTTTTCATCGGTCGGTTAAATGAAACTGTGAATTTATTAAGACAGTAAATACTTAACAAATCTGCTCTTTTTTACCCTTCGATGCATTAAAAACTACAGGAAACGAAAGAAATAATTTCAGTTAACTAGAAATGGTTAACTAAAATTTTTTATTCGACGTTAAGATATGGAACTACTTTCCATCAATCGTTACCAAGTTTACTGGGCGAATGTCACTCAGTGTGCCCATTAAAATATATGCATGCAGGAGCAGTGACTTTTGTCTAACATTCGATTAAAGTGCTCACTTTATCGTGAACGGCCTTTAACAGCGTGTACACTACTGTAAACTCACTGCCGTGAGAGCTCTTAGTTGAGTTTGCAGCGAATTAAGTAAAATAGTTCCAAGTTCCGGCGTAGTGCGAGTATTACGAGTCCGAGGTTTGAATGTATAGAAATATGAGTACGAAATGAAATATTAGTAAAAAATTTATGTTCCTAACAATGTCCCTTTTTAACTCATCTGACGCATGGAAAAAGTGATCAGGCTAAAGACAATGTAAATTTCACATATCGCGAAAAAGTACACCAAGAGTAGAAAAGAAGATCATACGCAAGTCTTTCAAAAGTTTAGTTAAGTTGAAAATTTTGGGCGGCTCTTAATAACGAGATCTTGAGAGCTGATGAGGGTGAAACTGAGATGAAAATGGAGCAGCGCCGGAATGGATGGACGGAGGAAGCGGGAGATCCCCAAGAATACCCGCCTGCCAGCGGCATCGTCCGGCACGATTCTTTCAACAGTGCTCAGTTTACCGTGAACAGCCTATATCAGATTGCACGACAGCTGACTGCAAACAGTGAATTGCCGACTGGTCGTTCTGGTGGGGTCATAAAAGAGCAAGGTGTCGAAATCTGCTAAGGAGGAGAGTTGGACACCATCTTGTATTTACATATTTTTGCCATTATTTAAATTTCAGATTAATTTTGGAAAATGTAACTTTGTTAGGGCATAGAAAATTATAGAATTATATTTTAGAGAAAATAATCATTTGATTTCTTGTACTACTATTGTTTCTACAGCCATTCTCATAAGGCGATCAACAATTAAATCCCATTTATTCCACATGGTAAACATGTAAACATACTACATTGATATTACAGTAATTCGATTATCTGAGTACTTCACTATGGCTTGTCGAAGAATAAATTTCAATGAAGAATGCTGAATACATTTTATGACTCAAAGACTGGTGACGTCACATTGGTTTCTAAGTGTACAAGAACACTGTGCCAGCAGTGAGAGCGAGGTTAAGTGGCGGGGCGAGCACTCACCGTCGGCGGATCTAGTGAAGACAGTGATGATGTCGGAGACCTGGAGGGACAGCTCGTCGGGCTGCTCGGCGATGTAGGCCCACTTGACGACCACCTGGGGACACTCGGAGGAATCCTTGCCGAGCTGCTGTGGAGGATGCAGCGCCTCGGTCCACCTCTGACGTTCCGACTCACACGCGAAGTACAGTAACTGTGGCAACACACATCCTTCACACTGTACAGTACACCTACGAGTGCCGCTATATCTCTGTCAACAGTCAGCTATAGTGAGGGGCTGCGGTATTTCACAACAAGATTTCGAGACAAGATACAGTTCAAAACACTCTAGGGTCGTCCAGCATTTTTGATTGGCTGAAACATGTTCTGGTCCATGTTAACTGTTTGAGCACGAATCACGAATTCTCAGTGTCATAGTTATGTAAACCTAAGTAGCTAGGTCAAATGCGGAAATGGCACCCGCAGCCAGTGGAGAAATGACAACTGCTGAGGTGTATATATACACTGTAAAAAATAAGTGTAAATTTACACATACAGATTTTTGATCATTTTTCATTTTGTACGTGCAATTTGTAAGAACAACTACAATAACTGTAATTTTACACAAATATTTTAAATAATACAGAGACTACTACATGTCTGGTGAAAACACACGAATGTATGGCTTAATAAACACTATGTTGGTGTTAATTTACATATTTTACATACACCACTCTCTGTATTAAAACTACAAGTTATGTATTTTCACTGCTACATATTCGTTGTATGAACCCTAATAGTTGTGAATTTTTACTGCTACAAGGTCGTGGTATGAACACTGATAGTTGTGTATTTTTACTGCTACATAATTATTGTATGAACACTCAAAGTAGTGTATATTTAATGCTACATGGTCGTTTTATGAACACCCAATGACAGTATAGTTGTATATCTTCAATTGTGTAATTTTACAATGACAGTGTGTGTGTAAAATTGCATTACATTCCGGAGTATCTTTGAGTGTATAGTTACACATACATGTTTTCAATAGTTTTACTTTTTTATGTGTAATTTTCTAAAACGACTAGAGTATTTGTACTTTTACAATAATAATGTTTCAATAAATTCAAATATAACTTCAAGTATTTCTTTGAAACATGCGATCTAGCACTGCTAAAAAAGAAGCTAAATGGGATTGGTCGCAGGAATGTGAAACTGCCTTTAACGAACTAAAGGAGTGGCACTTTAAGGAACATATGTTGTAGCATCCAGTACGAGGTCGCCCATGTTGGTTGTATACTGACACATCGGGTTATGCACTGGGTGCTCGACTCGCACAGCTTAATGAAGCAGACGAAGAACTTACATTAGCCAGGGCTAGTTGTTCATTAAACAGTGACGAAAGAAACTACACCACTACTGAGAGAGAAACTTTATCAATAATCTATACCTTGCAGAAGTTAAGGGATTAATTGCTTGGTGAAGTGATACATCTGTTTACTGACCGCCAATCACTGACCTTCCTCAAGGCGGGAAATATACTGGGAAGTCGCATGACTAGATGGGCACTTTGATTCAAGAGTTTAATATACAAATAAAACACATTAGAGGTCTTTGCAATATTGAAGCCGATGTCTTAAACCGAGTACCGTTTGAGAGGTTGACTGAATCCGAACCAACTGAGATTGCCATGCCCAGGGAACTGAGAGTTCTAGCAGCATTGACTAAGACAAACATTATACTGAATGACGTAATACCACAAGTGTTGGAACTTCAGAAGAATCAGACAACATGTACCAAAATACGTAACAAGTTGTTAGCGGCCAAACCAGAAGATTCAAGGGTGTCGTTGTACTGTATCATCTGGACTACTGCATGTTCGAATCGGTAAACACAGTCCACTGGAAAGCGAGGAGAAAGTGATACTCCCAGCGGAGCTCCAAGTGGAAGTAATCTTGACAGAACGCCGACTTATGAAATATTACGAAGCACGCAAGTGTTATCAGTAACTTCGTCGTGAATCTTGTTGGCCCTCAATGAGCCGCACTATCTGTCAGGTACTATGCTTCTGTGAAATTTTCCAGAAGTTTAAGAATTCCGAAAAAACATTTGCAGGGCATGCTGCAACAAGTACTACCATAATTTCCATTGGGCTTGGTAGCAGCAGATTTTTTCGACCCCTTCCTCAGTTCGTATCAGGAACGAAATACGTGCTTATATTCTTAGACGTATTCACTAAATACGTAAAATTATTTACATTAGTGAACGCAACAACTAATGCCGCACTACACAAGAATAAGAATTGTGTGCAATAATTGGGTAAACCGACAACAATCTTAACAGAAGAAGGGACTCAGTTTACTTCTGAAGTTTAGTCGACTGTGTTGACTAAGATGGGCATCAAATGTAGCAGTATATCTGTGAGCAGTCGAATCCAAACCAGCGATTCATGCGTGAGGTCACGCGCATGCTACGTATTCTTTGTCACTCAAAACAAAAAAGAGGTAGAGGAACTATTTGCCTGCAATTGATTACTTGCATAATAACGTCGTACATAAGTCAACTGCCCAAACGCCTAATGAAGTGTTAAAGGGCACATTATCAACGCTACCGTTTCCCTGTTTTGCGGAATCCTGGATAATCTAATCAAGAGTCGAATCGAAATGGAGATGGCGCTATTAGATGGCATTCGAGCACTGGCCAAGCAGCGATTAATCCAGGCGTGTGAAGATGGGAAACGACTTTGCAAGTTAGTAAGGGAGCATGGTTTACGCCCGGGTGACTTAGTGCTATCATACGGGCATTTCCGTGGATACAGTAGTGCGCTGTGGAAGACGCAAGCAGAGAGGTGTACGTAGGAAGTAGTGTGGGGGCGTTACCTTGGAGACCTTCTTTTGGCGGTGGTTAACGAGCAACGTGAGCAACATGCAGAAGCCTGAGCTGAGTCTGTCAGGCAGGTGTAGCGTTCCCTCAGTGTTCATGATCCTCACGTCCTCTCTGCTGCAGTAGTCCATCACCAGGAACCTCCCCGTGTGCTGCGGGAACAACCTGCACCAGCACACGCCACCCTCACTCTCGCATCTACGCTACACTACACTACGCTACACTACACTACACTACCCTCTGGATAATGACAATTTGTAATTTTACGAGACGAGATAAATCCTTGGAGACACAGTTGCCAAGAAATTCCTTTGCAAAACTACAAATAGTTTCCTTGTAAATTCTGCAAAACACATCTACGTAATATTACAAATTATAGCCTCGTACTAAAACTTACAGTGTTGAAAAGTGCATATAATGTTTTTTCTAGAAAACAAATGCGATGAATTGATAAAAGGGAATATCTTTAAAAAATACATTTTTCAAAATATATATTACGAAAAAAAAGGTTTCCACTTTGTTAGCACCAAGACTAGAAGCCACACCCACCATATCACTATCCTGCAGCATTAACCACTAGACCAAGCCGACTTATGTATTTAGTGCTTATTTTGTATTAAATCTAATGCCAAGCGCTTACAAAATGTCGAGGTTTTAAGCATTTTACTTCATTCAAACTTGCAATACATTTCTTTTTGTACGCAACCTATACTTTACATCACGCAGAAATTCTTCATTTTCGTGTCATAATTTCATTTCCAGAGAAATTATTCAGCATTTCTGACTACATAACATTTATTGTTAAATATGTTTGTATATAATTTCACTACGTGTTATTTGGTGTATCTATTCATGGTTTTCTTCACACTTTTTGAACTAAACATTTGGAAAATCCCCCCTAGGATAACGTGTTTTGTTATTTACTAAATATGCCAGGAATCACAAGCGTTTAATACTTCTGTTAACCTGACAGTAGTCTACCTTAGGTTTTGTTCTATTGAACGTTTGCTTATATTTTATTTATAAATAATATTTCATTTATTATTAATATGAATATAACCAGTGAATAAAACACGTGTTTGTTAACCCTAGTGAGAAAAAGTTCCATGCAAAATTTAATTACACTGACTGCGCATGAATACGGTGTGTTGTCCCTTTGATAAAATTTTGTAGACTTGTCTGAGATGTGTTTGTACTTGGCGGAGGAATATCCTGGAAGTAGAACTTTAGCAGGGTTTCATGAAAGTTGGGAGTAACCGTGAATGAACTGTAGTCAGTAATATATTTTTTTTACATTATTATAATTGTTACGAAATTTTACGTCGATAGTTAGGATTGTACGTCTGCGCTGCATTGTAAGACAAATAGCTAAAATGCTTCAGTGACTTATTTTAAAACTGTACTGTACAAAAACTTAAATCAGCAGGAAATAAAAGAATTTTGTTAGTGGGTGACGACGAGCCATAAGACTAAAATATATACAATTAACGAGTATTTCCTACTTCCTTTTCTGAAATCCTGCTGAATTTATACTTTCATGCTATGCCTCCTCCTCATGTAAACACAAACGGGATAACGCCCTTCACGTGTGTGCATTCAGTTAAACAATATTAAAATTTATAAAAAAAATATATGTAAATATAAAAGCCCAGATTCACCGAAAATATGCTACTTTAATGTTAACAGAAGTATCAAACACTTAAAAAATTGTAATTTTTTACTCAGTAGGCCAGGTTGTTTGCAATTTTACAAATGTTTGTTACAGTACAACAATTTTCTAGTATAATTACTCGTTTGTAAAGCTACAAGAGCTGTGTTTGTAACAGACCTCAAGAAACGTTTATAATATTCTGACAAGGGACAGCGGTGGTGTAGTGGTTAGACTACTCGCCTTCCACCAAGGCGAACTGGGCTCGATTCCCTGCGGGGTCGCTTCCGGAATTTAGAAGGTCGGAATCTTGCCGGACAAATGCCGCTGGTCGACGGGTTTCCACGGGGATCTCCTGTTTCCCTCGCCCTTGCATTCCGGCGCTGCTCCATGCTCATCTCTTTCCTCCCACATCGGCCTTCAAGACCTCGATGTTAAGAGCCGCCCAAATCTCTTCTCCCACTCACTCACTCCCTCCTACTATACTCACACATATCTTCGAGCTCGAGCAAAATTGCGGACACTCAAGAAAGTAAAACCGAATATAGCAGTTTGTGCAAACGCTAGGTGTAATGTAAAGTGTAATTACGTGAAAAAATAAATGTGTTGCTAGGTTGAATAACGAAAAACACTTAAAACAGCTTAAATAATAATAATAATAAAACGACCATATTAAAAACATGTAACTCTTAATGTTAATATTTGATAAATATACAGAATTCTTAAAATGAAATTAATGCGTTCTTCTTAACCGAATAAATTCACTAGTATTTTGTAGGTATCTATTGTTAGATTAGTACAAAAATAATTGTAATACTCGTAAGTCAAATTGGTCATGGGGTTGATGACGTGCTATAAAAATGTAAGGGATTAGGGCTCCAGTCCTGATGCTGGCAATGTGTAACAATTATTGTTTGTGAATTATATTTTGAAATAATTTTTTCCTTTTCTCTGATATTAGTTAATCGCATTTGTTTTCTACAAGAAGAAATACTGGTATGTCCGCCCGCGTCTCAGTAATGTCTGTAATAAATACAAGCATATCATTATTTGTAAATATTACAAATATGCGTTTTGCAATTTCCCAAGAAAACTGTTTGTAGTTGTACAAAGTATTTTCTTTGTAACTGAGTTTCGAGGATTTTTCTTTTAGAAGTATAAAAAAAAATTTTCAGTGACTGCTTGTGATGTCCGGCATATTTAAGAAGCAACTTAAACACCATAAATTATTTTTTTTCGTCGGTTTTATTCAGTGGCGTGTAGTGGGGTTTTTTTTTACAGCAATTTCTACTAACAAACGCAACTTCCAACTTTGCTTACCCTCCACATGTATATACTGTTTTATAATACCTAACATTAGTTATAAAAACGGAAACGAAATGAATGTAATAATAATCAAACGAAATATTATTTAGAGAGTATATTACATATTATAAGAAAACTCCCGTTTTCCCGAACACTTACTTCCACTTTCCAAGGAAAAATGTAGGACTGGAGGACGCAAACAGAACGACTGGTTACCCTGCAGAAGGAACGCAAGCAACAACACGCCACACCTTGAACGAGTTCGATTCATCGCTTATCGCTCCCATTTGTGGAAATAAATACTAGATAGCAGCACTATACGTGTGCAGTACGAGAGTTACGGAAACTCTGTTTCTCGAATCGGAAACTGGAAACTCAGAGTTAAATGCGTCTATAAAGTTAAGGCGAAAACTATAAGGGTCAAACATTTCCAAAATGTATAGGGTAAGCATTGCTGACCTTGCGTCTATGGAGTACACACCAATGGGTTTTAGAATTTCAATAAAAGTCGTGTGGAAGAATTTTCGAATGTCTGCTGGGATAGGAGTATGCTGGGGTGTGAGATGAAGAGAGTGAGGAGGGTGAAAGGTGAGGTCATCCTCTTTGCGAGCTGAGATGTCGTTGAGTGAGGGTGACCTTGGCTGCTCGTTGACGGGTGCGCGTGGCCAGGTGCTGTGTAGAGCGAGCTCTTCAAGCCGCGCTCGAACTTGAGTTGCTGGCTGAGCGACAGCAGCTCCTCCATCCGCTCGACAGCTCTCACAGCCTCGTTGCACTCGTGCACGACCTGCCGCCACCACCCACACATCACCTCCACACTCTGCCCCGTCTTACAACTAAAGACTCTTCACCTTCAAGTAAGCACTTTTTGAAATCAACCCTAGAAAAAAGTCACCGCCCCTGCCTGCGTACATTTTAACGTGTGCACTTAGTAAGATGCGTCCAGGAAAGTTGGCAACAATCGATGAAAAGTAGTTCCGTATCTTACCGTCTATTATAGGCTGTTCACGATGAAGTGAGCACTTTTGACGTCCTAGTTACCTTTTCCTTTCAGATATCTTTTAACCTGTAACCAACTTTTTCTTAAATAAATATTGCTATACAAGTAATAAACACAGTGTGTATATTCCACCCTACTCTGAAGTTAACGTCTAAGGCCAAAATTAAATATATTTATTGACTAATATCCCAAACGAGAGGGCTTTCAATAGTGCTCACTTTGCCATGAACGGTCCATAGAAAGTGTTATGTAGCCATTTGTGATAATTTCAATTATTTCTTCCGCTTCTGGGTTTTTTTTTTACTGCTTCGGAATGTAAAAATGACGAGATTTGTAAAATAATTATTTTTCTAATAATTTCAGAATTTCGCTTCACCGACGCATGAATAAAGTGAGATGCCCATGGCAATAATAATTTTACATACATTTTACCGTGAACAGGCTATTCCACTTTTCCTTAACAAAACGATCATGTCATGAAGCTATTTTGGTTAAGCAACAATTTTACATCATTTTTTTTTTTTTGTTAATTGGAAATGTATACGGCCCTCTATTTTTTTCGAGATCAATTATTGTCTATTTTAAGACTTCATATACTTTTAATTTTACAATCATGATAACACCAAAATAATAGCAGTATGGCGTGCTAGACGGTTCCGACTAAACCTTACAAAATGCCAAATACAAATGACGAAAAACAAAGCTCGAAATGAATTCGAACACGCCCTAACGTTTCTTCTACTCGTGTTAGGAACAAACCGAGATTCCTTATGGGAGAGTTTGGTATAGGGAAAATTCCCGCCGCTAGGTGCGCAGTGTTCCAAAAGGTAACTTTTAATTACATTTTTAAGCTACGTGAGTAATAATAGAGAAATATTTTATTTAGTTACGAAGTTTTTTTTACATTTGATTTATAATTATTGCAATTAATCGGGATCGGGCCCACGGAAACCGCTGGCTGAGCCACCATAAGTGAAGCAGGTAACCGTACGAATTAGTATTTATGGTGTAATGTCGTCTGGAAATTTCGGCAGGTGCTCGCTCGCACATCCCGACATGTAGTAGCAATTATGGTGAAAGTACGACTTGAAACTTAAGACTTAAGACGCAATACTTAAGACCTAAGTGGTAAGGCCAACGAAAAGCCGAACTGCCCTTAGGGGAGTCAAATATCCCCAAACAACATTTGCGGCCATTGAATAACTGAAAAAACCCCCTTCCTTTGTGGTAGGAGGGGGGAGGAGGCAATTGTCCCACATCATGCTTAGACCGTCCCTTGCCTACTATAATTTGCCTACACTGGCTTCGCCATAAAGAAGCTCAAAAACGTGAAATATGGGACGCACTACAATTCCACAAAATGGGAAATATACCCAAATATAGTAGGACAATATGGGAAAGTAGCCGAAAAAAACGCGAGACACCGATGCCAGCGCTCCTAGCGGTGTGAACTGTTCGTACGATAATACGCTGTGCATTGAATGGGTAGTTTTAAGTATTTTGGATGCGTTTTAATTCAAATTTTTTTGCTAGAGTGGTTATTTATTATGGCAGGAAAGATTTGTGTAGTTTTTGGCTACAATAATTACAACGTTGCGAAATACATCAAGTCCTTTTTAAGATTTTCAAAGGATGCAAGTCGGTAAGTACACGAGCTGTCGTGGATAACATTTCCCATTCGTGTATTTATTGCAAATTCCATTCACACAAACCTTAATTTACTTAAATTCTGTTTTGTTGTTTCCTAGGTGCAAGCAATGGGTGCAGAAATGTAAGTGCAGGCCTGGATGTAATGAAGGAAAAAGGGACTGGTGGTTTATACCTACATGAGAATGGTGTGTTCCAACCTTTACGGAAAAGAGGATTTTCGCAACCCAAATTTGCTTCCACAAGACCACGAACGAAGTCACTTGAGTGTCGTAGCTGCTATTTCTAATCTTATACACTGACGGACCTTACGAAGTCTGTTGCAACTGGATGCTGAACGCGGAGCTGAGGCGTCATGGCAGCCATCTTGGATTTCCCCAATTTTTCTTCCAAATTTCCCGAATATCCCTCAAAATCAGCAAAATTTCACGCAAAAAATGTGCTTAACACAATGTGGTTGGCGCTTGCACAAGACTGCAGAATGCGACAAAAGTTGTGCAACAGCCAGCCACATGTTTTACAATTACCTCACGCTCTGTCATTCCATGCCAGATCCATCCAACATGTCTCAAGAATGTTCGACTTCATCGTCCTGTCAAGCAACTTCATTCTCCACCTTGTCATAAGCATATATTCTACGACCTATTTCTAGTATGCATATGCTAAGGATGCCTATATCAATCACACGCCCATATAAGTTTAAGTTGAAATTGGTTTTGAAGTTTCGTAGATAAAAAATTCTGAGCTAAAGTGTTTTTATGGACGTCACTTTGAAAATATGTGTGTCTTACTCTTATCAGTTTATCAGTTTGCATGGGCTGCCATAGTGCTACTTGATAGCCATATTTGATAGAAATCGTATTATTTAGATATCATGTAATTTTTAATTGTTATGTGATACAAATTTTACAAAATGGCTGAAAAAAAAATATTTCGTGTGGACACATTTTACTTTTATGATATATACAGGCAGCATACAAAATTTCATTGCAGTTAATTACATGGTTTCGACGATATAACATACACAACTAAAATAGCTATATCACCACCATTTCGAAAACAATTGTCTGACATACTTAAAACATATCAGTTAATATTACCTACTGCAGTATTACTTGTTTGCCGTATTTGGTACGAATCGGTGAATTGTTTTCCGTGATATGACATTAAAACTTTATTTATTCGTGTAGCACTATCTTGCAAAATTGAGGACGAAAGAGGTCGGTGTAGACACATTTTATTATATATATACATACCAACAACAAAGCTACGTTGGAATTGATTAAATGCGGTTTCGAAGTATAGCTCGCTATGCTATAATAGCTAGAGGGCCACAATTGTGAAAATAAGTATCTGAGTTACTTGAAGCATATTTGCACATATCAACTGCCGAAGTACTACGTGTTTGCCAAATTTGGTAGCTATGTCTCCATTGTTTCCCGAGATAATACACAAGAACTTTTAATACATGCAGTCTAATTTATAAAATTGCAGACAAATGTGGTTGTTGTTAGACTTATATGATGCTTGAAATAGGTACAAAACTTTATTAAAATAGGTAAAATAGTATGGTAGTTACGACAAATAAACATAATTTTTTATAGCCACCATTATTTAAATAAGAGCCTAATAATTTTAATATATTTACATTTACCTGGCCTTTCATAATATTACTTATGTGCCGAATTTGGCGAAAATTGGTTGAATATTTTTCGAGATATACCGTAAAAGATCAATTTTCTCAAGTGGAGCTATCTTCCAAAATGGCAAACCAACAACAATACTCACCTCTTAATTCAGTGCTTACACTTCGCGCTGTCTGAATAAAAAATTTCGTTTAAATTGTTGGAATGGTTTCCGAGATATAACATATAAACCTAAAGTTTAAAATGGTCGTCATTTTAAAAGTATGTGCCCGGCGTAATCGAAAACTATAAAAGTCAGGTGTCCATACTTAGTAAAAGATGTGTACCAAGATTGGTGATATTCTGTCCACGTATTCAAAAATTGAAAAGTGGGGACACACACAGAGACAGAAAGTAAAGTGATCTCTTAAGGCTTTCTCCCCTTCGGAAAGTAGGCTAAAAATTACCGTCATCCCTCAGCATTTTGTTTACAGCAGAGTTACGGGAGACAGGCCAAGCCTCGACTAAACATGTCTTTAGTGTACGGGAGCAAGTTGCTCAGTGTACAAGAAATGGCGAAGAAATGGGACATGGACATGTATAGGCTATTCACGGTAAAGTGAGCACGTTTGGAGGAGCTCTCATTTGGAATAATAGTCAATAAATATATCTTATTTTAGCATCGAACGTTAACTTCCGAGAGCGGTGGAATGTACATACTGTGTTTATGACTAACATAGCAATATCTGAAAAGGTGGTTAAAGGATCAGAACTGGCTGAAAGGAAAAAGTAACTAGGGTCTCAGAAGTGCTCACTTTATCATGAACAGCTTATAGTAAGGAAACATCCCAACATTCGCCTATAGTGATTTCAGGAAACTATGGAAAACAGAACCCAGTAGGCCAGACCAGTAATCGAACCCGTGTCCTTCCATATGAGAGTCCTGGGGTTTACCAGTGGGCTGTGCCACCTCGCTCAGAAGTTTCCTGTCTGTAATACTGTGTGTGTGTTTAGGTGTGTATGTGTGTATTGGTGTGTGTATGTATGTGCGTGTTGGTGTCCTTTCAATTTTTGAACGCGTCAACCAAATTTCACCAAACTCGGTACACAGTAGTACTTAGTACGGACACCTTACATTTATATTTTTAAAGAACATCAGCCACTTACTTTCAAAATGACGGCCATTTTAATATTTTGGGTAATATGTGACATCTCACGAACCATTCAACCGATTTAAACCATATTTTGTATGCTAGCAGCGTATCCTGTAAGCAATAAATTAGAGATGAATATTGTTGTTAGTCCGCTATTTTGTGAGCAATGGTAATTTTACATATGGTGGAAGAATACACAACGTGCATAAAAGTAGATCTTAAGCAGAGCTTTCAAAAGTGCTCAGTTTACCGTGAACAGTCTATAGTAACTCTCACCATGTATCAACATTGAACTGCTTTTCTTCATAAACAACCGTTAAAATCACATAACTTCCACTAAGGTTAGCGTACTGTTTACCTAAATACGCGCTTCAAGATGCCGACACACTGATTTTGCGCTTAGACTAAGACAAGCACATGGTTTATTTAAATAAGTGGTTTGAGATGCAAGCACACTACTTTTGACTGAGTTGTAATGCAACACTTATGTAGACTAATCGAAATATGCAAAATAGTATATTTTTGCAATAGAAACATCACATCATTGTAGAAACACGTGAATTTGATAGACGTTGTGTCAGTTGTGGAGACAGAGCCGGTGGCATGCACACAATACGAGACTCGGTCTACCTCAGTGGGTTGTGCACTCACATCGCTGATTCGCTGCAGAGCGAGTTTGCAGGGTGGGTACTCGTCGTCGGCTTGGTCCATGCAGTTGAGCACGGCGCCCACCAGCAGCTGCAGCTTGGTGATCCTCTGCATGGGCACCAGCAGGAAGGACTGCAGTGCGAGGCCCTGGCACACAGGGTGCGCCTCCAGCGCTGCCAGTGTCTGTGCGAACACGCTGGGCTGCTGGTATCTGCTGGACCGACACCACATGCTACACTCCACTCCGTTCTTCAACCAAGCCATTCACGATAACTCCGCACTTTATCAATCAAACATTTCCCCATGTGAAACATGCTTGCTTACTCCCGACGTTCATCATACATCACAAACACATCACACTTCCATTTAAATTAAAGTACCGTATTTTTTGGTTGAATGGAAAGTCACTAATATTTGATCGACAAAATACAATACATTTATTTCGAAATTGACTCTCAGGGTCATGATTTTATAACAAAATCTGATTAACTAGCACTGTGGCGAGAGGTTGTTGTCGTAGTCAACAAAGGCCTTGAATAAGACAAGATGGCATTCCAGACCACGAAAAAGTAAAAAATGTTCCTGCTGAAGAGGTTCGTACAGATGTTTGTGATGCAGATAAAACTGAGCTGGAAACTACAAGTTCCTTTATATGAAGAAGCAAATGCTCAAGAAGAAAGGCATGTAAAAGACAACGACCCTGTTATGTGTCATCTTCGTCATTGTGAAACCAAGGAATTTACAGATTATGAAGCATGCATTGCAGTAATATAGAATAGCCTATTCTGGCACACCTGCCGTCTGGCGGTGGAGCCGTGGAGCCTAACTAGCTTATTACCCGGGGTCGGGCTGTGGACCTCAGGAGTGAGAATTTCATTTCCCCCCCCCCCCTTTTCCCCACCCAAAACTGTCGATTTCGCGTACAAAAAGTCACTTTATCCCTTTTTTCCCACAAAATTTACCTAATTTCCCCCAGTGCCGGCCGCCATCTTTTGTGTCCTAATGTGGATAATCCAGGGCCGATCCCATATTGTGGCGTTTGACACATTGTGGAGGTGGAGGAGATATTCCATGACAGCACTCAGGACCACCATATTGGATCACGAGCACCACGAACTAACAATATGGCGGAAAATATGCCCCATGCTAACTTATAAACTTAATTGGCTGTAATTTACAAAACCATTTAAATTATAGTTGTCAAATTCATAATATAGGCATCACTCACGACTAGGAGAAGGGTCGTGGGGTCAAGTATGCCCGATGTCAACTTAAAAGTATAGTTTGCTATAATTTCCGAACCATTTAAGTTATAGTTGTCAGATTCATAGCATAGACATCATTCTCGACTAGGAGAAGGGTCGCGGGGTCATGTATGCTATATGACTGCACATAAGCATAGGTCGGTGTAATTTCCGAACCATTTAAGTTATAGTGGTCAAATTAATAACATAGACATTATCCTCGACTAGGAGAAGGGTCGCGGGGTCAAGTATGGCCTATGATATTATAAAAGCATAGTTGGGTGTAATTTCCGAACCATTTGAGTTATAGTCGCCAAATTCATAACATAAACATCAACCATGACTATGATAGATGGTTGTAAGTTACAAAGCATTTGAGATACAACTACCAAAAATCATAATACATGCATAACCCCCAACAAGAAGGGATGTGTGGACATATGCCGGCCTGCACGGATCCCTATTCTAATTCGCCTCTGTCTCTCTCCTGCCCTCTTGGTGCCACCGCCTGGCCACACACACACTTCCATGCACTCCCCCCTTCGGCACCTCGACCAGCGACTTCACACTCGTCCTCGCACTCTCTCTCTAACCTTTGTCCTCCACCTCCACCCGCCTACATTACCTCCTGACCATATATCCTCGAGCACTCGCCACCGCCCTGCCAGCGACATGCTGTTTGCCGATCCCCCAAGCACTTATGTAACAGCATGCTTACTTCCGGATGGTCGCTCAGTACCACCGGCCGTGTACCGAGACACCAATATCTAAGTATTTAATGAGATGTCACTTGCAATGAATACACAGTCATCAATAGATAGCCAAGTGCACCACACATTCAACAACACACTCTAGAATGATAAGCAACCTATTATGAAAACGAATTATCCCCTACCTTAACTGGTTTAGCAGTGAATACACGAAGGCCATGAGCACATCACAAAGTCGTCCTATTCATCAGCCTACTGCCACCTTCATGGACACCGATCACCACCAGCGACTGCCATTGCACAAATGTCCATCGTCAGCACACTGCCCACCCCACCACCAACCTCACACTTTTTTCGACAGTGCGATTTTGATAGTTGTAAAATGCATAACCAAACCATACTGGTAAGGAAACAATACGACCACCAGATCACCATCATGTATGCAAATGGACACCGTCGGCGCATTTGTCACCAGCCGCTATTCTGCTAGACAGTGTCGACGAAGATGGTGGACCAAATTCACAAAGCAGGAAGTTCTGGTTGTTCGAACCATCTAGATGTCAAATTTATAGCACAACCATATTGGTAAGGAAACAATACGACCACCGGCTCAAAAATAGCATTATAAATGTAAATGTTTTAACTGGTAGATACACACATGCATGCATATACACACATGCACACCTGCCTTCATGCATGAGTTGTCACCCCACACATAAAACACATGCTAGAATAAGCTTCCTAATACAAAATGAATCATTCCCTACCTTAACTGGTGTAGCAGTGAATACTCCCAGGCCATGCAATCATTCTTACTTCCAGAGGGTCCACCCCTTCCAATCCTTCAATGTGTGTACGTACTTCTGGACAGACGGTTAGTACCACCCCACAAGGGAGGACGACCTTTCATTTCGTGAGTCGTGTACCGAGACTTTGTTTTATGTAATGCTATGTCACTCACAATTAATACACACAGTCATCGCTAGACAGCAGAGTCCCTGCACATACAACATCAACACATGCTAGACCAATAAGCTTATTATTATTACAAAACGAATTATTCCCTAACTTACCTGGAGTAACAGTGAATACCAGTAGGCCAAGAGCACATCATGTCGTCGATGTGATCTCACAGGAAGCAGAGACTCCAATGTCCGGTCCCACCTTTCCGTGCATGATAGATAACGACCAAGTACTACATATCCACCACCACCTCCTCCCTTTTCTACATACATGGAGGTATCCTATTTAAAGGAAACAATGAATGTGCCCTGAACCAACCTCGAAGTATCGCAGGCTCAATTCTCATAGAGAGTGGTAATACAAGTCGGCATAAAATCTGACTTGATGTCTACAACAGTGTTAAGAATTACAGTCAGTCCCCGACCTACACTCGTGTACCTAGACCATTACACACACACACACAACCTAAAAACTGCTACTACCATGCAGAGGAGAGGTTTATTTTCACCTTAACTGGTGTAGCAGTGAATACCCATAGACCACAAGTGCATCTCATCATCGATGTGACCCCACTTTCAGCAGAGACCACAATGATAGCCCAGACTCTCCACGCATTGTAGATATCGACCAAGTACTGAATCTGTACTGCATCCTCGCCACCACCACCTCCCCTTGACAACATGTTATCGGTATACTAGTGAAAGTACTCAGTGCACGTACCCTGAACCACCCTCGAGGTTAGATTCCTCTAGAGAGTGGTAACACAAGGTGTCATAAAAAGTACCATTGGATGTACGTTCATCGAAGGTGGGAACAAGGGCCTCACTGCTAAAACATGAACAGGAAGAGAGTAACCGCCATTGTCTACAACAGTGGTCGTAAATACAGGCAGTCCCCGACCTGTACTCGCATACCAAGCTCATCACACGCAATTAGAGATAGTCAGATGCATTGTTCTGTGTGTGATCTCCAGTAGACTGTTAGAGCGCACAAAAGGAAAAATACGTACCAACTCGCACTTGCATATTGCATAAGCGATGGCTACAACATGTCATTCAATAAAAGCTATGTAAATCCATCACTAATATAAATTGTTGGGTTGGTCGAGTGGCCTATGGAGCCTGACATAAGCACTGGTTCCAGTGAAAGGGAGCGTGGAATCAAATCCCTACACCTGACACTTTTTTTCTGTAACCTACTCGAATAAATAAAGAATCGCGGGTTTGATTTCCATTGAGAGTGCATGCTGACGTGCCAGCAGACAATAGTTCATCGTCGGTCCTACTGACAATGTAGTGCCCACGACAGTCATACCCTACAGTTACAGACAGACATACTCTGCTGGCTCTGCCAGAATCATTAATGCATGTACCAAGCCTTTGTAATTTCAAGTACTCATATTCTACCCGAACCTTCAGTACCAATCCTTTGAAATTACAAGAAGTCGACATGTCTCTACCCTACATGATTGCAATTATAAGTAATCATACTCTGCCCGAACCATCAGTACCAAACCTTTGAAATGACAAGCAGAGTAGTATAAAAAAGGGATTCTGGCACACCAGGCATTAGGCGGTGGATTAGTAGATGTAATTAGCATATTAAGGTCCCTGCCCATAAAAAATTAAAGTCTCTTCCTGCGGAAAATTCTAGAAAATAGCATTCTATCCCTATGGCAGACCATTCTGCCAGCCAGTAAAAATGTGCTTGAAACCAACTATGGCCATTTTGGCAGCCAGTAAAAAAAAATTTCCTCGAAATCGAATTCATACTACCCCAAATGAGTATATATGTCGATGATGGCCATCTTGGCAGCCAAGACATAGATACCCTTAATGGACGGCGCCCTTTTTGGCAGCCAGTGGGGAAAATATTTCCCCCAAAAACAAAATCCTATTAATCCAAATGAGCATATACATTGGCGGTGACTATATTGGCAGCCAGAACAAAGATCCCCTTCAACCAATGACAGCCAATTTGGCAGTCAGGGGGAAATTTTTATATGCAGGGACCTTAATAGGCTAATTACAATCCTACACCAGATGCCAGGTGTACGAATATTACTCGCAATGCACTGCCTGGTCTCCAAAATGGTGCCCACACACACAAATTCACACACTTACTGATGTGTCCTCCATATGTTCGGCCATGACGAAGGCCCCACCAGCACTGGCAAAGCACGACAAAGCCCTGCTGCCATCTTGGCCACACAGGATGAAACCTGACCAGAATAATGAACAAGTACTCATTAGTACATGTGATATGACCTTAAGCAGCACTACCCCCTCCCTGAGGGGTCGTCACGAGAAAGCCCTGCTGCCATCGCGGTAACACAGGATAAAACATGACCAGAATATAACAAGTACACACTGTGACATGCAACATGACCTTAAGAGGAATATGTAAGGAGACAAGAGAGAGCCAACATGAGTGAACTGCACAATCCTGTAGCAGGTCAATAACATATGCAGCATCTTCCCTTGTCTGGACCAGGATTGTGGTGGTGGTGGATGTAGGTTATGGAGAGGTACAGGTGGACCACATGCGATGCTGCATTTAAATACAACCATGTCAAGGATAAATGAGTATTTGTGTTGCAGCTGTCGCCATGCAAGCACTCACCCGACAATCTTCAGCACTGTGCCATCGTACTCCATCAGCACAGATAGACATACAGCTACTGCTTCACACCTGTGTGTGGTAAGTGTAACAGTTGTTCGATAAAAGTTATTTTAACAAGCAACTAGAGTGGTGTGATCGACATACATGCATTATGCAACACATTGTGAGGCTAAAGCAAAACCCGCTGTATCGACCCCTAACACAAGTAATGTGGCTATACACCATTCACGGGAAACCAAAAGCACAGTTGGTGTATAGGAAGTTTCTTGTCGCCACAGGCAGGCAATGTCGGGATGTGGCAGTAAATCGGTGATCGAGGGGGTGGGGGCATAAACTAATGAGCCCTATTCCTCCCTCCTTCTCGGTGGGACCCGACATGTATATTAACGGGGGCTAGGCAGATCAACGCTGGCGATAAGGCAGTCGGATCCTGCATCACGATAACATCACAGCCCACCGCAGTGTGTGGGCCCGGGGAGTATGTACCTCCAAGCTACTTGTATAAAGGCTGTACACGATAAAGTGAGCACTTTTGAAATCAACCTTAGAAAAAGTCAGTGCCCCTATCTGTATATATTATAGTGGGTGCAATGAGTGACATGTGCCCAGTAAAGTTGGTAATGATTGAGGGGAAAGTAGTTCCATATATTAACATCGAACAGAACGTGTTAGGTATCCATCTGTTATAACTTAAATTATTTATCTTGCTTCCTGTATTTTTTAATGCATCGAAGTGTAAAAATGAGCATATTTGTACAATATTAACTTTTCTAATAATTTTTAGTTTCACTTGACAGACACATTAATAAAGAGATGAGACCCATGGCAATGTTGATTTTACATAAGGCGGAAGAACACGCAACATGTATACAAGTAGATCTTAAGCATGGCTTTTAGAAGTGCTAATTTACGTGATGAGCCTATAGTAATGTGCTTGTTCGCCTTCAGTGATTTGTTTCAACAGAGTATGGTACCACATTATTTTAACTAAGACACATTCATGCCCAGACAGAGCGCTACATTAAAACCACCACATCAGACCTTAGCAAGGTTTCGTATGTGGTGTACATAAAAAAATATTAGCATGCAAACAATGGGCATTAACAAGCTCCCTTCAGAAGGCTAATCAAAACAGTATGAACTTAGGATTGGTTACCATTTCTGAGTGCACCTAGCAGTTCTTTATTTGCTGAAAAGACACTGCTAATTCTCGCCCAGTTAATAAAAATACACACTGGTGTAATTTTTTCTTAATAATTTAAACTCTGAGGTACTTGCTTTTCATCTGTACTGAGAGACCTGTATAGTCCGCATGCCGAATGCACTGTGGGACAGCTCCCGGGAACACTCTGAATAATCTCACACATATGAAAAGTTTTTTAAAAACATATATTAAACTCTGAGGTATGTGCTTGTCATCCATAATGGGAGACCTGTATAGCCCACACACGAAATGCACTGCTGGATATTGCCCGGGAATACTCCGAAAAAACACACACTGGTGAGAATTTTCTTTTTAAAATTATTTAAACTCTGAGGTGCATGCTTTTCATTTGTCCCAGGAGACCTGTTTAGCCCACATGCCGAATGCACTTCAGGGTAGCACCTGGAACACTCCGAAAAACCTTTACTGGTGAAAAGAGTTGTTTTCTTTTATAATTTAAACTCTGAGGTGTGTGCTTTTCAGTAAAAAAATTTTATGCCATAAATGTGTTTGTGTCATATAGTTATACATGTTGGTCCTCTCTCCGCCCATACACAGGCCTGCTCTCACCTCCGACATTTGCTATGCATACAATCTAACTGCATGTCCCCTTGGTAGTAGTAATATTATAAGTAGTAGTAACATGTGTGTGCATGTGTGAAAATCAGTATTAACATGTGTATGTGGAGTTCGTTCCATGTGCGAGGCATGCAAACTATGTCTGGGATAATCCATAATTTCTTTCTTTTTAAATCATAAATTTATTTGTCATATATAAACATGTTTTTCCTCTCTCCACCCATACACAGGCCCAAAATCCCTCCAATACTAGATATGCATACAGTCTAATCACATGTCCCCTTGGTAGTAATATTATTATTAGTATCAGTAACCCAAACATACACTGACCTTCCATCCCCTCCAAAACTAGCTATGCACACAATCTAACCACATGTCCCCTAGGTAGTATTCTGATTATGTATATTATTGTTACTAGTAACACATGTGTGTATGTGTGTGTGCTAATAGTAATAGTGTCACCTGCCATACCCTTGCACATTTTTTTGCCATGTTCCCCTCCAAGACTCATTAGGCCTATACAGTGATCCATAGAGATTCACCTCCTCCTGGTCTGTCTGCATTCGAGTGATGGTGTTGAGCCAAGCTTCATCCCCCATCCCAGATATAGCCACTCCAGTCGAGTTGAGGAAGAAGAAGGGGCAGAGAAGCCTTCTGCTGTTGTTAAAGCACACAGTTTTTTCACAATGGCTTATTTGTGGATGTTGTTCACCTTTGTTTCCTCACCACCATCACAACTATCATCATAATAATATCAACAACAATAGCACCCAGCATCACCAGCAACTTCGATGTCATTGCTCACCCACTCTCAGACACCTCCATCACCTATTCTTGCAGCTCCGATATGGCAGCCAGCTCATCAGTATGGTTCTGCGACCATACATTTACCGAACACCACAATGGTCTTTGGTGCAAGAGGAGCTGTGACCTCAATCCATCAGGGAGGCACAGCCACTCATATGCATTTGGTGCGGGGAAACCTATACCTGCTCTGGCACTCTTGTCAGACATTGTGCAATGTGCACAGAGCTACCAAAGCAAGCTGCTATGGTATGTTGTAAGTTTTTCAATGAGGGCTTTCAATGTTCTTGCAACACTAGGCAGCATGGGCACGGTTATTGGGCCAATCCCAATGCTGAGTCCTTGGAGTGTGGGAGCTGCAGTAGGCAGTTTACCAGTTAGGATAACCTGCATGCTCACAGAGCAAAGTGTACTGGACCTGCTCCACCACCCACTAAATAGCCATGCATGACCAACAAGCGACCTTCCACCACTGCTCAGCCAGGGGCTTCCATCTCTCCCCAGTCAGGACTGTCGACCACTCCATGGCTATCATCCTTTGTGTCTGTGTGTAAGATCACTGTCAAAGGATGACACCCATGTCAAACCCCTGTCTTCAACAGAGCTGGTACTGACAACAAGCATGGCTTTGTGGAGGAGCAGACCGTGTTTCAGGGAGTGATACAGACATACATCACAGAGAATAACTCGAGCAATGCTGTTGATATTTGCAGCTACCTTTAAAGTATGACGGCCAGCATCATTGGCCAACTGGAGTAGGAGATATTTGTTCAGAGCACCATAAAATTTTAATATTTTCCTAGAGTGCATATATAGTAAGCCCAAGCTACACAAGGATGAGTCCAATCAACAGGCATTCAAGAAAAAGAACGTGCTGCTCTACAATGAAGCCAATGTGGGAGATGCAGTGATGACTGCCATCACAAAGATATGCCAGGAGGAGATGGACTACATGGGGAAGGGCAGTGGCTGGATTCTTACTGTGGTCAAGAGGCTCCACCTATGCATCAATAAGCTCGACACCTTTGACCTCCTCCTACATCGCCTGCACAGCAAAAAAGGCAATCATCCACCCAAAGAACCATGACCAGCAGTGCTTCAAATGGGCGATCATGGCACATTATGTAGAGGGGCCAAACCATGACCACATCGGACAGTGCTACCTCGACCTGGTGGCCAGGTTAGACTTCACTGGCCCCGCCTTCCCTACCCATTTGCGTCAAGTGCCCCTATTCGAATGGAAGAACCCAGGGATCAGCATCAATATCTATGCACATGAGGAAGACAACACCATCATCCTGACATGACTATCGAAGGAGGAGCTGGCCACATACTTCGATCTCTTCCTCATGATGACAGAAGATGGCAGTACACGTTGCAGCCACATAGCTGATTTCTCCTGCCTTGTAAGCTCACAGGTGAAAACCTAACATGGAGCCATCACCATCTGCAAAATATGTCTACAGGTGAACGACAACCTGATGCAGCTGACAGGCCTCAATGGTGCCAAGACTCTGGCCGAGCACAGGAGATACAGCAATGACCATGCCACAATCTGTGCGACATTCCTGCCATGAATGATGAGCAGCCCTTTGTGCTCAAGTTTCAGAACTTCTACCACATTGATAAAGTACCTATAGTCATGTACACAGATTTTGAGGCATACATGGAGCCTGTCCAGATATGTCAACTGAACCAACAAACCTCAGACACCTATAGGTACCAATAGCACATGACCTGTAGCTTTGGGGTGTACATCAAGGTGGACTACGACATCATACCACCAGCCAAGAATGTTGGCCTACCCACCAACATGAATATCTACACCAGGGAGGATGCTGGTGATCACTTCATGGTGGAAGTTGTGAGGATTGGTGACATGCATTGTCTTGCAATTACATATGGGCTTGATTCTGCAGTATGTTATGAACATGTTACTGTTGTTGAGTGCTGCCATGTCACTTTCATTGATGAGTTGCACGTACCACATGTGGACCATGCCATATGATGTTTTGGCTTGCCAGAAGTCATCTGTCATGAACCGTTTTCCAAATGTTAGGTCGGGCAATGCGGTAAACTGAGTGTTGTTATTCAATTTCATGAACAGAGCCTCCATTGTTCCATGAGTTTGTGCAATACAGTGGTATATCCTATCTGTTGGGTTGGGTTTTTATACACCATTGGGCACCAGCCTTCCGGTGTCCTCCGCTCCTCTAATGCACATGGTAGTTGTCATTACTACTTGCAGTAGACATGGTATACCAAGCCTCTGTACCTATATGTAGACATACTCTGACTGATGGTTATTGCTTTACCCCCTCCAGTGTCCAGGGACCATGCACACAGTAGTAGTATGTTCATGTCTGGACATGCCCAGCCCTGGACATGATCGCAGAATGAGTGGCTTGGTGTGTACCAAGACCTCAGCAGCCATAACAAGAAGCAGTAATACTCTGGCTGTACATCGCATACCCTCATGCTGTTGCTATAATAGATACCTTGCCAGTGCTTCTGTTCTTGTCTGGCGATGTAGACAGTGCCCTCAGACAACATACAGGTGAGTAATTCTCCTATATTATCATAGCCTTCATTGCCATCATCCCAATGTACGCCGTGGTAATGTTTCTCCAGCCATGTGTTTGTCACTATACTCTTCTCGTCGAGCAAGTGCCATGGGAAGGGCGGTAGGAAGGCACAAGATACCAACCCACCTCGTAAATTATGCAGATACATATAACTATGAAACCACCCTTTTAGATGCAGCCATGGATGTTCACGAACATTGTGGTGGATGGGAGGTGGTGAGTAGTCTATAAGTATATTTTATGTGAATACCTGAACTATGTAGTCTCGCACATTGTATGTTAAAATAAGGTCCTGAAGTATCATTGCATAGGCCTGGGTGTTGGCCGGGAAATTTGCTGCGGCTGTAATTTTGATTCTGAAGTCAATTGCACCGCTCTGTATTTTGTTGTCCTGCTTAATTAGGTCGTACATGAACAGTGGGGCCGTGTTCACGAATTTGGTAGGCACTAGCATTGGGAACTGTGGGTGGCCATTGTAGGCCCGCTGAAAGTTAGCATACATCTTGCATGGTACCATGTACATACTGTTCGGGAAATCGATATTTAGGTCGCCGTAGGGATAGCACTCCGAGTTGAGGCGTACTTTCACGTTTTTGATACTTGCATGTTTGAATTTCGAGCAGTCTTCGCCGATAGCATTCTGTTTTCCCATCCAAAACATGATGATTATGTAGCATATCTTTTTACTTGGGAAGCTGGTTTTTATGTCCCAGTTGATGCTTGTGGCCTGTAGGATACTCGGGTATGTTTGTAGACTCCACATGTGGAATGCCATGTCGATGTTCCTACCTTTCTCAGCATACTTCAACAGTTTCACCCGTTCCGATATTTTCACCTGCACGTGTGGCAGAAGCCATTCTATGGACCGGATAGCCAGTGTCATGACTTCTGGTGCAGCAACGGTATCAGGCAAGGCATTTTATTGTATATATCCCATGAGAATAACCACTTTCTGCTTCACATTGATAAACATGTGTTTAAAGTCCTCGACAAAGCTCAACAGCATTGCCAGCGGAATGCACACTTCGAATTTCCCCTGTGGGTAGACTGGGACCTTGTAGTCTTACTCAATAACCAAGCTGGCTGATTTTTTGTCAGCAAGAGGTCATTCTTGAAGGTTGCTGTGATTCCTACATCCGGCATCGCATCTACTTTGCTACCATTTAGCTCATACACGATGTGGTTTATCATGCGTAGAATCCCATTCCTAACGATTTTTGTCGTCGCCTGTACAGCATTTCTGGCCTTCAGTATCGTCCTCCAAAACAGCAAATGGGAATTGCAGGATACTTTGTAGATGTCTTGTTTTTGGACCAGTATCAGCACCTCAAACTAGGGGGCATACATGTCTGGCAGATAATGCATGTACATGTGGAGTTCTGCCTTGGGGCTCGAGTTTAGAATCTCTCTGTCCATAATGCCTAACAAATAGTCCAAATTCTGTGTAGGAAACTCACATTTGCTGATGTTAGAATGCTGGATGCTCGCCCTGTACTGACGGTCTGTTTCATGCAGTAAGCTGCTTTTATTACATTTGCACGCTTAAAGTTCAGTCCCATATTTTTGTAGATGTAGTCAGACTGTGATTTCTTTGCCTTGGAAGTTGATCAGATTGCTGTCCTGGTCGACAATAGATATGAGCCCTTCCTGTATACTCTCAGTAATGACCCGCACGTCCAATAGTTAAACCCTGGTGGCACCATCGCCGCGAACTCATGCAGTGTTTGGTTGGGCAGGCCATTAAGGTATGAGCCATCACTAAATTGCAGTTTATTCATATCATGTTCATGGGGAATATGTTTACAGGTAGGGTCGATTTGTGCAGGATATTGGCATTCGCACTGTTCACCGCTTTCGCTATCCTGCTGCCCCTCTGATTAGACTACTGAGTAGTCCGATGGCCAGTAGGAGAAAAGGCAAGATCCCACCGCACTTAACTCGGCAGTGTGGTTTCCTATGCATGGTTGTCATCTTCTTCATCTTCCTCCCAAATGTCAGGCCCATTCCATGCTTTACCTTCACTCGCATGATCTTGGACACTCCCCAGGCTGCCAGTCATTTGCGTAGCTTGGATGTGGGCTAAACACCTACCACGCAGGCTTTGTCTGTGAGGATCCTGTCCACTGTGTGTCTATCCTCCAACCCGCTACTTGTTACATATGCAATGTCGTGCTCATGGTACGCCCCATCGAGGGGTTGATTGGAATGTCTCCTCGCTTCAATCTCCCTGCTAGCTGGGTGCCAGGCCCACAGAATTTGTAGCTGGGAATATGCACATCGAACATTAGGTTGTTGATCAGCGTATTCACAAGCCCACATCCCCTCTTGACCTTGCTCCTATGATGCATTACTGCATACTAATGCTATGCAGCCAGTATGTGCATAATTTATATGTTTCGCACAACCATAAGTATGTGGGTTCAGCAGTCCTGTCTCAATACGATGGAGATTGTGCCCCAGACTACCATGCTTCTTGCTAACATCCCCACCGATGACGAATCTACAGCCCAGGAATCATGTCATGGGAAACTTCTAAAGAACACTGTTTGTGCTATCATCGCCGGTCCGAGCAACTGTGGGAAGACGTGTGTGCTGCTCAGTCTTCTGGAGCATCCCAACGTTGTCTGCTTCGAGAACGTGTATCTCTACTCAAAGTCTCTCCACCAGCCGAAATACCTTAGCCTGGCACAGGTTCTACAGGTCTTGGATGGACTTCAGTATTTCCTATTTAGCGATAATGTTGATGTGCTGCCAAGTGATGCTTGGCCTAACTCTGTGTTGATATTCGATGCTGTCGTGCATGATAAGCAGAACACATTGCAACAGTACTCGGCATGGGTCCTCATGTCACTGTGGATGTGATTTACCTCTGCCAGATGTTCTCCCATATGCCAAAGAAACTTCTGAGTGACAATGCTAATTTCCTCTTTCTGTTTTGTATGGAAGACCTGAATCCCTGTCATGTGTATTCCGATCATGTGAACACAGATGTGACTTTCGATAGTTTTAAAAACATGTGCTTGTGTTGCTGGCATGACCTGCATGGGTTTCTCATCATCACCAAGGACTTTCCACCTCATAAGGGCCAGTTTAATTGCAGCTTCGATCAGTTCATTATCATGCACCTGTGAACTATGAGCTATGCCATGTCCAAATTCGGCCATAGTGGCCTGAAGCATGCACCAGATATTTGTATTAGCTCTACTAATGATGGAAACAGTAGTTTTGTTGGGAAGCAGGAAAGCATCTTGGGGGACCTAAGCATGGTGGTGATGCGGTAAACATGTCCTTTGTCTGCAGCATTACTTCCATGGCTATGGAACCTCTATGGGCCACATGTAATGCCACCAAGTCTCATCTTTGCTCGCTCAAGTCTGATGTGTCTTGGCTTGTGGCCTTGGAGCCAAAGCTTAGCGGTGTGGGCGAGAAGTTGTCAACACATTGACCACTGGTTTACAGACATTGACAGCCGATGAGCGCAAACTTTCCAGCTTGGGTGAGAAGAGGACCACATTTATGCTACCAATATACTGGTCACGGGAATGGATATTAAACTTGTCAGGCTGGTCAAGTCTGTATCCAGTCTTACCGATTTTGCCTTGGGCGATGTTCTCTGGGTCGTTGAAGGGCGGATATTGACCAACACAAATGTCCTGTCTGCCCAGATGGAAGCCCAGTTTCGTTCATTGACTTCTACTGATGTAAAACCCTTACCACCACCCTTGGCCGTCAGCTTGAAGCTTTGGAGAAGAAACTCGGTGTTGTGGGTGCTCAAGTTACCACCATCGGAATACCGACCTGAATGTGAAAATCGACAGGGCCCTTAATGAAGGTACAAGTGCAAGTACACGAATTGCTTTGACTGTACAGCTTGCCAGTCTGGAATCGAACTTTTCGACCATGAAGAAGCAACTGGATGATGTGGGTGTGCAGGTCGGTGGCATACCCTCCTCGACCGAGGGCGTGTTTGCACCATTCACATAGAAGCTGGTCGACCAGGAATCGAATGTCGATGCTGTTGGTATGTCATCCGGTCAACTGGCTAGTCAGATATCGACCCTCACGGCCGATATGCAGACCCTTGGCAGTTTGGGCGGTGCACTTGACAGTGTCGCAAAGTAGGTAGATGGCCTGGGCTCTTGTGTTGACATCAGGGTGCTGCAAGTCCTCAGTGCTATTCTGAAGGATCATTTGCTCATGGAAAATGCCAATTCGAACAAACTGGCTGTTCTGAGTACTCAGATAGAGAGTGTCTCCGACATGGTCATTAACCCCAGCCCAGACCTCATGGCCAAACTTTCCACTGTTGAGGCGTGACATGACACTCTCTCTGCATCACTGGCCGGTCACCGTACTGCTGGGGGTATGCAGCTGAGAGCTGTGGCCAACCTAGATGCACAAATTGGCACTGTCATGTTGGTGGTGACTACCAAAATCATTAGTGACATTGGCACCAAGCTCACATCCTGCATCGTTGCTTTTGGCATACAGCATGTGACATTGGAAGATGACTAACTATGTTGACATCTGGTACAATGCTTAAGTCTTGCTGATGTACTGCGTGTTAGTAGGTATGTAGAGCAACTTCACTTTTATTTCGCATGAAGATGATACAAGCTGATACAATATCTATCATAGAGCATGCCTCTATGGATTTAACTTCCTCCATGGCTGGAAACCGGTGTTGTTCCAGCAGAATGATCTTCAGCAGAAGCAGTCATTCTCATCACCATGAGAAAAGCAACTTTTTAAAAGGACTGACCACCAGAATACTAACATGTGATATGTGTGGTGACACATTTGGTAGAGGCAATAACCTGAAGAGACACACTGGTACATGTAAAGGTAACACATCTTTGCCTGCCATGCGATGGCATGCATTGCCACACAACAAGGTTAGCTTTCCTGCTCATTCATCATGTAAACTAATGTTCATTACACCGCCCATAACATTATGCAGGACTGTGTAGTGCTCCAAACCGGTGTGCAAAGGCAGAACCACATGTGCTGCAGGGCATGGTGTGTGCTAAGAAGGAACTATACAAGCTCCAGAGCATGATGTGTGTGAAGATGGAACTATGAGTGCTGTAGAGCATGATGTGTGTGAAGGGCTTATGAGTGCTGGAGAGCATTAGCCATACAGGTCATCAGGAGTTGTAAATATGAGCCCTGCACTGCTAACATGTAAAGTGAAAACCACAGTTGCTACCCAGGGCACCAACAACGAATCTGTGACCTCCAAGTCTGCTGGTGATGTAGCGGTGTCTTCTACTGATAACGATGTCGTGTCGGCAACTGCAAAGCTGAATGTTGCAGAGCATGATGTGTGTGAAGATGAAACTACGAGTGCTGCAGAGCATGACATGTGAGAAGGACCTATGAGTGCTGCAGAGCATGAACCAGACAGGTTGTCAGGAGTTGTTCATATAATAGCCCTGCACCACTATTATGTGAAGTGAAAACCACAGATGCTACCCAGGACACCGACAACGAATCTGTAGCCTCCTAGCCTGCTGGTGATGTAGATGTGTCTTCTAGTGATGACGATGATGCGTCGACAACTACAAAGCAAAAATGTAATGATGTTGCTGGTGATGATGTATATTTTACTGATGATGATGAAGTGCTGACATTTGCCAAGCAAAGGCATACACAAGATTCTGAAGATCCCAATGACCTAGTTGGTAGACTTTGGTTGTTGGTTTCCTCATAGAGGGTTGGACATGTTTCTATCATCGGAGAGATATATGCAGTTATTAATGAACTCAGAGCCAGAGGGTCTATTGAATGATATAATATATGTATGTGTGTGTGATTTGGTTATGCATGTAAATAAATTTACTAACTATGTTTTTTTTTCTTAATTCCATCTGGCTAGGCAATGTATGTACTGCTGTGTGTAGCTGCTGTCCTACAGGTATTTCGAAACTCTGGCAGCAAGTATTTTGAATGAACATGCATTAGTGTTTTAATTGTGTATCATGTTGTATTGCTTTTTTTTCTTTCATGCACTCTAGCGGCCAACTGGGAAGAGCAAGCAACTGTTTGCAGGGATCTGTGTTCGAGACTTGTCATTATGGGTAAACGCAACATCGTGGTTAACATAGTGGAATGGTTCAACTTTTTCTTAATTCCTACTGACTAGGCATTGTACCTACTACTGTGTAAGTGTAGCTGCTGCCCTACACATTTTTCGAACCTCTGGCTGCAAGTATTTTGAATGAACATGCATATGTGTTTTACTTGTATATAATGTTGTATTGATTTTTTCTTTCATGCACTCTAGCAGGCAACTGGGGAGTGCAAGCAGCTATTTGTATGGACCTGGGTGAACACAACATCGGGGTTATTATAGTGGAACAGTTGAACATGTAATGCTGGATGGAAACTGTCTAAGTGCATACATTAATGGTTCGGGATGTGTCAACTGCTTGTAATTTCAAAGGCTTGGTACTGAATGTTCGGGCAGAGTATGACTGCTTGTAATTGCAAAATCATGGTACATGCATTGGCGGTTTTTGGGTAGAGCCAGCAGAGTATGGTTGTCTGTAACTGTAAAGTATGTCTGTCATAGGTGCTACATGTTTGTCTTCATGGTCAGTGGGACTGATGGTGAACAATTGTCTGCATGTGTGTAGGCATGCACTATCAACGGGAATCGAACATGCGATACCTTGTTTATTCAATTAGGGTACAGAAGTGTCAACTGCTTGTAATTTAAAAAGCTTGGTACTGAAGGTTTGGACATAGCATGACTGCTTGTAATTGCAATAAAGTAAGGTACAGAAATGTCGACTGCATGTAATTTCAAAGCCTTGGTACTGAAGGTTAGGGCAGAGTATGACTATATGTAATTGCAAAGGCATGGTAATGCATTGACATGCTGGCAGAAAATAGTGGTATGTAACTGTAGGGTATGTCAGTCATGGGGGCTACATTGTCAGTGGGACCAACAATGAACACTTGTCTGCAGGCACATCAGCATGCACTCTCAACAGGAATCGAACCAGCGATACTTTATTTATTCAAGTAGGGTACAGAAAAAAGTGTCAGGTAAAGGGATTTGAACCCATGCTCCCTTTTACTGGAACCAGTGCTTAGGCCACTCGGCCAACCCGACAATTTGTATAAGTGATGGATTTACATAGCTTTTGTCGAATGAAATATGTTGTATGGCCTTGTCTAGCCATTGTTTGTGTAATATGCAAGTGCAGGTTGGTCGGTATTATTCCTTTCGTGCACTCTAGCAGTCTCCTGGAGAACACACACAGACAATGCATCTGACTATCTCTAATTGTGTGTGATGAGCTCGGTATGTGAGTGCAGGTCGGGGACTGTCTGTATTTACGACCACTGTTGTAGACAATGGCGGTTACTCTTTTCCTGTTCACATTTTAGCAGTGAAGCCCTTGTTCCCACCTTCGATGAACATATCCGATGCTAACTTTTATGACGTTTTGTATTACCACTCTCTACAGGAACCTCGAGGGTGGTTCAGTGTACATGTATTGTTTCCTTTCACTAGTATACCAATAAGCACATTGTCAAGGGGAGGTGGTGGTGGTGGTGGGGATGCAGTACTTGGTTGGTATCTACAGTGCACGGAGAGGCGGGAATACCCTTGCAATCGGGGTCAATGGGTATTCACTGCTATACCAGTTAAGGTAAAAATAAACCTCTCCTCTGCATGGTAGTAGTAGTTCATGGGTTGTGTGTGCGTGTGATGGACTTGGTACGCAAGTGCAGGTCGGGGACTGTCTGTAATTATTAACACTGTTGTAGACATCCAGTCGGCTTTTATGTCGACTTGTATTACCACTCTCTACGAGAATCAAGCCTGTATTACCACGAGGTTGCTACAGGGCACATGAATTGGTTCCTTTAAATAGTATACTGCTATGTACACTCACAAGAGGAGATGGTCGTGGAGATGTAGTACTTGGTCGGTATTTCCCATGCACAGAAAGGTGGGACCAGTCATTGTGGTCTCCACATCCAGCGAGGTCATGTCGACGACATGATGTGCTCATGGCCTACAAGTATTCATTGCTACTCCAGGTAAGGTAGGGAACAATTCGATTCGTAATAATAAGCTTATCATTCAAGCATATATTGATGTTGTATGTGTGGGGACTCTGTTGTCCAGTGATGACTGTGTGTATTAATTGTGAGTGACAATGCATTACCTACAACTAAGTCTCAGTACACCACTCACAAGTGCAAGGTCGGTCCTCCCTAGTGGGGTGGTGAAACTGTCTGTCTGTCCGTATGTACACATATTTGGGCTTCAGAGGGGAGGGGACTGTCTGGAAATAAGTACGATTTCGTGGCCTGCGAGTATTAACTGCTATACTAGTTAAAGAAGGGGATAATTCGTTTCATAACTGGAAGCATATCGCTCTAGCATGTGTTGTATGTGTGGGGTGACAGTTTGTGCCTGCAGGCAGGCAGGCATGTGTGTATGCATGTGTACATGTATGTCTACCAGATTAACAGTTACATTTATAATACCTTCTCTTGAGCCAGTGGTCGCATTATTTCCTTATAAATATGGTTGGGCAATGAATATGAGAACTAAATGGTTCGAACGAACAGAACTTCCTGATATGTCAATTTGGTCCACCATCTTGGAAGACACACTGTCTAGCAAAATGGTGGCTGGTGTGAAGTGCATCGACGACATCCCTTTGCACACATGACAGTGAGCTGGTTGTTTCATTGTTTCCTTACCAATATGGTTGGGCTATGAATTTGACACCTATGGAAGTGGCACTGTCTAATAAATCGTGAGACTGGTGGTTGAGTGGGCAGTGCACCGACGATGGCCATTTGTACAATGATGGCCGCTGGTGGTGGTGGGTGTTCATTATGGCGGCCAGTAGTCCAACGAATAGGAAGTGTTGCTAGGTGACCCCCACACTCCTACAATTGATGTGTATGATATACATATCGGAAATTACAGCCACCTATGCTTCTAAGTTGACCCTGTGCCCCTTCTCCTAGTTCTGGTTGATGTCTATTTTATGAATTTGGCAACTATAACTCAAATGGTTCGGTTATTACTGTCAAAGTACTTGTATTTTGACATAGGGCATAATTGACTCTGCGACCCTTCTTCTAGTCGTTGTTTATATCTATGTTATGAATTTGACAACTATAACTCGAACAGTTCGTAAATTACAGCCACCTATTTTTTGTTGTCATAGGGCATAGTTGACACATGACCCTTCTCCTAGTCATGGTAGATGCCTATATTATGCCCTGAGCACGAGGGTCGGAAAGGGTGTTTGCTCAGGGGTCGCCATGTGGTGACGTAGCTGAGGCTTGGCCAGGCGGTGGCGAGGGCAAGAGGAAGTATGACCAGGGGTGATGGGGTCAAACAGAGGGGGAGGAAATGTGGCAGGCAGAGGTGTAAAGGGGAGAGAGTGCATGCGGAAGTGTGTATGGCCTTTCCGAGGAAACAGGAGAGAGGGGGTTCTATTGTGCACGGAAAGGCAGGACTGGTCATTGTGGTCTCCGTTTCCAGCGAGGTAACATCGTCGACAAAGACAACGATGACGATGATGATAATGGTGAGATACATTCATGGCCTTCATGTGTTCACTGCTACACCAGTTACGGTAGGTGACAATTTGTTTTCGTAATAGGATGCTTAGCGTTCTAGCATGTGTCGGGTATGTGCAGGGGACTCAGCTGTATAGCGATGTCTGTGTATTCATTGTGAGTGACATCTCATTACATACATATATTGACGTCTCTGTACATGGCTCATGGGTGCAAGTCCAGTGGTACTGTCTAACTGAATGGAAGTAAGAATGCTGTTACATGAGTGCTCACAGGGTGGCGCACAGCGAGTCGCTGGCTGGGTGGTGACAAGTGCTCGAGGATGTATGGTCAGGGTTGATGTAGGCAGATGTAGGGGGAGGATAAGGGATAGATAAAGAGCTGGTCGAGGTGCCAAGGGGGAAGCATGCAAGAAAGTTTGTGTCTGTGTGTGGGGGCAGGTGGTGGCACCGAGGGGGCAGGAGAGAGACAGAGGTGAGTAAGAACAGGGAGACATGCAAGCCAACATATGTCCGCATGTCCCTTCTCATCGTTGAGGGGTTATGGGTATATTATGATTTTTTGGTAGTTGTATCTCAAACGCTTTGTAACTTACATCCATCTATCATAGTCGTGGTTCATGTCTATGTTATTAATTTGGCGACTATAACTCAAACGACTCAGAAATTACAGCCAACTATTCTTGTACAATTAAATAGGGCATACTTGGCCATAAGACACTTATCCTAGTCGAGGATGATGTCTATGTTATGATTTTATGACTATAACTTAAACAGTTAGGAAATTACATATATCTATGCTTAAATGCTGACATATGGCCTACTTCACCCTGCGAACCTTCTCCTAGTCGTGGTGGATGCCTATATTATGAATTTGACTATAACGTAATTGGTTCGGAAATTACAGGCAACTATGCTTATAAGTTAGCATGCAGCATATTTTACTCTGCAGCCCTTCTCCAAGTTGTGGTTGGTGCCTACATATTGTATTTGAAAACTATAACTTAAACAGTTCCGAAATTACAGCCAGCTATGCTTATAAGTTAGCATGTCACATATTTGACCCCACGGGCGGCAGTGTTACATGAGATCCGATCGTTCGCGACGCCTTGATACACCACCGCCACTGCTGGTGAGGTGCTGGCGATCCGAAATGGTCGACATCCTCATCTGGTCGACAATTGTCCACAATGTTGTTAGTCAATGGTGCTCGTGATCAAAGATGGCGGTCCTGAGTAATGTCATGGAATATCTCCTCCACATTCACAATGAGTCAAACACTACAATGTGGGATTGGCACTGGATTATCCACATTAGGACACAGAAGATAGCTGTCAATTAGGCCGCCAGCAGCGGGAGGGAAATTTGGTAAATTTTGAGGGAAAAAAGATATAAAGTGACGTTTTTGTACACGAAATAGACCGTTTTGAATGGGAAATAGGGGGAAAAGGGAAATTCTTGCTCCAGAGCCCGATGCCAGGTAATATGCTAATTAGGCTCCACCCCCAGACACCAGGTGTACCAGAATCGGCTATTTTATACGACTCATGGCATTCATCAATGATCCTCTGATTCCTGAAGATACTATGGCAAGTTCTTCTGTGCATGTACCCAACATTGACCTACCCCAAAGTAACACAAACAGTAAAAGTCGCATGGTCAACAATGATGAACATTTTTGTTTCTATCTCTGTTTTTAAATGAGAAGAACTATGATATTAATAAAATACTCTTACAAACTTGAATTTAATCAACAGTAATTAAAATTGGTTAGATGTAGTATAAAACAAATCTCAAGGCACTTGTATACTAAACAGTATTCTAACCTAAATTCCAATCCATGCCATTTTTGCTAGTCGTGTTGACAGAAAAGAAGTTCAATGTTGTGATTCGGAGACTGGTAATGCGCAGACAGCGAGATCGCTCTACCTCATCTTTCGTCTATGCATCGGATTAAGTCAAAGTTCCATTTCTGAAGAATCCTCCGCAGCTAAAGAGGGATTTTAATGTCGAAATCCTGAAGATGAACCACCGAGATATAAGGCTCGTCTTGGTGTCAAGTTCCGTTCCCAGAGCGAAGGTTTTGATAATAAAGAAACATTTTTGCCGGTCGTGAGGTATTCTACTTTAAGATACTAATTTTCTCTGGCTGTAAAGAGCAATTTTTGATTCACCATATGAACATCAAAGCAACATATTTGGACAGATTACTAGCAGAAGAAATTTTTTTTATTCCTTCAGCAGAAGTTGTACAATGACTATAAGAGATGGATAAAATGTCTAAGTTAGATAAGAGCCAATGAAAATGCCCTAAAACGGAGTAGCCATTGATGGGACTAATGTCTCCTCAAAGACTTGACTGAATTAAGGCTAACTCAATCCAACGTAGATCCCTGTTTCTACCACAGTTGAAACAAGTAGGCTGAAATCATCATCATCGCTGAATGGGTAAACTATCATTTTTAGCTTTTCGAACAGTCTTTCATCAACGACACCCATAAAATAGGGACTACAATCTCTGTCTGAGAAAAAAGGAATTTGTGAAAGAAAGCAATGTCTCGGTATGATTATCACCAAAGCCAAGATGGAGAGATTCTTTCGATTGACCAATGAAGCTCTGTCCAAGGAATTGAAAAAAATGTTAAATATGAGTGACTGCAATCCAGAAGTCAGGAGCCGAGCACACACCATCTACAGATGACAAGCACTGTGGAACGGAGGCTCCTTGCCTTGAGGTTGTAGGTAGTAGTTTTTATCTGTCTCAGAGATCCAGACCAGACATTGTGTATGCTACCAATACTGCAGGTAAATTTAATAAAAACACTGGTGACCAGGTAAAAGAATTTTTAGATCAGAATTTAAAATTAGAGTATAATGAACTTGGGAATTTTAATTTAGATAGTTTTAGTGATGCTACCTGGGATAATACGTTAGCTAGAAGCTATTCGATAACTGGAAGTAGTTTCAAAGTTATGGAAGCTTTGATATCTTCATATAGTAATAAGTAGAAAACAGTGGTTTTAAGCACTATATTTTTGTGATGCTGCCTGGGGTAATCAGTTGGAGAGTATATATTTGACAACTGGAAGTTGTTTCAAGATTATGGAAGGTTTCATATCTTGATACAATAAGAAGGCGAAAACGGCAGCTTTAAACATTGTTGAGGTTGAACACATGGCGTTATCATTTACAGTCTAGGAAGTTTGGTGGTTTAGCAAAAATTGTGTAACAACATCAAAGTCAAAATATTTGTCTATACATTATGTAGTTATTTGTTACCCACTGTTCTATTTAATGGGTCAACTATATTTATTGCACTTTGATTAATGGTTTCCATTAAAAACACAACAGAAATGTGGTAAAAACTACAATGTTCTACAATAAAAAATTCTAAATAAAAATAATAATTGCATAATCCATGATGAAAGTGTAATGTAAATTCTTTGATTTGAAATGCAATAGTAAAAGATGGCTTAGTTTTACATACATTAAAATTTTTTAATGCTGAAAACTACCAGAATAACACAAAAAAAATGCAATAATCGTTCAACACTTCATATGTACACAGATGACACCACAATATTTGTAATTTAGACAACCATATACCGCAAAACACAAAGCAGTAAGCTAGACAAACTTTCTAGGTATACTGAAGTCATGCAACTGGGCTATTTGTGTTTTATTATGAAGATATTTGCCAAAAAAAATCACTATAACGAAATAGTTATTCGTATGTTCCAGTGCAACACCTAATGTCGGATGAACACGAAATGTGGAGTCAGAAACATTACCGCATTGATAAAAGTTTGCTGAAGAAGATCCTCAAGTTAAGACCTCTTTCCCCATTTTAGGTACTCCTCTGCTTCCTAGGTCCTCCATAACCGTCCTCGCTAAAGCGGAGGCTGGCCTGGCGATAGCCAACACAATATCTGGTAGGTTTTATGTAATTTATATGCAGTAGTTCGATACAGAGGTGCTTCCCAGCACACTATATTGGCGGAGATCTGCCTTTCAACTGTCACCTGCTAGCATATAAGACAATACCGTGCGATGAAGAACTCAAGCCAAACACTCCTAGGTTTCCTGCTCGTGAGAACAAAGCACACCCCCGACAAGGACATCTAGCAAACATGACCATGGACGTGTGGCTCCACAGAGAACTCCGCCATTTATTCACTTCCTCCATGGCTATCCCGCTGAGGGACATCGGCTCAGGTCTCCTTTTTCTGTCACCAGCAATACCCCAGTACATTACCACTTATTATATTTTGCACTTCCTCTCACCTACATCTCATTAGGCTACAGTACTGAATCACACACGTGCACTGTATCGACACACAATTGCTATATACTAGTACTGCATCCCCAAAACATTCCGACATTAATTAAAGCTTACTTGCATGATGATTTAACATGGAATGCATTATTTAAGACAATATTATTCTAAGAGTGTGTGCTAGCTTGGTGTTGCCCACAATCCGACCACACTACTAAAGTACAGTGTTTCAATCAAGACAGCCCAGAGAAGTACTAGTTTAGATTAAACCAACAGGTAAAAATGAAATGAAACACTACTATACTATACCAGTGTGTATAACAAATTGAGACCAATCACAACACATGTTGGAAGGATCTTCCTTGAATGCTCAAATGGCACTCCATTTCAAGGTGGTGGCTTGAACCCGAGGAGAGATGCCTTGATCTCGCCCCGAATTTCTTCTGGTGAATCCTCAAGCATATGTGATCTGTTGCTCTACGCATGCCCTTTAAGAAGACTTCAAAAGAAACAATCTACTAATATAAAATGTTTGATAAATAATAACAGTTTAGTGTGTCCAATTATCATTGACTGTGTGTAAGCTATGCACGTCAGATACACAGTGTGCACCATTACAGTATTGTCAGTTGGAGTATGAGACTCACTTTGATACCAGCAGTGTCCTGTGTGGCTTACTGTATGAGCTTTTATGCACGAGGTATTAGACTGTTTCCAAGCAAAAGCAGAGAATAATGCAGCACTATGCAGCAAGCAGATAAGCCATCTACCACTTACAGGAACTGCAGACTTTGCATGCAAGTTAACTGATAATCGGAATGTAGTTCATTCAGACAGTCATTCGTTTTACATTGCAACCATTAATCGTGCATGTTGTTTAAGTGTCTGACCAATGTCAGTGGCGTAGCTTTCTGAATGGGATGCCATTCAAAAACAAGAACGATTTAAAATTTTTATGATACTAGAAGAATGTTCCCAGAGCTGCAGTGTTGCTGCCTGTTTGCATGCAGAGAGATACCCACTGTGCGTCCATCACTCGTACAATGTCTTCCAGCATCTTGCATGTCGCATGCGCACAACTGGGCAAGTGCAACCAGCATGCAACAAACGTCGTCGCATCAGACGAACTGCGAGAGACGAGAGGGCTGTTGATGTAATTGCTGCAATGGTAGTTAATCCTCATGATTTTACACGGAGCATTGCCCATGACTCAGGATTGTCTCATAGTACAGGGTACTGTATGCAGCCTAGCATTGGTCATAAAAGAATGTATCAATAGAACCCCTGACATACAGGCAGAAAGTGATATTACCAGGGTCCCCATGGGTGGAATACAAGTAGAAACGGTAAACAAGGCGGCTTCATGTATAGGACAAAAAAACTAGAGTACAAGGGGGCCACACACATTACACCCACAAAATACATAAGAAACACGTAAAACAAACAAGAATTTAATAATGACAGAGTAGGAAAAAGTGATGGTATAAAACAGACTTATGCCCAAATCACTGCAAAAAATGCAAGGATGAATCGAAACTGTTACTCAAAAAGGCAAAGCAGAAATAATTTTAGTGCATATGAAAAACGAAAAGAATGTGAGGTAAACTATTAAATTTATTTCAACAAATTACCAAGACGGAAGACAAGTAGTTCAGCACAAAATAGAAACATAGTTACAAATGAGCCACTTTGCAAACCAGGAAACAGACTGCGGAAAAAGAGGCCAGGTTCACAGAAATAGCCGTGATGTACCTGTATATAAATGTAACAAGACGAAAATAGCTGTTCTTCATATTTATACCTGATTGTAGCGAAGTAGTTGCCGCAAGCAGAATGGAGCAAGGGATTGTCCGTGGAAACTTCCTGATCAGTGCTTGTGCTCTAACCAGGGAGTTTACATGCTTTTCGTACTTCGAAATGAAATAATGGTTTTATGACGACACTTGCACTCGACAAAATACCAGGCTGAAGACCCAGGCACTTGAAACCACAGTTTTCGTCTTGGACAGAGGCCATTATTATAAATAACATATATTCTAATCAAACTTTATAATTTTTTTTAAATAATTTAATACAGTTTGTTAGTAAATACAAGAGAACTATATACGTCGACTATCAAATTTGCGAAGTTTTTTTAAAAAGGAATAGGTAATAGAAAGTGCAAGCTTTCACTTCAAAGGAAACATATCAACTGCGACTTTATAGGAAAAGGACAAACACAGTGGAATTAAAACAAATTTTAAAAACACTACGCCTATTATTATCAGGCGCCCGATGTAGTAAATCTCTCACTGATTCAGCATCTCGCGTGAATGTCAAGCATGTCAGTGTGTCTACGGGTCACTTGATGGCATTCTCATATGATAAACGGTAGCACTGACGAAGTCTCGATCACAGAGCTGAGGAGTATGTTCAAAATGTGACATTTTCCTTCAAAACAAACATCAACCATTTCTGTGGGAAGTCAAACATGCATCAGTCGTTAACAGACACACATCTCGACTTTTCTGTCTTACCAGTTTCCCTACTAGATATTTTACTACATTTTGACATACTCTTCGTTTACGTGAAAGTATTTTAATGCCTTCCGTCCGCGAATTATTGAAAATATATAATTAATTCCTTCAATTTGGAAAATACGTGCTGTGTGTGGGGGGCGAAGAAAAATTACGCGACGTGTAGCTGATGGAAGCGTACATCCACCATACGATTCTGTCTCTCACAAACTTCAATGTGGCGAATAAGTAAAAATTAACATTTGTCAAATTATTTTAATTATACCTATTACGTAATTATAGACTGTTCACAGTAAAATTAGCACTTTTGAAAGCCCTGCTTAAGATCTAATTGTATGCACTCTGTGTCTTCTTATGCCTTAGACAAAATTAACGTTGCCATGGGCCTCGTCACTTTATTCATGTATCTGTCATGTGGAAATTTGAAATTATTCCAAAAATAAATATTTAGAATTTTTGAATTTCTACACTTCGATACGTTTAAATAAAAAAAAACACGAAAGGAATAATTCAAGTTAACACAAATGGTTACGTGACACCTTTTGTTCGACATAAGATATGGAACTACTTTCCATTCATCGTTACCAACTTTGCTGGGCGCGTGTCACTCGGTTCGCCCGTTAAAATATATGCAGGTATGAGCAGTAAGATTTTTCTAAGCTTGATTTCAAAAGTGCTCACTTTATCGTGAACAGTCTATAAACGAGAAATCATCTGGCTCAGTTTCATGTTTAATACATCTTCTTAACTTCTCACGTGGACACCTCAGCGAACAGATCTCTATTACGATCCAGTAAATGAGCCCTAGCTTTGCACTGTTTCTTTTCTCATCTATCCTATTAATAGGGTGATCTCTGCCTGTCTAACTGTCTGTCCCTCCTTGATACTTCTAAGTCGCTTGAAACTCAACAAAAGTTCTTCAAATTTTGCAGAGCGAATCCTCAGGGTCAAATACAGGTTAAATTCGAATTTCAGCAAGATCAGATTATGCAATCATTATCCTTTACCCTAAAAACTAATTTTTTAATTACTTTTTTCCTATGAAAGTTTTGTATTAATGTATGAAGATTATTGCATATTCAATGTTTTTGTTAATTTCCAAGTGGGGCTTAGTGGCTTCGTGGATAGAGCGATTCCAAGTGGAGCTGCAGTGGCTCAGTGGATAGAACTATATCAAATGGGACCACAGTGGCCAAGTGGATAGAGGACTATTAAATGGGCAGCAGTCGCTTCAAAGATGAGTTAATTTCACATAATTTCAATATTACCGACATATATATGTGTGTTTTTTTCAGTCTTTGTATGGTAACCAAAATTTATAACATGCTAACTTATCCAGGCACGTGACAGTACTAAAAAAAAAAGATCACGGGCTGGGCCCCTAGTACTAATATAATAAATAACTAATGGAGTTTGTTTGTTTGTTTATTTGTTTAAGTAATGGCTAATCTCGAAAACTACAAGGCCATTTGATCATTCTTTCACTGTTAGAACGCTACATCCTTCCAGATGGTCATAGGTATATATCAAGTGGGATCACAGAGACCCGGTGGGTAGAGTAATGCCAAGTGGAGCCGCAATGGCCCAGTGGGTAAAGCGATCCCAAGTTGGGGATGTAGTGTCTCAGCGGCTAGAGCTCTCTCAAGTGGGGCCGCAGTGGCTCGGTAGATAGAAATATATCAAGTGGGCCGCAGTGGCTCGGTTGATAGAAATATATCAAGTGGGCCGCAGCGGCTCAGTGGATCTTAATATTATCTTAATATTATAATGCATGTAGTCGCAAGTTGTCACAGGTGGTCGCGGGTAGACGCAGGTAGTCACGGGTAGTCACTAATACTCACAGGTAGTCACGGTTAGTCACAGGAATTCACAGGTAGTCACCCGTAGTCATGGGTAGTCACAGATAGTCACAGGTAGTTGAAGATAGTCACGGGTAGTCAGAGACAGTCACGGGTAGTCGTGGGTAACTGCGGGTAGTCACGGGTAGTCATGGGTAGTCACGGGTAGTCACAGGTAGTCACGAGTAGGTGCATATATAGATATGTATTTCAATAACTCCATAAAACCTGAGCGAAGCGATGGCAGGCTACTAGTTTATCTATAAGTTTGGTTCCCATCATCAGAGGGAAATTATAACTAACAAAAAAAAATCTTGATGCAACGATTGGGGTGTTTAGACGATATGGCGGATCTTAATTCACTGAATGTAATTACCAACTTTGACATATCCCAAATGTGACGTTCCCAAATTTCTCATCATACGAGTTTCTTTTTCCAGCAAACATCATGTATAGCTAAGAACCCAGCAAACACGGAAAATACGGGCCGGAATCGGCCCGGTGAAAGTTAGCCGACAAACTCCGGCCAACCGATACCGGCCCGCTGTCTTATACTGGAAGTGGCCCGATGGAAATATGGACTGCCAGCTAACTCTTGGCCGACAGAGTCGGGTCTGCGACGGCTGGATATCATTACGATGCCGGGTCTGTGACGGCTGGATGTCGCGACGATGCCGGGCCTGCGATGGCAGGATGTCATTACGATGCTGGGCCTGTGACGGCTGGTTGTCGTTACGTTTCCGGGTCTCCGATGGCTGGATTTCGTTACGATGCCGCGCCTGCAGCGGCATGAATTCCAGAAATAAGCAGTATACCCATGAAAAAGAAACCTTAACTTTTCGATTTAAAATGTTAGTAATTGTCATGTCATCTTTCCATATATTCAATTAATTTACTTCACACCATGTTGCATGATATGAAAATCTTTTGCTTGTAAAGTGCGGAATTCGAACCTAAAACCCTTGAGTTGACAGTACAGCATGCTAACTTATACACCACAGGGTAAGGCGCTGATATGCTCCAGTAATTAAAAATATATCAAGACAAAACTTATTATAAAGGAATATATAAATTCCATTTCAATATAACAAATAATATTGAAAAACTGATTATTTAAAAACTATTTCTTCAGAGACTTGCAAACCAAATATTTTTTGTTAGTTTTTAATATATCTGTCAGATTTCAAAGCAAACAAATGCCATGGGCTACCACATGACACATTTATAATCACGAAAATGCATGCTAATGGTTGATACACAGTCTCAAATAATACACAATGCCGTTAACAGCTAGCTAACATCTTGCCAATTCAAAACATTTTCCAGAAGTTCGTCGGCAAAAAGACATCATATTTATATCTTTATTGTGATAAAGAGCCTTGTCTTGAAAACTCTGCCGGGTCGGAATAAATAAGATAATGGCCAGCTTACCGAAAAGACAAAGATGCCATATGGGAATCGGCCCAGATACATTTTTAAGATGCTTGCAACATGTTTCCCCTGCGATATCATGCTGACATCTTTTCGGTGATATCCATTGCTATCCTAAAATATACAGCGAACCGACGTCTTTTTTCTAACGGCTTGTGAATCTGCCTTAAAAAAAACATCACGCCCTTGCGAGATGGTTATCTTCTGGCATTGAAATGACAGTTACTGACAGTACAGGTATAGGGCCGACAATATTCCGACACTTTGCCGACAGGTTATGTTTGCTGGAAAAATTACATTTTTTAGGACTTGAAAATGTTCTTGAGTAGAATAAAGGTTTAGAAATTTATATTCGTGGTTTAATAAATTGAGTGCTAGCAGTATTTTCTTCTGTGAAGATAATACTAAAGCCTGTTTAATCATTGTTAAAGAGGACACTAACATTTACCATATTTCCCTTTCTCTCATTTCAACATAATAACTTCCAAGCAACCATACATCTGATTCTGTTACTAACTGTAGCTGGTGGGTTCAATCCCAAATATAATTTTTAAATCAGCCGTCCCGCCTCCTTTTCCTTGCCCCTTTCACTCTCGGTCGCGCGAAGAGCAGCATTTGAAAGAGCTTCACCAGCGACCAGAGAAGCATGCCACCACGTGAAACAAGCAGCATGTCGTGACGGGGCTATTGGGACTCGTACCACTCCCCTCCTTGGAAGAACAAATGCCTTGGAATTGTATATGCGCGAATTTCCTTGTATTCAGGCCAGCTGCCCCTCAGCGTAACTCGAGGTGCGAAGAAACCTCTGGTCCAAGCCACCTAAGTTATATAAGCCATGTCGAGAGTCTTGAGTCTCGTATAGCAATTAGCGTCATGTGTGAGTCCCTGGCATCATCGAAGAGAAGTGCGAAGACAGTGACCAGAAAGTGAAGCCTATGAGCACCGGGAGAGTAGAGAATGTCGCTGACCAGCTGGCCATTTTGATCGTACGTATGTAAATAAAAATTGCGGATTAAGTTGCTGCAGATATTATAAAGACAGTGATAAGGACTTTAATTTGTATTGAGATCGGTATGAAATATTACGATTACTGATCAACTAAATACGATGTAAATAGCACTTCCAGTGTTAACTGAGGGTCTAGGTGACCAAATGGTTAGTGTAATCGCAAGTGGAATTTGCTTGAAAGATGATATAAATGTAAAAAAATATATATAAATAAAGTGCGAATGAAAATGTAAATGCCTCAGTTTAAGTGTAAACGAATTGTAAAGAGTGTCAAATAACTACTTTCAGTGATTTTGTAGACAAGAAAATTGGCACAGTAAATGAAATGTAGATAGGGAGATAAGATGTATTAGCGAGTAAGTGAATACGAGAATAGACAGTGAACCAGAAAATTTACCATGAAAATTAAAATGCTGACAGTGCAAACGAAAGGACTGACACTGTAAATGAAAGAATTTACAATGTAAATGAAATAACCGACAGTGTAAATGAATGATTGGCCAGTGCAGACTTTCTAGAGCTGCGTATCAGCAGATTATATTAATTATGCGAAAAGTGAGCATGTTGCTGGAAAGATACAGCATATATATAGTATGGAGAATGTGTGGATTCTCTTTTATTTTTATGTTTGTAGTCTGATGTGCGTAAAAATATATGTTTTCACTGAATAAACAAAAGTGTTTTACTTCTCGCTAGTGTTGATGTAACTTGTCCTAGCATGCCTACTTTCCCTGATATAGGGAATATGGTAGCCTTGCTTTTCGGATCTCTAACTACAAGCCGATACTGTAAGTGAGCATGATAATAATATATGAAATGATGTGGGCAAAATATGATGATTTGAAAGTTAGTAGTACAAGATATCTTGTGTAGGCCAATCATTGGGTGTACCTAAACAATGATAATTTAGCAAATGTATATGCTGAAGTGCAAAAAAAGGGTGGCCTAATACTGTAATACATTCTAAGCAGGTCGGATTTTGCAGTCTCGCAAGTATGCTGAAGTATTAGAAATTCGTCCCTGAGACATGGAGGAATGGGACGGCGAAGGCTGAGTCGAGCCTGGCCAGACATGCTTCAGTGCAGTATATGGCGAATAGAAGTCCTACATAAATGTCTAATGCCCGGTCCTTCTCTAATATACCACAGTTATTTTCCTAGTAAACACTAGTTATGAACTAAATGGAAGATCTTTATGATTAAAGAACAAGATACTATATTATTATCAAATATTGCAGAAAAATGTAATCCAATATTGTGGTTCTAGGAGACTGAGTAATCAGCAGGTTACTAAATCTAGATGGAATGACAGAGCATGGAGTAGCAAGATTGAATGAGAGCATGAAGTAGAAAGATGAAATGATAGAACATGAAGTAGAAAGGTAGAATGGCAGAACATGAACTAACAAGATGGAATTACAGAACATGAAGTGTAAAATTCTAGAAACCAAATTGCTGAAAGGTCATGAACATGGGGTCAAAGCTCATGAGACATTGGGTTAAATATCATGGGACAGGGGGTCAAATGTCTTGAGTTTTGGGTCTTGAGTATTGAGTCTTGGGACCTGAGTCTTGAGTTTTGGGTGTTCAGTCAAGGGTCTTAGTCCAAGTTTTTGAGTCAAGGGTCTTGAGACTTGGGTCTTAGGTTTTGGGTCTTGGGTCAAGGGATTTGAATATTGAGTCTCGGGTCAATGTTCTTCAGTCTTGAATCATCGGTCTTGAGCCTTGAGTATTACATATTGAGTCATGAGTTATTATTCTTGGGTTAAGGATTTTGAGTTAAGGATCTTGAGTCTTGAGTCAAGTGTCGAGTGTTTTTTTTGGGAATTTGTTAGAATTCTTTGCACATTTTGGAAATTTTTATATATCTTTTAATTATTTTATTAATACTTTTTTAATGTTTTCTAATTTATTGGTTTAAGGTCAAAGGTCAATGAGGTTAAGATCAAAAGTCACAGGTCAAAGTCATCGGCGTCTAACATGGCTGACGGGATGGAAATTGGCCGAGCTGGCGAGGGTCGGTGGTGTCGGGAGCTTAGTCTTTCCACCTGGACATCCTACATGTACATATTTACATACATTTTTAAGTATTCTTTTATTTTTTCAAGATCGAGGTCGAATGTTAAGGTCATAGGTAAAAAACGAGCCCCCCAAAATCCATCCAATAAATAGTTTTTGCAAAAAAGGGCTCGTTTGAAAATGAAGGGATTGGTGCTTTTTGCAGGATAGACCGAAAGTTTTAAGGGGGGGGGGGGGGAAAGAAATTCCAAATGAGAAATATGGTCACTGTCGAGGGAAAATGGGAAATTTAGAGAGAAAAAAGGTCAATTCAAGATGGTAGTGGCTGGTGCCTACTACTGAATCCTTTGTGCTAGAAAGCAGATAATCATTCTACTTCCCCACTAAGTATACTACAGTCTCTATCAAAGCGAAAATTGTTGAAGTACCCCACACTGGTGTCAGCCTTTATGCTATATTTCGGTGACCGACAGTTACGACACGCCCGCCATGTCCAACTGCGAATCTACGAACAGCAACCAAGTTACCTACTGCAGGAGCTATGGCAGGACATTATGCAGCTGTCACGCCTATCTTTGGAAGTGTGCCCGAGGAGGTACGCGATATGATCGCAGTCGACTTCTTCATCGATGCTATCACCGACAAGGAGGTGCGACAAGTGGTACACCTGCCTGCGCCTTACATCATGCAGTATGCCCTGGCATAGGATCTGGATGTGGAGTCAGCAAGACAAGTATAAGTGCCCTGACATTGACTACAGTATCAGACGAGACTACACCAGTTAGAGGTAGGATAATAGTGCTCGTGATGCTTGGTGAGCTCTGCACAGAGCACATTTCCATAGCAGAAATAGAGAATGTATTTTGGGACTTGATGTACTATGTGTGCTGTGGTGCTGTATTGATACTTGACTTGGGGTGCTATGGGTAGGCAGTATCGAGTTGGTAGTTTCAACACAACAGAGTTTGTCCTCGCCAATGAGCTGCCTAGTTGTCTGTTGTCAGCGCACTATGCTACCCAATTATAGTCAAATTGTCATTACAGGCAAGTGGTAAGGAAAATTAGAAAGATGGATCTCTTGAGGTTTTATGTGGATTATAGCCAACTAAATACGATAATGAAGGAAGACACTTGTCCACTTCCAAGGAAAGAATACACACTGCGCAGCTTAGCAAGTTTGAAATGGTTTTCTACTTTGGACATGGACACTGTTGGCAGTGTGAGGTGGCCCCAGAAGACCAAGAGAATTTTGTATTTTAAATCCGAGGGAAATAAACCTGACAGTTCAAAGTTATGCTTTTGGGCTGTGCGATACCCCTGCCACCTTCAAATAACTGTGGAAAAGTTCTACTTAAAGACACCTGTCAGATTACCTAGACGATATTGTTGTAAAAGGGACATTTGAAGAGCACCTATCATGCTTCGATTCTGTATTCCAGAAAGTGGTCGCAGCTAACTTGAAACTAGTTCCTAAGAAGTGCCACCTTTTCCAAACGAAAATAAATTTCTTGGGATATGTAGTGTCAACCCATGGAATTGAAACAGACCCCAAGAAGACCAAAGAATTACGACATTGACTTTAAATAAATGACAAAACTTAAGTCCGGATTTTTCTGGGCTAATATCGCTAATACTGTCGATTTGTACTTGGGTTTACCACAACCGCCAAACCTCTGCATGAACTGATGGAGGCAAAAAGTAAGTATCATTAGTCCACTAAATGCGAAGTTGCTTTTAGTAAGCCAAAGGAAATGCATATATATATATATATATATATACACACACACACACACACACACACACACACACACACACACTCAAACATTGGGTTTCCCGAACAATAAAAAAACTTTGCACTTCCATAACCCTCTTGACCATGGACCTTTCCGGGTTTTTCAATTCTTCTTTTTATTTCATGCTTTCATTCCCTCCGCTGGGTGACAGCCGGAGAGGGGACCTATGGACATCTTTTCGTCCCCCCTCCCCCTTCCAAGAACATGATTCCCAACCTTTGGTTCAGAAACCAACCCGTAAAAGGAGTTATCGTTTAACAATTATTTTTAATGTTAAATTAAGTGGGGGAGGGGTGTTAAAACCAAAATTATTAAATTCTCATTATATTAAATTCTCACTCTCTCTGCTGGGTAACAGCCGGAGGGGCGATCTCTGGACATCTTTTCGATCCCCCCCTCCCCCGTTATTCGTCCCAACTTCAAGAATTATCCTTATCCATAAAAAGTACTTTTATATTAAATTTAATTCCTTGTTATAATATTATTAAGGGGAGGGGGACTAATTATCTTTATTTAAACAATTTTTAAACTATATTTTACTCAAAAGCATTAATCCTACTACTACTGTGCGAAACCACCACCAGGACAACACATTACGGGATCTATTATATGGAATGGTGCTATTCTCAGGGGTTATACTACTTGGCTTGGAAATTCCCAGGGTGTCCCTGATAAAAAAGGGGGGGGGGGTTAGTATACTTCTCTCCTACCCTAAAGCTAGCAATTGCGTCTTATCATATTTATTATGACTATTTTATCAACCAGGTTCGAGGGATTATGATATGATTTTTCCTGAACAAATTCAGTCCACTTATCGAACTGTACAGTTTTGACCTGATTTCTGTAATGATCCCTGATCTGTTTGTTATTTTCTTTATATTTTTCTTGTTCTGAACATCTACAGCATCTATGGTATCTTCTTTGTGGCCATTTTACTAATTTTGTAATCTTCACCAATTCCTTATTCCACCATCACATATCCTTCTTATTGCTGTTGTATCTTCCTGTTTTCTGTTTACACGTTTCCTGAATTATTTTCTGAAATTTCATTACAATTTTTCCAAATTATTTCCATCAATATCTTCTAATCAAGTCCTCATCTTCACACCGATATCTTCTATCACCTTATTCCAGTCATTGACCAACAAATGTAACCTCTCTTCTTGTATTTCTTCCATATTATTTCGTTATTTATTTCAAAATGGATCCAATTATGATCACTACTACTAGGTCTAACTTCCCAGTTTAGCAATTTTTTTTCTATATACCTGGGTGCGATGGTAATATCTATATTTTCCTAGCCCTGCATTGGATTAAATGTAAAATCGTACCCTTCTTTATTAATTACTTTCCATTTGTAATTTTCAATTATTTGAGTTATTTCTTCTCCGCTTTCATGTGTTGTTTTGAATTCGAGAGTTTAGATTTGGCATTAAAATCCCCGGCGATAGTAATTTTATTATTTTCTATTTTCTTTAAGATTTTTTCTATGTGTTTATAAACATAAATTACCTCCTGCCCGGTAGAAGGTATATAGATATCAAGGTGATTTCTTCCTTATAAAATATTAATTTAACTATAGTCCACTCCCGACTGGAAGCGACTTATGAAAACCAACCTTTGCAAAAACACTTTATGCATAACATGTCAACCTGTTTTTTTTTCAGTAACCTGTATTCCACAAATATATAACACTGTGGTTAACTTTAGAGTACTGTATGGATTAATAAAAGAAACTTTACCTTAATATCTTCTATAACTTGTAATATTTATTTATTTTTAAATATGAATTAACAACAGCGATAGCAACAACGTGTTAGCAACGGCCGGTATGAAATAGTTCACAGTTAAAATGTTATTTTAACCTAGTTTTTTAGTATACTATTTGTAAATTAGATTGTGCCTATTGAAATATTTAAATATTTAGGTAGTCCCGATGGCAACATATCTCATTTTTACAGTTTAAAATAACAGCGAAAAATATAGTGAGTAGGCCGTAATGGTATGGTGTTGTTTTATCGAGCGAGAAAGCAACTGTCTACTGGGCAAGGTTTGTCGCGCACTCTCTCTCTCTCTCTCTCTGCCTTTGTCTCTTTCACACTCGGGAAGTTTCACTTCGCTAGTAAGCTGAATTATACATATTTTCAATTGTAGCATAATTCATACATATTACAGCAAAATAAAGATTCTTGAATTTGTAATTGACAACTGAAAAGAGATTTTAATGTTTGAATACTTATTTTAATATATTTAGATATGATGGCAGGGCAGAAACAAAGTGAAGTTGGCAGACGTGGCGAGCCATGGCATGGCGTATTGCTGTTTTACCAAACGAAGTGTAAATTATACTTACTCCGAAAAATACTTCAAATTACCACATCACGTTTGTAGACGTTGTGTTTTTTAAAACCTGCCTAGGCAAGTTACGATGTTGTGATAAATCTGTGTTTCCATGGCAGTAATAAATACGCGTATTTCGTTAACTGCTGTATGTGGAATGGTGTGACGCTGCTGCGTGGTGGTCGTTACGCTGGCGCTGTGTGTGTACGTGATTTCAAATATTTGATGTGCACTATTTACACATTTTAACTATAAACTGTTTTCATGACGAAGTTAATTATTTACATCCACATCTGTTTATTTATCACAATGTTGTACCTTTTCCCTAGGTGTTTGAAACACAGCCGTGAGACGTGATGTGCCGCAATCACAATAAAATACTATGCCCAGCTCTATAAATTTCAATAAACCTAATAAACAGTAAGATAGCAATACATAGAAATATGAGTGGAATAAAAGTTATGGTAGGTTTATTTGTGTGCATGTTCACTGCTATGTTTTAAGCTCGTATGACAAAAAATGAGTGACGCGAGTTGCGTGCTTGGTTTTAATGTCTCTTTTTCATTGGACTAGTTATTCCTTCGTTATTCGAACTGAGGTCGTCCTTTAAAATAAATAACCTGGTTATTCCTTCGGTATTCCAACTGAGGCCGTCCTTCTAAAGAAATAACCCAACACATATCAATGAAAAAAGTTAAATACTACATTAGTAGTTGTAACAGTATTAAACACAGTCACGGCAAAATATCAACGTGCATTACGTGTAATGTGCTATGTCATGGAAAACAAATATGTTAATGTAACATAACGATAAGAATTATCGTCAATTTAGGCATATTTAAAATGTCGTAAAGCTGACCTAAATATTGTTATAGGCCTTAACTGTGAATATTTGTATGGAATAGTTTTTGAAATAGACCTATGACAGAATTCTTTGAAAAGCTGTAAACAGTAAAAAACACATTTGGCCGGTATAAAAGTAGAAGTCAGATATCAATGTTTATTTTTAGGTGTAGCGAAAGTATACGAACACATGTACACACACAATGGCATGTAAACATTGATTTTGATAGATGCTACATGGCAATCACGTGGCAATGTTTGTTTACATTTCGTGGAAGGATACGAAACGGGCCTGCAAGTAGATATTTATCAGGAATTCGAGAAATTTGCTTCCAGTGGGGAATGGTCTACATTATAATTTCTTTTATATTGTAACGTTGTACATTTAAGATTTTTACCTCAGTCCTAAATATTATTGCTGCCATAGTTTTCCCCCTTTCGTTGACTATACAGTTCCATTGTCTCCCTAGATTCGGATATTTATTATTATACATATAGGGTTCTTAAATTAATGCAACATCAACCTCTTCTTCCTTGAGTCTTTGATTTAAATCCAGCGAGGCCGTCCTTGATCCTTGTAAATTTGCCTCTACTATCTTCATTCCCTGGTAACAAATGAGTTCCGCATTCTCTCAACGCTCATCCAAAGTCTATTTTTGCTCGTAATCTTTCCCTTTCATTATCCAAACATGGACAGTTTCTGTCTGTTGCTCTGTGTCTTGTTTCTTGAACACTTTTCATTTTTCTACTACAAATTATACACTTTTCATCCTGTATATTACTGTATATTATTGCATTATGTCCTATGCTACTGCACTTCCCACAAGTTTCTCGTTCTTCCTTACAGTGCTTCTCGGTGTGGCCAAAAGGCCAACACCGAGCGCACCTCATGACAGAAACGAATTTTTTATATTTGAATGAGCTCCATTCAATAAAAATTCTTCCTTCAAGCATCAAATTTTTGTAAATAATCCTTTTGTTGCAAATACTCTTCGTCTCAAAGCATACACGACATTCATTATTATACTCTTCCTCTTTTAACCATCTGCTATATTTTGATAGTAGATTATTTTCATTACTTCCTCTTTTTAATTATGTCATCTACCTCATATTTTATAATCTTCGGTCTTCTTTACTATATTCTATTTAATTTTAAAGGTATCTTTTTACTGGTTATTCCTTCTGCAAATTTTTTATACTGTTCTTCTGACGGAATCGCTAGTATTACAACTTGTGTTTCAGTTTTTATGGTTCTTGTTATCTGTATTTTCTTCTCTGATGTTCTAACATATGTTGCAAGTTTGTTTTTTGTAGCTTCGCTGCTACCATCCTTGGTTATGATCTAAGACTTTATAATTACTTTGATGGGTTCACGTTTCTTATATCTTTGCCATATATTTTTGTTGAGTTCAATCTTGTCATCTTGTTAGTCTCTTTTCTGTTCCCTCTTCATCAGAATACCTTTCATTTGACCCTTCAATGAAATAATTTCATTATTTTGTTCTAATATGATTGTCACAAGTCCTTCTGTTCTACTACTTATTTCATTTTTTGCTTCTCCTATTACCACTTTAGATTTGCATATGAGAACAATTCCTCATTTAAGTTCTTCAGCATTCACTGTCGCATCGTTAAGTATATTCGATTTTCCTTTCTTCTTTTGTACCATTTGTGGCGTAGAATCTTCCTCCCTCTTCCTCTTGTCTTCATGCTCTTGTTACCACATTTTTATTGCTTGTTGTTTCAATGTTTGATCTTCATTCCATGCTCCTTAACTTTCTTGATTTCCTAGATGCTCTATTTTACTCATCCAAGATAAATCGAATTCTTATTGTATAATTTTCCTATTAATTGTTATTGGAGGTGGAGATCTTGACAACTTGGTTGATTTCTGGAATATTTCTGAAGCGTCTTCCAAGTTCACTCGCAATTCTCTTATGGGCGTCGATGACCCCGGTACTCCTGACCCTCTGAAACTTCGATTCGACATCACACACACACGTGAAATCGAACTCTACAGAGTCAAACGCACAGGCCCCAGACTACCTGTACCGAAAACCGGTGGATATACACTTAATTATTTAACTTATTAATTATAACATTTTTTTGCTGATTTTATTCATTCTTCATTAGCATGCAATAAATTCTTTACATTCTTTTGAATCCATTACACTTTTTTCCTTGGTTCTAAGTCCAATGATTCCTAAGATATTATTTAGAAAAATGCTGATTCATAAAAAAATTATATTTAAATGGGTTTGTTATTATATAATATGGGGGGAGGGGGGTAATTACCGTTGGGGGAGGGGGCAAAATTTTATTATTTTTGCTCTTAGACATTTAGTTTCCGAGATATTTAGCATTTTTAGTTTTCACTGGATTTCATAATTTTCTGTTTTATGTGAACTGAAGTGCTCTGAAATGTTTTACTGAAGGAATTAAATCGCGAAAGTGTCCAGTACTTTTCCACTGAGAGTTCATCTGAGGTAGTTCACAGTTCATTCGTCCTTTTCACCTATAATTTAATCTCGCGATTAAATTTTTTTGACAGTCCCCCTATAACATTAGTTTTATGTGCCAAAATTCAAACGATAATATTTACCTAACTAACGGCCCAAAAAAGCTCAGATTTTGTATGCATGTTGTACTATCAATGTATTTTCATATATTTAATTGAATTTTCTTGATTTTAGTTTTAGCCACCATTTTGAATTTGTGAAATTTTGAAATTTTGGTTTTTTCACAGTTTTTCATCTTGATTCTTTACTGCCCTTATTTAAGCTCTCAGAATATGAAGTTGCATGTTGCAATTTATTTTTCTACTTACTTTTAGTTTATTGAATTTTTGATAACTTTCTGATTAAAAACACTGTCCGAAATTATTTTTTTTCTCCAAACATTCTTCACAGATTTTCTTTAAATTTGAATCACTTATAGTATGTAACTTGCTCTTCATTGATGCCAATTTTTGTTGTTGTGCGAAGAGTTTTAACCACCGTCTTGGCCCGGGAATCGGGAGCCCGCACAAACTTGACTTACTCGTGAACTGCCATGTCACACAGTAGTTTCCGGAACAGTGAAAAAATTTTCATTCTTGACACTTATGCCAGTAGTGTAGGCATCGTAGCAGTGTTATCTTAGATTCATGATGGGAAGGAGATGCCACTGGAATACTTCAGTAATGGATTGTACAAGCCTGACGGAAATTATTGTGTGACATGCGGATAGCTTCTGGCCATGGTGGTCATTTCACAGATTCACCATTACATTTACGGCATACATTTTAATCTAAGAACCGACCAAGGTTCATTATGCTGGCCACTAAATGTCACGAATTCGGAAGATCAAATAACCTGGAGGATAAAGCATCTTCAAGAATATAACTTTGAGAACCACACATATCTGGATGCCTTCACAGCATTGCAGACACATTCTCTAGCTGCCTGTGTGGACCATTATGTCATCTTTGTGAATGCCAGTATTAAAAGAAAGGTGAATAGTTGAAGAAACAGAGAACAATAAGTCAAGGTTCTGTACCTTGTGCTGGGTCACCTGTATGGTGTGATGAATGCATTAGGAAAGATTAGCTAAATGATCTCACTTTGTATGCAATACTAGAATGGAAAGGATCTGGCTGTCGGCCGAAATGGGAATATATCCTGCCTGAGCACAGCAGTCAAAGAATACTGGACACAGTTGAATTCCCTCGTACTGAGGAATGGTTTGCTTTACAGCAACTGCGAAAGGAACGATGATAATCACACACACTTGCATTTGGTCTTTCCAAATATAATGCAGGATACCCAAAATCTTAAAGAAACTGCATAATATGGTAGCCAGTGGTCAATTTGGTGTTCATAAGATCCTTGACAGAGTTAGAATGAGATTCTACTGGCTCCATTATCGGGAGGATGTTGAGAAGTGTTCTCAAATGTACGGCATCTGTACTGCAAGGAAGGGACCAAGGACTAGAGATGTCACCTCTAGAAATACAATGTTGGAGAATCATTCGAGAGGATTGCAGTAAATATTCAGGGCCTGTTGTCTACCACAGAGACAGGCAATCGGTATATATTGATGGTTCAACATTACTTTAGTCATTGGCCGGAGTCCACTCCCCTACCAAACCAAGAAGCTCATACCATGGTCGATGCACTCACATAACATACCTTCTTGAAGTTTGGGGCACCACTAGAACTCAGTTTGGATCAGGGACGAAATTATGAATCTGCTGTGTTCCAGGACGAAACAAAGATTTTTGGGATGAACAACACTAGGACTGCTGCCATACACCCTCAATCCGATGGAATGGTCGAGAGTCTTAACCCCACTCTTGAGCAATACTGGTCGATTTTCGTGGCAGATAAGAAAGTACTGGGATTAAAAGAAGTCATTGTTTCTCCTTGCTTACCACTCAGCATATCACGAATAACGCAATCAAAGATGCTGTTTGGTAGAGACCTACACCTACCTGTTGACCTGCTGTTCGATTGGCCGATATAAGAGGAAGCTATCGCCTCAGAATATGTCAGTGGATTACATCACAGGCTATAGTCTACATTCAAGTGTCTCAAATAAATAGTTACATGATAAGAGATATCATATGACAAAATTATTTTTTGGTGAGGACAACTGCTGGGGCTGTACAGCCCACAGAGGCGAAAAGGGTTCTGCTCGAAGATGGAAGAAGGGACAAGGTGGTATAGGGATTAGACTACTCGTCCCCCACAAGGGGAAACGGTTCCGATTCCTCGCGCGGTAGCCCCCGGATTTTCGCATGTGATAATCGTGCTTGATGATGCCGCTGGTCGGCGGATTTTCTCGGGGATCTCCCCCCCCCCCCCCGGCGTTCTGGCGCTGCTCTATACTCGACTCGCTTCACCCTCATCGGCTCCCAAATCTTTTCGCTCGCTCACTAGAAGTTACAGAAATGATGTGAAGGCCCAAAGCAAGGGCTGCTTACATCTTTCAAGACATGATGCACGTTAGAAACACCGTTTCAGAGTGCTCCAACATTACTAAATACTGTTTTTCAAATCTCTGTATTTTAAACTTAATTTATTTCAAGGCGGAAGCAGAGATAAATAGTCAGTGACACAATGAATGTCACTGGCTACCTAGTTGGTTCATAGCACGATTGGGCAAAGCATAGTTCCGATGATATTTTGTACTTCTTAAAGTCATACGTGGTTACTTAAAATATTTAATCTTTCCTGTGACGTAATCCAATATATCAATAGGTAGTGCGCTTGCAAAGGCACATGTGCTTCCTGCTTTGAAATATTTTTATTCTTGGCTTTGTTTCGAAGTAAAAACGCACCAAATAATCAGTGTTGTACAAGATGATGGATGCGTCGGGTCTGGCTGCTGAAGTACCACCATTTGTCGAGAAATATAAAAGAAGGAAGCCTTTAAAAATCTCATAGAAAAATAGTGTATATTATAGAATATTAAATGTAAACAGTTCCCTTCATTACAAACACTTCTAACAAAATAAGCATTGCTTCTGTAATGGTAAAGTGAAGGGAGTGTGATTGTGACAGTTGAAAGACTAAAGATGATATGGACTGATCTCACTGGCTGTGCACAACCAATCTCCGTGTCCCCAAAATTGTCCTGCTTTTCTGCCAACGCGTCTCGAAAACACAGCATGTATAGGATTTGAGGTTAGAATACTGGTTAGTAAACAAGTACTTTGAGAGGTGTATATATAATATATATACACACTTCCTTTAATCAAAGGGGCCGCGGTGGTTTAGCGGTTGGCCTGCTGGCCTTCCACCCCGGCCGGGTCACTCCCGGATTTTCGCATGTGGGAATTGTGGCGGACGATGTCGCTGGTCGGCGGGTTTACTCGGGGATCTCCCGTTTCCCCCGCCTATACACTCGGGCGCTGCTCCATACTCACCTCAATCGCCCTAATCGGATCTCAAGACTTCGCTGTTAAGAGAAGCCAAAATCTCTTGACTTAATGAATTCTCTAATCAATCCGTAATTTAATTTCATTGAATTCATATTGGTGAAAGCATTTATTCATATAAAGATGCTGGTGTTTTGAAAATTGTTGACTAAGTGACTTTGACTGTAGTGTTTCTTTGTGGTAGGTGAATGTTGCGCAGAAGATAAACTAGTCGGTCTACCTCACCTGTATTGTACGCTTAAGAGCCGCTGAACGGAGGGAAGGAGGCTGGCTGGTGTACTCACATGAGCCTGTCGAGGGTTCTGGTGCGGGAGTTCTGGTAGGCGCAGTAGTCGACGTAGATGTTGAGGTCGTCACGAGCCACGTCGTGCATCGCCTGGAACATGCCCCGCATGAAGACGTCTTTCTTCCTGCACGCTTCCAGCTGCGACAGCATCTTCTCCGCCACCTTGCGCACTGTAACAGCACAAGAGCAAGTTGTGCCGTCGCAAAGCTACACCACACTACACTACAGGCTGTTCATGGTAAAATCAGTACCTTCGAAAGCCCAACTTAACATCTACTTGTACGCACGTTGCGTAGTCTTCCGCCTTAACATTGCCATGGGCCTCATCACATTATTCATGCAGCAGTCAAGAGAAACAGTGGAATTATATGAAAAGCAAGTATTTTACTAATCTGCACATGTTTACACTTCTATGCACTAGAAAAACAGAAAGTGCAAGAAATAATTTAAGTTATCAAAATTATTACCTAACAATTTTTTATTAGATGTTAACATATCGAACTACTTTTCCCCCTCCATCGTTACGAACTTCACTGGGAACATGTCACTCTGTGCGTCCCTTAAAATATATGCAGGTAGGAGCAGTATTTAATTTCTAAGGTTGAATAAATAGTGCTCACTTTATTGTGAACAGACTTTACACACTCTACAGTCCATGCACCCTTACTTCCTTACAAATTTCCTGAAGCCCTGCCGAAGGCATCTCCAACATATTCCTTCGCCTTGTGTAAACAAAGCTTAGAAAATTACACCAGGACCAACGCACCGCATTCGTGCACACTCAGTCTAATCGTATTTTGCACAAGAACCATTTCTTTCTAAATATTACCAACACATCTAATTTATCTCTGTTTTTATTAGTAACAGTTATAAATGAAATGTCATAATTTACGTATAAAATATATATAAGTTCAATTTTAAACAAAAAGAATGTCCTTTTATGGAAACACATGTATAAAACGCTTGTGATACGTGACTAGCGATGGTGATTTATCGCAGGAAAAGCAGACTGATTGCTAGGATTTAGCATACTGTACACATGTCCGACAGTTTTCTTCCAATGCATGTAAGAAGATGCTACCCATTTTCTCTGGACCAGTGAGAATTATGATACTATAAGACAGAACGCTCATTATTGATCTGCAAACTACTCAGCCGAGTCAAAAACTTGTTCATCCAATCATGATAGAATAAATTAGTTAGACTGTTATAGAAGATATGTTGGCTCAATATTTTTTCGCTATTTTCATAATCTCTATGAATGCCCTTTCTTTTCGTTTTTAGTTTAATTCGTAACGTTAAGATTACTAAGATAAATAGTACTTATGAATGCACTCAATTGACTGCACTTAATATAGTTTAAAACTTCAAATCGAACGCTATGATGATTACATGAAAATGGAAATGAAAGACGCAGAAATGGAATAGAAGACTGAATGTTCATGTTGCCTCGTAAAATTGCAATATGAAACAGGAAACTCAAATTTAAAGAAGAAATGTATTTATTGATTTTATTATTTTATGCGTTGTTATTTTACTTGATACTCGTTGTTTAGCTGTCATTTGACACATGTTTAACTGATCCATCAGTCAAAAAATCAATCATTGAAGAACAGCGGATTAATTTGTTGATGAATATGTTAAAGATGTCTAAAAAGTGGAGGAAAACTGTCATTTTCTCAATAATTCTTCATTTAAATTGACTGAAGTGACTGTTGAATAAGTTGGGCACTGTTAACTGATTTAAAAAGTTAAATTTCCAGTGATTCAGATTTAGAGTGAACAGAATGTTCACGGTTATCTGAGCACTTTTCAAATTCCTTCGCACGAACTACTTTTATGATAATTTTGCATGATTCCGCTGTATGTTCAATTAGCATTGCCATGGGCCTGATCACTTTATTTGTACGCCGTTCAAGTGAAATCGCAAAAATTGTTAAAAGAGTAAAAGTGTTAAAAGCTGTTCACGATAAAGTGAGCACTTTTGAAATTAACCTTAGAAAAAAGTCACTGCTCCTACCTACGTATATTTTAACGGGCGCCCTGAGTGACATGTACCGGTAAAGTTGGTAACGATGGAGGGGAAGTAGTTCCATATCTTAACGTCAAATTAAAAGCGTTAGGCAACCATTTGTAACAACTGAAATTATTTCTCTCGGTTTCTGCTTTTTTTTAATGTGTAAAGTGTGAAAATGAGAAGATTTGTATAATACTTACTTTCCTATAAATTTCGCAGTTTCACTTGACTGGGGCATGTAAAAAGTGATGCGCCCATGGCAATGTTAATTTCCATACGGCGGAAGAATACATAACTTGCATACAAGTAGATCTTAAGCAGGTCTTACACAAGTGCTCATTTTACAGTGAACAGCCTATATCTAGCTATTATTTAAAAACATTTTATTCGCAACTAGCATTAATTTCGCATTACAGCGTCAAATCTTAGAAATATTATTATTTATTATCTGCCAACTTAACTAGGAATATGAATGCCAGTGTGGTCTGTAGCGTATGTGTAATTATGGACAGCGATTTTTATCAAAGGTTGGTTTAGAAAGTGCTGGGGCCGCAGTGGTGTAAAGGCTAGACTACTCGCCTATTACCTAGGAGCGAACTGGGTTCGATACCCGGCGGGCCCGCCCCCGGATTTTCGCACGCTGCCTGCGGGTTTTCTCAGGGATCTCCCATTCCTATTGACCCTTCATTCCAGCGTTTTTCCATACTCACATCGCTTCACTCTTATCGGCTCTCAAGACCTCGATGTTAAGAGGCGCCCAAACCACTTCACTCACTCACTCGAAACTGCTCACCTAATCGCGAATAACCTTTAGCAGCGAGAGGGTGACAAAAAGTAGTTCGTCTGGAATGAGCCAAAGAGTCAGTGAATCTATGCATACATACAAGACCGACGTGGTGAGAATAAGCAGGAGCTGTGTACCCAGTGCTGCCAAAATAACGATTTGAAAATTCCCACACCATTGTAAAAATTTTCCACTTTTCCCTACGCAGTTTACAACCGAAAAAAGAAATTTTTTTATCATAAATAAAAATAAATACTGCATGAACTATTGTGTAAACACTCTATAAAAAGATACTTAAAATTAATTAGCATACCTTTTAATAATTCGATGTTGTGCAAACAGAAATGCGTATTGGCGACACTGAAAGTAGTGAACTGAAGTGATTTGGGCGGCTCTTAACATCGAAGTCTTCAGAGCCGATGAGGGTGATTGAAGTTAATATGGAGCGGCGCCGGAATGAAGGGGCGAGGGAATCTCTATGAATGCCCTTTATTTTCGTTTTTAGTTTAATTCGTAACGTTAAGATTACTAAAACAAATAGTATTTATGAATGCACTCAATTGACTGCACTTAATATGGTTTAAAACTTCAAATCGAACGCTATGATGATTACATGAAAAAGGAAATGAAAGACGCAGAAATGGAATAGAAGACTGAATGTTCATGTTGCCTCGTAAAATTGCAATATGAAACACGAAACTCACATTTAAAGAAGTTATTTATTTATTGGTTTTATTATTTTATGCGTTATTATTTTACTCGATACTCGTTGTTTAACTGTCATTTGACACCTGTTTAACTGATCCATCAGTCAAAAATAAATCATTGAAAAATTTGTTGAAGATTATGTTAAAAATGTCTAAAGACCAGCGAGTGGAGGAAAACTTCCGACCAACAACACCGTCCGGCACGATTCCCACTTGCGAAAATCCGGTGACCCAGCCAGGCATTGAGCCCGGTTCACTTTGGTGGGAGGCGATCGTGCTAATCGCTCAGCCACCGTGGCCCCCATACAACTAGTGCACGGGGTCGAAGTCATATAGGGATAGTTTGGGACACTTATATGTAAGGAAGAGTGACTTGACAAACACTGTAAATGTTCTAGGTTTGCAGTCACTGATTATACAATTTAAATTTTACATACAGTATTATTTGTTGCAAAGCGAAATTGAACATTATATTGACAAACTTATTCAGTACACATTTTTGTAATATGAATGAAAGCGACTCTGATAAAAATTAAATTCAGAAAAAAATTGCTTCAATATTTTCCCAGATTTCGTTGGTTTTTCAATAAATTTCCCTTCCCCCCCAAAAAAAAAAACATTCTTTTCCCTTAGGCCATGGGAAATTCCCCTTAAAAGTGGGGGGGGAGGGGAAGGGATCAGTCCCGTCGAATTATTTTTATAGGTTTTTCACCACGAATATTATTTTGTTAGGTGCTTTACAATTTTTTGCGTGATAAAACATGAATAACACGTTCCGTAATATTATTGTGATTGTTACAGCTTCTATGCGTTTTATTTCTCCAACTTGTAACAGCTGAGGTAAAATATTGTATTATTTTGTGGGAGCGACTACAGAGGTCATAATAGCTACTGCAGTCGAACACAACAAATTTCAGAAAACGCATTATGTTATACCCTATTTCGTGTCATCCAAAAAAAAATTTACATCCAAAATCTACGTTTCTGGGTAGTCGCCAAAAAATATCCAAGATGGCGAGGGCCGATCACCCTTAATGTCGATGTTTCTGCGCGTTTACCCAACATTGATCTACCCCAAAATAACACAACTGTGAAAGTCAAATAGTCAACAGTGTTGAAAGTTATGAAAGCCCCGCCGTGCACATGTTTCACAACGTTTCAACTAATTGAAGCAACAGTAACAAGGATAAAGTTAGTGTAGGAAACATAGAAGCTCGACCAGAAGTGCAACCTGTAAACAGTTAAAGAAATGCGCCGAAGATAACACAATATGTGGGTCTGGCCAAGTCAGTAGTTTCACCGGTAAGCATAACATCCCATTGACAAGACTCCACCTACGGTGCACGGCGGGGACCAATCAGAATCCATTACGATAACAAACACACGTGGTGGGGTGAGAAGTGTGGACGGAGCTACGAGGGCCAGAGAAGACACAGTCGGTGACTCGAAGGCAGACGGAAAGGCATCAAGGCCAGGCGGCGGGGGCAGCAGCTTGTCCAGGTGCGAGACCTGGCGAGTCCCTTAACCATATTTCTACTCCCATATCTTTAACTTAGTCTTATACCTTATCCCTTCTCTCCTCTTGGCCAGATCTCATATTATTCTTGTATGTTTGTGATGGACATTTAATGTTATAGTAAATGGCCCTCACCGAACCTTGATTTAAAAAAAATTACAAAGTGTTAGTTTGAAGCTTGATTTTTAAATGGCAAGGACAATATTATTTGAATAAAATACTTTTAACAATTTTAATTTAATCTAACTGCATTACAAATCGGTTAGATGAAGTATAAAAACGCCTGGAAACATTAGTTTATAAATAAGTTTTTTAACGTAACAACCAAACCACGCGGTTTTCGCTAGACGTATTGGTAGGTGATCAGTTCAATGTTGGGACACGGAGACTGGCTGCGCGCAGTCAGCGGGATCATGTATAGAGTGCGCATGCGCATGCGTACCTGGGACGACGTCGCCGAAGACGAGGCGCCGATCCTCCTTGCTGAAGTCGGCCTCGTCGCACTGCTCCAGGTGCACCATGAAGTGGTTCTTGAGGATGTTGAGCGAGCTGATGTGCGACGCCTCTGACGTGATGATCTCGAACTTGGCCTCCATCAGCTTCCTCCTCTCCGCACTCAGCGAGTCTGCACCACAACACCAACACACTGACACTCTCGCTGCACCAACACTATAGTCCATTCAAGGCTTCTTCGGCTTTTTTTAATCAAACATCTGAAAAATCTCCCCATGTATAAAGTGTTTAGTTATTTCCTGAATACGCCCTGTATTACAATCGTTTTACACTTGTGTTAATAAAAGTTACTAATTTTCTCGTTAAATTGAAATTTTATTCATATCTTATCTACAAATTATAATGCTTCATTGATAAATAATTTGAATAAAAAACAAGGATAAAAATAGGTATGTTGGTAACGTCTAGTGAGAAACAGTTCTTATACAAAATATCATTACAACTGAGTGCGCACGAATGTGGTGCGTTGTCCCTTTGGTGAAGTTCTCCAGACTTAGTTAAGCTTAGTTTGCACGAGGCGAAGGAATATCTTGGAAGTAGAACTTTAGCAGTGCTTCGTAAAAGGCTGAAGTAACCGTGAATGAATTATACACTACAGTTTACACGTAACTCGAGTCCTTGGCCAACAACACAAGAAAGCTAATAATTGATAATTAGGCCCACCTGTTTTTCGCAAAAAGATCTACGAGGAGGCAAGACTTCAATATCCTATTTGTACACTTGCAATCTTCGTCTGACTACTGGCCGCTTGTCTTTGTGTGAAGACAGTCTGTTACATGAGTGAGCCAATCAGAATTAAGTTCCTCCGATACTGATCGTCTGTGATTCGCGGGCAGACAGATAAGGCATGCAACAATTCAAATGTTCCAGCACGAAAGTGGTTCTGAACTAAAGTGCGTTGGAACACAACTTGTCCTGAAATATTTTCGCTAAAATCAGGTACCCCTTGGTAACTATGTACAGTACATGCAAATAGATCTAAATAAGACCTTGCAAAAGTGCTCAGTTTACCAGACACAACCTGAAACATACATTTAGTACTAGTAATTATTTTTTCGCATCATCTGTTAAGACTGTATCACAGAGTATCTCCGATCAATTCGCATGTTGCACTCGGTTTACAACTTAGTACAAAACCACTGGTCGTAAAGAATAAAAAGAGATGATTTTGAAATAGAAGAGGAAATAACATAAGCAATAATACAGTCGAAAGATACTTAACTCAAAACATACGTACTAAAGCAGAGTTCAAACACTCATAACTACGATAAGATGATACATGAAGAAATGCATAGTAATTGATGTTGAACAAACCTTCCAACCACTATACGGTGTTGCGAAATTGTGGAAGTAAAATGGCGTGAAATATAATTTAGCAAAGTGAGTTTTCAAGACAGTATTTGCTGGTGTTGGCCGTAAGTGCAAACTTGGTTCCCTCGGAACAGTTAGTTCGGGATCCAGCGTTACATCACAGAACGAATTGGAATACAATATTTTTTCGTGCAACCAAATCATTTGTTTGTATAGGGGCAGTAAAATATTTTGTTGCTGAAACCATATTATTATGTTGTCCTCATTTAGTTGCCCCAAACTGTAAGGTTTGGTTGGTGCAACTAAAGATTTATTTGGCTACAGGTACATACCTTAAACAGTTTGGACCGATATATAAAAAAAATTACAGATAACCTGCGTCTGCGCGCTACGCCTTAGTAATCTCAACTAGCGTGACAACTGATGACGTCGGAAAGCTTTGAAATAGATATACTACAAATATTGGGCAACGTCTGCAAACAAATATTTCAAGTTTTACAGCTTTACTTGTCAGTTTCTTGTTGCATTCTTTTATTAATGTGTTTATACGATTGTTAAGCATCAATAGATACACTAATAAACATAGCTACTATCCTAATTATAAAAAAAAAATTCAAAAAAACTCTTCAGCTGTATTTTCGAACGAAGGCAGTCAAATGAGTGGCGAAACAAATATATACAGTTGATTCAACAAAATATTTAGTTGGCAGTCTAATTTTTGCTGGCCCAGCTCAGATTTTGTTTATTCAAACACATATTTTGTTAGACGAACAAAAGTAATTTTGTTGCTTTTCAAATTCTGTTTGATTCGATTTTCTCTCAGTGCGTTCCCAGAGCTTCGCACAACCAATCAGAGAGCGAGTACGGCAACATCAATAGTACCGCAACGCCATTTCGTCTCTGCGCATCAACTCGGTAACTACATTTAAAAAAAAATACTTGTATTAATACTTTATCCACACGACCGTGCTTCCTTCCACGGCCACATGCCAACACTAACAGTGCTGTGGACTAAAGATTAGTAGTCATGTCTCATGTGATTTTGTGAGATAAGAACAACCTAAATGTTAGCATATTTGTGCGCCTTTCTCTTATGCTGGATTTACAATGCCACGAAAAGCTCGTCCCGACAGTCCGACACGACTTTTCAGTCCGGTCATTTTGCTACCAAAATTAGTTCAGTGTTTACAATAGTCCGACAGTTTCCATCCAAAAAGTGTTGCGTCGCTTTCAGAAAATTCTAGAATGACCATGGAATGCAAAGAAATCACAAATCATTGTACACTATTTTGTTTTGATCACTCCGTAAACAAAGCATTTTTGTATTTTGGAGCAGTTATTTTTCCACGAATAATTATTTTCGTCAATTCAACAGGTTTCTGTTACAAGATAACCAGTATGTGCCCATAAATAAATTATTTTTGTAGTGAAACTTACAACAGTAATTAAAAACCGCACAAAAAATGTTATTGTAAGGTTACGTTTATGTTTTTTTTTCTTATGCCAAACGAGTCCGACCGGTCCGACACCCAACGAAAGTAGAAATATAATCTACTTTTGTCGGGCTGTCGGGGTTGCGATTTTGTAGGGGTGACCTTTCTCCTGATTGACTGATGAAAAATTTTCGCCGGTGTCGGGGCTGTTTTGTCGGACTGTAGGGTAAATTGTAAATCCAGCTTTAGATTGCAGTGCATAGCTGACCAAAAAATTTGGAGTTTATAAACTTCTTTACAACGGGACGATTTTTGATACATACTATTGTAGGCCTATGTATACATATTTTTTGAACACATCGTGACCTATTTATAGAGCCACCTATTTTACGCGAAGGCTAAGACTCCAATTTCCAAGGCCAGCGTGAAGTTTTCCTTTGGTTATTGGCCATGTGTTTTTGTCGGGAGACAGTTCCTTATCTGAATGGGCCAATCAGAATTAGGTAACTGCGACACTGAGTGCAGTTCGTGATTCGCCGGCAGACACCTTCAATGACTAGCAGTCACAAATCATCCAGTCACGAAAGTGGATCTGAGCTCTGGTGTTATGACTACAAGTAGTCCTGACATCTTTTCGCGAAAAACAAGTGGCCCTAGCAATTGACAGTTGATAGTCGGTAGGCATCTGGACAGACAGCGCGCTCTGAACTCTTTACTGCAGTCTAAGCGTGATAAGCACTATAATATAAAACAAAAAAGAAACACATTTCAATGGTAAGTAATTTCGGAAAATGAAACAATTTGTAGCGTGTGGAATAAATTGACATAACGTAACACAACTAACATTCCCAAGTTGTTCTGAACGTCATAATTAGGAACATACAAAATTCGTGTTATTATTCGGGGACACGCTCGACTTTAAAACACGTGTACATTTGCAATACGTTTGTAACTGGACCATACTTTGTTTGACACACCCTGGGTAACTATGCGTCAATAAATGAACACTGTACAATTGTGTGCTCTAATCACGTACAGTTCAGTCACATGCATACAGCAGCCAATGGGGAAACAACGCCGGCTCAAGTACAGACAGTAATGTAAAGTTTAGGCTGATGCCAAATAATAACGCGAATTTTGCGTGTCGCTAGTCATAATAGTATCTTACAGACCTCGAAATAGGTGTTTACACTGTAGGCTACACATGCATGGATGGGTCTCCAAAAAAAAACGATACTCATTGAAGATTTTATAGTTTTAAAATGGAATGTAGTAACAATAGATTTTTGGTGAAAGTTTATGAGATGGTACTTCAGTTACGGCAAAATGTGGTTCAAAGACTTTTCCACAGGAATCATCTAAGAATACAGGTGAAGAGCGGAGATCAAAATCGACATTGAGGAAACAGAAATGTTGACAATGTGTGTTTACATAAATATCAGGAGTATGCAGTTGTATAGTAACGCCACCTGCTAGCGATAAGTGGCCCGCTCGCGACATAACATACGCGCTCGCTTATCTGGTGCAGCCTGCGAGCTCACAAACCCTGCGCTGCAGCCGATTCCCAGGCCGCCTGGGAATTATAGGCTATTCGCGGTAAAATGAGCACTTCTGAAAGCCCGTTTAAGATCTATTTGTATGTACGTTGTTTATTCTTCCGTCTTATGTAGGATTAACATTGTAATGGGCTTCGTCACTTTATTCATGCGTCGGTCTAATGAAACTATGAAATTATTAGAATCTACAAATCTGCTCACTTTTACACTTCGATGCTATAAAAAAGCACAGGAAGCGAAATAAATAATTTAAGTGATCAGAAATGGTTACCTAACAATTTTTATTTGACATTAAGATATGGGACAACTTCCCATCCATCGATACCAACTTTACTGGGCACAATGCACTCAGTGCGTCCGTTAAAATATATGCAGCTAAAGGCAGCGACTTTTTTCTGAGGTTGATTTCAAAAGTGCTCACTTTGTTGTGAACAGCCTTTACTGTAGTGGGTCGTGGCCTGGCGTCGTGCGGCTCTCTGCAGCAGCTGGTGAGAGACCTCTCCTGTATTTTATTCATACTATCCCTCCCAAGCGAAGCTCCGTGCACTCGCAACGTACGACCGTAGATATGCTGTGTTACAGCCTATGGCACCAGAGATTGGCCGCTGCGAGGTAGCACAGCATTAGGCTAGACACATATGTCACCGAGGACATATGTTAGCAATAAGTAATTTATAGAGACGGGTGTTTTTCGCGAAAAGATTTCAGGACCAGTTGTACTCCAAAATATTTTAATTCATATGCACATTCGTGATTCGATGATTTTAAATATCACGTGCCTCAAGTGTTTGTATGCGAATCACGGACGTTCCATATCGGAGAACTTTATTACGATTGGCCCAGTCAAGTAAGAGCACGTCTACCCACGTAGACACCCGGCCAATAACCAAAGGAGATTGTGGTTGTGGATGTAGGATATTGAAGTCTAGCATGGGCAATAATATTTTCGCGAAAAAACTGTCCCTAGTCATTTAGCTTAGCTTTAATTTTAATCTCCTTCCTCTCTCACAGGATCTTGCCGACTCTTCCCGGTCATGAATAAACCAGTAAGTGTTGGCCTGCTGACACTTGCTGGCAGCTCACTCTCTTTTTTTTTAACTTACGGGATCTACTGGAGATTCTGGGGGAAGAGGCCCAATAGCGCCACTTCCTTCACCAGAGTGACGTGGTTGCACACCACTCTGGTTAAGGCCAGCGCTCCCTCCCACAAAACCAAGAAGGCAAATGGATAAATAAAGTTACTGTCCCCTCTCTACTAGCTCCCCATTTCTAGTAACAATGAGCACGTTTCCACACATTTTCTTTCCTGTAGCATATCTATTTAATGCACTCAATAATCTTGAATTCTTTCCTGTAGGCTGAGTTCTTAAGGTGTCTATGCCGGTTCTTCCCAGTCTCTTCTTAGTTACAGGTTTAATTATAGGTATACTTAGGGAGGTAGTCATGGCCCCAATCGCTGGCCATATCTGCCCAATCCGTCTCTGCCGCCGTGCATGTCTCCTTGCATGACTAGCACCCGGCCCTACCTCGGACGTACACCTAACACTTAGAATTAGGGTAGGTTAGGAAAAAATCCGAAACCAACACGCACATCGTAGTACAATGCTAGTACAATTTTCAAACCTTTTAATACCCTTCAAAGCAGACGAAAGAGACAGTCTCAATCGGTTACAGCCGTAGGTGTGCGCACGGGATGTGGTGGGTGTGCTCAGGCACACCATACTGACAAGAGATTTATTAACTCCTTAAGGTTGAAGTAAAGTAATTGCCTATTAAGCACTGCACCCGATTATACAAAGTGAAAAAATTTAAAAAAAGTAGTACGCACACCATAAAAATTGTCAGAAAAGTGCGATTTATGCGGTATATAAAAGAAGAATGTATATATTTTGCAACATTAAAAGTGTTTTTATTAAAATATAGTTTTTAAATGTATAAAAAATAATCGATCGGTAGATTCCGCATTTTTAACTATATTTAAGCGCATTTGCGTTTTGGATGCTTCGGAAAGCGGAATTTGCAAGCAAATGTACTTAAAAGAAAGCGCGTCATAATATATACTATGACTGTGTAAGAAAATTGTATTAATAATGTAGCAAATAATTTTTATTATTAATTTTATGTGCATCCATTTGTTACACACATTTACGGCTGAAACTGGCTTAAATAAAGTTAATAATAAAATTAATATGATACATTATTAGCATGATTTTATTACAAACATAGTAAACATTATGACGATCTTACTTTTAAGATGATTTTCTTGCAAATTCTGCTTTACGAAGCATCCAAAACGGAAATGTGCTTAAATTAAGTTAAAAATGCGGGCTCCGTCGATGGATTTTTTTTTTATATTTGAAAAGTATATTTTAGTAAAATATTTTTTGATGTTGCAAAATATATATATTCTTCTTTCATATACCGCATAAATCATTTTTTTCTGACAATTGTTATGCTGTCTGTACAGAACTGATGTTTCGGATTACTTTTTTTTTTAATTCAGTTTCATGGTCAACACAGAACGTGAATCAGTTCCTATTCATGTCTGGAAATAATCGTTTTTTAAATCAATCACACATTTAAAGGAGTACATTGACTAGCATACTTAACCGCATAATTATGGTATAAAATTGGGGGAAAATAGTGTTCTTGTTTTAACGTCTTATTTGGCGTATGGCTTGTGTCCATTTAAATTAGTTTCTTCGGGTTTTGTGTACAGATTAAGGATTGCTGCAGAGCGCTAATAGAACTCGTGTTTGTAGGATTGCTGCAGAGCGCTAATAGAACTCGTGTTTGTAGGATTGCTGCAGAGCGCTAATAGAACTCGTGTTTGTAGCATTTTCACAGCGAAAGTTGATCGAAGTGTGGACGTCATTAGGCTGACGGCCATGTTTATTATGTTTACGTGCAGCTTGCGGGGAAATGAATGATGAGCTGCAAAAAGATATTGTACAGGTTTCCTCAGACTAAAAACGGAAGAAGCTTTACCCCTATTACGAACAGTATTGAAATTGACGGATATGTAGGAGAGGGAGGAAAATTTAGCGCGTTTTTTATATATTGACATTTTTTTTATAGTTTCTGAAACAATTACTGTGGCATTGAAATCGTATTTTTATATCGGATTCTACCTTACATCTTAACATGTGATAGATATTCCACAAATCAGTTACAAACTCGTATTACGAATACAACATTAGCAAAATACATTTAAGAAAACGATCAATTTGTAGGTTTTCAATAGTTCAAAAATTCACTAAAACGTTTCAACATAAGACAGTATTTTTAAATTGCAAAATATAGGGACATATTTGTTTGGCGTTCGCCACTATTCACTAATGAAAGTTATGAATATCGGATCACATAACTGGTTACCGGGTTACCAGCAAATCGGTACAGCTCCATCACGATGCAAAAACGACCACAGCGCAGAGAATACATCTAAACTTTTTAAATTCCTATTTTAGGATATCAAATAAAAAGAAATTGAAGAAGTAGATATTTCCTTTCCTCGGTTGCGAGTGTACACAGGAAGGTAGGAATAAATCCAGGAAAGTGTGACATCCCCTGTTCGCCTCCCCTCCCCCCTCTATCCCCCCCCCCTCTCTTCGAAAATCTTCAAAACGAACACGACTTTCCAGCAGTGCGTGTTTGTGCAAGCATGGTGACGTGTCTCCTCCGAAACTATGTCTATCTTCTCACGATCTGGCCTTTTCTACTACATAGTGATTAGCAGTATCCTTATAGCTAATTCTCTGACATTTCCCTGGACTTTCCAGGTATCCTGTTACATTTCCTTCGCCAACTTATGCGGCAATTAGTAAAAGATTTTTTGAAGTTTTTCCTCAAGTGAATTACAAATAAATCACAATTATGGGTAACAATAACATAGTCTTCTTTTATGGGTGCTGTACTATGCGAAAACAAATATTTATAAAAGAGCACGTATAGATACAAAGTAGGCAAATGGAAAAAAGTTAACGCAGAGGTTAAATACTAGCGTTATCAGAACCAGACATATGTCGCGATACAAAGACAAGACACAATACAATGTATCAATGCAATGAGAACCACTAACTAAATGTGTTTCGATCAATATTTTAGTACAGTATAACTTTAAATTCCTAAATCTTATACTTAAGCCTTAAAATACATTTTCCACAATCCCAATGCTTACTGCATCATTTAAACGAAAATCAGTGAAGGAAATATGTCGAATAACAGTTGCAATTAAACATACAACAAAACTGTTACCAAGCTAATAAATCTTCCCATGAAGATGGAGTAAACTGAAGTAACAATAAAATGGATGGCATGTAGCAGAAGTACTGGAATCCAATATTAACTTTCTTATCAAAAGAACTTTAAACTATTTTATATAAATTCCCTGAGTTCAAATAAATTTCCCTGATATTTCCCTGACTTTTCCAGAAATGTAAAATTCCCAGACTTTTCCAGGCTTTCCTGGTTTTCCCTGGTGCTTGGCACCCTGTACTCCTAATCAAAATACGCACGACCCACTTTCCCGAGGAAAACCCGCTCATGGTCTAGTTGGCGGAGCGTCTTCGTTACGAACCATTGTCTGAAGTACTGCTGCGGGAATGCACTGCACTTCTTGGAAACAGTTTCTCTGTGCCGACAATAGTTTCCACTGTCCGTCTCTCCCCCTCCCGAACAGAGGTTGCTGCCGTCGGCCTCTTTGTTTTCCTTTCCACGCAAAGGAGCAAGGACAAAGACGGATCGGATCATTCCGGACATGTCTGATAGGCAACAGCGAGCGGCTTTTCCACTGCCCCACGTTGGGCGGGCATGACGTCATACCTGGCGTCACAGTTGAAGTGTTTGACAAGTAGGGATGTTTGGATACCATGAACGTATCGATACTGGGATCGAAAGAGGAACCGAAAGAATGGCATCGATACTCATTCCGATACCATCATCACAAGAAAAGTACAAATGCCAGTATCATATCAGCACCTGTAAATTATTATTTTTTAATATAAAATTTGGCAGTCTTCTATGTTTCATAAAATATATACATACTTAATTGTATTTCCTATAATTCAATACTGAGATCGTTCTCTCATTTCTAGGTCTCTACAAAATTTGTATTTTTTTTTCACATCTGTGGTTTGCTTTGAAAAAATACAGAGCGCAACACTTCTTAGTATTAGTTATATTTCTTCACCATTTCTAAATAGAGGACAAGTAAAATGCTGATGTATACTGCTTTTAAAATTATTATATAATGGAGGAAAACACAAATTTATATTTTTGGGGCACTTTAATTGAAAGGGTTCAAAATTAAAAGGTAGAAGTAATTCAGAAAATACGTATTGGTATTGAATCATTTACTGATATGATACTGGTAAAGTATCGAAATAAAAGTATCGATTCGAAAATACCCGGTGTCAAAAGGAAAGTATCGATACCAGTATGATACCAGAAGTATCGCAACATTCCTAATGGCAAGCAGCAAGCAGTGCTGGCGTGTGTCAGGCATGCGGGATGTAATCGTCCTGGCGCGTGTGCATGGAGAACAATGAGCACGAAGCAGTAACCTTTGTTGGAAGAGGGAGGGGGGAGGGACGGACAGTGGAAAGAACTACTGTCTGTGCAGGGGAATTGTTTCGAGAAAAGACTGAGCATTCCAGCAGTTGTTACTTCAGACAATGGTACGAGACGAAGACACTCCGCGAACTCTACAATGAGCAGGTTGTCTCAAGCAAGCGAGTCGAGTCGTGTGTATTTTGGCATGCAGTGGAGTGAGTGAGTTTGGGCGGCTCTTGGCAGCGAGGTCTCCAGGGCCGATGAGCGTGATTGAGGTGGGTACACTCTAAGCCTGAAACAGTGAGAATTGAGCGAAATCAGCGAACATAGTGAAAATTGAGCGACTGGTAATCAGTGTCTGATAACTAATTGATACGATAGCTGTAGTTCACTGATTTATTTGTGATTCCCACTGAATGTAGAGAATTTCACTGCTATAATTCCCTTGTTCCCAGTTAATTTGCTGGATTTGCCTGTCGGCAGAAGTTTATCAACTAACTTTCAGTGAATATTATTTCACTGATTGATATCACTGATGGAGCTGAGCCGGAATGAATGGGCGGGAGAAACGGGATATCCCCGATAAAAAGGCGCCGACTAGCGGCATCGTCCGGCACGCTTCCTGTTCACCACGGTGGGGGGCGAGCAGGCTAACCGCTCAGCCACCACGGCCACGCATGCGTGGAAAAGGCCGGGTGAGGAGAGAAGGTGAACTTTGTCTTGGAGTATCCACACCATCATTCCCGCACAAACACACGCCAGTGCAAATGCCGCTTTAGAGTAAATGAACGTGTGGAACCTTCGTTTGAGCTAGGGATGGGCCAAACAGTTACTTTCTTGTCGTTCCAGTTCCAAACAAGTAACGCCGTCCAGGAACGTGTTATTTTTGTAACAGATCACTGTACAACACATAGACTGAAGATGAGGTAGAGAGATCTCGCTGGCTGCGCACAACCAATGTCCGTGTCCCAAAATTGAACTGCTTTTCTGCCAACACGTCTAGCGAAAATGGTGTGAATTGGATTTTACGCTAGAACACTGTTAAGTAAACAAGTGCTTTTGAGATGTATTTATACTTCCTCTAATCATTTGTAATGCTTTTTGTTTACATTCAAACTGGTAAAAGTATTTTATTAATATAATAGTGTAATTTAAATATTAAGATGTAAACAAACACGTTCATCACTGTTGGCCATGTTACTTTGACAGTTGTGTAGGATTGGGGTGGGTCAATGTTGGGTACATGCGCAGAAGACGAATAAGACATTTCTCGCCTGTCCCGACGTTCCGGAAAATAACGATTATATTTTTCAATGCTCCAAGGTTTGGTGTTTCAAGAAATAACGATCGCGCATGCGCACTGTTGCAAACCAAGATGTTTCAAAAAACGAACTTTTACTCATGCGCACACTCACAGTTGACAGCCGAAACACAAGTGAAACCTGTGCGGCAGCGACCAATCACAACAGAGCAGCGTGAGTTGTTGGAGGGAAACTATTATTTGCAGTAATGTAAGTATAAATAACACTAAAAGGCGTATGTGTGCACATGTTTACGATTATATTATATTTGTCCACAAAAATAAGCCTATCTGATATAAAATGTCGGCTTTGAAGTATGATTTTTTCTAAATATAGTTTTAACATACGAGGTTATGTTAGGATCAAGAGTAAACAAAGCTAGATGTTCCAAAAAATAACTTTTACGCATGCGCAGTAGCCAGGCGTCCAGGCAATTCAAGACGTTCCAAAAATAACTGTATAAACAATGGAACGTATGAATTGTGTAACGTGTTACCAAATTGCAACCGTTTTTTTTAAACCGTTACGTTAATTAACGCTAATCTCTTGTTAGAGTAATAGAAGGCGATGAGTAAAGCAGGGAGGGAGCGCTAAACTTAAGCGCAGGTTCGCGGTTTGGGCAAGAAGCAGGAGAGCTGCACGTGATATGTGGCTACCTTTCGAGGCAGATGGAGGCGAACACCGACTAAAGAGCTCGTCGTTTACACGGCAGTACTGCGGTGCGCCAGTCAGGTGTTGGCCAACTTCCAGAACTAAGTACGTACCTTAGACACGCCCACCCAAGAGCCTTTGTGCTGCGTTTCGTCAACACTTTGTTAATGGTCGTCAAAGCATTACGAGAATATACCTAATGTCTTTAGAGAAAGATTTAAAACCAACTCTCTCTTATATCATTAAAGGCTGTTCACGGTAAAATGAGCACTTTTGGAAGCCCTGCTTGAAATCGACTTGTATTTATGTACATTGTGTATTCGTCCGCCTTATCTAAAATAAACATTGCCGGGGACCTCGTCACTTTAATCATGTGTCGCGCAAGTGAAACTGTAGAATTATTAGAAAAGTAAATATCTAACAAATCAATTCAGTTGAACACTTCGATGCATAAAAAAAAAAAAACAGAAAGGGAAATAAATAATTTAAGTTATCACCAATGGTTACCTGACAATTTTTATTCGATGTTAAATATAGAACTACTTTCCATCCATCGTTACCAACTTTACTATGCGCATGTCACCCAGTGAGCCCGTTGAAATAAACGCAGGTAGGGGTAGTGACATTTTTCTAAGGTTGATTTCGAAAGTGCTCACTTTATTGTGAACAGCCTATACATGATTGTGACACACACCACATGTTTTTTTTTTTTTTTTTTTCGTGTCTGCTTCTCACTGCAATGGACACAAAAGTGAAACGGAAAGTTTGTACAGACGCCATTAAATCATAGTTATAAGTTACTATGTTATAAGTCCGGATGTTTTTCTACAAAAAAAATTGGATAAAACACGGAGGGAATTTTGTTCTTTTTTCGATCCAATTTATTTCTTGTACCACAAACTTAACAATGCTAAATCTTAACTGTTTTCTTGTGAACCCATCTTGATACAGATGCTCACTTCCTGGATTCTTCCACCATTTTGGATGACGTCACCACCACTTACTCCGTCATTCCGGTCGGCCGGCGGCCACATTTTCCGTCGTTTTAATGACAACATTGCCTGTCTTACCCCAAAAATCACTTCGAAATGTATTATTCTACCAAAGAGTTACTTTTATCAACAAAAAAATTCTCCAAAAAAATGGAAAAATTGAAACGGGTCCGAAGCTTCTCGAAGCAAGAGCAAAAAGTCCTCAGGCGAGCAAGAGGATTCGAGGCTCTTAGCAGAATGAGCCACTTAATCGTCAGACAAATAAATGAGGATTCGAGGCTCCAAGATAGGTCCAGCGGACCAGTGAGGATCAGCGAACCTTGCCCCCCTCCCCCGACTCTCTTCCTACACCTACCACATCCACACCGCCTTTTCCTATTCACCCCCTCACGGCACACGCGTCTTCGCCTTTACCTCACCCCCTGCCCTCCACAAACCCGAGCAATTATTATAAAAAAACACTTATTGAAAAAGAAAAAAATTTCTAAAAATCGAAGAACATATAACATTACACTAACCTACTTATTATTCATACTACTACACGCACAGCTATCTCAACTCTACCACCCCTTGCCAATTATTACACAACCACGAAAAAAAGAAAAAATCTGATATTCGAGGAACGTATAACATTAACTTCACACTCACCCCACCATGTTAACCATATATAAAAACATAAAAACTCCAGAATAATCGCAAAAATAAATAGAAAAATTGATTCTAAAATTTAAAGAACATACAAAATGAACATCACATGCATCACCACATTCACCTCGCCACTTCACCACTCCCTAACAATTATCATACAAAATAGCTAAAAATTAAAAAATCTAAAATATCGAAGAACGTATAATGTTATCACCCTCTGTTCAAACCCATCACCCTCACCAAAAACCCCTCCCCCTACCCACCTTCCAATCATAACAGAATCGAAAATATTGCAAAAATAATTCTAAAAACCGAGGAACATAACATGTAACTTCACACCACCACCCCCCCCCCCCCCCCGGCCGGGTCAATCCCGACCCCATTACCATCAACCCCTACCACTGTCTACCCACCTTCCAACCATAAAACACAGAGAAAATTGCAAGCAAATGTTAGATCTATAAATCAAGGAAAATCTTATATTGACGACCACCGACCACCATGTTGGTTGTTGACGATCTTTAAATTTACCTTAATAACCTTCAAAACTATAAATTAAGGAAAAAATTGTAAAAAATCGAAAGAAACCATTAAAAGTTAAGAAATATATTACATAACTGACTACGACACTCGTGATGGATTCCGGTGGCCTTGACCTTGACTCCGGAGATCTTAAGTTCAAAATGTTGAAAAAATTGAAAAAAACCGAATGGATAACAAAATTGTCGAACATATTACGTGACTGACTTCAGCAACCACGTTGAATGTTGCAGGCCGTAACGTTAACCACATTGACCTTCAACTAGAAAATTCGAGAACATAACGCAAAAAATCTTTTAAAAATGTAAAAAATTATCGAGGAAAATATAACATACCTGTTACAACAATCCAATTGGTGTGTGTGTGTGTGTGTGTGTGTGTGTGTGTGTGTGTGTGTGTGTGTGTGTGTGACACTGAGGGTTCGATTCTTGTAAAGATGGCAGAGCACAGGCGCTCTCTAGTACGACAATCAGCAGCCGATTGAACTACCAACTCTATATTTCATTGGCTATATAGCCGAACAATCTCCGACACGTAAAGCGAATTATTGACTTTACATAACACGCGTAACTCTCAGCCCACCCATGTCTCAGGCTATCACACGTCTCGTCGCTACGATTCCATCGTAATTTACTTAGCATAGCTCACCCACCATCAACATAAATGCAAGCCAACAACCCATGAACCGACCCTAGAACGCCCCCTCCCCCTCCACCATTTCCAATAACTCGCCATAGCTCGCACCCTCACCATACACCCTCTCTATCACTCCTCGGAGATCTCTCATTTAAGGCCGGTTATAAACGTGCGCATAAAAGTGAGTAATTTACCACTACAATGTTTTCCGCGGACCTAATTCCTGACTCTGAATCTCTGAATGTACCATTGATGAAAATGATGAGGTCTCGGGTGTAATTCTTTGCAGATTTACAAGCTTTTGTAAAAATAGAACACTGCACATGACGGGAAAACCAAATTCCTTCGTGACTCGTTGACATTGAAAAAGTTTGCTAGTTCGTTGACCACTTAATCAGAAGACTCGAGCGTCAGTATTTTTTTTATTGGTATATCGTTCTGAGAAGCAACAGTTATTATAAACCTATTATCAGCAATTCCTTATTTTGGAACAGATCTTGTACAATGAGATTGAGGAGGTTTTGCCGTTGATAATGCAACATTAAATCGAATTTTCACAGTTCACTTTCTAACACCATTTGTAATTCTAGGTATTGTAATAAATTAATAATTAAATTAATTTTAAATTCTCTGCAGTTCTTTATGTGGTTCTTAAATGTGTCACCTTGCGTAAACTTTGTGCGGCCATTGTCGTAATGGTAGATCGCGTGAAAACGACTCTTTCTACAGGTCGTTCTCTTATGTCGCCGAGCATGGCAGCTTTAGCTGAAGATTTTCCCCCAGTAGCAACACTGTTTCCCATGAAATTTTCCAGCAGTGGGAGAAGGAACATTTATAGAGGTAAGCTCTACAGTAAACTTCGTACAGTTATTGGCTTGCGCCATCTTCACAGTGGCAACATGTGTATCTAATTGGCCTAGATACTGTTTTATACATGAAGTTACTAACACTTGTCATCAGTGATATTCAAGAATTCTTATGCCTCAATTCAACCTGACGTTTTATCTAGTTCCTTGATCGCATTACCATGCAGTTATATCTTCAACAGTGTCTTCCATATAAGCTCTCCGCACAGCTTGAACTCATGGTCACACTTAAAGCAAACAACTGAATACTGCCAGACCGACCCCTCACAAGACTGGCCCTTAAATGATCCCGAAATGACCACTAGTATTCCATAAATGACCCCTAAATGTCCCTTAATTATCCTTAATGTACCCTAAATGACCCTTCCTGCTCTGAAAATGACCTCTAAATGACCCCTCCTGCTTCATAAATAACACCTTAATGACCCCTCCTGCTTTGAAAATGACCACTATATGACACCTCATGTTCCGCAAATGACACCTCCTTCTCCACAAATGACCCCTCTTGTTCTGCTAATTACCTTTAAATGACCCATTAATGACACCTAATGACCCCTTAATGACCCGTATGTGACCCCTTCTGCTCCTCAAATAACCTATCTGCTCCATAAATGACACCTAAATGACCCTTTATGACTCCTAAGTTACAGTGACCTCTAAATGACACATGATTGCAGTGAGTGTGGTGCAGATTGTGTTGGTATGTGTGGTGTGGATTGCTTTGGTCATTGCAGTGCTTATTGAAGTGCTGATTGTTGGAAAAATTGTGAGTTTGATGGAAAGATTGATGGAAAGACTACTTCTGCAGACTGACTCAAGCATATGATATCTGAATGCCTGCATGCGATTTGCCAGATTCAATCATGTGGCAACATGGTGATTGACTGGAATATATATGGATAATATTTGAAAGGTACAGAATTAAAATAAATGTTATTTCAAAGTGTTGTATAAAGTGCCATTGTACAATATGTACAAATAAAAAATAAAATGAAAAAATTCAGTTTTGAAATTGGAGAACATAAAATTTTTCATAAAATAGTATAGATGTGATCAATCATGCAGTTAGTCAAAGTCCTACATTATGCATGTAGGTATACAGATCATTGGAAAAATAGCATTATAAATTGGATGAAAAAAGATATTATATCCAATTTCACAACTGAATTTCTTCAATTCATTTTATATTTGTACATACAGTACAATAGCACTTCATGCAATTCTTTATAATTAAAATTGTTTAAATTATGTGCCTTTCAAATATTGTGCGGATATATTGCAGCTAATCACTGTGTTGCCACATGATTGCAGCTTACCAATCGCATGCAGGAGTAGTTTTCCCATCAATCTTTCCATTTTTCTCGCAATATTTCCAACAATCAGCACCATAATCAGCACTGCAATCAGTATAACAATCACATGTCATGTATGTGTCATTAGGGATCATTTAGGGGTCATTCGTGGAGCAGGAGGAGTATTTAGGGGTCATTTGTAAAGCAAAAGTGTTCATGAAGGGGTCACTTAGGGGTCATTAAGTGACAATTGGGGGTCATTTAGATGTCATTTAGAGGCCATTTAGAGGCCATTTGGGGTCATTTATGGAGATAAAGTGGTCATTAGGGGGTCATTTAGGAATAATTTAAGGGTCATTTAGGGGTAATTTAGGAATAGTCTTGTGAAATGTTGGTCTGGCAGTATTAGTTGTCTGCTTTAAGTGTGATCATGAGTTCAACCTGATCGAAGAACTTATCTGAAAGAGACTTTTGAAGATATAACTGCATGGTAATGTGATCAAGTAACTAAATAAAAAGTCTGGTTGAATGCTTAAATCTAACTTTTGAAAAGTATTAGTAAGTCTATATATAAAGCAGTAGCTAGGCCAAGTAGATACACATATTTGCCACCGTAGAAAGGACTTCGAATATTTTAGTGAAGATAGCACAAGCCAATGATTGTACGAAGTCTACTGTAGAGCTTACTTCTATGAATGTACCCTCTCCTACTGATGGAAAATTACGTGGAAAACAGTGTTGCTTCTGTGGAAAGATGTTCAACAAAAGCTGCCATGCTCGGCGACATGAGAGAACGGCCTGTAAATAGAGTTCTTTTCGCGCGATGAACCATTATGACAATGGCCACACACAGTTATGCATTGAAGAACTGCAAGTGTTGCCGTTAATCTAATGACAGAATGAGAAGAGACCTACGAGGCGTGGTCGAGTGGATGGATGGTGAGAGGGCGAGCCATGGCGAGTTATTTGGGGGAAGGGGGTAGAGTGGGTTGGTGTGATGGCTTGAGTGTATGTTGATGGCGGCAGAGCTATGGTAAGTAAATGGCGTGGGAATTGGAGCGAAGATACGTGTGATGGCCTAGGGAATAATTGGGTTCGGAGGAATGTGTATTACGTAAAGTCAATAATTCGCTTTGCGGGTCGGAGATTGATCGGCTATATAGTCAATGAAATATAAAGGTGGGGGTTCAGTCGACTCCTGATTGTCTTACTAGGGAGTGGCTGTTCTCTGCAATATTTATGAGAATCGAACTCTCAGTATCACACACACACACGCACACACACCTAATTTAGATTGTCGTCAGAGGTACGTAATTTTTTTCGATAATATTTGATATTTTTTTTAGATTTGTTGTGGTTTTTCCTTGATATTTCGAGTTGAAGGTCAATGGGGCCAAAGTTACTGCCTCCAACATTCAACGTGGCTACCAGTGTCAGTCACGTAATATGTGGGATGATTTCTTTATAATTATTTGATTGTTAAAATTTTTTTTCTCGATTTTTGAATCCAACATGGGTGTCGGAGTCAGTAATGTAACATGTTTCTAAACATTTTCTAGTTTATTTAGAATTCTTTCCATTTTTTTTCTATTGTTATGTGGTAGATGTATAGTGCCGACCCTAGCGCAGCACGACTTTTTTGATTATTTAACCAAATAAACCACAAAAATAGCATCAACTTTTTCTTGCTATTTGTAATGAAAATACAGAAAAAAAATTAAATACTCAAAAACTGAAATTTAGTGAAAAAATGTTCAATATTAAGCAAATTTATCGTTTTCATATAGCTTTTTCACATTGATAGAAACACCTATTTTTTGTTTTTAAAAAACAAGCAATTTTCATTGGAAAACAAGCAATTTAAACCTAAAATCACACAAATTTGGCAATATTACACAAAAGATCCGTGTGGGCAATTTGTACCAAAAGTACAAGGAAAATAGCATTACATATTTCCTGATATTTGTAATGAAAGTGTAAGAATAAATAAAAAATCTAAATGTAAAATTCAATGAAATAACTATCAAAACAAAGCTAATTCAAGTGAAAAGATACAAATTAATATAGTTTACATATTTTAAGACAAATCTAAATCATGAATAGATTTTCCATTTTTCATTTTTTTTTAAGCCTTTGTATGTAATAAAATTTCGATTCTCGTTTATTAACTTTTAATAATTTTTATCAAACAGGCTTACATAGCGATCTCGTAAAGTAATATTAAACTTTGAATGAAGAATACAACTAAATTGTTTTCCAAACTTAGAATCATATAATTGAAAATCTGTAGCAACATACTTTTTATATATTTTTAGGTCCTGTAGTTCTGTCAAATCGATTGAGTTGTTAATCTTGGTGCGTAGTGATTCCATTTTTATGTTTATTTAAAAGGAAAAAAACTTTAAGATTAAAAAATTTGTTTTACTAATTTAATTTTATTATTTGATTATTATTTTAATTCTATTATAATTTTAATTTTATAATTTTAATTATTATTTTAAAATATTTATTATTTAATTAAATTTGTTAATTTTTGAATTTTTTTCCTTTTAAATAAACATAAAAATGTAACTGCTGCGCGCCAACGAAACAGAAAATATTACCACATCTAAGCAATGTAAAAAGTGTGGCGAAGTATTAAACAAAGAAAATTTTTACTTTAATGAATACGCCAAAGATAAGCTTTATAACATCTGTATAAAATGCTGCATTGAAAAGGGTACAAGGCACTATGAATACATTTAATAAAGAGAAGGTATTATCCGAATGTGGAAAATATGTTAATAATACATTTTTCAAAATGCATAAAAATTCTAAATTACACAGAACAGCACTAGATAATTTAAATGGAACTCAACACGATAATTATCCAGCACAAACAAGTAAACTGTATAATGAGAATAAATCTATATAACTATTTTATCTTCATAAAAATACTAAGGACAAAAATATAACAAAACGTAAAGCTTGTTATAATGAATATGTGAAGAAATACATGAAGAAATATAACCATAGTAAGAAGTTAAATAACGAATAAATATTGCTTTTGATATTATTACTAACCAAAACTGTGTGTTATTTGATAAACAAAGCAAGGTACCAAATGAGCTATAAAAATTAATAATAATTAAATTTGTTTTCTTTTAAATACAACTATCAAAACTGGAGGCGAACAATCGTGCAGTTGAATTGGGTGAGAAGACAGTGCGGGAGCTAAGAATTATAGGTAGAGATTTAAAAAATTAATATAGGTATAATCTAAGGAGCAATGATTTAATTGGGCATTGGTATACTCTAAGGAAAGATGGTTTAATTACAACTATTATACCATTTAGTATATACGAACAAAAAAAAAGAAAATTTGCAAATTTACCATTTTTATGCTAATATGAATGAATCATATTTAAAAAGAAAAAAGATATAAAAAAAAATTCCGTTCTCTAATAATCTATTTGTAAAACAAGAGAAGGGGGATTTAAAAGAAACATTCCCATTATCTAATAATATATTTCTAAAACAAGAGAATAAGTATTTAAATGAAACATTCCAATTTTCTAATAATCTATTTGTAAAACCTAGAAATAAAAGCCAGCCGGTAAAAGAAGGGATAACAAAGAATATTTTTTACAAATTTTCCTTTGGTTGACACAAATATCAATGAATTATTTCCCAAAGATAAAAAAATGTTAACAGAAATATTTCCAATTTATAATAATTAATTTGGTAACAAAAGAAGTAGAAGCACCAATAAAAATTACAGAGTTAATGAAGCTTTTAAAGGGAGATTATCAACTTATAACATTGAGAATTCTTTTAATTTAGTAGAGCATAATAAATTTTTACATTCTATAAAAACTATAATTTTTGAGATAATGCACAAAAATCTTAAAACTTTTAGAGGGTTGAAAACCAGCATTAAATTATAAACCAATTGTCGCAAGCAGGAAAATAATCAAGTAGAATTATTTACATTTCAGTCATTTAATCATAGAATATTAAACAGAGGAGAATTTACCAATATTTTACAAATTATACATCAGGTATAACTTACACAATTATCCGAATTTCAAATAAGAAGTTCAGGATTGACTTCAGATAGAATAACTGGAATGCAATTAGCTATAAATAAGTATAATCCATTAAATTGGGCATCATATATCGATCTACCAGAAGCAATTAAAAATAACAAAGTATGCATATAAATGAAAAGAATAATGATCAAAAATACTTTCTTTGGGCAATAAAATCAGCATTGCTTCCAGTATTCACAAAGAGTATATAAATATAAAAAAATGTGGGGCACAATATCGATAAAGCAATAGATAAATACGAATATCCTATTAAAATTTATGATATACCAAAAATAGAAAACCAAGTTGATAAATCTATAAATGTTGACACTATCGAAGATGAGACTAGAGTATATCCACTAAAACTTATAAAAAGGAAAAAGGAAAAAACATATAAATTTACTTTATTTCAAAGATAATGAAATTCTAATTCTCATTAGTGCTGGATAAAAGATTTACTGAAAGTGCTGTCAGCACAAAAAAATCATCAACATAAATCTTATATATATTATGTCTTCGATTATTTTATTCTCAAGAGAATTTAAATAAATATACAGAAGACTTATTTTAAAAATGAAGCAGTAAACACCACTTTACCCTCGAAAGGAGAGAAATAAAATTTAAAAATTATCAACTTACAATGAAGGTTCCTTTCACAATATATGCAGATTAGAATCAATACTAAAGAAAATATCAATAGTTAAACCAAATCCAAGAGGATTAAGTAAATTTAACCTTATCAAAAAATATCCAATTTTAACAAGGATGATATCGATAATGGTATTTATAAAGAGGTACATATAGTACGATATAATCTTACTAATGAAGAAATAAATAACATTGATTTAAAGCTAAAGGTCGAATCATATACTATGAAATATCAATTACACGAAGCATCCTTTTTTTGTTATTATATTGTATCTAATTATGGTGATTATAAGCCTCCAGTAGTATATCAAGGCCCAAATGCACATAAAGTTTTTATACAATTAATAAAAAGGGAAATGGAGAAATCGGGTTAATATATTCACACATTGAACCAATGCATCAACTAACCAATGAAGAAAAAAATGTTATATAGGGAAGCAGAAAATTGTACTGTATGTGTATATGAATATACAGATGACAATAGAAAAGTACATCATCATGATCATATAAGTGGAAAATTCATTAATCCAGTATGTGATGATTGTAATATACAATTAAATTTACCCAACTGTGTACCAACTTATTTCCACAATTTTGCTAAATATGATGCACCTTCATTTCTTAAAGAGTTATGCTATGATGACAAATATATTGATTTAATTGCAAGTAATGAAGAAAAGTTTATCACTTCGGGGAAAATCACAGAATATTTAAAAATGAAATTTATAGACACATTTAAATTTTTGGCCAGTAGTTTAGCTAAATTATCATCAAATTTAACCACACAACAAATGACACATACACCAAACCATTTCCCAGAAGAACAAGTAGATGTAGTTATTAAAAAAAGGTGTTTAACCATATGATTATATGGATACTTGAAAGAAATCCAAAAAAGTGAACTTCCGCCAAAAATTGAATTTTACAATAAATTATATGATTATAACATAACTGATTCTGATTTTGAGTATGTAAAATGTGTACATTATCAATTTAATATTAAAAATTTTGGTGAATATCATAATTTATATTTAAAAAGAAACTTATGACTATTAGCGGATATATTTTAAAATTACAGATATACCTGTATAAATGCATAAGATTTAGATCCTGTGTGGTATTTTACTGCACCAGGATTATCTTGGGATGCAATGTTAAAAATTACTTATCAACTGCTGAATTATTACATAACGATTATATGATTTTAATGATTGAAAAAGGAATTAGAGGTGGAATATCACAATGTTGTAAACTATATAGTTTACAACATTGTGATATTCCAAAATATTGGTTAAAGCTAATAACCAATATTTAGAAGATTTTAATCCAAATCAAGAGTCCAACTATTTAGCATATCTCGATGCTAATAATTTATACAGTTGAGCAATGTCACAATATTTACCATATGTCAGTTTCGACTGGGATTATTATACATCATTTGATTTACATTACTGGAGTGAAAAAATATTAGATTTGGAGGATTATCCTGAGTATGGTTATATATTAGAAGTTGATTTAGAATATCCACAAGAACTGCATAATTTACATAAATATCTAACATTTTGCCCAGAGAATAAGTTAGTTCCACGAACAAAGTAATCTAAATTATTAACAACTTTACATAGTAAAAAAGTATGTAATTCACTATCATAATTTAAATATGCATAAAGAATGGTTTAAAACTTACTAAAATACATAGAATATTGAAGTTTGATCAGTCTGATTGACTGAAGAAATATATTGATTTGAATACAGAGATGACAACTAATTCTAAAAATGACTTTGAAAAAGACTTTTATAAGCTGATGAATTGTTCTGTTTTTGGTTTAAAAAAATTGGAAAATATAAGTAACAGAGTTGATATAAAACTAATATCAGAGGCAGAAAATTTGTAAAATTAGTAGTAAAACCAAATTACAAAAGAAGTACTATATTTAATGAGAATCTTGCAGCCTCACACGAATAAAACAAATGTAATATTTAATAATCCTATTTATGCAGATATGTAAATTTTATAAATATCAAAAGAATTGATGTATGATTTTCACTATGACAGAATAAAACTAAAATATGGTGATAACATTTAACTAAGTTTCAAGATACTGGTTCGTACATTTATAACATGAAAACCTAAGATTTTTACAAATATATGAAGTTGATGATATAAAAATTTGATACAAGTGATTATCTAAATGCCTCAAATAAAAAAAATTCGGAAATATAATAGATGAATGTAATGGTAAAATATTGAAGTAATTTGTTGGTTTATGATAAATAATGTATTCTTATAAGGGTGATGATGAGGAATATAAAATTTCGGAAGGCATAAAGAAATGTGTTGTTAACAAGTGAATAACATTTGAGAACTATGATAGCTTTTTTAAAAAGAGAAAACATATTATAGAACAATGAATCTATTAAGAAGCAAAAATAAATAATTTTATGAAATCGCAGTTAATAAAATTGCATTAAGTCCTTACGATAACAAAGGAATTATACAAGAAAATAAAATATATACATTACCATATGGATATCAAAATGAATAATTTTTAATTTATCTTTATAATATTATATTATATATTTTGAAGATATTAAAGGCATCCTGGGGGCATCTTTAAACTTCTTTAGTTTTGTAAAGAATATCGATATCAGCACCATCGAAATCAGTCAGTTAACCATTTTCATCTCTAATTTCCAAAACAATATGATTAAAATGTTCATTATTAATTTTATAGAAAAATTGGATATGCGGGCTTATAAATAATAGAATCTCTAAATCAATACATTGTTTTACGTGGAAAACTGACTATTATATCTGTTTCTAAATGTTTTGATTCATCATATTTGATAAACATACCGTATGCCAAATTATGGTGAATATTTATTGTTTTAAGAGGATGAAAATGAGGTAACATAGTAACTACGACATTTTGCCTTTTCCAATAAGCATATTTATTTTAAAACCAAGGGTATCAGATGATCGATAGTAAATTTTAATATCGAACTTAGATTAGTAGATATGCTATTTTTTACATTATTAGCTGTTAATTCAATGTTATTTATTGAAAAAATGTGAATTGAATTTATAGTTTCTTTTAACGATTCACTATTGTATTGACCTCTAAGAATAGTTGTAACTTCATTTTTATCAAAACTAGGACACATGTGTTCGATTGTCATTTTAGTATTGTTGTTTATATTTGGGGATAAAAATTTTGTCTGAAAACTAATGTAAGCAATCAGGTTTTTAATATGGATAAAATCACAATGAAGTTTCATCTTTAATAAAGAAATAGTGTTTGTTAATTTAAATAATCTGATTATCCATTCATTAAAATATATCTTATTAAATGAAGAAAGTTAAATGGAGTGTTGGTAATTTAATTAATGAAGATAATACCAAAATTAAAATGAATGGTGAATTATTGCCTGATAATATGAGGGCTATAATAGTATGTCCAAGTAATTGTGAAAAACTAATTTGATGTAAATTTTATTTATAATGTAGGATGTATATATTTGAATAAACTATACATTTGTTCAAAATGTTTAAATCAACCAAAATATAGTGAATTACAAAATGATTTTAATATGTTACCCAAAAAGCTTAAAGTTAAAGAAAATTGGCATACTTTTTAATAATAATGATGTAATGACTCCTTTAGATCAAAGTGAAAATGATTCCCTAGTTATATTTGATTATGTCATTTTAGACAATCAAAATAGAATATTCGCGATTATTTCACTAGAGGAAGACACAAAAATTTAGATGTAATTTTTTTAGCCCAAACATATTCAAAAATACCTAAACAATTGGTAAGAGATAATACCATTTTTTCTGTATATTTAGACAAGATGATAGTAATTTAAAGAACCTCTATAATGATTTTGTTGGTGAAGATATGACATATGAAAATTTTTAAGATATTTGCGCAAAATGTTGCAACATAGATTATCGTTTTATAATGGTAGATTTGAGTGGAAAAATTAAAAGAAGGAAAGTTTAAAAATAAAATTAAGGACTTTATAACTCAAATATAGATATCTGTTATACATTGTCATGTTTAATGTTTGTTTGTTATGTTTAACATTTTTTATGTTTTACATTAGTTTGATATGTGTTAAATTTTATGTTTGTTGTATTTTACATTCGTTCATTATGTTATATGTTTGGTTGTTATGATTTACGTTCATTCATTGCATTTGAAATGATTATCCTGCACGACTGTTACCTTGCACAACAGTTATTCTGCACAACAGTTATCCTTACATAAAAATACATAAATTCACAAAACAGCTGTTTTATTAATCCAAGAGTTATGAGAATTATCAGAACCTAACCATTTGAAATACATTTTACCACCTTATGGTTAGAAGACTTTTTAAACGAAATATTAATTTGGATAGTCAGTTTTCATAATTTCATATTCATAAAAACTGCCCATTATTTCTTCTACTTTAGTGTCTTTCTTGTAAGTTGGTATATTATAATTTAACACTTTAACAATAGTAAATAATTATGTTGACCAGTTAGGAGTATATCCTTTTTCAAACATTTGTTTAAGTTTGCTGACATAAACATCATTAAAATTGTAGTTAGGTTTAGTAAACATGTGTAGTTCCATTAAATTTTTTCATTTTTCTTATTTACTTCAATGGGATTCATAGCAATAGTTCTATGTTCTGTGTTGTATTCTTTCACAAAATCATCCAGTATATTTACCTATTTGTAATTGCAATTTAAAACAAATTCCTTCCACATTTTGTTCTTCACTGTGCGATTAAATCGTTAAACGACACTTGCTTTAGGTTTGCTGAATGTAGAACAATGATTGATGATATATTTTTCCACAAATTCTTTAAATATTTTATTGTAAAATTCGGACACACTGTCGCTTTTAAAATTATTTGGCTCTCTTTGCATCAATATAGATTCTAAACCATTTATTACATTTTCAATAACACATCAATAATTGTCATAATATACTTGTATCCTTTTTTATATGCGATATGCCTGTCAAATTATCACTATTCATTTTGGCAAGATCGATTTGCCATAAATCATCGATTCCATATAAAGCATTCCTTCTGGGGAAATTTCTTCTCGCTGGTTTATATAATTAATCGATTATGCCTTCTCTTAAATTGAGCAACTTTTTTTAATATTGTTTTTTTTAGAATCACATACAGAGCATATACTTTTCTGAACTAATTGTCCATATTTAGTATTTTCAGTTTTTATATTATTTTTTGGTGACTTTACACTTCAAGCACCAAGTGTTCTCAATTTAATAGTAAAGATTTGTATTGATCTTTGTATTTTACGATTGTCCCTATTTTTATAACTTGAGCATCAATATGAAGAGATTTTTTTATATTTTTTATTTAAAAGATGAATTATTGCCTCTTTTAACATCAAAAGGCTTACCGTAATATATTTTTGTAGTTCCCTTAGTAACAGTCGCATCATCATCAGTAGTTATTTTATAAACAGTACACTCCATCACAAAAATTAAGTAAATTAGATTATCGAAGTGAAAAATATTTTTAGTTTCATCCCACTTTGCATTTAAATAAAATATATGAGACTTTTCTTCCTTACATTTTTCAATTTTTAAGTTAACATGCATTTCACAGTTATTCAAAACTGATTGATTTAAATTTTGTAATTTATTAGCTATTTCTTTATCGAAATATCTTTTAATAACCACATCTTTACCATCTGCATGATCATCTATATTAACAATTCTGTGCCAAAAAAAGAAACATGAGATTTTGTATATTCAAAACAAGTGATTAGTTTACTTTGTAAAGCAGAAACACTCTAATTGCATTGTGAATCTACATATGTTTTTAAATCAGAAACAATGGAATTGTTTTTTGAATCTACGTCTTTTTTTAAAGTGTACGCAGAAACAATATTATTGTATTTCGAATCTTCGTCCTTTTTAATGCATAATCAGAAACAATATTATTGTATTTTGTATCTACGTCCTTTCTTAGTGCCTGCTATGCATTATTTATTCATTTTATATAATCTGCAATAGTGTAACTGAATTGTAAAATAATATCTTCTTTTAAAGCACAATCAGCTATTTGTTTATTAAAAAATATTTTTTTGACTGCATCTTTATCATCTCTGGGATAATCTATGTTAACAATTTTACTATCAAAAAAAGAAACATAAGATTTTGTATAATCAAAACAAGTGATAAGTTTTTTTTTGTCAAGTAGAAACACTTTAATTGCATTGTGAATCTGAATATGATTTAAAGCATAAGTGTTAGTGTCAAAAATATTGTTTAAAGATTTGATTAATGGTTTCCCAAATATATATGTCATTTAATAACATAGAAATTATATCAATAAACCTAAAACTTTTAGAAAAAAATGTATAACAGAACTAAACAAAGATGTCCAGAGATAACTGAATTAAAATTCTAAATTCAATCATCATTGTAATAAACATTGCTATTTTTTAAATAATTAATTAAATTAGTAGGAATATTACCTCCAAATGAATCGAAATAGTAAACATCGTTGTTTTCATTAAAATAGCAAAACCAATAAGTGCCTGGATTTAATTAAGTGTCGAAATTTACCACAGCACATTAATTTTTAAGTATATTTTATGTTATTTCGTCAATCATATAAACATTTCCGAAATTTTTTTTATTTAATATTTTTACACATTTTTCAATATCAATATTAGATGGTTGATATATATTCAAATTTTAATCTGCTCCCAGATCTATTTTTAATTGCTAAATTGTGTCTCTTGTTCTTCTAATTTTTTTATTTTTTTATTTTTTAGTTTGTTCAACAGGATTATAAATAGCACTAGGTCCTCCAGCTAAATCACCAAGTGAACCTAAAGTAGCCAAGATAATTGGTATAATTCCTCTGCAATGTAAACCACTGCCAGTTTTTTTTTCCCATCTTATAGACTGTTGGTAGTGATAAGGTTAATTCGAAAATTTAACTTCTTTTATTTTTCTATTTTTCTCTCAATTTGATATTTTGTTAAAAATTTATATAAACCCAAATATTTTAATTCTTCAAAGGGGTTATCGAAAGTTATATTAGTTATATTAATTTATAAGTAAAAAATATATATAATTAATAAACTATTTTAATTCCCCATCCTAATATTCTTTTTGTAAACATAGTTGGGGCAATGGCAGCAGACACAATTTTTTCTCCAATTGGAGTATTTTTATATAACATAATTTCTTTTGTTTCTTTTTGTAAAATTTATCAGCATTATGTCTTTATTGGTCTCTATAAGCAATATCGTGATATTTGCATGCTTCATCTAATTTATTTATTTCTGTGTCTCCCCTTTCTAGTCTTTTGTTAAATTTTGTAAATGGTCCATAGTAATTATAGTGTGGCAAATGCATTTAAAGAAGGTTTAAATTGTTGAATGCCCAATGTATTATACCTTTGCCATGATGTTCAGAGCTCCAAAATGAGTGTGTAATTACATTTAAAACTCTTATAAGATAGTCATTTCTGTATGGATTATTATCAACAAAATCAGAAAATTTATTGTTTAGCATATTCATTATGTTTACTTTTTCATTGTAAATATGTTTATTTCCAGCATTTCCTTCACCACGAATAACTAATAATCTAGCAACCAAATTTCTAACATCGTCCATCCAGACATATTCTTTTGGTAAATTATTGCATTTTATTATACCTTATCCAAATCTAGGAGTTCTTGGAGAAATATTATTTTCTGGTGTGTTTGGTGCTGATCTTGAATTTTATTCTTTTATATAATCATCATAAATCGGTTTAATTATATTATTGTACTTCCAACCTCCACTGGAAGCTACCCATATGCTCTTCCAAATTAAGAGATTCTTATTCTGCAAATAATTCTCTTTGGAATGATGTTTCTTTTGGTGTTGGCGGATAATCTAGTATTTTTGCTGCTACAGGAACTAGTGTTGTTATTAAATTTTTATATCCTTCACTTACTTTTTCTAGTTTTTATTTTACCAATATTTCGTAATTCGTAGATTAATGGTTGCTCTTTCTCCTTATTTTTTCATATTATTTTTAATGATTTTTTGTATTTTTTATATCTTTTAATGTGTAATTTAATTCGAGAATCTCCCTTCGATTATGCCATTTATAAATAAATATTTTACTTATAAATTAGTTTTAAATTTATTGAGAGTTTTTTGAGATCCTCCAACGGATCAAACTAGGGGGAATTTAAATGTTTACAATAGTAGAATCGAACTTGATATTCCTATAGGAGATAGCTTTCTTTTCCAAATGACGCTTATGTTTATGAGCAATTTAGTTTACTAAAGAGAGATAAGGTTGGAGCTGAGGCGAACTATGATGAGTCATGTAATATTGATGTTTATTCATCCTTTTTTGTCTTTCCAATTTTCTAGAGTAGAAATTTCTAAACATGGAAATATTATTGAAGCTGTTGATAATCCAGGTGTAATGTCAACAATGATGAATGATTTATTAAGATCACCAAGTGAACAAAACTATTTAGAATTTACTGGTGTTGATCATCTTTACCGAGATAAATCAGTTTCTAGTAATAAAACAAAAGAGGTTAAAACTAAAACTATTTCTAGTAAAAAATCAATGACATAATATAACCTCTTAGATATATGTTTGGTTTTATTGGTGATAACAATGAAGTTTATTGGAAAGGTGGATTAAATTACTTTTTTTCATTAATTCTCAGATAACAACTCTTTATTTTTTATGAAACTTTAGATGAAGTGGCAAAGTTAACGAAACATCGTTCTGATCCTGGTAAAATTGGTATATGAAAAATTAGAATTATGTGGTTCTATTATTGATATAAATCTAACACTGCTATTGCAATTAAGGAAAACTAAACAAAGCTCCAAAAATAACCTATTAGTTTTGATTATTGGCAATTTTTAGAAAAGAAGTTTCTAAAGGAACAACTGTTTTTAAATTTTGATATAAAATATCAGTTTAATAATTTACAATTTGATATGCCGACTTTGATATTTTATTCTTTCTATTTAATAGAAAAAATCGTGCTAAAACAATGCATTAATAAACATGCATGCTTATGTTTTGTTCATCGTTAGTGTAAGAAATTTTTTATTTTAAAAAAAATGGCAGATTAATTTGGAATTTTTTCTAAAGAAAAATTGGAATCTAGACATATAAAATGGTGTTTTATCTTAAACAATTTCTTGCTTATGGTTTTATAAATTCGAAAACCAAACTATATACCGACTATAGAAATAATGAACTTTATTATAAACCAACTGTAAACTATGATGTTGCTATTAATTACTATTTATTTTGGGGACGAATTTTTTTATATATTATTGATTGTTCATACAGAAAACCAACTGTAGTTAAAGAAAAAACAAATATAAAAATATGTGTTGATTTTAATAAAAAAAATTGAAGAAGCAGGTATCATTTGTAATGTTGGTTTAATTAGTCGAAGGAATCTTACTTACGATTATTTGAAAGAAAGAGTTATTGAAGATTTATAAGTTTTTAGTATTATTAAATGGAGGAATAAACAAATTGTTCTGATAGTTTAATACAATATTTTAGACACATAGTTGAGTGGTTACATTTAAAAGATTTTATTTAGAGCTATAGAAGAATTATTTGATCGAATAAAAAATCGCAATTCTAACTAAAATTCTCTCATAGTATCACTTTTTATAAAACACATAAACTTTTAAAATTGCTGATGGATCAAATTATAGAGCTTTTAGAAGATTGGGATATTGCATATAAAATTATAAAAACGGCAACTTTCATTGATAAATAATTGGACATTTTCGTTTTAAAATTGTTTCAAAATTCAATAAAAATGGTTTAAGAGAAAACAAATTTTCCAATTTTAAAGACGATGTTTATGATTCGGATTGCTGTGATGGCTGGAATTATGGAATCAGTAATATCTATGTCTTCAGATTTTTCTTTATTTTTAGACTTTAAAAAGTTTTATTGGTGTTTATCTTTTGTTGAATACATTTATAAATTATTTTATTATGTATCTTTTCGCCTGTTTTTTTTTTAGCTTAAATTTACTTGTTTTTGATGGTTTTTCCATTGAATTTCAGATTCAGATTTTTTATTTTTTTTTCTTTCACTTTCAGTACACAAATAGCAAGAAATAGTTGATGCTACTTTTGGTGCAAATTGCCTGTTTTTGAAGCATCAAAATTTCTGCGCAGCCCTTTTGTGAAATTTTGCAAAATGTGTGTGATTTTAGGCTTAAATTGCTTGTTTTTCAATTAAAATTGCTTGTTTTTTAAATAAAAAATTGTTGTTTCTAGCAATGTGAACAATCTGCTTGAAAACAATAAATTTGCTTGTTTTTAGCTTAATTTTACTTCTTTTTTAGAGTTTTTTCACTAAAGTTAACACTTTGAGTTTTAAATTTTTTCCAGTACTTTCGTTACAAATAGCAAGAAAAAGTTTATGCTATTTTCTGTTATATTTTTGATTAAAATAATCTGAAAAATCGTTCTGCGCTAAGGTCCGCATTATATATTTACTTTATTTTTTTTAAATTATTGAGGTGAATGCCAAAAGTCTTCAACAACCAACACTGTGGTTGGTGGTTATCCACATAAAATTTCCTTTATTTTTAGAATTAATATATTCTTTGCGATTCTCTCGATTTTTTATGATTGGAAGTCTGGGTGGTAGGGGTGGCGGTTTATGGAAAGGGTGATGGGGCTTACCGGGGAGGGAGGGTTGTAACATTATATATTCCTTAATTTTTAGAATTTTTCCGATTATTTTTCTCGACTTTTTATTATTGGAAAGTGGGCAGGTAGGGGTGGGTTGATAGTTATGGTGATGGGTTGAGCAGGGGGAGGGTGGGGATAATTATATGTTCCATGATCATAAAGAAATTTCTTTTGTGGTTTTATCGAATTTTTATGATTGTAAGGTAGATTTTATGTTCCTCGATTTTAGACCATTTGTTTTCGGCTTTGCTATGTTTTATAATAATTGCTAATGGATGGGGTGTGGAGATGCGGTAGGTGAGGGTAGTGGAATAAGCAAGGAGTATGGTAATGTAATGTTATATATTATTCGATTTTTAGAATTTTTTTTTAGTTTTGGTGGTTTTTATAATAATTATTAGGGTTAGTCAGTAGGAAGGAGGTAAGGTGAGGGTGGTGGTATGAGTGCGGAGTAAACATGATATTTTCTTCGATTTTAGAATTTTTCTTACAATCATTACGGAATTTTTATTATTGGCTGGTTGGTTAGGTTGGTGGGGTTAGCCTGAATTTAACGAGATATATTTCTGTATTTTTGTATTTTTCTTGATATTATAATAATTGCCAGTGGGTGGGCGAGGAGAGTGGTTGGTGTTGGTGAGGGGTGAGGTGAGGGTGGTGGGATGATAGAGAGGTAGGGTAGTATAACTTTATATGTTATTTGATTTTTTAGATTTTTTTTTTACTTTTAGTGTATTTTACAATAATTGCTCATTGGGAAGGGGGTGTAATGATGGCGTAAAATGTGTGGTGAGGGAGATAGGTGGTCGCAGGGGTTTGTGGATATGGTAGGTACAGGAGGATCGCCAGTGGAAAGGGGGCAAGGTCCGCTGATCCTCCCTGGCCCGCTGGATCTGGCTGGTAGCCTAGAATCCTTTTTTACTGATCAGAGAATCAAGAGTCGTATGTAGTGAAACGTTTTTTGTGAAATCGTTGTTTGCATGTGAAGAGTGCAACTGACAGGCTAGACTATTGGACTGGATTCATAAGTGAAATACATTCCAAATGGTGGCAACTGACTGAACATGTCTTAATGATGAATGCGAGTTGATTGACTTAAACAAAACAGAGTAATTTAGAAGGACTTTATTGATGGTTGAGACAGACATTGAACACTGTGCTCACTGAGGAATAAAAAGAACAATAGTGGAGCTAGATAGATTGATGCTGTAAATAATAGCTGTGTGAACAAATTGAAACCAAATTTAGTTGTGTTTTTTTTTTTAAGACCTCCATCCCTCACCAATTCAAATATGCCCCTCAGGTGTCTTGTAACACAGGGTTAGAATTGGTATGGTGGCAGTTATTAATTCATAATTGGAAATAAAGTTAGTAAATAGGTTAGTAATTTAATAGCTATGATAACAAGGTAAGTAGTGTAAAATAAAGTACAAATGAAACTGCGAATACCCAAATTAGTAGTGTAAATAGCCAGATAACTAATGTAAGAGATTTAGTAGATATAAAAAAGACACTGTCAATGAAAATGTAGACATGAAATAACATTGCATTAGTAAGTTATTGAATGCGAGAAGTCACTGTGTGAACGAGGAAATTGACATTGTAAATGAAATAGTTAGAGATGATGGAAAATCGCGAAACATTTTTGAACCAACATTACTTCTATGACACTATAACTAGTAGCTTCTTTCATGACTGGATAAACAAGGTTTTGACTCGGCTAAATTCTTGCAGACCAATCACAAACGTTCTGCCTTATAGTATAAGAATCCACATTGGACCAGTGAAATGGAGTAGTAGCTTCATACATGCATAACAGCCAATAAGAAAAGAAAATGGTGGGAAATATGTACAGTATGATGAATCCTAGCAAACAGTCAACTTTTCCCGCGATAAAGCATCATCTCTAGAAACAGTGTAAACGACAGAATAAATTGTGGCAGTGGGAGAATGGGCAGTGCCAGTAAAATGATGGACAGTGTCAAGAATAAAATGAAACAGAAAATGAGCGCATTAGAGTAGGAATGGCAGGAATTCCTTCAGCAATGGAGTTCCACTACCACCAAATCGGCAACCGATAAAAGTAAGGAAGCAGTGCAAGTCGTAACCAACACAGCAATTTCTGAGGGTAGCCAGATGCTCTGTGGCATTGATGTCGCGCATCCAGAAATGGGGAAGGCGGTCTTAATGATATCCGCCCTTTTCGATGGGATTCTTTGCAGGAGTAGCAACACCAGTTTGAAATAGTCGCCAACCTGAAAGGCTGGCCAGCCAAGCAGTGGGCTAATATCTCGCCACTGTACCGAGACACCCTGTACTGAAGATACTACAATCTCTGCCATAGCGATATCGATGGGAGTACCCCACACTGGTGTCGGCCTAGGAGCTGGGTTTCGTCGACCGATACCTGTGACATACATACCCATGCTCCAACGCGAAGCCAAACCCAGCGATCAGGAGAGTCACTGCAGGAGCTATTGCAAGGCATTGTGCAACTCTCCTACCTATTTTTGGAAGGGTGCCCCGAGGAGGTGCGCGACATCATCGCAGTGGTAATATTCATCGATGCCATCGCCAACACAAAGGTATGTTAAGAGTACATCTGGCTTCCCCATACAACATGCAGGACGCCATAGCCCGAGCACTGGAGGTGGAGCAGCAAGAAAGGGACCTACATAATGATGTGCAGAATGATCAGTGATGCTGAACGAAGATGCCGACAGCATCAACAAGACATTTACATGGATACAGACGGCCATCAAGGACATGGCTTCCAGATTCCGAGCTACAGAGCTTTGCCATCCCTCACCCAAACAGCCTGAGTGTTGGTCGGCAACAGAAACAGCAGAGGGACAATAGGCAGCGAGAGGCAGATTGGTGAATGCAATAATGGTATAATGAAGCCTGAATTATGTTCTTTGTCAGATGGTTTCGACACTGAGGCAATCATAATATTAGTAAGAACAGACATCCTCTGGCCTTCCCCCAGTTATCGCCCAACTACTGTATGGAACAATGGTATCTGACTAAAGTGACAGGTTAGACAATGCCAATTAGAGGTAAGAGAAAAGTGATCTTGAAGCTTGGTGGCCGTATCATAAAGCACAAAGTTTTCATAGCAGAAATAGAGGATGAATGTATTTTTGCGGCATGGTGTACTGTGTAGGCTGGGGTGCTGCATCGATACTCGACTTGGTATGCTATGGGTAGGCAGTACAGAATTGGTGAGGGCAATACAACATGATATGTCATTCCCAAATAGCTACCCAATAGTCTGTGGTCAACCCACTGTGTTGCCACTTCTAGTAAAATTGTCATTACAGACAGGTGGTAAGGAAAATTTGTCAGGCATTTAGGTCCAATCGAGTCAACAGTGAGGGTTTGCATTCTGGCTAGTAAAGATGCTAAAGCAAGGACATTGGTCTCGTCTAATTCTGACAATTTTCCAGTGAGAATGATAAGTTTGTCCGGTAGTGCCATTCGTCTTGAGGAGAGGACATGATATATGTTTGAAAGCAGGTCACACAGGTACTTTCAAATGTTTCAGAATATTCTAGAGGAAAACAAATAGAATGCCCTCTACCAGAGGTTCTGGAGGAACTTCTAGTACGAACAGGAGAAGAGCTTAGCTGGTACCAGGAGAAGGCTGTCTCTGAATTACTGCAGGGAAATAGGGATGCCATATCAAGTGGGCCAAATGACCTTGGAAGGAATAACATGACCTGGCATCACAATGGAACAGGAGATGCCAAGCCCATAAAACAGCTACCAAGTCGACTGCCACTAGTTGAGCATGATGCAGTTGAGGGTATTCTGAAGGAAATGAAGGAGTTAGATGTTACAGACCCATCAGTTAGTCCATAGTCCATAGTCGTCTCCCATTGTACTTGTTAAGAAGAAATTGGGTCTCTGAGGTTTTACCTAGATTATCGCCAGCTTAACAATGTGACCAAGAAAGACTCGTATCCACTTCCAAAGATAGATGACACATTGAACAGCCAAGCAGGTTCCTAATGGTTTTCTTATTTGGACATGAAGAGTAGAAACTGGCAGTGCGAAGTGGCCCCAGAGGCTCGAAGGAATATTGCATTTTGCGTCCAAGGGAAAGGCCCCTGTCAGTTCAAAGTTATGCCTTTTGGGCAGTGTAATGTCCTTGCCATCTTCGAATGCCTGATGGAAAATTTCTGCTGTTAGATATCTGTCAAGTTTACCTAGATGGCATTGTTGTAATGTTAAGGACATTTGAAAACACTTATCATGCCCAGATTCTGTATTCCAAAAATTGGCAGCAGTCAACATGAAACTAGTTCCTAGATGTTCGAGCTGTTACAAAAGAAAATAAATTTCTTGGGAGACATAGTGTCTGCCCACAGAATTTAAACATAGTCCGAGAATACCAAAGCAGTAAAAAAAAATTGGCCGACACCAACTTACAAAACAGTGATGAGGAGATTTCTAGGATTATGTACCAATTACCATCGATTTTGATCTATCTAGCTTCACCACGATCGCTAAGCTAGTACATAAACTGACTGAAGTGAAAAGGAAACTTCATTGAACCACTGAGTGTGAAGTTGCATTTAGTAAGCTAACAGAAATTGTGATATCTCTACTAGTCCTGGGTTTCCCGAAAAATGAGGTCATGTTTATTTTAGACACTGATACTAGTGATGTAGGCATTGGAACTTCGTTACCTCAGGTTCGGGATGGAAAGGAGAAGTCACTTCTGTAAGGTTTTGCATAAGCATGAGAGAAATTACAGTCTCACTTGCTGGGTGCTTCCTTGGTATGGTGAAGGCAATTTCACACATGCACTTATACCTTTATGGCTGACATTTTATTCTAAGAACTGACCAAGTTTCATTATGCCGGATACTTAGTTTCAAGAACCCCGAAGGTCAAAAAGCTTGGTGGATACTGCATCTCCAAGAATATGACTTCGAAATATGACATAAATCTGCACGACTCACAGTACTGTAAATGCCTTTTTGGGAGCCCATGTGAGTCATTCTATTGTCATTTTTAATGACAAAAAAAAGGAGTGGTGAATCACTGAAGGTATGGAAGACAAGAATTCTAAGTTCTGCATCTTTGGATGGATCATCTACCTGGAGTGATGAGAGTATCAGGAAAGATCATCTAAATGAACTCATTGTGCAGCCATTATTAAAGTGGAAAGAAGCTGGCTGTCAGCCAATATGGGAAGAGATATCTAGTCTGAGTGCAGCAGTTAATGCATAATGAGCACAAGGGAATTTTGTCATACTGAAAAATTGTATATTTTACAGGAACTGGAAAAGTAATGATGGAAAACACCCACACTTACAGTTGGTCCTTTCAGAATGCAGTGTTCTCGAAGTTTTATAGTAACTGCATAATGTGGGAGCCAGTGGGCAATTTGATTTTAATAAGACCCTTGACAGAGATATCCTGAGATCCTATTGGCTTCATTGTCGGGAGGACTTGGCAAGTGGTGTCGAATGTGTGACACCTACACTGCGAGGAAGGGCCCAAGTACCAGGGAACAAGGTGATCTCCAAAAATACAATGTTGTAGATATATTAGAGAAGATGGCAGTAGATATTCTAGGTCCCTTGCCTGTCACAGAGAGAAGTAATTGGTATTTACGTGTAGTGCAAAATTACTTTACTTTGTGTCCTGAGGTCATTCCCCACTAAACAAACGAAGAACATACCATGGCTGATGCACTCATAGAACACTAGAGATGCAATTAGAACTCCATTCCGATCAGGAAGAAACTTTGAACCTGTGATATCCCAGGAGCTAACAAAGACTCTTGGAATGAAAAGACTAGGACTACAGTCTTACACTCTTAGTTGGATGAAGTGGTTGAGAAGCTTGACCACAATCTTGAGCAGTATCTGTCGATCTCTTTCGAGCTTGGGGCGCAAAGGCGCCATTGTTTCTCCTTGCTTATGCACGGCAGTTTTGAGTCCACTAGGTTTGCCCGACCGGCAGAAGAGGAAGCTGCAGTCCAAGATTATGCCAGCTAATTATGCAAGAGACTATTAGGTATTCATGATTTTGCTCGACAGAACATAAGAATAAATAGTGACAGGTAGTAGTGGTATGTTATCAGAATGTCGGGAATGGTATTTCAAAAGGTAAAATTGGTGTGGCTGTAAAACTTGCAGGGGCGAAAAGAGTACTTCCCGAAGCTACAGAAATTTTAGGAAGGCAGGCCCCAACCAAATTCTGAAGAAGATCAATTATGTAATCTTTCGGATTTATCGTCAAGAATCTCGGGCGAAGCTGAAGTCTGTTCACATCGACCAACAGCACCCTACAAATGTCCTGATGTTGCAGAATCTTTTCGGGACGAAAAGACTTTAGGAGAGGGCAGTGTTATGAGCTCGCTGCTTTGTCTTGCGTGAGTGACTGGAATAGCATAATAAAAGGACAGAGTAGTGATATGATAGCAGGTGGCAAAACTGAGGAATGTTGGAAGTTCAGGAGAGTAATAATCAAAGACACACATATCTTGTTACGAAAACGTGCCACAGCAATAACTAGTTTGTAGCTCGCTCTCCTGACATTCAGCTGATTGATTTTCTGTGTTTATAAGAAAAATTTTCTGGTTTTGATCGACCTTGCCTCTCTCAGCATGACTCGGTGTGCGGGGAATATTCCAGATCTTGGCTGCTGATACTATGAAAGTGCATTGGGCCTCCGAGCGGGCAGTTTTTATGATGTTTGGGCGATTGTGTGACGTGGAGCGATAGAAAATGAGCCGTAAGAGTAATGAAGGGAGACAGAAGTGACCAAAAGGACGAAAATCTGTGACTGCAAGCATTGGTGCAGGAAATAGTGCGACTGGCAGACTGGATACATGAGTGAAAGACATTCCAAAACATGGCAACAAACAGACTAAACATGTGTTAATGATGAATGCGAGTTAATTGGCTACAATCAAACATATCTATTGAGAAAGTCTTGAATAGGGCTGAAATAGGCAATGCATATTGCGCTCACTGAGAAATAAAAAGAGTAACAGTGAAGACATATAGAATGATGCTGTAAATAATATCTGAGCGAATAAATTAAAATCAAATTTAGTTATTTTATTTTAGTTAAGACTATCATCCCTCACGAAGTTGGAGGCCCCTCAGGCATCTTGTAACAGTATGTAGTCATCTTTGATCTGCTGAGAATATTATATTGAGTTTAATAAAATAGATGCCCAAAAATTGTAAAATTGATACGAAATGTTCCCTATTCCATGCAAGCATTTTTACACATCTGGAACTAACAAACTAATATTCATGCATGGAAAATTAACAATTAATTATAGTCTAACTTTAACTATTATGTTGTACTAATTATCGGGAGAAACTTATATATGTGGTAAATGAATTATAGACGGGAGCAGACAACATCGCAAAAATAAAAACAAACCCATTAAAAACAGAGATAACACATCATCGTTCCTATTGTTATTGGCCAGCAAGATCATGTTATGTATTACAAATCATGCAAAAGCTTGACGTTGACAAGCTTTTCCGTCACGTGAATGCTGCTTGAAATAATTGTAATAGGTCTCCTTGAAACACATTAGTCAATATGTAACTGGCTTAGGTGAACGCGTCACTCGTTACGTGTTACATGAATGTGAAGGCATCGTAATGCGTGCTTAAAGGACAGAAGACGCCCATATGTAATAAGATGCTGTGTTGCCCCTTATACAGATATTGCTCGTTTTAGTGGCATAACATAAGAGTCAGTGTCATTACTGTAAGTGTTTCATTGTAGAGGTATTACATTTCATGGTTTTGTGAAAATTGTTGTATCTGATTATTAATAGGTGTTCTCTTGTTGTCATTGAAAGGTGATAATGAATTATTAAGCAATTGTTGAACAAAGTTAATTGTTGGCTAAATATACATCAAAGGCTGTTTGCAGTCAAATGAGCACTTTCCAAAGCCCTGCTTAAAATCTACTTTTATACACGTTGTGTGTTCTTCCTCCTTATGCAAAATTAACATTGCAATGGGTCTCATCACTTTATTCATGCGTCGGTCAAGTGAAACTGTGAAATTATTATTTAAAAAAAAGGAAATATTGTACAAAAATGCTCATTTCTACACTTCGATGCATTAAAAAAAACAGGAATCGAGATAAATAATTTTAAGTTATCAAAAATGGTCACCTAACACGTTTTGTTCTACGTTAATATATGAAACTACTTTTCCCCCTCCATCGTTACAAACTTCACTGGACACATGTCACTCATCGCGAAAGTTAAAATATATGCTGGAAGAGGCATGCATTCTTTCTAATATTGGTTTCAAAAGTGCTCACTTTATCGTGAACAGTCTTTGATAGCTTATACGTAACGTAATTAGCTAATATTCTATTGTCGCATTTTTCAATAAAACCTCGTAAATTTGAATTATAAATAAATAAATAATTCAATATGGCGTGTGACGCGGGCTTACAAGTGTAAAGTGGTTAGAGAGGTGGAGGAGGGGGGAGGGAGGAGCGGCTCACCCAGCAGGTGGGTGTCGCGGACCTCGGGCAGCTGGCACCAGAGAGTGCGTAACTGGCCGCGTAGGGCGCCACCTCCGCCGCCGTCCCTCGCCGACACCGCCGCGGGCGGGGTCCTGCCCCGGGGACGAGCTCTCCAGCTGCCGGCTGATGTACTCCCGCGTCAGCTGCAACCAACCACCGTGCAAGCAACCAGTAAGTTACTTTTAATTCTGACGAGAATTACTAACCGGTTGCATAATATTGTTTTCTCTTTACGTACCGGCATGTTATCAGCATATAAAATGTAATCATGAAAAAAAAAAAAAAAATTGGTTCCGGCGGAGTTTTGAACTCACGCCCAAAAGTTACATGTTAATAGCGGACGCCACGACCCTTCCACTCTACATATCGTAAAGATATTGAATTAATTTTTCCACACAGTAGATAATGTTTTAAGTATTCAGAACGATTTTAAAGAGTAATTAAAAGTTGCCATAGCCAATATTATTCGTTTTCATATTTTAAATGTATTTGGAAGAGTTTTAACCTCACGGATATATAATCAAGATGGAAGCGTCCTTTTCGATTTTTTCATCGACTCGTTTCAAGTAGAAGCCACGGGGAGCGCCCTACGTTCTCAAACTGCAATATAATTGGCCAGGTACGAGAACCGGTATGGAACCTGCCACGAAAAATAGGACGTGTCCAATTACCAAACATGGTACGACATTTGGCCGTACAAGGCGGGAAATAACATAACGGGTGCCACACTAGCCCGCATACCGGTCACTACGGCGGACCTTGCACAAGCTTTTACGGAATCTGGTATCGTGTAATATCGCTGTAATCCCATGCCATGAGGCGAAGCTACGGCAACAGTAGTCGCTTCCCACTATGCGAGACAACTTTTCTCTCCGGCTGTCCCCAAAACACTTTGCGCAAATCGTTTTACTTGCGCTCGGGAGTGTCCCAAATCTGCAGAGAAACTACTCCGAGCTTCCTGCAAGAGTAAAACTTTTACAGGCTGTTCACGGTAAACTGAGCAGTTTTGAAAGCCTTGCTTAAGATATACTTGTATGCACGTTATGTATTCTTCCACCTTATGTAAATTTAACTTTGCCATGGGCCTCATCACTTTTATTCATACGTCGGCCAAGTGAAACTGTGAACATTTAGAAACGTAAACATCTCACAAACATAGTAATTTTTACACTTCGATTCATTTAAAAAGAAAAACGAAAAGAGAAATAAATAAATAAAATTATGACAAATGTTTACCTGACACTTTTAATTCGATGTTAAGTTATGCAACTACTTTCAATCCTTCATTACCAACTTTACAGGGCGCATGCCACTCAGTGCGCCCATTGGAGGCAGGGGCGGTGACTTTTTTCTAAGGTTGATTTTAAAAGTGCTCACTTTATAATGAACAGTCTTTACACGCTCTATTTCAGCGAGTAACGGAGGGTAAACTGGAAATGGCAGTAAGTTTAGTAGAATTAAACAAACTGAAAATGAAATATGCATATTCCCGTTACAGACAAAACCTGGTAAAATGAAAAATACGAGTGATAAATGTTGCATTTTTATTTTAAAGTTACCTTCTATAAAAGTTGCACTTTTGGACGTAATGTTTGTGATTAACTTATGGCAAGTAAAGCTGTTTATGCATTTAACAATTTTTTTTGGAAAAGAGAGAATCTGGGATACAGTATGACTTTACATTGTTTGCCTAATCGATGCGCATTTGTAAACACAACATGATATTTACTTCATGCTCGTTCCAAAACAATGTTTACTTTGTTTTACCTCAGCCGTTACTCTCTTTACTTTACTGTACTCTCGTGGTAAATTTTTGGAACGCCGTCCAATATTTTAAGTACGCGGAGATGAAATGGCCACCTTATTGCGTCAACTCCGGACGTAAACGCCAGCAAATCGGTCGAGATCGCCGCTCGTCAATCAGTGCGTGGTAACATAACTGTCACGACAGCACCCGCGCCAATAGGAAACTTTTTTTGTAGCAACACGTTAGCCAATAAGAGAACAGGAGCAACGTGAGTGGGTACGCCTACTTAGAAAAAGAACGATCACGCATGTTGCTCTCTGTGCCTCGGAAGAACCTTCTACGAGACCTGCTACCCGCACCTGCCAGCAAGCAGATACGGACGTTTCTATGTCACACCATACTTGCTACCACACAAGTAAATGCCAGTGCATTTGTTGTGATTTTTACTTCCGCAACTGTGATAATAGGACGGACGTCACCCGCTACTTCTATACAGAGTCTAACCTCGGTACAGAGCCTAACTGTTGTACTGTGATTACTATAACTGTTTGTGTTAAATAAATGCGAATTTTTCCCATAATTTTCTCGTAATGTTGTCACGTTGATAGTAAAGTACATTCTCGAGGTTTTTTTATTTACTATTTACTCTTCTCTTGTTTGATGACCTTATTGCTCTTTCCCGAAACAAAATAAACAAAATTACACCTATCATCAGTGCAACACGCCACCGCTGTCTCTTTGATTGACCCAACTTATCTACCTTTTAAGAAACCTTCCACTGAAAATTGCACGCTATCAATTACAGAAACGTAAATGAAAACCGCCAGCTGTCGGCTAAGTATTCCTTAGAACTTTCCATACAAGTGGCTACGCAAGATTGCATGGAATCTTCCAAGGAATCTGTCATCGTGGCACGTGGGAATTGTAAATGTTGTAGAAAGTACCGTGGCGTAGAGCACGCATGCGAGATGAGCCTTATATATATATATATATATATATATATATATATAATATATATATATATATATATATATCGCTCTCTCTCTCTCTCTGTTATAACATTGTACTGTTTTACTACCCATAGCACTAATAATAAAACTGAAGGTGGCATTAAGCTTAGAACGCTGTTGATGGAGACAGTTTCTTTGAAATATTTAAACGCTCATTGTAACTAACCATTTTTTAAATGCAACTATAATATATTCATGTTATTAAATTAATTTTAATTATGTAGAAGGGAATGGAAATATAAAGGGGAAAAAATGTTCCTCAGTGCTGACACATGACTCTGGAAGCTGCAGGTACTGGCGATAACCAGTCAATGTCGAAGACATGCGCGGAACATGAGAATGAGTCCACCTCATATCAGGTTTACGCTGAAGGTGGAATCAAATGTTGACATATCACGCCAAATGGACAGAATAGATAGCACCCATAGACTAATGATGAGCTAGACCGATCATTATCTAGTCTTGTGCGGATGTACACGACTGTCACGTTGACAGGCTGACAAAACTTACTCACGACTCAGCGGCGACGGCTGAGGGGAAACCTCGTGACCAGATGCTAGACGGTAACTGCCACCGCTGTCATTCTTATGAGGGTGTTGCCGAAACCTAATATGCTGGGATGGAAGGCGCAGATATTCGTGTGCTCTGTCATAGGTAGGTCCTTCAGGCGTGTCTCGGGGAAGCGCGGGGTCCTGAAGGGCAATGTCCCGGGACTCGAAAGCCACGAGTGACTAAGCTAATGGCACGATAGACATACGGATGTTTCCTTAACACTTAACAAATGTTTCTTCATAAGGCACGTGAACTATACACCAAAAAAACAGTTTTGTGGTCACCAAAACAATTTTGCTTACCGACAACAAAATTCTTTTGTGAATATAGACATAAAAGATTTTTTGGTGCAAAAAAAATTTTTTTGTCATTCCAGTATTTAGTGGAAACTACAAAATGACGTTTGTGGTCACCAATGTATTCAGTGTGTTTGCAGGTAATAATTTGTTCGTTAGACGTATTGAACACGTTACTAGGATTGCAGCAATACTGATGTTCACGAAGGTGGTTTGCGAGTTGTGGGCTATTGTAAACTCTAAATTCATAGTCGCCATGCGTGGGATTCCACTCACAGGGTATTAGCGAATTAGTGAAGGCAAGAATTGACAGTGTGGACAAGAAAACTGACTGTGAAAATGAAAGAATTGACAGTGTCAGGAATGGCAGCAACGTCTTAAAGCAGTTGAGTTCCACTACACCCATATCGTCAGCCGAGGAGAGTGCGGAAGCAGTGCAACTCGTCACCAATACAGCAACCTAGGTCTACAGCCAGCACATCTGCGACATTGGTGTCGTGCAGCCAGGAGTGAGGAAGGGGGTAGCAATTAGGCCTGCCCATTACGGGATCCCTCCGTGCCTTCGCCGGCAATAGGTCAGTATAGGAATTTCCATGTAAATGAAAACCGGCGTGTCTTGGTGACTTTTTGTCCTAGAGATTTCAAACAAACACCATTGTAGAGATTTCGCAGAGAACAATTGTGCTGCAGAGCGAAATCAGGGTATTTGTAACTATAAATATCTTAAATTCTGAAGGGAAACATTTGAATAGGAATAGATTTCAGACTGTTTTTTGTATCACTTAAATAACGCAGCCGCACAATTGGTACAAATAAGCTTATTAATAAAGTCACTGGCGCCAATTTCTAGCTCTTAAAACAAATTAGCTACGCTATCATTTGTTATTAAACGTGGACCAGGGCGATTCGTGGCACAACGTGCAACATGGACTCACGCAGGCTGTCTCCGGCCGTAGGGGGGAGTCTGCGGCCCCTGCCCCCTTTCCAAGACCTATGAGCCAGCTCGGGTACCTGCGCTTCCTGGTCTTACTGCACCAGTGAAGTATGCCACAATAACATGAGATATATGCAGTCATCATACACGATAAAGCAAACATTATTTACCATTCGCTTAGTGTAAGTTTCAAAGAAAAAACGTACATAATAATGATAATTTTGTAGCCTATCTATAAGTTACACATTGTTATTCCCAATACATAATTTTATCTTGTCAAGAAAGATTTTGTACATAAAATATTTTTACTGAAATGTACATTGAGGGCGCACCGAGTACAATTTAGTAAAGATAATAATTAGGCACATACAATTAAATTAATTGAAATGCAGTATAGTGTAGTGTGGAACAGAAAAACAATATAGTGAGCAAATCAAAATATAGGTCCTGTGTGTTGTTAGGGTTGATACTGCAGTGTTGGTTCAGTGTAGTGTGGTATGGCTGAGGGCAAATTAAGATTAAAACCAATGCGTCCAGGAAGGAAATACCAATACCAGGAGAATGCTGGTATGAAAATACACATATAGACCATTCACGGTAAGGTAAGCACCTTTTAAGGCCCTTCCATATTTTTCTTTTAAACCAGTTTTTATATTTCGGTCACTTTTTATTAGCAGCATTGTCATGTGACTAACGAATACGGTGTATACTTTCACCACTCTCAAATGTTAATGTCTGAGGCTGCAATAAAACATATTTATTAGGGGTTAGGGCCTGTTGGGAGGGCCTTAAAAAGTTCCCACTTTACCGTGAACAGCATCTACACTCAAGAACACGATTATCACAAATGCTACAAATGACAAAAACACCAAAATAAGTTTCAAAAATAATGGGATGTAATATTCAAATACATGTGTTACTTTTGGAACATCAAAATTGCTAAGTAGCACACAAATTATTTCATTAAATATGATTATTCTCGCCAAGAAGCAACTGATTATGATAAACATACTGATTTTAATATTTATCAACTTTAAAATACATATACTTTCTTTGATTCTAATAGGTTCAAAGGCCATTCACAAGATGTATTAAAGAATCTGATATGGTACTCTTTCAGAAATGATTTCAGAATTAAAATTTTATAATTTTCATTAAATAAATACTTTAGTGTTCTCAAAATATAAACGCTCCGGTTACTCAATGTTCCAAATTCAGCTGTAGCATGAAATCTCCTTAGTCCTACGACGCTTGGTGCAACTGCACTAGGTAACAAATGAAAAGCAGTGGCGTCTCGTTAGGGCAAGCAAGGCAAGCAGAGCTTGCCCAGACAGTCTCCTGACAATGTGATATTCAAAATAAATATTAAATTCTAACTTATATTAAGCCTACTTTAAGGTAACTTTTCACTCATGCGGTACATACTCTACTCGGTAAACAATACTGTACATTATAAGAAAACAACTCGTCCATTGGCTAGTAAAACCAAGATGTTTGGAAGCGCTGTAAGTAATGCTTTCAGCAGGTAGGCGGTCGCAATGGTTTCCCAGCCGACGGAGGGGAGGAAGGGTAGGAAAACCGCCCAGGGAGGGGCGGGGGCTTATGGCTACGTCAACCTGTGTTAGAAGCTACGATGGTAGTGCTTTCTTCGCCGAACTGAAGCGGACATAGCCGAAGCAGGCCTAGCTGCAGGCAGTTGGCCTCTTGTAGTTTACAGTAACTAAATCGATGTGTAGGCAAGTTTGCGCGCACAACACGAATCGTATTGTTTTTATTTAATTTTTCACTCGGGAAAACTTTATGTTAAAAAATATTAATATTTTTACAAGCGGCGTAGTTTATATTTACGTATAAAAAACGTTTAAATGGTACCATTTTGCACCTTAAAATCCAAATTTTCCCACGGGAGGACCCCTGAATAGTTTGACAATTACGTAGTAAGGGACATATGTAGAACATAATTACGCCGCTGCCAATTTCCAAAAAGCGCTATATCTAATTTTCGTCAAGTTGTCAATGTGAACTACAATTAAGCATATCAGTAAAGCGGTTTGAACCAACTGCTTGCTAGCCGTGTGCTAGCAATGCGGGGTCCGAGCGGAAGGGAGGGACGACGATGGCTTGCTTGGAATTACAAGTCCATCAACGTTCCGTCTGTCAAAATGCTTTTCGCTCCTTTGACAGGGCGTTCCAGGTAAACGAAGCTCTGCCAATAGTGTGGCTAGAGAACATATTCCGATATCTGCAGATTGTTTCAAATAAAAAGAATCATCACTATACATCACTAGTCAATTCTGCAAAATATTAATAAGGGAGTCCATTCAAAAGAGCTATAATATCTCCTATCTATAAGTTTTCCCACGTGTTTAGACCACTAGCCTTCTACGAGAGAAATCCGGGTTCGATTCCCGGTGTGGTTACCGCAGATTTTGACGTGTAGCAAACGTGGCAAATGTTCGCCTCGCCGGAGGGTTTTGTAGAATTACTCTCGTTTCCCTTACCGTTTTATTCCGTCGTTGCTATATTTTCACCTTGTTTGCATACTATCAGCGCTCAAGAGCTCGGCTGTTAGGTGCAACCTACTTCTTTTAATTATTTTTATTTTCATAGAAATACCTGCACACTTGATACGATATTTAATATTTTGAAATGCTACAAACTAGCTTTCGAGACGAACAAATGTCCGGAAATGGTAAAATACTAATTCATGGCTAGGCACTTGTAGAGCCAGCAGGAACCAACCATTCGGAGCCAACTGTATTGATAAGTGCCTTGTACATTTATGTACATAACCTTGTGAGTAAATCTAAAGAGCAACTGAATATGCAACTGGTAAAGTGCGCACACACGTACCTAGCCCCCTTCCTAAAATGCGCATAGTGAATATTGAATGTGGCAGTGGGAGTTTTTTTAAACGTGATTTAATTTCGGAGTTGGTGCAGAATATGCTTTATGTGGGCATAGTCCCAGTTATTAGATTATCAGCAGTATACAACTTAAACTTGTATGTCTTAGGGAATAACACAGTGGTAACCTCAACATTTAAATCGTTGGTGTAAATTAAGCACCTTCGTGTTATTGCTGTGTGCTATTTATGAATGACAAAAAGACCTGTTTACGTTCGTTGATACTATAGTACGTTTGCATCATGCTGTTGTATGCACATTCGTCCATGATTTTGGACATTTATTTATGTTGTACTACAAATTGAGATAATTTCCGTTACTTTTCCAAATTCGTATACATGTACAGTTCTCATTGTTAAAATTACTGACTAAGGTAGCTTACGGGCGAAATAATTGCTTGTCGATCTGACTTTTCAAAGATGAAAAGTAGAGACGCTGTTAATATTAATTTCACCCGTTTAATTAAAAATGGTTTTAAGAGAGGTGAGAGCCGATACTTGTTGGCATGTGCTGAGCATTCGAATAAGACCATGTAGTTTATAAATCGGTGCAGGATGCGTATGTTTTTTTGACGAACGAAAGTTAAATTTACATAAAGAATTCTATCCTTAACACAACGCGTGCAAAAGAACTTTCACTGTCGAATTTGTGCGTGGCATTGTTATGAGTTTTTGATAGTATTATCGTAAAAGCCGAACTACACAACACAATGACTTGACATTTCATTTCGCTATAATGAACAGTAAGTGGTGGATAAAATCTTATTTATATTTAACAGAATAGTTGACGCAGCGTAACACGCGCCTTGTGACACAAAAGTTTATGTAGGAACGTCACAGAACGCGGCGGAGATACGCACGATAGTGTATGGCCTAAACCCTTGGAGCATCCTGGACCCTGCTCTCTGTTCGGGGCGATGGTCAGCGCCGAAAGACAAGGGCATTGAGATGCGAAAAACCTGTCAACTTATCCTTCCCTTCCTTCAGGACAACCACTCGTTTCACAGTAAGTTGCAAGCGTGAGTCGTGCGATTGAAAGGCAAGCAAGGCAATGGCACACGAAGCGGGTGCAGACTCACATGGTGCCGAGTCACAGCTGCGACCTTGGAGCCCGCCGTTAACGATGACCCGACTTCTTGGCGGAAGTACCAACACCAGTTTAAAATAGTCGCCACCATGAATGGCTAGTCAGACGAGCAGCGAGCTTATTACCTCGTGACTGTACTAAGAGGCCGTGGTCTCAGCATACTACAACTTTTGCCAGAGCAACATCGACTGGAGTACTCCACACTGGTGTCGGAATTTGAGCTACGTTTTGGCGACATATACCTTCGACATGCTCACCATGCTCAGCTTCGAAGCCACACACATCGACCAGGAGAGCCATTGCAGGAGCTATCTCAAGTCATCGTATGGCCTTCCCACCCATCTCTAAAAGGGTGCCCCATGAAGGTTCGCGATATAATCGAAATTGGCTTTCTCATCGATGCCAACGCCGACACAGAGGTACGGCAAGTGGTATGTCCGGCTGCACCCCACACAACGCAGGACGTCCTAGCCAGAGCACTGGAGATGTTGTCAGCTAGGCAGGGAGTCACAACCCGACGTGCTGTACGGACAGTGACACTGAATGAAAAAGACGTCAGCATCAAGAAAACATTGAAGGAGCTGTGGATAACCATCATGGAGATCGCTTCCAGAGTCCAAGCTACAGAGCTTCACCGCTCCCCAACCAAACGGCCTGAGTTATGGTCATGCGGGCAGCCGAGGCCCTTGAGAGCCTACTGTCCACAACAGCAGCAACAGGTGCTGTACCAATACTCGGCTTGGTGTGCTACAGGTAGCCAGTACAGAGTTGGCGATGTTAACTCAGCATGATTTGTCCTCACCAAATAGCTGTCCAGTAATCTTTGGTCATCCCACTGTGCTGCCCACTTTTAGTGAAATTGTCCTTACTGGTAGATGTCAAGAAAAATTCGTCAGGTATTTGGGTCTAACTGAGCCAGCAGAGATGGTTGGCGTCCTGTTACGTGAAGGTATCGTAGCAAGGACTTTGGTCTCTTCTAATTCTGACAATTTTCCAGTTAGAATGATCAATTTGTGGAATATCCCATTCGTCTTGAGATGGGGTCCTTGATATTATTTTGAAAACAGGTCACACAGGTAGTTCCAAATTTTCCAGAATATTCTAGAACAAAACAAATAGAATATCCTCTAACAGAAGTACAGAAAGATCTAGATGTAATAGAACCATCAGTTAGTCCGAGGTCACACCCCATCGTTTTTGTTAAGGAAAATGATGGCTCTCTGAAGTTTTGTGTGAATTATCGCCAGCTTAATAATGTGACAAAGACAGACTCTTATTCAATGGCAAGGATAGACATCACTCCGAAGAGCCTAGTTGATTCGCAGTGGTTTTCTTCATTGTACATTAAATGTGAGAAGTGACATTACGTGATGGCCCCAGAGGAACAGGAGAAGACTGAATTTTGTGTCCAAGGGAAAGGAACCTGGTAGTTCAATGTTATACCTTTTGGGTTGTGTAATGCCCATGCCGCCTTCGAATACTTGATGGAGAAAGTAATTCCCTTATGTCAGGTTTTATCTATATGACATTGCTTCGACAACAAGGACATTTTAAGAGCACCTATCACATTACAAAAGTGGCTGCCACCAACATGAAACTAGTTCCTAAGATGTGCCACCTGTTACAAAAGAAACTGAATATCTTGGGATATGTAGTTTCAGCCAGGAAATTGGAACAGACCACAAGAAAGCCAAAGTAATAAGAAATTGGCCAACACGAACTGATGAATGTGAAGTGCCATGTTTTTTGGAATTATGTGCCTATTGCCATCGATTTGCACCTGGGTTTGCCACGACCATCAAACCACTTCTTAATTGAATAAGGCACAGATGGTATTTCATTGGACAACTGGGTGTGATGATGCATTTAGTAAGCTAAAGGAAAACCTGATATCTCTACCAACCCAGGGTTTTCCGAAAAGTGAGGGCATGTTTATTTTGGATACTGATGATAGTAATGTAGGCTTATATCTGTGTTATCACATGTTCCTGATGGGAAGGAAAGACCACTCACTAGTATACTTCATTAAGGTACTGCATGAGCCTGAGAGAAATTGCGGTGCTACATGCAATGAACTTCTGGCAATGGTGAAGGCAATTTGAAACTTACATCCCTACATTTATAGTAGATGTTGTAATCTATGAACCGATCATGATTCATTACACTGCCTACTACATTTCAGGAACACCGAAGGTCAAATAGCTCGCTGGATACAGCATCTTCAAGAATATGAGTTTGAAATACAGCACAGATCTGGAATCCTTCACACTAATGCAGATGCACTTACTAAGAGGACATATGGGCCATTCTGTCGTCATTACGAATGCCAGGAAGAAAAAAGTGGCAAACCGCTGAAAGTACAGAGGAGAAGAATTCAAGGTTCTGCATCATTTGATTGGTCATCTACCTGGACTGGTGAGGGTATTAGGAAAGGTGAGCTGAATGATCCCACTTGGCGGCTATTACTAAAATGGGAACAAGCTGGATGTCGGCCAAAATGGGAAGAGATATTTAGTTTGAACGTAGCAGTCAAAGCATATTGGGCACAATGGAATTCCCTCGTACTGAAGGATGGTGTGCTTTACAGAAAATGCGAAAGTAATGATGGAAAACACTAACACTTAAAGATGGTCCTTCCAGAATGTAGGGTCTCTGAAGTTTAAAGGTACTGCATAATGAGGGCGCACTGGGCACTTTTTTGTTAATAAGGCCCTTGACAGAGAAAGAGTGAGATTCTACTGGATTCATTGTCGGGATTATGTTGAGTAGTGATACTGAATGTACGGCATCTGCAATGCGAGTAAGGGCCCAAAGACCAGAGGACAAGGTCACCTCCGGAAATACAATTTTGAACTCCCATTCAACAGGATAGCAGTAGATATTCTGGGTACCTTAGCTGTCACACAGATAGATAATCATTATTTACTGATAGCCCCAGATTACTTTACAAAAATGCCTGAGGTTATTCCCTATCCAAGCAGCCAAGATGCACATAATGTGGCCGATGCACTCATAGAGTATGTCTTCTGGTTTGGGATGTTAATAGAACTTCATATCGATCAAGGAAGAAATTTTGAACCTGCGGTGTTCCAGGAGATAACAAAGATTGTGAAGATGAAAAAGACGAGGACCATAGCCTTTCACACTCAATGGGATAAAATGGCTGAGAGGCTTAACAGCACTCTTGAGCAGTACATATCGCTCTTTGTCACAAACAACTAAAAGGATTGGGATTCAAAGGTGCCATTGTTTTCCTTGCTTACCGTTCAGTATTTCACGTGTCCACAAGGGTACCACCATCAAGGATGGTGTTTGGAAGAGAGCTACCCCTTCCTAGTGACCTGCTGTTTGGCCGACCGACAGATGAGGAAACTGCAGCCCCTGATTATGTCAGCGAAGTATGTAACAGACTAGTTGACATTCATGATTTTGCTCGACAGCACCTCAGAATGAATAGTGACAGCATCAGGACACGGTATAATAGGAGAGGTATTTCAAGAAAGACAACTGGCATGGCTGTACAAACAACAGAGGCGATAAGGGTACTTCCCGAAGCTAAATATACGTTGGGAAGGCCCCTACTGTATTCTGAAGGAGATAAACGATGTGGTCTTTCGAATTCTTCGTGGAAGCTCTAGGGCGAAGCCGTAGGTTGTCCACGTCAATCGACTGGTGTTCTACGAAGGTCCAGAAATTGCAGAGTATGTTCGGAAAGAACACACTCAAGACGGGGGGAGTTTTATGTGTAGCAGGTCTTCATCGTTCTACTTGTCCCTTCCTTCTCGCGGGAACGGAGGAATGAAGTTCAGGTGAGTAATAACCCAAGAAGTGCGTATTTTGTTTCGAAAGCTGTGCCGCAGTGCATTCTTCCGCATATCGCCGTGATACGACTTTTGCGGTTCGCATGCTCCCGACCATCGGCATCTTGGATTTCTGTGTTTATCTGAAGTATGTTCTGATTTTGATCGTTATCGCGTCTCTCAGCGTGACTAGGGGTACGAGTAATATTCCATATTTGTGCGACGGGCCTTCGAGCAGCGCGTTCATGACTGTTTGGAGTTTGGGCGATAGCGTGACCTTGAGCGATAGGAGACGAGCGAGAAGAGCAACGAGTGGCGAGAGAAGTGGTCAACGGCAGTAAAATCTGCGACTGCGAGCACCGGTGCGGTGAAAAGTGCGATTGTCAGACTGGATGCGTGAGTGAAAGACATTTGAAATGATGACAACAGACAGACTGAACATGTGTTAATGATGAGTGTGAGTTGATAGACTATAATCAAACAGAGACATTTAGAGGTACTGAAATTACAGTTGAGATAAACATTTAATACTGCGCTCATTGAGAAATAAAGATTAATAGTTGAAGTAGATAGATGAATTCTGTCAATAATATCTTTAAGAATACATTAAAATCCGATTACGTTATTTTATTTATATTAAGACGTCCATCCCTCACAAACTCGGATACGCGTCTAAGGTGTCTTGTAACAACATATATGTCTTGAAGCAAAACCATCACTCGTCATCTACCCTGGCCGCCATTTTGTTTCGCCTTGCGCTGATTTGTGGGTAATTCCGGCTTAGTCTGCGCGGAAATAGTTGAGCTCGCCTAAAGTTTTTCGGCGCAGAAAACGCGGATAACGCAGAAAGGTCGAGAAGCTCTGTGACTGGGTGTTGGCGCTATCACGCCGTGAATATGCAGTAGGGCGATCACGCTGGCTGAGCATAACCATTCTCCGTGTTCTAACATTGAGCCGTTTTTTCTGTCTACACGACTATCATTAACGACGTGGATAGTATTTGAAGTTAAAACAACATTTATTAAAACAAGTGCTTTGAAATGTTTGTATAATTCCTCTAATTTTTAAGTCAATTAGATACAATTCAGATTTATACATATGTAAGTGCTAGTTTTTTTTTTTATAATTTAGATTAGCGAATAGTGTAAGACGTATCCTGGCAAGCTTCCCGTAATCAAAGAGGGTATTAAAGCCAACGAAATAAAGTAATGAATAAAAAATTGAATTTATTCTGTACGTTACAATCACACGTTATTAACAATACGTATGGCGAGGGTGTGATGGGTTGAGAAAATTGTGCCCTTTTCTTAGTTTAGCAATTTTGTCTGTTTAAATATATGTTTGAACTACAGAGGTGGAACAGCTGGTGATACCGCACACGACAGCAGAAAGGCGCCGATGTCCAAGAACAAGCGAGAACCCCCGCCGTTCGCCAATCAGCTTCTCGTAACTTACTTGCCAGCCGACACCTCCGGCCAATAGGGGATCTTCCGCTGCACGCGGTAACCAATTAGACACAAGATTGATTCCCATTGTCTGGCGCAGCCAATCACAGAATACGTCAGCCGACATCGAAGGAACCGCCACGACATTTCACATTCCTGCAGTCATCTATTCTGTGTCCTTTGTAACTTGAAATAAATGTCTATGTCAAGTGCCTCGACACCTAACTTACCTATTTGTGTTCGTACGAGAGTAACTTTAATTTAATTTGTAGCACCAACAGGTTTTGTATTTTTACAAATACGTAGTAATATACACACTTTTACAAATACAACTACTATATAAACAAACTTTATTTGCTTCGCCTAAGTCGACACTTAGGACTGTTTTCCTTGGACAACCACCATTAGTCATTCATTAAACTGCTATCTTCTGTAGAATAATAGTTGCGTTACCAAGTAGTTAATAGAATCCCAGTGTCACTGAGTTTTGCTGTGCCAAAATGCACAATATGCACGTTTATTGCATTATACAGTATGTAAAATGTGTATGTGCGAAAACCGATAATAGTCAGTGTTACATAAAGCTGTTTTTAAATATATTTATGAAGAGTGTGTGATGAACTGCCATACAGTCATTTCTAGTGCAGTGGAATTTTACTTTTAGGAAGGTAAAAACGAAGGGAACGTGTCTGAGCTAAGAATTTTAGGAATGTACTGTACGTGATAGCGCCCTTCAAGTTTATCTTATGATGTTTTGCAAGATTATCTGTTCAAATCTTCAAAACTATCTTTTAATTGACAGCGCAGTAGTGTAACACACTAGCAGAAATCGTAGCGTTTATTATATGTGTGTATATATATATATATATATATATATATATATATATATATACACACACACACACACATATAGACACACACATATTTATTGAATGTGTTTCAGTGAGTCATGTCTAACTCATTATTTTAAAAAAGAAATAAAGAAAACTATTTTAAAATATACTCTTACTTTTAAAAACATTACCTATTTCACACGATTTGAAATATAACCGTCAAGTACTGGATACATAGGTAACAATAGTCAATATTCGAACTACATATTCATTATTTGTAGGCTGTTCGCGGTAAAGTGAGCAACTTTGAGGTCCTAGTTTCGTATTTTCCTTTCAGCCTTTTTTTGTCGTTTTACCGCACTTTAAGTAAATATTGTCATTTAATTAATAAACACAGAGTGTATATCCCATTACACTCGCAAGTTAACGGGCAAGACTAAAATTTAAAAAAAATATTTATTGGCTATTTTTTTTAAGAAGGGGTTTGAAAAGTGCATTCTTTACCGCGAACAGACTATAAAATTACTTATAACAAGGGATCAGCTAAGTATTCAAAATGCCAAGCAATACATATAAATGAATAATATGAGAAAGTCAGGCACGTCAGTTGCTTACCTCTTCTGCATTCTGACTGTAGATCTGGTAAAGAGGCTCGTTGGCGTAGGTCTCCATCTCTATGCTTCCCCTCAGGGTTTCATAAACATTCTCGTAGTTATCTACGGCAAAGTAAACATAGCGCGCGTTTTATTACGTCACCAAAATTCTGGCGAGACGAATCGGTAACGCTAAGCAGGTATATGACATAGAATAAACCACTGTGTAATCCCATTCGACATCATTACATCTCAATTTGGCATGCATTTAAAAAGTGTGAGTGTGTCTAGAAACGATACGGATTTAAAATATAGCTTGGTTGTTAATTATGCTTATTTCAGCCATTACTTAAATGCTTATTAAAGAAGAGATTTCGTGTGGCTCCAACTCTAAATAAGTCCTGTAATAAAGCGGTAAAGGTAGATTGTTTTCAGAGTTATCGGAGGTTGTGTTAGTCAATGTGCCAGCACTGGTTTGGTCCGGTAGCCAAACCGTAGATGGTTCGAGTTCAACCCGGTATGATAAAAAAAATACTGAGCACAGTCGGTTATCTTGTGATTCGGAGCCCATTTTGTTAATGCAGTCCTGCTGTCTTTTACCTCTCTAAGAAAACTCAAACCTTGACTTTGAAAATAAAAATATTTACATATTTATTACTGTTACTTATATCTGAGCTTAATTCTTGTAAATATCGGTATCTATACAGAGGCATAGAACATTGTTGTATTAAATTTGAGAGATTATCACTGCTTGAAAACTTGCACCACTATCGCATTTGTAGTAATTTTCAGACGGTAAACAATTACCAATTCGCATTTATTCCAGATTATGAACAAATCATAGTACGCCATTAAATTGCACTTATTTAATCACATGAGTTACAAACTGTGCCTTGTGAAATAAAATATTTCAATCATGAATGCCGAATTCATTTTGTGACTAATATCTACAGCAATCATAAGGGCGAAACTACCACGCGTATCAAATGCGTTATCGCCGCTGCGCGCAAGGCTCTGCAGTGTTCGCGTCGTGCTGCGTGTACCTATGGAATATTCAGGTTTTACTAGAGGAAAGTCTGTAACACGGTTCACTGCAAACACGGTTCAATGCAGGCTCTTGTCGCAGTTTCAATCGTGTCCAGATAGTATGAATAGAGATGGTGGAAAATCAGGGAAATTTTTTCAGCCAACGTATATTTTATAACACTCTTAAATAAATTATTCTTTCATGATTGCATGAACAAAGTTTTGAATCGGCTAGGTTGTTTGCAGAGCAATCACAGAGGTTCTGCTTATGGTATCCAAATCCTCATCGGCCCAGTGCAATGGTGTAGTAGCTTCATGCATGCATGCCAGCCAATAAGGAAAGAAAACTTTCGTGCATGTGTACAACACGTTGAAACTTAGCTAACAGTCAACTTTTACCGCGATAAACCATCATAACTAAGTATGATATAATATACAGAAGTCTGAAAACAAATTTAACTAGGTTAGAGGGCTCCAAAATAATATTAGCATGCATTAAGTGCCATTCAGTGTTCGTCTTGGATATATTTTCTATTTTTAGGTAAACAAATTGGGGTACGTTAAATAGTCTACACAATAAAAGCGTTCTCCATACAAGCCGCAACGCAGTTCATGTGACATGTAGGCGACTGTTATTAGTGACTGGCGCCTGCCTACCTGCAGCAATGTCTTTGTCCGGGTAAGGAATATGCAATGTCGTGATCCTAAGCCACCTCGACGATCGCACTCACAGATATAGACTGTTCACGGTAAACTGAGCACTTTTGGAAGCCCTGCTTAAGATATACTTGTATGGACGTTGTATATTCTTCCGGCATATGTAAGAAAAGACTACCTCGTGCCTCATCACTTTATGTATGCGTCGGTTGAGTAAAACTGTGAAATTATTATAAAAGTAATAATTTTTTATTAGCTAATTGTTACACTTACGATGCATAAAAACATAAAGCGAAGTAATTAATTTAGTTATCACAAATGTTTACCTAGCACTTTTAATTGGATACCAAGCCGTGGAACTACTCTCCCTCCATCGTTACCAACTTTACTGGACGCGCGGCAGTCAGTGAATTCGTTTAAATATATGCAGGTAGGAGCAGAGACTTTTTTTCTACGGTTGATTTCAAAAGTGTTCTCGTTATCGTGAACAGTGTATCAACCAATGCTGGACCAAACAGCCACGACTTCCGGAACGAAGGTGAACACGCGAGAGGCACAATGGCCGGCGTTCGAGCACCGGGAAAGCCTTACATGGGTGAAAGTATCTTTCTCTTGGCGTGTGTACAAGTAGGGCACGTAAGTCATTCCTTTGTCAAGCTCCTTACATAAAGTGAAGGGGTTAACTCTTCCCGGCGTACGCACATAAAATTGTAATATTTCAAGCTTTCCAACAAACAAACGTTTTGTTGGCAGTGTACCAGTATCTTTTCATATGGGGGCCGCGGTGGTTTGGTGGTTAGAGTACTTCGCCTCCCACCTAGGCGATCCGGGTTCGATTCCCGGCGAGGTCACTCCAGGATTTTCTCATGTGGGAATCATGCCGGACGATGCCACTGATCAGCGGGTTTTCTCGGGTATATCCTCTTTCCCCCCGCTCTTTCACTCCGGCGCTGCTCAATGTCTCATCTCGCTTCACCATATCGGCTCTCAAGACCTCGATGTTAAGAGCCACCCAAATCTCTTCGCTCACTCACTTATTATTTCATATGTCGGGACCAATAAACTCGTGCTTGTGTGTGTGATGTTATTGGCAGCAGCTGTTTATGCTACTACGGAGTATAGGCTAAAACAACGAATGGCTTCTCCTACAACGTGACTTGCCTTACTGAGTGCTGCTTTCTTCCAAGTTCCTGTGCAACATACAATATACAGACAGCCTTGACTGGCGGGATTACAAGACCAGTCGAGTCAACGGCTCTAGTCTAATAGCCTGTTTTTAACGGCATCTGGGAACTGATTGTAATACTTTGCCTAGCCGTACGTGTTGTTAAGATTGAGGGGAACTCATGATGTTGGAACACGTGAGGTAGATAAATATAATGCCATAGGATACCATATGACTATATAATTAATAATATGGAGATAGCATAAAATACTATAAAGTCGGGGAACAGTGTTAAGTTAACAACATATACATAAACTACCTTAATGAGCCAAGCTAGTGTATTGTGATTGTCCCACCTTGAGAAGTAACCGAAGGCTGATAAGAGTATAAGACGGGTTACGGTGGTCGGCACAGCAAGCTTGTTGGGATGTTATCTCGGCCGGCATCACACGGAGAAAGGCCTCTACTGGCGCTCTGCATTGCCCTCATACCGGCGTGGCGTAACGCAACATTGGGCCATATTAATAAAATAAGTAAAAGTTTAAACTGTAAGGGTAGCAAGTACTTCAAGTAAAGGGTAGAAGTATAATCAAATCTTTCAATCCGTAATGATAATGATTACGTTTTACTTGCATGGAAATACTTCTGGCAAAGAGTAAATGGGCTACTCTCTGGAACCTGTCGCGACCCAGCAGTTTGTTGTCTCATTTGCCTCGTTCAGTTCATAACATACACTGGTTAGGTGTGATGTCTGATAGTTTGGTTAGTTATTTTGTCATTAACAGTTTTTACTTACGAATTATCTTTGTGTAGTTTATCTTTATTAGTTTTTAAAAATTACTTGTGAATGTGATGTATTTAAACAGTGAAAGGGACACGGAACATAACAAAAGTGAATTGCTAGCAGCGAGCTAAAATTCATCGCTAATGAACTTAGTGTTTATCCAGCCATATTGGCTAAGACACGAGTCCCAAATATATATATATATATATAATTAAAAATAATTGTGTACCTTCAGTTGTAAAGATGGTGGGATTTATTTATCCCTGCAGTGCCATAAACATTCCTTCTTCCCAATCAACTAGTTCTATTCTTTTACTTTCTTTTCTCTTTAAATCAGTTTATTCTTTAGTCTCTTCTTCATATTGTTCACATTTTTCATGAATGAATATGCATCCAATGTCTTCCCGAACAACCCTTGGTATTTATCCAACACCCTCGCAAGTGCTTCATCTTTCCTTTTATATATATACTCACGTGAACACCTTTAAACATAGCTCTGCCATTACAAGTTGCGTGTACATTTGAAGTGGGGTTGCCTTTCCTATTAATTTATTAATCACCATGTATTCTCGGTTTGACAATCCCTACATGACGACAATTGCTGTTGGAAAGCAATACTTACTTTGCCATAATTCCTTTGACTGAAGGATTTCATTTTCCGTATAAGGAAACTTTACCCAGTTATCTGCATTCGCAACAATATGTACAGTTAGCGATACCATACCTTGAGACACTCCAAGTTCTTCACCGATTATTTTTGATAACCCGAGTACGCGAGATACCGCAAACATATCTTCATTTTTTCGAGACGAGGAAAGAGCGCCCCCTCGAGATTCTGCGGTATTACCTGAAAAGTAATTTGTTAACCACTTAACACTGTATTCTTCAGACCGAAATAAGCTTTCAAAATCCGAGGTATGCCAGTTCCTGTGAGACTTGTAAAGCTTGAAATTTCTCACATTCTCTACCTCAGCCATAGTGACCCGAAAACACAAACACGCACTTTTACTTCACTGTCGCAACTGCAACTGACCAGATACATCATTTGTGAAGGATTCGTTCTAATCATTGAGTAAAAGGCACACTTTATTAATACTCATTTACTTCAGCCTTCAGGAAAACATCTACACTTCTATGGTTTGTTTTTACTACAAAAGTAGAAGGTTTTCCTTTATTTTGTGTTAATATAACTAGAAGGATTTGCTCTACATTACAAAAGTGAAAGGTGTTCCTCTGCCTTTTTAATACGCCCATGGTCTGACTCCCTGGCTGGTAGAGGGCATTCCTGCTTACGGGTGTTTGGGCAACACGAGTCCCAATTTCGGCAATTGGCTGTACTGATTACAGCTCATGTGTGATGGCGCGTTCAGGCAGGCAGTTGAATTAAGGCCTGTTCACGGTATCATTACGTGATGCAGTGGCTGCTGCTAAATGCAGGTCCTGACCCCCAGGGACGTACCGAGCGTGAGGTGGAGTCGAGATATTTGGACGGCTCTTAACATCGAACTCTTGAGAGCCGACACGGGTGAAGTGATGTATGGAGCATCGCTGGAATGCAAGGGGCGGGGGGAAACGGGAGATCCCCGAGAAAACCCTCTGACCAGCGGCATCGTCCAGCACGATTCCCGCATGCGGAAATCCGGGAACGACCCGCCGGAAATGGAACGAGGTTCGCCCAGGTGGGAGGCTGAGCGTGGAGCATGATTGGTAATTCCATTTCCAAGTCGGGCTGCTTCCCACCTGCTCTTACAACGCTCGCATGATAATGCACGTCCCTTACATAACCGTTACACCAAGTCCCTAATTAGCCCCCTGGCTTAAAAGAGGAGAGAGAGAATTAGGTCAGGCGTGCAGAGTATGGTAAAATGACGACGGCCACTTACACCAGGTTTATTATTGTTACTTTATAGCCTTACCCTTTCTGCGTGCACCCTAACCGATGGTAACAAGCGGAATTGGGGGGGGGGGGGGGCTTTACTTAATAAACTAGCCTACGCTATTTATATGTGGTTCACGATAAAGTGAGCACTTTCAGAATAAATTTTGAAAGAATCACTGATCCTAGCTCTATATAGTCTAATGTAAACAATACTCACAGTTTTGCCAACAAACTACGAGAAGTAGTTTAGTGTTTTAATGTCTTACCAGTCGAAATATTTAACATTTTTGTCCCCTGCAGTTTAGTTTATTTTTCTTGTATGCACATGAGAATAACATTTAGCGTGTAACACGTTTAAATCTTATTCTTTCACATTTTTACTCGACTGACGCAATATTCAAGTTGCCTAGTCTGTTGTCTTGTTTATTGTTCTTTTTCTGTCCGCTCTCATGTGTCAACAAAATAGCAGAACACGACCAACGTGATTTTACGTTTCAGTCAGCAACTCCCGAAATAAAGTACTCGTTAACATCTATACTGATATTATAAATACGTAATGTGAGTTTGTTTATTTGCTTTTATGTCTCAGGTAATCTTGGAAACTACACGGCCGATTTTTATAATTCTTTCACTGCTAGAAAGCTACATTCTTCCGTATGGACATAGGCTATGTTTAATTTTTTTTATACGTAAGAAATTGCAATATTTGTCAATCAAGTCAGAGAAAAAGAGCTACTTGGCTGCTTTCTAAGCATGCTCTACCAAAATCATTAAAGATAAATATAGACAATGTCAGAAGAAATTGTGTATCTTAAAATATAAAAAATACACAAGTATGTGCAAGTGGTCCCAGGAAATCGCAATTAGTCCCAGATATTCGAAGGTAGTCACGGGTAGTCGCAGGTTGTCGCAAGTAGCCGCAGGTAGTCTAAGGTAGTTTCAAGTTGTCGCAGATAGTCACGGGTAGTCGCAAGTAGTCGCAAACTGTAGCAAAGTGTCGCAGGTAGTCACGGGTAGTCGCAAGTAGTCGCAGGTTGTCGCATGTTGTCGCAAGTTGTCGCAGGTAGTTGCAAGTAGTCGCAGGCTGTCGCGGGTACTCGCAGGTTGTCGCAGGTAATCGTAAGTAGTCGCAAGCAGTCGCAAGTAGTCGCAGGTAGTTGTGGGTAGTCACAGGTAGTCGCAGGTAGTTACGAGTAGTCGCAGGTAGTCATGGGTAGTCGCAGGTAGTCACAGGTAGTCGCGGGTAGTCGTAAGTAGTTGCAGGTAGTCGCAGGTAGTCACAAGTAGTCGTGGGTAGTCGCAAGTGGCCAGGGGTAGTCGCAGGTAGTCAATGGTAATCATGGGTAGTCGCAGGTAGTCACGGGTAGTTGAATATATAGGTATGTGTTTCAATAACTCCATATAAATTGAGCGAAGCCATGGCGGGCTGCTAGTCATTAAAAAAATATATATATGTTCTGAGTGAAGTGTCAGTTTTGTTATTCCATTCTGGTACATTTCAACGTAGTTTCTTGCCCCGATAATTGTTGGAATTTCACGACATGGCCTAGACAATGTGCAGCTTCATGTTATTTAAATAAGTACAAATTTTAAAAGTGGAATAAACATGCACTTCAGAAAAACGCGTTTTGTTATACTTGTGATAAGTGTTGTAATTCTGATAGGTTTATAAATACGAGTATGTTAGTTAGTATTTGCGTGATTCTCCATGAAACCAATTTACGATTTGATAGCTCAGCATGTATGTCATTGATGTAGCATTGTTGGGAGGGGAGTGAAGGGGGAGGGGAATAACGGGACGTATCCCTCCCATGCGAAATTAAAATAAAATATTGGGGATATATATATATATATATATATATATATATATATATATATATATATTATATATATATTATATATATATATATATATATATATATAGGGGAGTGAAGGGGGAGGGGAATAACGGGACGTATCCCTCCCATGCGAAATTAAAATAAATATTGGGGATATATATATATATATATCCCCAATATTTTATTTTAATTTCGCATGGGAGGGATACGTCCCGTTATTCCCCTCCCCCTTCACTCCCCTATATATATATATATATATATATATATATATATATATATATATATATATATATATATATATATATAGACACACACACACACAAGAGCGCAGCCTTCCAGCTGTGCGGCTGAATTACATAAAATAATAAGAGGATGCTGTTCACCAAAACATTCATTATTTTATAGTTCTACAATATTTTTTCCGAATTCATCGCATAAAAATATTTTCGACCACAAATTTTGTGCATAATAATGTTTCAAAACTACAATTTTAGTGTTTCTGGGATGTATAATTGATAAAAACTAACCCGTTTACAATAACTTGACTATACATTTTAAATCTAAAGTCTCAATCATGCTTTGAAATATTTCTGCGGTTTTTGGAAAATTGTTTAAAATAAGAAAATGATTGCATATTTTTTATTTTAACCAGTCTATTATTTATTGCCAAAGAAATTTTGTTAGTCATGCATTAAAATCAATTAAGACATGACATTTCAACCAGAGTCGCTAAATTTACTGTAAATGTTTTCGTTTGTTTTATTTATATATCTCATAGCTCTCAAATTGTGATTTTGGCATGCAATTATGCAAAAAATACGAGGTCGAAATTTCTTTTACGCGAAAAAAGAGTACGTGTAAGCAATGCCTACAAGCAGAATGGTATTATGTACACACTAAATTTATGAACTTTTAAATGTTCGAAGATGTATACTGCACGCCAAATTTGCGACTCTGGACGACAGTTACAAACAACCCTGCTATAGTGAAGTTCGAATGAGAAAATAATCTTGGCGCAGCTTCGAGGGAGGCAATGTAGGGGAGGGCTCTCCCGAGCGCTCACCGCTAGAGGGAAGGAAACCACGTGACACTGCTGGCACTATACACACCAAACTGATAACATTGCTCTCAAGATTTCTTCTTCTTCTACACTTCATGGATTAGGCCACTGCCTGTTCCGGCCTCGTACGTCGTTCCATCTTCTTCTTGGTCGACCAATATCCCTCTTGCCCTTAGTATTATAGAGTGTTATCTCCTTTGTAAGATTTATCTCATCCATTCGTGTGATATTTTCCTTCCATTCTTGTCTATATTGATCAATATTATAATTAAGTATATATGTGTGCGTGTGTGTGTGTATTCAATTCCTGCCTTATGTCCTCACTTTTCAATCGATCCTTTAACCCCTCTCAAAAATTTCATTTCAGTGGCTTGTATTTTAGACCTCTCCTTGAGAGTGCGGACCCAGTTTTCACAGCCATAAGTAAGAACGGGTACCGCAATTGTTTTATAGAATTTTAGCATAGTATATTTCCTTGTCTTATTTTTCAATGTCCTTTGCTTTCTACTGCCGCGCTGTTAAATACCGAGCCGCGCGACTTGCGTTTTCTCGACAGGTAATATTCACGCGTGGGGCACCCCTCGCCCAACCGGTCTCGGCCGCTGTCACTACCGAACTGAACAGCCTCACCCCTTCGTGCCGCGGGAATGGACTTCGCCGAATCGCATGACGTTGTCAACTTCTGCGCTTCATTTTCTCATTATATTTCGCTATATTTGACACCATTTCTTGCAGGGAGCATGGAGAAGGAAAACACAACGCGAAATTCTTCCCACTAAATGACCAGAAAAAATTTCCTCTTTCAATAACTGAGCAATGCGAAGATAAATAGTTCCCGAAGTTAGGGAATCTAAGAAATTATTATCCACTAATGTTTCTTAAAAAATGGAACACCAAAAATTTTACATGTGATTGAAATGAATTTTGTACCACAGATTAGGTACATGACAATACACAAATGATTAGGATTATTACAAAACTGTACATGACTTCTATCCTTGAGAATTTAGTTTAGTGTGAAGCCCCCACGTTCTGCTATCAGAATCCCTAAACGTCGTGCCATGGAATCAAAGAGGACGTGAATATGTTCCTGAGGAATCTCCCTTTACGAGGTTTGTATGCGAGTCCACAAAGCATAAACAGTGGTTGCTGGAGGACTGTGACGAACAAATCACCGACCAACCATATCCTAAACATGTTCGATCGACATGTCAGGCAAACATGCAGGCGAGGGAAGTAATAGTACCCGTCGTTCACTGAAGAAGGTTTGCACATTCCTCGCCATATGTCATTCCTCGCCATATGTGGCCGCGTTGCAATGTTGGAATATGACCTGTGGAGTGGCCTGAAGCAGTGCTTCGGGCTCTGAAACCTCCATGTTGTAGTGGTTGCTGTTGAGATTTCCCTCAATATGTAGGAGTCGAGATTGCATGTTGTATCCAATGGCGTTCCACACCACCACTCTTGGAGTTTGTTAGCTATGCTGCTCCACTGTGCATGTTGCCAGATTGTGGTCGCCACGGTAGTGTCTAACAAGTATTTGGCTATCACTGTAGGACAGGATGGAGCGGGGCTCATCAAGAAACACTACATTTTACCACTCAGCATGCCAGCAACGGCGTTCACATGCCCATTGAAGTCTGAGGTGTTTGTGGTTTCTGGACAATGGAAGCCGATGTAATGACATGTGTGCCACAAGTCCATCCCCCAGCAGATGGCGCCGAACTGTAGATGCAGACAGGTCCAAACCCGTTGCATTGCTCCAGTGTCGAGCCAACACTGTGCAAAGCTGTATGGTCCATTACAGTCATGGCGACAAGATGGCGGTCATCCTGTGCTGTGCTCATATTGCGTGGTCCAGTACTCGCTCTAACTGTGTAAGACCCTTTTCTATCCACTGGTTCCACAAACACATCATTGTCGTAGCAGCATGCCCTGTACGAGTCAAAATGTCACGGTATGAGAAAGTAGTTTCCCGGAGACCGATCAGTTTCCCAGAGACCGATAATTTTGCCCAATTCGAACTCACTCACATGCTCATATGGCGCCCTTTGACGTTGACGAGGCATACTGGCACTTTCTTTCACTTTGTTTGGTGGCTCTTCACTGACTCAACTTGGTGTACCACTGATCTTTCTGGTCACACGTGAGATATCGCTGCTGGGCCTATGTGCACATGTACGCCATCTCTCTTCAAGAGCAATCATTTATTGCTGGTACTCTGTTCTACAAAAACTCCAAGTTTGGATTAATTCGGGCCATTCTTTCTGGTTGTTGCAATTTTCACAAACAATAGTGCAATTTTATTTATGTAGCATTAACAGTAAATGCAGAGATGATAATGGTGAGTAGCTAGGAAAGGAGCATTCACCTAAAGTGGCGTGGGGCGTGGGATGAGGAGAAGAGCTTGCATCCATCTTGCATGATGTCACAATGAAACCTCTTGCTCTGTCATTCCTTGTCAATGGAGGCTGTTCTGTTTTACCCTCTGAATTTCCTTTTTTCCTTTTCTTCATATTGTCAAACTCCTGCTCCGTCATTCCATCTTGTTTTTCATCCTCTGTCATTCCATCATGGTTTTTCATGCTCTGTCATGGATTTTTTCAAGCTGTCATTCCATCTTGGTTTGTTCATGCCCTATCATCCCTTCTTGTCTCTCTCCCATGCCTTTTCTCGCTTTCCTTTTACGTCCGTCATCATGGATGTTGTAATTCCCTCGCTGACTGATATGAGTGAAGGAGACATGGGACTACCAAAGCGTGCCACCATGGTCGTCTGTTGTAGGCGGCCATTTTCAATTCCCACGCCAGTAGTATAGAAATGCCGATTCGAACACAAACGCAAAAAAAAAGTTACTCAAAACATTGCGTTTGGGAGCAGTTGCAAAAAGTGGATGAAAAAGTTGTGTTTGAGCACAACCACAAAAAGTGGCTCAAAAAGTTGCGTTTGGTTAGATCGTAGTCTTTAGAAAAAAAAGTTGTGTTAAACTTTGCTTTTGAGTGCATCTGCAAAAATAAGCATAAAAAGTTGCGGTTGCGCACAACTACAAAAAAAATGGCTCAAAAAATATGAATGCGTAAAAAATAAAATATTGTATATAATAAAGATAGATCAGTTCCTAAATGTATTAAACGGAACCAAACAATTTAACAACCTTTCCAAACTTACAATTCGGCAGTCCTATCCCATAAACCATGCTGAAATTAATGATACACGGTATGGTTACAAAGTGGTAATTACTTCTGGAAATTTTGAAGTAGCCTTACCAGACAGATATGTTCAGATTTTCAGTGAAAAACTTTTAAATTATGTTAGTCGTGGAGGTATAAGTTTTGTATATGATGGAATGGTGGATTGTGGTGCTAAACAAATGCATTCTATTCGGTTTTTTAAAGAGTAAATGATCGTCATCGTATAATTAGACATCAGTTGATTTTTATTTGGGTTCATATCTCTATAAAGTTTTAATGGTTATCCAATCATTAAAATATAATTATCCGGCAATGTGATACAACATAGTCTAATTAAGAATTTAGATACGCATCTCCAAATTCGACATATTAAAGTAGTCGAAAAATTGAATTCTTTTTCTAAATCTTTCATTGCACTTTCTATAGAAATATTATTCATCTTTATCACATGAAACTTTAATAGTTTTTAAACCATTACAGTTATTATATATAGAATATGACTAATTCCAACCCAAAAAAATATCTATGTTCTCATCTCTAATACCACTGTTCTTTCGGACAAATCAAAGTTAATTAACTTACCTTTTCATCCTTAATTTCAATTATTATTTCATTAACTTGATTTGATTGCACTGGAAAAAATAACGGATAAGCGGGTTCGTAATAGATCGTGTTGCCAAATTCAAAAGTTGTTCTTGGTTTAAAAGTGGTAATTATATTAGTTTCTCTATGATTATATTCATCATGTTTTAATATCATACCATTTACTATATTACAGTGTACATTTATTGTTTGAAATGGAACAAATTTTGGAATTGTATCGCCATAATGATCCACGTTGGCTTTCAGGGTTTTATGTCTACGAAAACCAAAAGTTTTCGTATTGAACCCCGTTTTCGAAACTGTAATGTAAGCGTACATCTTACTTTCGCTCTGTTTGTTATTTTATCCAGCTCGAAAGATATATAATTTTCTTTCCCATCCATTGAATCTATATTAAATGAAAAATTGCTTTTATAGTTTTTTCAATACATTTAAGCTATATTGGCCAACTGGAATATCAATTGCTGATTCCATATCATTCTGGCCCATAAAATATAGCTTATTTCTCCCAGAGATAATGTTATGCATTAGATAAGTACTATAAAACTGAACTAAAGCCAATGAGTGACCCTCTATCTTTAAAGGGTAATATAGTCTCTTCTTCAACACTGATTTGTTATCTGTTAGTTTGAATACTTTACTCATTTATTATATTTTTTTAAAAATCTGTTAATAAATGAGCAAGAAAACCATGAAAAATGTAGACTGGGATATTAAAATAAGAATACCAGACAAGACTGTATCAATAAAACGTCATGGAGAATTATTACCTAATAATATTAGATGATTGATAGTGGGTCCTAGTAACAGTGGAAAAACTACACTTATGATAGATAATGTTATATATGCTCAGGGATGGTTGGACTTTGGTGCTCTCTATGTGTGTTCAAAAAGTCTGGACCAACCAAAATATATCAATTTAAAGAAATATTTAGATGTAGGATCAAAATTATTTAATGAAATGATGGCATGCTTCTTTCCATCAAATGAAGAAATGGTTGATGTAAATGAATGTCATAAGGAGTCTGTAGTTGTTTTCTATGATATCATACTTGAAAATCAAAATATGATAAGGGATTACTTAACTCGCAGTAGACACAAAGATATTGATTGTTTCTATTTAGCCCAGACATACTCAAAAGTACCTAAACAGCTTATAAGAGACAATGCCAATTTTCTTTGCATATTCAGACAAGATGACACAAATCTTAAATATATTCATAGTGATTTTATTGGTGGTGATATGTCGTTTGAGAAATATAGGGAGACTTGTTCAAAATGTTGGAATAAAGAATATGGTTTTGTTATGATAGATATGACTCGTAAGTTAAATAATGGTAAGTGCCGTAATAAAATTAAAGACTTTTTAAATTCTTAGATTATAAGTAAATGTTGTTTTTAATGGAAGTGTTTCCATTAAAAACAAACATAATCTGATCTTTTTAAATGTATTCATATACCATAACTATTTCAATAAACACAATTATACCTTCGGGTACATTTTGGGCTTTTGGTATTTAAAAATATATCATATCATCAGGGTATACTTCAAAAGTTTTATACAAGTCAATTTTTTTTCCATTGATGATATAAGTTGATAACACTTTTATATTTTTCTGGTTTTATTATTATTTCAACTATAGTTCCATCTCTCATACAAAAATATTCTATTTGATTATCAAAGTAAAATACTTTGTCTTTTGAACTGTATTTTCCAACTAAACAAATAATGTTAATTCTGTTTTTCTGATAGTACTGTAAATTGAATGCATCTATCGGTGCAATGGGATCTCCCACATGTCTTAGTCTTTTTTGTTCAAAATCTACATTATTAACTACTTCCAAGTAAGTAAGATAGGCTTTATCCAATGATCTTTTATTTCTTGTAATGTGGCTATAAACTTGTTGAACTGTGTGTAGGAAACAAAATCATTAGGATTGATCTTCTCAGTAGTTGTATCACTGTCCGCGTGTTCTTTAATTTGATCTTCAATCCAAGAGCTCATTAATGCATTTCCACATATATCAATTGTTTATTAATAGTGAAATAATTTTCGGAGATTTAAAATTAGGTGAAAAGTGATTTAGCACAACTACACATCAATTACCACAAGTTACTTGATTGAAATTTTGAATTCTATCATCATTGTAAAAATATTACATCCGAGATATGCTATTAATTGTCGGGGTGGATTTCCACCAAATGAATCAAAATAATATTTCTTGTTTGCTATTTTCCATAGCATACCCAGTGTGTACCAGAGTTTGTTGAAACATCTAGATTAACGATCCCACATTCATTATCGAGTGGCGTGTTAAGTAGCTCATCGATCATAAACACAAACCCCGAAAATTTTTAATGTTTAATTTTTTAACCATTTGATCAATATCAAAGTTACTGAGTGGAGTTACTTTTTCTTAACATTCTGACCCCACTTAACTTTCTTCAATCCCTTGCCGTATTCATCCATTGCTAAATTATTTCTGTGTTGTTGTTCCAATTCTTGGTTTTTCTTAGCATTAATTACTGATGTAGCGATAGACGATGCAACACCAGCTAACGCTCCTAGAGCTCCCAATGCTGCAGAAATTAAGGGTTAAAATCTACCCTTGTGAACTGTCAGATCATTTCCAGTTTTAATTTCTTTGGACATTTTCTTAAGTCGTGGAACTGAAATTGTGATAGTCATCCCTTTGCCCTCCTTTAATTTCTTGTTTTTACTTTCTAGTTGGTCTTTCGTTAGGAAAGAATCAATATTCAAACCCTTCAACTACTTGTTAGGAACTTGAAATACAATGCTTTTTTTAAATTTCACTTATTATAAAATATATTTAATCATTTCATTTTAATTCCCCAGCCAAGTTTACGCTTAATATGCATCCCAGATCCAGTAACACCAGCCCACAATCTCTCATTGAGATCAGCATCTGAACTTAACAATCTTTTGAATGCTTTCTTTTCTAGTTCTTTGTCAACTACATGCATTTAAGCTAGATCTTTGTGATGATAAGCTATATCATGTTCCATTGCAGCCACATCTAGTGGATTAATGGGTTTATCACCACGCTCAATTCTCTCTTTTAGTCTGGTACCCAGACCTAAGTGCTGATAACCGGGTACATGCAACTCAAAAGGTAGCAAATTTATTACGTCATTGAGTAACCCTTTTCTGTGATGCTCCGACTGCCAAAATGTATGTGGTATTATATTCAACATTCGTATCAGATATGGTATACCTTTTGGATTATTCACAATAAAGTCACTAAACTTGCTGTTGAGCATATTGATTATTCCAAATTTTTCATTGCAATAGTTATCATTTCCAGCATTTTCTTCGCCATAACTAACAAGAAGTCGATCAATAAGCATCCTAATATCACCCATCCATATGTATTATTTGGGATAGTGTATATATTTCTTTATATCTTTCCCCTTTTTATGTGAAGGACGTTTCTTTTTGATAGAATCGTAAATAGGTTTTATAATAATTTTCCATTTATTCCCTTTACTCGATTTTGGCGTTCCCAAGTTTGGATCATTGTATTGAAAAATTGTGTTTGTATCTGCTAGGATACAACTATAGTGTTCATAGTCGGTTGCAGTGTAGTCATTTCTGTTACTTTCTTACTAATTAGTAATTTCATCAAACCATCAGTTCCAGTGTATGTTCGGCCTTTTACAGTAAATTTGTCATTGTTGAATGTTACTTGCTATCACCTTTATTCAATCTACCTTTATCAGTTTTTAGTCCAAAAACATCGTCTTTGCAGCCAATTAAGAACTCAGCCTCTTTCTTATAAAAAAAATGTTGTTTTGTAGTTAGTTAACTGTGAAATATCAGTTTCCAAATGCCCCAATACTTCATCATAGCGTTCATCATCATCGTCAATTAATTTAACGCCATTGTCATAGCGTTCATCGTCATCACCAATGCATTCATCGGTGTCTGTTTTACCAAACACTTTTCTCACAAAAGATATTTCTCTTGGTGTCTGTGGGTACTCTAAATTCTTAACAGCAAATGTAACAAGTTCGTTTATTAAGTTCATATTCTCATTTGTTACATGTCCAATTTTTTGTCCCAAATCTTCTATCGCATCTATCAAAGTTTGTTCGCATTTTTTATTTGTATCATATTCATCTTGGCGAAATTTTCTAAAAGTTTTAAACTTTTCAATTAGCTGTCTTCTTCTCTCTATATTCTTCTCTATATTGTTTACGAATTTTTGTTGCCTCATTTATTATATAAATAAATAAAATGAACAATGATAACTTAAATGTATACTGTCTTAACTGTATGAAAAATACACTAAGTTCATATGAACTTACAAATAATAACAAAGTAAGAATTAAATGTGTTTGTAGATGTTGTGTTACCAATAACTCGATATTCACTGGTGGGGGTTTAAAAACCGATATTGCAAATGAAATTCAAAAACCAATGCGAAAAAACTTCCCCAGAAGAACTGTTCTGTCTTTTGGTATCGATGATCTTTTGCAAGCTGATTTAGTTGAGATGAATTCTGGATATTTAAAAGGTATACATAGAATTAACAAAGGGTTTTAATATATGTTTACAGTGAGAGACTTTTTTTCCAAATATGCATGGGCAATACCAATCAAAGATAAAACTGGTGAAAATGTTACGTTAGCATTTAAAACTATTTTGAATGATCGCAAATCCATGCATTTATAAACAGATGAAGGGAAAGGATTTTACAATAAATCATTTAAGACATTAATGGCCAACAACAACATAGCACACTATTCAACATTTAGTGAAAAGAAAGATAGCATTGAAGTAAGATTTAATAGAACATTGAAGGAGAAAATGTGGAAGATATTTACTGTGAATGGAAGCTATAAATGGGTGGCTATATTACCTCAATTAATAAGTGAATACAATAACAATATTCACAGTACAATCGGAATGAAAACCACCAATGTAAGTGCAAACAATGAAACTTCTATTCTAATCAACATGTATGGAGAAGAAAGAAAAATGGTTAAACCAAAGTTTGCAATAGAAGATAAAGTTCGTATAAGTAAAAGTAAAAATTTGTTTGAAAAAGGATATACACCGAATTGGTCCACTGAAGTATTTGAGGGGTGTGAAGTATTGCACACAAAACCCACGACATAAAGAATAAAAGATTTTTAAAAAATGAACTTATTAAAAGTATTTTTTATGAGCCAGAGCTGCTTAAGACCAAATATGATAAAGACTACTTAGTGGAAAAAGTTTTGCAAAGAAAATGATATAAGCTGCTAATTAAATGGTTAGGTTTCGATAGTAGTCAGAATTCAAGGATTGATAAGAAAAGTGCAGTTGTTAAAGATTTTTTTTTTCTATATAATAAATGGATCAACAAAAAATTGTAAGTTATGAGAATTAGTCGTTTCCTCCAAACGACCAAACAAAAAATAATTTGAATGAATACAACAAGCAGATTGAGTTTAATATTCCTATTAGCGATGTATTTTCACATCCGAATGAAGCTTATGTATACCAACAGTATAAGCTAACTGAAAGAGATACAATTGCAGATTATGAAAAAACTTCAATTATTGATCATTGTGAGAATTTCTTCCCATTCCAGTTCTCAAGATTAGAGATCTCTAAATATGGTTGTATAATAGAACGCATTGACAACACTGGCATCACTTCAACAATGATGCATACATTGCTAGGTTCAGAATCACAATCAGCAAATGTCGGGGATAGAACTAGGTTAATATGTTAGGAAAGATAAGCTTAATGAAATTACCTATCCATTAAGATATTTCTTTGGGTTTATGAGAGATTGTAATGAAATATTCTGGAAAGGTTGGTACAAGATCACAATCATTCGAAATTCTAATGACCCCCAAAGAAAGCAGAAGGATCTGATGATGAAGATAATAGACCAGATGCTGCTAAAATTGTTATTGAGAAAATGGAAATTCTGTGGCCAAATGTTGAATACGATACTATTTATGGAGACACAATAAAAGCAAAATTATACAAACACCCCAAAATTCCAATTGGTTTTAATTATTGGCAACATATTGATAAACCAGTACCTACTAATGCAAACTCATTTCAATTTGATGTAAAAGATCAATTCAATCCAATTCGATATGCCAGACTTTGTCATTGTTCGTTTTCAGCAAAACAGAAAAGAAGATCCTGGGCAATTCACACACAGTTCAATGTTTGACTCTTGTTTTGTCAAAAATATTTCTATTAAGAATCGAGGGGAATGAAGTGTTTCCCAAAGAGAATTGGAATTTAAACATTGATGATAAAATTTACAATAAGATGTATATTGCTTACACTGATTTTAGAAATTCAAAGACTAAACTACATCCCCCTTATCGTAATAATGAACTGCGCATCATCTCTGGGTCATTTATTGGGAAAAGACCATTGTATGTCACTGATTGTTCTTACAGAAAAACCACTATTGTAAAAGATCCAACCAATCTGACACTTACCGTTGATTTTAATAAGCCAATATTGCCTACAACTATTTGTAATGTGGTACGAGTAAGCCAAAGAAACCTAATTTATGACGTTAAACATGAAAGAATCACTGAAGTCCAATAGTGTGTAAACGTGTATGGTTATTAGTTTTTAATGGATGGTTATCCATTAAAAAACATTTACTGTTATAGTATCATTCTTTCTCAGTTTTGTAGTGCCCCATGGTAGTGTATTAATGCCATCTTTAAGAATAGATCATTTATCATCTTCAGGAGTTAATGTTTTTTTCTCAACTCAATCATATAGAATTCATGTTTCTTACTTTGAATAAGATTCATACTTTTGTACAACACTTTTTTTTACCAAACAAACACTTTTTGTAATCACCAAAACTAATCTCATTTCTGACTACAGTATTTTACACACCCTTTGCTCTTTTCTTTACACCACCTTCCACATTTATTGCATACATTTTCGATTTCAATGCAATAAATTCTTCCATTATTTTTCCATTACATTCATATTTCATTTTGCCAATAATCTTTTTGTGAACTAACAGTATACCATATGGGTTATATTTTTTTTAGTCAGAGGTATCAAAATAATAGACCATTTCTTTCATGTCACAGTAGAAGTCTGATGTTTTATATGATATATGTAGCGATAGATAAAGTATGCTCATTCCAACATAAATGGGTTTGTTAAAGCACAGTTTTGTTTTAATCATATGAACTGCAATCAAAGAGTTAGTAAATATTGTCCAATCTTTAAAGTTTGGGTTAGCCACTAGTTTATCCATTTGCTTAGAACTTGTGCACAACCGTATATCCACTCTGTTTCTGTTATTTTCCACTGTTTTTCCAAAAACAGAATTGTTCATTAATTTGTAGAAATCTTTTTCAAAGTCATTTGTAGAATTTGTTCGCATATTTCTCTTTAGATAAATATAGGACTTGAGCCAATCTGATTGAGATATATAAATCGCTTAAGATTTACATAGTGTAATACATAATTTTCTTTATCATACAGTCTAGTCAAGAGTTTGGGATTTTTTTAACCTTCTGGTATTTTATTCTCTGATGCCAATGGTAGATCTTTGTGAAGATTGTGTAGTTCATGTGGGTATTCCAAATCAACTACGAATATATAACCTTTCCTGGAATCATCTTGTATTTTTGTTACATCTATATTTGTATTTCTCCACTTAAACCCACCATAGGGTAATTACTGGCTCATAGGCCATCCATATATGTTATTGGCATCCAGATATGTAATATAAAAGATTTCATTCATATATTTATTATTTGCTTTAGCATATCGTATACAACATTGTGAAATTCCACCATGAACACCTTTTTCTATCATCAAAATCATGTTGTAATCTGTTAATAATTCTAGTTCTATTTTAGTATATCTGAGCATAGCATCCCACATTAACCCTGGGGATGTGAAATACCGTGCTGAATCTAGTTTATATGTTATGAGACATACATCTCTAAAATTTTCCATTATATCAGACAATTTCAATACATCAGATTTGTTATAGAGTTCTGTGAACTCTCTTAGAGATTTTATGTTGAATTTTTCCCACACCTTTCTCGCAAATTCGTAATCTTCGTCTGTAAATGTCACATTTATTGAGTTTGTTGTAAAATGCATCTTTGGATGGAAGTGAAGTCTCGCAAAATTTTTAAGCACTGTACATGTAGTCATATCCTTTTCTTATAACAAAGTCAAGAAGTTCATTGGAAAAATGCTTACATGTTTCTCGGAATTGGCTTCTGGAAAGGTTGCTAGACAGTTTATCGATACTACTAGCTATAAATTTAAATGAGTCAATAAATCTAAGATTTACACTTTCACATACATGTTTCATAAAAGAAATATATTTTTCTTCTTTGTTGGGAATTAGATCAATATTATTTTCATCGACGCCAAGATCTCTTGTGAATAAATGTGTGTCATAACCAAATAGATTGTGTATAAACACTGGTACAAAACATGTATTTCTATACGATAAGTTACAATCTAAGTGTGCAGCTCCCTTAAACTTCCCTGTAAGATGATCATGATCTCTCACAGAATCACCATTCAAAGACTTTTTATATATATGACAATGGGTAGCTGTATCATAAACAATTTGTTCTTTCTGAGTTAGTGGGAGCATTGGTTTTTCATTTGTGTATATATCACCAAAAGACTTTGCTTCTTCCATTAGCATTTTATTGAATACTCTAGATGCATCAGATCCTTTATAAGTCACTGGTAGTTTATAGTATTCATGTTCGTATTTTACTTAGTAACAGAAGCTAACAGGCTCGTGTTTTTGGTATGATTTCGTGTAGGATTCGTCGGGGTTTGGTTTGCAAGTTTCAATTTTAGTCAACAAACATTCAAAATCAGCTTATATCACAAACGGAACTCTCAAAGAATGATTTTTGTTTTAAAATCTTATTACGTCATTTTTTCCTTTAGATGGTACTTCAACTCTAACACCATCGTGATCCCGCCAGGATTGTTCGTTATCTTTTAGATTACTACAGAGTAGAAATGTTGCAAACATATATCGCATATATATGCTATTATAAATTAGTCTCGAAAGACTTTTTATCCAGCAGTAGTGGTCGTTCTTTTCGTCTTTGATATAGAGTAGGTTAATGTGCTTATCCGTCTTATTTTTTGTTGTTTTTAATGGGGAGGTTATATATTTCTTACCACCATCTTTTTCTCCATATGCATATACATTAATATAAATTCCACTTCTTTTCTCAAAGGTTGGTAGGCTATCCAATTTCACTGAAAATTCCAAACCCTTATGTACATCATCAAACTCATGTTCGTAAGCTATGTATTTATTCACTCTTTGGGGGTTTCTTTGTACTTGAAGCAATGCAGATAGAACAGACCACAAAAAACATTTCTGATCATTGTTCCTAACATTAATTACTGCCTGCTTAGCTTTGATTTTTTTCTGGGAGATCAACATAAGAACTGCCCTTGAATGGTACATATTTATTTATTCGCACTTCTAGTTTAAATATTCTGTTGAGTACTCACTGAGATACCTTTGCTTCGAAAGCCCCCATCTCAGCTATGATTTTCGATATGCTGTTGGCATGATATTCTTCCAGATTAGTCGATTTCAGTATAATTTCGTTCTTTGCTTTAACGGAGCGTTCTACATATTTAACATTCCCATCAATTCCCCTTTTGTACTCAGTGAAGGGTTTTATGTTCACTTTGAGTGATTTTAAATGTTTATTAATTAGTCCTGCGACAGTTTCTTTTACATTGTTTAGGAAATGATTTGGGTCTTTGTATGCATTCACATTCTTTACAGCATAAGTCTTGATCCTACTTTGAAATGCTGTTTCGATTTCTTCTACACTGAATCTGAGTGTGTACTTATGAATTTTACTTCTCAAGTGACTTCTTATGAGAGACTTTTGTAATAGTGACTACACGTTTCACATTTCACTTGTTTCTCTCATGGGAACTTCTGTTTTGATATTAAATGTTGAGATATTTTAAAAATTCCCATGCATTTGTTGTGATTTCCCATGCATTCATGTGATTTATTATGTATTGGTGCAAGACCTTTGTGCAGTCTACTTTTAAGATGACTTCTTATGAGAGATGATTTGTAAAACTGATTACAAGTTTCACACTTGACATACTTCTCTTGAGATTTTATCTTCTTTCTTTTCACAAAAACATCTTTCTTAAATTTATATTCTTTCCAAACATTACCAGTTGCATTAGCCTTTTTCATTATAATGGTCGTCATCATATTAGACATCAGTTGATTTTTATTTGTGACCATTTATTATATACAATATTTAAATTTTTACGTATTTAAATTTTTTGAGCCACTTTTTTTGCAGTCGTGCACAACCACAACTTTTTACGCGTATTTTTGCAGATGCACTCAAACGCAAAGTTTAACACAACTTTTTTTTCTAAAGACTATGATCTAACCAAACACAACTTTTTGAGTCACTTTTTTGCGGTTGTGCTAAAACGCAACTTTTTAATCCACTTTTTGCAACTGCTCCCAAAAGCAACTTTTTGAGTTACTTTTTTTGTGGTGGTGCTCAAACGCAACTTTTTGAGTCACTTTTTTGCGTTTGTGCCCGAATCGGCATTTCTATACTACTCCATCCATCACCAGAGTGCATGTGCTGATCTCAAGTTCAACCATTCGCAACTAGGAGAGCAGGTAATGCTGTGCGGCCATCTTGTGTTAGTTCTCTCATTGCCTGTATGGGTGTGCTTGCATCGGTGAGATAAGTTCTACTGGCAATATCTAAGAGCTGTAGAATTTTTATTTAGTTTTTCAGAACTCAAAAAATGCCGGAGAAGAACAGGATCGTTTCGGCACCCATCAGGACGTCAACCATGTGTCCTTACCCCTATGGAGGTATCTAAGAAAGGAGGGTGTCAATGACGAATACATATATATCCCATTCCATCCCACGGAAAAACAAAATTTAATATCAAATCTTTTGGTAGGCCCTGACGTAATATCTAAAAGTTATATGAAATCGGAAGAAGAAAAACATTAAAACTGTGCACGATAAATGAAAAAATAATATACTGCACCAGGGCGTCAGCTGAGGGCCTCTTCTGCTATCGCCTTCATACAAATAAAGTCATATACACCCTCGTATAAGCATAGATGGCCACCATTTACCATCCACCTAAACTGATGTATCCAAATGCATAACATATGCACCCCTGACGACTAACAGAATGGAGGGTGTAATTATGCATTAAGCTCTCTTGCAACCATAGTTAGCCATCATTTCCCTTCCACCGATGCTATAGTCACCAAATTTATAACATAGACACCCCTGATGGCGATCAGGTTATTAGGGTCGAGTATCCCTTCAGCCCTCGTGTAAGCATAGTTGGCCACAATTTCCCATTCACCGAAGCTATAGTCACCAAATTCATACTAAAGGCAACACCCCTGATGACAAAAAGTGTTGTAAGATCAAATATGCCTTAAGCACTCGTATAAGAATAGAAGGCCACCATTCCTCACCCACCAAAGCTATAGCCACCAAACTCCTAACCCTGATGATGAACAGGACTGCAGGGTTAAGTGAGCCTTAGGCCCTCGTATAAGCATAGATGGCCACTATTTCCCATCCACCAAAGCTATAGTCGCCGAATTCAATACATTGGCATCACCCCCAACGACGAACAGGGTGGTAGATTCTATTATACCTTAAACCCCCTTATAAACATAGTTGGCTGCCGTTTGCCACCCAACAAAGATATAGTCGCCAAATTCATAACATAGATATCACCTCCGACAATGTACAGGGTGGTAATGTCAAGCATTCCTTAAGCTCTCTAATAAGCATCGTTGATAACAATTTCCTATTTAATGAAGCAATAGTCATCAAATTTAAATCATACACTTCGCTCCAGACATCAGAGATGGATGCAGGGTCAATTAGGCCATATCTCTCCTTATAAGAATAGTTAACAGCCATTTCCCATCCGCTGAAGCTATACACACCAAATTCATATCATAGGCAGTGCAACAGGCGACAAGCAGTGTGACAGGGTCAATTAAGCATAAACCCATCTTAAAAGCATAGTTACCTATAATTTACGAGCTGCTTAAGATATAGTCACCAACTTCATATCAGATGCTTCGCACCTAACATCTAACATGGCGATGGAGTCAGGTATGCCAAATCCCCCTATAAACATGTTTGGCTACCACTTGTCATCTGCTAAAGCTACAGCCACCAAATATATATCAAAGGCATCACTCCCGACGTCGAACAGAACAGTGAGGTCAATTATGCCTTAAGCCCTTGTACAAGCATAGTTGTCTGCCATTTTTTATCTGCTAAAGGAACTGTTGCTAAATTCATATCACAATTATCATTCCTGACTGCCATCTAATGTTTTAATGGCATGTAGGACTTAAGCCTGGTTATAAGCATAGTTGGACACCATTTCCGAACCTTTTGTTTTAAGCTCGTGTACATGTACCAACTGGTCATTAATGTAAATAAAATAAAGGTAGGTATACACACAAGTGATCGCAAAGTTACCGATGCATGTAAGTGTGTAGGGTCTGAAATAGCATACATACATAGCAGTCTGCACACACTCAACTATCATCCACCGCCACCTGCGTCGTCTGCTACCATGGGCGTCTGCCATCTTGGAACCCCTCAGCAACAGCTAAGCTCCCTTCATCCACCGACATCCAGACTGTATATATAAGTAGATGGAAAATGTAGGTTTGGGGGCAATGGCTGGGGTCGTGTATTCGCAGATTCGCCACCATCTTTTTGAGCTCTCCGAAAAAATAAATAACAGTGCTCCCGGTGGTCGTTTGACAACTTAAACTACTGTAAAAAAGATGGTGAACACACACCAGTGCCTCTTAGAAGGCAATTAAGGAACTATCTTTTCTTCGAGAACACAATTTCGCTTTTGCTCTGCTGACTTCATCACTTCATCATCGGTAGAATATTTCCATTTTCGTATATTTTTTACACCGTCACAAGCAGTCTTGGAGTCCGAACATTCGTTCTCTTTGCACTAGTTGTAACATCTTCGTTTTTCTCTTCACATGTTAGTAGTGCATGTTTGTTGTTTACAACTTCTAACGATATATTTGGCTCGCATTCTTTATAGTAAATGTCTGCAATATCACCTATATTTACTTCACCACATACTGTGTTGGAAAACGGTGCAGGCTTGCGCAACGTTATTGGTGCCTGAATTAATGTTAATGTACACTACGAATCAGCAGAAGATTAGCGATAGCTTCGTCATGTGGCAATAAGTTTAATGCATGCTCTCTCGAATCAATTAACAGTGTGTTAACTTTGCACTTACTAGTATGTATCTTTAGATTATCGCTTCTACCAAAGGCTGTCCCACAGTTAGTACATGATAGTAATTTGGAGATCGGTCCTTTTGAACATTCCTTTTATCATGTCGACGAGCATGACAACTTCCACTGAAAATTATACCACAGTAGCAACACTGTTTTCCGTGTAATTTGCCAGCAGTGAGAGAAGGTACATCTATAGAGGTAAACTTAACAGTAGGCACTGTAAGATAATCAGCCTGCGACATATTCATGCAAAAAATTGAAGTTCTTTACATAATAGCAATATGGGTAGCTATATGCTGGATCTAGTTATTACTCTATATATACGTAGTTAATAACACACTTCATCATCGAGATTTAAGCATTTTTGTTCATCCTTTCTACCAGATATTTTATCTAGTTCTTTAATCACATTACCATGCAGTTTCATCCTAAAAAGTTCCTTCCAGACAAGTTCTTCACCCAGCTGGTACACAGGACCATACTTAAAGTAGACAACCGACAAATAAGCCTTGCCAGCATTCTTCAAATTGACTTGTGCCAGTTCGGCAATAAGTTCAGTTCATGCTGTCTCGAGTCAAGCGAACGTGAGTTACTTTTACACATACCAGCATGCTTCTTTAAACTATCGTTTCTTCCAAATGTTGCACTGCACATATAACATGTTAGTATTCAAGATGTCGGTTTCTTTAAACATTCACTCTTTTCATGGTGCTATGCATTTCGACTTTCTTTTAAGGTCTTCAAACAGTAACAATATTTTTTTCCATGTAATTGTTGAACAATCGGTGAAGGTTTGCATGTAGTCGTACACAACATACTCGATTTCACATTGTGAGGGGTTTACATCGCCTTCAAGCATATGTGAATTCAAACACTTGTATTAATGCATAGTGCCGACCCCTCAGTGTTGACCCCTCACTGCTGTCCCCTCTGTGCTGCCATCATGTAGTACCGACGCCGTATAGTTATGGTTGACAACCGAGCAAATTTTCTGTGGTTGAAGTAATTTATATCACCATCCCACCGATAGAACTAAACTCATCGATGCTAGCGCGCCCCTGCAGGCGACGAGAGAACCAACACAAGATGGCCATGCACCGATACCTGCGCTCCTAGCTGCGAATGGTGGAACTTGAGATCAGCACATGCACTCTGGGGGCTGGCATGGGAATTAAAATTGGCCGCCTACAGCAGACGACAATGTTGGCACACATTAGTACTCACCTTCACCTCTAGCAGGCAGAAATAGAACTACAACATCCAAGATGGCAGATGTAGAAGGCAAGAGAGAAAGGGGTGGGAGAGAAACAAGAAGGAATGACAGAGCATAAAAATACCAAGATGGAAAGATAGAGCTTAGCATACTATGTGGAATGATGGAGCAGGAGGTTGAGAAATGGGGAAAATGGGTAACAAAAGGAAATTCTGAGGGAAAAAACAAAATGGCCGCCATTGACGATGAATGACAAGAGCATAAAGTTTCGTCGTAACATCATCCAAGATGGATGCAACCTCGTCCCCTTTTCCCCATGCCCCATGCCCCTGTAGGTGAATGCCCCTTTCCTTGCTATTGTGGTGTAATCTTGTCACCAGTAGCAGTTGGCTTTGAAAATATGAAGAGGAATAAGTGAAAAGTCATAGGAAAATACAATTTGCTGTTATTCTATACTTAAAGTGACATGCTCCAGTCTGCTCGGTTACACATCCACCTCGCGCTCTGTCTAATTTACTCCATTTGAATCGTCAGCGACGTTGCCTTTATTTATGACGTTGCTTGGGCTCGCAGGTATCTGTCCCGCAGTATACGAAAGTTATCACTATAAAACATAGGATGTTCAAGGTTGACTGGACACATTCTAAAGGCCTGCTTAGGATCTGCATTTACACTCGTATTTTATCCTGATGCTCTGTGTAATATTAGCAATGTCACGTAAGGGTTCAATTTGTTCATGCGTCACCCAAGTGGAAACTGCCAACACTTAGGAAAGCGAATGTTTTAATCATATGCAACTCTTATGTGCATAAAACAAAAAACCCTAAAACTTCAGTTTCCACAAATTCACATATTATACTCTCAGCGAAACTTCTCAACTTGGAACTATTTTTATAAATTCGCTGCCAAACTAACTGAAAGTCAGTTGTGCCTGTGTGTGTTGTTGTATAGTCTTAATCACCTAAAGCTTTCACCGCAAGTATTTAGAAAATAAAAGGTGCTACTGACGTGCTTGTTAAGTGGTTTCACAGAATTGAAGTTTAGAGAAGGGCTCATAACTGCAGCCCAGACACAGATATTTTTATACTTATTAAAATGTGTATTTCGTGAACCAAATTTCATTTCTTTTCAAATGGAACAATGCATATTCACATCAAGAAAATGAAACTAGAGGAAATTAGAATGTCAAAGGTGATTTTTACGGGATTCTAGTGCGAGTAGTTCACATATTATCGCAAATTGAAAATGTTGAATACCCACAGTTGTATACTCCATTTAACTGTACTATGTAGCCTATAGGCCGTTCATGGTAAAGTGAGCACTTTTGAAGCCCTAGTTACTTTTTTCTTTCAACCTCTTTATACCCTTTCACCACTTGTTAATGTAAACGCTGCCATGTGAATAATAAACACAGTGTATACACTCACCATAACCAAAACCAAAAGTCCGAGGCCACAATGAAATATATTTATTGGTTATTATGTCTGATGAAACAGCTTCAAAAAGTGCTCATTTTACCGTGAATGGCCTATACCAACACTCCCTTACACAACCAAAAAGTTACTAAACAAATTCTGTGAATTCTGAAGAAGAAAGACAAAACTATCCTTCACAGCATTAGTAAATACCATCATCTTCCAGCATGTCATGCGTCTAGGTAGTATGAACTGACAAGGAGGTCCCAAGTCAATCAGTGTAAACTAAACTGAATGAAACCAACATACAAACATTGTAGTCTTGTAAGTAAGCAGCTAAATGCAGCAAACAACTCTTATATTCGAAATATTTGCACAGCAAATTTAAGGTGATTAACAGTGAAGGATACTCATAGATTAAATATGAGGTAGACCGATCTGTGCAAAACCAGTCCCCATGTCCAATAATACAACTGCTTTTCTTTCAACACGTCCAGCAAAAGTGGCATGGATTGTATTTCACGATAGAATACTGATTAGTAAACTATTTATTTAAGATGTATGTATATTCCCTCTAACCGATTTGTAACGCAGTTTGATTAAATTCAAATTGATTAAAGTATTTGATTCGTATAAAAATGCCTGCCTTTTGAAATTTGAGATACATACAAACTCGTACATCACTGTTGGCCATATGACTTTGAATGTTATGTTGCTTTGGGGTGGGTATAAGCACAGAATACAAATAGTCGGTCTACCTAGTATTTGGTCTATGGTTGTACATATAGACAGTGACATCAAAAGTACTCACTTCACCGTGTAGAGGCTTTAAAGATGTACCAGCGGGGACTGACTTACCCTTGGGCGAGGGTAGTTGCGGCTTGGCGTCGTGCGCCCTCGAGTTGTTCCTGGAGGGGAGGGTGGAGAGCGGAGGCGGGGGCGGCGGCGTCTGTCTGGGGGCAGGCGACGACGGCGGTGAGTTGTAAGGGCTGAAGTCGGAGGACGAGCTGGAGGAGCGCCGGAGTAACAGCGGGGGCGGCGCCGTCTTCCTCGCAGGCCCGCTGCCCGACGTCGACGACGACATGGAGGAAGACGAGAGAACTGGCAGGCGTGGCTGCCGCACCTCCGCCTGCTCGACGTCGTTGTCGGCCTGCGGGCTGACCACGACTGACGGGACGCGCCGCTCCACGCTGGAGTTGCCGCGCACCACGCCCCATGTCTCCAGCGACGCAGTCTTCCTCGGCTCCTCGCTGCCGTGCTGCAACAGCGCCTCGAACCTCATCGCCAGCAGCTTCACCGATGTTGGCCTGCACAAGTCGTAAGTAGAATGAAAAGAGGAAAGCTACTGCAAAGGTATGGGGTGGGGGTGCCAGGGTGCCACAGCCGCCATCTTGGATTGCATCTTGGTGGCCATCTTGAATAACACCAAGGCACTTATCTTGGCTGTCCGTTATCATTGCCAATTATGCTAATGCTACCAATGCTAATAGTGGATATACTAACTACGACTATGCTAATTTGTCACACACACGTCAATCACCCATCGCTGCCATCTTACATTTGCCATAGTCGGATGCTGGCATACACAGCCACCATCTTGGATTCACCACAATTATACCACCGTTCATGCCAACGAGAGTGCAGCACACATCTGTGTTTCTCCTGTCGCATGACAGGGGGCATCGTCATTGTTTCCATGATCATCTGCTAGGGGTGCTACCATCGAAATCTTCGTTTCCCCAAGTGTCTGCTAGGGGCGCTGAGTCGTCGCCGCCCATTATGGGCACCGTCGTCGTCTGCAAAAGCTGCAAGAGAGTGTCACCATTTTCGTTTCCGATCTCAGCCACGAAAAGCGTTAGCGCTTCAGGGCCAAGTCCGACGCGCAGCAGGTGGGACCATCTACCTTACATGCAATATCCGGCGCAGGAGAGTTAAAAAAAAAATAGTGGTGGAGACACACAGTTTCGATTCGGTAACCTTTGACTCGCCAGTCGGGCACCTTGCCCACTGGACCAATAAATAATACAGTTAATTGACTTAAAAAATGCGGTATATAGGTACCGCAATACAAGCAATAATTCATAAACATATATACATATATACTCGTAGACAAACCCTAGCACAAGACTACAAAATAATTAAACAATGAGTGCCGTAGTATGCGACCACCACTAGTCAATAACGGTATATATAAAAGGTATATGTAAAGAAATTTTAAAAAGAGCATTAAAATATATATGCCATAGTAGTAGTTAGTCCCATGAACTTATAAGCAGAACAACTAATTAATTCCGAACTGTTTAAGACATAGATGCCAAATTCAAATCATAGACATCACTCCTAACATCGATCAGGGTGGTTGGGACAATTATGCTTTAAGCCCTCTTATAAGAATGGTTGACCACCATTTTCCATCCACTGAATATATAGCCACCAAAGTAATAACATAGGCATCACTCCTTATGCCGATCAGCGTGGCCGGGCAATTATAAATTAAGAACTCTTATAAACATAGGTGGCTGCCAGTTTCCATCCACTGAAGCTATAGCCACCAATCCCATAGCAAAGACAATGCTTCTGATGTCGATCAGGGTGGTGGGACAATAATGCCTTAAGCCTTCTTGAAAGCATAGGTGGCTGCCATCTTCCATTACCTTGTGCTGTATAACTGAATCGCTCTTGTAAAGGGACGTGTATGTGTGACTCTGCTGGGCCTGCCATGACCTGGTTGAGGTTAACGAGGCTGTCCCACCACACTGGAGCCTGACCTGCCTCTCGGCGAGTGTATGTGCTATCTCTTCGACTTGCCGAGACCTGCACAATGCTCACGCCGTGCCGTCGGCCGACCACCTGACTGCTTTACAGATTCTCCAGATGTTAGTTGATCACACTACGTCGAATTGATTAGGCGGACGCATTCAATTACTAATGTTGCGGGTCGTGAGTGTTGGGGCTGTAATCCGAACTAAACAGTTTCATTTCAATCGATTCGTAATGATATAGATTGCTATTCAGCTGTAATAACCAGGGATACCTGGTCAGTTTTCCGACTGATGGTCTTGTCTAGCTTCGTCTTATGCAACATAGAGCGCTCGATATCTTGTGCAATATGCGCTGGTTGGTAAGCGATTGTAAATATTTTTCGTTATATTTAAATTTGATATGTGTTTGATACATTGCATAACAGCGTCGTCCTAATCGCTCACGTGCTTCTCAGCTCTGCGCGACGGCAAGAGGAACGGCGATGGCCGACGACTACAGCATTTCTAGTTGACGCGTGTGGAAACGAAGATGGCGATGGTAGTGCCCCTAGCAGACGACAGTGGAAACAACGGCGACGCCACTTGGCGAGGCGGGAGAAACAGGCGTGTAGACTCTGCTGGACACAAATGGTAGTACGCCTATAGTTGCGGGGAATCCAAGATGGTGGTGGTGTATGCTAGCATCCGACAACGAACGCAAGATGGCGGCCGCAGCTAATCTAAGTTGTATGCGTTTTTAGCATAGGCATAATTTGTATATGTAAAATTAGCATATGCATAGTTTGCATAGTCGTAATTAGAATATGCGCGATTAGCATTAGTATCATTAGCATGATTGTTATAGGTCAATGTCAAGGTTATTCGTAATGATCACTGTGACCTCATCCAAGATGGCCACTGTGAGGAAAACCAAGATGGCATCCGTGTCACCCTTGCATCCCCACCCCATACCCACGCGATAGCTTTCCTCGTTTCACTATACTGTCGTACAACACACACGTATACTATAGTCTATTCCTCGTTTCACTATACTGTCGTACAACACACACACGTATACTATAGTCTACTCCCAGTTTCTTCACACGTTCTGAATCAGACCTTTGTAAAACCACTCCATGTACTTATATCCATATATCAAGCATTTTATACTTGTGTTATCATCAAACTACCTTATTTTTTAAATTCAACTTTTAATTTATATAATAAATATAAATTATAATATTTCATTTATAATCAACGTAAATAAAAATGAGGAGAAAATTGGTGTGTTGTTAATGTTTATTAAGAAGTAGTTTTTAAGAATCAATTTTCAAGACTCAGTTACACGTTGTTTGCATTAGGCGGAGGAATATCCTGGAAGTTGAACTTAAACATGGCTTCAGAAAAGTTCGAAGTAACCGCGATTGGACTATATAGTGAAATCCAAATGAGAAAATAGTACGTAGAAGATGAAAACGCATAGCGCGAGTCGGGAGAGTCCGTTGCCACTGCACGAAGGGAAGGGGTTGTTCAGTTTGGTAGTGACAGCGGCCAAGAGCGGTTGGGTGAGAGCTGGCTCGACGCGTGAATATTACCGGGAGAAAAAACGTAAGTTGCGTGGCGCGGTATTTAACAGCGCGGTGGTAGGCAACGATGTTATTTCGTGTGAATAGTGTCAGCAGTGTCACGTGGATTCCCTCCCTCCAAACATTGACTCGCCCATTGCAGGTAGCTACAACTGTCAGTCACGTGGTCAACTGTGTTGAACGAGTTTATTTACATTCTAATTTTCAACAGACCCACTCTATTACATGAACAAATTACTGTCGGCCTAAGCTCCAGGTAGGTAGGGGCCTGAATTCACGTATAGGCTATTCACAGTAAAGTGAGCACTTTTGAAAGCTTTCTCATTTGGAATAATCTCTATATAGTATAAAACAAAGTCGCCCAGCCGCGTGTGTCTGTGTATTCGGTTAATTCTTCTAAACCGCTCGATGGATTTTGATGCGGTTTTTCCTATCATTTAGAGAATTTCTTGAGGAAGGTTTAGGTACATAATACATTAATATTTAATGTAAGAACAGTAAATCTACAGAAATGTCGACGTTTTATAAACAAGTCGGAAAAAGCCGCTTTTCGGGAGCTTACATAGCTTACGCTGACTAAACCATAAGAGATACGCCAAATTAACGACTACAGAATTAGTATAGATATCGAAAAGGTCTACAAAAGAGTCCACGAGAGTACATGTTTATATTTTAAGGATCACCCACAGTAACCATTTTTGTCTTTTAAATTTTGACTATAAATAGGGTTCCACTTACGAGGACTTTTTGAACAACGCAGTATTGATCCTTACCAAATTAGATGTGTTACTTACCTTAAGCATTTAGTGCATATACTTGGCGTGTCGCTAGTATTCAATAAATATATTTTATTTTAGTCTTGGAAGTTACCTTTGAGTGGGTTTATTATACGCTGTTCACGGTAAAGTGAGAACTTTTGAAAGCTTTCTCATTTCGAATATTAGTCAATAAATATATATTTTATTTTAACCTTAGACGCTGTCTTCCGAGTACGGTGTAATATACACACTGTATTTATTACTTCCAAGGTAATATTTATTTTAAAAGGTGGTTAAATGATAAAATATGGCTGAAAGGAAAAAGTGGCTAGGACCCCAAAAGTGCTCACTTTAACTTGAACAGCCTATACTAACATGGCAATATTTATTTTAAGACGTCTAATGGATAACAAATGACTGAAAGGAAAAAAGTAACTATGATCTGAAAAGTGCTCACTTTACCGTGAACATCCTATATACAGGTGTACACACGCTCATGCAGACAGCCAAGGCTGGACTCACTATAGTCCGTCGCATCCATCAGCCGTCCATCCTTACGACAGTCATCCGCTTATCGTTTTCGTCCTTCCGTTGAAAGCGGTTCACAGCAATCCCTCGTCTGTCAATCTTTCTATAGTGTGAACATTTCAATGTGACAACTTAACATCACGATCTTTATTTCGTTGGAGTTATATTTAGCTGGAAATACATTTTCAAGAGAGAAACATTTTGCGGAAATATTTTTCCACGTGATTGGAATGTATCATGATTATTTCTAATTTTAAATTGCTGAATATACCACCAAAGTTAAATAAACACGGATCCACCGCCTTGCATTTTATTTCAAAGTGTTTAAGTAATTTCGTCAGAAGGCGGAGTTTCATCCATCCGTACGTCGAAATCTAAAGTTTAGTAAATATTTGACGGATGGGCGGATAGAAATAAAAAGTTATTGGTAGAAGATCACTTGATCGCAGGACGGACGGACGAACGACTGACGTATGCGACGGACTATTCTGAGTCCAGCCTAACTGTATTGAATTTCCGGTTTTCGCCTTTCTAAATTATCGTTCGAGTCTCGCCCCTCCCAGGTGCCGCGGTGGTGTAGTGGATAGACTAGTCGTCTTCCACCTAGGCGAACCGGGCTCGATTCCCGGCTGGGTCGCCCACAGATTTTCGCATGCGGGGATCGTGCCGTACGATGCCGCTGGTCGGCGGGGCTTTCCCGGGGATCTCCCGCCTCCCCCGCCCACGCACTCTGACGCTGCCCCATACCCGCCTCACTGTGCCTTAGTCGGTGCTCAAGACCTCGATGCAAAGACTAGCTGGAATCTCTTGAGTTGATCACACTTCCCTCGCTGCACACCCAGGCCGTGTCTTAATTGGCCCAGAGAGCGCTCTCTCGTCCTCTCGCTCTCGCGACATCATTATAACGTAAGAGAGAACGCTCTCTGGTCGTCTCAAGTCGTCGGAAAGAGAGCTGAAGAGCGCTAGTACGAAGTTGTATACTCCCTGGCGCACTCTCAGAGGTGCCATATTTATTTACATTATTTCCGTGTTTGAATAAGGTTAAATTAGCTTTCTGGGCCAAAACTATGATGCACTTTCACTGTAAGATAGTAGTTTCAAATGTTTTAAACAGCGAAACATCATATCCAACACATTTATAAAAAAATAAATACGAATTTCTGTCATTTTTTTGTCACTTTGCTGCAACATGACGGTATAACATAATAAAAATAATAGTGTTTTATGCGCTAATTATTATCCTGGCAGTGCTATAATTATTTGTGAATCATTTTTAATTACGGGTACTGTATAGAGCGCGACGGACCTGAGAAGGTGAAGTGTACGCGACTAACCTGGTGGTGGCGGCGCTGTCGACTGAGTCCTGCACTTCCTCGCCTGTCGGAGGACTCGACATGCTGTCCTCGTCTGTCCTGCTTCGTGCCGGGACAGTGGTGCCGCCTGCAGCCACTGTCTTCTGCTCTGCACACACACACACACTCACACTCACATGCGGCAATTATCACCTCTCTTATCGCAACAGATAACAGCCGCCTCCCATCAGCCTTCGCACAACACCTCATACTACTAGATAACACCTTCCTCCTGCCAGCGCTCTCACTAGTGATAGGGCAAAACGATTACTTTCTAACATCGATTAATCAATTTTTCACATTTCCCTAAATATATTAATAGATGAATAGTCGATTATCAATTGATTAATTGACGAAATTATTCAGTATATTACATTTTATAGAGTTTCGGATACAAAGTTCAACACGAACGAACACGCAATACGCGCATTCACACACCTGTTGTTGAATGTTTACTGTTAAACAAAAAAAAATAATCATCATGGCAAACTTAAAAACATAAGCTACATCTTAATAACAAATTTTCACATACGCTGGAGCAGCGCCAATACACTTTTCTTCATAAATTCGCGATATGAAAATTCACCGGTGCATCCACCGATGTACGTACATCGCTACAATGCAAACAGAGGAGTAGCATGCGCAATTGGTGCGCGAACAAAGAAGATCATAGATCTAAGCATCCAAAATAAATACTGAAGCATGTGCGAGTATAGAATAAAGAAGGAACTGGAACATCATCACTCTAACTGCTTCAAAAACTGGGGTGGTCCATCGCCGACTATGGAAATGGACATAGCTCTTGAATCGTTTCGGAAGAGCATGGAGCTTCATGGAGTAGTACCACACAGTCATTAGAGACGGCGATTCAAGAATACTTTACAACTTGGAGTCATCAATTTCGTACTCCAGGTGCATAACCCAAGTTGAATGCGCCAACCACGCAGTTAAGAATTGCACAAAGCGATTATATGCTCTCCAGAACGGTTCTGTAGTTAGTGGAAAATAGTCTACAATCTACTATCAAAATTTTGAAGACAGCTGCTCGGAGAGCTATTGTTCACAGCTCTTCGACTACAGATGTAGATGGATTAAAACAGATCCAACAAATCGCCCACTACACGTTCTCGGCAACTATGCAAGTTGCAAGTCCTACTTTTGCTCGAAATGTGGATAAACTGCAGATCTGAGCGAAGAGCTTTGGAATGCAGGTGAGAAGGCTAAAGCATTCTTGCGATGTCTTATCTCCACAAGTTCTAAGTTAGTCAACAACTGCACAAGTAGTGTAGCAGACAACTACATAGTACTTCTTGCTGTATTTGTGGAGGGAGAACAAGTGTACAGAGGAAGATATAGATCCTACACTTTCAGAACAAAAGCCTCACGCCTTTATTTTCAAATGGTACATTACTGGGGATACAAGACTATGTAACATATGTTTTCGGAAACTATCTGTCGAAATTCAAACCACAGCATCTATGGTAGAATATAAATACGAAACTCTACTCACAAAATGTTCGTAAAGGCCATCTAGTATGTTTAAATTGAAGTTGAATTTCGGCAAACGACTCCGAGTGCCCGCAGCAGTATGTACCTTCGTGCATAGCAAGTTGCGTGACACGAAGGCGAACTACAGTGAAGCGATATGCAGCCAGCGCCTGTACATACGCAACCATGACAAGCACACGCTCTCCTGCCACTGCGGTGACGCCTGTATGTGTGACAGCGGCAACCCGTCCGACCGACAGGCGGCCAAAAATTCTCGCATCAATCGTGAAAAAATCTTGTAACCTTATGGGGAGGGCAAGAGCATCGTGTATAAATTTTCTCTTAAAAAAAGAGCATGCAGCGAAACCTTAATTCTATTGGCCACATCCAATAGAATAACAAATAAATCACTGAAAGCCAACAATTGAGCTCAAGACTACAGTGAACTCACAAAGCAATTATATACTGAAGCCATGATATTGATAGTAACAAAAAATAAATACTCAAAAAGTTGAATTTAAGTGACAAGTTTATAATGTCTTGGAAACTGAGACAAGAGGGCAAAATTAAAATTAAAATTGGTTAACTGCTCGTAAGAGCAGATGAACTATTTCCAAGTTCGGATGTGCGTGTAACTATAAAAGCAGGTCAAAGTGAGTACCAGTAGTTAAAAAGCTGCTCTACGAAAATTATCATTCCCTAGCAATGGAATACGGGAGCAAACCTAAACGTATTGCTAGGAACTGTTTCGAACGTAGATACCACTGGATTACAGAGGTCAGTCCTTGTGGACTGTTTGTCGACGAAACTTGTAGTTTTCTGGGAGAGTCTCCCGATGAACTAATCGAAGATAACGCAAGCAATAAATGAAATCAAGTGCCCGGAATCAACGAGAAACTACCGAAGAAACATACAACAAAATAAATAATTTCTCTATAGATTCTATTACAAAAAAAGTTGAGACTTAGCCACAAATACTACTTCCAAATCCAAGGGAAAATCCAAATCGCCGACAGAAAAAAGTGTTACAGACCTTCACACAGAAGTAATCAAGAAAAGCGACGATTTTGGAACACGAAAATGATTCGGAATCTCACGTTTTGTAATGGAAAAGTCATTCGTCCGGAGATAATCGACTCCAGAATGATAGGGCCATTACCAGTTAGGGAACCTGACATTTCTAATACACCTAACTGGGGTTTTTGTCCTTTCCAGATCTCTTTCAGCTGTCTACTTTTTTTCTGTGTTTTTAATTCCTTGGCATTACGGGGATGTGATTCAAGAACTTTGGCTGAAGTTTTCCCCAAGTAGAAATTTTTTTCCCCCCACAAAATTTGGTGGAAATCTGTAAGACACATTCAGAGATCTGATATGTGGCTTTTATTATGAAGGCACCGTTATCTTCTAGAATAGTTGGCGGTATAGCTTATTACACAGTGAATTTTGTACACACACAAGATCATTCAGAAAATAAATTTTGGTTAGTAATTTTTTCGTGGTTCTAAAAGTGTATGACGCTAAAAAGAAAACTCATAGCTTTAAAATAGTTATTGAAATTATGTGTTATTTTTATAAAGACATTGTGTTTAAAAATGTCAGACTAAAGATACTCAATGTAATACGTAGATATAATAATGCACTGCCGAAATACTGCCTCTTTTTTGATAAATACGCCTGCTATTTGAGCTATTGATAACTTAGAGAATGAAATGCTCGCGAAATGAACGACTACCATAACAAGTGAGCGCATGGCACAACAGGTCTTACGTTGCCGCATCGCGTCACTACATCCTTGGCGCGTGCAGACGAGCAGAAACGCGTCTTCAACACGCGAGGGCATAGCGCTGCGTACCGACTAAGTGAAAGCGAGGCGAGAATTCTATCTGCAGCGTACTTGCGAATGGAGCTGCTGCGACAATAGGCTGTTCACGGTAAAATGAGCACTTTTGAAAGCCCTGCAGAAGATCTACTTTTACACACGTTGTGTATTCTTCCGCCTTAAGAAAAATTAGTATTGCAATGGGCCTCATAACTTTATTCATGCGTCGGCCAAGTAAACTGTAAAATTATTAGAACAGAAAATATTTTACAAATCTACTCATTTTTACACTTCAGCGTATTAAAAATATAGAAAGTGAGATAAATAATTTAAGCTATATCAGATCGTTACCTAACACTTTTTATTCGAGGTTAATATATGGAACTTCTTACCATTCATCGTTACCAACTTTACTGGGCGAATGTCACTCAGTGCGCCTATTAAAATATATGCATGAGTGGCAGTGATATTTTTCTAAGGTTCATTTCTAAAGTGCTCACTTTATCGTGACCATCCTATAACCAAGGTGACCGTGGTTGGCCAAAATAGGCTGGAGAGGGAGAGAGAGGGGGAGAGAGAGAGAGAGAGAGATAGAGAGATAGAGAGAGAGCGAAGATGTTTCCGTGGCATTTAACATCGATATCTCAAGAGCCAATGAACGTGAAGTGAGGTGAATATGGAGCAGTGACAGAATGAAAGGGCGGGGGAAATGGGAGATCCCCAAGAAAACGCGTCGACCAGAGGCATCGTCCGACACGATTCCCACGTGCGAATATCCGGGAGCGGTCCCGCCGGGAATTGAACCCAGTTGGCCCAGGTGGGAGGCGAGTAGTCTAACCACTACACCACCGCCGCCCATTGACTGGACTGGAGCCGACAGTTAGTCTCACAGCGCATGTGTGGCCACTAGCAGCTCTATATAAATGACTCGTCCACAAGCGACTTTGCTGGACACAACATAACCTAAGCAGCACAGTAATTAAAATCAGTTGTCCAAAATCGGCGTTAACGTAAATTGGAGCTGTTTTGTCTGACCAGCAACAGTTAAGTATATAAATAGGAAATACTATTTCAGGTACGGAAATTTTGAAATTCCTGCCTTAATTATATTGGCGGTTATTTATTCAGAAAGTCGAAGTAGAACACGAAGTGCAAGGGAAGTGTTGGATATGCTCTCGTTTCTCCATATGCTGAATGCCTTACAAAACAAAAAGCAAAACCCGGGTCAAACAATTCGTTCTCGTACCTAATTCCAATTGTTGCGCGTTAACGATCTTTCCTTAAAAAGAAATATGACAATCTTCACGCCAAGTAACGTCAAATGACGTCGGTTATGCAATGTACCACGCTGGTTGAAGTCGCCAGTATTTAAAATTCGGCAGGCATATTCGCTAACTTGTGCGGCGCATTATATTAAATTCACGTCGATTGTGGAAGAGCCTTAAGGGGCCAGCCTGTCTGCGTCGGGTTTTTCCTTTTTCGCCCGAATAGCGCAGGAACTATAAGGATAACAATTGTACGCAATACAAGAACGCCATCGCCTCTACGCACAATGCTCTGAACTAGCGTGAAGTGTTCTCGTAGTGCTGTGGGTACCTACGGGACTTTTGACGGTGAACCTGTAATTTTATTGATGAAAAATCTGTAGCAAAGTTCAATACAGGCCGTTATCGTAGTTTGGCTCGTGTAGGACTAGTATGTTTTAAGATACGGCAGTCTGAGATTGCCGTTTTTAACTGCAGTGGAGCTCCTAAACAACATTTACAGCATACGTGGTAACTTTAATGCCATTCCTTCCTCGTCATAGGTATAATGTGTTTTCGCCAGTAAACATGCTGAGGGCACGTGCAATACTTTCGTAAAAAAAAACAGGACTTCACACACTCTTCTACACAGTTCAAGCGCCCATGTACACGGAATCCTTAAAGACTGGCACATTCTATAGTCAAAAGTTTATATAAATGGTAATGACACTTGCACGAATGACAACAGCTACCATAGCAGCCATAATTCCGTGCCCTATTTGACAGGTAGTAGCTGAACGGTTTTTCGCTGCTGTTTCTGATCCTACGCATGTGCATCACTCTGGGCGAGCAACCGCCTGCTGTTTTGAGAAGTAAGGAAATGTGTAGTATCGGACGCCTTTTGATAAGTAATAAACGCGTCTAACAGCCGCAGTTCGCAAAATTAGTATAGTTGAGAGTAAAGTAATAGCTGCTATTGTGCGACCAAATTATCAAAATATCCCGTGAGGGGAAGTTGCAGCCTTCCACTCCTCACGTGACGCGTGGCGGGGAAGACAGGTACAGTCCGTAGAAACTACTACAGACCGTCTGCTACGCATTCGGTAATGTCGGTGTGGTTTTCCTATCTTCTATCACATGGCATAAGAGGTTTCAGTAGTCTAATGCTCCCCGAGTATACAGATCCATCACATTGGTATTCGATATAACGTGCATTCGAGGTGAATAAGAATATGTCGAAAGACCATTTTTAATGTTCAGTGAATATAGATAGATTTGTTGGAGTGAAAGGAAAATATGTGCCTGGTGTTAATCAACAAATACAAGAGAGAACAAGCTACAAATCTAGAACAACATGAATACTATGCATAGTAAAAGATTCATAAAAATCCATATGACAGACATGGAAATTAGTCGTAATAAAAATTATTATGCAGTAAAAATAAATTACGTGCTCAAGAATAAGTAATCGGTACTTTCAAGCCTTTCATAATGTTTAATTTAAAGTTATTCTATTTTGAAAAGTATTAACTGCCATGCATGCAAATACGATTTAAAAACTTAGCTGAAAAATCTACAAAAATTCTATCAAGACAAAAATAATCGATGGGAGCAAAACTGTAACCACAGAAACATGATTAAACGTTTCCCACAAAAAATATTATACTAATAAAGGCACACGTGTTCAGAGATGTTGAGTGGAATACATCTCCTAGGTGAGCGAATTTTTTAAATTATAAGACTTCACAAAAGACACAACTCAAAAAAATTATGATTGTTACAAGACACCTGAAAGGCGTATCTGGATTCATGAAGGATGGGTGTCAAAATAAAAATAAAGTAACTATATTTATTCTTAATTTATTCACACAGCTACTGTTGCCGGGAGACGTCTGGTCACGCGAGTCCCTTCCTGTTCCCTAGCCTGCGGCTCGGCACGGACCGGTCTGTAGCGGAGCGGCAAGACGACAGCCCGGCAATTTACGCGTGGACATAAAAACGTTCGGTGTTGTGCCTTGAATAACAGCAAATGCAAAAGTGGACACGAAGACCTTTGTTTCTGGAAACAATAGATAGCAGTTATCTTGTGACAGTGTGCGCTGAATAATGCCTTTACCTTCTGCATGTGCTGTTTGACAGTAAATGTATTTGTAGGCTTCCGCAACTGTCATTCTAATACTATATTTTATATTAAATATAAATAAAATAAACCCACACGACTTCGAAAATGCTACGTCTTGAGCACGAATGTCTAACCTTAACTTCAACGCCAGCAAACAAACTTACTTTTAATTTAATGATAGAGTTTGTTTCGAATCTGTTTGTCTACACTCTAAAATATTATTCGCATCATCCCGGGTATGGCACAAATGTTAATTTAAGTTAGGTTATTAGTTAGTCTGTAAGCCGTCACCTGATAAGCTTTCCAGCATAAAACCGAGGGGGGGGGGGCAATAATAAGCCCTATACAATATAAATTACAATACAATATTCGCAACATTGCCATATAGTAAAGCCAACAGAAATATTTTACAGTGATTCCTCCATGCTGCCAAAGCCAGAATTATGTGGACACATATCTTTACGGACGACATTACATTTGCACATGATTCGGAGGTTTAGAAATAATACATTAACCGACAAAATCCTTACAGTCTTTGTATATTAATCTGTAATGATTTACTGTGATTTCCGTGTGCTTTTTAATTTGAACACCTAGGTGTATGTAGACCACACGTTCACATAACCTACCGTTACACACCGGAAAGGATGCTTACACGCAGGTTAATTAGGTGGACGAAGTAAATAAATGGCTATTAAGTTGTATAGTATAATATGTTGTAGCGGTGCCATTGTTTCATTTGTATTATTTCGTTTGGTCTTATATAAACACTGTGTGTATGGCTTTCTCACTGACCGCCCTATATCTGGCTGCTCTTGCGGTTTCCCTTTGAAGTGGTTCTCTTACACAACCGTTTTTCGCCTCCTCGTTACAACATGTAATGACCGACTTTATAATTTCGCGTTCTCTACTGTTGACAACTTTTCCGTGCCTCTGTGAACGTCCTTCGGTCTCCAGTGCCTCACGCATGAGCCCGCTGTAACTTATGTTTGTGGAATATACGTTAGCACGGCCACACCTGCACGCGCATGTCATCCCCCCTTGCTTGGCATACCCCACTACCCCGCGCTCAGAAATGCCAGGACGTCTCCCGGCTATAGTATCATTTACAGCATTCAATTATCTATCTCCACTATTAACACTTATTTCTCAGTGAGTGCAATATTAAATGTCTATTTCAACTGTAATTAACGTCCTTCTTAAGGACCCTGTTTGGTTATAGACAATTAACTTATACTCATCATTAAAACCAGTTCAGTTTCTGTTGCTAGCATTTGTAATGTCTTCCACTTACGCATCCAGTCCAATAGTTCAACTTACCAGTCGAACTCTTCACTGCTCTGGTGTTCGTAGTCAGATTTTTCTCCCGTTGGTCACTTCCGGCACTACTCGTTGCTCTTTCAGCTCGTCGTTTATCGCTCAACGTCCCACGATTGCCCAGACATCCAACTCTCCAAAAAAAAAAACTTATCAACCTTGGGCTTGGAGGCCCAATGCGCTTTTATAGTCGTTGGCCTTGACCTGGAAGGTACGCCGCACCCCGAGTCACACTGAGAAAAACTAGGTTAGCAAACAACTAGAAAATGCTTGAGATAAGCACAGAAACTCAATCTGCTAAAGGACAGGGGCGAGCGACTGCGAGATTCGCGAAAGGTTTATCACGGCTCCAGCAGGCAGAAGAATACTAGGCGGCACACTTTGTAAGGGTTATCGCTCTTCTGTCATTAAAACTTATCTTCCGCCCACGCTTATGAAGCAGCGGACGCATAACATTATGTTACACATCACCCCAAACATCAGCAACACCAGCGTACGACAAACGAAATGGAAGGAAAACCCCTCCGGGAATGAGAGAGAGAACGAAGTAAAAGAGGAGGAGAGAGAGAAAAAATTGAATGCAAAAGAAAGAAAACTTTGGAGGACCCCGAGGAAACCCTCGACGTTGGAATGCAAGAGCATGAAGTGAAAACCAAGGTGGACGCCGTCAGGGACAAGTGCAAGAGCAGGAAGAGACAGCGTACTGACTGACAAGATAGCCGCCTACATACTGACTGATAAGACGGCCGCCGCCCAACAGGAATGACAGAGCAGGAAGTTCTGCACGACGTCATCCAATATGGCCGCCGTCAGTCTGCCAGTCCGGCTGGAGGATGCACTTCATGAATATACTTTTAGGGGCCGTGGTGGTGTAGTTGTTGAACTACTCGCCTCCCACCTAGAAGAACGGGGTTCTATTCCCGGTGGGATCGCTCCCGGATTTTCGCACATGGCAGTCGTGGCGGACGATGCCACTTATCGGAGGGGTTTCTCCCGCCCTTCCAATCTGGCGCTGCTCGCTTCGCTTTACTCTCATTCGCACTCAATACATTCTGTTTAGAGCCGCCCAAATCTCTTCATTCACTCATTAAATTTAAATGTACACTGTTACTCAATCACAATCGTTAAAACATGCATGTTAGTCAATTCCCTAGTGCACCATCTGCAAGTGTTTCACGTCGCTATCAATACAACTATCATAATAGCAACTATCACTTTCACTATCACTATCGCTGTCACCACCCACACTTCTTACAATTTTCTCTATTTCTTCTTTCACGAGACCACCTTTTTTTTCTTCAAAATACTCCTTCTCTTTTTACACGTGACAGCTGATTGCATCTTTTACTGAAATACTGTTTATATGTTGACTTCTGTCAACTCTTTTATCTGGTCGGCTCTTTGCGATACATTTTTATCAGGTACACGAGACTTGACAGTGTTCCAGATATATTTTATGGCATTGAAATTACAGTGATATGGCGGCATACTCACTACTTCGTATCTACAAGCTTCAAGAAGTTCGTCTACATAATACTTGAGAGCTGGGCGTTGGCATTTGACAAAGCAAAGTAAATGTGCTTTGGAAATGTCTTCTTCATAATCAGTATTTTTTACCTTGAGCTACTCTTGTATTTTCGCAGTACAGACAATAACTTTTTTTTAATATGTAGGCCTACTTGTGGGCATAAAAGTTTAGAATTGTGCGTCGAACAACGCACAAATTGAAGTCATCCAAAAATGATTGTTCTGCTACTCGACTTTCTTTTTTCCCCTGGTGTACATACTTTTCTGTTGGTTTTGGTACACTCACGTCCTTGCGTATTTTACATATTCTCTCTCCCGATGTCCCTGTCTCAACTGTTGCTCGTTTCGTGGCAACTTCAAAGGGAAAAGTGTGTATTCCAGAAACATTCTCTTTATCGAAAAATGCAATTGCATTGCCAGTAATTTCTTGGCCTTAACTGTGAATAGTAGAACGCTTTTTACTCAAACACGCGATGACTTGCTGTTAGCGACTGCTTACCGCGAGACTAGCGTGTTCGTGTTCGCTTTACATGCTCACAGACTGTACAGTAGATATCCCTGTGATTGGATCGCTCGACCTTCCCCATCTCTGTGCTATCTCCCTGAGCAAGGTCAAGACCTGAGACCGCATTCGTTCCAGATATTATGCTGACGTTGCCGAGTTATACCGACAATTCGTCTGTTTTTATTTCCGAAGCGCTTCAGGTATTTCGCCATATATTTCCTGCGGCATGGAGCTAAGTTACAAATAAGTCTTCATTGAAAATCATAAAGAAACTGTGATGGCATTCATGCGCGATCGTTATTTTATAACAGAATACCTTAACTTAATTTGCGTGAAGAATGTGCTATACAATGTTACAGATTTGAAATCATTTAGCGAAAGGTCCTGTATTTCCAAATGATTCACACTATAAATTTATTTTAAAAAGTAATAACCTTTTTGAGTGGATTGCAGTGGAGAGATTTGGGCGAGAGTTGATAAAGGTGAAGTGAAGTGAGTATTGAGCAGCACCGGAATTCAGGGGCAGGGGAAACGGGAGATCCCCGAGAAAACCGACAGACCAGCGGCATCGTCCAGCACGATTACTACTTGCGAAAATCTGGGAGCGACGCAGCCGGGAATCGAGCCCGGTTCACCGAGGTGGGAGGTGAGTAGTCTATCCACTACACCACAACTGCCCCAAGAACATTTTTTAAACCATAAAGAAACATAATCTTGAGATGTTCGGCATACACTTCGTTTTTCTTACTCAAGTTGCCGTGTCTGGAAATGTCAGCCTATAGTAAGGCTTTTAAGTTGCACATTTACGATATTCGGTGGTCAAAAGTGAAGCGATGCAAAAAGTTGGGGCGACCCATCATCGGTTTGAAAAATACGATAATGTTCAGGAGCCATGAGCTACGAGTTCGGCTTTAGGTATGTAAAATAGAAAATATAACGACAATACAGCTCAAATATTCAAACACTTTTATGCGACAGCTGAAAACTCAATACTGTTGTGAATGCGGACTTCATAATGAGAAAACGACGATTGTAGTGCATGGTTAATTTTGAAATGTCAACAATGTACGACACATTTAGAATATTCGTAATTTTTCAAATCTGTTTTCTAATATCCGAATTGAAGAATTTGAATAGGGTCCACATAACGTATTCTGAACGAAAGAACTTTCTTGACGATGCCGATCATTATGTCCGCCGAAATGTCACCATACTCAGCTATGTCGACTTTATACAACATATTAAGCAATATTAAATAATTTTCATTTCTGTTTTGTCCAGAGGTTAAAAAGAACTTCGGATATTCGGTGATGAATTACGAATATGGGCACTACGGCAAGGAACCAACATAAAGTCAGAATTGAGAAGAAAACTACTAAGGCGGAATCACATCCACCGCACCTAGCCAGCTAGGAAGGAACCAAACATACATGCAGGGAAGAACTATAGTCGGAATATCACATACAGAACGATGCATGAAGTTATTACATGCAGAGCCATGCACGGAAACATCTCACATGTGAAAGACAAAATGCAGATATGTAGGCTATTTACGTTAAAGTGAGCACTTTGATAAGCCCTCTCATTTGGAATAATAGTCAATACATATATTTTATTTTAGCCTTAGATGTTAACTTCTGAGTGTGGTGGAATAAACACGCTGTGTTTATTACTTACTTAGCAATACTCATTTAAAAAGGTTGTTAAAGAATAATAAATGGCTGAAAGGAAAAAGTAACTAGGGTCTCAAAAGTGCTCACATTACCGTGAACAGCCTGTATGTATCGTTGTATCACGCACGCAGTTACGAGGGCGTAGGCAGGGGATATGTCTACGGCCTGTCTGAGCGCGCATCTCTCATAGATCTGCGTAGTCAGACCAGCGGACAAATTTCACTGGGATGCTATATTAGCCAAGCCTGATGGTTGAAACAACAAGAATCCTATCCGCCAAACTGGGAACCGGGGCAGTGTCTCGTTAGACCCGGAAACAATTTAGGCTAATGTAAAGCCGTAACCAGTGCATTTCCAGGGAGTGGCAAAGGAGATTGATGTGGCGACCCTGCCACAATCCGATATTTATCAACATTAGTCATTAATAGAGGGAGTGCTGTATTGTAGTTCAGTGTTCGTCACTTAGGTAACCATAATATAACTTATAGGCTCCCCTGCGTAAGTATCCTATACTCGTGGTAACAATGACATATCTAAATATTCTCCCCTCTATTTAAATGTATCTTTATAAAATATACCTTTTATTTCTTCCATAGACTAAAGATGAGGTAGACCGCTTATTCGTCTTTTGCTCATGTGCCCAACATTGACCTACCCCAATCCTATACAACTGTCAAAGTCACATGGTCAACAGTGATTAACGTGTTTGTTTACGTCTTAATTTTTAAATGATAAGCACTATTATATTAATAAAATACCTTCACCATTTTGAATTTAATCAAGAAGCATTACAAACTGGTTAGAGGAATTATAAAAACATATCCAGGCATTTGTTTACAAATCAGTTTTCTAACCTAAAATCCAAACGACGCCGTTTTCGCTAGACGTGTTGGCAGAGAAGCAGTTCAATATTGGGACAGCGAGATTGGTTGTGCGCAGCCAGCGAGATCTCTCTACCTCATCTTTAGTCTATTATTTCTTCAGTGCTCGTTAGCTAGCTCGTTCCCTTACATTAGAGAATGGTTGCTAATGATGAGAACTATTCTGGAAAGTGAAATCGTAAAGTTCGAAGTGATGTGTGTAGATGCAGAATGATGCATCTACATGTGTAGTTAGAGCGATGTATCGAGAAATAGAATGAAGGTAGATGAATCGAGATGTCGAGTGCAGAGCGAGGTACACTACGAGTCCCGATTAACCGAATCGCCATTTTACGAATAAACGGACTAACTGAATCTCCACGTACTAGATAATGAAGTTTTGATTTTAGCAGTTTGCAGATTCGACATTTTGTTTACATTTTTAATCATGAACTAATTATTTGGAAGATGCTTGTAATCTACGGCAAAAATAACTACAATAATTTTTTATTTAAGTAAAATATATATGTACAGTACACACATATTAAAGTAAGTGGGCACTCTTACGAAAAATAACGAAAGCCAAAGATATATAAGAACAGTAAGTCCTCATTTAACACACAAGTAATATTTCCAGTGAGTGTACGTTATACAAAATAGCAGTCGAATCACGTTTCTCTGTAACAAATAATGTAATCGACTGAGGTTAGTTTCCTCGACCATGCATAGAAGCTTACATTTCGCGCCGTATATCATGAATGGTGTGTTTTAGAAAAAAATATTATGGGGGAAAATGTTTAGTTTTCTTTAAACTGCCGTTGTTGTTTTAACATGTATGTATGTACACTTCTCGTCACAAAAAATGAGCGATCTCGTGAAGCTGAAAATATTTCTAAGTCCCACTTCGAGTATGCTCGGCAGGCTGCTCCCTCCCAAGTCACAGGCGCGTGCCGTGGAGTGGGCGTGGCTAACTGCTGCAGGGAACATGGCTTTGGAGGAAAAAGCATACAAAAAACGAATCATATTTCTTTCAGCTCAGTTTAGTCCGAATATATACCAACACATTATATGTATTGCAGTTAAAGTAAATTAGTGCCGAAGACCGTCGGAATTATGAAATAGCCTGTATCAGATATTTAAATAATATCCTAAAAAAACATATTACTAAAGGCATAAAAATTATTTAAAAGATCATAAAAAATTATTTAAATATCGTTAAAAATGTATTAATGTAAATGTATTATAAATTATTAAAAACCTTTAAACTCTAATTAGAAAATGATTGATTCAAATTTATTTAAAAATTGTTAAAGCATATATAAAAAATGCTATTTAAAATTATTAAATAAGTATTTAATAAATCGTTAAAAAATGTATTCAAAAATGAACTTTCCAGAGGTTATCCCTCACCCATACCCATTCCACCATCTTGGAAGGTGCAAAAGACTACCTTCGTCATAGGTGGCCACTATCTTGGTAGGCGACAGCCATCTTGGTCGACATCACCTGTCCGTCATATTGGATGCAGGTAACAGTGACCTCAACCCCATGACCAAGAATGTCTTTGAAAACAAAAACTCTAGAAAAAATACATAAACGTCAGCATACAAAATACATTACTAACTAATTCCACAATATTAGAAGCAGGCGACATTTAACCTTGAGATCATGACCTTGAATGACCTTGAAAATGCATACTCCAGAAAAAAACACATTAAAGTTACCAATCAAAATAGATGACTGACTACCACCGTCATATTGATTGCAGACTACATTGACCTTTATCCCATGACTTAGAATGACCTTAAAAACTAAAACGCGAGAAAAAATACACAAACCTCAGCAAGCATAATACATTACTGACCACAACCGCCATATTAGATGCATACTAACTTGACCTTGACCCCATGATGTTGAATGACCTTGAAAACAAAAACCCAAGAAAAATACATAAAAGTCAGCAAGCATAATACATTACCCACAACTGCCACCATACTGGATATAGGTACCTTCGTCTTTGACCCCATGACCTTGATAACAAAGTATCGAGAATAAATTCACAAAAGTCAACAAGCTTGTTACATTTCCAACTGCGGGCACCATATAAAATGCAGGTAACCTTGACCAGGACTCCATGACTTTGAATAACCTTCAAAACAAAAACTCGAGACATAATAACCAAAAGTCAACATGAATATTACATTACCAACTACTACCACCATATTAGATGCAGATGACATGAAGCATTACCCCATGACCTTGAATGACTGCAAAACCAAAAACTAGAGAAAAATACATATAAGTCAGCAAGCATATTGCATTACAGACTACTACCATCATATTTAATTATTCTAAAATGTTCAGCGACATTTATAATCTACCAGGTGTAGGTAAAAGCCTATTCAAGAAGAAAATATGCGTTATATCCTAAGCCCTCTGATAAGCATTGTAAGCATTGTTGGCTGCCATTTGGGATTAATTGATGTTATGACTACTTAATATATAACTATCATATGTACTACTTTTGACCGCTATCAAGGCGATATGGCCCAACATGCTTTAACATTCTTGTATGAATAGTTATATACCGTTTTCAATCCACTGAAGTTATAGCTACCAAATTTATGACAGGTGCAAATTGTGTCCTCGAACAAGGCGATTTGGCCATTATGTTTATGTCTTCTGGTAGACACAGTTGCCTATAATTTTCAATATGGTGAATCTACGTACGCCATATTCATATGTAGCACTCGTGATATCAAACAAGGTGATATATGTAGACTACTATACAACAAACCATTAATCCTTTGGATAAACCTGTTACTGATGCCACAATAGTTGGCAACCTTATCAGCTGCTTTAGTGATCGGCATTCTTTAACACTTTTACCTATTAGCCTCGCGGTCACAACCCCTACTCATACTTTTTACTGCTTCCCTTTCAATTCTATAAATAACCTTCTTATATATATCTTAACATTCACCGACATCTATTGAAATCGAAATCATCAGTTAAACTGCGTGTCTTGGAGTAATGTTTCTAGGTCGGATGCTACAAAGCCAGAGCCGCATGCCTAGTTGTTTCAACTCTCCCCAACAAACTCCTGCACCCACGTTCACACAAGTGCCACAACGTCTGGGGCAGACAGTATCGTGCTTCTTGAACGCTGACCCGGACCTTGTCGAGCGAGCGTATACATGTCTGCTCCGTAACTAGGCCAAACATTCCTATAGTGCATTTGGAAAGCTTTCAGTCATTCTCGTACAAATATCCCTGCAACTGAGCGTGCAGTGTCATCTAATTTCGAAATATTTTAACGCTTAAAGTTTAGAGATAATTTACCTGCATTATCTTCAGTTCATGGCACGGCAAAGTTATATTTTCGGCTATACTTTTATACTGGTTTCATCAGCTACATTGTTTTTATTCCTGTTAGTAAAATATTCTTTAAAGTGAGCACTTTTAGGCAGTCGTAGCCTTTTGAAACGTTGCGCTGATGTTAACATACTTAAACACTCTTGGTTTTAGTGCGTTAGTACATATTTGCTTTTACGACGTCATTGTGTATATAAGACATAAATATAATCCGATAGTGAACATTAATCATTCGGGGGGCCGCGGTGGTGTAGTAGTAGAATACTCTCCTACCACCATGGCGAACAGGATTCGATTTCCGGCCAGATCACCCCCGGATTTTCGCATGTGGGAAACGTGCAGGACGATGCCGCTGGTGGGCAGGTTTTCTCACTGATCTCCCATTTCCCCCCACCCTTGCATTCCGGCGCTGTTCCATACTCATCTCGCTTTGCCCTCAAGGGTTCCCAAGACCTCGGTGTTAAGAGCCGCCCAAATCTCTTCACTCGTTCATTAAGCATTCCGCCTACCAGGTCGTATTTTGTCCAGAAAGGCGAAGCGCTGAGGACGACCCAGGCACGCGCATCACATGCGTCATCGTCTCTATGTGCAAGGTACTGAACAAGTGTGCAGCCTTTCCTTCAGAAACGTACCTCTGAGATAACTTTAAAATTGAGCCTATTTCATAAAATATTTGTAACATTTTCTGATTACCAAACAATAAAGTAAAAATATATTTATCTTCTAGCTCCTTGTCATGCATTTACATCGTAAGCCTGTATTCGTAGACTGAGCTTTCACCCATACACGAAAACGGCAATGCTGAATATCTGTTTACATTTGGACAGCTTCGTTTGGCGTGATCGGTAAGAATGTGAACTGAACCAGGATTTAGTCTGAAATCATCCAACGGACACCCTGTAATATCTTTTAGTAAAGAGTATAGAAAACCGTGCCGTTAGTAATATCCGCCCGCTGCAGCGCCCGTCCGTGTTCAGACCATTACTGGCAGACGAGGGAGCTCAAGAGCCACGATGTCTGGCGCAGATAGTAGTGCGAGCTGCACGCAGTGAGAACCTCATACACCTAGGCGGACTATGAATCGGTAGAATAGGGGAAACCACCTGACTCCGTGTTTTTGTGTTGTCTCGGCACTAGGTATACCTTGTACAAAAAAAGTCTACTGGGCTTATTTACTCGAACAAATTCTCACTTAAGAAGTAAAATCGACTTCATTATTTGTTCACGCAAAAATATCTTTGGAAAGCAAAGTTTGGGTGCAAAAATGTTGAGATTGTTTTTAATTGTGTATTTATTCATAGTTGTACGTATACATTACATTAACAAAATTGTAGTTCGACTAAATAATGCAATACCCCTCAAGAGCATTGTAATTGTTCCTGTATACTTTTTCTTTTCGTATATCGTCTATTTTACAATTTTGTTACTTGTTTAAATTTTCTCACCAAACATCTAATTGTAGGGCTGGAAGTATTAACACTAACAAGGGAAATGGAGGCTGTGTATTACAGAACACAAGATTAACCGAAGCTGAGTATTTGCGAGTTTCATAAGAAAAAAAAAAAGTCTTCCACAAAGACTCATGGTTCCGAACATAATCATAATTCAGTCGGCAAGTTAACACATAATAGGCATAATAGGAAAGCTTTCGTATGGGACGCACAAAACCCGTATTTTACGTCATAGCTAAGTGGCATCTGCAAGTAACATATGATATTTGTTGGATACAAAATTAGCATTGATTGAGAATGGAGATTAACAGTGTAATGTAATTCTTTAAAAGATCAATGTAGATGCAAAATACAGTATGTAGGTGAAACACAGCTGTAAGTTAACATCAGTGACATGAGAGAGAGGTAAGCGGCGCTTAACAGCTAAGGTCTTCAGAGCTGATGGTGCTGAAGAGAGGTAGAGATGGAGCATCGACAGAAAACTGAGTATCGGGAGTACCCCGACACTACCCACCGGCCAACATTAACAACCGCCATGTTTCCTACACACGAAAATACGGATTTTACCGTGGTTTGTCGTGGGGCGAGGCGAGTAGTATGACAGTTACAACACCACAGCTCCTAAAAGCGATTAAATATTATAAAAATACCCATCACTTTTATTAGCGAGCTGGTATTCGCAGAGGAATAGCTTTTCCTTTTATTTTCTAAAAGCGACAAGAAAAACGTAAAGCTCCGCATTAATGTTATTTTACTTGTATTTTAGTGCTTCGTTAAGTCAGCAAGAAAGGCAAATAATCTTGCTTCCTTGAATACCGCCATGTAGAAGCAGAGGCCCTACTTCCATCCAATTCTAATGCTGTAATGTCATGTCAAATGTTTTAATGCAGACTGCCCAATAAAGCCATGGTTATCAAATATACCGATTTCTACTGCTGTGTTAAGCGAGTGAGGAGGTGACGTTTCAGGTCGGAGATGCATGCAGCAGCGAAACAAATGCTGCAACTCCCATCATTATGTTTGGACTACAGTATCGTAGAAGGCAATAGACAGTTCCTTCACACCCGCTCTTCAATTTCCTAGATGGCCGTACTTTGTAACAGTTATCGTATTAAGCAAATAAAATATACACATTTAGGACGATTAAGTCAACTAGCTTATCAAGTTTTGAAATCTGTCACCTGAACTTGTCAAAGCTGTCAGAAAACAAGCGAGATGTCCTCGGGCATCTTAGTTATACAATGTCTCTCTTAGTACAAAATGGTTGCTGATTAAAGAAATTAATCCAGTTTTTTTTAACAAACAGCTACAGTATATTTTCCTGCATTGTAAATTGTGTAGAGAATAAAATGTTCTACAAAAAAATGTTTTGATTCATTGTGTCGATATTTTAATAGCTGAGAAAATGTCCACAATTAAACACTAAGAGACATCTATTTGCTCATATAAGTGCCCACTTTATCAACGATAAAAAGAAAGTTAAGCTGAATGACTTTGATAATTCCTGTATTATTTAATGTTAAACAACATTTAACCTACCAATATGGGCCCAGAAAGTAATTCTTCCTGATATTTCATCTTGTATAATATGTTTTTCTTACAGTACCGATAAAGCCTCATCTCATTCTAATGTATATTTTCAATGTGCTATGTTATTTTGATCAAATTTTTGATTTTACGATAACATTAATTAGTACATGTGCAATATTTCAAAATTGTATGACAATCCCCCCCCCCCCCCAATCACTCCCTCACTCACTCTTTGTTTTTTCGTTCCTTGGTAACACGGTTCCGTGGTCATACATAAGTAATAGAAATGTTCGTATGGCTGCCATTTTAAAAATAAGTGACCGACCCATGTAAAACATATATGTTTATTAGAACAACGTGGTGAATCTTGTTTGCCGAATTAGGTAGTAATAGGTTTATTGTTTCCCGACATTTGACACAATATATTGTGTAGCGCTACCTTACGATATGGCGGACAAAAGAGACAATGTACCAGCATGTCTAATACATGTAAGTAAAATGTTCGACACACCAAGTTTGGTTGAAATTAGTCAAACAGTATGGTACACTGTATATAAAATGAACCTAAAATATTTATATAATCGCCATGTCGAAAACAAGATTCTTACAAATTTAAATCGCATATGTTAACATGGCATACATAGTATTAGATACATTATACAAAGTTCGGTTGAAATTGGTCACATCGTTTCATAGACACAGTATAGTTATAAAAATATCTATATTGCCACCAATTAAAAAATAGATGCCTGGCCCAATTAATGCATATCAGCGTACGTCTTGTTTGTCAAATTTGGTAGGAATGTGTAGATTGTTTTCCGAATTACGATACAATGATTTTATTTTTTCCTGTTGCGCTATATATATATATATATATATATATATATATATATATATATATATATATAAATGGCACGATTTTGAAATATAGTAAGTTCCACATAAATCTTAAATCTATAAGGTACCATGGTCTACTATAGGCCTTGAAGGTACTACTTACCTTCAAAATGTGATAGGAGTCTATTCTGTAATTTCCGAGATATAATGTAAAAGCTTATTGTTTTCATGATGTGCTACCTTCCACACTTTCACAATGGCTAACCAATAAGACCCTACCTTAGATTAAATACGTACATGATTAACTGTGAAAATACAAGTTTTGGTATTACCTAGTAAAATAATTCCCCAGATATGAAATAGCGCCCTACTGTATTAAAATAGCAACCGTTTTGAAAATAAGCAAATGGCTTCGCAGAACATTGCAAAATTGGTTGTCCTTACTAAGTTTTATGTGTACCAAATATGGTGAAATATGATTTACGGGTTCGAATATTATTATGAGCGGACATGCAGTACATCACAGACAGACATTTGCTGATTACATAAGCCCATTTTACCAAGGAAAGTAGCTTAAAGTTAAATTCAATTGAATGTTTCTAGTTAATCAAGGAAATATGGTGGAAAAATCCTTTATTTAGAATAGTTAAACAACTGTTAAATACAGCAGCACCACACTATTTTCGAAATATATTGTTTATGACAGAAAATAAATTTCTCGTAAGAAAAAATAAATGTTTTAATGTTATACGCCGAGTATAAAGTTTTTTTTTTTTTTAATTAATGTTTAAATGGATTCAGAAAGTTTCGTACAACTAGAGGCGTACCCTGTTAGGTTTCCTCGCATGTCTTGGTTTCGCAGAATTCTTTGTGGATGTCATTATTTTCGGGTTTTCCCTAAAGAATATAGCTTATTAATATGTACTTAACATTTATTGTTTCTACGATGCAATGAGATACCGTTTAAACTAAAATGTTCTGTTTGACTTCATGCTTCATACTCTAACGCAGAATAAAACAATCAGAATAATTAAGTCTGGTGGAAGAAAGTTTGCCTCCACTTGAGAGATAATTTAGGTAACGCCACACACAAGAATCTCTACTGGAATCACTCTCCAAAATGTTGTGTTGCTTTTGTTGCCTTCTCTAAAACATGCGGTAATAAGTAATCTTCTTGCTTCGAAACTAGTATAAGAAATATTTACTGATATCTGGCATGTGGACAATATATTATGAAATCATGTTCGAATACTTTTTATGCTTATATTCACGATGAATTCACACGTCATACTTTACGATTGTTTAGTTTTGTGTGGAGTGTATGAAGTCAGGAATGCGATTCCGTAACGTACAATATACAGGCTACGTAAAGAAACATACAGTATGTGCTGTCATGATTACGGGTGGTGCACGCAGCGACGTGTGCAGAGCTCAAGGTAAGTGCCAGTGCATATACAGTAGTTAGATGGCGGAGGCCAAGTTGGCCAGGCTGTTGTAGCAGCCTGCCTGTCTACGCGGGTCCCTCGCAGATCTAAGTGTTACACTGCTGTTTTGATGGCGTGGAGTACAGTGCCGTTCGCTGTTCGCTACCGTCTCTCAGACCCAAACACAGTGATTTATAGTTGATATTGCTGTTTCGAATATGTACTGTATATACAATAGATATTACAGTTCGCTACGTTTCTCAGAGCTACTATTGAACTCACAGTTACCACTTCCGCAAAATGGCAATTAGGTCAACATGCAGCAAGCGAATTATTCTCAAGTCATTGAATCGCAAAGGGTATAGTCATAATTGTTCTGCAAGACGATATTTGGAGATCGCAGTTATATACATTTTAATGAATAAGTATATAATATACAAATAACTAGTCATCAGTTAAGCTTTCGCCATGCAGGGTTCGGATTTATTGAATTATTCGTTGACTGCGCAATAAACAACTAATTCCTAGATGATAACCATTGAACCGTAATTGTAAAGTGAGGGAAAGCTTTTTTTTTTTTTTTTTTTTTTTTTGTTATTTTTATTGATATCCTTTGAACTCGATGCAGAATTGTCTGTTTCTTTAGTGTTTCCTTTAGAATTTTCAAGGTGAAAATGCAACAAATCCAAGGGTACAAAAGCCAGTAGATATGCCGGCTACAGAACCAAAATGACATTATCAGTAATCAATAATTAGTAACTTAGAGCCACGTTCGTGAGTCCTGTATTAAAACCGTCAAAACAAATAGGCGTATAATTAAACGGGTAAATAAAAAATTTATCATATTTTGTGTAACTGTAAACAACATAATATGACAGAACTCGCACTGGACGGACATGTTAGGATGATGTACAGCATGCACTTATACTTGGACCGGAAATGAAGGTAAGAGCAAATTTCTGTTCATGATACAGTTTTTGATATCACTCCTTCCATGATCTTCATGAAATTATGAGAACTTATTTATTTTTGTATTTATAATACGACAGTTAAACTTCCATTTTTCACAATTTCCTAACGTAGGATTTGAGGCTGCTGCCTGATAATGATACTTTGTTGATGTAAATGTATTTGGATAACTGATGTTCTGTTTTGGCAAAATGTGAACATTGAATGGAACAATGTACTGTAAAGTCGAACTAAAACGATACCAAGAAATTTGTTTTCAATTCTTGGATTTAAATATCTGTGTACACAATGAAGTCACCGACTGACTGACTCATTCACCAATGTACAGACAAAACGGCTAGATACAAAGTTAGAAAATGCAGTGTTGGCTTTCCTTCTGGATGCAGGCACCCACTGAGAAACGATATTACAAAATTTAACCCCTAAGAGGACGAAAAGAGGTAAAGCATGTTTATGAGGACTCCTCAATAGCTGATTAACCCGACGAGGTATGATTGTGCTTTTAGCTTCAAAATTTACCCTATACATATACCACAAAACTGATTTCAGGATTATTTGAAATCTAACAAGTGAGAGGGTGAAAAGAGGTAAAATATATGTTCGAGGATCCCTCAATACCTTATTAACCTAATCAGATATCGCTATGCTCTTAACTTCAAACGATAACATATAAACATATTTGAAAATTTAACCATTAAGAGGGTGAAAATTGTTCAAATATGCTATCGACGTCTCCATAATCACGCATTAAAGTGATAATATATTGATATTCTGTATGTTTCAAAAGGTTACCTACAGAATTGCCTAAAAATTCATTGTAGGTTATTTTTTGAAAGGCATTACCTTAGGGGACGAAAAGAAGTAAAATGTGTTTTGGAAAACTCATCAATAGCTCAGTAACTCGATAAGATATACCCATGATCTTTGCTTTAAACGGTTGGTTATATAAATATTTAAAACCCATTTCAGAAATTGTCCAAATTTAAATCCCTAAGAAAATGAATAAGGTTCGAATGTTTCCTGGATGACATTTTGTGAACTTACGAAACGATAAAGTATGGATAAAAATTAACCTGTCTCACTGACAAAAAAAAATATTAATGTTTCTTACATTCTCAACAAACATTTATTAAATCCTAACAGGTTTAATAATTAAATAATCAGAGAAATATATCACGCTATGTTGTGTTTTCTTATGAGGTTCTCTGTACGTACATAATGTTGTTATTACACTTTATGCTGCAGTTAATAATCTCACAAGTCATTTTCAATGAAGAGTGAATTGGAATATGAAACCAATTCCATCTCCACAGTAACCCTCATTGAGTAACAACATTTAATTGATTTCTTGAAAACAGAACTATCAGAAATATAAACTTGCGAATCATGTTGAGAACTGCTTGAAAAACATGCTATAATAATGGCGATGTCATTTCTTTACATTTCGTTTCCCAACACCTGAGCTTTTATTCACATTTGAGAATATTCCAGTAGCATTACAACTATAAATGCTCAGACAACACAAATCAGTTTACACAAACTATATTCTGTACTTAGGAAGTTAATGGCAAATATTTGGCAATCGCCATAGAAGACGATATTACGAGAGTTGAGCAACATATCTTATATAACAATATAATGGTTTGCTTAAGTTTTTCGAAGGGGTAGAAATGAAGTACAAATTAGACATACTGTTAAAAATGGTTGAATTCAGTCCATTACCCCGAGGCGTTCATGAACAGCATCTACTCTTATTGACTATAACAACACAAGTTCTTCTTCTGTTTGTTTGTCCTTTTAGCTTTAACATAAGGAAATAGTGATCCCTGTTATTTTGATATTTGTTTGAGATAACAATTTGAATCCGACAACTCTGGCAAGATTTGTACAACAAAATTAATGGTAATGAACTCAATATATTATTTTTTAAATGTAACAAATAAAATTTATGTTTAAAAATTTCAGTTATCCTAGAGACAAAAAACAGACTATTAATTCAACGGGACAATTTTATAGCAAATTACTACAGAAAATACAGATTAAAAAAGTTGGTGAGACCATATCTCTAATAGGATACTCTAAATACTAAACATTGTAAACTCTGAATGTCACTGCAGCTGAACTGACGCTATAAACATGGTTAGCATACTCGAAAATAGAGAGGGAAGAGTGTACAGAGAGTGAGAAACTCACAGGGTTGCCAGGTGTACAGATCCGTTTGAGTCAATGTCTGGAACTTACGACAACCCATTACTTTACGCTACGAGGCGCGGGGCGAGTGGCAAGGCATTTTAATTGCCCCTGACCAAACGGACAAGATATCAAGCAAATATCTGTCATAACCACGGCTAAAACACATTGAAAGTGAAGTGGCTCAGTTTTATGCTGTAAAAAATGCGGGAAATAAGTGCACATATTGTTTATTTCTAGCATGTATGCCGACTTACGTACACATCTGCTAAAGGCTGTTCACAGCAAAGTGAGCACTTTTGAGGCATTAGTTACTTTTTTTCTTTCAGCCATTTCTAACCTATAACCACCTTTTTAAATAAATATGGCCACTTACGTAATAAACACAGTGTGTATATTCTACTACACTCTGAAGTTAAAGTCTAAGGCTAAAGTAATATATATTTATTGACTATTATTCCAGATAAAAGTGCTTTCAAAAGCGCTCAATTTACCGTGGCCTATAAAATGCAGGCAACCACAGCGCAGACAGAAACACTCTAACTTACAAAATAAAATCTCTTGGCAAACGGGTTTTCTCAGTTAAACTGAATGCATTTTATCCCTGTGCGTGTGAAGTGGAAGGTAGAAAAGAAATACAGTGCCGATCAATGATTTACAAAAACCACGCTGTTCTGTATACATACTTCTGACAATTTGCAGGAAAGGTTTACAAACAAAAATCAAAGCGAATAAAACAAAGTGTATCGGTTCAGTAAATTGTAAGTTTGAGATACACGTAGAGTCCATATATACAAAAACATAAAATAACGTCTTACAAAATCAAACATTAAACCCCAAAGAATTCATACAGACTGTAACAAATATTTCCATGCGCTCTAATGACTCCCGTAGCACTACCCATCTAGGCGACTGTGCAATGTACCGTAAAATAATACATGAGTACAAACATGCTGAGACAAACCGAGGAGTGGATGGCCAAACGTACTTTCGCGTAGAGAAGAAAGTTATATTGTGAAATAAATCCGTCAGAGATCTTTTACCAGTCCATGTGCTATTGCAAGAGACCTACGAAATACTTCAAAGCTTCTGTCGCCAATGACAGTGAGAAGAGTGTACAGCAATTGTGACTGTCGTGCTTAATGCGAGAACATCACAGAAGTAATCGTATGTAAGCAAATGTAATTAGACTTAACTTCACAAAGGTATATTTACAGAACGATTACCGGATTGATGTAAGAATCCGCCAAATGTGTGGAAAAAATCCAATAAAGAGATACATTCCCAACATTCTCGTCCTACCGTCAAGCATGGTGGGGGTTCAGCTATAGTGTGAGGGTGCATGAGTGCATATGGCATAGGTGAACTGACGTTTGTAGATTGACGATTGGATCAATAAAAATATATTGACCTGTTTAAACATAATTTGCCAACTAGTAATGCAAATTTTACCAGGGGAATGGTACTAAGCGTAGATCCTGTGCAACACGAATATGACTGCTGTATAATTGTCCTCGTGTAATATAAACTGCACCCCAACCCTCGAACTTAAATTCAATAGAACATATTTGGGCATACTTAAACATAAAGCTACGAAAACATCACATTTCAAGCACGCGGCGGGACTTGAAGGAGAAAAACATTCATGAGTGGAATAATATCCCTCCTAGTGTCATACAAACGGTAGTAAAGTCAATGACAGCGCGTTTGAGAAGCGTTCTGAAGCAAAAATGAGGGCATGCTAAATATTAAATGGAGAATTTATTTTGTTTATGTTGATGTACTAAAACATTTGTTCTTCGTACGAATGTGTATGAACATTTCTGATTCGTAAAACGTGCATTTATTTACAGTTGTATAATATATTGCTTCGTTTCTTTTATAAGGATTGTTTTTTATTTGTTGAATTTGATGAAATGGAATACAAAATACAGCTGGACGCATACGTGTGTGGCGACATAATTGCTTATTGTATAGACGTCGTGAAAGGAACAGGACGTTTGAATATTTGTGATCGTCACTGTATATACACATTAGGGCTTCAACAATTCTTAATTTTACCAATGATACTAAACCGAAAAGAAATGGTATTCAATTCAAAGCTAGATATTTTCTAAAAATAATTTTTAATATGTAGTATATTTTCCCTCCTGACGTCAACGTTCACTTGGTAGCACTGTTTGTAAGATAATGGTCAATAAGCTGGATGCTTTATGTTCAAATCCCGGACACCACAAAATGTTATTACTTCGGTATCGAAATTACATAAAATTCTAAAATATAAACAGCGAATGTTGGAAATATGTTTATTTTTCTTAATGGCGTCCTTAAATTCAATATACACGATATTTAATTCGCTGCACGCAGATGATTTTAATATTTTCAATCAATGAAATTGTTTCACTGAAACAATAAGTGGTTTTCCATCGATTCTAAGTGGATATACTTTCACTGATTCGAGCAGTTTAATTTCACTGGGAATCAGTGGTTTTCCACTAATATTAATTAAAAGTGTACCTATACGTATGTTACCACATTCTTTAAAAAATTGTAGCCTAAGAATTATGCAAATTCTATATTTAGAAACATGTGGTCAATTTCCACATTCTTTCAAGAACATTATTATTACACGTAAATAATTTTACTAAGCACGACGGACAATACAGATAACTCTATTCACATTTTTTTTAAATATTATGTAAGTTAAGATTGCCATTTTAAGTTTCGGAAGTAATATTTACTTTTCTGACGATTTATATGCATTGTACACAGTATTGATTCCAATGCATACAATGTTTGGAGAAGCTTATTGCAGATGAAGGCAGCATCAGAAGATGAATAAAGTGTCATCAGGAAGCAGAATTGTATGTAAGGAAATCTGCGTATTACTTTTATAAGCGATGCAAGGTTGCCTAAGCGTTCATACGGGCATTCACACAGTACTCCTTCTAGTGTTTTAAGCTTGACAGAGCAAATGAAGGTAATAAACAGTTTTATGGCATTCTAATGTTAATTCTGGTTTAGTTTTGGATTTTTTCTACATAGTGTCGTGTTTGTCTTTAGTTTAAATGTTTTTAAAAAATCATTACTTGGTTTAAAAGTTTTTCTCTAAATAATATGTTTACATAAATTTATAATGATGCGTAAGAGCACTAAGTTCCTATACACGAAAATGAAAAGCAGCACCTAGTTTTAGATCAGAGTAGGTTAATTTGGAGAAAAATAAACCTTACTTCAACGAACATCAATGTAGATTGTATTTTGTTTTTCTTCAAATGGATAAAACAGATGTTCTATATATTATTTTAATTCTTCTTCTGTACTGATGTATGCATTGCGATTTGGCATTTGTAGAATTTGTAATGAAACTCGTGATTCTCATACATTTCATCTGATTCAGTGATACGACATATTAATCGAAATGATATATTCACAATTAAAAGACGACATGTATATATAACAACAACGAGATACAAACTATGCACAACAGTGTATCCCATTTGATCATGACAACTATGAAATGTATGAAAACTTTATGTAAGGAAAATATTGTAAATCTTCAAGGCCAAGTAATTCCTCAACGCAATCGTGCTCAGTTATAGACAAATTCTGTAGACAGTGAATTCTGTACAACATCTCGGTTGTACAGGTTAACAGCGTCAATTTTCAGGTATGTATTAAAACGAAAAAAAAAAAAAAACTTCCCTCTACGATAGTCGATTTTATTCCACACAAATTTAGCAGCAGCAAGTACTTGTGGGATTGTACGAGACGAAAAACTTTGGGAAATCTAGTTTTTTAAAAAATCAGTGAATAAATTTTCTAATTTGTCACTAGTGAATGGGATGATAACATTTGCCTTGCGTAGCAAAAAAAAAAAAAACGGGAGCTTAAATTGAGCAAGAAAAAAGACTTATGCTGACTTCCAGATACAGGGTTACATTCGAACTGCAGGCAGGAAATGCAACGATTTCATCGTATTCTTGAATTCAGATCTATCTGTGCGAGGTATAGAACATGACGATAAAATATAGGATTAAATATTACATCCCCTAATGCGCAAATTTTACTACGAATATACAGTATATTCCCGGAAATTATAAATAGTGAGATCCCTCCATGACTAGGGTTAGAGAAATTAATTTCATTTCAGACGGTATAGACAAATAACGAATATAAAGGATCAGTAGAGCTGCTCATAACTGTAAGTTTAGCTATAGGTGAATAGTTAGCTTTTAACCTACATTTGGTAAGCAGCTATCACTTCGGAACGCAATACATATAAAAGCTTATTTAGGACGTTTATACGCAATAAAGTTTTGTGAAAGTGTTTCTCGGTATGGCACCGGCTTTAATTTGTAATTGTCGATTACTCAATATGCACATTTACTTCATGTACGTTTACCCCAAACACTTTGTTTACAATATCTAAAATAGTGAGCATTTTATGGTGACAAATATATTATAGTGACAGTTTGTGGTACTGCTTGAGAGTACAAAATACTGTGCAGTTCTACATCACCAGGGTTGCCACCTTTTTCCATTGGAAAATTCCCTGACATCTCCCTGATTTCCAGACAAAAATACTATTTTTTCCCTGACCTTTTCTAGCTTTGCTTTATAACACACTTTTAAACGATAATACTTCTCTGATCTTACAAAATTAATCACTACATAGACTGGAAAGAAAAATGCCTAAGTATTTAGTCCACAATCATAAAAACAATTTTATATGATAATGCAGTGGTGCACGATTGATGAAATAACTGACAGATATATAATGCATACCACAATTCCCTGACATTTAGCTAACTTGTTTGAAATTCCCTGGCATTCCCCTGTTTTCCAGGTTTTCCAGACCTGTGACAACCCTTATCACGCTTTTGTCAAATGTTAAATGTAGCCCTCAGTTTTACATGCGTTATGTCATGGTCTATAAAAATAAAAGTTATCATTACTTTTGTATACTAGTGTTGTTAACATAAAACTGCAGAATATGATGTGTTCTTATCGCTGGTGCTTAAATTTGTCGTACGCCTATTGAAAAATGTATGTTAAAAGTAACAATTGCAATTAAAAGTAAGTGTCTGTAATTAATTTTCTCTTCTAACAAAGCATTGCGATTTTAAGCTTAAGATTTAAAATTTTAATTTTACAATGTTTTTAGTCTGGAACGAAAAGGGTTTACAATACTAATTTGCATTATTATTTCAGTGGTTAATATGAAAAATATTTCCCGACTATATAAAGATTCAGAAATTTAAATAAATCATTTTATTAAAGGCAATTTTCCGGATTGAAATACATTTTATTATTAACTGCTCTTTCTGTGGTTGTTCAAGAAGGGGATGTGGTGGTTCAGTGGTAAGTGCACCAGCCAGTCCCACGGCATTGCATCTGAATCTGGAACACACATGAACACGGTTCAAATACTGGCATACGAGAAATGTGGTGGATATTGTCGATGGCGGGTGTAGTATTACAAGTAGCTCTGTTTCTCTAAAATAATACCATATCAGTTTTTCTTTACGTTCTTCACTTTTTGTTCACAGCTTAAACTTGCATTGTAACCGATTGATTCTAAACAACGTTTCGTTTCGTTGTGTCAAAGTTTCACTAACCAATACATTTATTGTTCCAATGCCATACTTTACAAGTTGGCTTTTGCATGAAATTAAAATATACTATTTTTAAAGGCACTGAATTTACTCACACCACAAAGGTAGTCGCCATGTTTATATGTATCTATAATTTGATGACTTTCTGTTGTTCCAGCACTGTGTGATTATGGTTGTTAATATTTAAAGCGCAAAATTAAATGGAGAGCATAATTACTCACAGTAAAAGGTACTAATTTTATTAATGAACTTCGTCATTTCTTTTACAGGTTCTCACATTTCTTAATTTTATTTTTTTGCACTCCTATTTGAGATGAAAATAATTATATGGCAGAAACATCAGTAGGAGACGCGACACTTGAGTACTATAGCAACAAAAGCAGAGGACGATGTTTAACGTTCTAGCCCCCCCCCCCCCTTTTTTTTTTCCTACTTCCATCTGACGAACTGTTAACGTGGCAACATTGCAGTACTAGCACTGCTGCGGTGGTCGGCAGGGGCGAGCGGCAGATTCACTACACTGGCGCGCTGCCTGGGCATATTTAACCGGTATTGAAGCCATACTGATGTTCTTTGGGGCTCCATTAATTTTTAAGTTTGTTCAAGATAAAGTGAGCACTTTTGAAATCAACCTTAGAAAAAGTCACTGCTCCTACCTGCATATATTTTAACGAGCGCCCTGAGTGACATGCGTCCAATAAAGTTGGTAACGATGAATGGAAACCCAGCAAACACAGCCTGTCGGCAAAGTGTCGGCAAAGTGTCGGCCCGATACCTGTACTGTCGGCAACTGTCGCTTCAATGGCAGAAGGTAGCCATCTGACAACGGCGTGATGGATTTTTTTGAGACAGATAACAAGATGTTAAAAAAAAGACAATGGCCAACTGTATTTTCTAGGGTAACAGATGGATATCATTTAAAATACGTCTGCATGATATCGCTGAGCAAACATACTGTAAACATCTTAAAAATGTTTCTGGGCCGATTCCCATAAAGCATCATTGTTTTTTTGGTAAGCTGGCAATTATCTTATTTATTCTGGCCCGGTAACGTTTTCGAGACAAGGCTCTTTATCACAATAAAGATAAAAATATGATGCCTTTTTGCCGACAAACTTTTGAAAGTGTTTTGAATAGGCAAGATGTTAGCTAGCTTAAAGGCATTATGTCTTTTTTGAAACCGTGTGTTAACCATTAGCATGTTTGTTTTTCTCGTTATTATGTGTCACGTGGTAGCCCATGGCCTTTGTTGACTTTGAATTTATTTTCATTGGTACAACCATCCGGCAGATATATTAAAAACGAACAAAAACTATTTGGTTTGCGAGCCTCTGAAGAAATAGTTTCTAAATAATCAGTCACTTTTTTCATTGCTTTTTACTGGTTTGTTTTTTGACTGATGGATCAGTTTAACAGGGTGCAGAAATGGCCGTGAAACAACGTTTAAAGATGCCCATTTAACAATGTGTATCAAGTGAAATCACAACGAATAAACTAATAAACCCAATAGAAAATACTGTCTAAAATGAATTTATTCTTTAAAATCACCTTTTTACGAGGTAATATGGACATTCAGTCTTTCGTTACGTTTTTATCTCTTGCATTTGGTTTTCATGTAATCTCCACAGCGCTCTGTTTGAAGGTTTTAACTGCATATAATGCGGTGAAGAGAGTGCACTCATGCATAGTATTCGTTTTAACAATACTAACAGCACCAATAAAACAGCATACGAAAAGTAAGGGCATACAATTCAAATATTAACGATTTCGATGAGAAGTATAAGACATATATTTTGCTCTCATTTTTAACTTAACCTAATAATGCAGATGGTAAGGTAACGACCTAAAAACGAAATGGAAATGGTGTATATGTTCAATCCCGGCCAACTCCGATATTTGTTTTTACTTTAAATTGCAGTAAATCGCGCAATACAAATACCTTTTATCTCACGTACTTTTTTTTTTTTGGCTAAATTCAATAAAATCAATATTTAATTTGCCACTGCATTTGGTCGTCAACTATTCACTCAGCGAAATTGTTTCACGTCACTGCTTCAATAAGGGAAAGGTTTTTCACTGAAACTATCAGTGGTTTTCCACTGATTTTAAATGAAGCCATTTGCTCTGATTCGAGTGGTTGAATTTCACTGCGAATCAATGGTTTACCACTGATCCGAATTTACAGTGTAGCACTGGCCTCAAAGTGTAGGCTTGACAAAAAGCTGTAATCAAGGCCACATCTTCCTGTTCAATTTCAGTTTCACTTTTATGCCACTGCAAGGCAAATTTTTGTGGGGGAATATTTTATATACTGTAGGAACAAACAATTATAATTGCACTTCGCATATATAAATGTAGTATATCATACAAAAATGTCAATACATTACCGTCATATGTAAAACGTTCGATATTCGCCTATACTACTAGGTTCTTAAATCCATTTTCTCAGTGCTATTCGGTAATAGTTTTATTGTTCTTGTTTTTACTTGTTTTCCAAAATGTTCTTGCATATTAGCGGATATTGCAGAAGACTTAACTTTTGCATCTTTCTTGATCATCATAGAGGTATCCCACCAGACATCCATAATTTCATTTCCGTTTTCTCTTGTCTCCATTTTGTCACTAGGTGCAATTAGGATTGCATACTACTATACTTCGAGAGGATCTCATTCTACTGAAATGTGTTTCCAGTTAATGAAGGTGTTACAAGTAGTACTGCTATTATAAGTTCATTTTTGAGAATTTTGGTTAAATGCTTAGACAACTACTCATTAAATCGTATCTATATACATATTTATATGGATACGAGAGAATTGTAAGGCGAATCCAAGAAGTTATCGGTCATTGAAATTGGATTAATGATTCGCAAGATATGAGTGTTTAATTACATAGTATATAAATTCAAAGTGAATAAATCCACTTGCTGTGTTGCTCTGTCGGCCAGATTTTGTGGGTAGGCCTAATCATGATAGGTTTATTAAAGCTTTCGATTCTCTAAATAACTACATTACACGACTTTGTACAAGAATGTTTGGAATTTCAAGGTATTATTTGTTTTAACATTGCAATGAAACAATGGTTTGTCTCGTTTCCCAGTAGTTTCTTTCCCTTTGCGACCTTCCATCGTCCTGTAGCCAACTAGTCACACCATTCAACACGTTTGAAGTGCGTTATGCAGCTGTATGCGGCAGAATATATCAGTGAGTTAGTCTGTCCGTTGTTTCTCGATTCTAAACAAAACCAAATCAATTTAAATTATAATTCAATAGGCATTGTTAGCATAATGTTCTCATAGCATTTGTTTTACACATTAGCACACTTCTAAATGAAAACAAATTAGTTCCATCGATACTAAATACTTGCAATGATAAAGCTATTATATATAATCAATAAACATATATAGCACATATACACCATGTATGTTGTACATGTTAGTTCGCTGTCAAATAAATAAGAACATTTAAATCGGCTGGTAAACACAGTTTTTCGAATTTGTAAACCATGTGCCAATAAAACACATATGGTCGGCGGCTTGCCGAAATAATCGGTATGACACGACCATGGCTACCTTTCAAGGTTAAGAATATTAAAAATGGCCATTACAGTTGAGTTGAGAGATCTGGGCGGCTCTTAACATCAAGTTCTTGAGAAAAGATGAAGGCGAAATGAGGTGAGAATTGAGCAGCGTTGGAACGCAAGGGCGGGGTACACGGGAGATCCCCGAGAAAACCAACCAGCACGATTCCCACAAGCGAAAATCAGAACTTACCCAGCCGGGGATTGAACCCGGCTTGCCTAGATGGGAGGCGAGAAGTCTAACCGCTTACCCCCCACGGCCACTGTATTTAGGGAATTGATCGAATATGAGCCGTGGTCAATTAACCCCACGATCAAAATTCCTGAATCTTACACCAGAACTTATCATACATTTGTATGATTTTGTGAATATTAGCTGGCCTGTAATACTCAAATGAAAAATGAAGGAATGGAACATAATAAAGAAATACGAAATAAAGTCCGAGGTACAGCTCTTTAGCGTTTCCTCTTTACTGAACTTGAAATGAAAAATGAAACACTATGTTAATTCAAGGCAGGTAGTAAACATATATTGGAATTGTCCACTTCGAATTATAAATGTCGGTCTAGAATGACACAAGGAAGTACGAGATATAGTTGTAGATACAGATCTTTAATTTTCCCTCTGCAGTGAACTTAAAATGAAATCGCACATTTTCTTAAAGTTCAGGGCAATTCGTGGACTTGAATTACAACTTTATTCGTCAGACTGAAAATACCAGACTGAGTGAAATCGTGCAGTAAAGAATAACAGTTCGAGAAATAGTTCAATGTTATTTCAATTCACCTGAAATGGAATACAGAATTGGACAAATAAATATCAATGAAGTCCGGACTTGAACTTGAACCGGAATGATATTATGTTGTCAGTCAATGCTGCCAGCTGTCTGCTAATCGCAATGTTTGCATGGTTGTCGAACTTGCCGAAGAAATGGCATTTCCCCTTCACACAATAACATTAGGTTTCTGAAGCTTGACCTTAAATTTCATTCCTACTGGATATATTATTTTATTTCGTTGTAATACAAAATGTTACAGTATCGCGTAATGTATTTTATTTGTAAGCATATGTTTGCATCCATGTGAAAAACACATGTAATAAACAAAGATGATCTCGCGTGTATGGTTCTGATGCCTTCTATTTCGGGTTCGAAACCACCTCGCACTTTTAGTTTTTATGTCAATGTGATCATTATGCCATGTGGTGTACCGTTGGTTTATTTTGTCACGTTTTTATATGAGTATTTATTTGGTCCTGAAAAGGGCCGATGTTGTAACCTCAATACGAGGACCAGTATCCCTCATTCTAAACCACCTGCCTGAGACGTCGTGGTAGAGAGGCGACCAGAGAAGTAGCATAGCGTTTGCTACTAGCTACTACATCCCAGAGAGCTTCTAGCTCCCACAGAGCATCTTTATTTGCTGGCTGTGGATCAGGCCAGTTTGCCGCCATCATGCGCCTCGTCTCCAACCAAGCATTCTCAATTGGATTTAAGTCGGCACTCTAAGGTGACCAATCTACGAGCTCTAGTTGGTCTTGCCTTGCGAACCATTCTTGAACCGTCTGAGAAGTGTGTATTGGAGAATGGTCCTGCTGGAAGCGCAGAACACCATTGGTATACAAAACTCGCCCTGAGAGAATCATAATATTCTCTAGAATATGCTAATACTGCTCGGCATTGAGGCCGCATGTACTCGGACCTCGATCATCGGTTCTGTACAACATGCCTATCCCGCGTGCACTCATCCATCCCCAACACGCAACGGATGCATGACCATAGCGTTAGCACTCGGTCACATATTCCGGATTGTGTCGGGTCCCACGAGGTCTGAAGACATGCATTGGCCATCATTAGCCGAGGAAAACACACACTCATCGGAGAAGACAACACCTGACCAGTCACGGTCAATGTTTTCCTCGGCAAACGCGAGTCGATAAATCCTATCCTCATCGGTCAGACTTTGTTTCCTTGAAGCACGCCGGGATTTCAGTCCTGCCGCCGTCAAGCTCCTCAGAACGGTACTCGAGCTATCGGGAAAGTGCGTGGCACTTTTTAGCTGAATGCCACACTTGAAAGGAGTCAACTGTGCCTGGGTAATAAGACGATTGTCCTCGGCTGCAGTCGACACCCCCCATGAACCCGTTCCTCCACGATGAATTATGTCACCCGTGTCCCGGAACTGTCGTACCCATCGACTCGCAGTCCTCTCTGGAACACCGTAACATCGGCCTGTTCCAGCGGCGGATAAACCTGCCGCCTCAACAAGGTCTATGACTCTCTCCCAAACCTATTGACTGTAGTGATACATTTTTACAGAATGACGTTTCACTTCCTTAGACCTTCTGGCTCTTGCGAGACATCGCTACACAATAATGTGAATTACATCGGTTGTATATGCCTGTGACATAGAAGGTACACATACTCAGATTCGAATGGGAACCCAAGGTTTGTGAAATGTGTGTGTTGCCAGAGGAAACTTGTTTAAAAAAAGGGGGAGACCATAAGGCGTGTCCAAAAATACAGTAAGGTTCTTAACTGATCACGTGACGAAGTTCAGGTCTACAAATACATGGGCAATCAGGAAGAAACTCTGTGGCATTAGAGAGGCACGGTAAATACCTAAACCGACCATCAAATGATCTGATACTGTTTACTTTCGTTATCCATCACATGACCATGCAAACACAGAATTGTATAAAAAAAAGAATATGAACAGTAAAACACAGACATGTTATTTTGTGTGAGCGTTACCCTTTTGTTTGTCAATACATTAACTTGTATTATATTTTGATTTATTATATGAGACACCAACAAGACAGCTGATAAATGTAGTATTATCTACAAAGGACCAAAAATAAACGAAGAACTTGATTTCCTACAGATAATATCGACTGCCTATTTGGCTCTGCGACCATTATCATCATCAGTGGTTAGGCCTGTGTTATGAATTTGACAGCTATAACTTACACAGTATGGAAGTAACAGATAACTATGCTTATAAGTAGACATAGGGTATACTTGGCCCACAACACCTCTTGCCGTCGTGGATGATGCTTATGTTATGAATTTGGCCACTATATCCTTTGTTATTGGGAACTTACAGCTAACTATGCTTGTAAGTAGACATAGTTTATACTTGGCCTCGCGACCCTTCTCGCAATCGTGGATGATGCCTATGAATTGAATTTAGCAACTATATCTTACACAGTTGGGAAATTACAGCCAACTATGCTTATAAGTAGACATGGGGTATACTTGACCCTGCGACCCTTCTTGCCTTGTAAATGTTGCCTATGTTATAAATTTGGCAACTATATCTTACATGGTTGGGAAATTACAGCCAACTATGCTTAAAAGAAGACATGGGTGATACTTGGCCCTGCGACATTTGCCATCGTCGGAGGTGCGGCCTGGTTTATGAATTTTACAATTATATATTTTGCGGTTCGGAAATTACACTCAACTATCCTTATATGTGGACTTAGGTCTGGCAAGCATGTACGCCAATGCTGGTATTCGGCACCGCATTACGACGCTAGGTTGACAGATCCCGAAGGGAATGACAGAGCATGAGACTCGGCACCCACCAGGACGCTACGTGAAAGGGTCCCAACACCCTGGCATCGTATTGACAGAGCAGGAGGTTGGGATCCAAGATGGCCACCACGGGCATGAAGGAAAATAATAAATTCTTTGGGGGAAAACGGGATATTTTTGGGGGGGAAACGGAAAAAACTGGTATTTTTTCCGTATGGCGCCAACAAAGATGGGGTCGCCTAGTTTCCTTGCGCGCAGCTTCAAACCCCTCTTAGTTTGCCCATTTGTATACTACTATTAAGTCAATATATCGTTCGTAGCTATACTTGAAGAAATGCATCAAAATTCAGTACTTAGTGGTTTCTATGTTAGAAATATAATTATATACAGCTTTTTGACGTTCCTATTACTTTCACTGATACCAAATCGGTTCAACAACTTCTAAGAAAAGCTATTTAAGCATTATATTTGAGGTAGCGCTTGTCTTCCAACATGGCTATCAATATAGACTTATCTGCTGGTACCGGCAAACTTCTGTGCACGCGAGTCCGCTCTTACTCTCTAGACCACGGCTCGGCACAGTCGGTCTCTAGCTAAGCGGCAAGACTGCGTCCCAGCAGTATTCGCGCACGGACATAAAAACATTCGGTATTTGGTCTTGAGTAACAGCAAATGTAATACCGGACACGGAGACTTTTTACTGGCGACAACAGGTAGCAGTGCTCTTGTGACAGTGGGTGCTGGAGGATTTCTTTACCTTCTGTGTGGATTGTTCGATAGAATTCAATTGTTTTCCTTTTAAATTGAGTCCAATTTTTCTGTTCTGACATTAAATAGTATCGAATGAAAATCACCTTAGATAAAAGTAACAACGATGGAGATGAAATGCTTTCTTTGGTTTGATGCATCAACAGATTACTTGTTCCTTTTCCACATTTTAATCGTATCTTTCACCAATACAATGGGGGTGAGTGGAGGATATATATATATATATATATATATATATATATATATATATATATATATATATATATATATATATATATGTGTGTGTGTGTGTGTGTGTGTGTGTGTATGTGTGTGTGTATGTGTGTGTGTGTGTGTGTGTAATAAATATCTCAGCGGGAATGCATTGCTCAAGACAAAAATTATTCTCAAAATTGGCAAGCATTGAGGGGCTTGAGACAGCATAATGCTAAGCCAACTTGAACTCATTTTACAGCATAGCAGTTTTACTTTAAAAAAATCCAAAAATCAGGCAAAAATAACACACAAATTCGTACAGAGCTGTCATCTATCTAACCAATGCTGAATGTAATTTCGTAACATATCCATAGTTGTTGGCAAGATGTTTTTGATGACATAGAATTCTTTAATTGTGTCGCTTGTCGAAATCATCAATCACAATACGGGGCAGCGAATAAGTTAATTCTAATAGTAATTAATAAATTTAAAACATTTTTATTTATAATAATGCTATATTAAATAATAAAGGAATATTTAGTACAATCACTGCTAGACAATAACACAAAATAGAACTGAGAAAAGGATAAAGGTACATTTTTATTTTCAATTTCTTATATTCCAAAGAAAAGAGTGATGTATGGAGGTTAAACTAAACTTTAGATGTTTTAAAACAATGTTCAAAACTTTTCCTGCAGTTTCTGCATTTAAGTTAACGCAAATATAGTCAAGCGAATACTTACCAACGTGGCAGTGAATTATAGGTACAATGTGGAACAATGAATTAATATCTTACTCTAACTGTAACTTAGAAACTATTTCCAATGAAATGAGCTGCTTTTTGTTCACTGAAAATAATTTCTTATAACCACTGGCAGTGTTCCGGTTGACCTATTGGCTGCCCACTGTGGCGCAGTCGGTTGAGTGTTGAGCGTGAGTGGTTCCAGTTTCGAATCCCGGATAGAGCAAGGGTGTGATTTATGCTTGTCCGTAGGAGTCAACCTTTCTTGGGAAATGTCACTTCCAATAGGAGAACTATGAGAAAATATTTGTCACGGAATAAAAACATTAGTGCTGTAAATCTGGAAATGTGTGTGCATTTTATGGTACTTTTACGAGTAAAACCTTGAAAACTAGTAGCCAAAAGGATACTTGCCTTTTCTTGTAATTAATATATTATCATACTAAGAAGGCTTGGAATATGTAGATATTTAACATTACAGTAAAATTTGTACTTCAGTCATATTTGTAAATTGAGAATCTAAATTGATATATAACATACTTTTAAACATTAATTTATTTATACCACAAATATAATAAAAAGATTACATTTTATACCATATTTAAATAAATATGTTACAATTAGATTATCGAACCTACAACTTCTTGAGTAAATAAGTGTGGCCTTAATTTCAACAACAAAACTAATTTACTTATTACTACAATGATAGCGTTAGTTTCTAATCTGTTTGTATAATAATTTGACAGGCATATCATTTTAAACTACTAATGTTTTAATTTTTAATGCCTTTCAAATAGGATAACATATTTGCACCATTCTTTGTTTCATAATAGGGAAAATATTTTCTCTTAATGAACATAATGCTACAGCAATATTTCTATATTGGATATACCGTCTGCTGACGCCATCATTATTTGAAAAAACATCTGTACAAGTGGCATTAATTTTGCACGTGTATCGGAATTCTAGAAACAATACATGAACCAAGAAGATAATTAACACCTTATTAAATAAACTCTAAATGTTTGCTGTGATTTTCGTGTGCTTTTAAATTTGAACACCCAGGCGTATGTAGACCACAATTTCACATTAACTACCGTTTAGCACGGCAAGAATGCTTACACACAGATTAATTGGGTGGAATTTGTGAAGTAGACGAACACTATGCTGTAGATTATAATTTTATTATTTTATTTCTTGTTTTATAAACACTGTGTGTAGGCTATGCATTATTTATAGTACGGGTCAGCATACTATGAGTAAAAAACATTCATTTTCGCGACTTTGTGCAAATAAATATATAAAACCTTTTCTATAGTTTTAAAATAAAAGCACTGGCCTGAAATTACTGTTTTGTTATAATTTGATAAACTGTACGTACAAATTATTCACGCGAGATTGCACCGAGTGTTAAAAACTAAGTAGTATTCCAGTCTTACGATACTTTTATGATATGTGGTTTTACATAAATATCATGGTCAAGTGCAATTTTGTAACACTGAGGAGAAAATTTCCTGTACCTCTGCGAACGTCCTTCGTCCTCCATTGCCTGCTGTAACTGATGTTTGTAGAATAGCCGATAGTACGGCCAGACCTGCGTGCGCATCCCTTCCCCCCCCCCCCCCCCCCCCCAACCCTTGTGCAATGCTTAACACGCTCCATGCGCTCAGACGTGCACAGATGTCTGCCGGCTACAGTAGTTAATACGAAACCTACATAAGGATTTGATTTGGCAGCGTAGAAATTGGCCCGGTTGGATAGGACGTGGCTTTTCATGCAGACAGCAATTAGTTGCAGGAGAAAAATTCTTGATTTGCGTATACAATAATTACATCTGCAACATGCGTCGATTGTTTCATTTATGTTCAGTGGCTTCAGTTACTGACGAATATAGGCATATATTCAGCTAAAGTGTGATATTCGGTTTTCGTAAATGCGTAAGACAGCAGGAAATTCATTTCTGTTTATTGATAATAAAAGACAACTATTATAACTTCTTAACGTCTCACATAGAATAGGGTTTATTTTAATTATTAACAGAAGAATTTTGCTTTTCTCTTTTACAGTTATCTGTAATTATAGTCATTTCACATACGTTTACAGTTTCATTGTTTGAAGCATCGAATGTCGCGTACATACCTCGAGACAAGTTATATTGCACAATACTGTAGCTCAGCTCGTCTTTATGATTGGTTTTCTTTTTGCTAACTGTTACCTGCTTGCACGACTCTCGAACGTTTAGTGTGGAGCTCATGTGAGGTAATTCCGCTTAAATATTTCGGGACAACCTATGTTTGCACAACACTGTAGCTGAGCTCGCCTTTATAATTGGTTGTTTATTCCCCTAAATGTTGCTTGTATGCGGGTGAGACACGGACTTCCAGTGAGGAGTTTGTGTGAGATATATCGTTTTTGCATTAACTTCGTAAATCGCACGACGAGCTGCTTCATCCAATTAAATGCATTATATTCAGTTGGCGGAGTCGACGTCAGAATGACGTCAGAATAGAAGCTAAAGATATTCTTGACGCAGGTCAAACGCTGAACTATTGGCCGGATAGTTCTGCTTCGCTGGTTGCCTAAGAGTCAAGGCTATACATCTTGTCTAAAGCCGAAGATTGCCAAAGGGGACTTTAACTTTTTCCATTGCTAATTTTTTCTGACGGGAAGTGTACATAATACCAAAATATTTAAAGCGCCCATGTTTACAGAACAGAATTTTCGTTTAACCCCTTAAAGTACATATTCATTTCTTTCATTTCAGGTGTCGCAAAATAGTAGATTTATGGTGTGAAGCGCACTTGCCAATTCCTTATAGCAAATGACAATTTGAAACATATGGAAAGGGTCTCATTAGAGCCATGGCACAAGAAGCAACACAATTACAATACAGTTCACGTATCAGCAACAACCTATAACATTTTTCAGGGACAGCAGCTGTATGTACTGGTGCTAGTTTCCGGATTTGCACAGCATCGACGATGATTCTATACCTATTCTGCAACATGTCAGACGTGAACGCGTATACGCGGGATAACATGTTAACGGGCTTGCCTACCAAGCCGGCAGTCGCGAACTTCAAACGGGGAATCAATGTTAAACGAAATTCCATCTGATTGCGTCAATTTTAAAGATAATTTTTTCAAACAAAAAACACGTTGACGCGATTTTCTCAGAGAATATTTCGATATAAAATTGTTTTTGAAAAAGAATTTATATCTATTTTTTTATATGTAAATTTCAATATTTACATTTTATAAGAAACACATTAAACAAAAAAAAATTGGCAAGATATTTTAACGCAGCATCATTCCTTAAGAAATTTCACGTAGAATACTTTTTGTTTGGAATAGTTATCTTTAAAAGTGGCGCAATGAGAAGGAAATTCGTTTAACATTGATTCCCCGTTTGAGGTCTGCGGTTGCCTGATTGGTAGGCAGGCCCTTGATGGCTCTCGTCTACCTGGCGCTTGAAGTGCGTTGCAGAGAGTTCGAAATAGACGTTTTCTAAGAAACTATGAAACGTCCGTCCAGTGTACTGACCTGCGAAAAGAACACGCATTTCAGACACAAAGGCTGTTGAGTGTTTTCAAGACCTCACGTTAATTAGAAACACCATTTCAGAGCACGCCAAAATGGCTAAAAACGGCTTATTCAAAGCGCTGTATCTCAAAATGTATGTCAGATTCATACAAAATTAGTCAAGGGGCATGCATTGAACCTTCCTACACACTTTCCACCAATAAAATAATAGGGTCGCCGCTGAAAGTTCCATAGGTACACGCAGCACAACGAGAACACTGCACGCCAGTTCAGAGCCTTGCGCTTAGCGGCGATGGGGGACTTGATTGGCGTGGCAGTGTCGCCTTTAACGCTCCCTCGCCTCTCGGCTACAAAAGCGGGAAAAAGCTCTAGGTCGGCGAGGGGCGGGGGGGGGGGGGTAACCGAGTCACCCTCGGTGCAGTGGAACCCGGTTACATGGTGCAGCGACGAGGCAGGTCAGGACTCACCTGGCGGCCTGTAGGGCTGCTCGTAGCGCGGGGCGTCTTCGCCGGGGCAGTGCTCGGGCGAGCTCCAGATACCGCTCGTCGCTGAGGACCTGGTGGAGGAGGTCCTCGCGGGCTTCTCCGGCGGCAGACAGTCCGCCTGCTCCTCGAAGCCGGCGTCATCGTACACCTCGTGTTGGCTCCGCGGCCTGCAGCACCCCACGTCGTCATACAGCGCATCCGAGGACGTCGCTACACAACAAACAACAATCTCCTCACTCCACCACCGAGCAAGCTATACACGACTGCAACATTTGCGTTATTATTTGACATCAATAGAGATGATGGTTTATCGCGAGAAAAAGTGGACTGTTTGTTAGGATTCAACGTACTGTACACGTCTGCCAGTTTACTATCCTTACTGGCTGCCATGCATGTATGAAGCTACTACCCCATTTCACTGAGCCAATGAGGATTCGGATACTATAAGGCAGAACGTTCGTTATTGGTCTGCAAACAACTTAGCCGAGTCAAAACATTGTTCATCCAATCATGAAAGATTGAACTAGTAAGAGTGTTATAGAATGTTAGAGATATGTGGGCTCAAAAAATTTTCGCGATTTTCCATAATCTCTAGACATCAGGCTAAACTCGACGGTACTGGATATATTCAAGCCGGCGTCGGTTCCCCTTTGGCTGCTGCATGGATGTGAAATCACTCCATTTTTCTCCCCACAGAACTGCGTGTGATTGGACTACATTGTTTTTTTTTATATTTTTATTTTTTAAAGGGTTTTTTAACATCGCCCGGTTTTATGCTTGAAAGCTTAGCAGGGGACGGCTTACAGACTAACTTATAATCTAACTTAAATTAACATCTATGCCTTGCCCAGGATTCGAACGTAGAGCCTCCTGCACCACAGATCGGTGGCGCACCAAACGACTGCGCCACGGTAGTTCGGCAACTACTCTGTTGTGAAGTGTTCATTTACTGGCGCAGAATTTCCCAGGCCATTTCAAATAAATCATTGCCCAGTGACAAACTTATAGTGAAAATATATGTGTTTGAAGTTTAACGTGTCCCCAAATAATGAAGCGAAATTTGCAGGTCTCTGACTATTGCCATTGCGAAGTATAGGCTATTCACGGTAAACTGAGCACTTTAAGATCTGCATCTACACAAGTTGTGTACCATTCCACAGTATGATAATTTAACATTGCAATTGGCCTGCTCACTTTATCCACGCATCGGTAGGAGCACCTGATTTTTGCGAAAATATTTCTGGACAAGTTGTGTTCACGCACTTTAGTTCAATAACACTTCCTTGATAGGATCATTTGAATTGTTACGCGCTTTATCTGTCTGCCCGCGAATCACGGACCGTCAGTATCGGCGAAACTTAATTCGGATTGGCTCAGTTATATAAGGGACTGTCTTCACACAATGACAAGCAGCCAATAGTCAAAAATGAAGACTGCGAGTGTGCACATAGAATATTGAAATCTAACTTCCACCTATATCTTTTCGCGGGGGGGGGGGGGGGAAGTGGCCCTACGCATCGGTCAAGTAAAAATGTGAAATTATTAAAATTATTATTTATATTACAAATCTGCTGATTATTACTCTTTTATTAATTCAAAAACAGGAAGTAAAAGCAATAGGCCTAATCTCGATATTCACAATTGCTTACCTAACACTTACAGTTCTAAATCGAAAATGGAGCTTCTTCCCTTCACTCATTGCCAACGTGTGCTAGGTAAAATACACGAAGGTAGTGGCATTTTTAAAGGTTGATTTCAAAAGTGCTCTTTTCATCGTGAACAGCCTCTAGAAGCCTTTACACTATGAAATAAATAAATTAGTACAGTTCATTCACGATTACATCCCTCATTTCTGAAGCCCTGCTTAAGTTTTACTCCCTGGATATACTTACGCCTCATGCAAACAAAGCTTAACCGAGTCTAGAAAATTACACCAAAGGGACAATGCACCGCATTAATTCGCACTTAGTTCAATAATATATTGCAAAATATTTTTTCCTTACTACCCATTACCAATACACCTATTTCCCCCCTGTTTTATTCTCATCAAATATAAATGAAATATTGTAATTAATAAATGGAATGAAATTATAAGTTCTGTTTCATTAAAAATAAGGTCTTTTATGTTAACACAAGTATAAAATGCTTGTGATTAATGACATATTTAGGAAACAAGTAAACACGTCATATACAAGGTGATTTTTCTCAAGTTTGTTTCAAAATAGTGAAGAGACAGCGAATAGATGATAAGCGAGAAGCGTTTACTCTTTGAAACACACATCAGAATGTAATTGCAGGCGTTGCAACGAGCAGGTCTTTGTTTCGAGCTCTGCCATTTCGTGACCACTCACTGAGAAAAAGTGTTTGCTGTATCAAATCAAATTTGTTTGGCGCAACCAAATTGCCTGTTTGTTTAGGGGCAGTGGAATATTTTGTTGTTGAAACCTAATCATTTTGTTGTTCTTATTTTGTTACCATAAACAAAGATTTGGTTGCTGCAACTAAAGTTTTGTTAGCCTCTACGTACGATAAAGAGTTTCTGTTCATATAAAAAATATTTGAAAACCAGCGAGACTCGAACCCAGAACACCTCTGCCCGATGAACCTCAGCTAATGCGACTGCTAATGTAAGATAAATGTTTTTAAATATATACATTTAAAATTCTGCCCAATGTGTGCAAACAAACATTTCAAGTTTTATGGTTTTACTTTTCGGTTTCAAGTTGAATTTGTTTTATTATAATGTTTACACCATTACTATCAATCAATAAATGAACTACCAAACACTCTTAATATGTCACAAAAATACAAACAAATTCTCGATCTGTATTTTCGAACAAAGACATTCAAATGAGTGGCCCAACAAATATCTACAGTTGATTTACCCAAATATTTTGTTGATATACTAATTTCATGTGGTCCAAAACAGAAGTTTCGTTAATTCAAGCGTGTATTTTGTTAGATGAACAAAATACATTTTGTTGCTTTTCGAGTTTTGTTTACCAACGAAATATTTTGTTGGTGCAACTAAATATATTTTTGCCCCTATACAAACAAATAATTTGTTGGCTATTTTCTCTGTGTAAAACTTTGGTTGTCTTTGAAGTTATTGGAACCAGCTGTTTATGTTACTACGGAGTATAGTCTAAACAACCAATGGTGTCTCCCACCACATGAACAGTTTGCCTTATTGGTAGGGACCGGCAAAATTCGCGTTATTATTTGTGGACATGTTAAACTTGAAACACATGTACCTTTGCAATAATTTTGTCATTGAACCATACTTTGTTTGACACGACTTGGGTAACTCTGCGTCAATAAATAACCACTTCACATTTGTCGAGTCAAAACTCATGAAGTCCAGTCAAAAAGGGAGTGGCTCCACATTTATACAGCAACCAATGGAAAAACAATGCCAACTTGAGTATATATAGTACTGTGAAGTATAGCTTGATGACAAATAATAACGCGAATTTTGCAGGTCTGTACTTTTTGGGCATTGTAGGTAATTGAACCCACTACTTGTGCAATGTACAATGAGTGTATATTGACATATCAACGATCCTACTGCCCAAGTTCGAACAATATCAAATATTTTACATTGTATATTTTTCTTAACTAAAAAAAATTATAAATGTTTTTATTTAATTATATTTTTATAGTAGACGATTTTTTTAGCAGCAGCCCAAGAGAAATAATGTTTTAAACGTTGTTGTTTGAAATCATAATTGAAATGTGTGTTCATTTAAACTGCGAGTGGCCAAAGAAAATACTTGAGAAATTATCTTTTTTATATTTCGATTTTCTCTAGTGCGTAATTTAAGCAGTACGAAGTTGCAACTTTAGATTTAAGGCAAGGCGATGGAAAACTTTCCTGACTTCTAGTGTTTAATGGTGAATGTTTTCAACTGTGTGCAAATGTCAACATAGGGATGAGCACCGCCGCGTCTAGCAGAAGGCCATAATGATGATAAACGATGTTTTACATGTAATAGGAAATAAAAACTTAGGGTTTTTGTGTCTTTTTTCTCACTAATACTGCACGTAGCTCGCAGATATAGAGTAAATACTGAAGGGGAGAAACTGTTTAATAAATGAGCTAAAGGCTGTTCACAATAAAGTGAGCAATTTTGAAATTAACCTCAGAAAAAGGTCACTGACCTTGCATGCTTCAATTTAAATAGGCGCACTGAGTGACATTCACTCAGTAAGTTGGTAACGATGGAAGGAAAGTAGTTCCATATCTTAACGTCGAATAAAAATTATAACATGACCATTTGTGACCACTTAAATTATTTATTCCACTTTCACCATCGCAAGAATATATTTTGAAAATATGTAATTAATTCTCTGTTTTACAGAATTTATTTTAATGTACACGATGCAAAACTGGCCTCTAAAAAATATATGCTGGCTGAAAAATGTCACAATAACACTGATTTCCTAAAAATCTCCCAAATAACAGCAAAATTAATTAAATCAATAATGCCCAAAAATAATTTCACCAGCTAAACAAGCACTTGATATTTCATATTATTATGTAACGGATTGTATGTATACACATGAACCTAAGGTATAACAATAGGATAGGTATTTTAAGAAGAAGTTCACCATCCTCATAAGAAATTACAGTTAAATTGAAACAAGATAAATATAAACACCATTTTTTTCTAATAAACTAACCTAACCTATTGCAGAAGCAATCATTTTCGTATTGAGACATTTTCAATAATGTAACCAACTTATAACTGCTCAGAACACACATAATTAACTTCTAGTCAGATCTCTGCGATTTGAGTTCTCATTGTTCCCAAAATATTGCAATTCTTCTATACTAAACTCGACTTATTTTATATTCTGTGGACATGCCTTGCGCACTAATTTTTATGGGAGCTACCAAAGCTAACTAAGCCACACGGAAAAGACTATAGTAAATGGCAGAGGCTTTACAGAAATTTCTAAAATCGATGTAACAACGATTACATCTAGGAGAAAATTACGATTTGTATCAAAATTGATAGCTGTACAAATACATACGTACAAATACTAGCCTTAAGCCTAACCGCTCTTAGTTGTTCATAGGTGGTTACAATTCCTACGGTGATGATTACAATTTATTGCAGTGGTGTCCTGCAATGAAGTTTGCAGTTTATAGAATGTTGAATAGAAAAGCTTTATTTTGGGCAAAGTGCAATTGTCCTATAAATTATGCGCGAGTTCAATAATTTGTTGGAATTTGCAGCGTAAAAATAACTTAAAATGTTCGTGACAGCATTTCATTCTTTTGTGCATCTTAACGCCATTATTTCCAGAGATTCAGGGATTTGTTGAAATGGAATATTAGTTAGACGAGTGCTTTATATTGTGAAACTCATCAGTACCACCTGGTGTTTAACTAAGAATTTTGTCCGCCACCGTGCAGATCAAAGGTAGAGCCAAGTTGTTTATCACCACTCCGCGAGTTCGGAAATTCACTACTAGATGTCAGCTACTTTGTTTTGCCATCTCCCATGGCTTTTACTTTGTCGAGTGAACTCTTCTTGAAGTTCTGCTTACAGTGTCTTCACTCCTCCCTGTCGTGACGACTTCGTAGCTACTTGTGTACGTAAATTAACTCTACCTTGGCGATGTGTCTAATAGCCGTGAATATATTAAGCGACACAGAGAAACTGTCAACACCTTAAAATATACATGCATTTTTCATTTTATGTGCAGTAAAATAGAAAATTTTCGGTGTGAAACGTACTTACCAATTACTTAAAGCAAGTGACAGTTTGAAACCTATGGGAAGGGTTTCATCAAAGCCACGGCACAAGAAGCAACCAATTACACAACAGTTCGTGTGTCAGTAGCAAGCCAGGGATATCCGTGGTAAGTATTGGTGCTATTTTCGGATCTTGCACAGCATCCACCATGACTTTACCTATTCTGAAACATGCCAGGCGTGAACGAGTACACTCGGGATAATATTTAAAGGTGTTTTACTTGCTGTTCGTCAGGCATTGTCATCTTCAAATCACGTTGTTAAAAAAATGTACGTGTGAAATAATGGAAAACCAACAGGCCTAAGTGGCTCCCGTACGAAGTAGGGAGAGAATGCTTGCGGTAATCGAAGCCGGCTGATCTACCCGAGGAGTAGAACTGCTCAAGCACATATACATGCACCCAAAATAACTCGCACACACCCAAACACAACCTACACACCCAGGCACATATATATATATATATATATATATATATATATATATATATATATATATATATATATATATATATATATATATATATATATATATATATATGCACCCAAACACAGCTACACACACCCCAAAAAACGTACACACCCAAACACATATACTCACACCGCATACATATATATACACCAAAACAAAACTTACACACCCAAGCACATACACACCCAAACACATCAACACACACCTCCAAACACAACCTACACACACCCAAACACATATGCATGCCTCCTAAACACAACCTACTCACATACACCAACCCAAAGAGTTCTAAATCTTCAAATTTGTCGACTGTCTCCAAAATCACACCACCACCACCTCTACCGCCACCACCACTACTACCCCCTCTACCACCACAACCACCACCTCTACCGCCACCACCTCTACCACCACCACCACCTCTACTGCCACCACCACCTCTACCACCTCTACCACCACCACCACCTCTACCACCACCACCACCACCACCTCTAGCACCACCACCATCACCACCTCTACTGCCACCACCACCTCTACCACCACTACCACCACCACCACTACCTCTACCGCCACCACCACTACCTCTACCGCCACCTCCACCACCTCTACTGCCACAGCCGCCACCACCACTACCTCTACCGCCACCACCACCACCTCTACCGTCACTGCCACCATCGCCACCGTCACCACCTTGACCCTACATAGCTCCATCGCCCCATATCTCCATGGCTCCATAGCTCTAAAATGACTCAGCCTCCTCCTCCTCAGGACCAAGAGACTGACTCATGCATGTGATGACTCAGTGCTTGCACATGATTGGCGTTCGCAATACAATTGGTTCAACGTCGATATGACGCCATAGGACTTGCTTATGTGTATATAAGCAGTAAGGAGGTCAGCTCAGAGGCTTAGTTCGACAGCAACTCCCATGAAAGTTGGATCGCCTTGGCTACCTTGTGCCTCTTCACATCAAAGTCATATTCTACATCTGCGATGTCTTCGGGTACTCCAGAGCTAATGGTAGCTGCAGCAGTGCCATCGACTTCTTCGGGAGTGGTACCAGCAGTGCCATAGGCTTCATCAGGCATGACGTCGACAGCACCAGCAACTTCTTCGGGCGGGTCACCTACAGCAGTGGAGCCATCGGCGACCTATAACATGACGTTGACAGCATCATCGACCTCTTCGGGTGGGCCGCCTACAGCAGTTCAGCCATCGACGACTTCGTTAAGGCTTCGTTGCTGCTATTGTGGAAAGATATTTGCCTAGAGCCATAGTGCGAGGAAGCATGAAAGAACTACTTGTGTGAAGGGTCCTTCCTGTGTTATGCAATAATGTGTTAAGTTCAAACGACTGTTCAAACGAGGTGATAAGCTGAAAAGCCATATCAACAACTGTAAAGGCAGAGTTCCTGCAGCTAAGAAACGTTCTGTACTAGCTATTGGTGATACCACATCGAATGGATTCTACCGAAAAAATTCAGCATTCAAGGACATTTTAAAAGATTACGTAATTGGAAATAACTTTGCTGGTACGAAAGACATATTTACATATCTAGACCCCGTCAAGCAAAGGATAATCAATCAATTAACTGAGGAAGACGAAGAAGGTTCCATAAAGTATAATATTTGGCTGAAGTGTACCTATGAATACCCTCAACCTCTTGATGAAGGTATCTGCCGGAGGGCATTCAAGACTGCCAATAAAGCACTGTACAATGTTTATAGCATTCCAGGATCTGTAGAGGTCTTGAAAGAAAAACTTTGTCGTGAAGAACAAGAATATATGGAAAAGGGTTCTGGTTGGATGCTTGTTTACGTAGATTTTTTTGAGCTACTTATAAGCAGATTATATTCACTACATGAAAAGTGAGCTTATTACTGGAACTACCGTACATTAATGTATGGAAACTATAGAGAATCTGTTTTTTATGTCTTTAGTCTGACGTACATAACAAATATATGTGTTTTCAATGAATAAACGAAAGTGTTTAATTTCTAACTCGTGTCGATATACGTTCCCTTAGCATGCCTACTTTCCCTGATATCAGGAATGTGATGGTCTTGGTTTTCAGATCTGTCACTACAAGCCAATACTGCAAGGAAGCACAATAATAAAAATCAAATGATGTGAAAATTATAATGTTAATATCTAAATATTTGCTGCAATGGTCTATCATTATATGCGCATAATCAATGATATGGAAACAGAGGTATATGTTGAAAGGAAGTGTACAAAAATTTGAGTGAAGGTTAATATTTTAATACATTCTAAGCAGGTTGGATGCAACAGATTTGGAGCAAGGAGGGAAAAGGTTGAGGCAGGTCTGATGAGCAAGAGCAATGTGAAAAGAGGTGTGGGCCAGCAGGCAGGGATAAGTGTGAAGGGGAGTGATTGTGATGGAGGGGTTAGCAAGGGAAGGGGGACTAATGTTATATACTCCTAGGTTTTTTTTTTTAATTTTCCCCCGAAATTTTGTTTTCAAGGCCATTCAAAGTCACGGGGTGAAGATTGAGATAGTCTGCACTTAGTATGGCTGTGGTAGTCTATAATATATAATTTTTGCTGACTTTAATGTATTGTTTCTCGAGTTTTTGTTTTCAGGTCATTCAATGTCACGGGGTCAACATCGAGATTGTCTGCATCTTATATGGCAGTGGTAGTCTGTAATGTATTATGCTTGCTGACTTTTATGTATTTCTTATATTTTTATTTTCGAGGTCATTCAAGGTCATGGGGTCAAAGTTGAGGTAGTCTGTATCTAATATAGTGGTAGTAGTTAGTAATGTATTATACTTGCTAAATTTGATGTATTTTATCAAGTTTTTGTTTTCAAGGTCATTCAAAGTCATGGGGTCAAGGTCGAGATAGCCTGCATTTAATATGGTGGTTGTAGTCTGTAATGTATCTTGCTTGCTGACATTTGTGTATTTTTCTAAATTTTTTTGTTATCAAGGTCACTGGGTCATGGTTAGGGTTCAGGGGTCATGGATAACAGGTTAAAGTTCAATTACTAATGGGCATTGGCTTCCTAGATGGAGGACAAGTGATGTATACCAAGATGATGGTCACCAACCAATATGGCGGTCGCTTACCAGATGGTGGTCTCCAGTAATGTATAAATAAATGACAAACGAAAAAATCAAGATGGCGGAATCAATATAGGTGAGGGGAGTACGTGCGAGGGAGTTAGTCGTCTGCTAGGGATCGAACGAAAGTGATTAATTGCAGTGTTGGAAAATGTAAGTTAAAAGTAATAATTTATAGGTTTTTAAAATAGTCTTTTAATAATATTTTAATAATTTTTAATAATTTTATTTTTTCATAATTTTTTTGCGATTTTTTGCAACATTTTGGGATTTTTTAAAGGATTTTATGTGAATTTTTTTTAGCCTTTTATTAATTTTTGCATTATCAAGGTCAAAGGTCAAGGTTATGGGACATGGCCGGGGTAAAATATCATCTGCATACAATATCGATGCAAGATGGCTGATGCTTAGATCTGAATCCTATCCTCTATACCTTGCATCGATTTGGCATAGGGTGTGCCTTTAAAAACCAATATGGCAGCTCTGACGGTCCGAAAGAAGCCCTCCAAATCAATTAAATTGAAGGAAATTGGATTTCAGGGGCTTGTTTTTGCACGAGGAAAGCTACTGCCGTTTTGGGGGATTATAACATTTTTGAAGTAAAAAAGGACAATTTTCAGGGGAAAAAGAGAAATCTTTAGGGAAAGGGAAATTGTTAGGGTCTTTTGGACGATTTTGAGGGGAAAAAGGAAATAATGAGGGAAAATAAGGAAAAATGGCGGACGGTGACATAACAAGATGGCGGCTCCCCCGAATCCTAATCCTATCCCCGATCACCTTGTCCCCAAACATACCAGACCCTACTACTGAAATGAAAGGCTGTGTGTTCATATTAATTCGTAAAATGGCGTTTTGAAAGACGAAACAGATTTTAGAGAGTATTTTGTATTCGTTGTTACTTCATTTGATAAACATCGTTTAACGGCCATTTCAAACGATGTTCGGTGGTCATTTTTACACACAGTTTCACTGATAAAACAGTTAAAAATAATTAGAGACGGAGCAAGTTACTCAGATGTTTCACTGGTCCATCAGTCGAAAAATAAACCACTGGGAAAACCGTGGGAAAATTATCGACGAATCAGTGAGAAATATCTCTGAATCAATCAGTGAAGTAAATACGGCATTTTTTCACTGGGTTATCAGTTAAATTCAATGAAGTGATTGTTGTATCAGTCAGATACGTTTGACTGATTGAAACAGAGAAATTTTCACTGATTCTGATTTAGAGAGTGGCTTCCACTGTCAGAAACATACATTTATGACTACCGTGGTAAATGTGGAATTTTAAATGGAATACGCTGTGTCGAAGTGTGGTGAAAAGTTGTTTGTAGCGGGAAGTGTTGAATGCCTCATCGCCTGAGAATTGGAAGCCACTGACAGAGCCTGCAGTAGAGAGAGCGGAGCTCTTTTGGACCACTTGTAGAATGACATGAGGATGGAGCGGAAAATCGATTGTTCGATTAATCAAATAATCTATTAATCTACGTGGGCGTGCATATCGACTAGTCGATTAATTGTTAATCGAATAGTCGATTAGTTGTTTATTAATTAATCAAATTAATTAGTGGAATTGTTTGACAACAAATTTTGTTTATTTTAAAAAATTTTATTATTTTATTGGTGTTTAAAGGATGTCGGAGCAGAATCGATGTGCCTTCTGTGACTTGCTGGAGTCGATTGACCAGAGGAGTGGGTTATAATTGTTTATGTAGGAGTTAATGTTGGTGTAAGGGTGGTATAAGGAGCATTTTGTTTGTGAGTAGAACGCACTCATTAGGGTATGTTTTGGACCACTTAATTAGAATGACATGTGGATGAAGCAAGGGCACATGTGTATGTGTTGGACAACTTTGTTAGAATGACATGTAGATGAAGAGAGAGCATGCTGGTATTTTTGGACCAGAGAGAACGGGAGTATGTTCTGGCCCACTATGATAAAATAGGCTACAGAACTTTAATCATGCGATGAAACTATTTGAAACATTACTGAACTCCACTTTAATCATGTAATTGACAGAAGCAAATATGTATTAATTAAACCGACTTTAATTGTGTGGTCACCAAATGGAACACAAAAAATTAATATTGATATTGTAACGAGATATATTTTATTTCAAACATAAGAAATGCTACCTAATAATTTAAAAAATTTCATTAAATTAAACAAAGTTAATCAAACAAACAAAACACACAGCTAATATAAAATGACAACTTACCGGCACTCCAGGTGTCACAAAACCCCCTCCCCCTAACAAAAATCCCCTCCCACACTGGCACACACACATTCACGAAGTCACAAATACTTCACCCTCATCGACTCTCAAAACAATAATTGAAATACAGGTTCAACCAGGCGAACTGATTGATTACCTAATAAATTAACTGTGACACAAAATCGCATACACCCCGTATTTGATTAAAACTTACTATATAATTAAACCATACCCACCTACTTCATTATATCACACATGAAAACGCAGTATGCTGGTATCTCCCAGCGCTCGCCTAATGCAAAAACCTGTTGGAAAAAGCATGTAGAACATAAATTATTAATAATAAAAAAACGAAATACTTATCCGAACACACGAGACTTTTATAAACAAATTGAGAAGTGTATTGGACGTGATCACTGCTCCAGACACCTCGGGCAGAACTGATACCTCCCATGAAGTAACAATTTCTCCGCTAACCCAGAATCCTGCAAGATGAATTTCCACCCCGAAATTAATAATATGCAGGCACGGATGAAACAAGTGAATAGCTGGTCTTCCCCTCTCTGCCTCTAAACCAGGACATCCCTACATCATTCATTAACTCCCATTCCTCTTCACACAAGCAAGCATGGATTGATGCATAGTTCAGAGTTTCCCCACCAGAGGGCTTAAGAAATGTGCAAACCGCTTCGCTCCCCTTTTCACACACCTAACCCAACCAATCCATCCATCTCAGATGTCTGTACGCTCAAGTTGACATGCTCTTTCTCCCCCGCGTTGTCGGTAGGGTCAAAGGAATTGCCGCAAGTTCTCACGCTGCTCGAGACCACACATTTCGCCGTTTCACCTCGCCTCCTCCAACACATAGTCGGCAAGGACAAACCTCTCACGCTGCCAAAAATGCAATAGATTATTCACTTAACTGCTTTGAGTGGCGTGGAGTCAATGCAGGGCAAGAGCTCAGGCAAGAAGGGAAAGAGTTTACAGTTTCGTCCGCTGCATGCAGAAATCGGCAGGTATCGGAGACCATTCCCCGACTTTCCCCGCACACTTCTACTGTGCATGCGCGTTCCTCCGACACCCCCTTACCAACCCAACCCCTTTCCCCATGTGAATGCCTCTGCCTGCACTAAACATTTCCCGAAAAATTATGGCCATCATTCCCCTTTCCCCGCCCCACCAAGTACTTCACACCGCATCAACTCGTGTCGCAAGGCCGATAATACAACAATCGCTGTTGCCCATCATGCTTGTGTATTCTCACACCCTCTGCGACCCTCTATCCGCCAACGCCGAACATACCTCACCCCATGTATTCTAACGAGTTTTTGCCATAGGTTAAAGATAATACTCCAAATTCTCATGGCCCAGGCTGCTCGACACCACACATATTTGCCGATCCACCACCAATTTCTCCGACATGTTGTCGGCAAGAACAAAGGGCTTAGAGCAATATGTCAGCCTCACAGCTTGCTCAAAGAGAACAGAGCACTCTCAAAACCATAAAAATAATTTTACCAATACACCCTAACTCCTCGAATGCACTGTCGGCAAGGACAAACTCAAGATGTCACACTGCCAAGAAAGCAATAGGTTATTCGCCTCACTGCTTCGGACGGCGAACAAAGTATATTCAATCATCAAGCCGACGACCTTTCCTTCCCCGATCTGTCATCCATCTATTCACACACTCGCCAACACTAATTGCAAATACCTTTTCCCACAACTGTACTCTTGTCCCAGCCCTGTCCACCATAACAGAGAAGCCATTTCCAAACCGCATTGATAATAATGAATGTTACTTTCCCTCATCCATCCTGCTAACGAGAAAACTATCGCTAGTTTGGAAACTCCCAGCGCTTTGAAAGACATACCCTCCGATGCTAAGCTTTACTGTACAAAAACTCTCTCACTCAAGCACGCCTAGATAATATATCATTTTGGCGCGTTTGCTCAGTCTTTCTTCCGCAGTGAATACAAGGACTAACAAACCTCCAGTATTTCCAAAGCAATGCTCATAAACACATAGCTCACAATCATTCAAGCTCTACAACCAAGCTTAGTCATTTTCCGTCAAAGTAGAAAAAAAAAAAAAAGGATTTCAGATCTAAATTACATCAACAAATAAGACATTCCAATATGGAATACGTATATCATAACTCCAACATATGCGATCTGAAAGAAATACTACTCCTGAAACCTGTGCATGCTACATTCTAGTTAAAACCAAAAATAAAAATAAAGTTTACACAAAAATTGATATTATGTCACATTTTGTAATATTATGTTTCATCGATTTACATAGAAAATTAAATGATTTCATGTTAGGTGTAGAACAATTTTACAATCATTAACCCGAGAAAAAGAAAATTAACAATTCAAATATTTTTCACGTCTTACAAACTGGAAAATATTAACTGAATACAAAGAATTACATCTTAAATTAAATGTAATAGATTACCACCCAAATAATAGGAATGGTAGGAATTGTTGCACAATAAATTGTACGACAATTCCCCCTCAACATCGATATGTTATTGAATGACTAATACAGCAAATTTTATTTAAAATGTTTTATTTAGTATAAAAACAATTTACAAATCATTGTATTCCAGTCTTTTAAGATCCTTATTCTTCACCCACTAGTCGCATGCTTTTGAGAAACCTTTCCATCGAATCAATGACCTATTCTTTTCCCATTTAAAGATTTTATTAACCAAATATTCATTTGGAGAACCGACTTATTGCAATTCGTGTTTGTAAAAACCGCCTGTTATAGGCTGACCATAATTGGTCTCAAGATAATACACTCTGGGAAATGAATTTATAAATTAAATAATATTAAATATTTCGTACGACCAATTCACCATAATTTTTTTTTTTCAAAGATTCATTTCTGCTTTTAAATTCGAATAAATACACTAACTTTGAACTTTGATTTTCTTTCATCGATTACTTTAACATTATTACACACAGTTTTCATCGAACTATTATCCGTAACTTTTTAGTGCGCCATCTTGATAGTTCTATGATATCTGGAATTATAAAATTGAACTATTTCAGGTAAAATTTCGACCCATTTGTAACTCTCTTTCGACGTGAAATGTTTATATATTTACTGCTTAATCGATATGTTGTAATGTTCCACAACACTGGCTTTATGCTCCGAATATGCTGTGTAGTGATTAATACCATATTCGATCATTAGTTTACGGAATGTTGCAGAAAAAAACTGTTCCTCTGTCAGTTTGGGGCAAATTGGTATTCTTTCTTACAAAAAGATCTTCACTGCATTGGTAACCTGTTTCCCAGTTTTGTATTTCAAAGATATACCCCAACCATACTTTGAATAAATGTCTATTACGGTTAAAATATATTTGTACCACATAATTTATTTCGAAAGCAATGTCATGTCACACAAATTGGTATGAAAAATATAATTTAAAACTTTAATAATAACTGGTCTTCTGGGATATCTTATCCTTGCAGGGGCATGAAGTTCTTGAGCCATCTTAATAAACTTCATTGGTAATATAGCCGTATTCTTTCAACTATTCAATAATAGAAACAATTTTGTTTGTATGTGAATTATTCCCAGACTCTCGTGAAGCGATGAGAGGTTTTAATCTGGCAACCAATTCATTAGGATTGTTGCAATATGCAGGAGAAAACCAGTTGTCAATTTCATATTTATATATTCCACTTACAACAATATCGCTTAATAAATGTAATTTTGGATGGTTTTCATCATCACCTAAACAATTATTTCCTTTTGTGCGACGAACAAGATACTTATATTTCTCCAAATCGATATCGGAATCACCATTTCGAACTTTTAAAAATATTAATTCAAACAATCCCTTACTAACATCAGTTACGTAATCACCTACTTGAATTATATCCTCATACAAAACTTAATTACCGAATTTCCCAGAAGCCATATATTCCCATGACAATATACACCAAATTCCATACAGCGAATAGGCGAAGATTGTTTTATAGCTAAATAATGTGGTGTTAATTGAGACAAGTATTTTTCTTAATATGTTCTTCAGATTTAATTTCCACTGGTGTTTCATTAAATTTATTTAGTACGGAATGTAATGTATCCATTCTACTCGTAACAGGTTTAAATATTTCTTCATTCAAAACATCCCGTTCCATTGGAGCATGTTTAGCTTGTAAATATTTTGCCTTTAGAGCAGATAAGACTTTATGTAATTCTGAAGCAGTCAGGCATTTTTCTTTGTTTGCATTAAATTGCAACTACTTATATATGAACTAAGCCAATGGTTTTTTAGCAGATGTATTAGTTCGATTAGTTGGTGCTTTTTTAATCTTATCGACCTTACTCAGAAGTATGTCTAATTTACTCACAGTTTTAACACTCAAATCGTTAGTAAAATAGTTTATTCGAGATTTCAAATCATCAATTTGCTTTTTCAATTCGGTTTGTGTAGCTAAAGCAAATGTTTTATTGATCAATTCAACACTTATATTTGTGTCAGTTCATCCATTTATGTATAAAATTGTTTTGTAATCATAGTGCTTACCATTTCATTAATTACATTTTTTTAATGTACCAGACGTTCGTTTGTTCTAGTTTCTATATTTTGCAATGCAATCATAACATTTGCCAATATTTCCGAAATATAACTAATATTAGTAGACACTTTTGTAATATTTTCAATGATATTTAGTAATTTCTCTTGCATATCCATCGATTGCAATTTAAATGCATTCAATGTAATAGTATTTAAGTATTCCACGTAACATTTATTTACCGCATTGCTATCTTTCACAACTATACCCACATTGTGTAATACATGGCCACTCAAATTACAATTCCCATCGCGATTTCTCGTTAAACAGGTATTGTAATGTTCGTGTTTTATACTGCTAAGTCCAAACTTTGAAATACTTATTCTTCATCGAGAAATAAAAAACTGTCAAATCCAGACCTATATCTGTCTTTATATAGGGGTAGCAGTGGTATAATTACCAGAAAGCTATACTTGTTTTTCCAACAGTAAAAACACATATCTTTAAACTTTGCAAATGTTATATCTCCCAAAACGTGATCATTGTAAATATGTTGTATAATCATAATGTCCATTTTAAACACAATTATCGTATTTCATTATTGTGCAAAATTATGTTTTGTAATACATGCGTACCTTTGCAATAGATAAAAACAATCGACATTTGAATGTCTATCAAAACTAAAGTATTGCTGTATTTCACCCTTCTGTTCGCACCAAACATCGTCAAATAGAAATACAGAATTACGAAATGCTTCATTCGGATGCATGATATCTTCTTTATTTGTAAAAGGGAAATATCACATTCCTTCAATTGACGAGAAAATAGTTGCTAATCGTTCATATTTCTCTTTATGAAATGTTTTAGAAAACACATATACATTTTCTAACTTAAGTCCATTCGGATGTTCAATCCTCGACATAATAACACACATTTTCCCACATGAAGAAGGACCACATATTATTCGACGTATATTTGGAGGTAAAAGAATACCATGTTTCTGTTCAACTACATTTTATTTTGTATTTACAATTACCGGCAGCTGAACATTTTGTTTTATAACCTTCATTTCTACAATATTAGGTAACATACAAACATAGAAACTATAAATGTGTGTCTATATATAGGTTCGCGCTCAGTTGAAATCAATGGCCTGTACTAAATATAACAAAAAAGGATGTGGAGTATTGAATACATTGATTAACAAGTTACCATTTGAATTGCATTTACCAAAATACAATTATTTCAGACCCGGAACTGAACTTGCAAAACGTCTGGCATGGAACAATCAAGGAATAAATGCTTTCGATAATGCTTGTAAAGAACACAATATAGTATATGATTGAACCAACTATTTGAAAGAAAGACATATAGCGGATACAATTCTAGCCGATAAAGAAGCAAATATAAGGAAATATCCATCTACATATACAGGCGAAAAGCTCGGCGCTTGGGCAATTGACAAAGTTGTGCGGGCGAAGGTGAAAAGAGGCATGGCCATGAAACGCAGAACCAAACGAAAAACCAAGAAAGGAGGAATCATTCCTTTCATATTACCTGCTTTATCAGCTCTTGGAGTTTTAATGGGAGGCATTTCAGCTCTTGCTAAATCAAGTGATAAAGGAATGTATCTTAAACCATATAAAGTCTGTCAAGAACAAAAAAAAAAAAAAACACCAAATATGGAAAAAATGCAAAAAGTTCTAAATAGTCTTCCAAAATGAGCATTAACAAACTAAGACATTAATGTATTTGAAAAGAAACTGGATATTCCCTATTTCCGAGGTTTGTACATGAGAGACGAATTACCAAAGAAACCAAGCCTTCGCGAATGTATAGTTGTTAATTTAGTTTCGAAATAAAACAAAGGAACACATTGGGTTGCATTAATTAAAAACCTAAATCAATCATATTATTAAGACAGTTTTGGCGATTTATGTCCTCCAATTGAAAAAACACACAATTAAGATACAACTACAAAATTGAACACTTATCAAATACAATCAATTGTAGTAATTTATTTTCAAGATTTTTTACTACAAAGGGGATATATAAGTCAATGTATTAATATAGGCCATTCCCTGTAAATTGGGCACTTTTTGAAGCTGTTTCGTCAGACATAATAACCAATAAATACATTTTATTGTGGCCTCAGACTTTTGGTTTCGGGTATGATGAATATATACACTATGTTTATTTCTCACATGGCAGGGTTTACATTAACAAGCGGTGGAAGGATATAAATTTTTTGAAAGAAAAAAGTAACTAAAGCTTCAAAAGTGCTCGCTTTACCATGAATGGCTTATAAAACTCTTTAATAATATGACTACTACATTGATATTAAGTGGAAATTCGTTGCAATTGCAGTCGGCTTATTTTCCAGATTTTGAGTTAGAGGGATAATGGGAAATAAGTCTAATCGAATTCTTTACTTACAAAAGCATATCAAACAGTGATATAGACAATCAATCATTTACATTCAACAATGGTGAAAAACATATAAGATTGTGATACCGGTAGGATCTTATGTGTTGGATGACTTAGAAATATGCATTAAAGAGACATTGCCTCAAAATGTACATTTGTGATTATGTGAAAATCTAAATATTTTAACTAGTGTGATGTATAGTAATGTCGATATCGAGTTCATGGAAGACAATTTAATTGAAAATATGTTAGGTTATGAAAGGAGAGTATATCCAGCTAATCAATTGTACGAATAGTGAAAACAGGTTAATATATTGTCGGTTAGTGTATGTTGTATAAATGTTAATATTGTTGGCGAATCATATTGTAATGGAAACCCAACAAATACAATGCATGAATTCACATGTGTGGTGGCTCCAGGTTACAAAATAATTGAAAAACCTAATACATTGATATATCTTCCAGTAATAGTCAATCGAGTGGATGAATTAGTTGTTACAATTGTCGATCTAGATGGTAAACTGATTAATTTTAGAAACAAAGGAATTGCAATTCGATTACATTTAAAAAAACTATATAAACACATGCAGTCTGTTTTATTGCGCTCAGAATGGGTATTGTGTATAATAGTTATTACGCTCGTAAAGTAGGCAATTCATTCAAAAACCATGTTTCTAAAAAAAGGAAATTCGAAGAAAGTAGCTATAAAAAGGTGTAAACAGAAGTATAAAATGATCATTTCAAACAAGATACCGATAAAGTTAACACAGGGCAATGAATTGTTTTTAAGGGATTTAGGATATACCATTAATAGAAATGGAAGACATACTTAATGTTGAAAAACCAATAAGTTATGATGATGCATTCACCAATATGGAAATACATGTATATGAACCATTCTGGGCAGGACCATATATGTTTCCTTTGGAAATAAGGATTGCTCTACAATATCACAGTATTTAAACATTACTGTCGACATCAAGTTCAAAGTTTAGAGTAACAATAAGAAAACAGCAATGCAACTAATCTACTAACTACAGGAATAGTGAGAACAGAATACTTAATTTAATAGATAGAATTGCATATCTGCTCAATGGTGTTCAAATCGACCAATCATGGGATGTTGGGATTATTTCCATTATAAAACAATATCTCTCAGAAACTCTAAACAATATTTAAAAGGATTAATGGCTGGGTGGAGCAATGCAAATAATTTTACACTACAAATAAATCCAGGCAGAAAATACGAAGTTGTTATACCGTTAAGTATGGCTTTGGGCTTTGCTGAGGGCAGTAAACATGTAATATTAAATGCTAAACAAGAATTAGTTATTATATTTGGTAACACACATTTGAATGCTATGTATGGCATGGCTAATTACAAGGAAGGTGTAACATTTGAATTAAACAGTGTCGGATGGCTAATGCCAACTATTGAATTAACACTCGTGAATGTAAAAAGTTTAAAAAATATATTTTAAAAGGGAAGAATCTAGATATTGCATTATAGATGGCTTCTCTATTTATGTTTGTATATATGTAGTAAAGAGAGAACAAAGTCAGCTAGTAGTTTGTGCATGTTGATTCCAGCTGCTCCCTTACATCTTACAATTGTACCCAAACAAAATGACAGATGGAACAAGTGTCAGATTTATCACTCTGGTGCCAGCAAGTCACAATAATCAATTTAAAAAGGAATGGGAAACACAATTACTAATGGCTAATGCTGTAACACTCAGTTACAGGAAGTTTACATGTGGTTTACATTTAAAAAATTAATATATGGCATATTTAAAAATGGTTTTTTTAATGGAACAAAGAATGTCTGGGTATGTTACGAAGTTTCAATTAAAATGCTTTAGATTCTACATCCTGTTAGCTATAAAACCATTAAAAAAAAAAAGATGCGAGCTACTACAAACAAACATAAAATAGTGACTTCTCAGAGTGCAAGAGGAATAATCCATAAACACAGAAAGCTAGTGGCGTATCTTCCTCAGCGAATGTGAGAGGAAGGCTTCACCTAGACAGCAGGCCAGTGAGGTGAATTCTTCGCGGAGTGCGAGGAAGAAGGAAGTTTCACCTGGACACCAGGGCAGAGAGGTGACTTCTCCGCCGAGTGTGAAGGAGAGGAAGGCTGCACCTAGACAGCAGGCCAGTGAGGGGACTACTCTGCCGGGTGCGAAGGAGAGGAAGGCTGCGCCTAGAGAGCAGGCCAGTGAGGTGACTTCTCCGCTGTGTGCGAAGGAGAGGAAGGGTGCAGCTCGATAGCAGGCCAGTGACGTAACTTCTCTGCTGTGTGCGAGGGAGAGGAAGGGTGCATCTACACAGCAGGCTAGAGAGGTGACTTCTCCACTGAGTGCGAGGGAGAGGAATGCTTCACAGAGACAGCAAGCCAGACAGGTGACTTCTCCGCCGAGTGTGAAGGAGAGGAAGGCTGCACCTAGACAGCAGGCCAGTGAGGGGACTACTCTGCCGGGTGCGAGGGAGAGGAAAGCTGCGCCTAGACAGCAGGCCAGTGAGGTGACTTCTCAATTGTGTGCGAGGGAGAGGAAGGTTGCGACTTCTCTGCCGAGTGCGATGGAGAAGAAGGCTGCACCTAGACAGCAGGCCAGTGAGATGACTTCTCCGCTGAGTGCGATGGAGAGGAATATTGCACCTAGCCAACAGCTCAAAGAGGTGACTTCTCTGCCGAGTGTGAGGGAGAGGAATGCTGTACCTAGACAGCAGGGCATCTAGGTGACTTCTCCGACGAACACCAGCGAGCGGAAGGGTGCACCTAAACAGCGTGCTAGCGAGCGGCCATGACTCACACAGGCCTGGACCTTACCTGCGAGCGTCAGAGGCACGCATACAGAAGAGGTAGGCGGCAAGATGACCTTCCTTCTTCGTTCCGTGTCTCAACAGTCGGCTCACACACCTCTCTCCACCTTATTGTGCGGTGTGCGTCACCTGGCGCTGTCGGCTGAATGTTAACTCACGCGCCGCCAGGACAGGCCCGTGTTGGGACAGCCCGCGGCCGCTCCAACTGCCATACTTCCAGGTTCACGACGGGTGGTCCACCTCTCCTTCACAGCTGATGTCGTTCTGTTCAAGAGCGAAGAGCTTCACTCGATCCCGTCCACTGGTCGATGTACAGACCCGTTATGGGTCCTATGTACAGAAACGTTTTCTGTGAAATCGTTGTTTGCGCCTAAACTCATATTTCGTTAAATAAATGTTCTTGAAACACGACGTTTTGCCGGAAAGGATAAATCACTATTGTCTTTATCGCTATATCTTTACTTTTATCATGTTAAGTGTATTAATGGAGAAAAAAAATCGTTAAAGTAGTCAAATACAGCATTTTTAAAGCTTGCCTAAGCAGTTTCTTTAAACGGTAAGAGAAAAGTATGATTATACGCAGTTAGTTTCACGTCCAAGGTCTAGAAGCGAGGGAGCGATACGGGCGACACTAACACGCACGCCTAGTGCCTCATCGCTTCTACGCGCAAGGCATGCAGTCAGTCATTCCGACGTAACGCTGTGCTGTGCAAATTAGATTTGTTGCAGTGGAATTTTATTACACGTGATGAAAGACCACAGATTAAACTTCGCCCGTATCTTTGTACTTTTCTCTTTCCGCTTAATAAAACTGCATACACAAGCTTTAAAAATGCTATATTAGACCATTTTCACACATTTTTTCCTTCAGGAATACACTTAATATGACAAAAGAAAAAAATAGGGGCATAGAAAAAATTTTTTTTTTTTATCTTTTCTGACAAAAAGTCGTATTTCCATAACATTTATTTACCGAGATAAGCATTTCCGCGCAAACAACTATTTCAAAGGAAATGTATCAGTACATCCTCCTCTTAAGGCCTCCGCCTAACTGCAGCTGTTTTCCACGTATGAGTCCGATAAGCGTGGCAGCGATAAGGTGGACACTGCCACGCACATCAAGTGCGCCATCGCTACCAAGCGCAAGGCTCTCAACTGGCGTGCAGTGTTCTCATCTCACTATGTGTACATATGACACTTTCAGCAGTGAACTTATTATGTTATTGGTGGAAAGTCTGTACGAAAGTTTAATGCAGGCACCTTGAGTAGTTTTGAATGCATCTGGTGCGTCTATTTTGAAACACAATGCTTTGGAAAAGCCAGTGTAGCCATTCTGGAGTGCAGTGAAATGGCGTTTCTAATGTGCGTGGCGTCTTGCAAGCACTAAACAGATCTCGCCTGAAGTGCGTGTTCTTTTCTTATGTCATCACATTGGATGCACGTTTAATGGTTTCGTAGAAAAACGTATTTTCAAACACTCTTCAACGCATTTCAACCGACATCTAGGCGGCAACCAAACGGCTCGCCTTCTCTCCTTTTGCAAAACTTCTTTTTCGTGTCATAATTTTGAAAATCAGAGTAATTTCTGACAATGTACCATTGTATAAAATAAGCATTTTACGAGTTGTTTAATATTTTTGTCCATAATTTAAATTGTGTGTTATCTGCTAGTTATAAAAAGCAGGAATATATAAATATATATAAATGCTGTTCACGATTAAGTGAGCCCTTTAGAAATGAACCTTTAAAAAAAGTCACTGTCCCTGCACACATATATTATAATGGGCGCACTGAGTAACATTCGCCAGTAAAGTTGGTAACGATAGATGGGCAGTAGTTCCATATCTTAACATCGAATTTAAAAATGTTAGGTAACCATTTGTGATAACTTTTAATTATTTATTTAGCTTTTCGTTTTTTTTTTTTTTTATGCATCGAAGTGTAAAAATGAGCAGATTTGTAAATAATAATTTTACAGTCCCATGGCAATGTTAATTTTACATAAGGTGAAAGAATACATAACGTGTATACGAGTAGATATTAAGCAGAGCTTTCAAAAGTGCTCCTTTTACCGTGAAAAGCCTATATAAATATATACACACACAATAAGATTCTGTCTCTTTGCAAGCAGCAAACATCACTTAGTGAAAATTAGATACACAAGAATTAAACAACTAGTCAATTGTAAGTTTTCTCTATTCAAACATTTCCAATAATAATTCTGAAACTGACACTATGACACTAAAACTGATAATTTCTGCGTAATAGGTGAATTCGAGCCTTAAGGGCGTTTAGCGCGTTCCATCTTGGGTTTTTAAAATTTGCCCAAAAATCTGCTTTATAGATCGTGTATTGAAGTTTACGGAACGACCGGACAGACAACAAAACTTTGTACATTTTCTGAAGTTGGCATTGCTTGATTACAGTGCCTAGTTTAAGTGCTGTAGTCACCCGCAAGGAAAAATTATTTACTTCATTCCCGCTGCTAATGCGTAAAGATTATTAAAGATGGTGAAGAGGTACTAACTTGGTAAAGCTTGACAAACTATCATTTACGCTGTGTAGTGCGAAAAATCTCGCTAAACCAACTTAAACGTACGTCATGGCGAAAAATTGATAAATGCAAGATTTAAAGAGCTGCATAACAATTGTTTGGCACGACGAAGCATGAAAAATACCTTCCCTGATGTTCTTGAATTGTTAAGAGCTCATCCGTATGTGATATTTTGCAACTTGTAAAAGCCGAGGTAAAATAATTGCTTATTTTGTGGGAGCCACTACAGAGATCATAATAGCTGTGGCAGTCGAACAGAACAGATTTCAGAAAACCAACTAAGTTAAACATATGTCATGTCTGAAAAAAATCCATCCGAAATTCACGTTTGCGGGTAGTAGCCAAAAATCAGTGTTAAAGAAATTCGTTCTAAATGCGTAATTTATAAAGGTAGCGTTTCAAACAAAACGTATTCTACGGATTTCTAAAGAAAGCCTGGCATATTAACGGACCTGCCTACCAAGCCGGCAGTCGCGAACTTCAAACGGGGAATCAATGTTAAACGAAATTCCTTCTCATTGCCCCACTTTTAAAGACAACTATTTCAAACAAAAAACACGTTGACGCGATTTTCTCAGAGCACATTGCTACATAAAGTTGTTTTTGAAAAATATATATATATTTATCCATCTTTTTGTTTTTTTTTGTTATATGTAAATTTCAATATTTACATTTTATAAAAAAACATATTAAACAAAAAATTGGCAAAATATTTAAACGTAGCATCATTTCTTAAGAAATTTCATGTATAATACTTTTTGTTTGAAACTGTTATCTTTAAAATTTGACGCAATGGGAAGGAATTTCGTTTAATATGATTCCCCGTTTGAAGTTTGTGGCTGCCGGCTTTGTAGGCAGGCCCCTTAAGAATCCTTGCCGATTTTTGTGTTTTATTTGTTTTTCTAGAATTTGATGCGAAAATTTACGATTTACAAAAAAAAAATATGAACAAATAAAATGTCTTGTGTGAGTGGTGGAGCACTGTGCATTACGTTCTAGCCACATGCTTATAGGCTGTTCACTGTAAAATGAGCACTTCTGACGCCCTAGTTAGTTTTTCCTTTCAGACAATTTTTATCCTGTAACCACATTTTTAAATGAATATTGCCACGTAAGTAATGAACACAGTGTGTATATTCCACCTCACTCTGAAGTTAACGTCGAAGGCTAAAATAAAATAAATTTATTGACACTATTACTGCAAATGAGAGGGCTTTCAAAAGTGCTCACTTTTACGTTAAGTTCTAATGCATAATTTAAATGTCAGTACTTAATGGATGGTATGTCGAAATATACTAATTTATGAAGGGAAGGAGTGCCTTGGATCCTCCCTGAGCAGATGTTATATGACAACTGTTCAGTATTTGTGGCTGATGTCTGCTTTAATATAGCACTTAAGAAATGCTTCACAGCGGAATTGACGTTGCCATATTATATCTTCGTCTGCAATGTGTGTTTTAAAAGTTAAAATACCTTTCACACATTGATAAACACATTATTTCTTTCTAGTTTTTCATATGCATATAATTGTAGGGAATACAAAATTTGTAAGATAATTAGTTTTATAATAATTTTACAGTTTCTATTTGTGACGAATATGATTCGTCACGGGAAAATTAGGTAACCTTCAGTATTTTTGCGCCACAGTTGGAAGCGAGCTTAGGACCTTTTTACTAGCTTTTAGTGTGGAGAATTTTATAGGACGGCTTTATGGTATTTAACATATATAGTTTTGATGTTATGTTTTAAAAATTAATTTTGCATTGTAAATTACTATCGGTACTATCTTATATCGATTTTACATTTGACGGAAGGATACACAACGTGCTTACAAGTAGATCATCAGCACGGCTTCCAAAAGTGCTCATTTTACCTTGAACAACCTATACGAAGATTTCTTTACAGTATTCCAGTTTTTTTTTTTTTTATAAAATTTATTTGGTTTGTCATTTTCGCTAAAAGTTTTAAACCAAACTATTTATCGTAAAGGTGGCGTAATACTGGGAGGAGCTCAATGGCGCTGGCAGGGCAACACTTTCCTGGAAACTACTCGGCCAAATTATATTTGCATCCAGAGAGGGGTGGGGTGGGGTGGGACCCCGAGCACAAGCGTAGATATGAGGGGGGATGGTGAACCTTGAGTCGGGGAAATATATGACAGTTAAGAGTGGGATGGAGTCAAACATTTTCTGTGAAATAGTTGTTTGCGCGAATACGCGTATCCCGGTAAATAAATGTTCTGCAGCTAAGACTTTATGTCAGAAAAGATTTTAAAAATATTTATTTATTCCCTTGTTTTTTTTTTTTTTTTTTTCTTTTTGTCATATTAAGTGTATTCTTGGAAAAAAAAAATTCTAAAAAATGGCCAATATCGCATTTTTAAGCATGTGTATGCAGTTTTCTTAAGCGGCAAGAGAAAAGTGCAAAGACAGGTAAGGACGTAGTTTAATCTGTGTTCTTTCATCGCGTGTAATAAAACTCCTATGTTACGGATATAATTTGCACAGTACAGCGTTACGGCGGAAACACTGTACGTCTTGCGCGTATGAGCGATGAGACACTAGGCGTGCATGTAAGTGTCGCCCGTATCGCTCCCTCGCTTCTTGACCTTCGACACGCAGCTCCATTCCACACTTAAACGTTAGAAGTGTACGCAAGCGTGTGTACTTTGTCTGCACAGCAATATCAACCACAAGTCCGGGATTCAGCCTCAAACAACACGCAATAGAAAATTCACAACTGAGGGAAGACGTTTTACAAACAAGTTCTTGATATCCGATGAGGGTGGATTGAGGTGAGAATGGAGCAGCGGGTAATGCAAGGGCTTGGGAAACGGTAAATCCCCCAGGAAACACGCCGACCAGCGGCAGAACATTTTTTGCAATGATAAGCCCAGACAGAGAATCCCCTCAACGACAGAAGACGTCACGAGCCGCTTTAGGCTTATCGCCTTAAAAAGTGCTCACTTTACCGTGAACAGTCTATACAAGGGCACATGCTCGCTGCTTTACTGGGATTGGGCAAACATTGGCCGCGATTGGAGCCATGGTAACCTCTCGTGCTAACCTAAACTGACCTACTTAGAGAAGGGGGAGGGGAGTGGGACATAGTGAAAAAAAACCCTTCGACAGAAAAGAATTGCAAAATGGCATGCAATTTATGAAGCAGAAAAATATATCTACTAGAACAGGGGATGGGAACAAGGGAAAAGCTTCAACACAACTGTATAACGTGAAAATGCTATTCATTTGTTTGCCGGAAAAAGTTCTACGGAACGGCCAAATTCAGAACACAGAGTGAATTACAAATATTCACTTTGTTATGTTGGTAAACAACGCATGACGACGCCAGGCTGTATTTGACTTTTATTTTAAGGCAGCCTACTTTTCCTGAGTAAAATTTTGCGTCGTTTATCCGAAGTTATTTCATAACAAAAAACGAATTTGAATGAATATAAATCACAAACATGGAGGTAAAAACTAACCAGTTTCATGCGAAAAGGAATTTTGCCTAACTACATATTCATAAACTATTAGATGTGAAAGCCACATAGATAAAGAAGGCTGGGCTGCCACTACAAAAATTTAAATAAGGTAATCCAAGCAGGTATTGCTACATTATCTAAAGAGCTCTCGCAAAGGCGATCCGGGTTCAATCCCCGGCCGGGTCACTCCGGATTTTCGCATGTGAGAATCGTGCCGGACGATGCCGTTAGTGGGCGGGAATTTCCTGCGATCTCCCGTTTCCCCGCCCTTTCATTCCGGCGCTGCTCCATACTTACCTAAATCACTCTCATCGGCTCTCACGACCTCTACGTTAAGAGCCGCCCAAATCTCTTCACTCATTATCTAATGAGAAAAACGATATGATTATTTTTTGTTTATTTAAGCAATGTAAAGGTTATGTAAATGTGTAATGTCGAATACAGTAGAACGTCGACTCCAGGGTTATTCGATTAGGATAAGTTTTTTCAATTCGAGTTGCTGGGGCCTGCAGACAACTGTACCAGGGCCCCTATTCGGTAACTTTTTACTGTCGTTATAGCATATAATTAGTTAACATTACTACTGGCAAAATGGTATTCTATAAGTCGTGTCGCCTTGACGGTATTTTAAATGCCACGTGACTGTATTCATATAAAGACAGGCCAGCAAGGCGTCTTTATGTTAAAAAAAAAAAAAAAAAAAAAAGTGGAATGAAAACTAGTTTCACAGGGAAAAAAAAGTTTTAAAAGTTCCAAAAATAAGAAACCCTAAATCCTGTTATATTTCAGCACAAATGAACGCTGTCTGGAATACATTTAAGTAGTCGATTTTATAATTCGCTTGTGATCTCTCCTTTAACGTAACTACGAAATGACAGATTCGGCGATTAACCAGTACAATTTGAAATATTGTATCCATAGAAAGAACTAAATTTATTTCAGAGCTTTATTAAAAAATGCATTAAGAAATAGAACTTCATTTATAGTTGAAGATTTTCAACAATAATACAATGTGTGACACAATATACTCTGTAATAACAGATAAAAATATTATTCAACTGGCAAATCGTTGATTTCAGAGCACAACCCACTGCGTTTCCAAACACCTACATGTTGGCTGTTCACGGTAAACTGAGCATTTATGAAGACCTAGTTACTTTTTCCTTGAAGCCATTTCTTATCCTTTCACCACATTTTAAAATAAATATTACTAAGTAAGTAATAGTTAGGGATAGGAAAATTTCGTAAGTTCAATGACCTGTAGGCTAGACTCCTAAGTCCTCTGCATACTGGAGCCTCAGCTATGTTTTCATTGGCTGTTGCCCCACACATGGCAGTTATGGGATTCGCAAGGTGCTTCCTTGCAAGTCTGCTATTGGCTCAGAGGCGTGCAGGGTGGGTCTAATAAACTGTGATCCAATTGCGAAGGTGACTTCACTGTATATGTATTTGACGTCTATCTTGTCCCAAAATGAATTCGCGAAATTTTCCTATCCCAAGTAATAGTGTGTACATTCCATCGCACTCGTAAGTTTACGCCTAAGGCTAAAATAAAATATATATTTTGACTATTATTTAAAGTGAGAGTGTTTTCATAAGTGCTCACTTTACCGTGAATAGATACATCAATAACGATATGGCTTACGGAATACCACATAAAGACGATTACGAGTAAACATATTCATTGCCCTCTTTATCGTAAAGACACCTTTTCTTGTAACCTTCTCGCGAAATTTCATATAGTCTTGAAGCGAGCTGAAGTTAGATAACAGGGTCCCAGAGCCTCGTACCATTTCACTGGCGCACAATTACAATGACGAAGAAAGAGCGAGAGATCACTCGGTATGAGAGTGAGACTATCTTATCTCAGGCATTAACGTTTCCTCCCGCAGATATCGACACCTCGCCAGTACTAGACACGCGAAATACCGAGCGCTTCCCAGGAACAAACACAGGACTGGAGGTGGATTCGCACGTTCACAGATCACACGACAGAGAGAGAGAGAGAGAGAGAGAGAGAGAGCAGACACTGTTAGCGCCACGAGTGTCCGAGATGCCTACGCTTGGGCCGTTGCCACGGCCCGGTTGGTGGCAGCTGATATTAGTGACGGCCCGGCTGTGTACTAACTGTTACAAAAATATGCAGCGCGCACCGGCACACGCACAACTGACAGAGCGAGTGATTTTTCGCGAAAAAAAATATACACATAGTAGAATTCAATACTATAAGCACCCAGAAGCAGTTTGTCTACTGTCATTGCTTGCTGTCTGCCTGAGGAGTTTTCATATTTGACCGAGCCACTCAGAATTCGGCAATTTCGGCACTTCCCCTATGTGATTCGTGTGTAGACAGCTAACACGTGTCAAAAAGTAATACAGCCAATAAAAATAGGTAAACGACACTACAGTGTTAATACGACTTCACTAGAAAACTTTTTGTTCAATTTCATCACCCCTAGCAATCTTAGATAACTGGTTTTGCCAATTTTATGAGGAAACGTTTTCCTACAGCACACTGCGGGAAAAGTCAACAAAATATTTTTTTTTGTATAGGGCTAAAAATATTTTTTTAATCGCCCCAACCTAATTTTTTGTTGAGTAAACAAATCTTGAGGCAACAAAACTTGTCAGTCGCTCGCAGCGTGTTCGCGGTAAGCTTTGTTTCAACGAACCTCCCACGATCCATGGGAGAGCCGAGCCAACGACGAACGGATGGGAGTCTAGTTTCAGCGTCGGCAGTCATATCTTCTCGCGAAGAAAACGTAGCATTGTTGGTGATTAGGGGCACGGCCGTAATAAAGGTTAGTTTGCAGTTTAAGAAGAAGAAGAAGAAGCCCCGTCGTTGATGGCGGACAGAGTTGTACAAACAACGTCCTGGCGGATGTTGGATTTAAAGACAAGGCGTATGAATGGTCTGTACAAAAAATTTATGAGAGTGACACGTACAGATTTTTAGGTGCTACTGAACAGAATATTTTATCCACCAAGAAATTGGTTTCAGGCAATTACCAATATTACTTCAAATTATTCCAACATGAAATAAGGAACGACACTTGTCATAATATTACGGCTTTCATTATGTCCCTTGGTTTGACAAAAATTTAACGTTAAAATTATCTCAGGGATTATAGTAGGTGAAAAATTGCATGATCATTTTAAAAAATTTTATTTTACGTCAAAACACTTTTGCGATAACTATAGCTCATATGAAATTACTATAAACACTTCTATAGCTGCCTTTCGATTACCAATAATTCAGTAAGACTTAGCTGTAGTTGACTAGCTTCATCGACTCTATAGTTTAGATTGGGTATGGTAGCATTCCATTCGGCTTATGGCGAAGACAATATCCATCTTGTTGGAATGGGAAACTGGCTGGCTTCACTCCTCTCACATGGAATATTCCCTACACATAAGTATTCGAGCTAACTCGCGTGCTTACTAGCACACTAACGTACATTCAATCCGCGGAATACCGATTAATGTAATTTATACATAGAGTTGTCCGCCTCAGGCTTCGTCTTCTCTTCTATATATCGCGCACGTCTTGTTTCTTCATTCTCTAGTCTAGGATTACCTTTCCGGATTTGATAGTATGCAAAACTACTAAAATCCTAATGGATCAGACACACTAACGTCTGACTCTTCTCATGAATCTTCATTATTATTTTTAAAAAAAAAAACATACCTGACAGCGAAAATTCTGTACAACATAATATTCGCTGTTAGGTATGTTACAACAGAAGAGGTTTTAAAACTATCAGCAATGTCTTTCATTATAATCCTAGCTAGACTTTATCGATGTGTAGTGTTATGATGTGTAATGTTGTATGTAATTATGTATTGATATAACAATGTATGTAGTATCATGATAATATGTGTGGATTAATTTACTGCTCATTTCTATTGTAGCATCATTTTGCTTACTCGCAGTGCTAATTCGCTTCCTTAGCTCATCACTGACTTTCAGTAATAATCCTATTCCTTCGAATACATACTATCTGCTGGTATTTATGTCGGAGGTTCCTGGAAAAATTAAACGTAACCTTTAATTCCATGGCCGCAAAAACGTGGCATAGCATTTCACTACCAACACCGTTTCGTTGAGTATTTACTAATTAAATTACATACCATTTCTTGCTCTTTTACTATTGTTTGCTTTCGTTTTCTCTCTGAAATGATGCGAGGAGGTTAACTATTTTCTTTTTGCACGCCTCTGCAGATCTTCCTATCACACTTACAATCTTTCTCCACGCACCTTCTTTAATATATATATTTTTTAACGTTCGCTATGTTTTGGGTCTCATAAATGCGTTTTGGATCTATACACTTCAATGAGCTGAAGTGACTGCTCATCAGTCCACTGCGACATTGTAAACACACTGGTAACACCCAGTAGAGGTTCCCGAGCACTGTCGAACAGACGAACCTGCTGCGAGCGCGTCCACACTGCCACTGCGAATCTCTTTGTGTTCGTCGGAAAACCGACTCTGGTCGGTTGAGCGTGAGCGGTCCACGAGCAGTTCGTATGGCGCTCGTGTCTCGCTCGGGACATCGTACACACTAGCGAGCGCGCTGCTTACGAGCTGTTCGCGAGCACTGTCGAACAGACGAACCTACTGCGAGCGCGTCCACACTGCCACTGCGAATCTCTTTGTGTTCGTCGGAAAACCGACTCTGGTCGGTTGAGCGTGAGCGGTCCGCGAGCAGTTCGTATGGCGCTCGTGTCTCGCTCCGGACATCGTACACACTAGCGAGCGCGCTGCTTACGAGCTGTTCGCGAGCACTGTCGAACAGACGAACCTACTGCGAGCGCGTCCACACTGCCACTGCGAATCCCTTTGTGTTCGTCGGAAAACCGACTCTGGTCGGTTGAGCGTGAGCGGGTCCGCGAGCAGTTCGTATGGCGCTCGTGTCTCGCTCGGGACATCGTACACACTAGCGAGCGCGCTGCTTACGAGCTGTTCGCGAGCACTGTCGAACAGACGAACCTACTGCGAGCGCGTCCACACTGCCACTGCGAATCCCTTTGTGTTCGTCGGAAAACCGACTCTGGTCGGTTGAGCGTGAGCGGTCCGCGAGCAGTTCGTATGGCACTCGTGTCTCGCTCGGGACATCGTACACACTAGCGAGCGCGCTGCTTACGAGCTGTTCGCGAGCACTGTCGAACAGACGAACCTACTGCGAGCGCGTCCACACTGCCACTGCGAATCCCTTTGTGTTCGTCGGAAAACCGACTCTGGTCGGTTGAGCGTGAGCGGTCCGCGAGCAGTTCGTATGGCACTCGTGTCTCGCTCGGGACATCGTACACACTAGCGAGCGCGCTGCTTACGAGCTGTTCGCGAGCACTGTCGAACAGACGATCCTACTGCGAGCGCGTCCACACTGCCACTGCGAATCCCTTTGTGTTCGTCGGAAAACCGACTCTGGTCGGTTGAGCGTGAGCGGTCCGCGAGCAGTTCGTATGGCGCTCGTGTCTCGCTCGGGACATCGTACACACTAGCGAGCGCGCTGCTTACGAGCTGTTCGCGAGCACTGTCGAACAGACGAACCTACTGCGAGCGCGTCCACACTGCCACTGCGAATCCCTTTGTGTTCGTCGGAAAACTGACTCTGGTCGGTTGAGCGTGAGCGGTCCGCGAGCAGTTCGTATGGCGCTCGTGTCTCGCTCGGGACATCGTACACACTAGCGAGCGCGCTGCTTACGAGCTGTTCGCGAGCACTGTCGAACAGACGAACCTACTGCGAGCGCGTCCACACTGCCACTGCGAATCCCTTTGTGTTCGTCGGAAAACCGACTCTGGTCGGTCGAGCGTGAGCGGTCCGCGAGCAGTTCGTATGGCGCTCGTGTCTCGCTCGGGACATCGTACACACTAGCGAGCGCGCTGCTTACGAGCTGTTCGCGAACCGTTCGGCTCGCCAGTGTGTACACACCTTAATGTTTACTTTAATCAAGTGTATATATTTGTTTGGTCACTCATTTGATTGTCTTCGTTCGAAAATACAGCTCAAAAGTTTATTTGAATTTCTTGTGGCAATCAGAACAATACAAGTGTTGCTTAGTGCATTTATTGATGCTTAATCATGGATGCATGGTGTAAAATCCTAATAAAACAAGATCAAAAGGAAACTAAAAAGTAAAGCTGTTAAACTTGAAATATCTATTTTCGCACGGTGTCTAGTATTTCAAATATATGTGCTCAAAAGTATAATTGGTTATTCAGTATATTCACTTTATAGTTTATTCATCGTAAAGTGAGCACTTTTGAAAGCCCTCTCAATTGAAATAATAGTCAATAAACCCATTTAATTTTAGACATAGACTTTAAATTCCGAGTGCGATTTAATATACACACTGTGTTTATTACTTACATGGCAAAATATATTTAAAAAGGTAGTTAAAGAATAAAAAATGGTTGGAAAGAAAAACTAACTACGGCCTCAGAAGTATTTACTTCACCGTGAACAGCCTATAGCTGAGGTTACTAACGCGTAGCACTCGGTCGCAAACGATCTAGGTTCGAATCTCGGCAGACCTTCCAAATTACTTTGTTTTAACTGGAACTATTTAATGTAGGTACGCAGAGCCTACCTAATATTTACTTGCACCAACCAAATATTTGTTTGAGGCAACCAAATATGGACGATAAATTAAATTGGTTTCAACAACAAAATATTTCATTGCCTCTATACGAACCATAGGCTGAGCCAAACAAACTTTGCTTGATTCAACATAATATTTTTCTAGTGTAATGCATGGTTTTTCGCATATCATCCTGCGCCGCAGAACTTAATACGTACAAATATACGGCGTATAGACTGTTCACGATAAAGTGTACACACTTGAGGTCCCAGTTACTTTTTTCTTTCAGCCGTTTCTTACCCTTTAACCAACTTTTTAAATAAATATTGCCATGTAGGTAATGAACACAGTGAATATATTCCACTGTACTCGGAAGTTAACATATAATCTTCAAATAAAATACATTTACTGACTATTATTCCAAATTACAGGGCTTTCGAAAGTGATCACTTTACAGTGAATTGCCTGTATAACATTTCTCTACAGAACTTAATAATTCTGATAAAATATTTGATCATAAAGTTAGTAGGACAATTATCTAGATTTGCTGTCCTTATATATATATATATATATATATATATATATATATATATATATATATATATATATATATGTGTGTGTGTGTGTGTGTGTTTGCATGTGTGTGTGTGGCTTATAAACTTGTGGGAAATAATTCAATTTTTTGGCGATGGTTTACATCCCATGCGCAAACCAACCGCCAACAAGAACTAGTAGCATATCGAATGCACGCCTCCTCGTAACTTTGAGTTGAGAGAGTTAAGAGATTCGGACAGTTCTGAACAATAAGGTCTTGAGAGCCGATGACGTTGAAATAAGTTGAGAACAGAGCGCGGCCGGAATGTGCGGGCGGGTTAAACGGGATATCTCCGAGAAAACCCGCTGACCAGCAGCATCGTACAGCACGATTCCCACTTGCGAATATACAGGAGTGACCCGGCCAGGGATTGAAGCCGGTTCGCCTTGATGGGAGGCGATCAGTCTAACCGTTCAGCCACCGCGGCCCCTCGTAACTTTGTGGTTACTGCCTGGGCTGAAGCGAGACGAGGCGTGCGTCGTGACAAACTCGTGCTAGTTTGAATCTGTGGTCAGCTTAAGGGTCCCGTCTACATGGCGTTTGAAGTGCGTCGCAGAGTGTTCGAAATACACGTTTTTCTACGAAACTATGAAACGTGCGTCCAGTATACTGACCTACGAAAAGAACACACATTTCAGACGAGAGCTGTTGAGTGTTTTCAAGGTCTCACGTTAATTATAAATGCCATTTCAGAGCACGCCAAAATGGCTAAGAACGGCTTTTTCAAAGCACTTTATCTCAAAATGTACGTGTGAGATCCATACAAAACTAATCAAGGGGTACGCATTGAACGTTCCTACACACGTTCCACCAATAATATTATAGGGTCACCGCTTAAAGTCCCATAGACACACGCAGCACAACGAGAACACTTCACGCCTGTTCAGAGCCTTGCGCTTAGTGGCGATGGAAGACTTTATGCGCGTAGCAGTGTCGCCTTCAACGCTCCCTCACCTCTCGGCATCAAACACGGAAAAAATCTCTAGGTAGACGGGCGTCTTAAGGTGGTTGCTTGTCTGGCGCTTAAACTGCATTTCAGCATTTTTATAATAAGCGTTTATGTTATTACAAGGCGCCAGAGGGGTGTACCCGAGATCGGTAGTCCCGCCCGTCAGTCTGACTCTTCACTCTACCCATGCTCGCAGTCCGCGCACTCCACTCTCGCCGCCACTCGTCGCTCTACTAGCTTGTCGTCTCGCTGGTCTTCGCACGCCCGTCGCTCAAGGCCATTGGTGCATGAAAGCAGTATATTTTCATAATTTTTGTCATAACTTGTCTTCCAAAGGGTTTTTCGAAATTTTCGGTTCGACAAGACGTAAATAACAACTTTTAGCACCTTCTTACGTAGTTCGATATTGACTGCCATCATTATTCTCGGAGCACTGATGGAAGAAATGAAAGAATTTTTTGTTTTCTTATCTGAAATCAGTGCTGCGAGAATAACAAACATGGTGAATTTGTAAAAATGTAAGTAGGTACTAAATGTAGTTATTTACGTCTTGTCGAGCCAAAAATCTGAAAAATCCGCTGTGAAACAAGTTATGGTAAAAAGTATATTAATATACTGGTTTCGTGCACCAATGGCCTTAAGCCCGCACTATCCTCCAGACCCTCAACTCTCAGAAACTGTCAGCTCAAAGCGAGGCACGTCGCGCTTAAACAGTCTCGGTTTGCGGGTCTGGAAGGTTCCTCGCAACCCCAGAGTCACGCTGGGAGAGACTAGCTCATCGAACCAGAACATTCTTTCAGATAACCGTAGAAATGCAAGCAAGCCGAAGGTCGCAAGCACGCATCGCATTAGGCTTATCACTGCGGCATGCCTTGACTCGCCTTTGTAGTCGCCGCCCGTTGTTCTTACGTAACAACTCTGACCTTAAAACATTCTTCGCTCTCACGAGCAGATTGGGACAAAGGAATGAGATGCAGACTAGCGACAAAACCTTTCAGCAAATTTTCGGCCCGATAATTGTACTGTCGGCAACTGTCGTTCAAATGTCAGAAGTTAGCCATCTGACAAAGGCGTGATGTCTTTTTTGCTACATATTTAATTTTCAAGTGCCAATTATTTGTTTGAAACATGAAATATTCATTAATTTAAACAGTAGAATAATTAAATTACAAAATATTTCATAAATAATTCATACCACCCCAAAAAATTATTGAAAGTAAGATCTTTGTTTTTATTGTTGTATGGCTTTAGTATGAATAAACGCATGGGCATTCATGTAGGTTTATGAAAATCCTATTCACATAGTAACAAATATAACATTAGCTGATCCTATGTGAATAATTTAATACGTATATTTTTTACTAAATATAAAACCATATGAAATGTCACATACGTAATTTATGTGAAAATTGATGTTTTTATGTATCATCACATGCCATAATATGCGAGATTTGAAATGAGTGAAAACCAAGCCGTAAAAAGTACAGGAATCGTTTATGAATATTCGCAACCGTTTAGTGGCAGTGGCCCGGGAGCATGTGATCGTGTGACTGAGATGCCCTATCTATCATAATAATAATGGAACTAACCCCTCTTGGCCTGAGGCCTTTCCGGGTTTTCGAGAGTATCCTTTATTTGGCCATTTTGCGGGTTCGGGGTTGCAGTACCCTTGGACGTAGCAGGGTAACTCATTCTCAGGCCCCGCCTCCCCTCCCTCTGCAAAGGCTCTTTCTCCTTTTCTGCCGCATGGCCTTCCTTTTTCTCCTGTGTTACGGAGATAACCCACTACCTAGTGAATACCTGGGCGTATATAGCCCAGGCACTCCTCACTGCCAGCACGAGTCCTTCCCAAGGAGGATGTATAGAATAACTGGAGAGGCCATGATTAGAGTGGGGGTGAAGCCAGCCGGAGGCGAACAAGGGATGAAAACGGAGAGGACGAGAGCGTATTTCTAGGGAACACGGCCACTGTGTCTTTCAGAACTTGAGCTGCGTATGTCTGCTGTGTTACAATGGTTATTTCCTGTAGTGCGTACGGATGTATAAATCGTTGGCATTTGAAACCAGAATTGGAGAGGTTGCAAGACAATAGCCACAGTTAAATTCATTACGATATTTGACAGATTGTTTGATACTCTTAATTCATCCAGTCCCATTTGCAGAACCTATAAAGCGCCTCTGAAGGAAACCAATTAATCTTTCTGGCTCAACTTATTAAATTAAGCAAAGGCATACATTTTAAGTCTTCTTGGCTCTGAGCGTAAAAGCATTCTAAAGTCACCATGTAAAACTGGGTTTCTTGATTTCCTTATTTGTACATAGAGTATCATCAGAATGTTTGATATTTTAGTTGTCGAAAAAAAAATATTCTTAGCTATATCCTGACAAACAAGTTGAGCCAGGATCACACTGAAATGTTTTTTGGCTGTATCCGAAGACATTTTGGTTCACACAATAATCCTTCTGCTAGGTCATTTAAGGCAGCATACAAAAATTTTTTAGTAAAAAATCAAGTGCTGTTTTCAGAAAAACGCAACATTTCTTTACTTTCTAACATAACAATTTTCATATGTCAACTCTCCCATCAACAAACATACTTCGAGGCATAGAACCTACACAACCTACAGTAGTAAATAAAGCGACATGAATCTTCCCGCGGATTTCTCAAACGACGAACACTACTCACTTATTAGGACAAAACTAAATGCGGCTTTATATCACCCTCAAAAGATGATGTAGAAATATTTAGGATAACAGAAGCCTCTTTTACATGTGCACAGAAATATAGTAAAAATTTATATGCACATGTAAATGCCCAAACATTATCTGCAGCACAAATCGCTAGCGGAAGAAGTGCTTTTTATAATCTTGACCAGCACAGCAGGAGTTTCGGTGTTTTCTCAGGACACGTCCATGACTTAATAAAATACATTATCAAGTGTTACTTTGATCTTAGACTCCATCACGCTACAAAAGAACGCAATCACCTACTGACAAGGATAAATGTACGCTCAGTTTTAAGCAGACTTGTCATTTTCAAAAATCAGTGTAGAGTTCGGTGTATTTAGAGCTCGGTATAAAATTTACATCGTATAAAACTTTATAGATGTCGGACTCATGTCCAGCTAACAAAATTATATGGCTGTAAACAATGCTGACATTGAAAATCCCTGAACACCTTATAATATGGACGACACGTGAAAATCGACGGAGCTGCCACCTCGAAGCAATTTAATGGTGTACTATTTTGTTTTGGAAAACCATTAATATTGTAAAAGTCTGCCTGTGTATAACATTTTTTAAACATGTGTAATGTTTTACGAATTTCCACAGTACTTTATATATGTATAGATATATGTATGTAGTTATATATGGTCGCAATTAATTCCCGATAATAATTATTACTTCACTTTTGAAGTTTTTGGAAATTGTGTTCATACGTGTATTCTTCTGCTGCCTGTGCAACTTACAACAATAAAATTTTTAGATTACTGATCATTACACAAAATATAAGTTTATTTAGTGTGTACGTCAACGACTGCAGTATTTTTGTGGCTCTGCGAAGTCAACAGGTGTCTTACAATTTTGTCACAAACTAGAGTAATCGGAAATGTAAATTATTTACGTATACACAGTTGTAAAAATGTAACTAAATATTATGGATATAAATACAATTATTACAATATTTTTGTTCCTCATATGTGTTTGTGTACATATACGTATAAGTTGATGTTAAACATGATATTGTACTAATTATACATGTAATAACATTTTTACACTCCACAGGTTTTTATACATAATTTTCCTTCGAGCATGTATACCTAGAGCACCCTTTGATTACATCTCACTATGATGTGTTGTGGGAACTCTCTCACGTATTTAACTTCTAAAACTTATCATCAATCTTTAAAATGGTCTATGTAACCATCTATAATTTATAATAGGCTTGTAACGCTTTGTATGAAACATAATGTGTGCTTCACATTAAATTATTCAGTCAACTATGTATCCGAACACGTGACTGAAGGTATTTTCCATACGGGAAAGTGTTAAAATTAATCAACTTTAATATTACCAGGGTACTGACGGCTTGAAAACAATCATAGCGAACTATTAGTTGCCTGTACTTTACAAAGTGCCAAGTGTTGATTTAAAATAGTTGGTAAAAATAAATGTATAATACCAAATCAAAAGGACTGTTAGTAATAAATACAAACGACATCTTGCAAGTGATTTCAAACAGTCAAATTATGATAAATAAGAATTATCAACATCAGCAATTGTAAATATGATTTAAGCAAATTCATAATTTGTGACTTGCGGTAAACAAAAACTAATTCCTTGTAACTACTACTATACAGAAAATTTACTTGCGCTGCCTTGAACCACCGGAATATTTCCCAGCTTAAATAAACCACCAAAAGGAATCAAACGGCTTGAATATATACACATGCCAGCTTGTTTATGTGGTACGTTATCCATCACATAGTTGATTTAAAATAAGCGATGGAAGTGATTATATGAAATTACACGAGTGTGTTTTAGGTTAGAAATTTATTAATTTTGTAATTAATTTACAGATGTGTAAGAACGTATTTCACTTTGGTAACTATTTAATTGAATAATTTAGAATATGGCTGCTATAACATATTCATAATCACAAGTTCATTGAGTTATTACTGTAACCGCGCTCCTAACATTAAACAGAAGTGTATACTGCCGCTGCGCTGTCGTGAGGGACTGAAAAATTTCTCAACTTTAACACGTCGCCAATGGATCAGCACGGGGAGAAAGTCTTTGAGAGAGGCATATAAATAAAATATGATGCTTCCGCTGCTTTTAGTAGGCGACGTTCCCTCGCCTATCATTAGAAACAAACAAGTTTCCACGATGCTACTTTTTCACTTTGCGCATTTGCAGAAATTATCAGCAACATAAAACTTTATAATAGTTAAAAATAAAAATATTAAAAATTTCGCAAAGATAATTACGGCATGATCGGCAGGAAGGCTCTATGATTTTCCAGAAAAAGTTCCAAGACATTCGGTTGAATAGTTTTTGAACGGTAGCGAATTTAGTTTGAAATATTTATCGGCAGCGCAAGGCAAACTATGGCTGTTTTCGCTTTCTTGCAGTGTAGGAATCGGGGATTAAACGCCGATAACTGGCTTCACCTCGCTTTGCAGCCTGCCCTATACTGAAAGTGGCCCAGCCAGTCTGAATTCCTTCACATTGAAACTCAACTTTAGGGCCCCACTGACCGTAAAGGAGTCGACCGGCCCACCACCATGTACCACCATCGTGATTGCCCGTGATTCAAGCTTAACCTGGGAGGCAGATTACCTTTTTTTAGAATATCTTGGTATGTCCCATCCATCAAATAGAACACACTATTATCCGGCGTATGGTGACGTGCCAGCGAACGCATAGTGGGCATTTTAAGCAAATGCTGCGATTTCCACCTACCGAACAATAGATAAGTGTTGATCTCACGTTTGTGGGCTGCTACTTGTGCTGTTAGGATCTGTGAACTCTGTAACGACATACAATATTTTTTTGTTTTTACTCACTTTAAAGTTATCATTCTTTATAAATGTCAACTGTGTAGTAAACGCTTCCATTATAATATCTTGAAACAGTGGTGCGTACATTTTCTTGTGTGCATCACAGTGTTTATAAATCTCCATCGACAGTTGGCTCTCGCGAAAAGATTCAGGTTAAACTTTATAATCTCCTACGAGCATACCTGCAGCTTCTTTTTTTGTGAGAAGACATTTCCCGACTTGCCTTTGCCAATCAGACTTAGGCTATTCTAATAATGAACATCTGTGAACATTTGTGGGCACACACTTAAGAACCCTATGTATTGAAACGTTTTCTGTTGCGCGTAAATGCTTATCTCAGTAAAGAAACGTTATAGAAATGTGATTTTTCGTCAGAAAAGATAAAGAAAAAAAAATTATCTATTGCCGTATTTTTTTTACTTTTGTCATATTAAGTGTATTGTTGGAAAAAAAGATTCGTGAGAATGGTCAAATATCGTATTTTTAAAGCTTGCATATGCAGTTTCCTTAAGCGGCAAGAGAAAAGTACAAAGCTGTGGAGGTACTTTAATCTGTAGGCTTTTATCGCGTGTAATAAAACCCCTATCTTACAGATCTAATTTGCACAGTATAGAGTCACGAAGGAAACACTGTACGCCTTGCGCGTAGGAGTGATGAGGCGTGATGCGTGCGCGCAAGGCCAATTATTAGGAGGGGGAGGGGGCACGCGAGTCGCTGAGGGGGGCGAAATCCTCTGCAAGGGGCGAAAAATCGAGAAAGAGTGTATGGTAAACTAACTACAGCAAGCATTTCACATTCTTGTGAGAATAAATATAATGCTTATTGTGTAAAATAGTTGTATTTAATGGAAATTTATTATAGAATAGGATGGATGACATTTGAATTAGTCAATTGTAGTACTACAACCTTATCATAACAGTACAAATGCTCGCCGACTTTCAACATTTAAAAGAGTGTCTACGTGGCATGTCATGTCACCGTATTGACGAAACTCTCGCTTCAAACAACAGAGCGCAGCACGGGTACTATACATTAAGCAAGCGCCCCTCGCGGCCTCGCTGTTATTGCAAACTCATTCGGTGTTGGTTGTTCGTTTCCGTGTTTTATCAAATATTGTGTACGAGTAGTGAGATTTGTGTTTCCCATATTCAGTAAGTACAGTTGTACTATGTACTGTAGTTGTGTGTTTAGATGGTAATGCCGGATTCACATGTACGCCGATCACGCCAAACAAACAGAGAGGGAAACTAGAACAACCAATCAGAAGCAATCCTCGGTTTCCGCCCGAGTCGAGCAGAAAAGTTGGGCTCGCGCCGATATTTTCTGCTCGCGGAAAGAGCAGACTTCGCTGATATTTCCCAGAAGTCAACTGTTCACATATTTTATACTACTAATGTCTTGGATAATCGAAGTGCATTGACGTAATGTATAGAATAGTTCAATGTACATATTTATAATGAAATATGTCAATATAAACGTCAATCTTATTCAAAATTTGTATTTTTTTTACGGGGGAGGGGCAAATTTTATATTTTCATTTCCCCCCCCCCCCCCCCCTGTTTTTAAGGCTGTGCACGGCCTTGCGTGCGCGTAACTGTCGCTCGTATCGCTCCCTCGCTTCTTGACCTTGGACGCGCAGCTACATAGTCCCCTTAAGGGTAACAATTAAAATTTTGTAATCACAATATTATACGCTATCGGGGCTTTTATATTATGAAATAAAAAAGTAAAAAAAATCCGTGAATATTTCCTTGAAGAATGACCTATACGCTTTATGGTGCTGTTCCACAAGTGTGGTGAGGTCGCACACACTATGATATGGTATGCGGTACCTTCAAAGTGCCATTGCGAGCAATCGGTTGCGAATATTCACAAACTAATGAAAATCTAATATAAAATTATGTTATACAGATATGTACTGTACTTGTTGAATTATTGTTTAACTAATTAAATAATTTTGATTCTTTCGTAGTGAATAGTTTAAACAATCGCAAGCAAATATTGTAATATGAAAAGTGATATGGTACCAAAACATTAATTGTCTGGCCTATGATAATTATTTAAAAAAAAAAAAAAAAAAAAAACACCTCTCGTATCTATAGTTTCAGTGTTTAACATAACAAATAACCTAAATTTTAAATACTGAAAAATTTCGGTAATAAATCAGTTATTGCATGTTTTTACATAGGGTGTCTGTGTTGTTGAATGTGTTATAAAATTGAGCTTATAACATTTCAAGTAAAATATGTCAAACTATTTTTTAACATCTTTTTTTTTGTGTCCTCTAAAATTTTAATTGGAACTGATTTGCTAGAACACCTTAATTTTCATAAATACAAATGAATGAGTTTAATAATATATATGTGTGTGTAATTAGAATCTATCACACGATAGTGCAACATTTAATGTGTCAATGTTTACAAAACCAATGTTAAATTATTTAACTTATTCATTTATATTTATGAAAATTAAGGTTTTCTAGCAAATCAGTTCCAATTAATATATATTCGTCAATTAATTATTTCGGAAGAAGCGGGGTTGCTAGTTTGAAACCAAATATGTATAAAAGCATGGAAGCGAGGATGTAGACATTAATAAAATGTCAATATCAAAGTTAACAATAACAACAGCATCACGGTGAAGATGTAGACAATAATAAATTGTGAACGTCAATGTTTACATTTCGAAGTCGAGGTCGACATATCAGTTGGCATACCGAGGTCGACATGTCGAGGTCAACATGTCTATCAACATACCGAGGTCGACATGTCGAAGTCGACTTCGTCGAGACTTACATGTCGAACTTTTGTCGATATGTGACAGATGTCGATAATCGACATCAAATTCTGGATGTCGCACAGCCCTACGTAGAGGGCGGAGGTTACCTGATGGTGTGGCAGCTACGGCCGGGACTCCAGTGGAGGAAGCAGTTCTCCAGAGGAAGGTGCTGGTGGTGCTGGAGGCAGAGGGTGCACTGTCTCGCCTTCTGGCCGCATTCTGCTCCTTGCAATCCGCTCCTGGCGCCAGGCTCCACAGGAACGACTTGTTCGAGGTCATCGTCGCCAACCTGCGCACACAAAAATCCCGTTTAAAGAGTGTCTTAACTATAGAGACCTGCAAAATTCGTGTTATTGTTTGAGGACATGTTAAACTTAAAACACACATACTTCTGCATTATGGTTGTCCAAAGACCATACTTCATATGAAAACGCCCTGGATAATTCTAAGTCAATAAATGAACACTTCACTTCTGGACCAGGAAGTGTCCAAAGGATTGAGTGCCCAAAGTGCTAAGTTTTCAAAGGGCTAAACACATCCAGTGAAAGTGTTTAAAAGGATTAAAAAGTGTAAAAAGGTCAAAACGATCAAAGGGCAAACTTTATCGAAAGGGTTAATTTATTTAAAGGGTTAAATTGATCGAAAGGGTTACATTTATTGAAAAGGTTCACTATATTATATGGGTTAAATTAATTGAAATGTTTAAGTGAGGAAAGGGTTAAGTGTTGAATGAGTTAATTGAGGTTAGGTTCTGTCATTTGGGGAGCAGCATAGGGTTTCCCTGTTCGGTGTCTAAAGCACAACTGAACTCTGAAGGGTAGAAGCAGCAGCATACGTTGGTTGTGGGCTTACACCTAATTTACCCTGCGAGGTCTGCTGTGATTGGTTGGTTCTTGGAGCAAGATAGGCACAGGGGACATTTGGGTATAGAGTAGATGCTGATTCTTCGAAGTGTGGACCACGATGAGCTCTGATGAAGGACAAGGAGAAGGTAGAGAGTGTCAGGAGAGCAGCAAAGGCCCTCCTTGGTCGGTGTCTAGCGAGGGACTGAGCTGTGATGGTGAATGAGGAGAGTGGGAGGGTGTCGGGAGCTGCAGAGATCCTTCCTGTTTGGTGTTTGGAGGAAGATTGAGCTACGAGTGTTGGGAGCTGCGAAGAACTTGCCTATTCGGAGGTCAATGAGAAACTGAGGTAGGAATTGTGCAATTAGAGAAATTACCTTTACAAATCTAGTTTCTGAAAAATAATAATTTTTAACCATTACATATCCAGCAATGAATAATTACTGAATAATGTGGAATTAACAATCTAGCAATTGTAATCAATAAGTACTGAGAGACTAATTCCCAATCAAATAAGTACAAACAACGAGATAGTATGTGGTTTGAAGTCAATTGAAGGTAATCAGATTTTTATACCTTAAGTACTCATAATTAATAATTAGAAATTAAACAATTACAAATACCGAGAAAGTGTTTGGTTCGAAGCTGGTCAGAGGCAATTATATTTTTATTGTCTAATTACTCATAATGTATAATTAAGAATTACAAAATAAGTAAGTGTAACAAAAGTAATTACATATACTACTTACATACTAAGTATGTGTAACGAGACTTTCCGAGCAAGTACAGACACTAATTACATAAGTACTGAGATCCTAGGTGCACATCCGATCGCCATCACTCCCCACTGCAGACTGAACTAAGATTGTGTTTGTTATTAATTATAAACCCCGACTAGCTAGCCTGCTGGTAATGCACTCCAGCAGATACAGCCCGAAATTCGATCGCCCATGCATCAACGGCCAAGCAAAATCGCCAACCCATTCACGCTACCCTGATCGCCGATAAACCGAAGCGCACCAACTGCTATTTAAAAATATTAAATGAATTTTTTCCCAACAATTTCAGTAAAGTATCATGTTAACCCTACAGTTAATTTTGTCTTATTATATAAACAATGTTCCTTTGTGTTTCCCAGGATTTCAGTTTAGTTATTTCATTATGTTCATTAATTTTATGTCCTATTATTTGACCAAAGACTGTTTCTTCAGGTTTCCCAACATTTCAGTAAAGAATTATATTTTGTAATTTTGTTTCTTGTTATATATTAAAATATAGTTCAATGAAGTGTATTAGATGCGTGTTCTTGCTTGTATTCAAGGTATACGACTAGCGCAGTACATCTCCTGCTGCAACTATTCACAAAAAGCTTGAAGTTAGAATACTAAATTATCTTTTAAGAATAAAATTGTGCTAGAGTTTGAAATGTATAACTACTTGTCTAATGCGCCGACTACTAAAGACTCTGCTGCTGTGTTCCCCGACTGCCAGCTGAATGCTTTAACCAACAGCTTCACGTTGTGCACACCTGGCGTATTTCTTACTTACAAATCTATACTTAGTTACATTTCTTCTCAATATTCCAGTAAATTATTATCACCTTTAAATTAATTTTCATTCTACATCGTCTTATAAAATATTATTTAAAAAAATATTTTAATAAGAAAGACTGACTAAAATATTCCTTTGTGGAATCACAATAAATGAGTGAAGTTTTAGTTAATTTCACATCTTACTGTATTTACCACCTTGTGTAATTGTCAGACTCATCATTTTACGTCGTATTATTTGAATATATAGTTTATTAAAATAATAATTTTTTAAACTTCGAGCACTATATATTTAAAAAGGAATGTATTCTCACATTTAAATATTACATGTAAAAATGTATTATAGTACTTGTATAACTCAAGGCTACAGCTCACGCCTGTAGCCCGCTGTTCTGGCACGTTATGCACGGAGATTGTTGGCCAGCGTATCCTTCACCCTTATCAGCTCTTTCGCTGGCTCGCACTACTCCAAGGCCCCACTCGCTCCAACAAACATCCATGATCGTAAACTGAATAAGTAAATAACTGTTCACGCACGTTACGTATTATTTACTGTACAGGCAACATACTTTGATGCCACACTGTTTACAAGCTGTGTGTTCCGTTTAAAAAAAAATAAATTTATGAAAAATACTAACAATTACTATGAAAACGTGGTCCAAATTGTCTTAGTTTTCAATTGCAATTAGTCGTGTAAGTTTCTATTAGGTACTTAATTTTTTTATTATAATTTTACATGTTTTTTCTGCTTGATATTGCATTAATTATTACTCTACATTAATTGATTACGTTCCTTGACACTTTATAACGTAGTACAAAATTATATTTTGGTGTTAAAATTACATTCGTGTTATGTGCATGAGCTCAGCTGGGGAGATATACAAATATGCCTTTCTTTCCCGCTAGTCACACCCGCCTGACTTCCCGTGCACAGAGGAGCGCAAGCGACCAGCCAACTCAAAGGAGCTCGGCAAAGAAGTTAGTAGTTCACCTTCCTGCTGCAAGAATGTGCCACCAGACATATCTCTCTCTCTCTCTCTCTCTATCTCTAGCACGCATACAGTTTTCATCAAATCTCCTACACAAGCAAATTACGAGCGATTGGCTGTTGTTGAAAACAGTTCCCTTATATTTGTTTAAGCAAGATTATATTATTACTTAATTCTACAACTTGTGTCATGAACATTTATTCTAAGTATGGTAAAAAAAAAATTATTTTAAAATATGTTTATGAAGTAAACTACTATTTAATTTAGGGTTTAAAAAATCCTCACGCATTGTGCAAGTCAAGAAAATAATGGTGTGTAAGAGAAACTACAAACACTAACTACAAACCCAAAGAGCTAGCCAACAAATAAATAAAATTATGTAAAATCTTCCTAATATAAGTCTGATGACACCCAAATTTGTTTCGCATAGCTCAACCAGCATTTAGTCTAAGTTAATAGTTGAAAGTTTAACAGTGGGGCATAAAAAACGATGCTCAGTGTCAATACTATTTTATACAATGCATTATTCAGTGTTATTAGTTTTGAAAATCAAACTGTGAATATCGCATTTCGGAGCAACAGAAACCTAGATAAATTCTTGAAAGTTTGTGTTGTGAAGGATTCTAGTTATCTTCATTCTCTTAAGAATTGAATAATTACCAAGAATATTTCAATATTGTATAACTCTCATTACTTAATTACACATCCTACCCGAGCCAATGAACATATACGACTGTCCTGTGATTTCCTATTATGTATAACTTATACAACCGACTGAATATAATATAAAGAGAACTTAGTATGTAACACATGTTATATTAAAAAAAAAAAAACAGGACATTGTAACACAACTTGTCATATTTGCTTCAGAACACTGAAAGCGTACTTTTAAAACATTACTATAAGTTTGTAGTACTTTATAACATATTAGTTTTGATTACATATTACAGGGAGTTGTACTTTTGAAATGCAATGTTACAAGTAGTTTGTACTATAAAAATGTGGTGTTGTGAAATGTGGATGACATGTGATTTATTTAGTTAACATATGCTTTGTAGCGATTCCTTTCATTATGAATTGCTTCGTGTAAGGTTAAGATAGTAACGTTGTAAATTACACGTTGGTATGCAATGTTAATAAATACATTTCTGACATAGTTAGTTATGCATTTTAAGAACGTATCATTGCATTTGAATTCAAATTATAACAACTTGAAATAAAGTGTAATTACTTATTGTAGCGACTTGTAGTATAACACGAAATGTGAACATAACATAATTTCGGCGACGGAGAAATTCTGCCTGCAAGAGACATTTCTGAGAGCAGCACAATCAAGACCAGATGTGTGACAATCTCCCCTAACTTCTGGCAAGCCCTTGCCTAGCTCGAGCGTCTCAGAAGGCAAGGAGAGAAGAACTCGCTGTATGTTCGCTACAGATCACTTCTGTCGTGTGCACACACAGACAATACACCAACACCCCGTCTCTTCATGCAACTACTTATGGAAAAGGTTGACAAAATAAAATTTCCTTGCACATACCTATTTAAACTATTAAAAAAGGGTAAAAAAAAGTTAATTTTCTAAATTTTCTACATAACCTAATTTAAAACAATATTAAGATCCAAATGAAACACTCGACTCATTGAGTTCGTGTTTTCGCATATTACATACAACAAAAAATATTTTACATCAGAAAACAAAATTCTGTAACCATCAAATCTTTCACTAAGCTTTTTGGGTAGATATATAAATATTGTGCATTCCATCACCCAAAAAATTAGGACACTGTGTTAACAATACCAACTCAAACCACTACCATACATTATTCATTCACAAGAAATTATTTTCAGACTGTAAACATATTATAACCGCCAGAAACATCCTTTATGTTAAGAATAATAAAATCTAGCTTTCAAAATATAAAAAATCCAATGAGTTGTTCATCCCATCACCTCCGCCGCATGGCAACAAACGGCTTTTAATTAGTAATCACAGAGAAACATTTCTCACAAGAATATTTTATTTTCAACACTTCATCATATCATATGATTTTATAATAGCTCCCTAATTTGCAAAAGCAAATTTTCCTCTCGCATTTAATATGCACTAATGACTGGTTTGTATTTTCGCTTTCAAAGTGGGTGAAGGCAAACAATTCGAATTACTAGGCATTCTAACAGAAAAATTGAAATTAATCTCATGTTTTCCTTAGTGCATTAAAATTTGTAATCAAACATTGACATTTAAAGCATCATTCTAGTTGACAAATAGGCTTACTGTGACATTGTAGTTTATTCGAACATGATTTTCTCTCATCGAAATACCACTTCTCACAAGAAACAACACTTATGTTCCAAATTCAATCTTACTCCAAAGATTCGAAGAATGAATATTAATTTCTATCATAACAGACTAAGATGCTGTATCCCAAATGCTAATGTATGGTTTAGAGACTGTATGTTTTCCACTGAAAATTACATAACAATCACTATAACAGATTATTGCATGTAAACACACACAAAAAAAGAATGAACGAACTATCTAAACTCTTTAAAAAAAGTTTCTCCATATACATTATACATACAAGAAATATATAACGCATACATCTTAATTGTATATCACGCAAAGGCAAAAACCGTATTCGGAAGGACATAAGTTCGATCATTCTGCCAACCCTTACCTATACATTCCCAAAATAATACATTTAGTAGACAACATTTACTACAAGAAATACTGATGTTAGGAACATCTAACCTCCTACCTACCATTCATTTATAAATGTTACATTAAAATCCATGATATATTGTAATTAATGGATGCATTCATGTATTTTTTTCTACATCCAGAGAGGGCAATGGTTCATTTACAGAAACGGAGATCTCACACATGTCACCATATTAGTAATTAAATATGTCTACCAGCACTCTCCAAACACCCAATCATAATTAATGACATACCAACCAACTATACAGCTTAAACCTCCAAATACCCCCTTAGAAAATGTTAAAAATAACTAATCATAATCTGAAGTCATTATACTTTAATGTCATATCATACTCACTGCTAAAAAAACAGACCAAACAGCTATTTCTTCCAAACAAAATATTTATCAGGTGATATCCCAAAATATATAAACAACGTCCATTAATTATAACATATTGACTATACTAAAGACTTCTCTTCATACCTTCCAGGACAACAGTGCAATCATATAAGCATTCCTATGAAACACTCCAGCTAATTAATCTGATAAACCACTTCATCATATAATAGCAAAACACACATTCAAATAATACCACCAACCATAGAGTATACCATAGTCAACTGTTCAACCTTAACGAAATATCGTTCCATTAGACTATATCAATAAACCAGCAATTCAAATGTTCTAGCAGAAAAACGTTATTATCATCAAAAATTACCAGCAAAACCAACATACCATACAGAAAAAACATATTAACCGTCGAACTATTCATTACGACTAACATTACCATCACACACATTATGAACAGTTTACTCAATACGACGGTAGCCAACACCCTTACTATCAGAACTCTCCTATCAAATATTCACGTGGAAAAAATTTTCTTCCTTTATTTATAGATGACTCTTTGCCAGAAGAATAATTTCATCAAAAAGTCTCGTATTTCCTTTCTAATTACCATACACCATTACTTCAATAATTCCATACTCAACATCAGTTGTTAATAAAATATTTATAATAAAAACACCATTGTTATTTTTTTCCATCCAATGGTAGGATATTCATGCAATTATTCTCTCTCTCTCTCTCTCTCTCTCTCTCTATATATATATATATATATATATATATATATATATATATATATATATATATATATATATATATATATATATATATATATATATATATATATATATATCAAAACATTCACACGTTAGTAGCAATAAAAATGAAATATTATTATTTTATTTTCGTTCCAACCATATCATATTAACTAAATAGAGGGTTTTTCTTAAGGTACAGATGTCTAGTGCAAAAATAATTTCATCGAAAAGTCTCGTATTTCCTTTCTAATTGCCATACCCCAATCCATACAAATCTTTCCATCAATCTTCACCAATTTTTCAATCTTTAGCGACTCTTCAATCTTTAGCAAGCCATGGGTTTGTTGGCTACATCTATCCATACATATAAGAAAACATATTCACCTACTGTCTCCAAAATGTGTACATGTCAACAGAACTAATGTTTGTGTATTATGCAATCAGCTATCCACACATTTTATACTAAAGTCTTTATTATCATTCTAAATACAGATGTCAATGTTTATAAGCGATTGCTCATAACAACACTTTAAAGTTGTGAAGATAAAAGGATCTTTTCTAATTACCACTTAAATTGACAGAGAAGTCCAAGACGATAGCCATACTAAACATATTTAAACCCACATCGCTTACAGATATTTTGTATGTATCAAAACACTGTGTACAAACAACAGAAAATAATTTACATTTTATGATAAAATGAGTAAAAACAATAGACTTCCATTCACTTAAAATTTATATTTCACATACTTGTCAAAATGCATAATATTATATACACTCAAACATATTCTCCATTCAACAAAAATATTTACTCTAATTTTATAGTACAAATCTTATTGTGAGCAGTCAAGGCCTTCCGATTCAAATAGGCAACACAACAATCAACACATGGATACATCTTGTATGAAGTGCTGAACATACAGTCACTAGCTTCATGTTACCTAGCGCCAGATATAGTTTCGAATGTCTTGACGCAATACTTACACTTGTTTCTCGATGAACGAGAAACAGTGCCTTTACCCCTTATGCATATACAGGTTATCACTGCGGGTAAACACAGCATAGCAGTTATCACAGTGGAATGCCTTGTATGCTGGGCTGAAAAAAATAATGACTACATTCATACCATATTGGTACTAGGGACTCTTCGGAAAATCTTGCTGTCTACAACATTGACAATGCTACAGATGGTAAGTCTTTTGCCACCTTCTTACTATAGCAGAGTACGCGAGCATAGTAGTAACATTGATACCATATTGCTTGTAGAGACTCTTCCTAGAGACTTACTCTCTGAGAGTAGAAAACATTATAATTATATTTTTTTAGATAACAATTTAATTTGCTCTACTCTTTTAATACGCCATAAACAATGTTATTTTCAATTAAATGTTTTGATTGCAAATAGTCATTACAAAACAAAATAAATTTATGAAAATAACTTTATAAATTAAATTATTCACATTTACAAATTAAATTCTTCACATTAATCATTACAATCTTACTTTAACTTAAATGTCATGATGGCAAATAATTATTACAAATCAAATTTTAATTTATGAAAATGCTTTTATAATATAAGTTCTTCAATCTATCGATAGGATCAACCTGCCCTAACAAAATTACATTGTAACAAGGTATTCAATTACTTGCTATGTGTTTATCAAATTATATTAACTTCTGTCAATATTAGCTTAGTTTTAATTATACGAAGACAATACATTACAAAAATGACCTTGTATGAAGGAACATTAATTGAATCATATTAAGATATTATACAAAGACAATACATTACAAAATGATCTTGTGTGCATGAACACTAATTAAATGATTAAATCCTCTTAAACAAACTGGAGTCACAAATAAGCTTATATTTCTTCCGCTTTCTCTTCCTCATCATATTCACTTTACTCAGTTTACTCATTTTCTTAACAAACTTCCTCACTATGTACTTACAATTTCCTTACAGCTAAACCTCATGAAGTTAAATTTCTTTTTTCTCTTACAATTCATCCTTACCCTACAACATTTCCTTTCTTTTTTTTTCCTCTTAAAACACTTTTACTGAATAATTCATTAACAGTAGATACGTTTGTTAGTTTAACACATCTTGCATTTGGTTCAACATTCTCACTGTTAGGTTTACCAATTTCCCAATTACATTTTCTTTTGCACACCCCCCCCCCCCCCCCACCCATTTTCAAAATAATATTCTACATCTGCTGTGGTCTCAGCAGTGGCACAAAAATACAAATGTTTGGATAAACTCTTGGTTGTTTCAAAATTATTGCTGAACCTAACCTAAAACTCAATTCACTGAAGGTTTTTTGGGGGGACTAACCCCCCAAATTTTGGTTGTACTGAATGAATTCCGATTACATCTGTTGTTACTTCCTGACAATTTTGGTTTACAATCTCTACTTTATTTTTGAAATTTTCAACTTTACTTTGACCACTAGGTACATCCAGACAATTCTGCACTGCAGGTTCTAGGCCTAATTCGTTTCGCCAATTTTCGACTTTGTTTGCACTACTGAAAACATTTGACAATTCTACATTATTTGCACACTGTTTTGCATTAGTTACCCTTTCCTCCCTAACCTCTGTCGATTTCCCATTTAGGGCAATCTTACATTCTGAAAGAATCTCAATATTATTTTGTAATGTACTCTGCACTTTCTTGATTGCATGTTTTCGTTCATTAAGTGAATGTTTTAGTTCGTTAAGTGAATGTTTTTGCTCTGTCATGAGCATTATGAGTAAACTTAATTGTTCCTTCATTTGTGCCATTTGCATCATCCTGTAAAAATTTCCTAACCTGTTTCAATTATACTAAGGCACAATTAGCTTACAAAAAAATTGACAATGCATACACAAATCACGATTATATTAATAACAAAAAAAATTGACATTATAAATGTACAATCTTGACTGTACCTGCAATTGCTTCGCTGAAGAAATTTAAATTTATCTCGATGCACTTGATTCGTCGGCTGGATACTGCTGTCAGTATGGAAACTGTCTGGAACTGTTGATTGGAAGCTGCGGGTGGATTTTGTTGCCGTTGGAACACTTATTGTTGAAGCAGTTGCACTTACCTAGGAAAACGAATAATAAATGGATCCCGGTGCACCGGTGACTGCTGATCTCAGGCTGCTTGAATAATTATTGAGATGGATGATGCCGGCAATCTTTACGTCGCAGGGCGTGTCAAAATTCAGGCGGCCGATACGTTGGTCGCCAATTGTATTGTTTCCTTTCGTTGGTTGACAATTGTAATGGTTTCTGGACGTGACTCTTGTTGTTCGCGGGAAACACTAGCTCGGACTAGCTCAGTTAAAGTTTGAGACTCGTATAAATAAATAAATAAACGCTTGAAAGTATGCTGTGGTCAGGAGCGCCAACAGAAAATAAATGAAAGATTATTTTTAATGTTAACTGAAGTTAATTGCTGTCTCTTCACAAACAATTGACACTCGTAATAGATGAAAGAAAACTAAGCAAGAGGCAGAATGGCAGTGCGATCACTCGCTGCCCTGCATGAACACTACATCGCCGAACTCGATGAATGAACTGCAACGAACTTGAAACTGTGACGACGACGAACTTACGTGACTGTGAAGAACTTATGTGACGGTGACGACGATAAAGTCGCACTATGCTAACTCTATTTATGCTGCCTGAAATGTTGCATCAAGTAAACGCGGTCCAATCATGGCTTCGCAAAGTGCGCTAATGTCTAAAAATAGCCCGTGAACACTGACATGTCTCTCGAAATCAAAGTATTACATGCGCGCACATGCTGTCACGTCTGCCAACTGTGAAATCAACACACTAAATTTCGTCAAATGGTGCACCACGCGGCTACGTGACTTGCTTACTAAACCCTTGAAAATGCTGCACTGTCATCCTGTAATGTTATTACTGATGAAATGACTCGAATAAAATAATAAATTTGGAAAAACCAACATGTCCAAATACAAACAAATTATTACGGCCACGATTTCCTAAATATTAAATCAATTAATGTCCTTTTCACAAAAATAGCAAATAAAAATAATTCCTGAATAAATAAATTATAACATATTGCAATGCTACAATGAAAAATTAACTGTAAGGCTATCATGATACTTTACTGAAATTGTTGGAACGCACTTCATTTAATATTTTTATATAGCAGTTGGTGCGCTTGGGCTTGTCGGCGGTCGGGATAACGCGGGTCGGTTGGCGACTTCCCTTAGCCGTTCATGTGTGGACGGATCCCGGGCCGCTGGAGCGCATGACCGGCGGGTTAGCTGATCGGGGTTTATAAATAATAACAAATACAATCTGAGGTCAGTCTCTACTTAATATGTAATGATTAATTATGGGTACTTAATTCTTAATTTTTAATTATGAGTACTTAAGCAATTAAATCCAATTACCTCTGATAGGTTACGAACCAACGACTATCTCAGTATTCATACTTGTTTAATTGCTAATTAATAATTATGAGTACATAAGCAATAAATATATAATTACTTCAAACGGGCTTCGAACCACAAACTATCTCGGGATTCATACTTGTTTAATTCGTAATTATTCTTTAGTACTTATTGATTGCAGACATTGTAGGGGAAAGTAGGGGTAAGCCCACAGCCAACATATGATGCTGCTCCCACCCTTCAGAGCTCATCCGTGCTCCAGATGCAGAACAGGCAAACCTATGCTGCCCCCAAATGACAGAACCTATCCTAAATTAACCCTTTCAACATGCAACCCTTTTTACCCTTGTTGACCTTTTTTCACTTTTTAACCCTTTTTAACATTTTCACCGTATGTAACTAACCCTTTGAACACTTAACCCTTTGGGCACTTAACCCTTGGGATACTTCCCGGTCCAGATGTGGGTCACTCTCACTACTTATGCAAAACATTCAAAAAGGGCGTGACTTCACATCTATGCAGCAGCCAGTGGAGAAACGACGCCGTCTCCAATACATAGAGTGTAGTGAAGTTCAACGTGATGACAAAAAATAATGCGCATTTTGCAGGTCACTAGCCATAATGGTAAAAGGGCGTCTGAACCGGAATCATCCCTTTCAGTTCTCGTAACCACGATCAAGAATATGCTGCACGTGAAGGATATTTGCGGTCGATACGTAACACAAGAAGGAACCAGTGGCAAGCGTTTTAAACGTTTTCCTTGTGAGGAATCAGATTTGGTGAAATTTCTACACCTTTCGGCTGACTGCAAATGGTTGATGATGACATCAACGAACGTGCAATACATTGTTCACTGGTCGAGAGAAGCACGCTCGATACAAATGCAGTGTAAGTTAAGAAAAAAACTAACACTTGAGCTCGTAAATGAATTCGGGACTGGACGGGTTAGCTCCGAAGACTAAAGATGAGGTAGGCCGATCTCGCTGGCTGCGCGCAACCAAAATCCGTGTCCAAACATTGAACTCCTTTTTTGACAACATATCTAGATAAAATGGCGGGGTTTGGATTTTAGGTTAGAAAACTGATTTGTAAAAAAATGCTTTGAGCTTACTCTAACCAATTTACAAAGCAGTTTAATTAAATTAGTATCGGTAAAAGTATTTTATTCGTATAATATAACTTGTCATTTTAAAATTAAGGTATAGACAAACACTTTCATCACTGTTGAGCATGTGACTTTGACAGTTGTGTAGGATTGGAGTAGGTCAATGTTGGGTACATGCGCAAAAGACCAGTAAGCAGTCTACCTCGTCTTTAATCTATGGTTAGCTGCAAATACGTCAATTGATGTCTGCAGGTTTCTTTGGAAGCCAACACACAAAAAAAAAATAAACATGATAATCATAGATGACAGTGTTTGCCAACTTTATGATAAACTATTTTGCAATATTTGTGCAATTATTACTTGGCATAATATATTGCAACACGGTAACATAACAATATATATACGGCTTCAGAAACGCCACGGCAGAAATGCATCACTCTGGGAAAATATTTACTCTCATAGTTAGTAAAACCAATTGTGTTGGATTGCCGTTTCTTTGGTTTTCTCTATTGGCCTCCATGACATTGTACAATACAATGAATTTGTGTAGCGTAAATATATATATCCTCTGCCCCTATAAGGGCGTTGCATGGTCACCAAGACAATCATTATTTTATATTTGCACGAGAAACCATAACTTAATGGCATTCCTTCTAAGTAATTACTCTTATATTCGATTTTTTTCGGGTTGTTCAAATAAAATAAAGGAAGAGATTTACAGAAAATTTGATAAAGGTGGCTGAAAAGTCATCTCTTGTTAATTCATTTTAAGGTATTGTGCTGCAACCAGAATTTGTAGGTACATCTAAATATTTTAAATAAGCGATACTTCATACATCCAAATGATGTTGCATTATTTAATATGTATTTCCCAAATGTTACTTGAAAAACAAAAGCGAACTAGTAGAATTTTGTCCAACTCGTATGTATGGCTGCACAGGTAAGTACTTCAGTAAATATTTAAGGCTCCGGGTAGATTTATCACTAGAGTATTACTTTCTCAGGCCACTAAGGTGAAACTGGACTTAATGCACGAAAAATTCCTAGCTTTAGCTTTATGTAAAACTATCTTACCAATACCAACCGAGTGAGAGAGATGATGGTTGAATACTCTCTCTCTCTCTATCTCTCTCTCTCTCTCTATATATATATACACACACACACACACATATTTAACCATATCTTATAATTAAACGGGTAAGAGCTAAAAGGAAAACATTCCACGTTTTGATGAATGTGAACTAAGCACGCCAAGTTGTTCCTTATACCAAGGCGCATCTCGTGACATGAAGAACGGAAAGATTCCATCGTTTTAAAGGGCTTGCAATGATGCTTCTATACCGAGGTGAGGTCTAAAAGGAGAAGATCCCTGGAACAGCTCCCTTTTTGCCCTCATTGTTCAGACTAGCTAATGTGCATTGCGGTCAAAGGTTCCCGGACTTATTTGAACGTGTAACCAAAGGTGCCAGCTACCGTTTAGTGTCGCATCATACGAGCTAGTGAACAGTTCAGTCAAGGCTTATTGCGACGTTATTGGAACTGCGGGGAAAAAGTATGATTCGAGTGAGTCACGCGATGAATGCTCGCAACCAAAAAGTGTAAAAGGTGGATGTGGACGTGTACAAGTCATTCAGAAGACAATGAGAACCATAAGGGCGAGGAGTCCGTGACTAATAAAGGAAAGCTTGTTGAAGGAAAAAAAACAACAATTATTGCCCGATTGTGAATGCAAAAAGAAATGCACAGAAAAGTTTAGCGATGAAGACAAACTATTCATTAATTCTCAGGTGTACAGTGGTCAATCTAAAAACGTGAGAGACACATAAACAGTTTTCAGCTAGCTTTACATATTTTGCCATGAAAAATGGCTCTCGCGTCAAGGTATATCGCAAAGCGTTATCAAGTTTGCATTCCATTTGAAGTAAAGAAGTGTATAGGCTGACTCCTCTTCGTTCTGAAAAGAAATTCCTTTTGATTTACATGGTACACATGGTAACTATCACTCTACGATCTCTGGTGATGTGATCGCGAAAATCTACTTGCACATCCAGGCATTCCCGACGAAAGGTTTTTACTACTCAGTACCGAACCCGACGAAAGGTTTTACTGTGACGTATTTGGAGTGTGAACTTACATGCAAGAAAATGCACGAACGTTTCCTCTTGGTAAATCACCTACTGCAGAACGTATTGAAATACGAATACTACTTGAAGTATTACAAAGAAAATTTCGGCTATCGTTTCGGGAGACCGTAAGTAGACGTGAAGACTTGAACACGAAAATAAAATCAACCACTCTTAACGAACGTGCAAAAAGAGTGGCTGTAGTTGAGCTTTTAGTTCACAATCGTCGTACTTGCAAACTCAAAGAAATAAAATAGTTGTGCGGCAGTGGGGCAATATAGCAGGTTTGGTGTTTGATTTTATGCAAAATTTGCCCCTCTCCTTCATGACAATGCAAGAAATGTTTTGCTTGCGAAAATTGTGACATTGCGTTTTTTTTGTGTGCATGAAGTTACTGACGAAAAAAATCAGTGTTCCACACCTACCACGAAGTCATTGCGAAGAGAGGACCTGATAAAGTTTGTGCCTTTATATATGAGTACATACAAACCTCGTTGCCACCTCACGTGAAGGAACTGCATGTATTCAGTGACGGTTGTGAAGGACAAATTAAAAATCATACACTGGCGACATTTATGCTCGCTCTAAATATGACTGGACGATTTACTACTATTCATTAGTACTTCCCGTCTGAGGTCGCAGTTTTCTTCCCTGTGACCGCAATTCCGCAGTGGTGAAAAAAGAGTTCTGCGACGTCATGACAGGATTTATACTCCTCTCCAATATGACGACATCGTTGAAAACGTGAGTAAACGCCACCACCTTTCCAAGTTAAGCCGATGACGAATCAGCCCAACTTTATCAAGAAAACAACGAAAGGACTATCAAACCGCAGCAACTTCCAGATTTCGAAGTGTAAGCATTTGAAATACGAAGAAAGGCACATTGAAGCACTGAAATTCATTGATGGTTTGACAAATTACACATTCCACCTCCACAAACGACACTCTGTTCAGGTTCCCAGCATGATCGCCTGCACAGGAAGAGTTTCCATCAAGTGTGAGAAACTTGCTGACTTGAAGAATGTCGCTACACTCCTTCTGAGCACCGAGAATTTTCCAAGTAATTGTTGGAGAGGCCCACACCAGCTGGGAGGGATGAAGAAAGCGAATAATTTAGGTGTTTCAGCCAAAATTGAATTTACATTTTTGCTTCGTTTGTGTGTGTGTGTGTGTGTGTGTGTGTGTATATATATATATATATATATATATATATATATATATATATATATATATATATATATAAATATATATATATATATATTTGTGATGAATTTAATCATTTCAAACTTTCAACTTTTTCAAATTACTATTTTTTTTTATTCCCTGAATATTACATTTTAATTTTACGACATGCATTTTGCATTTTTAATTTAATCTAATAATTATTTTATTACTATATTTATCACTGATGTTTCTATTCCAGCGGAAGTGTGATAATTACATTTAATTATTAAAACTTTCGAAAGCAAATATGACTTAATTTGTTGTTTCCTTCGCTTGATTATGTGCTGACGGCGTTCTGGATATATATTCCAAAGACAAATGGTTTTAGCGCCTGAAAATGAAAGTTATTTCAGTTTAAATTCAGTTGTGCTGCAATTTGAGAACTAAAAGTAAACATTCCATGAAATTTAAATTCCTGCAGTGAAGTTAAATATCAAGTTATGTCCGTAATGTTATGTTTATCATTTATCACTGAAGTATGCAAACAAAGTTTATAGAGGGGATATTTTTCGTAAAATCCCTGGTTTGACCAGAAAATAGTTTTTTTTTTTGCGATTTCTCAAAATTTGGCGTGAATAGAAAGTTTTTTTTTTAGCTCTCACGCGGTCAATTTATGAAACTGGAATAAGCAGTGAACAAAAAAATAAATTTTAATTTGCATCTAGTGAAAAAAAAAAGCTGCATTCCAAATCAATAACTTCCCTTGCAACATTTACAACGCAGTTGGCTTACAGACTTTGACAGGTGTGTTCCTTTGGGGTAGGTCAATGTTGGGTACATGGGCAGAAGTCGAATAAACGGTCTACCTCGTCTTTAGTATATGAGCGGGACATGTGAGAAATGTTTCACAGTAACCTGTTACACAAATAACATGTTACTGGAACTGGAACGATGGACAGCGCTACATGAAAATAACTCTTCGGTCCATCCCTAGTCGGGGTTGTCACATTAGGCGATTTGTCACCGTTTGGACTATTTCATACGTCAAATTTGCGACCAAAGATTTTCATAAGTGAGATTTGTTTTTGGTAACGCCGAATACTGTGGATGCATTCGAAGAGGGTCTCACGACAGGCTCTTGTTCCGCTACAGCTTGTTACTGTTAATGTAGCATACATGAATAGAATATCACTCGATCGTTTATGTTTACCTCATTTATGTATGTATTTCAAATTGCGTGTACATATATAATTTTTAAGAAATTATTGTTTAATGCATACAAAATTTCACATGAGAAATTTTCACTCTCTTTTAATAACGCAATTAGTATAAAGTGTATTAAAACTAGGCGATATTAGGCAACATTGGGCGACAAAATATTTTTTATTTAGGCGACTTCGTCAAAAGCAACCTGGCAACACTGTCGACAAAGTGCGGAGCTGAAGACGACCGTGGCGACGGTTGAACGTGCCTACGGGCAGTCGGCGTATGGAACAAGGCTTCGGACACATCCAGGACACGGCAGAGAGCACCAGTATCTGCTATTACCCCCTCCATGTCGCCTACCCGGCGTGAGGTCGCATTCCGGACGTGTCTCAGGCCGTGTCCGAACTCGGGTATATACTTGCGTACTTGCATCCTTGTATACTTCACTTACCCTTGCCACCAGACTTGATGAATTCAGACAGACAGTCTTGTTCGCTTCGGTACCAGTTATTAGCCAGCTAACCACTTTAATTGTTCATGCATTCCGACTAAGAATATGATAATTGCCGAACGTTTTAGGGATTAAATAAAGTATAAATTAATAATTAAATTTGATTTATATTAACATTTATTGCCTTGCATTATTGTATGTAAGAGCAGTTTGGATTGCTTTTTTTATCTTAGCTTCTGTGGGTTAGGAACATAGGCTTAATACGAATTTATTGCTTAAACCTTTTGTTTAAGGTGAAACTCACCATAATTATTTATTAAGTTCAAAATGCTATGTCTACGAAGTAGTAATGTTGCCCTGTTAAACTTTAAAACAAATAATTATGTCGGAAATAATTTTTAACCTACAAATTACTTCTCAAAATGGCGACACGTATTCCCCAAGTATGCGAGAAGTATACAACTTAATTTACTTGTATACTTCACTTGCAGTTCGGACAGCACTTACGATGTCACTTCCGGAGACAGGCACGCACAACTATGTACTTCAGGCGTATTTGGACACAGCTTTAGTTTCAAGAATAATCTTTCCAGAGAACACTCTTTCGCACAACCTGGCGAGAGCATTGCTTCGTGCTCTCGCTTTGTGACGACCACTCTCTAGTTCGACATCATGCAGACAGCTGACGCCGAAAGGCGAGAAATCTTGTTAAGCTAAAATCACAGTCATACCTATTGGAAAAAAATGTATACATGTTCAAAAAAATTTCGCAAATATTTATAGTAATGCCAGAATAACTTCTGGCGCACAAAACATTACCGTTTTTGTTTGATATATTACCGTAATGTAGCAGCAGTGACAAAGAATACGAGACTTTGTCAGATATCCTTATTAATATTTTTATAAAGACATGTTCCGTAATTTATTTCGATGACGAAAACAGTTGAAGCTATTCACGTACTATTAAAATGCGACGTGGTTTTGGCCCAGAAAGCCATAGACTAAAGATGAGGTAGTGCACTTGCACATGTAACCAACATTGACCTACCCCAAAAGAACACAACTGTCAAAGTCACATGGTCAACAGGGATGAGCGTGTTTGTTTATATCTTAATTTTTAAATGACAAGCACTACTTATTTATAATATACATTTACCAGTTTGAATGTAATAAAAAATAAGTACAAATTGGTTAGAAAAAAATATGAATACATCTCAAAATCACTTGTTTACTAAACAGTGTTCTAACCTCAAACCCAATCCACTCCATTTTTGATAAAGCCATATTGGCAGAAAAGCAGTTCAATGTTGGGACACGGAGCTTGGTTGTGAGCAGCCAGCGAGATCGGTCTACCTCATCTTTAGTCTATGCAGAAAGTTCCTATAAACTTACTCTAACACAGGAATAATGTAAACAAATATGGCGCGTGGTCAGAAAGAGAGAGGCAGCGAGTATACAACTTCGTACTCCCCCCGTTTTCTCTCTTACGCTCTCTCCGACAAACTGGAAGGACCAGTGAGCGTTCTCTGGGCCAGTTGAGACCCTGCCACCGTTTTACTCTGTCGACGTACTTCACGCCGATTCATATTGACGTTACGGTATGCTAACTTTGCGTTAACAATGTCCCGAAATATTTCATAAGGCCGTAGCTACGTTCACATTGATTTGTGTTAAGAAATTCTCTTCCATTGTAAGTAGCAATGCAATGCTACCAAACATGCTGTATCCGAAAACTGAACAAGGCTCCTGGATGCAATATGTATATCATACAAAGTCACAATTAAAATTTACACTGCAGTCATATGCCATCAACACGCTATAAAATCCGCGTAAAAGTTGGTAGGAGTTAAAAAAATTTTGTCTCTTTAATCTTATTGGATGACACGTTATCGTTATGATAAGGAAAAGCTAGCTCAACATCCTGCATGGAAATATTAATTTTACGTCACTTATATATCAATGTGAATTGCTGTGCGATCCACACTAGTGCATAATGGCAACGCTAAGTCGACGTAACGAACTCCATATCTACCTCAATGGAATCGGTGTTTAGACATAGGCTAACTGTCATCCTAGGCAATGAGTGTGCCATTGATACCTACTTTACTTTCTTTTACTTTCTTAATAATTTCACAGTTTCATTTGAACGACTCATTAATAATGTGATGAGTCCCATGGCAATATTAATTCCAGGAAATGGAAAGATTACACTACGTGCATATAAGTAGATATCAAGCAGGGCTTTCAAAAGTTCTTATTTTACCGTGAATAGCCTATAGTTGAAAGTTCATTTTATTTTGCTCGAATCATAATAGCCTGTCCCAGCGCGTTCGCTCCCGGATTGTCGTACGTGGGAATCGTGCTGGACGATGCCGCTAATCGGCGGGTTTTCTCGGGGTCTTTCCACCCCCTCTCGGCTTTGCATTTCAGCTCTGTGCCGTGCTCACCTTGCTTCAACCTCGTCGGCTTTCAAGACCTAGATGTTAATAGTCGCCCAAAATCTCTGTACCTATCCATCCTAGTCTGGTTTATAGCAAGTTCAATATAAAGAATGGAAACAGCATTCGGGAGTAGTCTCTGCGATTGCCGCTATAGGCCACTCACTGTTACTTCAACCATTCCTGAAGCCTTGCTAAAGTTGTACTTCAAGGATATCTCTCCGACTCATGCAAACAAAGCTTAACTCATCTAGAAAATACACCGAAAGGGCAACGCACCGCATTCGTGCGCACTCTGTTTGATAACATTTTGAGTTAGAACTATTTATTACTAGGCATTACCAACACACTCATTTTCTCTGTTTTTATTCAAATTAATTAAAAATTAAGTGTTGTGTTTATGGATAAAATACTGTATAAGTAAACATTCAATTTAATCAAATATAAGATACTTTTATGTTAACAAAAGTAAAAACTGCTGATGATTAACGGAATACTTAAGAATCAACGAAGAACATCATACACGGTTGAAGTTTGTTGATGCGGTCAGGATTACGTGTCGCACAAAGTTTCTGGCTTTTGTCTCCGTCTTTAAATTGTTAAGAGTATGTGTAGGTAGGTCTCCCATTTTTAACAAGTCTAACTTCTCACTAAACGAGTCCATGTAGACGGGATCCTTCATAAGCAAGATATTTCTTTGAATAGTTCATCGCCGGCCATCCCTCCCATCACATCTTTAAGCTGCTGCCCTAGGCAACTGCCTAAGTTGCCTAGGCCTCAATCCGGCCCTGACCATGTTAACATTTATTGTAAAATCGGTACTATGTTCACGCTGGAGTTAAAAGCAGGTCGTCTTTGATAAGTCGTAATGCAGTACTGCCAAATATGTTGTGTTTAGGCTCTGGGAAAGGCTCGTAATTATATGTGTATGTTTCCGTATATAAGCATATAATTTACAGTAAGGTGAGCACTTTTGAGGCCCTGGTTAGTTTTTCCTTTTGGACATTTTTTATCCTCTAGCGAATTTTTAAAACAAATATTGCTATGCAAGTAAAAAAAAACACAGCGTATATCTTGCACCGTACTCAAAAGTTAACGTCTAAGACTAACATATAATATTTTATTCAATATTATTCGAAATGAAAGAGCTTTTAAAAGTGCTCAGTTTACTGTAAATGAACTATACTTGTTCTGCAACATGTCAGGTGTGAACGAGTATACTCGGGGGTTAATGTTGCGGTGTCTAACACAGCGGAAACTGCCCTAGCTGTAAAATTGACGAAGTACATTACGTGTTGCCCATTTGATGTTTCACACCAATCAAGTCCAACTGCAAAGATTTTCCAGCCCGACAGCCCAAACAACAGCACTTTACCAGAAGCAGCTCGCGCCAGTGAGACGTCGTATTTGTCCACAGGACGCCGTACAGACGCCCAAGAATGACGGGAAGTAGAATGGCGCTACGTTCGTACGTCGATGCGCGTGGCCGACGTAACGGAACAATTTCCATGCCCCACAGTGCGTATTGTGGACGTAACGGGATACAACTGTGCGTGGTGTCTCAACATCTCCACAACCTCCTTCCCAACTCTCCGCCTAAACCTATCACTATTCGGAAAAGGAAGGAAGGGAAAACATAACCTTCAGCACCCAAAGTATATCAACATCAGAAGCCGTAGCGTAGGTATGTTAAGTCTTTTGCATTTCTGTCCAAAATGGATGGGCGTCAACCTTCTACACATACAACACAGCCTTTGTTTTCTTTGTACTTTCCTTTTACCACATCTCAATATCAGATACATAATCCAAAATACCAATGGTTCATTGAAAAGAATCCTAGAATACCGATGGCTCACTTTAAAACAATAGAAAATGTCAATGGCACACTAAAACAACCAAAACATGAATTAAAATGTTCCCATACTTTAGAACATTGAGCAAATTCCAAAAAATTCAAATTCACAGATTTACAATTAATGATCCCTTTGATCAAGGCAATTTTGTATACACCTCAATATAAAATCCTTCATAAATTCCTAAAATAATAATAATAATAAATTCGTATGAGGGGTGGACCCAGGGCGAGGCAACACCCTCCTAGTGACGGGCTTTCCAGCTGGGACCCGCAGGTACCATAAATTCCTATAAAAAAACCTTAATAAAAAGTACCAAACATACACATATTTTCTCAAATCCATAATTTAATAACGTTCCTTTGTTATTTTCCAAATACACTACTCACAAGCAAACTAATACAATAGTATTTTTTACCAAAATAAACTCAAACCCTCTTTACAATAGTAGAGCGTTGTACCTAAAGTGGCCTCAGGAGCGAACATTTATACGCCCATAAAACCCCAAGCGCCCTACAAACCATCTCACACCACATGGCCACAAAATTTCAGCAACACTCCAACCAGACAAGTTTTGAGCCTGAGGATACTCTCCCTACCAGGACACTCGAAAATGTCGGTAGTGCTTTTGTATATTTATCATGTGTCATATCCACACACATGCCACATTTGTTACACACTCCACCGTCCTTCCTTTGTTCAACTCTGCGCACGAATTTGTCCAATTTCACAATGACATCATACAATCGCCTGTCATTCACTCGCAAACTGACCAAATCTTCTTATTCCCCACTTTGGCAGTAACCGAACGCCCAGATCACAAACTTTTGGCGATTTCTCCAAAGCCGAAGGGAAAACAGGTCGTCCCTTAACGAGTCCCAGAAAATCCCTTCTCATACTACTCTGAGATAACATTTGTTCCACATTTACACCTGTGGTGGGGCTTTATCTAAATATCAATTTCACATATCGGCGACCTCTCCCTTGTCTCAACCAACTATTCGCAAAAGCCTGGAACACTCAGCCGCAGAGCCTAGTCCACCAATTTAAATTCAAATCCACGCGCAGCGCGTAGTCAACAAGAGTCTGCTCATAACCAATTCTCTTCAAAAGTCTGGGCGCGACTCGAACACTTACTTTCTCAAGTCCTCGTACGTGCTGTAAAAAACTAAGTCTCATTTCTAGGGTGCAAAAATTGAAAGTCCATTATCACCCAAAATTTATTCTATGTCCCACTATCGCTAGATAAGAATTATTCAAAGTTCTATTTCTTCTCGCAAATTAAGTCCCACTATCACCGACGAAAAATTTCAATGTTCACTTTAAGTTCACGTATTTTCTAAGTCCTACGCCAGACTCCTCGCAGTTTTTCTAAGTAAAAACTCACTCATAAATTCGACAAAGTCCGTATAAGTACCTAATACTTATGTTCTCGTTTCAGCACACATGAGCGCAGCATCTCCTGGTCTGGCTACCGACCGCAGCGAATGTCTCCTGGCTGGTCCCCGGCCCTAGCCAGTGACGTTCCCCTCAATCCCGCTCCTAGCGGCGGTATTTATACCCGCAACCCCATTAGAAACATCCAGTCTCCTGAGACCACCCGTCGTCGACAGTAACGCACGCTTTTCTACAAACATTTTTAATTTTACAATAAGAGCCACCAATCCTCACAAAGCCGATGAAACGAGCTCCTTGTCTATCTTACATACGATGAAAATTAAATAGTGTTACACTAGTGATTTCTCGCCTCGGGAACAAAGTTCCGTTGCGCGCAGGTTGGCACTTTGGGAGTGCTGACCCCCCCCCCCCCTTTTTTTTTTCCACATATCATCTTTACAACAGGCGGTCAGCTCGTCGCGCCGCCCGTCTCCTGGATGAGGTCACAGCTCCCCCCCCCCCCTAAAAAATTCATCTCCTCCTGGGGAAGCCCGGGAATAATTGGCAGCGGCAATACATGGTTAGCATCACAGCCCCTCCTCCTCCCCCAGCTGAGGAGCCGAAGAACTTAGAGAAAGCGCAAGAATATTCTGGGAACTAGGTCACTCGGCGCAACTTGGGATTTAGCGAAACTTCTGGGTGATGGCGTACGTCCCTATAACTACTGCAGCGGTCCGGGGGCCAGCAGTTTTGGCAGACGACTTTTAGCTGAGTGCGGAGTGCGAAGTCAAGTGTGGACGACGACGGGAGATTGCGAGACTCAGGCCAGGTGGACGAGGTGTTCGTGATGTGAATGGACGAGAGGGCGTGTAATCCGACTAGTGGAGCCTACTGTGCGTGAGGACGATAGAACTTTAGAACATTGCGGACTGGCGGGACATGGACTAAACTGAGGTGGCACTTAGTGGACGTGTAATACGGATTTTATTGTGAATATTGGAACTGTCAAATACCAACACATACTTTATAAAATAATTACATGGGTTTTGATACACTGTCTATTGGGACTGATTTTTAATTCTTTAATTTTATTGATTTCTTTGAGGTAATTATAAATGTATTAATTAAGGTAAATAATTTCAAAAAATAAGAGATATCAATTTATTCTGAGGTATTAAGTCGAGAGATTTTTGTATATAGTTATTGTAAATAAAATTCGAAAATGATCTCTAACTCTTTTATTTAATTATGACCTCTGTCCCTTAACGAACATGGTTTAGTCCTCAGATTTTTGAGAGATAAACTGTAACAATAGGAAACATACATTTTGAAATAAACACATGTTTTTCGAAACGTATCACAAAAACGGAAAGTTGCAAGAAAGTGTAGACAACAAAACTGACACTGCGCAGAAAAGTGGAAAATATCCAAGCAATAATTTTCATATAGAGCAGTTTTCGCGGAAAAATAAAAAAAACATTTACTTGACTTCATGAACATATATGTCGAATACAATAAATAAATAAATGTATATATATATATATATATATATAAGCCGTTGAAGAAAAATGAAGAGGTACTTTTAAAGTACCATGGTAAAAAAAACTACTCAGGTTTTTTTTTTCAGCCAGCGAAAAATATAACCTACATTAAACTCTCCCAGACAAGTATGACAGCTGATATTTTAGAATTATTTGCATTATTAACTTCAAGGAGCAAACTACTATCTTTATTATTGTCGGTTGATCCACAATACTAAAGAAAATAAATAAATTTGGTATCCAAGTCAAAACTTTCCAAATACCAATTATTTCAAGATGTTTTAAGACGTCACTGTAGGCTTAATTGATTCTCGTTAGAAGCATATTGTTTAGCTTTTCAACACATAACTTCAATTAAAGTCATCAGTATGTTACAATGTATGATAATCACTACTATGTACCTACTCTTGCTCCCATTGCAATTTGAGCTCTAACTCATCCATGAGATACTTGACATCGAATGACACTGCCATTTTGTAACGGTGTCACTCCTACCCTTAGTTCTATAGCCAGAAAATGTAACCTACTGTAGAATTTTTGTTTACTAACATGCATATTTTAACCTACTGATAATATATTTCGCAAATTTTGACGGCCTTCTTGATGGAAGATCAAGAAATAGCACGATTGCCGTTAATTTCAGCGCAACTGTTTTCATCAAAACAATTCAGATGATTTAGTAAGAAAGTCAAAATTCCTTCAAAACCAACTATGCGCGACTTAACAACGCTGTTGAAGTTGTGCAATATTAGTTCATTAGAGCAAGCACATAAAAAGGTTACAGACAGAATCGACTTGGAATACCGAAGGGCGGTTTTTTCATTAGAAAGTTAAAACTTTATTTTGTTTATAATATGTAATACAAAGACAAATGGTTGGTTTCAAAGTCCTCAAAATCAACTCCAAGAGAAGGTAACCATTAGAAGCGCAACGCAACTTTGACACATCATAACTTGTGTTGGCGACAGCTGATATATTTGTGAGAGTAGTCTAATAAATGCTTCTATGTTGCTAGACGTATTGCTTTACTATCCCAGAGGACATCGACTAATGTTAACAACGGGAATCGTTTCTGGATGAACGACAGAAAACGTTCAAATCCATGCAAGTTGGGGTAATGAATTAAAAAGATTAGAGCTGAAACACATGAAGGAAAACTAGTGAGACGAGAAAGTGGTATATAGCTTCACACACGAACTTATCAGAATTGTTGGCTAGTAAAAATGTGCTATCCTGACGAAGTATTAGTTCCTGTCATGACTCTGCAAAGCGTGTTTCCTTCTAAGGGAATCAAATATTAGAGTGGTGGTTTAGTGTGAACGACGTGGTGATCATATGCAGTATAATAAAGTCTGTTTGGTCAAAACCAGATAAAAAATAAGTACACAGAAACGAAGTGCTGCGGCGGTTCGGGGCCGCAGTGGTGTCGTGGCTAGAGTACTCACCTCACACCGGGTTCGATTCCCTTTGGGGTCGCTTCCGGATTGACACATGTAGGAATCGAGCCGCATGACGCCGCTGGTCAGGCGGGTTTTCTCGGGGATCTCCCGTTTCTCCAACCCCTTGCATTCCGGCGCTACTCCATACTCACCTCGCTTCACCCTCATCGGTTCTCAAGACTTCTATGTTAAGAACTGCCTAAATCTCCCCAGATCGCTTAATTTTAAAACAACTCACCTTAATTTAACTATAACATTATAACAAACGAATATTACTTTTTTCCATTATTATTAATTAATTTCTTTAGTTCAACGAAAGCAGAAAATACCGCCAATTTCAGCCACTTTAGTCAAGGTATTTAATCCATGGGCCAGTGGGACCGGAACACAGAAGAAAAGTGGCTCTAACGCCTATACTTTCACTACCAGTTCACTTAGTACAAGAGTGAAGAGGGTGAGTGAAGAAATTTGGGCGGCTCTTAACAGCGAGGTCTTGAGAGCCGATGAGGGTGATTGAAGTGAATATGGAACGCCGCCGGAATGAGGGGGCGGGGGAAGCGGGAGATCCCCGGGAAAACCCGCCGACCAACGACATCGTCCGGCACGATTCCCATTTGCGAAAATCCGGTGACCCGGCCGGGGATTGAACCCGGTTTGTCTTGGAGGGAGGTGAGCGCGCTAATCGCTCAGCCACCGTGGCCCCCTTAGTACAAGAAGTGACAGCGATCGGAACAGTTTGGAGCCAGTGAAGTCATGCACAGAGCCGAACATGTTTGAAGTGAAGTAATTCTGTACCTCGTGTGACCGCGGACTTGACAGCAAACAACTTATGTAGATTATTCTCGCTGTTTGTCCGCACTCTTTTTAACCAAACCCTTTCAAAAATTACCCCATGCATGACGCATTTTATTGTTTGCTAAATACGTCATATCTCCAGGTTTTTTATACTTCTGTTAAAATAAAAGTATGACTATCCAGTTTTTGTTCATTTTAACTATTGAGATTATTTTATTTAATAATTGTAATATTGATTTAAAATCAATACTAATAACAATATGGAAATATAGGTGTGTTGGTAATGCCTAGTAAGAAATAGTTGTCATGCCAATTGTTATTAAATTTAGAGTACGGTGCGATGTTCTTTTGGTGTACTTTTCCAGACTCGGGAATTTTATTTTTGCGCGTGGCGAGAAAAAATACACAGTAGGCAAAAATATACAGTAAGCGTAAATTCACAGTAGGCAAAAAACACAGTAAGCAAAAATACACAGTAGGCAAAAATAAGAAAACAAAGCGACTGTAGCTGTTCACGCTAAAGTGAGCTCTTTTGAAGACCTAGTTACTTTTTTCTTGTAAGTAGAGCCCTGAAAAATTCGCGGACTTATTTCGGGAAAAGCTATAATCGAAAGACTTGATGTTAGCGTTACTTGCACAATTGGCCCACGGCCTACTTGACACCTCCTCCAGGACCGTGAGCAAATGGTAAACTTGCTACAAAATGCGGCCCCAATCACGACCTCTCACGTATTATTCGAAATGTGAGGGCTTCAAAAAGTGCTCTTTTTTCCGTGAATAGCCTATAGCTAGGTTTCCGGCAATTCTGCAAGAGTTCCCGGTCGACTGAGAGTCGATGTGGTTGCGAGTGCTCGTCCGTGTTCGAGCTCGCTAAGGCGTGACGTCCTCGTGCCGGCAAGGTCGCACAGCAATGCCACAGAATGCTCGACAATATAGATGTGAAATGTCCGCCTATACCACGTACTCCAGCCGCACACGGCAGCCTAGCCAACACTTAGGCACTGGTCGAATTCGCTTTGTCTTTCGATGAGCTGATAGATTCCACTGCCTTATAACAAAGTGAGCACAGCCCGTGGTTTCACTGGACGCTGCACTTTATTTGTGAGTGAGTGAGTGAGTGAAGAGATTATGGCGGCCCTTAGGGGAGCCGCCCACAAGGTGCTTGAAATGTGTTCCAGTGTGTTGGGAATTTTTTTTTTTTTTTTACGAAACTATTCCACGTACGTCTAATATGCTAATTTACGAAAATAAAGCAAACTTCATGCGATGACGGAATGTCGCGTTCATGACACTTCTCAAATTTGCACCACTATTTCCAAACCCTCCAACATAGCTACAAACAGCCTTTTCAGACTGCCGTATGTCAAAATGTGGTGACTGGATCTACGTGAAACACAGATACAATCCTGCATTGAACTTTGGATCAGACTTTCCAACAGTTAAATAATATGGTCACCGCTTAAAGTCCCACAGAAAAAACGGTTCGACAAAAAGCTTGCGCGCTAGTTTAGTGCTTCACGGATAGTGGCGATGCGGCACTTGATGTGCGTGCCAGTGTCGCCCTTAGCGTTCGCTCGCTCCTGGGCCATGTCGCGTCAGGTAGGCGGCCCCCTTAAGGGTTATCAGCCCCCTTAAGGGTTAAGGGGATACCCCTTAAGGGATACCCGAATTTCTCGAAAAGATTTCCTTACTTGACTGGCCAATCAAAACTAGACAACTCCGATGCTGTACTTCTGTCATTCGCGGACAGGCACATAAAACGCGGAACACCTTGATCATCAAACACAAAAGTGGATTTGAGCTAAAGTGCTCATGTGTTATGAAATACAACGGGTAGTGAAATCTTTTCGCAAAATTCGGGTGTCTCTAGGTTTCATTCCCCGCCATCTTGGATTTTTAATAGTTTTGCCTTGAGTTCTACTTAAGAATGTTTAACGAAATTTTTCTCGCGACATGGCCAAAATCATAGCTTCTAAATCTTCATCAAACTATTGTAAATTCAAAGATAATTCTTCCCTTGTGTTTTAGAGGTGCGCAATTAATTGTGGGACAGCCAAGCATAGCTTAAATATCATAAAGACTGAGCTCAAAATTACCTGACACTTGCCTTATTTTTCCGACAACTTTCAAATTCCCTAAGATTTCCCCGTTTTCCATACGAGTGGTAACCATGAAAATTACACAATTAACCACAAAAATCTCATATTCTTACATAAGTTACTATAAAGTATAAGATACAAAGCTCATTCCAGATGGCATCGCGCTCTAAGTAAAAAGTGTAAGCGTTTTACGTCATTTTCTACCAGGATCACTTTAGAAGTACAAATTAATATTTCAACTGACTAACGGGCAAGAAAAGGGTATTTAAAAAATGCTCAGTTGAGCCAGATACACATTATTGATAGAGACAGTAAAACTGGCTAAAAATATTTTGTGCTTACATTTTCTCCAATGTATAAGGTAGCGCCGAGCTTCATTTACTAGTACGAGTTGATGTTTATTTGACGCGGTTTAACTTCTAGGAGACGAATCCCCGAGGTTCGCTGTTACATTATCAAACTCCTCGATGGCCCCAGCAAACTAGGAAAGCAGTTTTACATACAGACTGAGCCAATGACCAAGGTGCAATTTTTTTTAAAGGTCTTCACAAACTGAATATATATATATATATATATATATATATATATTAGATGCAGTTATTATAATTACACACACACCACATATATGTATATATATTAGATACAGTTATTATAATTACATTTTTTAAACCTCGATCTATATGAAAATATTTCTTACCTACGCACATAACCGCACGCATAAACATATCACACAGAGTAAGGGAGAGAAAAAAAGAAGGTTGCAGAGAGAGAGAGAGAGAGAGAGAGAGAGAGAGAGAGAGAGAGAGAGAGAGAGAGAGAGAGAGAGAGAGAGAGAGAGAGAGAGAGAGAGAGAGAGAGAGAGAGAACGCGCATGATTAAAACTTAAAATTAACGAAATGAAACCAATATGATGTGAAATTGTTACTTAACAAAAGTTTTGTCTTAAAGAAATAACTATTTCGAGAAAATTTCAGCATCTTTCTTAGTGAAAATAATATTACGAATACAATATACATTTGTTTATTTCAATAACCACGTCTATGTGTGTATATAAACATTTTAAAAAGGCTAAACTAATATGGCGGCGTTTTGGTGGTTTGTATTTCATAATTTGCCGACTTCGAAGCTGACAAAAAAGCAAATCACAAAATTACGTTACAGATGTTGTAAACAAAACGTGTCACGTGGTCATTTTGTTAATAAATACTGCCAATTGGAAAACGGCCTGAGTAAGTGGAGAGAATCTGGGCGGCTCCCAACATCGAGGTCTCGCGAGCCGATGAGGGTGAAGCGAGGTGAGTATGGAGCAGTGCCGGAATGAAATGCGGGGGAAACCAGACACCCCGGCTAGATTCCGCTATGCGTAAGGTCCGGGAGTGGCCCGGCCGGGGATCGAGCCCGGCGCGCCTTGCTGGAAGGTGAGCAGGCTAACCGCTCGGCCACCTCGCCCCCCCCCCCCCACCGTGTAAGTACGTGAGCAGGTGCAGAGAGGCTCACCGGAGCTAGCGTAGGGCTTCCATGCGTCCGGCGTGCTGGCGATGCCACGATTGACTGTCTCAAGGGACAAGCCTGTTATCGCTGTCAGCTGGAGTTTCCTCTTGTGGAGGGGGGAACGCACGTCCCTCCCAGCTACACTCCGCCCGCTATCCTCGTCTCCACCTGCCACAGCCAGCCCCGCCGACACCACACCGATAACGTTGTATCAACTTCGTATTTACTCCATTCCAACATTTCGTAAAGAGTTCTATGCTCATTCCACGCTGCTGATAAGAATAGCTCATCTTTGTATAGTCTGTTCGAGGCTTGTCTGCACTTTTTGAATGAAACCTTTGAAATATTACCCCATGTATGACGTGTTTAGTTGGTTTCCAAATGTCGCATTTATTGCAAACGTCGTATAATTCTGTTAACATTATAGTGCGTTGCTTATAGTTAAATTGAACTTTTACTTAGATTTTATTTGTAAATTAGAATATTTAGTTTATAATTAATATGTATACAATGATGGATAAAATAGGTGTGTTGGTCATAGTTAATATGAAATAGTTCTTATGCAAAATATGATTACATAGAGAGCACGGTTGCGGCGCGTTGTCACTTAAGTGTAGTTTTCTAGAATCGGTCAAGCTTTGTTTGCATCAGGTGGAGGAATATCCTGGATGTAGAACTTTAGCAGGGCTTCAGCAAAGAAGGAAGTAACCATGAATGGCTAGTAACTTCCGACCGTGAAAACTAACAAACCTAACTTTACTTATTATTCAACACGTCAGATGTGAACGAGAAGGCTGGCCTATTACTCGGGATAAATACACTGTTAAAACTATTCCATATATTTACGGAGATTTTTAAGGAAATGTAGATTGTATAGACGGAAACGCAATCCGTAGTGACGAAAAACATAGTTAAATCCGTAAATACAAGATACAGGAAGTTTTCGTATTTCCTGTAGCTCGTGGTTTCGGGGACGAACAGTACCGACTATACAGGAAGATTTGTTCGCTAGTGTAACCAGAAAATTATCTTTTGTGCTGTAGTTTGGTTATCCGCGGCACTAACGCCTATTATTTCAAATATTAACCCCTTAAATTATAAACTTATTTTTCTTTTAAGGCGTCTCAAGATAGGAACTTTTTGGTGTTAAACGTACATGCCAATTTCTTATAACAACCGACAGTTTGAAACATACGGAAAGGGTTTCGGCAGTGCCATGGCACAAGAAGCAACCAATTACGCAATAGTTCGTGTGTCAGCAGCCAACAGTATTCCCCAGGGATAGCAGACGCTGTATGTAGACTTGTGCTCGGTTCAGTACTTACACAGCATTCACCATGATTCTATAACAGCAGCGTCGGTTAGTGGTTAAGATTCGTTTACTTGTAGCTACCTGTCTGGGGTTCAAATCTTGCTTAGAGATACGATTTTGTAACTTCTTGAAATACATTTTTTATAAACAGTAGAGCACCCACGTAACGAAAATTAAAGACATTTTTATAAACTCTTTTTATTTGAAACCAGAATTACGGAAAACTAAGTAGGAAGTTTACTGAGTGATTCCGTGATTTCACGGAAATTCTTGTGAAATATACGGAATGTCCGTTTTTGAGAATCAAAGCGTCCGTAAATTCACGGAGTGTTTCCGGACACCTGTGGAAAAATGTTTACTGCCACTTTTCCGTAAAATAAAGGACATTTTTATTTTTTTAACGATGCACTTAATGGGTTCAATTTAACGTCGCTCGTAATTCGCGACCTGCTGTCCGATCTACACCTGAATACCATTCAGGCCCAGTGTACATAACTGTATACATTATGCACGTGTAGGCAATCTTTTATCTGTACTGTCCCCTGCGAAGCTCAATAATCAGTCATCTTACGTGTAGGTAAATGATTCGCAATCTGCCTTACTGGTATACACTCTAAATCTGAATCAGTGAGAATTTCACTCTTTCAATCAGCCAATAAATAGTATCTGACTGATTCAACAGTCACGTCAGTGAATTTAACTGATGATTCAGTGAAAAAAATGTCAGATTTACTTCATTTGTTGATTCAGTGACATTTACCACTGATTCATCAGTTATTTTTATTCACTGTTTACTTTTATCTTTTACTGGTGGATCATTTAAACAGCGTCTAAAAATTACCGTCAAGCAACGTTGAAAAATGGCCGTTAAACAATGTGTATCAAGTGAAATTAACAACGTATAAACTAATAAAATCAATACAAAATACTTTCTAAAATGTGTTACATCTTTCAAAATGCCATTTTACGAGGTAGTATGAACACTCAGTCTTTCATTGCGTTTTTACGTCTTTCATTTCGTTTTCATGTAATCATCACAGCGCCCTTTTTGAAGGTTTAAACTGCATGTAATGTCACCAAAAACGAAAAGTAAGACCACACTGTGTAAAACGTCACGATTTCGCAACGAAAATGTACAACTTATATGTTCTGGTAGGGACTTCACTTTGACGTTGTAGCGCGGACGGCAAGAGAACAACCTACATTCCAAGTGGTTAGGGTGTGCAAGTTCAATACCGGCTACCTCCACACGTTTTTTGTACGTGTTTAGACAAGGTAAATAGCGCAATATAAATAGCAAAGTATCGTAAATATTTTTATTTCACCTAATTATTTAGCTACATCCAGTAAAACAATAATCAATTCGCCACTGCAGTCGGCCGTCACTTATTCGACAAGTGAAATAATTTCACGTCACTAATTCGATCAGTGAAATTTTTTCACTGAAACGATTAGTGATTCTACACTGATTCTAAGTGAAGCCATTTTTACTAATTCGAGTAGTTGAATTTCACTGCGAATCGGTGGTTTCCTACTGATTCGAATTTAGGGCGTGGGTCAAAATTGGTCCATATAAATGTAGCCAAACATACAACCCACAGCTTTATTGGCTGCGACAATGAAAGAAGTGTCGTGTCGACTTAAGCACAGCACGCATCATAAAACTTTTCTTTTGCAACACCTGAAACCGTAAATCAAAGCGGGTCTGAAAGAGTTGAGGAGAATCGCTATAAAAAATTTGTTAGAGCCATAAAGTTATAAGAAAGCGCAACGGCAGGCCCTCCCAGAGCTGCACTGCGCATCCCCAGGTAACTGGGCTGAACTCCTCTTATAGTAGATCTGTGACAGTGGGGTGGTATTACACGCGGTCTGAGGTAATGGATTAAACACTGACGTCACTTTGTCCTTTTTTACCTTTCCCTTAACAAAGCTGTACAGGAAATATCTAAAAATAATGGTTATAATTATATTCGCTATTCTTTTCTCTTTGAATATATTTAATAGGATAATAGGAATGTTACAAGGCGCATGAAGGTCGTATGTAGGTCCGTGAGGGCTGGAGGTATTAATAAAAATAAAATGATTAAGTTTTATTTTTTGTTTATCCACACAGCTGTTATTCACAGCAATAAATTATTTATCTCGAATATTAATCTTCTTCTTTCTCAGCGAGCACAGTATTTAATGTATATTTCTAGTCAAATTAACTTCCCTCTTAATGCCTCTGTTTGGTTATAGCAGATTAACTCATACTTATCATTAACATGCGTTCAGTCTGTTGACAGCATGTGAAATGTCTTTCACTCACGCATCCAGTCCAACAGTCCAGGTTGTTAGTCGCACCCTTCACCATTCTGATGGCCGCAGTCACAGATTTTCCTCCCGCTAGTCACTTCCAGCGCTACTCGTTGCTCTTCTAGTTCGTCGTCTATCGCTTCACGTCGCACAATCACCCAGACTCTCGACTCTCATAAAACGCCGACTCGAAAGCCCATCGCACTTTTATACTATCGCTGGCTTTGATCTGGAAGGTTCAACACACCCCGAGTCACGCTGAGAGAAACTAGAACAGTAGCAATGACCAGAACATTCCTCTTCAGTGATATCTCAGACACCCGATACCCAAGTTTGGGAACAGCACTCTCTCTGATAGGCTTAACAGGCACGCTTTGTAAACATTCCTTTGCGAAAAGCCGCTGCATCTCCGGCTGCAACTGATAACGCGTGCGTCCATGGATCATCCCTGCCTCGCACGCTTGCAGATCAGCCGGCTGTAACAGATAAAAGCGGCGGTTTTAGGTAATGGTTTTTGTGCTTAGAATCGCCTTGTATTTACAATACAGGCTGACCGGGAGTCTATAGTTCATTCACGGTTACATCCTACTTTTCTGAATAGCTGCTAAAGTTGCACTACCAGAATATTCCCACGTCTTACGCAAGTGAAGCGTAAGGCCATGATCTTTCATTTCTACAGCTTTTGCGAGAATTAATATGCTGTACCCAAACGGGAGCCGATAATGTAAAATCCTCTTACAATTTTGTTACGCATTGTTTTTATTATGTAATCTAATTTTTCCAGCACAAGAAAGTGTAAACTTTTATCCAATTAATTAATTAACGAAAAATTTGTTTATTGAATAATTTGTTAAAATTTGAGACACCTGCCTCAATTTACTGCAAAATTCGCCCAACATCGCGTACCTGTTTGACCAAGACGTCTACATGAAGACTGCAAAAGTTTACCGTTTATGACGTTTGTGAACTTTAAAAATGCATACGAGAGTACGAGGAAAAATACCTGTGCCTATAACAAAACACACATTTCCTAAGATTATTATACGACTAACCTATTTTCCATGTCCATCGTTTACTCCGTGTAGAAAAAGTTTCTTGTTGACTGCAGGAAAAACACGTCCTTCTTGGTTCGTGGACTTGCCGACTCTGAAAACGAGTAACTCTGGTGTTTCACGAAGTGTCGCCGTGTGGCGCTGTCATCGCGGAACGGTAGTTTGAAATCACAGAGCATGCGTCAGGAGACGCCATTTTTGATAAGTGACAGTTTTATTTAAAAAAATAAAATCTGGTGGAATCTTCCATGGATTCTGATTGGACAAGGCATTAGCGGTACTTCACTAGGGGTTATTGTGAGAAATTTGTATAAATAGTTGGGAACCAGCCTCGGCAGACCAGACGTGGACAGCCTGGAGTTTCTGACTAGAAGTTAAGTATTTGCATCAGTAATGTTGTAATTAACATAGAGTCATGGCCCATCCATGGAACATAGAATCATGGCGCAAATGTATTGCAAATTTATGCATTGCCTATAAATCGGTATTTTTTATAATTGTTAATATTTAGTATTTGTCCAAAATAATCATGCAAAGAATAAAAAGTTTTACCCAAGTTGTTTTAGGTTGGGTCCAGTTTTGACCATTTTATTGTTCATTGTGTCCATATTGGACTTCATGCTAAATTAATGTCAAGTTACTTAGGGGCAAATGATCTTTAAGGTTATGAATTTTACGCCAGTAGTACAATTTGTCAAGTATTATTGTCTACGGGTTGGCTGGCGTTAAATTAAAAAGATTTGAACGTTACATCGCACCCTGGCGTGCATATAACTTTTGACCTTAGAATTTTTCAAAATAATCTCTGTAAAAATATGACGCTTTAAAAATCAGCCACGCGTCATGTGTACTTGTAAGAAAATAATGATTATTACTTGTGTCCCTGTGGACTATATAAAATGGCTCTAAAGATTTTCGAAGTTGCCAGGTACGCTGGCGCGCACATAGAAATGCATTGACTTTTCAGTATTTCATAGATAGTCCACTTTAAATTGGAGGAAACGTACATTCAAGGACATGCTGTGGCACATACGTATATCTGTTTTTCCCATTGTAACTTTGGGATAGTATGTAATTTGTAATTTTCCAGAGATAGCAAAGTTGCAATGCATCGTGGTGCGCATGTATTTATGAAAGGTAGTTTTGGTCAGATGTTTTTTAACTTAAAGTTGCCCACGTGTTGTGATAATGAATTGCAGTACAAGATATATTTTACATGCTTTGTATTGTTTTTGTATGATGATATTGTGAACATATTTTCGAACAAAGTAAATGAATCCAAGTAAATTTTTTTTTTCTTCCTTCTTTCAGTAATTGTAGATTATTCTGGACATATTGCAGGTTTACGTTCCTTTGAAGTTTGCATTCAGAAAGTTTTTCAAATATAAAGTTTTGCTCTTGCTTGAATTCTGGGCAGTGCTATGTTCCTTTGCCACGTCCTTAGGATACGAGCGTCGCAAGTTATGCAGTTTTTTTTTGCGTTGAAAAAATTAGACTACATAATAAAAACAATTTATAGCAAAATTGTAAGAGGATTTTACAATATCGTCTCCCGTTTGGGCACAAAAAATCCACTCTCGCAAAAGCTGCACGAAGTAAAGGATCGTGGCTTTAACTAATGCCTGGCGTCCACTGGCCGATTTTTCCTGCGAGTTTCTCTAAGATATTAGTTAAGAGCTATGGAACCTGGTTACTCGCGGGGTTGGTCACTGGTTTTGCTGCATGCGGTAAGGGTTTCCTTGCTAGCTACTTTGTCAGCTAGTAACGCAGGCAGCCGTGACAATTTTTCACAACTGACTAAAATAAAAACATGTCGACGGAATAAACGACTGTCGACAAGGAACGAATCCTGAAGGAACGAAAACAGGAGTGTACCAGCAATGTTTTTTGAAGAACTGGGGTAAGTAGATATACAGTTAACCTAAAAACTGCATACAAACACGTTTCCTCTATATATATTGAAACTGTCATTTGTTCTTTTGTCCACTTTTTCGTTTCCATGGGTTATTAAAATGCCGCCAAAACGATGACGTCGTCATGTAAACAAAGTCAGGTTAGACGTTTCTTCGCTCTCATTGGTTGAGATCGGAGACTAGCAAAGAAACAGGCAGAGAAAGTAGCACCATTATAATTACCGAAAAATAGTAGACTAGCCAGCAGAACTGCACGTAGGTAAAGGCTGTTCACGATGGATAAAATGAGCACTTTTGAAAGCCCTGCGTAACATCTACTTGTATGCACGTTGTCTATTTTCCCGCCTTATGAAAAATTAACACTGTCACGGACCTCGTCACTTTATTCGTGCGTCGGTCAAGTGAAACATTCAAACTACTAGAAAAGTGAATATTTCACAAATATGCTCTTTTTTACACTTCCATACTTTAAAAGAAGTAAAAAGCGAAAGAAATATTTTAAGTTATTACAAATTGTTACCTAACACTTTTAAACTGACATTAACATTCTGACATCTGACATTTCCATCTATCGTTACCAACTTTACTGGGTGAATGTCACTAAATGCGCCCGTAAAAATATCTGCAGGCAGGAGCAGTGACTTCAAAGGATGAGTTCAAAAGTGCTCACTTTATTATCGATATTTCCAGTGGAAGAGTACGTCCAGCGGCAAGCAAGACTCCACGTATGCGATATCTCAAGCAAAATCATTCCGTGAAGAGTGGGATGAAGCTGCGCGTCCAAGGTCAAGAAGCGAGGGAGCGATACGGGCGACACTAAACACGCACTTCTAGCGCCTCATCGCTCCTACGCGCAAGGCTAGCAGTGTTTTCGTCATGACGCTGTACTGTGTAAATTAGATCTGTAACAGTGGGGTATAATTAAACGCTGTTGCGGGCACGGGACTCGAACTCGCACACTTAGATGAGGGAGCGCTGTCCTGGCGCACTCGTGGTGAGGGGCGCTAGGGAGCCGCGAGTGTGGCAGAAGACATTCCTGTATGTCGGCCAGCCACAATTTACATAAGGCAGCTGGTGTATGACGACGCTCCCCCCCCCCCCCCTCTTTTCCAATATCTGACCCACTCTGTCGGTATCACATCGAGGGTACATCGACGCCGGAGGTCAGCGCGAGCAACTTGAGGGCAACGCAGCAGAGCAGTCTGAGATACCTGTACGTCTTGGAGAGACGTTATCCTGAATGGTAAATCACCACGACTACACGACATCACGAGGCGGAGTAGCTCCGGCCCTGTGTTGTTAAGAATCAGTGGCAAGGAGATATTTGGTTCTGGGTGCAGGATAGATCCGGAAACGAACCTACGCGCAGCGAACCCTAGAGGTTCCCTGTTAAAGAGACTTACTATTTGATAACGTAATTGTAGCTTGGAAGAGTCGAGTATTTATTCAGTATTGTTTGTTAAGATATTTTAGATCTAGTAATCATTCAGTATTGTTTGTTAAAGTATTTGAGCTCATTTGTTGTATGAGAGGGAGACATAAAATAATTAGAATTTTTTGTAATTGTCTTGTGTCATTGAACCACCTTGGGTTATACCCCCAGTAACGTAAATATGATTAGCTTCAGAGACTTGTCTTGTGTATATTCTTGTGTTTAATGGCATATCGTTATAGTTACCGCTAGAGTAAAAACGTTACAACGCGATGTATGCCCACAGATTAAACTACGGCCCGTATCTTTGAACTTTTCTCTTACCGCTTACGAATACTGTAAGCACAAGAATTCAAATTGCGATATTTACACCATTTTCAAGCATTTTTGTCAAAAAAAAAAAAAAAAAAAAAGCATAGACAATTTTTTTTTTCTGGCAAAAAGTCATTTTTGCGGAACATTTGTATACCGAGATACGTGTACTCGCGCAAACAACTATTTCACAGAAAATGTGTCAGTACAACCTGCTCTTATTACACACAAAAGGGACAACGCACCGAATTCGTGCACACTCAGTTTAATAATAATTTTCATAACAACTAGTTCTTACTAGGCATTACCAAAATGCCTATATTCCCACTGTTCTGTTTCGTATTGTTTAAGAAAATGAAACATTATAATCTATACTACTAAATAAAATAGAAGTGTCTGAATGTGATTTTAGAATTTTTCACTTTTAATTATTTTTTCATGTAGTATAATTGATAACTAACCCATATCTAATCTTAATTTTTTTTCGTGTCTGACTGTCCGAACGGATATAACTGAAAACCCACTTAACGTATTGACATCAAATTTACACAGTATATAGATAATAACCCCAGGACCAACTTAGTCTTTATTTCATCAAGATAGCTCAAATGGTTCCAGAAAAAATGATGATCAGTGAAGTAAACAGGTACTGGAGTAACCGTTTCTTAGAATTACTGCACAAAAAAAACACTGTTAAAATATAATCTCAACATTTCTTCTTCTTTTTTGTCTATGGGCTGTAAACCTTTCCTTCCAAAAAGCCGTAGGGGCCCAGTGGCTAGAGTTATTCCAAGTGGGGCCGCAGTGACCCAGTGGCTAGAACACCCAATAAGGGGGCCGCAGAGGCTCAGTGTCTAAAGAACCCAATAATGGTGCCGTAGCTAGTCAGGAGCTCGAGCACCCAATAGTGGGGCCGCAGCTGGTCAAGGACTAGAGCACCCAATAGTGGGGCCGTAGTAGCTCAGTGGCTAGAGACCCCAAAAAGAGGGCCGCAGTACCTCGGTGGCTAGAGAACGTAATAAAAAAGTGGCTAGATCAAGTCGAAGTCCTAAATATCATGGTAACAATAAAACATGTGTGAAGCGATGGCAGGATGTAATTTAATAACTCCATTAAACCTGAAAGAAAAAATATTAATATTTTAAATATAAAACTTAATGAAGCTATGGTGGGCTTTATTTTAATAACTTAAAAAAAAATCTTGCGAGCGAAGTCGCACGGGTCAGCTAGTGTATAAATAAAATATAAGTAAATGTTTAATATAACCAAAAATAAGATACCTTTATGTTAACAGAACCTTTGTACATACTTTATATATGACATATTTTATTAACAACCAAACACATCATACATGGGGCGATTTTTTAAAAGTGTGATTAAAAAAGAATGAAGAACCCGGGAATGGACTGTAACAAACTGTCATCCAACATATAACTACACCTTCATTTTCCAAAATTACCGCAATCGCAGGGACAAACCAAGGCAGCGGCCGCACTGCTGGCTCCTCCCACGTCACCAGTGCAGGTAAGGGTACGGGTAAAGTGAGCACTTTTGAAACCAACCTTTGAAAAATGTCACTGCCCCTACCTGCGTATATTTTAACGAACACGTTGACTGTTATGCGTCAAGTGAAGTTGGCAATGACACAAAGCAAGTAGTTCCATGAGGTAACGTTAAACTACAAGTGTTTAGTAAACATTCGTGAATACTAAAATACAAGTATAAAAATATATAAAATATGTCCTTTTCTAAAAAAAAATTGGAGTTGCTCTTGACAGACGCAAGTATAAAGTGATCAGGACCATGGTAATGTTATTTGTAAATAAGGTGGAACAATACACACAGTGCTTACAACAGGGTTTCGAAACTGCTCATTTTATCACGTACAGCCTATATCAGGCTTGCTGGGGTAAAGGTGGATTTACGATTGACTTAACAGACTAAGTTTGCCGTGTGCTTAAGATATGAATCAATGTATTCAAGGGTATTAGTTTACGACTGTCGTGTGTGGGTCTTGACGGGTCGTGTGCGTTCTTGGCGTGACTTAAGATATCGTTAAGTACAAGTCAAGACGAAATACCCAATCAGAGACCAGTGACATTTGTTGTTGGCGGGAAACTGTATTTAAATCTTGTATTTAGGTTATGTCGTATTGTGAAATCGTATGCAAATAATTATTTTAATCGAGATAAAATATCCTCTTAATTTAAAGAACAGTTTATGGTGATATTTTCTTTCTTGGAGAGGTGATTGAATTCGCTTTAATTAACCTCTTCAAATGTAAATTCCCAATGTTGGCATCGGCTTTCCCTTCTATAAGATATCACGAGTTTTTCAAAACGTTTGCATAATCACTAACCACAAATAATTAAATATAATATCTTCACTCGTCCTTATTACCAGGTTGTCGGCTGCTTTCGTCTTCAACGAATATGATTGGCTAGACTTAACAGCTGCTAATTTAGTCATAAACTGCGAACTTTCTTATTGTTCATTTTCCGTGTGCTTATCGAGTCACTGTACAATTCTTAATTCTTCAGTCTTTCATCGTAAACCTACCTTAATTCGGCGGCCAACACCTGTTATGGCTGAGAGCTGCACTCACAATTTTAGGCGCGGCGGGCTTGTCTCCTCTTACCGGCCGCAATCACATCAAATACAATTGGTTTGTATGGTCAGGTTCAAATGAGAAAATAATTTTCCCGTAGCTACGTGGGAGGGGAGGTAGGGTAGGGTAGGGCTCTCGAGTGCTCGCCGCTGGAGGGAGGGAAAACACGTGACAATTAGAGATATGGGGAGTATTTTCAGTACCTGTTATCATGTTTCCGTACCTGTTCCAATCGTCTACTACGAAAATTTTTTCAAAGTTTTGTTCGAGATTAATTAATTTCTCCTCCCCAATATGTCTCTAGCTGTTCTATACCCCCCACGCTGCCACAGTAACAGACGCCTGGTAGGACAATCATAATGGCCGACGTTTACTCGCTCTGCAGGGAATCAATCCCCACGCACCTTGCTGATTAACTTACACTCGGGCCGTGTTCTATTCCCTGCAGTGATGCGGCCAACTGCATAGCCGCCTGTTGTTGTTTCGTTACTCCATGTGTTTATTGCTGGGCCGGGTAACGGAACAATTTCCATGCTCTATTTTCGGCGCGTAATGTGAGCGTTTTGTTTACGAATGGCAAGACATCTACATATATGGCGATGGTAAACTCGTGATCCTGTCGTGCGACTTTACAGGATAACTTGTTTGTAATTGTCATATATGTAAACGGGGCATAATAAAATTAATCGAATATTAAATGTTTAACAGCCACCACGAGTACAAGTTTACTTCACCAAAACACATTTGTACTTCATTAGCTTTATATAATTCAATTGCAGAATCATTCAGTACAATCAACCTTGCGCACGCTTACAAAAATCAACATATTTGCCCTTGGTCGCCGCCGATGCTAACCTCCAAATACGCATGTTTCTGGAATTTCCCGTCACTGTGACGTCAGCACATGAAGTATTTGTGCTTTTTCCTTGTGCAGGTTATGCGCGAGATTGGCCGGAAGTAGAATGCCGTAGTAGGTGCAACGATGCGCCTGTGCGAAGGGATCGGAAATTCTTCGCTGCGCATATTTCGCATTGTGGAGGTAACGGGGCACGGCCTCGGTTTGTAGTCTCTGCAGCTCGTTGGATCAACAGAGTGCCTGGACTTATCTAGAGGCGCCTGCGCGAACCCAGAGCATAACAAAAAGTGGAATTAAGGTCCCCACTGGAAATACGCTGCAGTGTTTCAAATGCACGTTTTCAAACGGAACTATTAAGTCTGCGCCTGACGTGCTGATACGAGAAGATCACACGCGTCAGACGAGGGCTGTTGAGCACTGTACTTTAAAATATACTCCTCAGATACGTACAAAACTACTCGAGGGCCTCACATTGAACCTTCCTACAGACTTTCCGCGAATAAAATAATACTGTCACCGCTGAAAGTCTCACAGGTGCACCATAGGCGTGCGCAGAGTTGAGTAATGAGGCGTGCCAATTATAGTATAAAGATCCACATATACGGGATTAAAAATACGAAGTAACGATATGTTCATACAAACCACAAATAGTCTATGCTATACTAAACATACTTTTAATTCAGTAGTCATTAAAACACACATGCTGTTGGAAGAAAAAACCAAATCATCAAGATTATTTATTATATTTCCTAATGACATGATACAATGGGGGTGCAGTTGCACTCCCTGCACCCACCTTGCGCACGCTTATAAGGTGCACGCAGTGCTACAATAACACTGCGCGTCAGTTTAGAGCCTTGTGCTTAGTGGCGATGGTTCACTTTATGTGTGTGGCAATCTCGACCTTATCGCTCCTGCACTTGTCGGTCTCCAGCGGCTGTAAACAGCGCTGAGAAGGCACGAGCCTTATGGCAGCACTGTTAAGCTGGATCTACAATAACTCTACAGTCCGACAAAACAGCTTCGACACCGTCAAAATGTTTCATCAGCCAATTAGGAGCATGGCCACCCCGACAATATCGCAGATTCTACAGCCCGACAAAAGTATATGCTACTTCTACTTTCGTCGAGCGTCGGATCGTTTGGGCTCCCTTGGCAGTAGAAAAAAAAACACAAACATAACCTTACAAAACCAAATTTCGTGATTTTTTCTTTACTGTGATACATTTCTCACTGAAAATATTTGATATATATGTACACTATGGTTATCTTGTAACAGAAAGCTGTTGAATTTACGAAAATAAGTATTCTTGGGAAACTAAATTTTGCAAAGTCCAAAAATACTTTGTTTACAAAGCTGCCAAATAAAATAGCGTACAATGATCTGCGATTTCTTTTGAGTTCAAATAGAATGTATAGCAGGTTACTGGCCATTTCAGGATTTTCCGAAAGCCCCGCAACACTTGTTGGATGGAAACTGTCGGGGTATTGTAAACACTGAACTAATTAAGGTGGCGGGAATGGTCGTACTGAGATGTCGTGTCGGACAGTGGTAACGAACTCGTCGTGGCGTTGTAAATCCTACATAAATGCAAGCTCTAAGGAGGAGGCCGAGCATAGTAGGCGACTGACTCACCAGGCGGGGCGGTCCATGGCGCAGCTGCATGCAGGCGGCACGCGTCCTGCAGACACACTGGAGGAGACGCCGAGGACGCCCCACACGCGTCGCTAATGGGCCCCAAACTGTCGGCCGTACAGCGCCGCACACGACTGCCTGCCACCTACACTCCCGCAACCCCGTCTCACCGCGCCTCACCGCCTTTCACTGCCCATCATTAAGGTACATGTCGCGCTTCAAGGAGGTTTTATGGTCGGCTCTATACACAACAAGGAATCATGGACGCATGATGTTTCGAGCGACTCTAATTGTGTGTGTGATCAATGCCGACATTGGTTACTATAGGCTGTTCACGGTAAAATGAGCATTTTTGAAAGCCCTGATTAATATATATTTGTAGGCAAATTATGTATTCTTCCGCCTTATGTAAAATTGGCATTACCATGGGCTTCGTCGCCATAATTCATGCGTCGGTCAAGTAAAACTGTGAAATTTGAGGAAAGTGAATGTTTTACAAATTTGCCCATTAAAATATATGCGTTCAGTGGCAGTGACTTTTTTTTCTGAGGTTCATTTCAAAAGTGCTCACTTTATCGTGAACAGCATTTAAAAGCACACAGGTACAGCTTGCATCAAAATATTGAACGATTGCAACATTTGAGCTCGGAAATTAATTCGGGACTGAACTTATTAGGGCTGCCTTCACACCTTTTGCAGAAATTCTTCGTTTTCGCGTCATAATTTCGCATTAATAGAAATTACTGACAATCTACGATTACACATAATTACATTTTACGAGTCGTTTAATTTTTTGTGCGTAATTTTGATTGAGTGATGATAGCTTCTTGTAAAAAGTCAAAAACATATTTATATTGTATCAATAACTAGAGACATACAAAATCCGCGTTATTATTTAAGGGAGACGTTAAACTAAAAACACATGTGCTTTTGCAAATACGTTTGTCATTGGACCATACTTTTTTGAAACGTTCTGGTAACTCTGCATCAACAAATAAGCACTTCACATTTGTCTAGTCCAAACACACGTGCAGTTAGTTCTGTCAGAAAGGGAGCTGTGGCTTCGCATTTATGCAGCAGCCAATTGTGAAACGAAGCCGGCTTGAGTGTATACGTAGTACTGTGGAGTTTAGCTTCCTTCAAAATAATAACGCGAACTTTGCAGGTCTCTGTCAATAAGTTCTCAGCTTTTTACAAGACGGAAATAACACACCGAAAATTAGACACAAAGGAATCAAGCAACTTATAAATTTAAATTTTTTTGTGAAATCGTTGTTTGCGCATATTCGCGTATCTCGGTAAATAAACATTGCGGAAATACGACTTTTTATCAGAAAAAATAAAAAGAATTATCTATGCCTATAAGTTTTTACTTTTGTCATATTAATTATATTCGTGGAGAAAAAACTGAAAAACATTCAAATATATCGTTTTTAAAGCGCGCCTGTGCAGTCTCCTTAAGCGGCAAGAGAGAACTACACTGCACGCCTTGCACATAAGAGCGATGAGGCACTAGGCGTGCGTGTTTAGTGTCCCCCGTATCGCTCCCTCGCTTCTCGACCTTGGACGCGCAGCCGTGGACTTCTCCTAAGAGTCTGTATCATCCTTTATGCATAAATTATTGGTTTTAGTGTCATAACAGAAGAGCCAAGCTAATGTAATAATTTTCATTATAGAAGCATTACATTTCATAGTTCTGTACACATTTTTGTACCCGATTGTTAACAGGCGTTCCCAGGTTGTCATTAAAATGTGAGAATGAATTATTATACGAAATTTTATATTATGTTATCAGTATTAGTTAGTATATTATATCCGTAATGACGGGCAAATCCCCCTATATTCAATCTTTTTATAAAAAACCTTAGAAAAATTACTGAACTTTTCTTTATACTCTGTCTGTAACTTATAATATTTCATTTATAATCAATTTGAGAAAATACAGGGAGAAAAAACCGTACGTTGGTAATGCCTAGTAAGGAATAGTTACTATGCAAAATATGACTACACTGAGTGCGCACGAATGCTGTGTTTTGCTCCTTGGAGAAATTTCCTATTCTTGGTTAAGGTTGAATGGGAGCTGGAATGCTCGTTAACCAGCAACCATCAATACGCGCAAACACGGCATGAATTTTAAATTAATTTAGCATAAAATATAATTAAGCTATCTTTATAATTCTAATTTCATTTCAAATAAGAAAGTTAAATTTTAACCAGTGCAAAATATTACTATCGAAATACATTTTTTCACGGTAATTTTTAGAAATATATTTTAAAAATCGTTTAGAATCTGCTAATTTTCTATGAAATACATTGATATTTGTTCTCCTAAACAAAATTTCCAAAGCTATTTTATTTCTAAGAATAGAGTGAACCTTCGTCAATGGTTTTTCATGATATCATAAGAATTTAATAATAAAAGTCCGGGGAAAAAATATTATCTTTAGTGGTGTTCTTTAAACAAAGTTTTATATTTGGCCACATAAAGATACAGACGCAGAAGGACAAAATTTTGAATAAAAGGTGGGAGAAAAGAAAGAAGAAATGAAAGGCACAATGGAATGCATGAGAGACAAGATGGAATGAGTGAGAGACAAGAAAGAATGGCAGAGCATGAAGAAACAAGATGGAATGACAGAGATACAAGATGGAATGATAGAGCATGAAGTGGAAAACAAGATGGTGGACTGAAACAATATGGCGACTGGAATCAAGATAGCGACCTGAAACAATATGGCGGCCGAGGCTGCGGTGCTGCACCCCACAGCCCTTGTCCCCAAACACATACTATTTCCATCTATAGGCTGTTCACGATAAAGTGAGAATTTTTGGTAGCCCTTGCATTTGGAATAATAGTTAATAAATATATTTTGTTTTACCCTTCGACATTCAGAGTGTGGTGGAATATACACACTGTTATTATTACTTGTATGGCAATACTTATTTTAAAAAAGTGGTTAAAGTATAAAAAATGACTGGGAGGAAAAGTAACTAGCGCCACAAAAGTGCTCACTTTACCGTGAATAGTCTGTACTCACAACCTGTCCTGAAATCTTTTCGCGAAAATCAGTTGGCCCTGGTGATGAGCAGAACTGTACTGTGAAGCTCAGTGTGTCAGGCGCCCGGCGCTGGCCATGCGATGTGAGTGAGAACATGCAATGGGGAGGGAGGGGATCGCAGTTCAGTGTGCGACGGCCTTGGCACGTCAGGTTGAACAATGTGAAGGCCTCAGCATTGTGCAAGGAGTTGCGTCAACAAACTGACCGCTGGGTGTTCGACAACTCCTAGGGTTAGGATACTAGACTCTGAGCGTAAAGAGGGAGGACATTCACTCCAGCAAATGAAGGGCATTTCATTATAAAGGAGGACAATGCAGTTTCATTAGCTCCTCAAATTTTGTATACTGGAGACATAAATAACTATTTCCCCGTATAACTTAATTCTTATTATTTTTATTAATAGGTTTAATAAATTCATAAGTATTTTAAGCTAATAATTTCAAAAGCTTAATTAATGATAAAGTTATGCCCCCATTATCAGTTAACATCATTGTATATGAAGGTCAAGTACCAGGAAAATAAACTCTTAAATTTATAATTGTTCTACACAACTAGGTATTGTAATATACACATTGCAGTGCAAAATAACGAATAAAAAAAATTGGGTTGGCTATGTTGGGGACACGGCTGTTTATTTTGTGTGAATACGACTACGTGGACGCGCTCGGACGCCATGATGTTTTTTTTTTTTTTTTACGTTCCCGGCACCGCTTCACTCGATCATATGTGCTTTTATGGGGATCAGTATCACTGGATTGCTTCTGAGATGCTCTTTCCAACCGTATAGGATTTCTATATTTCGACTTGGCTTTTTAACGAGTATAGGCCGAAATTGTGTTACGTTTTCTTAATTGTTTACATTAAACGCATAAAATTTCACCATAACCACGCCATACAAATGTTTTTATACACGCTATCGATTGATCTTGACGACAGTTGTCGATTTAAACTTAAACGAGAGTCGTAGCTTCTCCTAGTCAAAAGTTATACTACGCGGAATTTATGAGACGCGGAGAAACGAACTCGAAATCGAGGCGCTTACCACCCCCCCCCCCCCCTCTCTCTCTCTCTCCCCTGATGCTTCGCAGTCCTCACTCAACGTAACTAATTCTTTGATCCTTTGGCAATCGAGTGATGTAATTGAATTTTGAATGTAGACGATAAATTTGGAGCTGCAATGCCAAACTCTATACCCCGATTCTGTTATCATCGAATTTTCTGGATTGCCGCCCACTATGGTCGCAAATTTAATGACGTATTGACGTCAACAAAACATTATGATATTATTTACATGGTTCATTGAATTCCCGAAACATGAAATTTACAACAGAATTAAAACTACTAAATAGATTTCGAAGATGGTTTTTTATTGACTGTAAGAACCCATTTTAATGTGGTTTTGGTTTCATACAGATAGGACGAATAGTTTTCGAAGGTCAATTGAGCTACTGGAATAATCGCAAAATTAGCTTAGGATGTGGTGCTGGTGATGTGTGGTGGCGTATTCTGCAACTACTATCAATGGCCACCTGCCGTGAATGGAAACTTGTCAGTTATGTAGACAGAGTGGTGCCCAAAAACTGCCTGATGTTTGAGAACCAGAGAATTACGAATGGCTACATAAAGAGTAGTGTGTAAAGCAGCATTTTCATAGCATTTTCTCCGCATCGCTATCTATTTCGTAACAGCATTCGTACAAAATGCATCAGTTCGTGGCATATGAGACTGCTATCGAAACCAATTACTACGACAAATTCATATTTTGATACCAGGATGTGGTGCTGTAGGCGAAAGGATTATTTATAACAAGTACGATTTTACTGAAACGCCTTAATACGAATAGGAATACGTAACCAGTATAAACACGGGAACAATTTTTTAATTGTTTTCTTTAAGCCTCTGCTTTATGGTAAGTGTTGGGGGACAGAAGAATAAGATCGGCATTAAATTCAAATTACATATTTTTATACTAAAAAATGATACAGCCACGAATTATTCGGGTTTTGAACATTGGATGTTTTTTACTGTAACTATGCTACCCATAGTAGTTTAATACAATGGAATAATATTGTCAAATATGTCGAGCTAGATGTTTATCGTCTTACGTGCCCTGGTGCCCAGAAGTTTAATTGTGTATATATATATATATATATATATATATATATGTAACTTATTAAAGCTCATACCTTCGACGACCTCACAGCGAACCGCAACATGCGAGTATAGCTGTCCCGCGGTAAATAGATGCATTTTTAAAAATCTCCCTCCAGTTTATTCTTCCACGTCACTGTGGGCCTTCCGCGGCGTCGGAAAACAAACACTGTCTCAGACTAATCACTTTAATTCGTGCGCCGATTGACAGTAAAAAAAAAAAAAAATCTTAGAATAACATACCTTGCTTTGAAACGTGTCAAGAACTACAATAAATTTTAGCCGCAGACATTGGTTTAAACTAATTTTTTTTACATTTTATTATATACGCCAATACACGCAACTACTTTTTTTTTTGTGTAATTCGATGTGAACTTTTCTGTAGATATGGGAAGGAGTCCCCCCTCTTCCCCTCCCCCTTCAACGAACCATCGGCCAAAGGGTGGTTTCGTTCCTTGTGCTCCCTTTCGTAAAGATGGAAGTGAAATCGGCCCATACATATATATATATATATATATATATATATATATATATATATATATATATATATATATATATATATATATATATATATATATATATATATATATATATATATATAGTCCTTTGAACCGATTTTCCCATTGTTACGTCAGGGAATAAGAATATTTAAGATAAAAACACGGCAACTTGTTCTATCAGTATACCGAGTGTGGGAATGTTGCACATGCTGTTAACAAGAACCCAGTAATTTATAAATGTTGGTAGATAATTCAATAATCGCAGTTGGATAACACGCCTTTGTAAATAATTGGTTTGGTAAATAAGCTAGGTAAATAATTCTGTGCTAATTGAACTACTTGCTCAATTTTTATAAATTATATGTATATATTAGAAGTTTGTGGTAAAATAGTATTACAACGGCGAATGTAAGAAATGTTCCAAAGTTCACGTTTACAACGTGGACACTTTTTAGGAAACCATTTCACTCTAAGCATTTTTAGTTTCAGTTATTTTTGTTGAATATTCTCTTTGAAGTTATGTACTGCACATAACGTACATCGCTCATGTATGCAGAAGTTTTGTTTTAAATACGGGCGTAGGATTAGGTTTTATTATGTAGGCTTATATATTCTCCGGTGTAGCAATTAGTGAGCAACAAACTCTAAGATTGCTCCAAAAAAAATACATAGGCTATTCACGGTAATGTGAGCCCTTTTTAAAGCCCTACAAAAATTTTCCTTTCGGCTAATTTCTATCTTTCCACCATTTTTTAATGCAAACGTTGCCACGTGATTTATAAACACAGTGTGTGTGTATGTGTGTGTGTGTATATATATATATATATTCTTAAAACTAGGTGTGAGTGGTTTCCAACACCGCGAATATCGCGACTGCCAAGCTTGTTTAGAACTAGACGGGAGTTTGGGCAGAGTAAGACCGTGTGAGGAATGCCTAACGGTATAGGCTGTTCGCGGTAAAGTGAGCACTTTTGAGGCCTTAGTTACTTTTTCCTTTCAGCCATATTTCATCCTTTAAACACCTTTTCATGTAAATATTGATATGTAAGTAATAAACACAGCATGCATACTGCACTTCCTCGGAAGTTAACGACCTAAGTAAAAACAAAATTTATTTATTGACATTTATCATAAACGAGAGGGCTTTCAAAAGTTCTCACTTTATCGTGAATGGCCTATACAAAGAGGGGTGAGCGCGGACGTTACATGTTCCATACAAGGTGTCGAAGCTCTATAGGGATTTCTTTGGCCACTAAATTATTATGTAGAATGACTTCGCCAACTGTTGAAAAAAATGAAAATATGTTATTAAAGAAAGAAAGCTGAATATTTTATAAACATGATGTTATTTTTAAATATTCTTAGCTCACAAGTAAATTAAGTTTAATTATTCTCATCATCATTCATAAGATATATAATTTTAGGTAGGCATGCACTGTCAGCACCTGAGCTTTGAGTTGTTCACTTGTTTTGTTTCCGTTCTTATGTTCGTTGCTGGAGAAGATGGAGTGTTGATGTTTGCAAACAATATCAGAATTGGAATGATTGAGCTTTATTGAATTTTCAAATGCTGATTGCCTAAGAATAAATGGCACAAGAGTTATTGATATCAGTGACAATGCCTTTTTAAAATAATTAAATATGTACAATGAGCAACTTAATAAATGATTATGCAATTAACAGAGTAGCCAACATATGTATTCTCTACCATTAATTGTTAAACACACATTTAGTTCCATCTTACCGTTGGTAAAATACAGCATTTAATCATAATATTTTTACCAAATTGTTATTAGCAGTAACTAAAACGTCTGTTTGAAAATTGAAATAATAATGTTTAAGAGTTGTATGGTTGGCAAAAAATTCTACCTAATAGCCCAAACATTGAGGAAAATAACGACGCACCAAAATAGCATTGCGCTACGTCTCTTTATCTTACTTGCTTTGTGGTTCCATATTTTTGGAGACCACTGCTGATGTTTCATTCGAATAGGCAGCCAGCTGGCTCGCGTCGTGTCAGTTTGGAGGCCGCGGTGGCCGAGCCGTTAGCCCGCTCGCCTCCTACCAAGGCGAACCGGGTTCAATCTCCGGCTGGGTCACTCCGGATTTTCGCATGTGGGAATCGTGTCGGACGATGCCGTTGGTCGGCGGGTTTTCTCGCGGATCTCTCGTTTTTCCCGCCATTTTCATTTCCGCGCTGCTCTATACTCACCTCAATTATCCTCATCGGTTAACACAAATTTCAAACAAAAGTTTATTGAGACGTTAAATATCAAAAGTACAGAAGTTTCAATTCCTAAGGCGACAAAAATTTTCAATTGAGACGAGTTCTGTTTAAAACCTTCATTGCGAAAATATAACAAGGGACTAAGATTTAAAATAAAAGAGTTTATTAAAATATCTTTATCTGCTAATTCAACTAAAATTACTAAAATGTATCCCAGTTGTATTATCAGGGATATACTTTATAAATACGAGGTTTAATGCATTTAATATTTTATAAATTTAACCATTGACAAATTAAATGTCGTTAGTAGTAGGGCAATCAACAGGAGCCAGGAGCAGGAGCCGGGAGCTACAGCGGCTATCATCGAATATTTTCTCAAAATAGTTTGTTGCACCCAAAAATAATTTCAGACGTAAATTACTTTACCCAAAAATCGGCTCTTTCCCCTTAAAACACTCAAAATTTCCCTTTTTTCCTTAAAAATTTTCCGTTTTTCCTAGAAGGTAGAAGCCCCTCATCTGCAAAAAGAAGCACTGGAAAGACTATTTAAGAAATTTGAATTGCTTTCTTAATACTTCTAGACCACAAAATTAGGTACCTAAAGAGCCGATAAAATAAAATAATTAATTTTTTTAATTAAAAACGTTTTTTTTATTAAAAAAAATAATACTGTAAGTATTAGTGTTATATATCATCGGACTCGTATTTTCAAGGCGCAGACGATTGTGAGGTTATATCGATTATGTAACCCAAAGTCACGACCACCATTTTGTATTTAAAAGGTATGCCCCTACCCGCTGCCCAACACCTACTCACACATTGCTCTCATGGGCGAGTCATCTGACCAACCTTGTCAAAACAATCATACATTTAGGTATCGACACATTTATAAATATGACAACTATATTATTAAATTGATTTTACTTAACATTCGGAAAATGCTATTAAAAAAAAAAAAACAGTGAAATGTATCGAAAATGTATTTTAAATGTAAAAAATGGTATTAAAAATTTAATTCCACAAATTTTGCTCATTCACATGACAGTTGATCAGATTAAAATTAATCTCTCAAGGAGGGACAGGAATAGGAACTGCAAAACCTTGGGTCGGTATGCAGACACCTTGAACCACTCAGCTACAGATTAATAGGCGTCCAAGCATTATCTGGTATAATTTAAGAAATGTGTTAACCTTTTTTGTTGTACCTATATATTTTTTAATCAGTGCATATATGACTTTTAAGTTAAGGAAAACTGTTTATAACAGACTGGTTACAATACTGCATTAAAATAAGAAAGAAAATATTCAAGAATTTTTATTTTTCAAAATTTATTAAAATGCATTACTACAAAAGCATTCAAAAATGAACCCAAATACCTATATACCTGCTGATTTTGACATTGCCCATTGCATTTGGTTTCTGGTAACCATATTTCTTTTCACAGGCATAGGGCATGTCAAATAAAAAATCCGTATTTACATAATGTTCCATTAACATTTTTGTATTGCAAAACATTCAGTATTTTTGTATTAATTTGTACCGTATATATATATATATATATATATATATATATATATATATATATATATATATATATATATATATAACTACTTCAGACTACAAACATGAAAACAGAATTCTTAAATTTTCCACATCATTCACGTAGTGTATATACAGCAGCATGCTCACTTTTTACATAATTAGTATAATCTATTTATATACAGCTCAAACAGTATATGCTAGCAAGCGTGTAAACAGCACCATTGGTCATATATTCTTCTTCACTACCAAGTTCCACGACTGCCACTGTCAATCTAAGCTTCCTATATGGAACCCCAGTGGCTTGTACACACACACATACACACACATATATATCATTATATATATATATATACACGCACACAGGTACCATACCAGCCACTGTTACGCATGAATGCCATCTACTCTACCAAGCAACACCAGACGAAATATACTCACCGTTCATACCTCTTAATATAACTCAAGCATACCTAAACCATTCAGTCTACAGTGACCTTACAAAAAATTTACACCAACCAAATATATACAAGTCACTACACCACCATACCAGCCAACCATCATTATAACCTAAGTCATACCAGACCACCCAACACTCCATCTCCTATAACCAAAGAAAAATGCAGTCATACTAATCAACTACACTACCCAATACACCAAGCACAATATCCATCATAACTCAAGTGTACCAAGCAACTATACAGCCGAGGTCAGCCCATAGCCTAACACTCTTTCTACTTGTTTTACCAACCAACGCCACTTATACCTACCAACCATACCACCCACTATAACTAGTGTACCTCAACCATTCGTTCACGCAGGCCTGGAAAGCAAACATACAACCTATACCAGTAATACAATCAACATATTCTCATACCATACGCCATGCCGACTGACACCAGTCAAAATACACTGACCAGCCATGACAAGCACTTTATGTCAAGCATGCCTTAGCATTACATAACTCGCCGACACGCACATACTTTGTCACAGTTTGACTGGACACAGAACCATAAGGTTATGTTTATTATATGAATTTGACCTTCACATGTATTCGGACAGTAATATTTAATTGATTTCATGTATTATTTGGTTCTTAATTTAATTTTTTCACATGTTTATTACATTTAATGATAACACTTTCATTCTATGATTTTTCGATGTATGTGAACCACTAGTCCATTACTCTATGGTAATTTTCACACGTTGTCTGAGTTCTACACATGATTATGTTACTATTTTTAATATTGTGTTAATATGATTAATTTTATTTTCAGTAATTGCGTCATAATTTTTAAATTTTAATTATTTATTTGTTTTGTAATTTAAAGACGTAATATTTTAAGTCTTGATTTCATTTTGTGAAGGCAAAGCCGGAAGCGAGCCGTGATTGGCTGTTGGTTGGTGAGGAAGTCGGAAAAAGGGGCTTCTGGGAATGACATTAAACATGCAAGGCATCGAATTGTCCATTGAAATTTAACTTTTTAATATTCCAATGCCATCGTAAATTTAGTTGAGAAATTATGCTCCCAGAGGTGAAGTTTTAGGTCTTCGCCGCAGATATTGTTAAGAAGAGGCTGTAGGCTGAGTTGTAGTTATAATTTTGAGTGTTAAATGTACGAGGCGAAAAGGACGCCGAGACTACGCCGAGACTTCAGGTGACGCCAAGGCAAATTAATGTATGGAAAGCCTAATTAGGTCAACTGTTCTGTACTTATTCACTTTAAAAGGAACTGAACTTATTTTATGAGAGTTATTATTTTGATTTTTCAACGACCTGACTGTGAGTTCCATGCGTATGTTAAACCAGTGGTCTCACTTTTTCGTATATGAGTTAGTATAGCCGGAGCAATATGGAATGAGGAACTAAAGATTTATACTGAACTTTCTATATAAAGAATAAATATCCTATTTGAGATAATTAAGTGATGAACTGAATTTTTATTTCCAAACGAACGATTAGTGAATGTAATGTATAAAGCATAAGAAATTAAGTAAGAGCTTACCAAAAACTTTTTGGAAAATTAAATACAGATACTTCCGGTATTATGAACTGAAATTTTAAGTCTAAGATTTAGCTCTTAAATTTTACACCATTTTTCATTATTTTATTTTATTTTAATTTTTTATTCTGGTTTATCCTTATTCTTACTTGGATGGTGGTATGCCATTTATGTTACTCATCATAAAGCATAATTTCATTTTGAGTAAAGAGATTTCTGTCACATATGCACATTTGATTTAGCACCTTGAATTCTTAACATATTTGAGTCATTTGTTTTCAATTTCATTTATAAATTAGTTATCAATATTACACATGTTCTATTTAAATGAAGTACTGTGAATGTTGGAATGTGTTCTTTATTGCATGAGATTTACAGCATTGCCGGAGAGATTCTGGTTCCAGTGTGGTAAGACAAAGGTTACGCTACGAATAATAAGGCGTCCAAAACCAATCATACAATGTTATCATTATAATAATAATTTCTCCCAACTCACACCAAATAGTTTTACACCTACACAATTACACATCACACAACCAATCTATTGAACTATAATTTCAGAATTTATTTCAGAGTGACATCGCAACATAAGTTACACTATTAAAACTTTCCACGCCATTCGACATACACCAACAATCGCAAGATGGATGGACTGGAGAACACATCACCCAACATACCAACCATGCCATGCCATCCATGTTAACACAAGAGTACCAAGCCCCTTAATAGTCCTGACCAACCTGCAACACAAACATTCTTACCATCTGTCAAACTAACATAACTTAATGTAATAAAGCCCAAAATATTTAACCTATCTATAGCCGCGGTGTCTGAGCTGTTAGCCTGCTCGCCTCCGACCATGGCAAACTGGGTTCAATCCCCGGACGGGTAACCGAACTTTGGATTTCCCGTTTCCCCCACCCTTTCATTCCGGCGCTGCTATATGCTCACCTGAATCACCCTCACCGGACTACGGTAGGTTATTTCTGATTTTTTTCTGGCCTTTGGTAGGTTAAGGTAGGTTAGGTATTTTTGGCTTTAGTAGGTTAAGTTATGTTAGTTTGGCAGATGCAAAGAATGTTTGTGTTGCGGGTTTGTGTAAACTATGAATTTGCTTTGTACTCTTGGGTTAACATAGATGGTATGGTTGGTATGTTGGTTGATATGTTCTCCAGTATATCCGTCTTGCGATTGTTGGTGTATGTCGAATGACGTGGAAAGTATGTGTGTGTCTGTGAGTCCTGTAATGCTAAGGCATGCTTGAGTTAAAGTGTTTGGTATGGGTTGTTAGTGTACTTTGACTGGTGTCAGTCGGCATGGTGGATAATATGAGAATAAGTGGATTGTGTCATTCGTATAGCCTGCATGTTTGCTTTGTATGGCTTGTGTGGACGAATGGTTGAGGTACACTAGTTATAGTGGATGGTATGGTTGGTAGGTATAAGTGGCGTTGGTTGGTAAAACAAGTAGAATGGGTGTTAGGCTATGGGCTGGCCTCGGCTGTATAGTTGCTTGGTACACTTGAGTTATGATGGATATTGTGCTTGGTGTATTGGATAGTGCGGTTAATTATTATGACTGAATTTTTCTTTGGTTATAGGAGATGGGGTGTTGGGTGTTATGGTATGACTTGGGTTACAATGGATGGTTGTTTGGTATTGCCGTATAGTGACTAGTATATTTGGTTGGTGGCGTCCAGTAGACTAGAAAGTATGAGCAGTAAGTAGATTTTTGGTAAGGTCAATGTGAATTGAATAGTTTAGGTATACTTTAGTTATATTAAGATGTATCAACGATGAGTATATTTCATGTGACGTTGCTTGGTAGAGCAGATGGCATTCATGAATTACTACAGTGGCTGGCATGGTACCTGTGTGTGGGTGTGTGTGTGTGTGTATATAATATATATATATATATATATATATATATGTATATAAGGGTTCTGTTTTTATGTTTATGGTCTGAAGTATGTAGAATATATATATATAATTTAAATGGAAAAGTATTTATTTTCTCGTGGGTGTTGTATTCTGCCTACTTTCCCTGATGTAGAGAATATTATGGTGCTCGGTTTAGTCACAAAAAACATACATGAAATATGCCTACTAACATACGTTTATTCATACAAAACCTTCGAAATAATGAATGATCAACAGATACCGACATCGTGTAATAATTAGACATGTAGAGAGGTGACGAAATGAAGTTGAGAGAACTTTTTGCTGTACCATATGAGCAATTACAGTAAGAAATAACAAAAGAAAAAAACTAAATCGTTTTCATTAAAGAAAAAAATTAAATGGAATAATAAATACAGACTTTTTATTTGAAATACCCTACAACTATGAAAAGTAATATGTTTACCAGAAAAAATGCAGGGGTCAACTTCATACATAGGCAGGTATATGAGTAATTGGGGTCTTTTTTGAGTGCTTTTGTAGTAATTATTTTAATGACTTTTGAAAAATAAAAATACTTGAGTATTTTATTTCTTATCTTAATCCTGTATTGTGACCAATATATTATAAACAGTGTTCGTTACGAGCTATATATATATATATATATATATATATATATATATATATATATATATATATATATATATATATATATATATATATATATAAGAGCCATATATATGTCGAAAAAAAAAATTTAATATATGAATGAAATTATACCAGGGAATGCAGTTTCTTCGCTTGGATACCTACTATTCAACATTTAAGCATTTCTATCTATAGCTGCTCTGTAGCCGAATAGTCTAATGCATTTGCATGCCGGCCTAAGGTTTGGCAACTCGAATCCCAGTCTCTTCATGTGACGGTTTCATTATTTTTTAAATGTTACCAGCTCTCATGTGAAAGTGTGAAATTTATATAATTTAAAATTCTTAAACCATTTTACATTAAAAATACATTTTGGTTTCATTTTACTGTTTTTCTTCAATATTTAGGAATTATTTCAATGATTAATAAAATAAATTTTAAAAATAATTATATTTATATTTATAAATGAGTCGATTCCTAAATGTCTTATTGTTTTGAAAAGGTTGGTCAGCTGCCTGACCCATGAGGGTAGTGTGTGAAGAGGTATTGGGCAGTGAATACAAAACTATTGTCCGGACATTGGGTTACAAAATCGATATGACATCACGATCATCTGCACCTTGAAAAGACGAGTCCGGTGATATATTTTAACACTTGATACTAACCACATTAGATTTTTTAGTTATAAAAATATGTTTAATAAAAAACGGATTTAAAAAAATTATTTTATTTTATTAGCTCTTCAGATACATCATTGCGTGGTCTAGAAGTATTAAGAGAGCCCAAAAAATACTTAAATTGGCTTTCCGGGGCGTCTTTTTGCACATGGGGGATTCTTCATTTTTGAGAGAGAAACAAGAAATTTTTAAGGGGGAAAAAAAGAAACATTTTTAAAGGACAAAGTGAAAATTTGAGTGTTTTAAGGGATAAAAGGTCGACTTTGGGTAAAATGCCGTAATTGATTGCTGAAGTGATTTTGGACAAAACAAACGATCTGGAGAGAAAATTCTAAGACGGCCGCCGTGGCTCTCGGCTCCCGCTCCTGGCCCCTGTTCATGAATACACTATACCCTACTACCGTCGTTTATTTTACACACACTTCGTGGCAGCATTCACATAGAAACATTTGCAAAAGTCGCCGTTTCGCTACTAGTTTTATATATATATATATATATATATATATATATATATATATATATATATATATATATATATATATATAGAGTGGGATAAACTTATATAGTTAAGTTTTACATCAAATGATATAGCAGGAATATGTTTTCATTTAAAGTAATTAAATTTTGCAAGTGATGTTCCCAAGCAGTGGTCGCCGCTGATCCTAGCGCAGTCATCTCTAATGACCATTGACAAAATCAAGATATTTACTGACTGAAAAAAAATTTCTAACATTGAGGTGAACAATCCTAGTCAAAAATAGCACCCACACTTGGAACAGTTCGTCCTCTTTCTGCACTGAACGACGAATTTCCAGCAGCCCACTCAAATATACAAGCATGCCAAAAAATATTCTGTGGCGTAGCGCAACAATATATAACGTAAGCTGGCCACAACTAAAACTCAACATCTCCGTAACACACGAACGCGTAAAATCGGGATTTCCGCGTCATTCTTCCTCAGCAAAACGCCCAGTATTCGGCAAGTGCGGCGGTCTAACACGTACTCCGCTCGAACTGAAATTAATTCTACTTTAATAAATGTCGTTACACTATCTACTATGTTCTCGAACACACTAAACAGAAAGTAGTCACGGATTAACTGCGGACACCGCAGCTAGAAAGTTGTCACTCTGCAAAGAACATTGTTCACAAAGAGAAGACATAAATGTTACAGACATATAGTTTCTCAAGGCTTTGGCGCTGTAACCAATATGGAACTATAATTTAATGTAAGAGTCTTTATAGTGAAATTGATAATTGAAGAAAGAAGTAATTAAATTGCAAAACACATCTAAAATTTTCTTGAACTAATGAAGTGACTTTGATATACTCTTTTCTATGAAATCGTTTTATGTTAGGACCACTGCGTTTCTGGAAATAAACGGTCAACGAACGGAACATATTACCACCAATAAAGGACCAAAACAAAAATACAGCCTCCGTCTAACACTTTTTAAAATATTTTGTAACGAAGAGGAAATTTAGGGTCTAATTAAATAGGTGAAACACGGCTTAACTTTATCCGAAAGATAGAAAACAACAAAAGTGTTGTTACCTCAAAGGTCGACAAAACATCCAAAGTAAACAAAATAATAAAACTCACAACACAACTCGAACATGACAACAAATACTACTTCCCACGTCTTGGCACCAGCCTATATCCACAAAACTGAAAATGGCAAAAGTAAGGTCACAAAACACCAACTAAACATCGCGGCTGAAAACTAAAATAAATAAGTAACGTCTATAATTACGTCAGCCAAACTTAGAAGTTACAATGGTGATGATGGTGGGGGGAGGGGGAGGCAGCTCCACCACAGGACTAAATTATGGGTCGTCCGGAAGGCCCTGGCCATTAAAACTTGATGTCTAACAGACTATAGAGCATAAAAACTTCTATAAATTCTTTGGACAAACTATGTAACACAGAATAGCTATCGCACTTGCATTATAGGGAGAGGTGGAAATAAATTACGGGAACTTAGGACATAGATATAAATAGGAATATATTAATTAAAATAAAATAATTAATTATTATTTAATTCAAATGAGAATCTCACTCATAGATGAAATTACGTTCAAAACGGTCTCCGCAACCAATAATGTCCAGTAAATACTATAGTAAACCAAATGATTAATTCTAATGTCACCAGATAAAAAGGAAACTTCTAAAACTCGACGAATGAAAGAAGATAGTTGTCAAGTCGTACATTTTTACTAAAATCATTCTTTTCAACACAAAAGATGAAATAACAAGATTAAATTATCATTATAAAATTAGTATTTTTAGTTGTTTACAAAATTTCCAAAATAACTTCAAAAATATTTTCACAGTAAAAGTTAACAAAATAAGTTTAAAATATCTTTATTAAAATAATTTAGATTTTGTTTCTTACAAGTTTCAGAAACCAATGAATACAAATAATAAATGCGTCATTTTAAAAATTTGATACTACTTTAAAACTGCAAAGGCTAGGTCCTAGAGATCAGAACTGATTTACGTCTTTTAAAACATTAGGACGTCTGATAACATTAGCATAAATGGTTTAACAAACGAACTGCTTCACAATTTTAAAGGTATTATCAACAGGGACACAAACTTTATCGACGGCATGAAAACGCCACTCAATAGAAAACAAAACATCGCGTCTGAAACTCGTCTTACTCTTAGCAGCTAAATACTTAAGGGCTCATCACTCCACGGCATCAACTATGACCGTCACAAAACTCTAAAATAATCGTCCTCGTCGTACCTCTGAACTGTAACGACTAGATCTGAAATACTGAACGAACATCTTACATTTTACAACAGCCAAAACAAACTTCTGCAAACAAGCGCCTTCTTCTGCTTTAAACTTAAAAAAAATTGTTTCATAACTTTCAATTGAAAACTACGTCTACTACAGACCTGGTACTTCAAAAGATAAAAATATTTATGTGCCATGCTTTAACTGAACACTCGTACTGCGTAAAACTACTACCTGCAATTTTATGACATACTAGAGTCCTGGAATCAGACTACAAGAAAACTACAACAACCAAAAACCAGTGTATTTATCGTCTTAGCAGCTACATGTTGTTGAGACGATCAGTCTCCTCCAGCCTGAACACCTCACTCACGACCGACTGCTTCTCTCTCTCACGACCGTTTCACTGCGACTGACTTCTTCGACATCTGAACGACTATGACTTGTCGACGGCTGGTTTTCAACAACAGCTCATCTTCTGACCTCATCCGACATCATGCATCTCGCCGCCCGGCTGTCAGCCAATCGGAACACTCCGCTCACACGTGCGACAGCTCGTAAACATGTGATCAGTACCAACTCATTCCCCTTTTCCCTAAGCGGCCTACACTTTGTCTGCTGACCGCGGCACGAAATCGTCTCCCTTCCCCTGAAAACACCATCAAACTCACAGATGTCGGCTGCAAAACATCATCGTCAGTAAAACTCCCAGAACACAGAGCGACTCAAAAACAATTCGGGAAGAGAGATAATCGAAAGCAGCGGCGAATGAAAACAATCACAGCTATAGATGGCACACAGGAAATGCATTGGCTGAGCTAAGCTAGACACTATCAAAAAATAGTTCTAGCACCAACTTGGTACTATGACAGGAGGGGGGGGGGGGGGGTTAGGGAGAAGCATGGTAGGTCCTCACTCTCGGAGGTCTGGCGTTGTACTGAGGTGTGATGTGTTGGGGAAAGGGTGTTTATGGGTATTGTGTAATATTTAATGTTATTGAGTTCCTTCCCGTCTGGCAGATGACTAAGGGATAAGACATGTGCAGCGATATCTGATTGTAGACTGAGGTTATGGTGGAGTTCGGAAAGGCGTATTTCTGCAAAATGAAATTATTAGGAAATCCGTGATGAAAGACACTATATTTTACTTAAAATAAAATCTAGACTATGATTTGACTAACCCTTCCTGTATGGCAGTAATGCCAAACAACAGAGCCTTGTGGACAAAGAGAAGATATTCAGTGTAAATGATTTTTGCCCAAATACAGAACGAATGTTTAGTAATCCAATTAAAACGAACGCAACTACGTAACTATAACATGTGGATAAAATTATGTTTACCACATAATTTTGAATATTGAATAATGAACAAATAATGAAACAACGATTTCCCTATAAAGAAATTAAATGAATCAAATACTACATAATCGAATTACAAAACCTAATTTCTGGTGTCATAAAGAAATCAAGTAACGAGGTATACCTACAACGAAGGCAAAAACTATTTCCCTACAGAGTCCAGCTATCCTGGTGTTATAAAGAATTCAACGAGTTAATAGAATTATATCTACAACGAATTCAAAACACATACCTTATAACGTTAAATGTTTTTAATACAGGCCCGTTCGGTTGGGAGGTTGCTGTAGAAATAGTCTAGTATGACTTCCGGTGAATTATGAGCTAGGCGAGGTTTTTAACAGAGTGTGCTTGGGCGGCCGCCGACTAAGGTTATGGCGGAAACTGCTCGACATTAAAATATAGTTGATTCACGGTATCTCCGGCCTTTTCTGAAGCCCTGCTAAAGTTCTACTTCCAGAATATTCCACCGCCTCGTGCAAACTCAGCTTAATTAAGTCTGGAAGATTACACCAGAGGGACAATGCACCAGATTTTTGTGCACTCAGTTGTAACAGTATTATGTATAAGAACTATTTCTTACTAGGTGCTACCAACACACATGTTTTCTCATTGTTTTTATTCAAATTATTTATAAATGAAGAATAATGATTTATAGATAAAATATGAATAGTACTTCAATTTAACAGGAAAAAAAGTAACTTTTATGTACACAAGTATAAAACGCTTGTGATACATGGCATATGTTGGAAACAACCAAGCATGTCATACATGGAGAGATTTTTCTAAGGTTTGATTAAAAAAGGCCGAAGAAACCGTAAATGGATTATAACTATAACTAAACCTTACGTCAATATAAATTATTTATCCCTGTTTATGAATTCGCCGGTTTATATTTCCACTGGTAGCTAATCACAATGCTAGACACGTATAACTTGCAATTAAATTCAGAATTATAGGGTTAACATGGAAAAATAAAGATTTCCAAACTGAAGAGAAACTCGCATTCAGAATTATACCTACAATGAAGTCAAAAACCTATCATATTTCCCTACGAATCTAGGTGATATAAAATAATTAAATTTTAACCAAACACAATAGTGTACTAGACATACACGTAAGTCTCCCTCCACAGTAAATGTTTCAAATTAAATTTTAAAAACGAAAACAAGCACTGAATCGCAGAGAAAAAAATTAACCCACTGTCATGTTTTAAATTATTAATACACAATTTCACTTCCCTTGGAAAAATTAAGAACTCACTTGCATTATTTAACAACGTATCCAGAAAACTAGTTTACCGCTGTGAATAAATATCCCTATCGTGAAAAGACATCTCGGTATAATTATGATGTAGATTAACTTAAAAACGGATATAGCACATAATCACGATGTAACCGAACGATATGAATTAAACACTCCAGGAACTTCCTCGAAGAAAAAAACGATACCAATTATTAAATTAAAATACTAAGATACGTTCAAAAATAATAGATGCACATAAATGTCTTTACAGAATCGCTCTTAAAACAATCTCTCACAACGGCAGCTCGGTATAACTTTCCAGACATAGACCGGACTCAGAAACATATTTCACACACAAATATTCCCGATAATGGACACTAATAAAAAAAACCAAAATGATTTTATTAACATGCGTAAAAAAAGTGCTTAGCGTTAATCGCAGCTAGGCGGGTCCTCTGCTCAGGTAAGGCTGTGCTGCCAGATTCCAGCATGCGGTGAAGTGGGGGATCCTAACAGAGCTCTGCCTTGCGTTCAAGTCAAGGGTTGTCGAGAAACTAAAATGGCCTCTCTCTGAGCTGTGGAGATGGTTGGAAGGAACCATTAGACAGCCCCCTCCCTATCCCCTAGCCCAAAGGGCGTGTTTGTCCAGCACGAGCCCTGCCTACCTCCCTCCCCTTCGGCAGCGAACTTAAACCCTGGAAGGTTGACCCCTCCTGAATACAGTTGGAAAAGCATCCAACCCCAGACACGCGCTTGTTTAAAACAATTGCTGGCATCGATATAAAAATTTAACAACTCCTGCTAATAAATTATTTCCTCAACACTAACATTTAGGTCTGAATTTTTAATTGATCACAAAAAATTACAAGAAATGAATTTTAATCCTGAAACTTACAATAAATTTTAAATATTTCATATTTTACAGTAAACCTATAAATTTTAAGTTTAAAGTATTTCCAGTTTACTTATTAATTTTAAAATCCCACAGAAATGCAGCAAATTACGAATATTTTCAAACAAGAGATATCTTCACTAAATAAATCTTACGTAATTCAAAGACTTTTTATGTATAATTTATGTTTTAAATATTAAAAGAACACAGTTTTCAAAAACGTATAGTTCGATTTAGGCGATATATATGCTATATGATTTAATTATGGACACGTGCATACTTACTGAAATATGTATGTGTAGCAGAGAGAGAAAATACGTATTTTGCATGTAGAGTTCTCTCAAATTTAAGTTATAATCAAAGCTTCCATGCGAGTATTTTTTCGGTTACAGCATCGTATAGGAAAACAAAACACCATCTCGTTGAAGTTTATCCATTTATGTTGGGTAATAATAAGTTCCAATTTTGTTGTAAACAAATAGTAGTTGATAGGAAATGTGGGAGCGAGCGCAACTCACTTAAATCGGCAATTTTCACCAAAATAACATGAAAAACTAACATAATACTTCCGGCTATATAGAAAAAATTTAAAACTCCAAATTTGAAATTCTATTAAAAAAGCGTTCAAAACCAAGGAATTTAAGCTCAAAATCAAGTAATTTTATCATTTTCAAGCAACTTTTTCATGTTTCTAGAAGCATCAATTTTCGATCCTCAAAAACAAGGAAATTTAAGTTAAAATCATTGCATTTTAAGCCAAAAACAAGCAAATTTTTCAGTTTTTTTTACAAACAACCGAGCAGGATTTGTGCTAATTTAAAAAATAGCGCAATTTAAGCAAAAGACATCCAAATTTCTCGATTTTAAACAACTTTTTCACATTTTCTAAAAACACTAATTTTGCAAGCGAGCAATCTAAACCAATCAAATTTAAGTCAAAATCAAGCACGATAAGCTAAAATGAAAGGAAAAATAAAAAATTAAATTAATTGATTCGAGTTAATAGAAATTTAGTTAATTTTAAAAGAAATCATTTTCATGTACATATTTTCCATTTTATACAGTACAAAATCTTGTTACTCATTTATTAATTTTAAAGAATTTTTATCAAACATGTATATATAGCGATCTGATAAATTAATTTTATACTTTCCATCTGGAATACAATTAATTTTTTTTTTCCAAACTTAGATTCATAAATTTGAAATTCAGAAGCTGCATACTTTTTATTAATTTCAAAATATCATTTTTTTATAAAATTATTTTCTCATAAATAAAATGGAATCAATGGTCGAAATGGAAAATAATACCATATCAAAGCAATGTAAGAAATGTGGTGAAGAATTAAACAGTGTTTTCCATCACATAACCACACAAAATATAAGGATATCAACACCTGTAAAAATGTAGGGCAAAATATACCAGAAATCATTATGAGTTAAATACAGTACTATGCGAATGTGGAAAATACGTATGTATTCCAAATTTAAAAAAGCATAGAAATACTGAATTATCCAATACAAATGAAATTCGCCAATATGATTATAACTAAGAAATGTAATGAGAATAAATCTATCGATTCATTTTATCCCCATATAGCTACTATAGACAAATATACAACAAAAAGTAAAAATTGTTTTAGTGAATATACAAAGAAATATTATCAAAACCAGAAGTTACATTATTAAAAATATTGTTTTCAGTATTAACAAGAAATTAAACTGCATTATATTCCATTCAATAAGTTATTACTTATATTATTCTTAGTTAAAAAATCTATGTACCAAATTGCTGTAAAACAATAAAAAAATTAATTAAAATTTTATTCTATACAAATAAACAAATAAAAAATGTCAGCGAACAATCTAACAAATTTCTATACAAATAAACAAATAAAAATGTCAGCGAACAATCTAACAGTTGGGTGGAGCAATATGAGATTGAGAGAGTTGAAAGTTATAGGTAGAGATTTTAAAATTATAAATTTGTACAATTTACGCAAAGCTAATTTAATTTCAGCTATTATACAATTTAATATTAATGAGCAAAGAAAAAGGAATTTTGCAAATTTATCATATTCATATGGTAATGCCAAAGAACTATAATCAAAAGATAGAAATGTATTAAAAGATGTATTCTCTTTCTCTAATAATATCATTGAAAAGCCTAGAAACAAAAGTAAGCAGGTAACAGAATGGATAACAAAGAATTTATTTACAAATTTACATTTAGCTTATGCTAATATTAATGAATTATATGAAGACAAAAAGGAATTTAAAGAAATACTCCCTTTTACACTAATGTAATTATAAAGAAAATGAATAGAAGAACCAACAAAAATTATACAGTAAATCAAGATTTTAAAGGTGGGATATCAACACATAACACTGAAAATAACTTAAATTTAGTTAAACCAGATTATTTTTTAAATTCAGTAAAAATTTAGGTTTTTGAGATATGCTCAATCTTAGGACATTAAGGTGGTTTAAAACTAACATTATTATTATATACCAATTGTCATAAGCAGAAAAATAATCAAGTAGAATCATTTACATTTCAGTCATTTAATTATAGAATATTAAACAAGGGAGAATTCGTAAAGATTTATAAAATTATACAACATGAATTACTTACACCATTTTTCTGAATTTCAAAGCAAAGGTTCGGGACGGACTTTAGATAGAGTAATTGAAATACTATTAACTATAAGTAATTATAATCCATCAAACGGAACATCATATATCGAACTACCAGAAAAGAAAAAAAAACATGTGTCTACTAATGGGAAAAATTAAGATGAAAATGTTTTCTTTAGACAATAAAATCAGCAATGTTTCCAGCGGAAAAAGAACCACAAAGAGTTAATAAATATAAAAAAGTGGGGCTTGATATCGATAAAGTAATAGATAAATCTGAATATCCAATAAAAACTAATGATACACCAAAATTGAAAATCAAATTGATGCATGTATAAATACATAATCTATTGAAGGTAAGTCCGCAGTATACCCACTAAAACTTACAAAAAATAAAAAGGAAAACTTATAAATGTACTTTATTTCAAAGATGACAAAACTCACATTACTGTTGGATAAAAGATTTATACAAAACTCCTTTCAGCACAAAAAAATAACCATGAAAGTAAAACTAATATATATATATATATATATATATATATATATATATATTAGTTTTACTTTCATGGTTATTTTTTATTTATATATATATATATATATATATATATATATAATATATATATATATATATATATATATATATATATATATATATATATATATATGAGATATGTCTCAAATTCTTTTATTCTCGAGAAAGATTAAATAAACATACCGATGACTGCTCTAAAAATGAACCAGTAAGAATCAGTATACATTTGAAAGAAAAGCAAATATTTTTCATAAATTACAAACATACAATGAAGGTTCCTTTTTCAATATGTGCAGATTTTGAATCAATTCTAAAGAAAAGATCAACAACTAAACCAAATCCAAGAGAAGAGAAATAAAGAAATTTAAATTAATACAAAAATGTCAATTTTTTACAGAAGATGATATTGGCAATGGTATTATAAAGAAATACTAAATCAAAGATATATTCTTACTAATGAACAAATAAATACAATTGATTTAAAATTTAATGATGAATCATATACAATGAAATATCAGTTTCATGAGGCTTCTGGTTTTTGTTGTGATATTGTATCTAGTTATGGTGATTATAAACCAAAAGCTGTATATCGATGCCCAAATGCACATAATATGTTTATACAATCAATGAAAAGGGAGGTAGAAGAAATTGGGGAAACATATTCACAAATTGAAGCAACTAACCCACTTACAAAAGACGAATAAGTGTTACATAGTAAATCTACAAAAATGTACTGTGTGTGAATGTGAATATATGGAGGAAAATAAAAAATGTACATCGTCATGATTATATAAATTGGAAAATTCATAAACATAGTATGTATTAATTGCAATCTACAATTAAAATTACACAATTTTGTTCCAATTTATTTTCATAACTTAGCTGGATATGTTGTTCATTTATTTATTATAGAGCTAGGATATGATGATTGAAAGATAGATTCGATTGCAAATAATGAATATGATATAATTGACATTTATTATGATCATGCAAATGCGTATGGAATCAATATAATATGAAGAACCTTGGGGAATATCATGATTTGTACTTAAAAAGAGATGCATTATTATTAGCGGATGCATTTGAAAACATTAGAGAAACTTGTATAAATGCAAATGATTTAGATCCAGCATGCTATTTTACAGCACCAGCATTATTGTGGGATGCAATGTTACAAATAACTAAACCACCATTAGATTTATCACATAATTATGATATGATTTTAATGTTAGAAAAGGAATTAGAGGCAGAATTTCACAATGTTTTAAGATATATGTAAAAGCGAATATTAAATATTAATATGATTTTAATCATAATCAAGAGTCTAACTATTTGGCTTATCTCGAAGCGAATAATTTATATGGTTGGGGAATGTCTCAATATTTACCACATGGGGGTTTCGAATGGGTTGATTATCCAAAATTTAAATTAGATTTTTGGTAAAATTATATATTAAATCTTATCGATGATTCTGATCATGTTGGCATTTTAGAAGTAGATTTACAGTGTCCACAAGATCTACATTAATTACATAAATATCTTCCAATTTGTTCAGAAAGTAAGGTAGTTCCAGGAACAAATAGATTAAATTATTAATAACTTTACTTAATTAACAAAAGTATGTTATACACTAATACAATTTGAAACAGTGTCTAAATATAATGGGTAAAAGCTTTAAGAAATACTTAGAATATTAAAGTTTAATCAGTCTTATTGGTTAAGAAAATACACATATTTAAATACATCGATGAGAACTAATGCAAAAATCGAATTTGAAAAAGATTTTTATAAGCTGATAAGTAATTCTGTTTTTGGTAAAACTATGGAAAATATAAGAAACAGGGTAGATATAAGACTGATCTCAAATGAAAAAGCCTGTGATAAATTAGTAGCAAAACAAAATTTCAAAAGAAGTACTAAATGTAATGAGAATCTTGCGGTGATACATATGAATAAAACAAACCTAGAATTTAATAAGCCTATTTATGTGTGTATATCAGTTTTGGACATATCAAAAGAGTTGATGTACGACTTTCATTATAAAGCGATGAAACCCAAATATGGAGATAATATTCAATTATGCTATCAAGATACCGATTCCTACATTTACAACATACAAACAGAAGATTTTTTACAAAGATATGAAGTGATGATGGAAAAATTTGTTACAAGTGATTACTCAAAAGATAATATATATAATGAACCTCAAATAAATAAGAAAGTTTTAAGTAAGATAAAAGACGAATGTAATGGGAAATTGACAATTAATTTAATAAGGAGTGAGAAACATGAATTATATACAGTCGAAGTTAATACAATAGAATGAAGTCATTGTGATGACAAAAGCATTATACTAGAAAATATAATAGATACTTCACCATAAGGATATCGAAATTTATAGTTTTATTAAACGTAACTGCCAGTTCCCTTTAAAATTTTCTAATATATTTAATGAAGTTTTATGTTTTATTCATTATGGATTGACAAATAATTCAATGGTCGGCGCACCGACCACTGATATTGCACACGTTATATTTTAAATATCTTTAATTTCCAAAACAAAGTAAATATCAGTACCAATTTCCAATACAACATGATTAAACCATTCATTATTTATTTTATAAAAAATTGTTTATGGTGGCTATAATCAATATAATCCCCAAAACAAAGCATTGTTTTTGGTGGAAAACTAGCAATTATATTCGTTTCTAAGTAATTAGATTTATCATATTTTATAAACATCCTATATGGCAAATTACAATGAACATTAATTGTTTTAAATTGACCAAATTTAGGTAATTTAGTACCTATAACAGTTTTTTCTTTAGGGAACAAGTCTGCTATAGCTCCATGTGATTTACAGTCTCTTAATTTCTGCAAAGCATTGTGGTATGCATTCTTTATATAGTTAATAGTTAATGTTAATAAAATTATAAATAGCAACCTGGTGTATTTAAGAGTGCTATTTTATAAACTAGTTTTGGTATATATATTGTGCAATTATACTCTGTGAAAGGATCAATTTGCCATGGTGACAAACTTGTAAAACAAGATAACTTGGTATGTACATGTCGTAAAACTTATTAGAAGATAACATTGATTTAAACATAAGTTATATACATTTGTAGGGGCCCCGACAAGGTAATAGCTATGGCGAGGATGCCGCACAGCATGGGAAGTGCCGTCTATCGCTCTCTAGAGCGATTGTAATGTACTGTAGTTGGCTGCACGCCTCAGCTGCTGCGCTGCAGACATGTTCTGCGTTAAATTGGCTGCAATGGCAATTGTTGTCACTGCGCTTTTAATTCCTGTTACTAGGTAGCGCTGTATGCATTGCTTTGTCTTCGTGCTGTTAACTTCTTATGTATCCTGCCTGTGCTGACTGGGAAAATCTCTCTATTTCCAAGTTGGTATTTTTAAGGAACCTTTTCCGCTTGTCTCAAAACAAGAAAATATGTGTTAGAACGAATTATCTGAGCTCTTATGAAAGCCATTCCATACTGACTTTGCTTTTACTTATTACCTAATTTTACTGCCAGTGAACTTATACCCTGACCATATATGTGAACTTAACCTTTGTGTCAGGTTCTCCCCTTTATTGTAATGCACTATAGTACAGCTATTATTCGTAATACCTCCCTTAATTTATATAGTTGTCCAATTTTAAGAGCATAATGATTTCAGTTAACTGCATGCCACTTTTTTATTTACATCATCATATGAGTACGTCACCTTCACCAAGCTGTTCATTAAGACAGCTATTTTAATTAGCTTGTACCATATTGCTGCAAGTGCTAGAATCAGTATGCTAATTGTTGAGAAACTAATGTAGTTGTAATGTCCCTGCGTTAACAGGGAAAATACGTGCATTTGGCGAAATTAAGAAGTTGTACCTGTATACTTTATGGTAGGAAGTTCCGCATGCGTTATTTTCCATTCACTATTTATTTTCTCTATAATCTAGTTAAAACAATACTTTTGAATTGAAGTTAGTAGCTTTAAATATGATTTTTCTCTCAACCAAAATTATTGGCAATTTTGGAGCAAAAACCAGTAGTGATGGCAATTGTTCATGTTGACACTACCATATTTACCAATTTCACCTGGGCCATATGTAGCCTCGATCACTATCCCCTTTTTCGTACACTGAATTTACATGGATTTTAGAATTCTTTATTGAAACAATAATATATCATTGGCGATATCATCGTGCACTGTAGCCTGATCCTTGAACCATGGATTATGTCATGTTGCAGCCGAGCGAGGCAGTTGCTCATCTATGTGAAACAGCGTTATTAATTTTGGCTGTGGGTTGATGTGAAGTGGCAGCTGAAGTGTTATAACAGCGCGGACCGTTTTCTTTGTGCTTCCGGGCCGGAGTGAGCTGTTGAAAATAAACGTCAGTGGATGCCGACACAATTTGGAGTGCTAGGCGCAGCATCCCCACTTGCATTGTCCCCATTTCAGTGGCAGTTATTTTGTAACATGCACACTGTTATTAGTTTCTGATATTAGCAAGCTTGATGTTCCTCGTGTTGACTGTATCAATTTTGGTGTGTCCCTGTTTTTTATTTCGATGGATATCGTGGATGGTCTCAAGATATTGTGGATCCTGTGTGGGCCATGATATTTAAAATTTAGGTCTTTGTGTCTCATGTGTGTTTTGACCCATACGCGAGTAAGTTTACACAGGCTTGTTCGCATGTTTGCTGAAGCTGTTCACGCCAGTCAGCAGCTCACTGCAAAAATATATGTGATATAAAGTGGCACGGTTGGACAGCTTCAATGGAGTGTTAAATAATGGTGAAAATTTTATATTTTTATTAATTGTAGAGTTGTAATTGAAGACAGTGTACATGATGTATTCGCACAGGCAGTCAACTGTTGTGACAAAATTTTAATTACTTGCTTGGTCAGCCCATTACAAGCCAGGTTGTACACCGTCATATGTAGCTTTTTAATTTGTAGTTTCTCCAATAATTCCGCAATCATGTCATTACTAAAGGACGTTCCACGATCAGTTAAGATTGACTTTGAGTACCTATACGGTAGTATTACCTCTTTAATGAATTGGGCACAGGTTTTCGTGTCAATTGCTTTGACAGGTTTAACTACTTTGTAATACATAAAAAAACTTAGTCATTACAAGAATATATTTTTTACCTGATGCTGCTGTTTGGAGAGGACCTTTTGCATCGAGACCCCAAGAGTGGAATAAGGTAAGGGCTGCAATAGGGATCATATGGTCTATAGATTTTTGGTTTGTACGTTTCACCTTCTGGCAAGTGGGGCAGTTTTTTATGAAATATTTTACATCTTTGGTCATTGTGTCCCAATAATACTGATTTTTTATTTTCTCGAGTGTTTTAAATTGGCTGTGATGCCCTCTGCCTAATAGGGCATCATGGTGCACCATGATAATTTCTGGAATGTAGTATTGTGTTACAAGTGTTAGACTTCTTTCCTTGTGGGGGTGTGTACTTTAAGGTATATTACCCCATTGCTTGTAATACCATATCTTCTTGCCAGGCATATGTATTTTGGTGTAGCATTTTGTGGGTCTATAGAGGCTGTTTTCAGTTGTGTAATATGTGGGCCTCTGGCATATTCTGCTAAGAATGGCGATGTTGGTATGTGGTTAATAGGTGCTAGTAATAAATGTGTGCCATTCTCGATTTTAATGTATTCTCGATCGTGTATGTAAATGGAGTGATAGTGTGGTGTGGAGTTGTGTACTGTAATGAGAATTATGCAGTTAAGCTTTGGATCAATACATGTTGATTTAATTTTGTTATTGTGGATTTCCCTAGTGATTTCGAGATTTACCTGATATGAGGTTTTGATTTACGGAATAGCTGGTAGGGGCAAATATTCTTTGTTTATAATAATTTTAACTATGCACACTTTGCCATTTTTACAATATTTGATTTAATAAATTTTTAAATATCTTGCCAATTGTTAATTATGTATTTTGCAATACTTTATTTTACTTCCCCATCTTTATTTGGCTTTTGTAATAATGATTTGGCAAGTGCTTTCTAAAATGAGGGGCATGTAAATTATTCCCTTTTGATTTTGTAAGTTTGGTTTTCTATAGTTATTTGCATAGTTTCTGCTTTACCTGTTGTTGGTATTCGACTAATCACATCAGCGAGTGTATTTTTTTTCTCTTTGACGATTTTAGCTTCGAAATTATACTCTGTTAGTGCTATTGCTATTGATATTTTTTCAATTCTTACATTATGTTTGGCCATCGTCTTTAAATACCGTAGGGTGGCATGATCTGTTTCAATAGTAAAATTTCTCCAATACAGTTATTGTCTAAAGTAAGTAACGAAATATTTAATGGCCCAAAGCTTACGTTCCGTGGCCAACCATTTTTTCTCATTTAGCAAGAGTTTTTCTATGCAAACGCAATGATGCTTCGGTCTTTGCTTCCAGGTGTTGGGGTTCTGTAATGTTCCCTGTACTGTGTCCTGTGAGAATGCATGTTGGGTTCTTCCATGATGTAGAATGGGGTGACTATGTGGGTGGGGCATCTGTGTTGTTAGTGAAGTGTGTTTGCATTTGTTTTGCCATCATTTCGCGGTAGCGTGTTGATGTTATGTTCTGACCATGTCAGTTGCTGTATCTGTAATTGTAACCATGAGATTTCATCTTTCAATTTGGCATGTTTTGTGACTTTTGCTTGTTCGCACCTTAATATTTCCAATTCAATGTTTTTAATGTTGTGTGTAAGTTTGTTCGTGTGTGTCATTCTGGAGTGGTATTAGTTTATCAGCAACTGTGGGCAACAAAGATTTCCAATTATCTTTATAAACTTGGCCTCTGGCAGGAGTCGCCTTTGTTTTTGTAGAAAATAAGGGTATCTACATGAGCCAGGCATCTTTAATTTTCTTGTTGAGTTTTGCTGTGTAGGAGTCGTTTGTATTTGTCTGTGTAGTCAATGGGTGTGAATGTTGTTGTCAGTTTATTTTCGATCTGTTGCCATGCAATGTCCTGTCCAATAGTATAGTATACATTCTCGTATACTGATTTGGCTGTACATTGTAAGTAAAGTTTCAAACGTCTACGTTTCTCTATTTCCATCCAGCCATTAATGTCACTTGCCGTGTTGTAAGTATCCAAAAATTCTTCCACATTTTCATGATTATCTCCTGCGAATGTGGGGATGAGTTCTGGGTGTTTGAGAATGTACTGAGGTACTTGAATGTTATGTGGTTGCTGTTCTGGGACTGTGTTATTTGTTGTGTTAATGTACTAGTGTTCTGTGGATTTTTCGTTAATATTAGTGCACTTGTGTCCTGTACGCGTGGTTGAAATAAAAAATGTCTTGGTTGCCTGAAGTGATTTTGTTGGGCGGGGTCGCAGATACCTGCTTGTGCTAGTTTGGTATAAGGTGTATTCACTGATGTCAGAAAATGAATAATCAAGTGCTGACTCGTGTAGTGTTGATGGTGTTCGTTGGTTTTCTGGTAGTGCTGTAAGTTCTCTGGTTAATTGGTTTTGTTGTTCCTGCATTACGTGCTTGGCTTCACTCGTATCAATGATTACAGTTTTTATTCATTTTCTTAATGTCTTAGATGTTGACTTCCCTTGTTTGCTCATTACTGCATGTCAGTGTAATGCAGTGTAATGTGGCCTTAATATTTAACATGCAAACACACATATCTCGCCAGTATTTAATTTTCCCTCTTTTCACATTCTCTTTGTGGAATTTGCGATAAGCAATACAATCGGCCCTATAAGTCGAACCGTGGCTAACCATGCATTAATTTATAAAGCCATGCACACACACACTATGCTACTGAATATACTGGGCGACTGTCTGGCCGAGCAGCTATTTGCAAGGGGGCAGTTTCTGCTCGCGTCCTCTGGTACGGCCACGATTTTCTGCTGAATGATGCTTACTATTTTACTATCGTTTACTACAGCGGATTCGATTACCTGTAATTCTCGAGGGAATTCTAACCCTGTGGGCAGGTGGACGGCAGTAGACGTCTTTACGAATTCCTTTATTAATTCAGTGTAGTTTATTTTAATTACTATCTGATATAAATTCTAACCTCTTTAGTTTACTGTCGTATGTAATTGTACCGTGATTTTACTTTCAATTTCACTTCCAAACTAAAAGGGGAGGATGGGAAAGCTAAGGCGCCTACTCCATTTGCTGTGACCTGTCCTGAGGGGAGCAGGTCACACATTAACTAGAGGGATAAGGATTGCTAGATGGAAAAGCACTCAAATACAAAATACTCCTTTTATTCAACTCTAAACCATACAAGTACGCTACAAGAGAGCGCTTAGCAATCCAAACAAATGTACTAATCAAATCAGCTACAGTAGAGTTGGAATATGATTAAAAAAGGCGCTGATGCCATAACTTTGTTATAATAAGCTTTAGGCTTAAAAGGCGGTACTCTACTCAGATGGAGCTTAAATACCTTGGCTTGTCCCGAATATAATTACCCTCTGGATGACGACATCTTGATGAAGCGCTCTGCATGGCGGGCTCGCAAAGTGACGAAGTCGGACCACGGGAGGTGATCCTCTCATCTGGCAGGACACGGGCAGAGCCTCCGGCGATGCTAGCAAAATGGCGCCCAGAGACGCCATTGCTCCAAGCTTATATACTTCTTCCCTAACCTCGCACTCAATCCCCCGGAATTTGTTATTCTACAACAACGATTCGACTGGCAGAGGTCGCTCTGCCTTGCCTCAGTTTGCAGCTTGGCAACCCTAGCAGAGGCCAACCGCAGCAAAATGATGTTTCTTCCGGGGTTGGCGGATAATCTAAATTTTTTGGCTGCAATTGGAACTAGTGTTATTATTAAATTTTTTACTTCACTTACTTGTTCTACTTTCTTACCAATATTTCGTAATTCGTGAATTAACAGTATATCTTTCTCCTCATTTTGTATTTCTCAATGAGTAATTTAACTCGACAAACTGCCTTTGATGAATCTTTCATTTATATATAAATTTTTTTAAAATTATTAATGAGCTATAAATGTATCGAGAGTTTTGAAAAACAAACTTTTCCTTCAACTGATCAAACGAGGGGGAATTCAAATGTTTACAATAATATAATTGAATTTGATATTCCCATAGGGGAATATTTTTTCCAAATGATTCTTATGTTTTTGAGCAATTTAGGTTGCTAAAGAGAGATAAAGAAGAAGATAAGGCAAAATTGGAAAAATTATATAATATTGATGTTTGTGCTAACTTTTTTCCTTTTCAGTTTTCTAGAATAGAAATCTCTAAACATGGACATATTATATAGACTGTTGATAACACAAGTTTAATTTCGACAATGATGAATAATTTGTTAAGATCTCCAAGTGAGCAAAATTATTTAGAATTTACTAGTGTTAATACTAAATATCATGTAAAATATTTTCACAGTGATAAAAAAAAATAAAATAAGCTATCCACTGAGATATCCGTTTGGTTTTATTTGAGATAACAATGAAATTTATTGGAAAGGTGGCTATGAAATTACTTTTATTCGATATTCGTCCGATAACAATTGTTTATTTGTTTATGAAACTAAGAATGTAGATTGTGCAGTTCAGAAAAGTTATGCTGATCAATGTAAAATTATTATTAAAAAATGAGAAATTATGTGGCCTATTGTTGAATACGAATCTAACACAGCCATTGCAATTAACGATAAACATATACAAACATCCAAACAACCTATTAGTTTTAATTATTGACAATTTTTGGAAAAATAAGTTCCTGATGGAACAACTGTTTTTAATTTTGATATGAAAGATCAGTTTAATAATTTATAATTTGATATGCCTGATTTTGTAATTGTAGGCTTTCAAGCTGATAGAAAAAATCGTGTTGAACAGTGTGTAAATGCGTCTGTGTTTGATCACTGTAATGTAAGAAATATATATGTTAAGAATGGAAGAAATGAGATTTTTCCTAAAGAAATTGGAATCTAGATATTGAAAATGGCCTTTGTGATAAAATGTTTCTTGCTTATAACGATTTTAGGAATTAAAAATCAAAACTAGATACTCTATATAGAAATTATGAACTTTATTATAGACCAACTGTAAACACTAAAGGTGATATCAATTATTATTAATTTTGGGGGCGAAGACCATTATTTATTATTAACTGTTTATATAGAAAAACAACTGTTATCACATGCGAATGAATATAACTCATTATTATTTGTAAGAAATATTACTGAAGATACGTAATTTATTTAATTAATAAATGGAGGATGTAAACGATTTTACAGAAACTACAGAATGTTTCCATAATTCTATAGAAATTTTTAGACCTTAAGTTAAGTTGTTTAATAGAATAAAAAATCATTTTGTTAAACCTAGATGAGATTTTTCTTTCTCTTAATAAATTTTTTCTTTATAAATAAAAATGAAATCGATGGTGTTACCTTGTAGCCTGACTGGCATTTTAAAAGGTGGCAATGTTTCAAATACTCCATCCTATAACTTAGACAATGCGCTTGACGATCTCAAAGAAGAAGTTTTCAAATTTCATCGAAAACTACAAAACATGCAATTATTGCTCTTAGAAAGCAGTCGTGATGAGAATCAACTTCGAGAAATAGGTGACGAACTTGAGTAAATAGAAGAAGTGATTAGAAAGTTAGTAGAGCTTCGAATATAAACTATAATGAATAATAACCTAGTATTTCATTTGATTTTAGCTTATTTTGCTTGATTTTGACTTAAATTTGATTGATTTAAATTGCTCGCTTGCAAAATTAGCGTTTCTGGAAAACGTTAAAAAGTTGCTCAAAATCGAGAAATTTACATGTCTTTAGCTTAATTTTTGCTGTACTTTTTTAATTAGCACAAATCCTGCTCGGTCATTTGTGAAAAAATGGAAAAATTTACTTGTTTTTGGCTTAAAATGACATGATTTTAGCTTAAATTTCCTTGTTTTTTAGGATGGAAAATTAATGCTTCTAGATACATGAGAAGTTGCTTGAAAACGATAATATTACTTGACTTTGAGCTTAAATTTATTGGTTTTGTAACGTTTTTTAATCGAATTTCAGATTTCGTGTTTTAAATTTTTTCCTGTGCTTTCGTTAAAAATAGCATGAAATATTTATATTAGTTTTTCATGTTATTTTAGTGGAAATTGCCGATTTAAGTGAGCTGTGCTCCCTGCCGCATTTCCTTATCTACTTACCTCATATTGAAATTATACTTTCCTGCTACGCATCATAACTGAATCGTGCCGGAGTTCAATGTATAAACATGTCCCTCTCTCTCTCTTTCTCTCTCTCTCGCGAATAAGAAAGCACGCTGGGAGGTGCCTCTAAGCCAGACACTCGCAGCTCTCGCTTAGGACGGCGGCCACCGTGCTTCCAATATACCTCAGGCTAATATCCTTGATGGACGAGGCTTGAGTTGTTTACCATCACTGTCACTGAGAAAACTTTCACACTTACCAACATGTTTTCAATGTTCTCTGCAGAATATTGCATGTTATGTTTAAAAACGACTTCATAAACATCCAAGTTTTAAACGTAATATAAAATAATTTCTTTGTAGTATTAAAACTATCACTTCATCGTTCACAAGCACTCTATCATTACAAGTAGGCCTGCTTCATCATTCACAGTCATACAAATTTAAATAGTTTAAACAAAAAACAAGATATATAATTATTTTAACATTGAAATAATGTTTATATAAAAAAAAAAAAAAAAAAAGGAAATATTAGAACATACACAAACAGATAGTTAACAATCTCTTTTTTAAAAAAACGTATAAAATCCTTCTTAAAACAATGTTTACATTTCTTAAAACAACTCGTTTTAAAGACATTTATTAAAAAATTAATTACTTTATCCAAATAGTCATAAACTCACTTAGAAAACAAAGACTGTATGTAAACAGCACATCATCACAACATATTACGCCTGAAATCATTACAAAGTTTCTTAAAATATTTACAAACTTGTCACCATTTTAAGCCTTAAATAATTAAAAACTTTAAACATCACATCATTTTAAGTGTGAAATTCATTAAAAACATCAAATCACTTTACGCCTGAAATTATTACAATGTTTCTTTAAAAGTTTACAAACTTTTCATCATTTTACGCCTGAAATCATTAAAAGCTTTAAACATCATTTTACGTGCCATGGCTGCTGCAATTGCAACGTCAGCACCGAAAGATACAAAACATGCTTGCGCAAGCATTACTGTTGTCAAAGACTGGGGAAAATGTTACTCCTCACATCCAGGACGCCAGCACTTGACGTCAAAAACGTATTTTGTATAGCAACTAATAAGGGAAAGTTTTGGGGACCCTGATCTAGAAATTTATGAGGCTATTTCCCTCTGTACATATTAATCTTTTCATAAAGTCATACATCATAATTAAGTTACTATGGAGCACTTTCAAGGTGCATTTAAAAACATCTTAAACCTACACGAGCATGAAAACCCTTATACAGTGAGCATAAATGCACCTTACTAGTAAATGAAAATGAATACCTTAATGAAATGAGCATGAGCGAGAGATAACAGCCCCTGGGTACAAACACCATCGCCATTAAAAACACAAAACCATGAAATATATTAAATATAAAAAATATTTATCCTTTGCTATTAGCTATCGAATGAGTGTGTGACTCATTATATCAACCATTTCGTTTTGCATGTCATAACTGCACCAAGTGTAAGACTCGCTTTATAGCCACCTCTTCAGTACAGCTGAGTCTTCGTATAGTACTCTAAATAGGTTAGAATAGTTACTTTCATTATCAGTAAAGCCAATAATTGCAAGGCCCTGAGTACATAGATACAGCAGCTATGAAAATAATTATAGTAAACAAGTACGATGAATCACCATTTGCAATAGCTTTTCATCCGACATCTATGTACTACAAACATTAACTCCACCTTCCAAATATTTACGTTTAAGACTGCTTCCCTATGACAGGCTGAAAGTTCGTGTTTTTATTCGAAAACTGATTGATGTCATGTCTGTATTCGTTGGTCATTAACTAAGACATGATACCTCTATGAATAGCTATTTCTTCTCGCACCATCTTGTTTACGAGATTGCCGCTGCTCCCCTTCTTCGGCGTCGGTTAGTAAATTGAGAAATCTTGTTCATCTTTCGTTTCTAGGCTACGAAAACTGGTTAAAATATGTGCTTGGTTTTCATCACTTATTTGTCGATAACACTTCTTTCTCTTGCACCCGCTAATATAAACGTATTCCTTTATTTTATAAATCACAATTTAGGTATTAAGTAATCCACACTACAGTAATTATTAAAAATATTTTATACGTCATAGTAACCTATAGAGGTTATGTAGTTGCTAATAATCTTGCGTAGATGTTATGTTACAACTTTTGCACCTACATTTATATATTGACTATGTTTACAATATTGTAAAGTATTTGGAAAAATACATAACTTTTAATAGCTTTTCCAGTACCGCAAACAAATTACATGGAGTTAATACTAAAAGCATTGCACGCATTGTAAGTCTTGTACACGGCAATAACAACTAATATCTGTTATGCACTGTTGCTCTCTTCCACATCAAACACAACACACATAGCTAGGCACATGTCTAACAAATAAACACACAGCAATCGAGGTTTTCCAACAGAACATGCTAGCAGGTCTTCAGTCATGACTGAAATCCTTATAGCGGATAACATACTTTTCCTGTGATGTTTTCTACCTTAACAACGCAACTGGCTTTAGTGCTTTTTGTATACATTATTGCGAATACTCATAATTAATCACTCGGTTTTAGACATTTCATGGCTGACACCTTTCTAACATGTATCACTTCAATGGTAAAGATTACATTTTGATACCTCTCGAAAGTAACAAAAGACACGCGAAAAAACTTTGACACTGTATACGTTTTAAGTGAGTAGAAGATATACAAGCAGGGGCGTATGAACGCAATGTGCGGTGAATACTATGCATTAGCATACAGCGAGTACAAGAGACGTATAAGACGAAGGAGAATTAGGCCTATTTTGATGTTGTTCATAGACGATTTTTTATGACATTGCCCTCATGTACACGAAGTCTTATCTTATATTTTGTGTATCAATGCAGCAACATCAAAAAAAAAAAAAAAAAAAAAAACTAATTCAAAGACGTGAGCGTAAACGCACCTGTAGTCTTCAAAATGCAAACAAATAGTGTTTTTATTCTCCACATAAACAAACACTTGTCTTGTTCTTCTCCATTGCCGACTATCGTCGACTGTCGCAGACAATCGCAACTCCAGAATTTCGTGCATCGCACTCGTCGCCGACGCACTGCGACGTACTGCTGCTTCGTCCTGATTGGCTACAGCTCATCGAGACGTATCGCATCATTGTATTGTTGAATCACCTTTAGAAATGAAATTTGTGGCAAGAAAATTGCTGAATTCAAAATGGCGGCCTGTATGGCGCTTGAACTGCGTTGCAGTGTGTTCTAATTACATATTTTTCCCACGAAACTATTAATCGTGTGTCCATCGTCCTGATCTACGAAAGGAAACACACTCCTTAGACGAAGGCCGTTGGACACCTTCAAAATGTCACGCAAGCTAGAAACACCATTTCCGAGTAATCCGAAACGGCTAAAAACGACTTTTTTAAAGCATTGCATCTCAAAATACATGCCTTAGATACATAAAAAAACTCCTCAAGTGTCCTGCATTGAAAATTCCTACAGACTTTCAACCAACACAATAAGGAGGTCACCGGTGGAAGTTCCATAAGAACACACAGCACAAGAACGCTGCACGTCAGTTCAGAGCCTCGCGCTTAGGGGAGATGGCGCAGTTGATGCGTCTGGCAATGTCACTCTTATCGCTACTGCGCTTCTCAGCCTCAAGCGCGGGAAAAAACTCCATCTAGGCGGGAGCTAAAAAAAAATTATTATTTTATAATTTTACCAAACAATGTTCAATTTGTACGCATTTTATGTGATGACTATAGGGACACCCGAATTTCGCGAAAAGATTTCTGTACCCGATAGACTTCAATAGCCTACCGGCGTAGCAGCAGTTTTCATTTTATTACTGGCCACGAGTCCTTGTGAGAAGATTTTTTCACTTGACGGGCCAATCAGAATTAGGTAACTCCGATACTGCACGTCTTTGATTCTAGAACACACATTAGGCGAGTGACACCTGGATAAGCCAATCAAGAAAGGTGATCTGGACTAAAGTGTTATGAAATACAACTGGTCGTGAAATATTTTCGCGAAATTCGGATCTCCCTAGTAATGACATTTTCCTCGCATAGAAAATTTTAACTTTATATTTTTTTAATGATTGGATGTCAAATCCATTTTTTTCTGTTTTACCGCACCCATAATAATAAATATCTACTAAGTAGTAAAAATGAAAAAAAATGTACCACAATCTAAAGTTGTGGGCTACAACTTGACATAAACAGGATAATTCGCAATTAGACCGACAAACTTCGGGAGGTGATTATTCATGAAAAAGTAAATGGAAAACGTATGCGACACTTTACATATAAGCCGAATATTAAGGGAGGTATGAGCCCCTAATAAACGAGGTTTTAAACAGTATTTGTGCAAAATATCGGCTCTTAAGTTAAATAACCCGATAACATACAATAATGTTCCGAGAGTCGTCATTGTATTTTACTTCGTTACCGATATTTTGCAGTAATAATATTTAAAACCTCGTTTATTAGGGACTCATACCTCCCTTAATATTCGGTTTACGTTTAAAGTGTCACATGTGTTTTCCTTTTACTTTTTCATGAAGAATCATCTCCCGAAGTTTGTCAGTCTAATTGCGAATCAGGTCTGTATATATGTAAAATATATATATATATATATTTAGCATTATTTTATTTATCTGGTTGCGCACAAGTTGAACAATATTTGGTACAAATATAAAATCATTAAATCGTTGGTATCCGACTCCCTTAACACTTTGAGAGCTGCCGACGTATTATGACATCGCCTGAGAGAGAGAGAGAGAGAGAGAGAGAGAGAGAGAGAGAGAAGAGAGAGAGAGAATCTTATGTCGTATGCCGTGAAATTAACTACATCCGGATTATTTATAGACATAGCCGCTGTATAGGCTCTTCGCGGTTAAATTAGCACTTTCGGAATCCCTGTTTAAGATCTACTTGTGCACGTTGTGTTATTATTTCGGCTTATGTAAGATTGACATTGTCATGGGCCTCATCACTTTATTCATGCGTTGGTCGAGTGAAACTGTGGGATTATTAGAAAAGTAAATATTGTACAAATCTGCTCAATTTTACACTTCGATGCATAAGAAAAATACAGAAAGCGGAGAGAAATGATTTAATTTATCACAAATTGTTACCTAACACTTTATGTTCGACGTTAATATATGGAACTACTTTCCCCTCCATCGTTACCAACTTTACTGGACACATGTCACTCATTGCTCTCGTTAAAATATATGCAGGTAGGAGCAGTGACAATTTTCTAAGGTTGATTTCAAAATTACTCACTTTATCGAGGACAGTCTTTAGAAATACTACTTCGGAAGCAGTTTTCATAAGGTATTCTGCAAAGCAATATCATTTCAGAACACTCAGAGTGAAAATAATAATGAGCAAGTTGGGTTGTACATTACTGTAAGTAAGAAAGAACATTTTATCCAAGCACTTTCATCTCGGTACTATATTGGCAGAGAGCCGGCCACTAATGAACCTATAAATAGAGCCACGAGAATTTCGCGAATTAATTCGGGGGCGACGTAGACTCCAAACAATTGTTCTTTTCTCCTACTGCTGTGATTGGACGAAAGTTCTTTAGACACGCCCCGTTTAAAAGTAAGCCAATAATAAGCAGGAAGCAGTAGTGTGAGTGAGTGTTTAACACACCTGTACAGAGGTCTTACTTGATAACAGGAAACAATATCAAGCAAACAATAACATCTCGAGTGTATAGAGGACTGTCCAGCTTAGCTTGCTGTCAACACAATCTGCGGAATACTCGGAGCTGTAGTGATAAAGTAGCGACATATCAGCCACTTGTATGTGCGAGTGTAGTGGAAGGCTGGCGGTCGTGTGCAAGGCGGGGCGATGGCCCGCGACTGTGGTGGGCGGCAGACATCCTCCGGGGGCGCTGTGGCTGTGCCTGCGGCAACCCGAGCCGCCCGCCAATTACAGTCTGTACAGGCGCTCTTCAAGTCGCCGCCTACCCGCCGCACTGTCCCTAACTGCCGCCGCCGCCGCCTGGTTGAAGGAATGTTGTACATCTGCTTCCTAAAAGCGTGGGAGCGCTAGGGGCGACCGAGACATGAGAATCAACTCTCTCATCGCCTCTACGTGCAAAGCACTGAACTGGCGTGTAGTCTTGCCGTCGATAACGAGCCTCTATGAGACCTTAAGCGGAGATCCTACCTTTTTGTGACGTAATAATAAAAATTAATGTTTGCTGTACGTCCATACACCTTTCTTTAATGTTTTGTACCAGCATGTTCATATCTAAAAATTACTGTGAAAACACCTGTTTGAACCATTTTCACTATAACAAAATATGCTTTATAGAGAAATGGAGGAACTGAACAACGTATATAAACGCGTAACGTTTTTTAAATGCTATTCTTAAACAGTTCTCACTCGCGCACCTTGGACGGTTTTTTTAATAAAACGTTTTCTGCTGGAGCTCTGCACGCCGTTCGGTGGCCTGCCCAGGCGACCTGCCACCTTAAACACTAAATGCGATGCGGGTTTATTGCCAACTAAGGCAAGCTATATTTCAGTCGCCTATATTCACGACTGCATTACCGCCAGTTCTGTTGAAATCTGTTTTCTTGTTTACAGCCGTCATATTAGTTCACAAACCACCGGACACGCTTATTATAAGTAGAGCCCCGAGTACATCGCGGATTGAGTTGGCAGCAAGCTAGGCTGGGCAGCCCTATCTCTATACACTACAGACATTATCGTTTGCTTATTGGTTGCTGTGAACAAGTGAGGCCTCTGTACAGGGGCGTATCCAGAATTTTTTTTTCGGGGGGTGAGACTTACGAGTATTAATTAGTATTGTCACTCGTAGTACATCGTTCACAAGTCACAGTGGTGGAAGGATAGAAAAGGAAAGGAGGATAGAAACTATGAGTGTCATGTGGCTAATAACAAATATATAAATATAATGATGACATATTGACAATAGGGTTTTTAAAAAATGTGTGTCAACTCGCGTAATTCTCGTGGCTCTATTAATCACAGGTATTCCCTGGTCACAGGGGATACCTGTGACTAGTGGTGTGGTGTGGGGAAGTGTTGCGAGGTGAGCTAGTGCTTGCTCACTACTGTACATTCTCGGTGCACGCAGCGGGAGCCAGTAACCACCATGCAGCCTAGGGAAACCTCGACTACACAGTACACGCTGGCGATCAGCAAGGAACACATTACTAGGGGCAGTGATATTTCGCGAAAAGATTTCGAGACAAGATAGAATTCGAAGCACTGCGGGGTCGTCCAGTTTACTGACTGGCTGAAGCATGTTCTGGTCCGTGTTAACTAATTGCACGCGAATCACGAGAGTGCAGTGTCAGAGTTCGGGAATCCCGAGTGGATCGGTGAAACGCGAAAACGACACCAGCAGCCAACAGCCGAGGTGTGTGTTGTAGCCTATGTATAGTACTGAAGTCTACTGAGTGCTCCGATTTATTTGCGAAAAATTAATGACCCTACACATTACACACGTCCTGTGGTGTCAGCTGCCGAGCTATGTTTTAGGGCCATCCTATACGAGCGCTAAAGCGCTGCTTTTTTAACGACGCGTTAACGCCAGTTGACTGGAGCAATGTCTGTACTGTGATGCAGACTATACGAGCGCTTACAGTGCCAGCGTATCCGCGTTCAACGGGCGTTGGGCGTTGCCAACGCAACCAGACGCACTAATTTCGCGGCGTTGGTAGCGCGGAACCCATCTATACGGAGCGCTGACGATCAAGATTTATATGTTTTTTATTTTGATTCCACTGTCAACTCAATCACTATACTGCGAATGAAAACTATTGTTAACAGGCAAATGAGATTAATTAACATTTTAAATTCTTAATCGTTTAACACCATTAATTACTCTGAGAACAATACATAGAAAAATAACTCACATATTTGGTTCAGTGTCAAGGCGCCTGCAATTTCTGTTTAAAAAGTAAATTCTGTGAAGAAAAGACGTAACAGAGTTATTCCTGTTATTTTTATTTCCAGTCCAAGGCCTGTAAATGGTTCGACTTATGTTTCAGTTTTCTATTTCGGCACATTATAGAGCACGAAGTAATTTATTTAATTATTGTTTTAAATATAAATATTTATTTAACTTCATATAATAAAATGCTCGAAATGGGCAAATATTGTGCTGTGCATAATACGTAAGTATAAACATATTCAACCTTGAATATCGTAACATGTTTTTATACTTGGTCTAAGTTGCCCCCACCCCTGGAAACGATTCTTCCGGGCGCCCCTGTTGACAATGCGCTCGTAACACGACGCAAGATCGTCTGACAACGGTATACTGTGTCTGTGGTGTGTGTGTGAAGTCAGTTAGGCCTATCACAGTACTGATCGTGTTACTTTTACATACAGGTCTTGTTTATTGTAGGTGTTATGTTTGATGCGGATAAATTTATGTATTTAATTGAGAAACAGCCGCCCCTATATGACGTCCAGTCAAAGGTCTACAGCAACAAACAGCTGAAGGCGACATGCTGGAGCGAAGTCGGGGAGGCAAAGTACGATACTTGAAATGAGATGACACCTGTAGAGAAAGATACAGCAGGTAAGGTTTTACAACAATTGTTACACATAAACGCAAATAACGGGCCGTTTTGTAACTACACAGAAAAAAAACGATAACTTTATAGCAAACGAAACAGTTACTTTGAGGTTATGTAGCGTGCGATAAAGAAACCTTGCTTTACGGCAAAGAAAATCTTAAATAAAAGACATATATTTGGAGTGGAGAGTTTTCAGAGTGTGTAGGTCCAGTAGACATGATCCGTAGGCACGATAGCCGTTGTGGGACGCCACAAAATATTTATTATTTGTGTTAATGTGCATCGCATACGTAAAGCCATGGGGGTGCGCAGGGGTGCGACCGCACCCCCTTTAGAATTAAGGATATATTATTTAGCGAAGTACAATAGGCAGTGCATTGACCTTTAATGTGTAATGTTTTTTGTATGTGAATTTCCACCACATAGTTTTGAAACTTGAATCATCACATCTACATACATATTATTGTTTTATTAAAGGAGTTATACTGTTTAGTGTGTAAATCAAGCAAAACCACATATGTAGGGGTTTTTCATATTTCCCCATATCTCAAATAGTATATTATTTAAACATATTTCAATAAATCGCGTGTAAGAAGTGCTACTGTGTTAGTTCAGATCGTTTTGCTATAAAATACGTCTTTAAATAGTCCGGCCCCCATTGTTGGAACTCCGGCTACGCTTCTGTGTGTGTGTGCGACATGTGACGATAGTTACTGCGAGTGAGAGTGTGAACATACGTGACAGACGGGTTTGGACTGGCACGCTTCGCCGCCAGTCCGCTGGAATTCGATCAATTGATGCACCTAATCCATTCGAACTAATGTGAGAACAAAACTCAGTGACTGCAGGAGCAAATGCAGGCTTGTCAATCATAATGCTTTACGTAATAATAATAGTGTATTTATATTCCCACTTATTACACATACAGTGTATATTACAAACCGAACCAAACTATATACGTTGTAAATATACACAATGAAAACGTACACACGAATTGTATAACGGTAGTCTGCCAGGCTGGCACTAACCAAGTAAAAACTAACGCATAAATATTCACAGATAAACACAAATTAGACACTCTTAATCGGCAATAGTCGTAATCAACAGGCCTACAAAGAATGTAGCTAACAATTCCGAATCTGGCGCCACGAAGCTCACAGTACAAGGATGTATAAACTAGATTATTACAAAAGAAATAGACATTATGGGTTTTGAAGCAAATTACAACCTATTATATTAGCAGAGTACCTTTTATTACACTTAATATATTAGTGCATCGTTTCACATAGATAGAGCTCAATACTTTTTATAAAAGCAACCTACATACACCACAATGGATTACACAAATCAGTAGGTATATACATATACTTAAAAATGTTTTTGTAATGAAAAAAAAAAAATCGATATTTTTTATGTCGGTGGTTTACATTCAATGCAAACAAGCTAAACGCGAACCACACAGATAATAATACATACTTTATCTATCACCTGATGTGATCAGAACAGGCATTATAATTTTTACCAACCATTTTCATTATGCTTACTAACATAATGCCCAAAAATCTAAAAATAAATCAGAATATTGTTGAATTAAGGATATGAAATAAGGCCCTGGCCTACCAGATGCTTTATTCTGCATTTAAATCTGAGAAGCGTCAGAGTGATAAGTGCGAGAATGCCATGCGCATCAAGTGCGCCATCGCCTCTAAGCGCAAGGCTCTGAACTGGCGAGCAGTGTTCTCGTCCTGCTACGTGTACGTATGGGACTTTCAGCGGTGACCCTATTATTTTATTGATGGAAAGTCGGTAGGAAGGTTTAATGCAGGGCTCTTGAATACGTATCTGATGCGTATATTTTGAGATACTGCACTTTGAAAAAGCAGTTTTTAGCTATTTTAGAGTAGGCCTACTCTTAAATTGTTTTTATAATGTGCGTGACATCTTGAAAGCACTCAACATCACTCGTCTGACGTGAGAGTTCTTTTAGTACATCAGCACACTGGACACACATTTAATAGTTTCATCGAAAAACAAGTATTTCAAACACACTGAAATGCAGTTGATGTGTCGAGGTGGGCAGGAGCCTTAAATGAGAGCTTAATTCATATTTGTTTACAAAACATATGAAAAAAAGAACTTTCTTAACAATTAATAAACTTATTTTCATGTGTGAAATGAATAATGACACATTTCACTGCACAATAGTGCATAATGCTCAGTTTTGTCGTATTCACACAATGCCACTACTTACTTGAACACGAGACAGCTGTTTTTATTGAGTTATCTATTTATTGCTCATGTATTGAATTTTTTGTGAACAGTGGAAATTTTATGAACTGAGATTACAAAATTTAAACATTTTGGCAGTTTTATTACATTGACACATCACGAGTGCTTGACCAAGGGTGTACAGGGAAGGGCAGCTACCCCTAATTTTAGTGAATAAAAAAAATTATTTCCCAAAACCAGACTTTTTTTGGCATTTGCGTTTCAACAAAGTTGATATATTTTAAGCCTAATTTGCTGGAAATAACCAACCAATCATAAATTCCACCTATGCTCCTCTCATCCAACGAACGTAGCATCTCTCTAACATAAATCCAGGCTACACCCCTGTTACAGCAAGTCTGGGACTGGTTCTATTTGTGTAATATTAAAATAAACACTGACAAATTTTACGTGACAGCATTCAAGAAGGGTTAATTGTCATGTCCTCTTGGTTGGAGTGGATATTTTGAGGTACATTTATCTTCTTTATGTGAATTTGAAGTGTGACAAAGTCGTGTCTACCTTAAAGAATTTTTTTAGGGTATGAGTCCCGGCAGGGCAGATACCCGACGAATTTAGAAACAGGAAATAAGCGCAGGATAAAAATTTGTATATACTCAGACTGCGTTCCAAAAACTAATAATCTTGTGATGGCCCATCTCACTGGGAAACAATTTCAACTCCCACAACACAGTAAAGTCAACCATTTTACTTAAAAAAATTTCAGATGCGTACACTTTTCTAGAAGAATCTCAGTTACTTGAGCTCGGTTGTAACTAAGCTTAATAACTAACATTTATGGTTTAATGTGAAAAGAAATATCAAAGAATAGGTATATAATTTTTATGTTTTGGACAATTCACAATTTGAATTATTAACTACAGTAGCTAGCTTGAATTATTAACTACAGTAGCTAGCTTGAATTATTAACTACAGTAGCTAGCTTGAATTCCACATTCAAAGCCACCCTTCAAGTGGTAATAACTGAGATAAGCAAGGAAATGTTGAGTCAACATTCATGCAGGGGTGAAAAATGCATGCATTCTTCTTCAAAATAAAGCTAGCCAGCTTACAACCGTACACCTTATGAATGCCTCTTTCTCAAAAATAAACTTTAATAAAAACAGTTAAATTACATCATTCCAAAGTATCTAAGGCAATATTTCAATTTAAAAAATACTCTATCTCTCTCTCTCTCTCTCTCTCTCTCTCTCTCTTTGGTAGTGCTTTTCGCACTACCTAACGACAGGTTTTTGCATGACATGCTTTTGCACCCTCGAACTGAGACAATGCACATAGACCAACTTAACGATAAACAACGCAAACCCAATTGAAAGTTTTGGGCTATGATAACGACATTTGCCAACACATGTGTACAAAACCAAAATAACATTTAGCAATTTCTTATAGTTCTCTGAAAATTTTTAACCAGTTGTAATTGCAAGGAAAACATATTATAGGTCTACATCATCACTACGTAAAAAAAGTAAAATGCATTTTGATTTGCTGTGAAATAGTGCAGACTTTCAACATTAAGATTATCCGACATATCCAGTAACCTTAATTTACATTTATAAACAAACACTGTATAGGCCAGAGGGAACGAGAGCGCGATCTCTGAGCCAATTGAGACACGGCCTATATCACAATTGGGAGAATGTGACTATTTCATGTAGGAAGGTAATTATAAATTTATAACTACAATTATGCTGTTGACAAAAGGCCTATTGTAATGCACCAACGGTGCAATGTTTGTGATTTGTGTGGGTTTTACATAAACCTAGGAGTTGTAGGGTCAAAACAATCTTTAAATTCATAAGCCTAAATTAATTTGTCACAGAAATGTAAAAGTAATGGCAGTAAAATTTACTTCACAGAATTTACATGAAATTAACTTTCACACCCAGTCCATCACTGGAACAATTTACAAACAAAACAAACTATGTAATGACACTCAATAGTTAGAGCAACTGTATCGCTTAATACTGGTGCAGACAACAAAACTTTCATGGCCTTGTAATCTGTAGGATTCAGATGTTTTTCTGTCAACTTGTGTAACAGATGGAATGTCTGCTTACTGTCAATCCCACAAGCACCCGCAATATGCTATCACTATGCAGTCCCAATCACTATTTGGCCACCAATCGTCACTTAACATGAATGTTATGTTTAAGTAGTATGTTGGGAAGACAGTGTTCAGCAGATGTAGGGGGTCAAAAATGGTCACAATTTTCAAATAATTGAAATTGAATACCAAAACTTTTTAGTGCACTGATATTGGTAATTGCCATATCACAAACTGTCACTACAACATTCAGAATAACCTCTTTACATGATGTAAGAACATCTTTATTCAGAACAGGGGCTTTTCCGAGAACCGGGAAAATTATATCTGTAAATGGTATTTATGTTTGTTGATTAAGTTACTAATCACACTTCACATGAATTTTTGGGCTTCACGTATTACGCAGTGTGTACCATGGAACATAATAGTGAGGAAGGTGATGAAGATAGGGATGTTATGTAATAAAACACTTAAAATTTATTCCAAATTCATTACTTTCGGCTAGCTGAGTCATGTTTAATGCGATAGAACCTCTGGAAACGAAACTTATTTTACAAGACGTTAGTCACAGGGTACGATTTTGCTTATACACTAATGATATACAGCTATAAACCACGGTAAACAATCATTGTTGGGTTGTCATCTAATTCTGTTGAATTTTTCAAGGCTTACCTTCTTGTATTCAACAGGTGATAGTACTACATAATATATAAGTAGCAGAAAACTCGATATAGGCCTATACCATTTTTCAGAAAGTGTTTTGGACTTTTTTTTTTTTTTTTTTTTTTTTTTTTGGAAAAGCTCCTATCTTGGATAAATACTAGCATCATTACTGATTTCGCACCTGGCACTCCATTCTAGTTAAAGAAATTTGTTGTTTCCAGTTATTTTTCAACCCTTTCGACCAAAGATAACAGTTTTTCCACATTTATCCAACGTCTGCCCTGTAACTTAACATTTGAAAACCGCGTTTGAGAAGCAAGGAACTGAGCTGTTGTCAATTAAATTGATTTGAAAGAGATTATGCAAGTTTGATACTATCACTGTTCACAGAGTACAGCTGTTCCAAGGAAATTCTCTTGTTCTTGTACTTTCTTCTGAAAAGTTTCAATGTTCTTTCTTTCTTCTGACATTTGCGAAACGAAAGTTGTTTCCTAGGTGTCAGATATTTAAAACATTAACAGTTTGTCTCATTCAGTAAGGTTTTCTTCTTTTTGCCAAAAGAAACAGAAACTTTGAGTACGGTATTTCTTCGGTTGCCGCCAAATAACTGTCTATACTTTGCAATGCATCATCTTGAGTTTCACTGCACAATGCGTCACTTCTTGAAGAATCCTGAATTCCTTATTGAAACACTTAAATTTTCTTTGTTCTTTGGTGTAGAGTGCACAAGATGCCCTGATGCAATATTGTCCTCTCCAGCTAGAAGTGGTCCCCCTTATTACTGACCAGAACTTACTTTTGTTACAGGAATTGCACCAAAAATTAAAGTTGTTTTGCTGTTGTCTCGAAACTGATTAAATTCAAAATGATGCCCACAAAGACACGAGGACGTCATTCTGTCAATATCCAGGTATTTTGGGATTCTGGGCAGCATCTGCCCATTTCTTGTGCCTGAAAATAAGAAATGATAATAATTAAGTAACCTAAAAAAAATGAAAGTAACAAATTACAATACCTTACCACTGCAGTGAGAGTTTGCTAAAGATTTCATTTAGGCTAGGTACTTATATTTTCTGCTCGTAGAGTTTCTCTCAACTACAGCTAGTGCCTTGCATAACGTTAATTTGTAGGCCTAGGAAATTATTAATGTTAAACAGTTTATAGATAAGTTTCTCTTATCAGAAAATTATGTGTTCTTTGATCTTATTAAAGGAGGGGAGCTAACTTAACAAACCGAGGGACCCCTCTTCAGACATGACAGCAGTCAGACCTTTCAATCTTGACTGATTTTTTATTTGATTTAATTTTGGTTTGGACCACCCATCATATTAATACGGCGATGAAAGAGCCATTGCCTTAAATGTGTGCAGGCTGTAGAAGTAGCCAAACAGCGCAAGAATATTCATTTTAGTGTCTGCAAGAAAGATGTTGCAAAGGACGTGGATATTACCGAGGTCTCAAGACTTGTCTACAGTGAAACTGTATGTGTGGTAGGAGCAAATGTGTCTACATTATTTCAGTTAGCTTTGGAAATTGAAAATGATTTCCTTGCAGGATCTGAAACACAGAAACTTTAATTTTCAATTTTTTCCATAGACCAAGTGATTTGAGAATCGGCTATTAATCACGAAGCTAGATGAAGGAAAAATAAAACAGACCATGCAAATCTAACAATGTGATTAAATTTGCAAATGCTTGAATTCCGCAATGTTTTTTTTTTTTTTTTTTTTTTAAACGCTTATCATACAATTGAATTGTCTTACCTCTCCTTTGAATTCCTTGGAAAAAGAAAATATTTCCCATCATTTGTATTTGATGCACATCCCACCGACGTACATTTTTTTTCAGTCCAAATAATTTTTTCCATTCCTGCATAACCTATAATATGTTTCAACTCTTCACGATGTATGCTATATCATATTTTATGGACTTTAAATGTACACAAATATTCAGAGCAAGTAAAATTATTTCTGGAGGTTAGGTTAGTTCCAGCCACTAAAAAAAAAAAAAACCATGCAATAACAAAAAAAAAAAAAAAAATGGAACCATAAATGTTGGGAACCACCAAACAGTTCGTTTGCCTTCGACACTAGCGCCCCAAGTTGTCACTCAAGATACCACAAAGTCTTGCACGTTCGGCCCATTACAGTTTCACTCCCATTATACTGGCACACAGATTGGCAGCACAAGTGTCGTAATCACATGTTTCAAACAACGACGTATAAATTTGGGCGTGTTTAGTTTCCCAAAAATTTTGTTTTATTTTAACTTGTATCTTCAGGGTTTTGGAAAGATCTCGTAGTGTTCGAATTCCAGAAACATAAAATCAGTAACAGGGTTTGAACTATTTAATAACTAAGGGTAGCGAAACTTCCCGTAAAGATTTCAAGACAAGTTATATTTCAAAAGACTTTAGTGGCATTTATCTATTTTTATTAGCTGAATTACTTTTTGGCACATGTTAACTATCTGCACACGAATCACGTAGGGCCCGTGCCAATATTGCTGAATTTTGAGTGGCCTGGTCAAATATGTAAACTCCTTCTCAGGCAGACAGCAGCAGACAAACTGATGTTGGGTGCTTATAGTATTGATCTCTACTAGTGTACTATTTTTTTTATTCGTGAAAAATAAATAGCTCTATTAATTAGTACATTTTGATGGGGTTAAATTTATTGGCAAGCATTTGAATGCTGGTAGTTATCACTTACCGCAATTGTAGATACAGTCTACAATTTCAATTTAAAAAATAACATAGGACTATAAACAACAAACTAAGCAAATATGCCAAAAATATTGGTCTTCAAAATGATAAAATAGTAGAGTTATATCTGGAATACTGAAAATGACATAACTTGAAGAATAATGGTAAATGACACTTTTTATCAATAACTTTCAAGACGACCAAATCCCATAAAAATCAAAAAAGGTATTTTTGTGTAAATTCCGTTATTATTTTAAAACTCTAAGTAATGCATTTCTAAAATTTGTTTAACAAATGTTATATTGAGTAAAACACGAGTAGATAGGTATGGTATGTTCGTTTGCACAGATATCAGGGAGAAGCGAGAGGCGCCAAGGTCACCGGCCGCCATGTTACATTCCCGGACTTCCCGCTCTGTCAATCCGGTCATGCAATCGCCATCTTCGATTCCGCCATGTTGGCAGCCAATATAGCGCCATATTTGTAGCCAGCATGTCACCATATTTGTAGCCCATACTCCATCATCCTGGACTGCCAGTTTGGTAACCAATACGTTTACTTTCTCGCTCTTGCATTCCGAGAATTTTCTCCGAGTGCCATCACCTTTTCTCTTTTGCATTGTTTCGTTCCTTTCTTTCTTTTTCTTTCCTTCTTTCCTGTCTTTCTCCTTCTTTCTTCCTTTCGGAGTCTTTTCTTCGAATGTTCTGAAGTTTTATCTCTTGCATTCTTTCTACCTTTCTTTCATTCTCTCTTTTTCTCCCATACGTTCATCATTTGTTTACATTGACTATTACTGGAGGCCATTATCTTGGTTTTTTGTTTTGTCATTTGTTACTGGACGTCGCCATTTTTGTTTACATTTACATGGAGGCCACCATATTTGTTTTTTTTTTTTTCGTTTGTAATTTGTTTCCCACATTAGTTCTGGCATTGACCGCTAGAAGCACCGCCATATTGGTTCTGAAATTAACTGCTAGGTGGCATGCCAATTGTTTGTTTAGTCTCTCTAGTTCGAATTAGATCTGGAGTTGGCCCCTAGGAGTGCTGCTTATTTTTAGAACTCAAAATATCATCTGTAATGGTGGGGGATCAAATTGCCGGACCTTGGGTCACCAGACTAAAGCTTTAGACCACTCGGCTATTGCGACATGTGCTGAGACCAGAGTTTATAAGAAATATACAGCTTGGAGATGAACAAATAATATATTGTCGTAGTTCTTTTTTCATTGCATGATTTTTGTTATATAATTTTTAGGGTTTCCATTTACATATAATAATTTTTAAAGTATATTTTTTATTATTTTGTTGTAAGTTATATAAGTTTTGTATATAATATTTTTTCCACTACATTTTTTAAGTATTCATTAATTATTTATTTTTAACTTGTTTATTATTTTTATATATAATATAATTTATTCATTACATATTTAAAGTATTTATTTACTATTTATATTAAACCTATGTAATAATTAAGGGTTTATTTACACATCACTATTTTTTTAAGTTAATACTTCAAGTATTGATTTTTTTTTTAATTTTTAGGTTTAACTTACATATGTACTATACTGTATTTTTTTTGGAAATAAGAATTTTTTCTAAATATTTTACTTTTGCTTTCTTTTCCCGTTAGCATCTTCTAAGGACCATGAACCAATTTCAGTGCTTCGTTCTTTGTTGTTCTTTCTTCTTCCTCCAGTACTCCTTTTTCTTCTCACTATGTATCTTTTACTTCTCCTCGGACCATTTCGAGCCTGTTTTCTTGTCCTACCTGCCTTGGAATCCTTTCAGTTTTAAAATTTTTTTTTAAATTTATTTCTCTGTAGGTTCTACTTCACTTATATAGTTTCTTTCTAAATCTTTCTTAACTTCCCAAATCCAGGTTGTTGTTGATTTCTTGTTCCAAAAATAATATTTTTCCTCATTAAATTTTTTATTTTTGTACGAAAATTAAGTCGCCTAGCCTTGTAACCACACGCATGCATACACGCACGCGTCGACACATCCGCGAGCTAGATATACCAGCTGTAACAGGCCAAGAGTGCAGTTATTTAGTCATGCACCACGTGGGGGGAAGGGGCCGATTGTAAATGACCACGAGGCACTCGGCTGACTGGCCTTGCAAAAACAATCAAGCATCCAGGAATCGATCCATTTATAAATAATTATAATTATTTCAATTAAATTTATTTATATATTAATTGGAAAATGCTGAAAAATATCTTTGAAATTTACATTTAAATGTAATTTAAATAACTTGTAATCAAACATCTGTTTAAAGAACTTAAATTATGTAAATTTTACACTTTGCCATGACAGCTGGTAACAAAAAGAAGAAAACTTCCGCATGTAGGTGCAGGGAGTTTAACTCGGGCTTGTGGGTTAGATGTCAGGCTTGCTAACCAATGGACCACGACAAGCTCACATCAATGAAATTTCTTAAAAGTTGTATGTAAGCTCCAAATGTATATGCTACATTCCTTGGTAAAATTTCATTACTGTATTAAATCAGTTTATATATAGCTTATAAATACTAATATTTTGAAGTTTTTTAGTTTATTTATTTGAAGACAAGCAATGTACTGTATTAAAATCATTTCGTAACTGTCTAAATCATATTTATCTAAACACACATGAAACTTTTTAATATTCTTAAGAAAAAAAAAAATGTAGCAAATCGGGCTGTAAGCAAGCGAATATTAATAGTCACAGGTAAATATAATTTGCGAACTCTTAGGAGGCAGACAGTCTCGCGAAATTTGTTAATTCAAAAATGACGCCATAGTTCCATCGATCCATCGATCCCTCATTCTAAACGAACAGATGCTGGATAACTCCCCATCCATACCAATAAAATGCTAACTACCACACACGAGACATACGAAACAAAATATGAGCAACCCTGCTGACCAGGAGTACTGGGTGATATACCAAATATAACCCCATTATACTTCAGTAATGCAATACAGATCAGATTGTATATGCAACATTACAACTACTCATTTCATACCACCCCTACACCATCCATTAACCCCACCAACCAAAACATACTAGGTGACAACTCTCCAGCATACTAGATATTAATGTAAATCACTCTATCAACCAACAAACCAGTTAATTATGCCAGCCATCCATTCTAATAGCTGCTCTTACGAAACCTACCAGGTATCATACCTCTATAATACTTAACAACCATATTGATAACCTAATGATCTGAGTACTAAAACAGATGTATAATAACTTTCGCCATGACATTAGCTTGCCTCAGCCATGCAATGTCAAAAGCCATACAACCCAGCATACCAACATACTATAACATCATAATATATCAACGAACCACTACAGCAGATAGAGATATGCCATTAACAATACAGACCATATCAACCCCCATATCTCAGACATACTGATCAGTCATGTGAACTATATTGACTACCATTTCACCCCATTAACTTCACCAGTTACACATATAAATAAGCCATACCATCAGCCAAATCAATCAAATATTCCAATCATATGCTCCAACCATGATATAATTAGATAAATACTAATATTTTAAATATATATGACATCCATGCAGTTTTAATTCCCACATAGCTCAGATACCATATAATACCATCTACTCATACCAACGAACCATACCAGCTAAGCATTCTACCCCTCTCATACTACCTAAACATCCCATCAAACCATTCTGCTCTCACGAACTAATCACACAATTAAACCATCCCCCCCATATATCGAAGCTACATTTTTGTGATACTGCCAAAACAAACCTAACTGTACAACCAAGTCATATCTAAAGGTTATACTAGGTACAAAAAAAACCAAATCATACAGGAAACTCACATGGGCAGACAATACCATCATGTAACCCCATCCATTTCAGCCCTTCCAAGACCATACCAACCAAAAACATACTAGTCATACATACTAACTAAACAAATTACCAAAACAAGTACTACCTATAACAACCATCTTCCCCTCTATGTGACCGATACCTATTAAAAGGTCATGCCTAGAGTGCTACTTTCGAACCTTTACTTTAACTCCCGCAAAGTTTAAACTAAATCTGTTCCTTGATCTTCAGGGTCCACTGGGAACTTTGCAATTTTGAAACTGTCATGCTATCCGAAAAATTTAAAGAAACACTACACAAAACTTCTCGCTCACACAACTAACTACCATGTCTATGCTTGTCCTTTCACATTGAAATCAAGCATGATGGTACCCCATTATATGCATTCGCGACCCAGTGCGCTCGATTGTATATGGACTTAATTTTGGGGGATGACCGGTAACCAGAATCATTCCCCGCCACCTCGCCCATGGGCTCAAAGTGCATAGTCAAACCACACTGCAGTCATTCGTTATGGTTCGCATTTACACACACATCCATTCAATACAATCTACTGGTGACCTCTTTTTGAGGTCCGGTCCTTTATACTGTGGGTTGTCCTTCCGTTCTCACATTTCGTTGCCATCCGCCTGGTTGACATCGGTTGTTCCCTGGACGAGACTAAGTCCCATACAGAAAAAGGGACATATCCGGGTATTGACATGATCAGTATTTGAGGGAGGGTGCGAGGGAGGTGGATATGGATCTTATTTTGGTGGTAACTCTCCTCTTTCTTGTTCTTCCAATCCTTAGTCAGGTACAGCCTGGATGGTGGCCTTTGGACCCCTTTTCGATCCCCCTCCCTGCATAATCACTTCCTCAGATTGGTTTCCCACAGGGGAAAACGACTGTTCTTACCTAGACTGGCTCTGGTTAGTTAAGGATGCCGACTGGGAAGAAGGACTGAAACCGTACCACAGTGTACCCCGTGAAGGACTTACTGTAGTCAAAGGTACACCTCCTATATGTACGGATGGCATCCTTGAAGATCTCAACTCCAAGGATCTTTCACCTCTTCGCTAGTAGCACTCACTGAGCAAGCTCAGGAGTGCATCTCTTTCAGTTGGTAGAGTCGCGTGGGCGACGATGAGCATGTTTACTGCCGCCATTTGGGGGCAGTCTTCCCCCCAATCTGCCTGATTACCATGACCAGGGTTACCATCAGAGTGCTGGGTTCTTCCAACCTCGACAGGTACGTGCATTGTACAAACACAGTGGCTCATCCAGGTGCGCCCCTACAGGCCAATCCTGCCGGCCGTATCTACCATGTTCCGTTCATCCAGCCAATTGATAGTCACTGTTCTCTCAGTAGCAGGGGCTGCTTCTTTCTTTCTCACAAGCTGCCACAGCTCTCAGCTTCTGGAACATCATATCCACTTTATTCACCACATAGTGCACATGGTCATGGAATGCGAGACGAGCCTCCAAAATGACTCCAAAGTACTTAATATCCTGTACCCTATCTACTACCCTGTTCTTAAACCTGACATTAGGATTTCCCTTTAAGTTGCCTTTAAAAATAATACAGTTGGGATACTCTACCAAGAACTCCAGTTGTAAGTGTTCGGCCCATTGTTCTATTCTTTGGAGGACACTCTGTCTTCTCCACAAGCTTGCTTCTAGTCCAGGCCGGAATCAGGAGTAGCCAGTCATCGGCATATCCATAAATCACACAACCATGCAGGATATCCAGCCTCAGCAGTCTCTCGAAGATCTCATTCCATAGTAAAGGTCCGAACACAGACCCTTGCAGGCAACCCTTACTCAGCGCTTTCTCCTCCCTGTAGGTTCCCATTTATAGAACACACATTCTTTCCACCAGGATGTTCTTTATAATCCCATAAATGTTCCTGGGGCACTCCAACAAGCATAGCTTCCACAGCATCTGCGACCACCACACATTGTCGAACACCCCCGATATATCCAGGGATACCACTAGCACATAGGTCTGATTGTAGGTTCTCACTTGATTGACCATGTCCATGACTGCCATTTCAGTGCTCTTGCCTTTCATGAAGCCATACTGCTTTGGATGGATTCCTTGGACTATGTCTAGGTGTTCCATCTTCCTCTTGGTGATGCGATGTTCCAACGTCTTCCCCATCACAAACAAGAGTGTAATTTGTCTGCATAACTTTGTGTTTCTCGGGTTTCTCCCTCCTCCCTTATAGATCACTATAATGAGACCTTTCTTCCACACTTTGGGGAAGGTACCTGTTTTCAGGCACTCATTGAACAATGCCAGCATTTGTTCCCATATCATCGGATATAATTGGAGGATCATTTCCCCTGTCAATCCATCCATTTCTGGGGGCCTTCTTTAATTTTGACTTCCTGACAATACTGATCAGCTCTTCCAGGGAGAAGGGTGCTGTTTCCTCCATGATCATCACCATATACTTCATTGCTCTTATCTGAAGGTGATACTCCATTTCCCCAATCTGAGTATGGTCCAGCAACAAGACTTCCATTATGTGCCTTGTGATGTCTTCAAAGGACTTCAAGAGGCGTCCATCAGCCTCGAGTGCTGGTAGCTTCTCTGAGCTTCTTACTTAACCCGTAATCATCCGGTAGACCAGACCCCATAGGTCTCTGTTTCCCCTATCCGTAACAAACTCTCTATAAGCCCACTATCTTTTCTTTCTGAGCATGTGTCTGTACACCAAACTTGCGACTTTGTACTGCTCAATTGTCCTCTGTCTCAGTTCGAGCTGACATGTTATTTTGAACCTTTTCCAGAGGAATTTTATCTCTTTCTGGAGAACTTTAAGTTTGTCATCCCATCAGGGATGATGAGGCAGTTTTCTGGTGACCCGGGGAATTCTGTGCTCTTTCACCCAGTATCATGTTCTCCAAGTTCCTCCTGTAGCCCTTCAGACCTCTGAGCAGCACTCTGTCAAAGAGGGACCAGTTCGCATTGACTGTTACGTATCGGTGTTTTTCTGGTCTAGTTTTTCTGGTCTAGTTTTTCCCTTACCATCCACCTGGATGGCTAACAGGATCATCTTGTGGTCGCTCTCGACCTCATCTGAAACTCTCCAGTCCCCAATACCACCAGCCGCCCACGCCGTCGCTTTGGTTACAGCTAGATACGATTCTGTATCATGGGCAGGCGACAATTACGTATCTTTGTGACCAGATGGATTCACAACCTGCAGGTTTCTCACGAGGAGATACTGATTGACCTTCTCCCCTCAGTCGTCGGTTGTTGGGGAATTCTATAGTTCTGACTTGGCATTGATGCCAGTGCCAATGCGATGCTCTGTTCTTCTGCTCTGTTTAGAATCAGATCCCACTAATTCACGTGTCTCTCAAGTTGCTCTTGAGGTTGGAAGTATAATGATACAGTAATTATACTCCCTCCCATTTACACATGCGTGATGCGTGTTTGACATAGCTTCCATATAGATTTAATTAATCTCGGGATTACATACCCATATTCCAGACATAGAATTTTCTCCATACAAAGCGAAACGAACTTGGAGATTTGGTATTCTCCCTCTGTGCAGGTATGGTTCCTGCATCAGTACCATATCCAGGTGTTGCTCCATCACTACTTGGTGCATCTCCATTGTCGGAACTGCATCTCTCTACAGGTTTATCTACCCCAACTGCAGCAGTGCGAGATGACTAGTTATACTGGGTGCTTTCGAGCTCCAGTACAAGCATCCTCTGATGCACGGGACAGTCCAGGGACCCTACCTTATGGTCCACTTTCCTCTGTTTCTCTTTAGTGCAATTTGCACACTTTGCTAGTAGATGCTTATTATTGCACTCCTAGAACTTGTGCCTCCTCTCTGCACAGCAAGAGGAGACCATCTCGCTCCTAAGTTTTCCTTAATGTGCCTGTAACCTTGGTACTTGAAACACCTCGCAGGGACAAGGTAGTCTCTGACTCGACATATTTGGAAGCCTATATACAGGGATCCACTATCTGTCAACAGTCTGTGCAAGGGTGGAGTAACCTCGAGAACTATGTTCGCCTTGTCCTTGTTCTCCCTTGGACCAGTTATGAAATGCATGGTGGCGTTCTTTCTGAGATCTTCCTCTGAGAGTTGACTCTCCTTAAAGTTCTGGACATGCATTGTGTCCGGCAACTCGGGATTGTAGCACTCCCTCGGGACATCAAAAACAATGACCTTGGGTCCTTGCTTCTTGGAATATGCTATCCACGGTCCCAGTCTTCCATCCTCTTTTCGTTTCTGAGTTTGAGGAGAGACTCCCGATCATTGGCTTCAAGGATGACTCCACCCTTGCCGACCTGTCTGACATTGCATATTCGCAACTTTTCCTGTACAGGATCCATAGTTTTTAGCTTTTCCTTAGTTGCCTCTGACTTCCCCACTTCCTCCTTGGGGCAAATGAGAATGGTTTTCCTACCACTCACTTTCTTGGGGTAATATCCCCCTCTCCTTCTGTGCCTTCTGTTCTTGTACTATTTCAGAAAATATTGCGGATTTTGGCACTGTTCTTGCATACACCTTTCCATTCCTCATGAGCTGCAGGTCCAACAGGGCCTTCATCATCATCAGTCTTGGCAACATAAAGTTTGCATTCCTTGTTCAGTTTCCTTCTATCACCAGTCACGTAATCGACCATCTCCTCCATTGCCCACGAGGTTTCACACTGTATCTCCTCATATGATGGTGGCTGTTGTTAAGCCATCTGAGGGGACCCTCTCACTTTAGGCGTGTCTTGAGAAGAAGTCTCCTTCTCATATGCCATTTCAGCTGTTTCACTGTTGCCACCCTCAGCAGTACTCTTCTGATTGTGTTCATGGGAGTCAGAGATCATCTTCTCCACCACCTTGTATTCATGTCCCCAAATCTAGGAGAAGACCTTTCTCATTCATTCAAACTCCTCTTTGTTTGGGACCATCACTTGGGTCCAAACTGTATCTGGGTCCAATATTTGCTCGACATAGTAGTTGGTCCTTTCTTTTTCTACTCCAATTGCTGTAGTCAGTGCAGGCAGGAAACCTTTTCTTTCCACATTCGGAACATTTGAATGGCTTGGTAGGTGCCTCCTGGAACACTTAGAACCAGGAGTTCTTCCTTGCTCCGACCATACTGGTTTTTAAAGTCTGAAACTCTGAGACTTTGCGCCTCTGGCTGGGACTAGTGGCCATTGCCACCACCGCACCTGGTGCTGTCTTTACCCTTTTCTGCACTGCCCTCTTAGCCGGTTAAGGACTTGTAGCAACACACTTTCAAAAGAGCTGGTCGGTTGACTAATAGCCTTAACTCGTCACCACCTGCTCATGTTGAGGGGAGGGAGCAGCGCACAGCACCTTTTTCCTTGAGTTAAAACACAGGATAGCTTGGCAGAATGCCACAATCAAGTGCCTAAAGTCAAAGAGTGGTACTAAGTCGCTAGTTTGGCGCACTGCTCACCCTTGCAGTGTGGGTTTTATCAGGGCGTATTTATTGCTCCAATCTGAGAAAACCTAGAACGGTCATACAGTGCAAACACTCTAAAAGCACTGCTACCAATGATGATCCTACATACAATTCATATTATTATCAGACTTAACAACATAATATTCGAGTCATACATTTAGGCCTACTACGCTAACCATCACACCTGTCATCATACCTCATGCCCTCCTGTTTAACAACAGTGACACAGGCATGTCACTCTCAGAGACAAAGCTATTCCGTCAAAATAAACTCCCTCCTACCATTAACCCAGACTACCACAATGTCCAAAACACACATTTCAGACATTGCTACTTACATACTGATAGGCCATACAAGCAAGACACACCACCAAACCAGTCAATCAATGAATATATCCAGGTGATCATATAGAATAATTTAAAGAACAAGAAAGGCCTCACTCACATCTCTAGCAAATCTCTCGATAGGTTAGATCTGTCGAACGGTAGATGCGAGTACCACCGACCAACTTGCAAAGAAAATTATGGCGAAGGAAAAAAAAAAGGGGGGGGGGAGAATAGTTCCAACATTGCTGCTAGAGGAGGTGCGTGTCGTCGACAAGACATTTGTTCCCCACCACCCTACCAGATCACATTCACCTACTATGACAGCCTGGCGGTGTATCCATACCAACCTTGCAAATAGCATCTTTACAGTTTGCTACAGAATTTATCTAGTAAGCTACCACATTACATTAAACATACAACCCTACACAAAAAATTCAGCAGACGAATGACTGTCACTGATGTTTTTGTCAACGATTCATGCTTACCAACATTTCTAGGGTAAAAAGGAAATATCCATCCTTACTATACTTTCCACATGCACACACACACACACACAAACAGAAAGTAATCACCTAAACCTTCATTGCTTACTACCAGTCTGGTTTACCTAAACATGCTAACCATTTATATCTTTCATGAATGTAGTAATATACAAGGGAAGCATACATATCTAAAATCCAGCCATGGGTAATTTAACATATCATAATTGTTATGCTTTTTTGTTGTGCTTTTTTAAAAATATTTATGCAAATCTCTTTAAATAGAAAACTACATTTGCATTTAAACATAATTAAATAAATTATAATAAAGGTAGCAAACGAGTGTAACACATTACAGCCAGGAAAATCAAAACTTTGATATAAAAAATTAACATTATTATGGTACTAGTGCTGCCACCTATCCTAACGGCTGACAGACACAATCATAGAGGCACAAAATTAAGTTATTTCTAAGAATAACGTGTTATGAAACTGACATAGTTTTTTTTTGCGCTGTTCATGGTACTTACAACTCAACATGAACTAAATTATCTACTTTGGTTCAGAATTAATACAAAGTTTAGAGTAACATTAAAAAAAGGTCAATAAACTACATTGTACGCACTTAATACTGTGGTAAAATAAATGATTAGAACCAATTGCCCAAATGAACATGACAGTATTCATTATATGTTCCACGTGCTGCCCTCTGAAGTGAGAAGCTGTAGATAAATAAATACATAATATAGTATATTATGGCTTTACTGCTTGGCAAATAAGAGTGAAATGAAAACAAAATTTTTATTGTCAGAGATAAAGATTATAAAAACCAATAACCTTAGCACATACTTACTTTTTGGTTTGCGCAGTTAAATAATAAAAAAACACCTTTTTTATACATTAATTCAAATGTGGTGTTCCAACTGGAAACAAAGAAAGATCACAAAGAAAGAAGAAAATAAAACGAGCTTTGCAAAAACGTATATTGCTAGAAAAGCAAAAGAAAAAAATTAGGTTAGGAGAGATCATGCCATAGCATGGCTCAACAATCCTCTCCTCAAAACAGAACTACCCCCATGATAGTGAGCAACAATCAAACACAAAAAATATGTAAGGATTAATATTACTCAAAATTACTTAAATTAACAAACAACAAATTGAAATACCATGTTCTTATCTAAGAGATTCAGTAGAGCGGAAAAGCAGAGTTACAACAACAGCCTTCTCAGGCAAGTCAATAGGGGAGCTGGGAGGCTGTGGAGAGGGGTGTGCTCTGCTATAAAAATGGAATAAAAACATACACACAGAGCAAGGCACAAGCCCAATGACACTGGGAACCACTAGCGAAGGGAAATACAAAGTAACTTCAGGAGAGTTTTGATACTTGTAATGGTGGAGCTTGAGAATGTTTTGAAAATCAACACCTTTAGGCTGAGAAGTTAAAAGACTATCTAACTCTTTAATGAAAGAATAAATTGGAGATAAATTTGGAAGGTTTCCAATATGTAAGGAAGAGAGATTTGTTGGAAGCTTGGGAACATTAACCATTGGCAAGGACAGATTTAAATCGATAGAGGAGTTCACTGATCCAAAACTTTTAAAGAAAGGCCTAACAATGTTGCAATGACTGGCATTGGTAATGGTTCCAGAACCAGTCAAGTAAAGAGTATAAGGAGGTAGGGATTCTAAGGCAGACCTGCAAAGAAAGGTGGTTGGGATAAAGGTATTGGTAGCAAACAGCCAAAGTGAACTAGTTTTTTGGAAAAAAGGGGAGCTCGAGACTAATAAAAGATTTGTCGCAAAGGTCAATATACGGTCTACCCAAAAACAAATTAATTTCACAGGCTATGACATGGTATCAAAGAAAGGAAAAACTGAAGGGCAAAACGTAATACCATGATTTTGGTAATTGTTCATTAATTTGGTAGGTACTGAAGCAAACATTTTTGTATCAGGATTGATAATTAACACATCATAAAGGTTGAGCAAAAGTTATCTGTTTAACTTAGGATACAAGAAAGGCACAGGGAAAATGCTATAACACTCAAAGAAACTATCATTGTTAGCCAAAGGCACATTAACTACAGCATTAAGAGAATTTCCAAAAATAACCGCCTGTACGGAATTAAGTCCATAAATCATGTAAAGATTCTCTTGAGAAACAGGTCCTATCATATAGAGGAGCAAGGTAATAAAATGTTGAATTTTGTTCAAAACATTGGTAAAGTTGAGAGCATTCAACAAGGTAGAGCTCAGTTTGCCATGTAAACTAGTCTCAATAGCATTTTTTAAGTAAAAAATGTCAAGTCTAGCATTGACCAAAGCTTTGGATACTCTTAATAACATAGAATTTAAATCAACCCTGAAACTCATAATTACCCTTCTGTCTACCAATTTTTACACAGATTGATTTAGGGACTGATAAAAAAACTTATAATGTTCAAAATTAGTGGGAGGCTAACTTTTTGTATGTTTTTTGTATTATTCAAAACACGATATTCCAAATTCTTAATTATTAAAATGCGATTATCCAAGTTGGTTGCAATGTCGTCTTGTACATCTGTAACAGAGTTCAACCTCTTTTCTAAATGAGCACGATCCTCAGCGTCAAATGTCCCAAACAGTGTTTTGAGGGTCTTTCCACCAAAATCGATTGTACTTTTTTCTGTCCAGATTCTATATGAAGACAGGACGTTAAAGTACCAATTTCTGATTTGAAAGCTAATGCAATTTCTTGCAATTGAGCAACAGAATATTCAAAATTTTGGTCCACAGTGACATTTTCGCGGCAAAGCTGCGTAGATTGGTCATGAACAGAACTTACTGATTGGATGAGAGCACCAAGTTGGGATGACACATCTTGTAGTTCAAGGATATCAAAGTCAAGGACAATAGAGAAAAAACTATTTGAGGACAAAATAGTATTTTTTTTCAAATATAGCAGCAGAATTGAGAGATGTTACCATGGCCGAAGAGCAGAACGTTGTAAGAACAAGCACCAAGAAAACTGAAGACATGCTAACGTCCAGGAAGACTCAAACTCTCCGACCAAAAAATAAAAAAAGAACGATCCACACTAAAACAAGCAAGGTAAGAACCCCAAAAGATCTAACCAAAATAAGACCATTAAAAAAAAAACTACCAACACCACAATTATTAATGAGCTAACACCCATATCAAACAGTACTGTTAATCTCAGAAATATTCCCAAAAACATTGCCCAAAGAATAGCATTTACAAATGCTAGAACAAAATTATCATCATCAATATCCATACATTAACTCAATGAAAAACATTATTACAATCTTGAGCAAATTAATTCTTAAATACTAGTACTATGGATTTTTATTTTGAGTTTAGGCTTATCACATAAGAACAATTAGAAGACCCTATAAAGACTCAGACAAGTGGGTGCCCAGTCCACTACAGAGACAGTCAGCGTGCAACCTAAAATTTTACAAAATAGCGTACATAGGTGTACGGCAGTATGGAGTACTCCAGGGAGATAAACAACAACAAATAGCAGGTAGGGCCTGCAGAACTCTAACACTGTCAAAACACTAAGTAGTAACTTTGAGATAGAAGTTTTTTAGATGGGAGACGTGTGCGCGTGTAACACAAACTCCAGTTTCAGGATTAACCTGCCTGGCAGTGACAGGGGTTAAAAACTGCTGGATCCTATAAGGACCAGCCCAACGAAACGATAAAATTGCCATTCTTCTGTCAATGGCTTTGTTAGTAGGATGACTTCTTAACAACACTAAGTCGCCTACCTTGAATGGATTTTGAGTTCTACCTGCATTGTAATGCTCACATGCCCTTTTGTGAGCGGCCTTCAAATTTTTGAGAGCAGAATACCAAACATCCCCTATATTACTAACATCATCAGGTAGCAAATCACTTAATTCCCAGAAATTATACAATGGGTTGTTTGACAAGTAAGTAAACATTAACTTGAAAGGAGTTGACTTCTGATATTCATGTCGTTCATAATTGAAAGCCATTTGGAGCCAATGTAAATTCCTGCCCCAGTTCGTCTGGTCCTTCGCATGGAAAGCAATTAGATCAGAACGGAGGTTTCTATCAAAACGGGCCGCATGCGAGGAAGGAGGATTATATGGGGACAGGGTTATGCGTTTGATGCCAAAAGAGAAACACATTTGTTTGAAATGTTTTGCTGTGAATTGAGAACCATTATCAGAAACTACAGAAGCAGGAATGTCGAAATGTTGAAAAATATGTCCCTGAAGGGCATGAACTGTAGTCAACACAGTAGCTTTTCTCAAAGGTATTAACCACACAAATTTGGAAAATGCATCTACACATATCAAAAGCTTATTATGTCCGGATTTGCTATTAGGTAAGGGTCCATCAAAATCGATAAACAATTTCTGCATTGGTTTCTCAGCTACTTCAGAAGTTATAAATCCTAAATGAGTGGTTTGTGCTGGTTTTCTCATAGCAGATAGGGTACACAATTTTAGTCTATCTGAAATTTCTACATTCATTCCTTTCCAAATAAAATGTTTCCTGATTGCCTTAATAGTCTTGTAAGTTCCTAGGTGTCCAACTATAGTAGAAGAATGAAAATACTCAAAAACCATGGGTTTCAGAACATTAGGCAAAACAATATATTTTCTGTTGTCATGAGACTTACAAAATAGGACACCTTTATACAATGAATATGTTTTTTGTTCAATACCAGACTGTAAATTTTGAATAATAACTTTTAACTCTGGTTCTTGTTCCTGGCAATTCTTAATGTTATCAAAAGCCAAAGGGAAATCAGTCAAAAGGTTACAACTTACTAAATTTTAAGTTTCTTCTAACACTTTAGTTCTTTCAGATATGCATGAGAGGGCATTTGCAACAACATTCTGAGTACTCTTAATGTGTTGGACTCTGAAATTTAGAAGAGGAGATTTTCATCACCCAATGGCCTATTTTACCTAACTGAAGTGAGTGTGCTAACAATCAAGACAAAGCCTGATTATCTGGCAAAAATTCAGAATGTTCAAGATATTCACAGAATTTATCAAGACCAAATACAACTGCTAAACATTCTAATTCATAGATGGTAGATGATTGTCATTCTTAGGGGTTAAAGTATGTGAAGCATATGCCACCGACTGACATACAAAATCTATTTCCTGTAAAAGGACTGCCCCTACAGCCAAACTAGAGGCGTCAGTTTGTATAATGAACTGCTTGGATAAGTCAGCCATTCGCAACACAGGAGGATTAGTAATGCCATTTTTAAAAGTATCAAATGCTTTCTGTTGGTCTGCACCCCACTCAAATTTGGAATTTTTCTTTCTTAATCGGCTAAGAGGTGCATCCTTTTCTGCCAAATGCGGAATGCACTTCCGAAAAAACTGAATCATACCAATAAAACAGGCTATGTTGTTTGCATCACTAGGTTGGAGAAAATTCCTAACTGCTTTGGTCCTTTCTGGGTCTATGGAAATGCCCAGACTAGAAATTTTATGACCCAGAAATGAAATCTCAGGAACTGCAAACTTAACCTTGGCAGGATTTACTGTTAAACCAGCTGTTTTCACACCTGAAAATACATCTTCTAAATGGTTTAAATGTTCCTCAAAATTTTCAGAATAGACCACCAAATCATCAACATAATTGTATACAAATTCGAATTTTTACATCATGAAATATCGGATCTAAGAACCTCATGTGTACTTGGGCACCTGTTGCCAAACCCAAGGGGACACCTGTGAACTTATACAAGTTCCACGGCACACAAAAACTGGTTATGTGTTTAGATTCTTTACTCAAAGGCATCTGGTGATAAGCAGCATTTAAATCCATGGTGGTAAAAATTTCGGCCTTACTAAACCAATGAAAGGCAAAGTCAAGTCAGGCAATGGCACAGATTCAATTTCAATTTTCTTATTTACTTTACGGTAATCAATGACCATGCATTGTTTTCCATTAGGCTCAGGAACAAGAAAAGCTGGACTAGCATACAGTGACTTGATTGTTCTATAACTCCTTTATTGATCATGTCCTGGACGTGCAATCTAAGTAGCTCCATTTTTGGAGGAGCCAAATGATACGGACGACTTTTAACTGGATCTTGGTCTTAAAGCTTGATCTCATATTCCAGAATTTTGGTTAGTCCTAATTCAGTTGTAATCATACTGGGAAAACGATCACACAATTTCTGAATTTTATTTGGCTATAAATCTAAAAATGTATTTATATCTAAACCATCTGTTAAAGGTATCTCCTTTTACATTCTTTCAAGGGGATGGGGAATTTTGCCAAAAACAGTTGAGGGTATTTGAAAAACACTTGGGAAAACACCAGGAGTCATAGTGACTCGGGGTACAAAAACAGCTGTGTAAGTGGGTCCAAACGCATGAGCAGTAGAAGGGTAGGTAGGTGTAAAACCAGCACCAAGACTTACTAATGGGATTACAGATGTGGAAACAGGACCTGTGACAGGAGGGTGTGTGCCAAAAGTTGGTTGTGAGTTTTGGATGTAGAAGGACCTTGAAGTGTAAGAGCACTGATTTGATATGATACATGTGACACAGTACTTACTTGTTGGGTAGTAGGAACAACACACACATTACTTTATGTCAGGTTAACAGCCTCAGTAAGCACTGCCACCTGGTCAATAACATTCTGCAGGGATGTAACCTGTGACTCAGATAAGATCTCTCGAGAAGAATTGATAACATTACTGGTCCATCTATCCAGGTGATCAAGTCTTTGTCTGATTCGTGCAAAGGTTAAAGAAGATTGCTCGTCTTACAGATTATCAACCAGCTCCATTAGGGGAAATATTTTATAAACACAAATATTCACTTCAGGTTCAACCTCACTATCAGTCAATTGTGTGGGGACAATGGGCAAGCCTTCATTAATTGTCCCTCGAAAATTTTTTCTTAAGTCAGTTACAGTTAGGTCAGTGGGCTGAATACCACCTACTTTGAGCTCAAACACCAGCTCATACTTTAGCAGCCACTCAAGCACAATAGTGGCTGGCATGATGATGGGCAAAACAAAAAACACAAAACAGAAGCAAAACCAAAAAAGCACAAAAACTTAACCTATGAACACCATCGGGGGCAGGCGTAAAAAAGGGAGGTGTGCTGAGCAAACAAAACACCAAAATATCACACATAAGCAGAGAAATCACTCACATGCATCAAGGAAGACATTGATGCATGTGAACCATGGGGATACTACCAAAAATTGAGCTACCCCTTGGCGCGCCACATCAGGGGACCATAAAAACAGCCCAGTGCTTTCCAACAAAGGAAAATCCCAGCTACTGGCTGCCAACATAAGCACCAAGGTGCTCCAGAGGAGGACGTGAAACGAAGTATCTCCACTCCCACGTGCAAGCCTTCAGTGTGCAAATAAATAGCAGTGGAGAAAGGAAACCCAGCCCAAAATAATTATTTTAACATCTAACTGCACTCTCTCACCTTGTTCTCCAAACTGGTACACAGTTGTAAGGGCGTTTTACCCATTTTAGAAAACACAACAGTGTTGGAACACACTCAGCAGTAAATAGGTTAAAAGATATTATGTAATTGTTATGAATTTACTGGGCATCAACTATGGTCCTTAGAAAAATAAAAACCTTGATATTAATTTGGGTTTTATTTATTACCCCTTTTTTCATCACACACAATGAGAACCTACAAGCCCAACAAAAAGTAAACAGTTCAAACAACAACATTAAAAATGAGTATTATTATTCGGTTATCCTTTTTATATATATTTTTTGCTATCCTAATTATCTTAGGCGTTTTACCATCAATTATTAAAAGAGATAACAGTTAAAGTGCACCCATACTTCTACATTAATAGATTAGACCTCACATACTCTGTATTATTTTTTTAATATTGGTTTATAACCAAAACGCATAACAAATTTGTATGGCAATACCAAAATGGTTGCTTATATGCACCAGTATTTTGACTGCAAACACCTTTATGTTTTCGTATTTCTTGAAAAATTAAAATTAATTCAGTTCCCAATAAGTTGATTTCATGATTACAATGGTAAACAAATTCCGAGAAGCTATTAAATTTTTTTAAAACATCTTGAGGTATATTGAGGTGCAGTCCCCTTTGTTGGAGTTCATGCAGCAAGAAAGTTATAACATTTACACATGCCAAAAATGTTTTAAATATCTGACCGAAAAGGTAGAAAAGGTTGTCGGGCAGCGACACACCACTCGTGGCTTGATTCATAGCATGGGCCGCGGTCCCATCGCTTGCAAGCAAGAACAGCCCGATATCACATCACATCAAAATTGCTAGGTCGTGTAGCTGGGGAACCGCACTGAACGAAATTGAAAGAGAAACAACTTTAATGAATACCGATTAAGCAACAAACATTTACCAGAACGCCTTACCTAAAGGTAAGTACAAAACACTCACCAAAGCGATGAAGTATGGCTCTTACGCCATAATAAAGCTGAAAAGTCTTGTATTACATTTCAAAACGGACTACACTGTGTTGAAGTAAAGTTGGAGAAGACAGAGTCAGCACATTCCTACACGCACGAAAGTGACTGGACACTGTTCCCAACTCGCGACATGACCAGTCGATAAATATCGAACGGCCATATCGCAGAGTTAAATACAATAGAAAATTACATTTGCATTTAAACATAATTAAATAACAATAAAGGTAGCAAACAAGCGTAACATATTACAGCCAGGAAAATCAAAAACTTTGATATAAAAAATTAACATTATTACGGTACTAGTGCTGCTACCTATCCTAGCGGCGGACAGACACAATCATAGAGATACAAAATTAAGTTGCTTTTAAGAATAACGTGTTATGATACTGACATAGTTTTTTTGCCCTCATCATGGTACTTACAACTCAATATGAACTAAATTATCTACTTTGGTTCAGAATTAACACAAAGTTTAGAGTAACATTTAAAAAAAAAAAGGTCAGTAAAATACATCGTACGCACTTAATACAGCGGTAAAATAAATGATTAGAACCAATTGCCCAAATGAACATAACGACAGTACTCGTTATATGTTACACCTGCTGCCCTCTGAAGTGAGAAGCGGCAGATAAATAAATACATAATATAGTATATTATGACTTTACTACTTGGCAAAAAAGAGTGAAATGAAAAAAACATTTTTATTGTCAGAGATAAAGGTTATAAAAGCCAACAACCATAACACATATTTACTTATTGGTTTGCACAGTTAATTAATTTAAAAAAAAACCTTTTTTATACATTAATTCAAATGTGGTGTTCCAACTGGAAAAGAAGAAAATAAAATGGGCCTTGATAAAATGTATATTGCTAGAAAAGCAAAAGAAAAAAATTAGGTTAGGAGAGATCATTCCGTAGCATGGCTCAATAGACCATATCACCAAACCAGCAATTCAAATGTTCCAGCGGAAAAAACATTCTAACCATCAATTTTCGCAGACTGTATCATGCCACAGCGCCCATTTAGACAGGCCATAACATATCCTAATATCAAACATACTATCATACTGTCACTGGCACAGCTTGGGCGTGCATATCATGATCCACTTACATCTTCAACCATTAATGCATTAGAGGGTACCTTCTTTCTTTTATTATGGCAGAGTCATTAACTAAAACATCAAGGGGGATTTTTTTAACCTCTTCCTGCTCCACTGCCAATATCATTAAAGATGAAAGTCTATCTTCAGAACATGTAAGTTCAGTAGGTATCCAATTTGAGAGCTTAAACCATTTTGTAGCTGAAGAAAGTTCCTAGCCAAAGGAAGTTGTTTTTCCAACAGATCAAATTTAGAAAGCCTGATATTTATTAACAAGAGGTTTCAACACTTGGCCATCGAGGAAAGAATATCTGTCTTCTTAAGAGCGTTTGTGGCTTCCATGATATCTCCTTGATCCTCTAAGAATCGGCGGTCAAACTCATGCATAACTGTATCCAGTATATTAAAATAGATGGACCTTGTGTTTCTTTCCATTTGTCCTACTGATATGAAAACTACACTATCTGGTAGACACGAAGGTAGAGTCCTTTCCTTTTTGCTACAGCATCCATCCCATTATATATTGCTATTGTTGGCCAGGGTCTCAGCTTTTTCCTCTAGTTCATCATATTTTCCGGAGCTTCTTATCCTGGCCAACTCTTCTTTAGTGCTTTTGATCAGACACCCCGCTGCTATCAAATCTATATCCTTGGACTGAAGCTGTTGGGAGAGGGGAATATGCTATGCCCAGCACTAGCTCCATTGAATATAGAAGAAAAATGTAGCACATTTTCTCTATTTGAGCTTGGATGCCAATGCTTTCTGCCCTGTCTTTCATGCCTTTATCAAGCACTATTAAAATTTCAACAAAGCTTTTTAGAATCTTACTCACTGCACTAAACAAAAAAAAAACATCGTATTGAACGAACCATTCTCGGCACATAACAGTTTGCTTTAGTTTTCTTTGAGTTTCTAGAAATAACTCATGTCGAACTAAGCTATTGGATATGAAGGAGTAGATTGTTTGCACGGTAGAAAAAATCTTTAGTTTCTTCAATAATGCTCTGTGAATGTACTAATACTAAATTGAGATGGTGGGCATGGCAGTGAAAAGCACTCTAATCAGGTCTTACTGCACATGTGCACCTAACTTTCTCTTATCAATAAAAGATTTGCTAAGTGACAAAACTTGTTTCTAATATAATTGACCACAAATGTGATTCAATTGATTAATAGCTTGTTTGTATTAATATCTAATTGAACTCGAAAAAAAAATGTAGATAACGTGTGCATTTTACATACTCAGGCCGTGTTTGATTGGTTTAGAGCTTAGAAATTTGTGATTTGCAATCTCTGTTTTGTAACCTCCAAATTGAACAATTGTTTGTAATCTGGTTTTTCCTGAGCTGCAGTCAGGAGTTCGTAATTTTGCGATTTAAAGATGGATCTTCTCATACTAAAAATAAAATACTGTATTACATTTTAAGTTCAAGGAAATAAAGTATTGCCATTCGAAAATTTGTAGTATTACCTGCACTCGGTTGTGAAGAAGACGAGGTTTCTGTTGATGTGTTACCTGACGGTTCTGCTTTCGTCCTTTTAAAAAAATCTGTAATATTTTTGTTTGTCTCTTTCATTTTAATTATAGTTACAATTAAAAAATTCAGTACACATTAAATCCAAAAAATATTGCAGTATAAAACACTGACAACAGTAATACAATAATATCCTCACTAGCACGAATTCACTAACATTGGCAAACGCGTGTGTTACAACTCATGCGATGGAAAAGATTGTGTTGCCTGTTCTGAATGACGATGCTATCTAGTGCGAAACTTAGGAAGCGAGACTTCCACTTACTAAGCACTACGATTCTATCTAGCGAGAATTTTATGAAGCTACATCGCATACTGCACTACACACACACACACTCACTCACACACACACACACGCACACAGATATATATATATATATATATATATTATATATATACATATTATATATATTATACATTATATATATATACACACACACCGATTTTTCAGTTATATCAAAATATAAAAGTAAAAATAATTATTTACAATGTTCTGCTTACACAGATTGAAACTGCGATATTTTATTTCATAATTAAGTTTTTGTAAATTTAGATACTTTAATATTAAAACCACAGTTCGTGGTATTTCTGTATTTCTTGAATAATATAACTTTCATACAATTTTCATACAAAATTACTCATCATCCGGGGGGGGGGGATAATTGCTTACCCTTGTCGCCCCTAATTGACGCCCCTGCTTCTAGATCACTAGGCTTTTGGATCTTTTTAAAGTCACTATATTTCGGTCTTATATGCACACATGGGAAAATAATTCATTTAGCTTTGGATGCCATTTTTATTTCTAGCTAACAAGAGATAATAATTAGCACACAGAAATAAGAATGTTTTCCTTTATTATACACAATTTAAAATTTGATGCATTTGATTTACTGTTTTGCGGTTAATTTATTAAATCAGGATTATTATTAGTGACCAAATGGATATATTTTTGCTTTATTAGAATAATTTTATTAATTTTAATTCATTTTATTTGGGCTCAATTGATCTTAGGCTGTTTCTGATTCTCAAACATTGCATACTTGAGGGTACTTGTCGCCGGAAGTGACATCACCGTGTGTATACTAGCGCTGTTCATATTCCCAGTATAGTACACACAGGAACTATACTTGGTAAGTATTTCAAATTGTATACTTGTGGAGCATACAAAGTACTTGCGACAGTCGCCATATTGTATTTCAGGTGCGAAAATTAAAGTGTACGTTTTGTGGTAATAAAGTTCACAAGTTTTAAAAGTTAATAAGTAGTATTTACAAAATGTTGTGTTGTAGGTGTAAATAATTGTCGGATTAATAAATGTGCTTTCAATTATGATTAAAATTCTGAGTGTTGTTGAGACGTCTGCAGTATATTTCCCAGGTGTATGCTTATACAAATATTATTACAATTTCAATCCTCACTTCCAAGATATTACAAACCCCATTGAGTTGTAGGCCTATTTACCTTACTTTTGTTATCAATGTCTATATTGCTGTGAATGGGTTTTGTAAATAATTGTCAGGTTAATAAATGTGCTTAGAAATATGGATCGCATTCTAAGCGTTTTATAGATTTCTGCAGCATATTTCCGACGTGTTTACTTACAAATAATATTAAAATTGTATTCTGCATTTCCAATTTAGTATTAAACTCATTTAATTGCATTTATCTTTCTTTTGGTATCAAACACATAATAGGTTAGGTATCGGGGGGAGAGGAAAGGATACCAGTGTATGTGTCATGACCCTTTACATACACTAAATAAATGTGAAAAACAAAAAAAATCCTATAACAACTGCTCTAATTTGTTTACAATCTTCTAATGACGTGATAAAGTAATATCGCAAGTTTATTGATGTGGTATGAATATTTGTGAAATCAACAGAGAAACTGAACAGATAAACATAACCTCAGGATGGTGCTAGAATTTCTATATTCCTGCCATGATGTAAATTTATAATAAATAGCATCTGTAATGTGCGCGACTAACATAAGGCTAATGCTGCCAGGTTATTGTTTGTATTCACTCTTAGGTGATCCCTTGCAGTCTCTCTTAGCCCTATGTGGTTGCATATTTCATACAACATATGGTACATTTGCCCTAAAAGTTAGAATAAAGTAGTGGTAACCGTATGCAGAATAAAAATTAAGTAATTCGCAATTACCAGCATTCGTGAGTGTAGTGTTCAAAATAAACTGCATATGTTGTTGAAATTAATTGAGGAGGGGGGTGGGAGTAACACATTGTAGAGATAAAGCATTTCATGTTAAATTGAGATCAATAGAGCGCTGATATACGTTATGATTGTAACAATACGGGATGTTCACCCTCAGAGAAAACAGGGAAGTGTCAGGGAATTACATGTGACGGGGGAAAAGTTAGGGATATATCGGGTAATTGTCATTTGGGTCGGGGAAAATGTAAATAGTTGCTACTCTGCAAAATGTGTTAGTTGTCTGAATACACGATAATGTAATTATGAACATACACATTGTAAGATTACAATTTTCCAATCAGTCAGTAAGACCCTATTTTCCATGTGTTTTCCCTTCGCCAAACCTTCGGGCACTTCAGGGAACGGGGCCCTCCAAAGCCTGCCAAAACCACCTTAACTTTGAACAGTGTGTTATGAGTGTAATTATTTCAATCATGCAATAAGTCAGCAGTTCAGTATTAGGTGTGTGGGTCAGCCTTTAATAGGCCCACTGTTTAGTAAACACTGCATATAGTAAATGTGAGGGGAGATCGGCCCCCCAGTTCCTGGGAACGTCAAGAGTCTCCAGCTCTCCAACAACCTTGACACTGCCAAATGTGGTGTCAGACGCCTAGTCAGGTAACAAATACCTCTTCAATACTTACCAACCTTAACCTCACCGCCCCTCAAAATATCTTGCGCGCCCAACCGAGCCACCACACGATATCAGCCTACATACATATATTTACAAAGTAATGTATTGGTGTGATTGAAACGGGAACTCATGTTAAATCAATAGCATGTATTGCAAGAAATATCGATGGGCTGAATCAGATGTCAGTCCTGCTTGCTTGGTCTGTTGCAGTGTAATTTAATGCAACTTTAATGATGGTATTTCTGTTGATGGGTTTTCGCAGGGTGCTCCCATTGTCTTTGCCCGTCCATTCCGTCACAGTTCTAGGCCTCTCTCTTCTCAACACACTAATCCTTAAGGCTGGCTGACAATGACAAGTTTGGCCTTCCTGTAGGGCAGCATGCTCCACTTGGCACTAACCCCCTCCCCTCATTGCATCCATTGACCCTGCCTGAGGTGGGAACAAAACTGGAACATTATTATTGTAATCCACAATTACAGTTAGCCACAGATTAGATATATTATGTAAAGTGATCTTCAATTTTGTATGTGAACTGTGGAACATTGTTAAACTAGAGAAATGTTAGTGTACAGTGACATATTCATGGTTTTCAAACCATTATACATCATGGCATCGTGATGACACCTTGTAGTAAAATGCTTGAGACGTGGCATTGTAGGTTAAATTAAAAGTCTGAAAAATATGTGTTTGTATGCTCTCTTTTCTCATTGTAGCAGCAAACATTAATGAATATGAAAAATTAGAGAGTTTGGTGCGCATGCAATAATACCCAGGATCTTATTTCACACTAACCTAAAACGAGCACTGAAATATGTATATAAGTGGGCGTCCAGAAAACCATTGAAGAGTTTTGTGTGACGTTTTGAGAGGTAAAGTATTAGTTCCTGAAGGACAAGATTCTGGTGGCCCTTTGACAGCAAAGCCCCATTTCTGCAGCAACACCCTTTCATAAGGGCTGATTTGTGTGATACCAAACTGGCAACTTGACAGTCATATATAAGTAACGCAGTCATGCTTACAGAATAGCAATACAATTATAATTATATTTCTTGGATAAGATGTAAGAATGCAGTAACAATCGATTACAAAACATTCCACTAGTACATATATTAATTTGTGGCTTCCTTAATTGGCACCTAAAATTATGTTTCAAGAATAGAAAAATTGCATTATCATTATTATGAAGAAATAAATAAATATAATAAACCCATTGCCTGTAGCAGTGCGCTGGTGAAGTAATAGCATTCAAGTTTTAGATATGAATATTAATGTGGGACTCTTGCCGTTTTCTTTATTCTGTACACGAAACAATAATAAATATATTTCTGGGACCCCATAATTGACATATTAACCCTTAAGTGTTACTGTCACGGTGTTCATTTCATTAGCAACAAACTGCTTGTATGCGAGATAGCTACAGGAATTGTTCTATAACATGAGAGCAAAGCATAAATATATTTCTTGAATGGAGAAAATGTTTGAGTGCGTGTAAGTAATAATATGCTTGTCTATAACACATCTGCAGTAAAAACATCACAAATGTTCCATAATCCAGCTTCACATGCATGGCAGTGTGTGGCTGAAGTGATTATGTGATACAAAGTTACAAAGCAACAAATGAAACATAACTTCATTAGAAAATGATACGCGCCCACAATTGCTTCTAATATAATTTTATTTAAAGACATGTTTCCGCGCTGGCCCTCGTGGTTATTTGTTTACTTTGTCAAAAACCATAGATGATGTAATGTATACATAACACCGTGCATCAAATTTTCTGTTGTCACATCGTATCTGATATTTCTGCCAGAATGCGCGTTCTGTCTAACATGACGAGGTGATTACATGTCCGAATAGGTTCAACAAGTACACTACACACCAACCAGATTATTTAATGGTTTTTTACATTAACTCATAAGATATGAAGTAATTACTGAAACTGAAACAACTACACTGATTTAAATTATCGCGAAACTTAAATTCACCACTTCAATATACATATAATTAATTTAATTATATAAACCCTTGCCACTCCAGTCATGGGAAAGCTACTTATATCGAAAATTTAACTTCATTTGGCTATTAACCTCCGCTTTTTAAACCAAACTGTCGCTAGCTCTCTCTCACAGGGAGCTCGTGACAGTACTTCACAAGTTCTGAACTTTAAAATTCCGCGCTGATAAATTCAATTAACTTCACCACTCTCTTTTATCCCGTACAGGCAGGGAAAAAGAGAGTAAAATTCAGCTATGGAAACAGCTCCCAGGCGCTACCCTGGGAATCCTGTACAAGAATGCTAGCTTTGCAGCATAAAATATGTTTGATGGGTGCGGAGGGGGGAAGGGGTTAGCTTCTCCTCGCCTCCGCAATCTGACAACCAACTGGGTGGCCAAGGTCCCTCACAAGGGACCGGTCTACCCCCGCGCTGAGGGAGTAGCGTCCCAGTGATGTAAAATGGCGGTGGCGGACAAGTACACAACTAGTTCACATCACCGCTAGTACGCACATGCATATGCTTCAAAAGTATACACTGAGAATTCAGAAACAGCCTTAGTATTTCCAAAACAAGTGTAGGGAATTCTAAATTAGTGGTTTGCCAATCACCCGCCTATCTTATGTGAGGCTTACGAGTTAAATTTATTTATTGGCCAACATCCAGGCGAGAAATAAAGTCTATCGGGAAGCTTAGCCGCACGGTATTCGAGCAGGGCTCGGTGGCTGCAGCACGGTGTTAGACGAACTGTCGGCTGCTGTCGCATCCGTTTCTGTTCCGTATACGCTTTAAATTTCATGCCGCACACAGTTCGACAAGAGCCGCTTCGCACCAGAGTGAATTTTAGCCACATTCGTTGTTTAGCGACAAAAAGTGTGCCCTTTGGACTCGTCAAGACAGCTATTTTTGGTTCTGTCACGGAGCGCTGCTAAGAGGCCGCATCTTCTCGTTATACGCGTTTTCGGCACTCTTCTACCGACTCTTGGAGGGACATAGGTTTTCCTCAGCAGGCAGCGGAGTTGGTGTTTTCTACAGGAATAGCGTCAAGTCATTTCAGTAACAACTACAATGTAGTTGGTAGTTTGCAAGATGTGTAGTGCCGTAGAGAAGAATGTAGAGAATTAGTTTTTTTTTTCTGTTGGCTTAGTACCAGCTGTTAGTAGGTTCTACACCTAGGCAAGTTTTTCCAACCTCCGGAATGGGTAAGTTAGATGATACGGTTTTACCTAAAATTCTTATCCGGGAGCGACTGAAACTAATTTTCCATGTTCATGTCTGTTCTTTTGTTTAGAGTTATATGTACCGGTATGTGATTCAATATTATTTAATCGCCTTGATGGAAGACGAAAGGTAGTACTACAATTTGAAACCTATTGGATACGCAGTGAAAGCGATTGGGATAGATGGGCGAAATTTAAAATTGAAAAAAAAAAAAAAAAAAAAATGGAAATTTTTTAAAAATTATTTACTGAGATGTTTCTGAAAATTATTTCTATTAATTACAAATGTTTGTAAGGGATCCAGTTATATATTTTTATTTATTATCTCTTTTGCAAAATATATTAAATAATGTTTTAACTTTGGTGAAAAGATCGTCCACTATATATTACTGTTAAAATTGTTTAATACAGGAAATATATTGTTAAAGGATTTTTTAACATAAGGAGTTTGCACTATAATACTCAAATATGTCAAACACACTTGTTGATCATTTTTGTTTCATAATATTTTGCATACACCAACTTGTTGAATTCTCGTGTTATTTCTTTGTAATACCCTCGTGGACATAATGTCAAATTTGCGTTATAATTTGCCATGTTTGCCAGCATGTCTTTTCGTCCTAATTATTTTTTTAAAAACAAACTAAGGTAGCAGAAGTTAATGTGGCCAAGTAACATAACAAGTTAGCAAAGAAAACTATATGAAAGGTTTAACAACCATCGTAGCAAACATGTGGTATTCCAATTAGATAAATATGAGGTGATGTGGCAATGCTGTAACTAATGTGTCTGTCGTAAGGTATATGGTAAGGGAAAGAGCTGAGCTCAGTAGTGCCAAAGAGGCAATGGAGTTCACATGCAGTGATTACTGAAGCCAGACAGCATATTACAGCAGACAATTACACACAAATAATTTTACTATTTGTTAGGGGGTCCTCAAAATATAAATTAAATAAGCATAGTGTCTTCATCTATCACTGGCTTTAGAGTGAATATGCGAAAGGTGCTAATGCAATTGCTAGTGCAGTCTTCCATCACTTAAATGCAAGTACACTTTAGCCTGAAATAACAACAATCAGGCTTTTTGCAGAAGACTGTGGAACTGCAATATTTTTGGCATGGCTTCAAAGTGGCCGCTTTACCACGAGACTCGACAAGTAGACACATTGGAGTTTTATTTTCCTGTAACTGGCCATTCGTTTTTTCGTTCAGATCGAGTGTTTGCTAGGATTGTGAAGAGGGTAAGGAAAAAATGAAGTAATTATTATTCATCAGGAGTATGTTGATATTTTTGAAGAACATGGAACTGTAATTCAGCTAGGGGGGAATGATTGTGTAATTTTAGATTGAAAAACAACGATCGATAAAGTTCAGTTGAAGCAAGGTAGGTGGAATTTCCAGTTTAAGCCTTGTAAGGGGATTGTCTTAAAATGCAACAGAAAAAAAACTGTATTATTGTTAGTGGGGAGGCTAATTATAAGACAGACCTATGTAATTTTAGAAGTGTTGTTAAAAAGGGTCACAGCATTACTGAAACTGAGTCCGATGTTTTTTTCCAAAGGGAACAGCATTAAAGAAGCAACGTTACAAAATATTAACCAGCTGCTAACCAAACATTTTGGTAATGCATGGAAAGGCGAGCCAGAATTATCCTTCTACATGAATATCCTGGATAGGAATAGGCCTGACCAAATGCCAGGCGTAGAATCATCTGTTTGTTGTGGTGAATCAAACTGTGTATAATTACATAATGTTTAAGAACATTTCGAAATTAACTCTTTCATTGTGTGGATATTTTGAAGTTTTGTTTTTCAGTAAACAACTTGTTTTGTTATTAATCGACTTTAATTTTCTTCTTAAACGATGTATACCAGATGTTTTTAATACACAATTGTATTTACAATAAATATTTTTGAGTTATTCCAAAATATGTGTTATCCAGTTTTGTTGTTTCCAAAACCAGCCTTCTCCAAGGTAGAATTCCAAAACTTGCCTTTTCCAATTTTAAAGCACAAATATACACTACACTGTACAAAGTAACCTAACGAATCTGTATTAATGATTTGTTTAAAATACAAGGTTTATTTTACAAGCAAAATAATGTGTTATTGTTTTGTACAGCATTATAAAACAGTTTTTCTTGATTTGTGAAAAAAATGCAAAAGTGGAGAAGACACATTTTGGAACAATAAGACTATATTTTTATTTACTAGTTTTTAAATGTAAGTATAGTTCATTCACATGTTGGGGGCACACCGGTAGCATAGTTGGTAGAGTGCTAAGGTAAATTTGCAGTTTCCCTGGTAGGACTTCGAGTCAAATGTTGAGATACTCTAATTGGGGAAACACCTAGTGTTATAACAGGACGATTCATTCTTAAGTAATAGGTACACATATTTAATGTTTTATTTGTCTTTTTTCAGGTATAATTGTAACATCACATGTAATTATAATTTTGGTTTTCTTTTTTTTTTTCAGATTGACTGCTTCCAAGGGGGTTATGGGGCGATATTTGGTGAGTAGGAATTTTCGCGATGGATGGCCCTTCGGTTAAATGCCCTCGCTTTAGCAGTGAATCAATGAGCCAATACAGCTCTGGTTCTCTGGTTAGTGTAAACTTGCCTCGTGATTTTACATATGCGACTTTGGATACCACATTCGGCAGAAGACTTGTGGATGATCGAATACATCACGACCGGGTTGAACAGACGTGAATGTTACACTTTTGTTTTTGTTCAACAGATGCAATGCATCCTTCCTGGTCATTAGTGAAACAGTGCACCGACCTTTCAAAATGTATGTCTTCATGGCAGTTAATTTTTTCTAAAACACAGTGGCAAAGAGGAAATGGTCATGGAAATGTTTCATTTCAGCACTAAAGCCACACCCATCCTCCATTCATCCGATATTGGCGAGGTCTATGGTGATCACATCGTTCCTCAACTCACTACGAACATTAGTGAATTTTGTGGTAGAGGTAGCAGCTGGGAGATGAAGCTGATATTACAAATAGATGTACACATTTCGGAGTACAGACGATTCACTGCAAGTGCTTTTCACACAAAGGTGCCTAATTTCATTGCCAGTATGTTGTCTTGTGTTTACATTGACTGTAAAATAGATTAATGTTCCCTCTACACCAAAGCAGCAGGTTTGTTTCCTGCCAGGAACCATGTCGCAGAATCCTACTCATAATCAGAACCTCGTCGAGTTCTGATTACGAGAGAATTATCGACTCCCATCGTGTTACATGAAATCAAATATTTCGAGGAGCTGAATAATGTTTCCATTAATGTCTACTCTGTGGTAGATAATGACAGGAATATTGTTGACGAGACATTTAATAATGCTAGTGAAGGGTGTATCACACCCATTTGCATTTATCCTGTGTGATGTGAGCGCCATGTGAATATGTTGTCTATTCGTGCTAGTCGTAATACCGCTCATTTTCATTTTATTTTGATTAAGTATTTAGTGCATTTTGTTCACAGTCAGTTGACTAAGAAGCTCAGGAAACATTTGTTTGCGAGCATTGCCTTCAATATTTTTGAATTGAGGAGAAACTCGCAAAACAAAGTGATTTAAGCCAACAACACGATGCTGTTCGGTGCACTGTCCCAACTGAGAAGATTAAGTACATTCAGTTGAGTAATTTTGCCAAACAGAAGAGAAAGGGTTTTATTGCATATTGCGATACTGAAGCTTATTTGAAACCTATGCCCACGTGTTTGACCCAAAATTATGTCAGTGGCACGACAACCTTCAATAAACATGTTCCATATGCTTGTAGCATTTTGCTAGTATGTTTATAGGATTCCACTTTAATACTAGGACTACTGGCACCAGCTGAGTACCTAGAACTACTGTGAGGGGTCATTGTGACCCCTAAAATTTTTGTAATTTTTTAATTTATTGGAAATGATTTTGACAATCAGTATGCAGATATGTATTATATTTTATACAAAATTTCTCTACAGAAACATAACTTTACACAATAAAATAATAACACTATTATTATTCAGCTACAAAACTGATACCACTTGAAATCTTATATATATTTCAAATATATTGGATGTTTATGCCCAATATATTTACCACACACGGTTTTTTTGCCTGCTGCACAATTTGTCAATGTTTTGTTCTTTCTGCTGAAACAAAATATTACACATAACTAATAGCACTATTATAATTCAGTTTCAATACTGACATCACATAAAATCGTATTTACATTTCATACAGACGATGCATTTAGGCCCAATACATTTACCACACACTGGTTTTCTGCATGCTGCATAATTAGCCATTGTTTTGTTCGTTGTGCAGTTGCCGCACTTCAACCGTGATTTTTCCATTCCTACATCACCCACACTAAACATATGTGGCTTGGCTTTCCTTTTAGCCACGTGCACTGCTCGCAGTTCTTCACACAGTTCCAGGATGAATTTCCTCCCCTTTATCTTCCTGCCAGTTACTTCTTTATAAAGGATTCGTGCACTTATACATGCCAAATCCAGCACATTGAAGAAAACACGAACAGGCCAGCACCTTGATGCTGATTTGTCAGAATACTTTCTCGCCATTTGGTCCATAATGTCAACAACAAATTTAGTAGCATTGTAATAATGGATAGTCTCTGGAGTCTTCTTCTCATTTTCAGCAATGTTCACACTTGGATGGAGTGAGCTAAGAAGGATCACATTTTTATTGACTTTTCCTTGATATACTGTCAGTGTGGTGCCTTTGTGTTTCTAAACATATGTTGCATACAACTGCTGTTTGAAGTTTTCAGCAGTAGGTGTAACCTCCCTCCTGGTGCAACTGACAGTGCCTACTAGGCTTGTTTTCTTGTCCTTCAGTGCCTGAGATAGTTCTAGAGAGGTAAAAAAGTTGTCCGTCATAACATTTCGGCCACACTCCATGTATTGCATAAATGGACATCTAGCTTTGATGGGGATAACTGATCATCCACTAAGATGTTTATACCAGGCTTGTAACATGCAATACTATTTTGTATGAATCCCTTCCACACATATGGCACTAGTGTGAACTTGTCAGTCTGTATACATTCATTTCATGTATGGCACTCATCAAAGCAGAGAAATCGCATTATTGTGCAAAATCTATTTCGTGCCATGGTTTGTGTAAAGAAACTTGGCCCCCAGATACTTGACCAAAATGTAGATAGCTCCAGGCCTTTTGTTACATAAGGCCCTTGAGCATAAACTATCATAAAGAAAGCTTGAAGTTCTACCATTGTGATAGTCCATGTATCATCCTGTAATTTTCGATGGGCATCTTGTTCTGTATATGTCTTGGTATGTAGAAGGATGCATGGTGTCAGCAACAGTCTCCACGCACTCAGTGGAACATTATTCTTGATTTGTCGCCGGTTGTGAAGTGTAGGACCACTTTTTTCTCTTACCACATTTTGAGCTCTCCGTTCATCAGAAAGGTTGTTCCCAAAGTCAATCACCTCCTACTCTATTTCATCCTTCGCAACTTCAGTGTGACCAATAGGAAGCCCTGCATGTACACTCGGCACAGAACCTTGAGGTTGCATCACTGTCACAGTTTCAGTGAGGAAGATTTAGTCTGTTTCACATGTTGTATTTTCTTGCACCTACTGTTACCTATACCACATACAGCCCGTCGACTACACATTGCCTGAGAACGATCATATTGTGGGGCGAGTTCAACTTCTTCCATTTCCATTTGAGATGCTTGCTGCACAGCAGTGGGCTCATTTCTTTCTAGTGTAACTGAATGATTAGTAGTCTGTGATTGTTGCCGTATTTCAGCATCTTGGAAAACTTTCGGCTCTTCATCAGCATCTACGCCGTTATCACTGTTCTTAGGTATGTATTCATCGCCACTAGACAAATCGTTATCACTATTTTCACTACCCGAGTTTGTTCCACAAATATCTTGAAAATACCGTAGCGCCTGTTCTGTTGTTACTCCATGGAGGCGAGCCATCGTACACTCCAAACATAACACAATTTAGCTATTTGAAGAGTTCGAGTTGCCTGAGAAAATTAGCAACTTATTCTTAACTACTAATCTAACAAACTAAAATTAACATTCACTTATATTTCACCAACTGCCCTGAAATACTGATGAAAAATTACTGTCACTATCGTAAGCAGAGAAGTAACTGGAAACCAGCAACTCAGCAACTGTAGATAGAAGGAGATAACTAATGGCTTTGTAATGGCAGAAAACCAAATGCACTATCACTGTGTAAGAATAGACACTTCTTATCTTTATATGTGTGGTGTATCAGGGGTCAGCGGAAAACAGAGCATGATAATATACCTACAGGATGTTGCAGCATGACCAAGCACTGAGACTGAAATTGTTTCCTTCACCATACATTCTTCTCTAGATATCCCCTGGGCATTGTTCATCCATGTGAAAAGGGTAATTTCTCATAGCATACACGCTGATATTAATTTATTAATTAGAAACACTGTTGGGATTTATTACAGTCAAATCAATCACTTTGAAGCAGAGGTAATTTTGTCCCTCATCTGTCGTTCTAGGTATATTAGCTGTATTCGCCACGTTTTTGGACAAAAAGGTTTCGTTATTATATTTGTATGTTAAACTAGAGAGACCAGGATTCATTAATTGTTTATAACATATGTTTTGAAAAAGTCAAGAAGGTTCTATTAATTTGAATCAGACATACAGATTTGGTGTCATGTTAAAATACCTTAAGGGGTCAAAATAACCCCCGTGGTAGTTCATGTGTTAACACTGTACCACGAGTTTGTGGGTGAAGACTATGTGTATAAGATGGTTGACAAATTAGTTGAATTGACAAAGTGGGTTGCAGATTTAATAACCACAATGGTTCCAATGAAGCCATTGTCTATAGCTGGCCAGGATAGACTTATGGCTCAGACAAGTTGTCATATTTCCAATAAGCCACTCGAAAAATTCTTTGTGATCGACCACGATCATTTGACGGGTGCAATCAAAGGCCGTGCAAATAATCAATGTAATTTACTGTTCAGACTGAAAAAGAATCAACGTGTTGCTGGATTTCATAATCTGCAGAATTATGATGCCCACTTTTAAATTAAACATTAGCTCCACGACACATCACACAGCCCGATGGAAGCATGGTAATCTAAAATCTGGGTGCGATAAAAGTGATTGGAACCACCTTGGAAAATTATAAATGAATTGTAAAGCACATTCCCCATGGGAAAAACTCGCAGGGAGATATGCGAGTTGTGAATTTGCGTTTCATAGACCCATTAAGTTTCATGAATGGATCACTGGAAACATTGGCAGATAATTTGTCTTCTGCACAGATAGCTATTACCTGGTCACAGTTTCCAGCCCCAATTTGAATTGACACATACAAAGGGAGTATTTTCTTATGACTTTGTTAATTCTATTGACAGTCTGAACTGTACCTCCCTCCCACTAAAGGATGCATTTCTTAATGTAATGAAAAGCGAGGGCATAAGTGATGAGGAATACACTCATGCTCAAACCACATGTAATGTGTTCAACTGTCCAAATTTAATGGGGTACGCGATGCAGCATTTAAATGTGGACATGTGTTTGTTGCCAGATATTTTTGAGATCTTCGGGACAATTGGTTTGGAAAAATATGCTCTGGACCCTGCAAAGTACGTCACAGCCCCCTCCATCTCTTGGGACGCTCTTTTATTAAAAACTGGTGTGAAACTAGAGCTGTTAACAGACGTATATAACTATCTCTTTGTAGAACATGGGGTCAGGGGCGGTATTACCCAGGTTACCAGAAGGCAAGTGCAGCCAATAATATTTACATGGGTGATAAGTACGACCCCAGTGTGGCAGAGAAATATATTTGCTAATTTGACATTAATAGATTGTGCAACCACACGAGGAAGTGCAAGTTCCCTATTGGTAGTTTCAAGTGGGTTCAGGCAGACGAATTTTAAATGTGGGAATTTCGCCAACATAGATGGAATACAATTTTTTTTTCTCGCGAAAGTTGATCTATCTTTTCTTGTTGAATATAATGATGTCCTAGCTGATCAGCCTCTTGCTCCAGTCAGTGCCTTACCACCGAACTGCAAGACTGAGAAATTACTTTTCACACTCGCGCGCGCGGAAAAATTATGTTGTACATGGGGAAACACAGAAACACTATTATTTCATGTATGGAACCAAACTCGATGAAGTTCACCGCATTCTGCACTTTGAGCAAAAGGCGTTGATGGCTCCGTACATTACGTTCAATATAGAAAATGTGCTCAGGCAATGAATGCTATCGAGATATTGTTTTTTAATTATTGAATAATGCCTTATATGGAAAAACATTGCAAAATGTCCGCTCGGAAAGGGATACCAGAGTCGCATAGAGGTATGATACAGTATATTAGGCGGCAGAATTGATTGGGCGTCCCAAATTCAAGGCAAGGCAGATACTCTATGAGAATTTAATCTTAATTGAACTGAACCAGGTAACAGGCCATTGTATACCGGTGTTGCAGTTCTCGATTTGTCAAAATTGTTTTTATACTACTTTCATTACAATTAAGTGCAGAAAAAATTTCCTCAATCAGCCTGTCATCTGCTCTACTGTGATACCGATTCACTGTTACAGCAAGTTAACTATCACGATGTCTACGAGGCTATTTTCCCTGATTTGGCTACATGGTTTGACACTTCCAATTATACACCAAATAATCCGCAAAATTTGCCCTTGCTGAACATAGGCATTACAGGAGTTATAAATAAATGAATGTGCTGGCCGCATCATCACACACCTTGTGAGTTAATGACCTAAACTTTACACATATGCTGTTATGAACAACCATGTGTGTGTAAAGCTAAGGGCGTGAACGCTAATGTGTTGCAGTCATTCCTGTGCGAGGATTATTTGGATTGCCTTATGCAAAATTAACCTACTAACCTGCTCAGCAATGTCGTCTCCTACCATCCATAAAGTTCAGCCTGCCAACTACAATATCAGCTAAACGTTCGTCTGCTACTACACAAAATCTGTCTGTGCAAGACGCCCAGTCGAGCCCCCAGTGCCAGCTCAATGCCATCTACCAGCTCCAGAAGAAACTCCATGAATGAGTCCATCTTGGTGCTAGTCCTGCTTACTGGCTCGCCACATGTTTGGCTGCGCGGCGAGAGTTACCTCGTCGTCTGCCATCCACTCCACCACGCGAGTGTATTCTGCTACTTGCTACGTCCACCGTAATGTTAGTGCAACACGCCATGTTTTAAGCAGTTAATGGACACTTTTGGTGTAAATTATAAGGGGCATTATTTGCATAAAAAGGAGGCATTACAGCCAAAGAATAACAAAATGTGTAAGAAGGAAGTGTTAATGGGAGTTTTGTATATACAGGATGTGAGAGAATTATATTAAATATTTATTTACACCTATTTCTAATTGATATTAATCACTCTTACTTCAAAGTTTATATTTGTATATAAACATTTGTTGCTACAGGATGGGTACACGTAGATTTATAAACTGTTACACGAGAAAAGCATAGCTGTCATATACACATTTCAGGGAACAAAAATGTGATGGAAATATTAATAGTACAAATTTGTTTTTAGATTTTAAAGTAATATATTTTACCTTTTATGTGAGGAAGGTATGGTTAATTCAGTGTTGGTAGGCATTTTACTTTTTCAAGTAACATCAGCATGCATTCTAAAAGATATGTTCGACATAAACCTACGTGAGGCACCATAGCATTGGAATGACCTTTTACTTCCGGGTAGGGATATGGAACATCCAACCTTTCGCTGTCTACCTGCAGTGGCGTGATGATCCTTCCTGGGGAAGAGTTGACGAGCTAATGAGACACAGCGATCCGGTTCAATGCGGTGACGAAGAGAGTTATTCCCACTACGAAGCCCAGAGGTTCAGGCACTCGGAGGCAGAGGCAGTTGGACTCTGTAGGCATGCGCTCGACTCCCTTACTTATATTCACAATCCAAGGTGGCGGACGTATTTCACAAACATATTGGCGATGCACAGCTCAGTTACATTTGAGCAATGGTCGGAGTAGGATATGCAATTTGCGTGTAATTACTGTTGGTATGTGAACTTAGTATCGGTACATGTAATTACTCTCAGTACATGTACTTAGTCTCGGTATATGTAATTACTCTCGGTGCATATACTTATACACTATGTGATTACTCATTATGCAATTACTCATTATGCAATTATGCATTACACAACTACATCTAATTACCCTCTACGGGCCTCGAACCAAGGAGCGTCTCACCGACCTCGTCAATTGTGTTTTGGCAGCCGATGGGAGAACATGTGTACTAAGTGTGTATTTACTCTCTTGATGCATGTAATTAGACTCGGTACTTGTACTTACTCTCGGTACATGTACTTAATCTCGTTACATTTCATTGTTTACATAATAACACATTACACAATTACTCTTCAGCGTAGTAAACAATTTTATTGAATTATTATGAAGCATCTATAACTGTGTTTTATGGTAAACCTATCAGTTAATTTTCAAACTGCCTTTGTTGAGATATTTGGGCTGCTCTTAACAACGAGGTCTTGAGATACAATGAGGGTTAAACGAGGTAAGTATCGAGCAGCACCGGAATACAAGAGCGAGGGTAAACGGGAGATCGCCGAGAAAACCCTCTGAGCAGCGCATCATCTGGCACGATTTCCACTTGCGAAAATCTAGGAGTTGCCCAGCCGGAGATTGAACTCATTTCGGCTTGGTGGGATGTGAGTAGGCTAACCGCTCAGCCACCCAGCCCTCTAACTACATTTGTGTGATAAGGTTTTGAGTAAAATTAACATTTTATTTCAGAAATTCCATTCGAAATACATACATTTAACCATCAAAGACGGTTCCGCTAACATACATCGACTACTCGTAAAGTTTTGGTATAAAACATGTAAAACTATAGACTAGAGATGAGCTAGATCTAGCTTGCTGGCTGCGGACAACCAATCCCCGTGTTCCAAAATTGAACTGCTTTTCTGCCAATACGACTAGCAAAAACGGTGGGGATTGTGTTTGATGTCGGAATACGGTTTAGTAAACATATTTTCATTTTGTCATTCAATTTATTTATAGAAAATATCATACATAATGGTGCAGGACATGTCATATTTTCTTTAAACACCAAACAAAACATTCAATAAGTTGCTAAACTATGGAAATTATAAATATTTTACAGGAAAATTTCTATATATAAAACTTAAACAGTTACAGTGAAAATAGATGTATAAATAAATACATACATAAGTTTTTTTTAAAGATAATATACATATAAATTATACATAATTAATTTTAATAGAATTGGCAAAGTACTTATATGAAAACAAACACCGTTATATTAAGTTTTGAAATATAAGGCGCCTGAGGGTATTATGGCTTGGCTGGCAATATGGCCCACTTGTTATTGTGAGCGTAGTTTGTGTAGCAGGCGCGAGATGGCAGTCACATGTTGTTCGGGTGGTACAGAAGGGAGCGACGAGGCGGTAGATGGCACCAGCAGTTGCACCTTGTGTTGAGTCGCCATTGTTCGGCAGTTCTCCCCGTCGCATAAATAAAGCCTCTGATATTTCGCTCGATAAGTTACATTATAATAATGCATCCAACCAACATATTAGTTTGAATTATTTTCGGTAATGGTTTACTATTTAATGCAGAATCGAATGGATGTATAGTTATTTGTGTATATGTTACATGTAAATTACTGCGAAGGTTGTTTGTCGAAATCACCAGTGTTGTTAATATGGGCCATGTGAGCTATATTACCTATGCAGTGGCCATATTACTTAAACATGGGCCATATTACCTACACGGTATAAAAAGTTTTTACGTGTACAAAAGGAATCTTTGGAAACCCAGTTTGAATTCTTGTGGTGAAATGATGACTTAGTTTTAAATTTGTGTTTTTTTATTTTGCAGTTTGAAATTGTGCACTATTTTTTTTTCATTGGCAATACAAAGTTGTGCTTTATACTTAGTTTCTTTAATACTTGAGAAATTTCTCCTGCACTATGCTTCATGTTACTTTCAATGAGAAAAACTTTCACTTTCTACGAATTCACAAATACTTGGGCTATTTATATATGTGTTGGGAATATGGCCCGGAGGTAAAATTTTTGAAAATTCCTTTTTATAAATGCTTAATGCAGAGAAGATCATTGTTAATATTTATTTTCTGATAGTCAAGAAACTGTATTACAATATTGCCCAGGTGTTTGTTACTTCCTCTAATAAATAGCGGCTGTCTACATTCCCACACCTTAAGTGGGCCATAATACCCTCTTATATCTTACTATATTTTGGAAGATGTAATGTAGGTGTCAAACTGCAATTTTATTCAGCTGTTGTGTAAACATATTTTTGATTAAAAAATTCGAAATACTTTGCTTAAATTTTTTGACACTCTTCATTTCTTTCAGATTTTCGGTAATTTATTAAAAATCCTACCTATTTTTATATGGCCAGTATTATAAGTAACGCTATGGTTTATTATATATATATATATATATATATATATATATATATATATATATATATATATATATATATATATATAGCATATTCGCTGTTCCTTCATATTTTTTAAATCAAATCTTTGAAAAATTATCCTGTGTAGGACGTGTTTGGTCGTGTACTAAATATGTCACTTATGACAAACGTTTTATTCGTGTGTTAACATGAGAGCGCCTAGTTATTAGTTAAATTGAACAGTTGGTTAGTTTCTATTTATAAATCGTAATATTTAATTTATCACTAATATTCATAAAAAACAGGCAGAAAACATATGTGTTGGTAAAGCATAGTAAGAAACAGTTCGTATGCAAAATAATATTACATTAAGTGCCTACATATATGTTCAGTAGTCTCTTTGGTGTAATTTTCTAGACTTGGTTAAGCCTCGGTTACACGAGACTGAGGAACATTCTGTAAGTAGAACTTCAGCAGGGCTTTAAGCAGGTTTCACACAATGCAAGATGAGTGCCAAATTTGCGCCAGATGCTAACCTTGCACGAAAATTTCCTGCACAAGTTTGAGTGCAAGGCACATCTTGCACGAAATGAGGAGATAGAGCCGGTCCTATTTTTTTCGTGCAAGGCGATGCAAGTTGCGATCCTGTAGGTCCTTGTATGCTGGTCATGCAACCTGTTGTAATATCAACTATAGAGTAAAATAAAATCATAATCTGAGGTGTACGAAGAGGAATACGGGGAAATAAAACACTGCTGGGAACTAACTTTAAAACGTAAATTGGGAGTTCAGACAGTTTGCTGACAATAAAATGAAAACAGTTATATTTTGGAGGGATAGCTTTGAAACAAATATCTTGTTGGAGTAAGCAACTTCATATTTTGTATTATAATATCGTGGCTGTTTGGTACTAACCAGGGCTATCAACTAATTTTGACGCGATACAGTATTCATCTTATATATCTGCGTGTGAACTCGTTTCGCACGAAATTTAGTTGGCAATCTCGTACGAAATCTTACGCGAAATGCATATTTCATCGTGTGAAGCTTACTTTAGAAAAGTGTGAAGTAACATTGAACAGCCTATATAACTAGAAACCTGAAGAATTTGCGGATTCATTTTGGGACGCTAGAATTCAAAACACGCATGTTTTTATAACTTTAGCCATTGGTTCACACTGTGTTGGGCACCTCTTGGAGAATGGTGTCCAATTGTCGCCTTTCCATGTGGAAGCAGACAACCAATGTGCAGTTGACATCGGCATATTTGTACATGAGACTGTAGAGTCTAGCCTGCAGGTCATTGAACTCGCGAATTTTTCAGGTATCTATACATAACTGTACGCGCAGTAGTCGCGACCATGGCTGTCCAGAGACGGCCGCGGAACATCCAGTGCGCAGTCAGGAGCGGATAGCGTTATGGGATGTCAATTTCTTATTGAAAGGGTCGAGCGCAACGTGAGGCGAGCATACAGCAGAGGTTGGAGTTGAGGGTCAGGTGACCTGGCAGGCCGCAGTTACAGTGCTGCAGTCACGGCTTGCTGACCGCCTCCGATGACCTCTTGCCGCCGCCGAAAACCTCCAGCATGGCGCTCACCTGACCTCCCAACCTGCGAACACAACACGTCACTGCTCAGCCCTCGTACCACACACACGTCAACTTTGAAGAATTATTTCAGCAGCAGGCTATATTCCTCTCTTGTATAGGCTATTCACGGCAAAATGAACACTTTTGAATGCCCTGCTTAAAATCTACTAGTGTGCACGTTGTGTATTCTTCCGCCTTATCTAACATTTCCATGACCATGGGCCTCATCACTTTATTCAAGCGTAGGTTAGGTGAAACTGTGGAATTATTAGAAAAGTAAATGTTCTACAAACCTTCTCATTTTTACACTTCGATGCATTAAAAAAAACAAAAAGCGAAAGAAGTTAACCCAAATAGTTACCTAACACTTTCTATTCGACGTTAAAATATGTAACTATATAGTCCATTCCCTATTGGAAGCGACTTATGAAAATCAACCTTTGAAAAAACACTCTAGACAAAACATGTCACCTGTTTTTTCAATAATTTGTATTCCAAAAATATATAACACTATGGTTAACTTTAGGATACTGTGATATTGAACAAATGAAACTTTACCTTAATATCGTCTATAACTTGTAATATTTATTTCTTTTAAAATATGAACTGACAACAGCGAGAGCAGCGACGTATTGGCAATGGCTGGTAGGAAATAGTTCACAGTTAAAATATTATTTCAACCTAGTTTTTAGTGTACTATTTGTAAATTAAACGGTGCCTATTGAAATATTAAAATGTTTAAGTAGCCTCAATGGCAACATATCTCATTTTTACAGTTTAAAATAACAGTGGAAAATATCGTGAGTAGACCGTAATGGTACGGTGATATTTTATTGAGCGAGAGCAATTTTGAATCAACTGTCTACTGAGCGAGCTGTCTTTATCTCTTTCACACTCGGGAAATTTTACTTCACTAGTACGCATACAATTGTACATGTTTTCAATTGTAGCATATTTCATACTTATTACAGTAAAATAATGACTTTTGAGTTGGTAATTTACAACTGAAAAGAGATTTTAATGTTTGAATACTTATTTTATTATATTTATGTATGATGGTGGGGCAGAAACAAAGTGAAGTTGGCAGACGTGGCGAGCCATGGCATGGCGTGTTGCTGTTTTACCAAACGAAGTGTAAATTATACTTACTCCGAAAAATACTTCAAATTACCACATCACGTTTGTAGACGTTGTGTTTTTTTAAACCTGCCTAGGCAAGTTACGATGTTGTGATAAATCTGTGTTTCCACGGCTGTAATAAATATACTGTGATGTGTGTTTCGTTAATCATTGCGTCTGTGAAATGACGTGCCTTGTTCATCTTGGTCGATACGCTGGCCCTGTGTGTGCGTGATTTCAAATGTTTGATTAGCACTATTTATACGTTTTAAATGAGAACTGTTTTTATGACGAAGTTATTTACATCCACGTCTGTTTGCTTATCACAACGTTTTACCTTTGCCCTGGGTGTTTGAAACACAGTCGTGTAACGTGATTTACCACCAATCCCAACAAAATAACCAAGCTCAACCCCAATAAATTTCAATAAACCTAATAAACAGTAAGTAGCAATACATATAAATATAAGTGGAATAAAAGTTACGGTAGGCTTATTTGAGTGCATGTTGACCGCTATATTTTAAGTTTTTGTAACAAAAAATGAGCAACACGAGTTGCGTGCTTGAATTTAATGTGCCTTTTTCACTGGTTGTTCCTTCGTTTTAATATTTATTCCAACTGAGGTCGTCCTTTTAGAGAGATGACCCAACACATATTAATAACAAAAGGATAATTACAATTACTACAGCCCTTTACCTCGCAGTTGTAACATTGTTAAACACAGTCGCGGCAAAATACTAACGTGCATTACATGTATTGAGCTAAATCGTGGAAAACCAATATGTTAAATGTAAAATAACCGTAAGAACTGTCTTCAAATCAGGCATTTTTAAAAACGTCATAAAGCTGACCTAAATAATGTTAGAGGCCTAAACTGAGAATATTCATACGGAATGGTTTTTCGAATATGACAGAATTCTTTGAAAAGCTGTAAACAGCAAACAACACATTTGCCAGTTATAAAAGTAGATATCACATCTCAGCGTTTATTTTCAGGTGTAGCGAAAGTAATGGAACACATGTACACACACAATGGCATGTAAACATTGATTTCGGCAGATGCTACATGGTAGTCACATGGCGATGTTTGTTTACATTTGACGGAAGGATTCGAAACGGGCCTACAAGTATATATTTAACAGCTCTCCGAGAAAGTTGCTTCCAATGGGGAATGTACTATAGTTTCCATCCATAGCTACTAACTTTACTGTGCGCATGTCGCTTATTGAGCCCGTTAAAGTATATACAGGCAGGAGCAGTGATTTTTTCTAGTGTTGATTCCAAAAGTGCTCACTTCTCATGAACAGCCTTTAAACATGTGCTCACCCCGAACACTATCTTTTTGTATAGGCTGCTCTCGGTAAACTGAACACTTTTGAAAGCCATACTTAAAATATACTTTATGCACTTTGTGTAGTCTTCAGCCATATCGGGGCCGCGGTGACTAGGCGGTTAGCCTGCTCGTCTCCCACCAAGGCGAACCGTTATCAATCCCCGGTCGGATCACGCCTGGATTCTCGCAAGTAGGAATCGTGCCGGACTATACCGCTGGTCGGCGGGTTTTCCGGGGATCTCCCTTTTCCCCCGCCTTTTCATTCTGGCGCTGGTCCATACTTACGTCAATCACCCTCATCAGCTTGCAAGACCTCGCTGTTAAGAGCCGCCCAATGATATCTTCACTAAATCATGCTTCACTTATTCAATAATGTATAAAATCATCGTGTGGCCTTGTCTAAGTATGTGCGTAATAAAATGATGAAGTCTGTCCGTCATGTTGTGACGCCCACAACATTGGAAACCTAACCTCTCAAAATTAAAATGATACTATTTTATCAGAACATTTTGATATTTAACTTGAAAGTTTAGTTTAAGTAGATGTTATCTGTTTAAAGATTTACACATTTTACATGCATTAAATACAAAAACCTATATTAAAATTGTAAATTTTTTGGGCGTCACAATGTTGCGATCGACGAACATGCAGCTTCAATGACGTCATAACATGCCATCTCCGGTTATTCCTACAATCATGTGTAAACTTAACATTACAATGGACTTGGTCACTTTATTTGTACTTCCATCAAGTGAAACTGTCAAATTATTATAAAAGAAAACATTTTACAAACTTATTCCTGCTTGAACCTAAATGCATCAAAAAATAAATTGAAAGAAATAATTCCAATATTCAAAAAATATTTACCCGAACATTAAACTTCAACTTTATAACATGGAACTATTTCCCCTCTATCGTCGCCAACTTTACTGGGCGCGTGCCAGCATGTGTGACCATTGTAGTTACTTTTTGGTAAGGTTGATCTCAAAAGTGCTCACTTTACAGTGAACAGCATTTATTCTACTTGATTGCAGCACGTAATGCGGTCACTGCGTTTCTCTGTGCTTATTACTGGATGAATGCCCGTCAAGGGACTTGTTCGAAACAACTGTGGCACTGTCACTAAAGTAACACACGAGTTTACAAGCTCCTGAAGTCTGTTTTCTCTTGCTACCAAAATAATTTCCGAAAATTCACAACCCCCTACTTTTCAGTCATGGCAGTCTACGTGTTGGACTTGGCACGGGGAGTGGATTTAGTTTTGTTTATTGTGTGCAGGAGATCTTTGAAAGTACACTTTTATACAAAGACACGGAAAAAGTCAAGATATATATGCTATACAATAAGTACGTCAAACATTTAGTTATTCGGTACTCTATATGCTTCGTCTCCACAGCCCCCGCTGCGTAATTATCTACAAAGAACTCAACAGATAACTTAATCCAATAAGATACGTCACTCGAATGCGGGATACATAATTTCTTGTTGATACTGTAGTCCTCTGTCTCATAAGCAGCTACTACCAATAACATCTAACATAAACACGTTATTGCTCCTGACACACGACAGTGCGTTTGAATGATATTTGTAAAGTCCCAAACAAAATACTTGTTCGTTGCCACGCCTAAAATTACATATTTATATTTATCGGAAAGCGTTTACGCTGCTCAGGTTATCTTCTTTTTCATTCCTTTGCACCTATGAAGAATTTATTTTTTAGAATTAGGCATTAAAAATATTGTATAGCTCAAACCATCGCCTGGACAGTTATTTTTAAGTCTTTTTTCACATTTGTAATTATCACCGAAAGTTGGTCATTATTACATACAGTTTTACAACACATGAAAAATACGGGCAAAAGTCTGCTTTAAAAATGGCCTATATATTCTCAATGTTTAAACTATTAATGAAACGGCGAGATTAGTTTGTTTACTTTTAAGCTGTCCTAATATAACAATGATAGTTGATTATAGAAAAAAAACTGAGACTATATAACCAGGCTATCATAAAATGGATTCGAAATCAGTCACATTTTAATGCATCCATATAAGTTAATGTTGCATTAATATAAGACTGTGGAGTTGTGGTAATAATGGCGATATCCCTAGGAATTGCAACATAGCATGTGACCCATCTAGGAAACCCGAGATTGATGGGGACATCCTTAGGTCATCGGATGCAGCATTTGATCCACCTGGGAAACCCAAGGTTAGAAATAGTCGATTTGACTTAAGACTATGGAGAGAAGTGTTTGATACCTATGATTTGGTAATCTGCATGTTACTTAACTAGGAAACCCGATGTTGGGAATAAGCGTATTAAAATAAGACCGTGGAGAAGAGTTATTATTTGGTAAACGGCAAGTTATCCACCTAGGAAACCCGAGGTTAGGACTGGCATATTAACTTAAGACTGTGTAAAATTCGATATTAATGGGGACATCCCTAGTAATTGGGAAATAATGTGTTATCGGCCTAAGAAACCCGAGGATATCAAATAATCCATAGGAATTGGGAAAAGGCATTTTGTTCTCCTAGGACACCCGAGTAGTAGGGCATTGTCAGTTCATGCGCAGGGTCCAGGGTCCGGCTCCAGCTCTCTCCGAGTCCCATCTTGAATCCTGCTATTATGAATTTCGCAATCTTTGAATTTTATCCCAAAATCACTTGTTTTAACCCAAAAACTACTCCATAAAACTATGGTTTTACCCAAACATCGATCATTATCACTGAAATTAATATTCTTTCCCCAAAAATATTATAAAAATAATTAAAAAAATATTTAAAAATAATTAAACCATACTTTCCCCTCACCCAACAATCTAAGCAGCCAGTACGTCATTTCGCACTTCAAGCTCTGTCACTCTGTGTTTTTCATGCTCTTTCATTCAATGTGCGGTGGTTTTCTCTGAATGCTCCCGACCCCCTTTCTTTCTTGTCTCTCTCATTCTATCTCTTTCTCACTTTCCTTTATCTCTCTTTTTGCCATCTGGCAAATGCCACAGACATCCTATTACTCACGTTCGTGCCCCCTCGCCTATACTCATTCTATCCTATGCAGCTATGTTATTGTTTTCCATTTGTCATATGTCTCTCACATTCGTTCGACCAATTGCTCACTTTGTTCGATCCCGCCATTTACATAGTTCCTTCATCGCCTGCTAGGGGTGCTGGTTTATTAATTCATCCACCAAGGGGCAGCCATATTAATTTATGTCTTTTTAAGTATAGGTGTTGCTAATTAGTCATGTTCGATCCATCCCCTCCATATTGGTTTTAATTTTATACACATAAGTAGGCTCGATTATGGCACCTGCTATCGGCCTGTACTGAATGGTGACATTGTCCATTCCTGCAAAGTATATAAACTGTTATGTTTAATGTTTTATTTGTCAACATAAGTAGGTTAATTTAAAATAATGTTTTATATAAAGAGGAAGTTTAAAAAAAAAATAAAAACACGGGACTTTTTACACACAATTCTTTAGTACACATAATCGGCAAAAAAACAATAATTTTTAATAATCTTCTCTGGAATCGATGTCGGGGTGACGTCCATGCTATTTGAAGGCAGCAGATTCAGGGTCTAAGTACAAGGCACACCATTTGCACAGCAGGTGCACGTTCTTCAGTGCACAGGTCCAGTTATGTTCTGACCTGTTGCAGTCATGTTGGTGCTGGTCGTCGGAAAGGTTCGACAGCTTTCGTAATGAAGGGCATCCATACTCTGCCTGCACTTCAATCATTTCAACTTCGTTTTTGCACAAGTCGCTGAAACATTTTTCAGCTTGGGCCCTGCCATGTAAACCAGTCCTCGCATCAGCAAGTCATACAGCGTGTTTCCTCAATTGTTGTTACAAAATCTTGTCTTCGTCCACTCCAGTCCATGGTAGTACTTGCTCAGCTAGTCACTCATCTTCTTACTTTTCTCGTCCAAGAGATTCCTCGAATAAGGGGGCAGAAGGAAGCATGCACATTGTGCCATCGTCGTCATAATTCACTGAAATCTCCTTGAGCACGTAGCTGCTTTGACTCTGGAAGCCTTGCTGCTGTTTATGCTCGAAGTCGACTAAAGAGATATCGCTTATGGCGCAATGTATTTATATATTATCAGTTGTGCCACAACAGTATTTTGACTGTCTTGTATCTGCCATTGTACGATGCAAGTCGGTCGTGGAGTATCAGGCCGAATGCATACATGTTGGCAGGAATATTTCCATGTGTAGTGGATTCGATCTTGCAGTCGATCATGTTGGAGGTAACATGCTCCTCCTGTTTACTCGCATCGAATACGATGAGCATGGCCAATCACTTGAAAGTATTAGGGCTCAAAATCGTGGATTGGGTGCATCCATAATATGTATTTTGGAATTGAGTATACATCTGATATGCCAGCAGGTATTGTCGCTTTTCAAAGTTCATGTCCATGTCACAGTATGAGAATATTTCGCTATTCAAAAATATTTTCAAATTTTTTATTTGACATGTGTCGAAATACGAAGAGCTCACTCTCACTTCGTGCTATCTTCCGGTATGTACATAAATTATTATGTACCTTGGTTTCTCAGAAGCACAGCTGGACTTCACCATCCAGTTCATGCGCTGGCTTGCCGTAAATCAAGGGTATGCCTCCAGACTCAACGAACTGAAAGCCACATCGATGTTTTTGCTATCTTCCAAATTCTGTGACATTTTTAAGCATTCTGCAGTGCTCAGCTGTATGTGAAGCAGCATCCATTCGATAGAATTTAGCTTCAGTTCCACTGCCTCCAGGTTTTCTCCCATAGACACGATGGTGTCCACATGCATATTGGCTAGGAGCAGCACCAGTTCCTGCTTCGAATTGGAGATAATTCGTTTGTAGTTTTCAGCAAGTCTCAATAGCATAGAGAGTGGAAAGCACACTTCGAACTTGCCTCCAGGATTTATGGGAACACTGTCGTCGTATTCGATTCCCCAGCTGGACACCTTGGCTGCAGACAGCTCATTCGGCACGAGCAAAAGGTAATTTTTGATCATTGAGGTTATGCCCATACCTCGCGATTGGTCCACCTCGACACCATTGAGAAAGTACACGATCGATCAGGTGAAGAATTCCATTGTTCGTAATTTTCTTGGATGCTGGATTGGACCAATCTTCTTTTGTTAGAGTCCCTTTGATTCGCAGGAAAGACTGGCAAGGTAGAGTGCAGATGTCTTGGCATTAGACCACTGTCCAAACATCCGATGATAGTGTTTACAGCCTGATCAGGAAAGGCTGGTTTGCATGACATTCCACCTTCGTTATGTTGTCTTCGAAAATGGCTGCTTCTTCGATGTTTAGGATATCTTCCATGATGATCGACCTCGTAGCCAAGACTGCGAAGGAAAATATCTTTAGCATGTGTTAACACCTTGACGACTTGCAGCGTACTGATTGTAGGTTTTGAAAGACAATTTTTTTATAGCTGCTGGACTGTGTAAATCTTATTTCCATCTTCTCAAATGCAGGTGTAGGGTGATTTTGTCGGAACCCCAGAATCGATCTGATAGTAACTGATTTTGTAAAGTCGATATATTTACTGCATGTGATGATGCTCTTCAGAATATTGGGATTCCCACATAGTGCAAATTATGTGTCGGGAGACAGGGAATCGTCGATGCACCTTATAATCTCTCCTATTTCATAAGAGCCTACGGGAAGAGAAACCTCGCGGGAAACATTATCACTTTTCACGAGATACATCTTGCAGTTTTTTTTCATCAATGTTCGATATCACATTGTAAGTTTGAAAATCAACCAAACCTATGCTCCATTTCCCCTCCAGGTCAAGTGACGGAAAATGTACCACATGCAGCTCGGATCTACGACCCACCAAGGTAAGCGCTATCGACATGAATGATGGTTCACTCACTGTGTATGGCCAATTTATAAAATAATTACTTGTACAAGCGAACCAGAGAGTGAAGACACAAGTGCCCGCAGTTCCATGAGTTCGGCATCTGCTCCATCTCATAGTCGTAAGTCAGGTTGCAATTTTTCAGATACAGTCGCAGTTGGGGTGGGGACATAAATTCCCAAAACTATCGCAGTAGTCTGCACATTTGAAATATTTGACGTAAGTTACTCAATGTGTACCAGGGCTGGCTGTTGTGTCCAGATTAATTACAGGACATTCGTGTCTCTAGGGTTTAGGGGGCAAAGCATCATTCAAGAACACACTGCGAAAATGAGGTATCTTCAATTTGTGTGCAAAGCGTTCCAAATTCATGTTTCTGAGGTCATTTTGGTAGAGATTTCATTATTGCCTCCTCTGCTGTTTCGCTATTTGCAAACTTCCACCTCCCAGTGGGTATCGCCTTAGGTAGAGGCCTTGGCAGTTTTTTTTCACCTATAGTGATAGCCTCCATATTTGCATTATGACTTTGTGCCTCGGGCAACTGCTTCCATTCGTTCGATGATGTGTTGATGGCTCGTACGACACTTGCGGCTCCGGTTAAACCCCCCAGGACCCTGACTGCAGACAAAAGAAATGGAAAAATCCACCAGCAGATTTATTGTTGTTCTTGCATGCTTTTCTTTTTTAAAACACTGCTTTTCATTTGACTTGCGTCTTCCGCTTGCTCTTTGCACTCATGCCCATCTTCACTTTGGTCTTCATCATGTTGGAAATGCTCCACCCTGCTATTTTTTCTCCGAGTCCGGTGTCTGATAATTTTCTTATTTCGTCGGTCTTATGTGCAAATAACTTGTGAGCCTTGTGCCTGACTTGCAGATCCTTGTGCTGGGAATAGGCGATGTCTTGTTGCTTGCACGCCGCATCCAGCGCATCGATGCCTCTGTCGCCATGTGACAGTATTTTGGCTAACTTGATTCCCGGACTGCAGAACTTATATTATCTAGGAATTTGCAGCTCTAACAGTGGATTGTTGATCAGCATATTGACGATCCTGCTTCCAGCTATTATATGGATCAGTATGAACCTAAAATGCTAATAATGTATCTACTTTGTCGCTTTTGCGGTAAAGCATTTACAGCTCTGTGCAGCATGCATTGACATTAAATACCGACCTGCAATATGAAAACATCAAGAATGCCATTTTAGAGCGAATTCTGCAAGAGGCAGTTTACACAGAGTGATACATTGAAGCGACGTTCTAAAATTTGTAACACAGGTTCTCTGCAACTACGATAGGAACCATATGTATTGCAATCAGCACCACAATCAATACCAAAATCATCACTGCAATCAGCACCACAATCAGCACTGCAATCAGTACCACGATCATCACTGCAATCAGCCCCATAATCAGCACTGCAATCAGCATCGCAATCAGCATTGCACTTAGTACCGCACTTAGCACTGCATTTAGCATGGCAATCAGCACCACAATTGCAATCAGCACTGCACTTAGCACCACAATAAGCACTGCAATCGCAATCAGCACCACACTTAGCACTGCAATGATCGCGAAATATTAGTGGTAGCATACATATTAACACGTAATGTGTTACTTTACCTATATGCCATCGTGCCACCGAGTGAAGCACTGAAAAACTCAATATTCGTCTTCTATGATATTGCCTGCAAAAAAACTTGCAGCCAAGGATACTTTAGCATGGGACAACACATGTACGTTAACTGCATGTACCTTGGCCAGACTTATTCGCGCATACCCAAACAGAATTTGGGGCATGTGTACGACGATCATGTCAATACGGACATGACACTCTCAGATTTCAAAGATATGTGTGCTTTATGCTGGAAAGAAAAGTACGGATTTTTGATGATCGTTCAGATCTAGCCTCTATATAATGGAAGGTTCAGGCATGGCGTCGATCAGTTCATCGTCGACCATCGAGAATGAGTTACAGTATATCTAAATTTGGGTAGAGTAGCCTCAAGCTGCGGCTTGACAAAGGTGGCACTGGAAGTGGCTCATACCAAGGAATTACGGAACTCGTGATTCTGGTACAAGAATAATTCTAAATGCTGGTGAACCCTAACAATTTGAAGCTGCTGCTACTAAATATTTCGTCCTCGAAACTGGTAATGGCTTCATCTTGGAATTATGCATTATGTTGGCAGAACAAAACACATACTTTGGCACTTACTTGTCCGAGCTCGATGCGAAGATGTACTGTGTGTAGACCGAGATCGTCCATGATATGGTGGCCATGGACGAGATTGTAACGAGTGTTCAAAGGCAAATTACCGACAGATTGAATGTGGCATCTGCATAAGGCGAAAAGAAACTAAAAGTGCTTAAAGATTCCACAGAAAATACATTCGTTACCTCGATTTCCCACCTCGCTACGAAAATTGATATTCAAAATTACAGCATTAACATATTGGATATCTGCAGTAAACATCTGGGCAGGATCGAAAATATTTTGGTGGAGACTAATGACTAAACCTATAAAAGAGAGCAACAATAATCATTATATTGATTATGATATCGGACATTGTCAGCGAATTACATCGAGCGATTCAGTCTGTTCGCTCAAAGAATTTGCTTGCCAAAAGCGCCAAAATTTCATGCGACCTTATAAATGAATTTTTTTTTTTAATACCATTGCTAGTAGTCTTGATGCACTCAGGGAGATTGATGAAGCACCTGTAGCCACAAAGACCGAAGTCGACGATACCACCGAGCCTATGAAGAAGCGAAAACATGATGTTCAGACAGATCGGGATGCTGGATTGGATGCGGATTTGCCACACAAGAAAAGTCACAAAAAAAATCCCTGAAATCTAAAGCTCTTGCTCGTTGGTAGCTACGATTGTACACATTTTGTGATAATGATACAACATATGGTGTACACAGGCATAATGATAAATGGTTCCTCTGTGCTGATGAAATTGAGTTTCTACCAGGTGGGAAGATTCGAGTGGGTGATTACACAACATGTGGAACCCCCAGGCTTTACGAACTGCTATTTTGCTAGGAGCCAAAGGAGTTTACGGAATCCGATCTGCTGGAATCCAAGACTTTGCTCGAACACATGCAAGCACTTTACCAAGAAAACAATCCCGAGAATGGTGCTTATAAGGACGAAGATAATGAAAAAGATCGGCATTATCGCAGACCTCTTCAGTGGTCTAGCACTGCAAAGCGGCGAAGTTCTGAAGAAGATAGACGATGTTGGGAACTTCGACTACGTGTTTTGCGACGATCTGAACGAACTGGTGGGTAGGCTGCAGCTACTGCTTGCTTCGCATATTGTTGGAAATTAGTTGCTAACCAATGAGATTATATCCATAATAGAACAACTTAACCAGTCGGTCAACATACGATGAATCGATTGGGAATCGCCCACCAACTGCATGCGGCCACCAGGCGCAATTACTGCCATCACAATATCATGATTTGTGAGATTCGCTGCCTGTTTCAAGCTGACCTTGTCAAGATGATCCTGTATGTTTGTGCGAATAAAGGCCACTGCTAAATGTAGACAATCATCGATGCCTTTAGCAAATTCACCTGGTCCAGGCCAGTCAAGTCAAAGAATGCATGTGACATCACTGAGGCCATGGCAGATCTGTTGAACAAATTATGCATCCCGACCAATTTGTAAACCGACCAAGGCAATGAATTCTACAATGCAAATTTCAAGGTCCTGATGAAGAAACATAACATAATTAATTATTATTCTGCCTACAGTAATCTCAAAACTTATATCATTGAGAGGTGCGACATAACTCTGAAGTGCAAGATGTGGAAGCATTTTGCAGTGAATGGAAACTACAAGTGGCTTGAGTTACTGCCAAAACTCGTCCGCGAGTATAATTCTACAGTGCACTCAACCACTCGTATGAAGCCTGTAGATATCAAGGACGACTCCCTCGTTCGGACCGTGTTTGCTATTCCAAAGAGGAAGGAACCGTGCAGCCCTAAAGCTAAGGTTGGTGACCTGGTGTGCAGCTCCAAACAGAAAGGTGTCTTCCAGAAAGGGTTCACTGCTAATAGGAGCCTCGAACCCTATCGTGTACGACTTATGCATAACTACGCTTCGAGGTCTTATTATCTAGAATATCTGAATAACGTACCCATCCATAGTGGTTTCTACACCGAGGGTGGAATTCATAGTGAGCATATGAGCAGTACTTGAAACAAGAAATACTTATACCAGTGTTTAAGTATGATTTTCAATTCATAGTGTCAGGTACAAGAATTGCTTATTTTGATAGCTGTAAGTAATGCTTCATGAAGTAATTTTTATCATGTATTCACAGTAACAAAAAAGTTTGACTTATTTCTGAAGTATTCATAGTCAAAGAACCATTGCTTTTTTATGCATAGAAGTAGCACTTCATCAAGTCTGCTTCGTTGTGAACTTAAGCACTGAATATTTATAATTGGTCTAGGTTATTCAGAAAATATTTTTATTACAAACATTATTTTCTTAAAATATTTGATGAAAACTGGAATCGTTATAGGTACTTTAGATAATTACATGGGACGAATGGGATAATTAATATCCTACACTTTGATGTGAAAACACAACCTCTTTTCTTAGCCTTTGTGCACAGTGGGTTTTGGTTACTATAGGCTGTTCATGGAAAAGTGAGCACTTTTTAAGGCCCTTCTCAATTTTTCCTGTAATTCAATTTCCATCTTCCTGCTGCTTTTTAATATAAACATTGCAATGTGACCAATAAACACAGTGTATACATTTCACCACCATCAAAACTTAATACCTCAGGCTGCAATAAGATATATTTATTAGTGGATTTGTATATGAAATACCTTATGGTGCATAAGTATGAGCATCAAATAATTTTGAATGTTTCTTATTTGTAATATATTTTACGTAAAAATGTCGCACATTCAGACTCACCAAAAAGAAAAGGCCTTTCGTTTTCAAATAAAGACAATTGCAAATTAATACTAATCAGGAAAACCAACATTAACAATTATTATGGTGAAATATTCATTACACTGAAGCGAGCCGATTTTTTACCTAACGAATATTTAGTTAACATTTGAGCATTGATGCTTATAAAAGGCTAATTAAAAAATCACAATATAAATTTTAGTACACAAACCTGTGCCACTGTATTATTTTTATTAGATAAATACAAACAGGATGTGCCCAAAACAGTTGGGTTATGATCGAACGTGTTTGCCGAACGAGTACTAAAAGAGGGTATTTTGGCTGTACAGTCTACTTTTGTTGCTGGGGCTCTCTTTTAATTTATATTTCGGGAGAAATATGCTGGTGCGGGGTGGGGATCTTTAGTTTCAATACCTTTCATTAGACAGCATTGTTTTGCAGTTCTTACAAGTGTGTCATTTTGAATTGCACAGTGATCCAGCAATAAACACACTTTTATCGAAGTTAACCTTCCACTCGTTGGCTGTACAACACATGCGTAGTAAACAAATAATATTTTTACAAGACAAAAGAGTTTATAGTGTGGTCTTTTTAGAGTAGTTGCATTTAAAACATTATAGTAACTGTTTCGAAATACATTTTTTACAAAACCCATTAACTTACTGTTTGTAATTCGCAACCTCTCTAACACATAGAAATTCTTGCACGAACACTTCACAACAATAATGTTTGTCCAACACTGATATGAAATAATTCATTTGCATAATCATTCACTAAAATCAACACTTTGCCCTTTCCCTGAAACCAACTAAGTTAAAACCCTGGAAATAAAATGTAAATACTTCTAGTATGTAGCTTCATGGGGAACGGCGCGGCAGTTGTAAAATGGTGGAACGAGCCATTGTGGTAAAACATATGACGGTAATATTATATTTCACTCAAGAAATCTATTGAAACAGTACCTGCTACCAATCACACCTAATTAAAGCACATATAAAAATAATTAAGTACCGATAAAAACTTTTATAACACCAACAAGGTACTCGAATAAACATGATAAAAATGAGTACAGTTCACGGACAATGGAGTACTATTTTCTTCCATTATTCGAAACGGTATTCGAAAATTCCAATATTCGCACAGGCCTGTGTTTGCAATACGAAGTCTGAAACAAAGGTTATGTCGACTGAATGGTAGCATGAGATGTAAGCAAGCACTTTTACAATCGATAATGTCATTCGCGGAATGGCGATTATTTGCAGTTGACGGAAATTTCCAGAAATATATTATTACAAGGTATCGTAGGTTTTAAATTAACTGAGGTATCATTAAGACGAACATACGCATGATACATTCGTTGAGTATGCACGTGAACTAAGTTTTTATTTTTTTAGCTCGGCTAACAAACTCCCGAAAAAATTATTACTTAACGCATGAAACAAACACTTTTTTATTGCACACACAATTATTTTAATTTCGAATATGCGATCAAATAAATTAAAATTATTCAAAACAGCAGTGAAAAATAAAATAATAAACTAACGTACAAATTCAATTTGTCTGGGCGACTGCTGTAAATAAAGTGTAAAATTTATGTATGTTATGTTGGTATTGACATTATACAGATAATTATTTCCATACTTCACCAAGCACAGCTTGGCTCAAATAAGTAGTACTTATACAATAATTACTTCGTCAAGTAACGATTTATGAATTCATTCGTCAGATAAGTAGTGCTTGAAGAAGAAGCATTACTTCACGAAGTATAGCTTCTTTGCCAAACAAGCCTCCGACTATGAATTCTGGCCCGAGAATGCAGTCGATGAAGTTTCCAGATGTGTATATGATGGAGAATGTACTGAAATTATGTAACAGAAGGTCGAATGTCAAGTGGTGGGGGTTCACTGCCCGCTTCAATTAATGGGTCGCCGAGGCGGACATCGAGCTGTTCGAGCTGTGGACAATGAAGAAGATTAATAGAAAGTATTAATTTTTTTTGCCGATTATGTATATTTTATTATGTGTATAATAAATTATGTGTAAAAAAGTGTCGCGTTTTAATTTTTGTAAAAAACACTCTTCTTTAAATAAAAAATATTTTAAATAAAAATACATATGTTGGTAAATAAATAAATTAATATGACAGTTTATGTATTTTGCAGGAATAGTCAATGTCACCATTTGGTACATACCGATAGTAGGTGGCATAATCGAGACTACCTATGTATAGAAAATATAAACAAATATGGAGGGGATCGAGTGATCACGACTAATTAGCATCACTTATATTTTACAAAATGTAAACAAATTTGGCTGCCACCAGGTGGATGAATTAATACACCAGCACCCCTAGTAGGCTATGAAGGAAATGCATAGATGGTGGGGTCGAACGAATATGTGTAATAGGGTGGCGGTGACACCTTCCAAGAAGGCAACAGGTGAGAGAAAGAGATGGAATGGGATACAAGAGAGAAATGGGAACACTCTGATAAAACCACTGCACATGGGATGATAGAGCATAAAGGAAGAAATTAAGCACTAGCTACCAAGATGTCCGGCAGGGATGGGATGTTTTGATATACTAAATGAATTTTTTTTTATAAATTTTTTGGGGAAATCAATTTTAGGGAAAATTAATGATTTCTATGTACTATAATATATTTCTGAAGTGATAGTAAAAACAAGTGATTTTTCAGAGAAAATTCCAAGATGGTGGAATCCAAGATGGCAGGATTCAAGACAAAGATCGGCGAGAGTCAGAGCCGGACCCTCCACTCTGCGCATGAACCGACCATGCCCTACTACTCACACGAGTTTGGAATAAATTCAATTAGATAAGCTACATTCATAATAAAAAACTGACAGAGATTTTGTACTGTCTGCAGTGTGCTTGTAACCGGGACCTATGTGAATACCTAGGCCGTCCTTCTAAGATGGGTGCAACTAAGCTAATTATATCTTGGCATTTCCCCAGAACTCCTGTGAATTGTATTGAAACCCCAAGAGATTCTTAGAGTTTTGCTCTAATGTAGTTTTAACATCTATAACGATATTGGCTCTCAGTGCTCCTGTACGCACTGTGAGTTGTACTCCCTGTTTTAACCAGATCTGCTAGCTCCGGGCGTAAGGCTGAACATAGCAGTTCCAGTCCACAAGTACCCTGAAGACTGAGATCAAGCGGGACAGCTAGGCTTTTCTGGCTTACAAGAGAAGTGTGAATAATAAAACTGTATGCGAACTGTACACTTCAAGCGCCTACTTACTGCTTATGACCATCAGCTAGCAGCGTAATATTTATGCAAAACATTATTTAATAATTTTATATACAAGTTGACTAAATATTTCCGGAGGTATTGTAAAAAATTAAAAAAGTTATTTAAAAAATGATACTGCATGCACATTTCATAAGTGAAATTTCCACAGACTCGAAAATATAGCAAATATTTGTGCCTGTAAAACTTATATTTTGAAAATAAATAAAACTGTGATTTTTTTTAAAGTTTACATATTTTTGTGAAAATGTATTAAAGAGAAATCAATTTGCTATGATTTTCTAATACTTAACAATGTTAAAAACACATTTATTGCATTTTCCACCTTTACCTAAATTTTTACTAAATTTTTTTAAACATTGTATTGCTTTTGATTTTCTTTTTAGTTAAAAAAAATGCATTTACAAGAATATTTTTATTTATTTAAAATACATGTTGCCATGCGAATAACAAAAAAAAAAAAAAAAAAAAAATTGGTTTTCTTCGTAAAAGCAAATAATGTGTTCAAATAAAGGAAACTAAAAATGCAATAATAATTCAAATTTTCTGTCGCCCAATATGTGCTCTTAAAAATTAAAATATCTAATTTTAAAGTTATAGAATAAAAATGTTAAAACAATTTTAAATGCCAAAACAAAGATGTAAAATATTATATATATGGATTTTAATTTTTTTTATGCAATTAAATTATTGAGTTGATGCACAAGATTTTATAACATATATTTGTAACATCGTGTGCTTGGTTTTAAAATAATTCATTTGAATTTTATATTTTATCATTTTTATGTAACTGGTTTTTCTTGGTTGTTATGAAAATCGCCATAATTAGTGGATTTTTTCAATTTGTTAAATACATATTAAGAATTTATTAAATGCTACAAGTTTTCATAAAAATCTGTATTTTTTATTATATCATGGTTTAATTATTAATTTTATTTAATTAAAGAATTGTGTATTTCTACGAAAACTATTATTCACCTAGTAATGTAAATTGTAAATAATTATTTAAAGGTGATTTTGTAAATTGTATTATTATTAATTGTAATTTTTTTGTAAATTTGATGAAAATAAATTATCTGTTCAATGCATAAAAATTTTTTCAAATTTTTAAAAAGTTTTGGATTTACTTTTGATTGTTTCTTGAGAAATTTGCTGATAACACTTTGTGCAAGAATATAAAATATTTAATTTATCTACTTCATATGTTTTCCATAACACCAAACAAGTTCTAAAATTCTGTTAATGTCCACACAACTTATATCATTGTACAAATTTATAAGACTGGTAATTTTTTGAATCTGAAGAATTTTATAACTGTACAAAAATATTAGTTCTTTTTATAAACACATACTTTGTATAAATATATATAACCTAATACAGTTTCAGATTGCCTATGTGGACGCATGTCTAACTGACTTACCTGTGAGGAGAGGCACCCTCTCCCCTCTCCCTGGAGCCCACACTGCCACCCCATTGTCTTGCACGTACACCTTCCTCTGCAACACAACATACCATCAGTCACTGCTCAGTCGTCTTCAAACCGAATTACATTTTGTGATCCACGTCAAATGTGTCATAGTGATTATAGTGGAATATTAACCACTAAATTGCTTAGTGTCCACAACGACTTTTCAGAAAGAAGCAGTCGGGTCTCCTAGCCATATGAGCGTGACTCTTCAATAGGCCACAACAATTATGCAATAAACTAAGCAATTTTAAAATTATCCTTTAAGAGAAAAAATACCTCCATCTAACTTAATGTACACTAATTTGCAAAAAAAAAAAAAAAAATGTGATCACCATGAACGAACCGCACACGTACAACGAAAGTTCCAACACAGTATCGTTATAGCCCCACACGTGTCTCGTTTACCTTTAATACGATTTGCAAGCGCGGTTTTGCTACTACGGTGCATACACATCCCTCCATCATCCATAGCTGCAAGGCACCGAATAAGACATTATTAGCAATGAGAGTAGTGTGAGCCAGAGTCAAGTTCAATGAATACACAGTATGCCCCAACGACACATTCTACAAGCCTTTGCCCAGCAGAATCAGTTTCAGAAACATTATATTGTTGACCTCTGAGAGGACGTTTCAGCACATTTCTCGCCACTTGAACATTTATGATTACAATGTGATTCGGTGTTGGATGCAGCAGGATAAGGAGGGTACACACACCGTCTAGAAGGCTCGGATCGACTCCAGCGCACCATCAGCAGGGAGGATCGTTTCATCGTACGACAGGCTGTCAGCACTCCACATGCTTCGCTGCGCACCATCCAGGGACATGTCACGGCAGCTGGAGATACGTCTGTGTCTACCAGTACCATATCCAGGCGGCTAGCAGAACGCGCTCTGTCGTCGGTGTGTCCCTTACGACGTCCACCTTTACGACCTCAGCATCGCCGAGCAAGCGCGACCTTCTGCCGGGAACGGGCAGCATGGCAGGTTACGGTATGGCAGCGAGTGATGTTCAGCGACGAATCGCGTTTCTGTCTGGATACAAATGACCCCCGAATTCAAGTCTAGAGACATTCTGGCCAGTGCCATGATCCACGCTTCACTGTAAAGCAGCGCACACCACCCAAGGAGAGGTGTTGTGTTGTGGGGTGGCATTTCCTACGATTCCTACGCCTAACTGGTGGTGATTGAAGGAACATTAGTGGTGTGGCTATACATTCAGGAAAGTACCTACCTATCTGGTGCATTTTGGCAACCCGATTTTCTAGAAGGATAATGTTCGGCCTCACACAGCCCAGCTATCTCTGACTTGTCTTCGTGGTGTCAACACACTTCCTCAGCCAGCAAGGGCTCCAGACATCTTCTCCATCGACAACGTTTGGTACTATACTGGTGGGTAATTTCAGCCAGGTCATTTGTGCCAGCTGTAGCAGGCTCTCCCTCAGGAGTACATCCGACATCTCTATGCCTCCATGCCCGACCGTATCGTTTTCTGTCTATATGTTACGGGCAGTCCAACACCACACTAAGTACATCCTACTAGTGTTGGTCATCTGCAATACACGCTTGGTAGGGTACAATATTTCGATATTATCTGTATACATATCATAATACCCTGTGCATGTACCAACATATGTACACGTGCAATGGTACCTTCGGGGCGATCTTTGATTTTTTTTTTTTTTTGCAATTAAGTATATTTTATCGTAAACACTGTGTGTTAAATTTACTGGAAGGTTAGCAGAATATTAACCATTCCGACACAGTGTACACAACAGTGTACATAACGTAAATGAAGGTTATGTTTGCCTGGTACTGTACATTGCAATGCTCGGTGGCCAACGATGTTACTTATGAGGAATGATTTCTACGCTGTATTATTTGTCTAGGTCACGATTGGTTACATTACTATAGCCTTACACAAAGTGTAATGCTCATTTGTTATGATAACGAATGAAGAGGTTTTTTCGACTTTAAGTACAGCACGAATCATACAATTTCTTGTTTACAACACCTGGAGCCGTAAATTTATGTGGGTCTGAAAGGGTTAAAAAAAAAAAGAGTATTGTTAAAATTATTGTTCAACAAAATAATTTTCACTTTGTATTCACTGAGGTAAGATGTTGTATAACATAGAATAAAATTATTTACTTTTATATATGATGTTCACTGCTATCAGAGTGTTTCTGAAAATCTTAACTAAGCAAGAGCTACTTCCCTCATTTTGTATCGTTCTGCCACTATGTAAAATTAAATTGCCATGTTGCTAGTCACGTTATTTATGCACCAGCCAAGTTGAACCGTGGAATCGTCAGCAATTCAAATACAGGTAGCAGATATAGAAATTTTATTCGTGGCATAAGTGGAAGGGGAAAAAAAGGGGGGGGGGTGGCTATCTCATCATAACTTTAACAAACAATATTAAATTAATAAAATAAAGTGAATATTTTAACCAATAATGATATCATTTTATTTCAGTTTTCAAACATACACAGACAAGTTTAATGTCATTTCGAGGATTTAGGAGGTGGAGGTAAATGTCCCCTGTGATCACCGTCTTGGACCCAGCCCTGCTTAAATGTATGCCTAATTAGTACTTCAGGTGTTTAAATTACATGGCCAGGAATTTAAACATCACACAAGTAGCATATTTTTAAGTCATATAATATTCTTATTAATCTACTGGAAACTCCACGAGGAACCATCATGCAGATGAGTACTGCGGCATATTTGTGGTTATTGCCGTGACTTTTTTATTTCAAATGTCGAATTCCAATGTGCATAATTAATCATGGACAACTTTCAACATTCCCGCAGTGTCACTACCGACGATTCGAAATCAGTCACATGGTCCATTGTCGACTTAAGTTACATGATCGATAGTCGACTTTAGTCACATGGTCCATTGTAGATATTAGTAACATTGTCCATGGTCGACATTATCCACATGATCCATGGTCGATGTTTGTCACATGACTCATGGTCGGTATCAGTCATATGGTTAAACTGTCGACATTAGTCACATGCCTCATGCTAGTCATTTGTCACTTAGTCAAGGGTCGACATTTGTTACATAAAATATAATCGATATAAATCACATGGTCCATAATCGATAACAGTCACCTGGTTCATAGTTAAATGTTAACACCTTGAAAAACTTTAAAATTACAAGCTTTGGTATGATTGTTATTTAATTGTATTTTTAGAAATAGTCTATGAGTCATATACATTATACTTTTTCTTTGCGCAGAATGATATGACATGATGTCCCTGTATTACACGGAGAAGCTGTATCGTCTCACATGACAATGATCGTTCGGACTGTAAAGACTGGAATAATTTACTGGCTTGAATTGTCCTCGCAGTATATTAAATCGCTTGGTCCACCCGAGATGCTGGCATTTGTTAATTGGCTGTCTGTCGCTGCAATAAGTCAATTTTAAACTTGAACAGCCATGCAAGAATCGGTCTGTTCTTCTACTGCTTGGTTTTTAGTGCCTTAGGAACCACCGGTGAAACTCAAATACATTGTGATCTAACTACAAAAGATGTACAAATATACAAGTCATTTAAGTAGGCAGATTATTTTGTTGGCCTTATGTAACACTGTGATCTGAATGTAATGTATAAACGACCTTGGCCATAGAGGCTACGTAAAGAGTTGACTTAATAGTTCGTTGCCTACATCCTCTGGGAGAAGGCTGGAGTCAAACCGAGCGTCTTGCCTGATATAAAGTTCACGCCGGAGAGGAGACGGTGTGGAAGTGAAGAAGTGATGGAGCGAAGGTGTGACGAAATTTGGAGAACATCGATAAAACAATGTGGACATCGGCAATGTCCGCCAAGTTTACATCATGCAGAAACTCCGCGCTTGGCTCGCACTGGTGGGTGACTTGACAAAAGTTCCTCCATCCTCTCGTCAAAGAAAGTATTGGACTTTAAGACATTCGAACTGTAAGTTAGGCTAAGTTAATGCCAGGTAACAAAGAACGACTTTTATTTCTACGAAAATTTTGATCCGAGTACACCTTGTTACACACGGATTTCTTTACTATACAACCTTGCGAAGCGTAAAAAGACACATTCGCACGCCTGAAAAGAGGGCTACACAGTTTACAAACTATATTAAAAAATAAAGCTGAAATATCAAAAGTCTAAAAAAGTTGGACAATCCGTCGAGGTAGGACAAAATTGTACGTCTAGTTGACTAGTCCAAGTGACAAAAGGTTATCAGCAATCAGCTTTCATGCCAGGGGGCAAGTAAAGAATGATAAATTTCCATGTAAAAAGTACATATAGAGCCAGGGTGTTCCGGGGTCCGAACCCGTACCATCTGAAAGATGCTAGGGACTAATCTCAAGCCAACCATGGGTACCTGCTTTAAAAGACATGAATTGTTCTCATTCCTTTTTCACGTACTTAACATTTGTCACACTATCAATGCGACTTCCCTTTACAACTTACTGGCATGGTAAATGTGTAGTATTGAGAACGAGAGGACAATGAATATTATAGAAAACATCAAGTCGGTGGAATTTCTTCCCAAACATACACAATATTCTTACTCTTGTAATCTTGCCTATGGTATTCTGGTTAACTGTGCAAACATACGATATAACTACGTCTCAGCCCATGTAATGACGACCTACATGCTGACTATGTCCGTTATTATCAACTTTCCTGCTTATGAGGAAGGCTAACTGGGGAATGTCTTACATACTCTACAAATGTAGGAATAAATTAAAAGTGGAGCACACACATTTCGGGCATTCTTGGGACTCGAACCCAGTAGGAAGAGTCACAGATGCCAGCCGAAAGCTGCCTCGGGCAGTAAGACTTGGCATTCCATGAGGTATTTTAGAGTCGACTCTAGTTTAGAGAAACAGCTGGACCTGCAAGCCAGGAGAGTGGAGCCGTGCTCCAAGCCACAGACACAGGGCGGCGAGTAGTGAGGGACTCAGATCTGCGAGGGACCACGAGAGAATGGCCCATGATGGCAGTGAGGTGTGGGTCTGCCAGCTTGCTGGAGAGATCTGCATGGCTTGCTGGCACTTGGCTTGCGGAGGCCGAGGGAAGTGCTGCTGTCGGCTGACCAGTAGAGGCCGTGTGGAGCGCAGCTGCCGGCTGGCTGGTGATGCCCACGTGTATTACAGCTGCTGGCTGAATGGCTGTGGAACTGTGGTGGCTGCCCGTTGACTGGCCGGTGAAGGCCATGTGGAGCTCTGTTGTTGACTGGCGGGTGATACTCATGTGCCTTACAGCTGTGTGCTGGCCAAGTGCAACCGTGCGGCGGTAATCGGCTGTCTGGCCAGTAGAGGCACCGGCGCGACCAGGCCTGCTGGGGGGTGCTGACCTGCCCACTTCGTCAGACGCCACGAGGTTCTCGCAGCTTCCGACAACTCCGCGTGCAGCCATCTCCACTTGCCCTGCAGCTCTCCTCCTGCACAGACATGTCACTTGCACTCCAAGCTGCTGGGACACATTATTAACGAATTGCTCTGTGGTATGGTTACCAGTTTCCAACCCTGCTACAGAATACACTCTTTTACACATGATGACCACTGTTTATGTAATTTTACTACGTCACTTGCACACGCCCACATCATACGAACATGACACTACTTTAGTTCGACCATTGGCTCCATTTTCAACTGATTATTGCACATAGTAGTTGCAGTACAAACGATACAGATATGCTAACCTAATGACAGACTATGGCCAAAAATTTCATTCAGTGGCAAACTCCATGGACAAGGTACCACGAGTCCAAATTTGAATCTCCTGTAACTCATGGCTACTTATACATTATTAAATGTCAGTTTGTGGAAATTTAGTCACTAAAGAATTTATTGCTTTGACTCCTGCTGTAAGTTGTGAATGCTAGAAAGTGATAATCAATTATGAATGTTAGAGAGGAACTAAAATGCATTTCGTTTGCACCCAAATAACACCAAAATCTCGTTCTGGCGTTCAAGTGACGTCACTCCAAACTGCATGCACATCCTGACTATAAATAATTGACAACACGCCTGGCATTCTGTTGTGCTACTAAGGCACAAGTAGTCATACATACTTCAATCTGTCTTTGGAAGCAAATGTCAAAAGTGATGAAAAATGTTGTTTTTTTTTTATGCTCTGACTTATTTTATGTCATTAATATTATTTGATAAGTAAACCAAAAAAAGAATATATGGATTCTCTGTAGCACTGAATACATAAGAAATAATCGAAACCCTCTTTTCAATCAGGGTAACTTATCCAATTCCAACAACAAACCTCTTGTTGGTAAACAGGTCAACACGTAGGAGTGATCGTGGACAAAGATAAAAGTTGTTCATTTCTTTAGAGCACAAACAAAACATAGTCTATTTATGAACATTAGTTTCATAGTTTCACCAAAATTAACCTCACTGGTGCTATATGAACATTGGCTGTTCCTGTACAAGAAGTTAACTGCGGAGTGTCTGTGTAAACTGACCTGGCTCGAGGCAGTGTTCCTCCTGTGGCATCGTCCTCTTGGCCACTGTAACAGAGACAGAATCAGGTTCCTTAGCCAACAAGCGTTTCGCAGCTCTGCTCCGCTTCAGAGTTGTGTGACGAGGGTGTCAAGTACTATGTGTGTGAGCAGAAAGTCGGTGGACTGACTGCAAGTTTTAAATGACAATGGGAGTGGGCCTACTCTGGTTTTTTTTTTTTTTTTTAACTAATAACGTAGGGGACACCACACAATCACGATGTGAGAAGAGTTTAGAATGAAAATGATTTGTTTAATACTCTTTGAAATAGCTGTTAAATACGTTTTGTTTTACAAAACCAACTTATTTGTTGCACTGACTAGTAGGAAACAACAATGTTCGGCAGTTTTTGGTAACGGTAGTGTATTTTAGCAATTATTAATTTAAAATTTTAAACACCATTCTATTAGGAAAATAATTATGTTCCACAGCTTGTAACAATTCCATCATGCCACGGACTTGAAAGCTCAACATACCGAATCTTCTTTCTACGATTTTATTAATTATGATGCTCATCATTAATAAGCTACGACTTCATAATATGGACAAAAATTTATTTTTCAAATACCCTCTGTAATACTTTGATTCAGCTTAGTGGCCTCTGTGAAATCACATGCTGTGCTGTTTCTGGCCTTGTATCAGCTGCAGAAGCCTCGAAAGAAAATGCAAATTCTCATAAATATAATGAATTACTCTGGGATATTGTGAGGCATACATTCAAACTGGAGATAGATGCGAAGAAGAGAATATGTTGTATTTATTAAAGTTTAAAGGCTATTGCGTTGCACAATTTATGTGGGCATTTAAATTGGCTGTATGATTCCCGAAAATAAGCTTAAAAACAAAATTATCAAACCGAAAACAAACTATATTCCAAATAATGGACAACAAAAAGGCTGGAAACATAGAAAAACCCAGCAGTCAATACAACATCAAAACGAGCGCCAGGCAACAAATTAAGCGAGGAAACTGGTACATAACAATCACAATGAAAACGAGATACTGCAATAATAGGTCGAACATAAATAACGATAATGAAAACGAAAACACAAAGGGGGACTGCTATGAGACTACACAGCTGCAACGATCACAAATTTGGACAAATAATTGACGTTTCACTCATTGTGGTAGTTGTACGTCTATTTTCTTGTCCAGTTTGTTGTCTGTCGCTCGTTGTTATTTAATTGTTCACAAAAAAAAATAATATTTGTAGCACAATGGCTATGCCGATTCGGTGGCAAGGACAAGGGGCACAAAAGCAAGCACCGACCGACTGCAATGTTGCGACGTCACCCGACCCCTATTTTGTATCCGAGCAACAAAAAAGTTCCAAGAAACTCTAAAAAATTTCGTTGAATTTATTAAAATACCTGAATGCTGGAATGCCAGGGTTCGATGGCTTGTGGAGTGACTAAACTCCCGGCATGAAGACACGACCACCATTAGCCAATTTTTACTGGCTGATAAGTCGGCAAGCACCCCCTCACCCCCCTCCCAAAACAATTGATTTCCCATTGGTTATATTTAGTCTTCTCCCTTCCAACCCCCCCCCCCCCGGCTCTTCACAATACTCTCCAGCCACATAAATTGTCCATTTATTTTCCGTATCGCCCGCTATAGTGCACTTTTAAGTTCGGATATTCAATACAAAATGTCGCGAGGAAAAAGTGCTCTTTTTTAGGAGACGAGACCTCATGTATGCAGAATGTTTAAGACGCGAAGTGCAGCAGTGGTGACGGCAAGTATAGCTTGGTACGAGACTCGCAGTTTGCAAGTCGGCAGGCTTGAGTTGGACTTGCTCACGTGTCTTGTAACAGCATCTTCACACAGCACTCGGCCTGCTCGCAGCTATATCCAGTCCTCTGACCGTCCAGCTAGCAACAGTTCGAAAATAACACTATAGAGTAAAAATGATTTTTTTTGTTTAACTCATCACAACAAAGTCAATTTTGTAACAATCCGTGAAAAAAAAACTCGCACCAGATTTTCTACGGGGATAATATTAACATTAATTCACAAACAAGGTACATTACATTTACCCCAGGAAGTCTCCTCCCAGGCGAGTTAAGAAAACTTGTAACCGACTCACTACGACCTAGTCCCTAAATTCTTATCACTGGATATTATATCACTAGCACAGCCCTTCCCAGTAATAAGTTTTTTTATGTCAAAATGCCTTTTGTCCTCGTGTTGTTGCTCATAAAGGATTGTCAGGTTTACGTTAAAATGTAACAGACAGGCTTTGTGTACTCCAATCGCAATAATCTTTTGAACTACCTATTTTTTATACAGTTGCTACCGGATCACGAATCACTGTCTTATTCAAAGAAAGAGACTCTGGGCGATGGGTCTATAGTCATTTTCTGAATTAAACTCGTCTAAAAGGACTGTATTTTAAACGATGTTCGAGGCATGCAATGTGTATGGGCCCCTAGCAATCTGTAAGGTATTTGATTCTGCTTGTTTTACATCGTACATATTATGAGGATATGGAAGAAAAAGAGGAGGACGTGGAGGAGGAGAATGGGGAAGAGGAGGAAGCAAAGTAGTAGGAGGATTGCTGAGGGTTGTGGATAATTGGTGAGAAGGATCACTGAACATTGGTGAGGATTGATGAAGATTGCGGAGGATTTCTGAGGATTGGGGAGAATTACTAAGGAGTGTGGAGGATTTCTGAAGTTTGGTTAGAATCGCACACGATTGCTGATTATTACTGATGATTTATGAGGATTAGTGAGGATTGGTGTGTATTGTTGAGAACTGCTGAAGATTGCTGAGGATTGGCGAATATCGTGGAGGAGGATTACTGAGGATTGGTGAGGATTGTTGGGAATTGTGGAGGAGGATTATTGAAGATTTGAGAAGATTCGTGAGGATTGGTAATGATTCAGAAGGAGGATTACTGAGGAATGTGGAGGATGCTGAGGATTAGGGAGAATTACTGAGGGTTGGTGAGAATTGGTAATCATTGCTAAAGATCGGTAAGGATTGGTGAGGATTGAGGAGGATTGCTGATGATATAAGAATAGCAGAGCACACTGAGAAACCTCACATACTCGTATATGTCAGGAGCCAAAATTTTTTGGAAAACAAGGATACCCTATTACTTATGAATGTACAGGTATAAACATATAAATATCATACAGAAATACACATAACTATATATAGAGTAATTTTAAATTAATTGTATACACATGCCTATAATCATATATAATTATTAAAATATATTTATATATTAGGGTATATTCATGTTTTCTAAGAAACTTTGGGTCCTGATGTGTATGAGTATGTGGGTTTTCTCAGAGTGCTACCCAATTTTTATGTATTAAAAACCATATTTATGGCAGAAGGCCTTCTGTGGGCACGAGCTGGGTTCTTTGATTAAACAAAATAGCTTTTTTTAATTGAAAAATTGCAGTTGTCGTTCTGACATAGTGACATGAACTTCGATTTGAACGTGGTCAATTTCCTTGTACTGAAGATTATTCGCGCGTATGCATTCTTGCGACTAATTGCGATGGAAATTGAGTCTAAACCAATGCCTTCATGGTCTAATCGTTGACAGTGCCGATACTGGGACAAAGTTTTTGCTTTCGGCCATACAGCCCGTCGACATGAAAAGAGTGAATGCCTCTGAATGCCTGAAGAACGCGTCTCGTATGGTATTGCTTTGTGGTAACTTTCTAGGTAATCCTTCGCAATAATCTGCAAACCTCACCAATCCTAACCGATTCTCAGCAATCCTCCCTTGCAATCCTCCTTCACAATCTTCCTCAGCAATCCTTACCAATCCTCCTAACCAATCATCAAAATACATCAGCAATTCTCTTCTGCAATTCTCACAAATCCTCATTAATCATCACCAATCCCTACCAGTCGTTATCAGTCCTCAGTAATCCTCCTCACGAATCCTCCACAATCCTTACTAATCCTCCTATTACTCTGATTCATCTGCCTCATCCTCCTCCTCATATATGTATGATATAAAGCAAGCAGAATAAAATGGCTTACAAATAGCTAGGAGCCCATACATATTGCATACCACCAACATTGGTAAAAATCACAGTCCCTTTGATGAGCATATTTCAGAAAATAAATATAATATCGTCGCTTGAAGTCTCTCTCTTTAGGCAAAACAGCGATTTGTCTTAAATAAATCTCCTCGAAAAAATATTATATTTTCCTCCAGTGACGGCTACAGATTAAGTTTCTCGTGGATATCTCGCTACCTGATGTAATGGAATATCAGAACTTACCAAATAAAAATTAATGAATTGCAGACGTGGTAGGGTGAGAACCCCCAATGGATTTGAACCAACTAAATCACCAATGGAAAAAGAATAGTGGTGGGGTGGAGGCTTGCCGACTAAACAGTCAATAGAAATGTTCGAGGTTCGGTCATGTCTTCTTGCTTCGAGCTTAGTTGCTCCACCCGCCATATAACCCCGAACCTCCAGAGTGTAATTATTTAAATAATTTTTAGAAATAATTTACAATTTTTTGAATTTTTTTAGAACTTTTTTGCCATAGTTGGGTTCAAGGTCATTCAAAGTCTCGGGCCTAGGGTAAAGGTCACGGGTGTGAGTTCAAAATCACCCGGATCCAATATGGCGGCCGGTCGGTGCCTGACACTTGTGCCCCATGCCATTGCCATCGAACCGGCATAAACATTCTACTATGCTGTTAATAAAAAAAATGTAGCTGCTATTTTGCGACAGTGGACTGTACAGAAAGTAGGTGTTTTAAAGCTTGTTTACAATCTAACATAAATATAAAAACTAGTCGAGAGAGCGACACTACTAAAGTTAATGAAGTCCAAATAACTATACCATTAAAAATGAATGTAAATTCATTTTGTAAAGAATAAAAATCTATCTTTTAATATCTTGAAGAAATGACTACTGAGTTAAAAATTTTGGCATACTATGGCCCAATCACAAAAATGGAGGATATTGCATATGTGAGCCGAGTAAGTAAAGAAGCAGTATTAATTTCAGATTGATGGGAAGGAAAAACAAATAGTTTATTATGCTAGCAAAAATGTTAATGAGCAGGAAAGAAAGCTATCCACAAACAGAGAAGAAGGCTTTAACACTGGTTTAGGCAGTAGAAATGTTAAATTTTTCTTGTATGGAAATATATTTTAATCATTGACCGATCACAAGACATTGAATGTTAAATTTGGTTCATATTTAAAAATGGATACTCAGAATACAATATTATCAGCAAAATAAAATGTTCAACAACTACTACAACCTTTCAGACAAGTAAGGGCTTATATTAGAATAAGACAGATTAAGAAAAAGGCTTATGAAGTGTTGACAATGGATACTTTTAAGAGTATTCCAGGTAACTTACAATATAATTCTTAATTTCTTAGTTTTTGGCAGTGGTTAAATGCATATCAAACTGTGATTTGCGCAGTGTGTACATTTTAGGATAGCAATCAAGGGCTTTATGATATAACAAATTATTTTACAATTGTAAGAAAAATTCTCCATAGCCATAAAGTTAGATTAAAAAAATGTAATTAATTGAATTAAAAAACTGTGAATTACCAATCGGAATTTCACCAGAATATATACCCATTACTAATTTTCAATCAATTAGGCGATTATATCATTTTAAAAGACTTCCATTTGTGTTGTGTACTGGAAGGCTTCAAGAAGAGAAAAGAACAGTCTTAGTTCTTGGAAGACATTTTGATGTATTTATCAGTTGCTAAAACACTATAAAAATAACAAGAAATGTTTTAATAATGTTGGGTGAAAAAGTCTTCGAATTAAAAAGAAGTAAGTGTAGATACCAAAAAGAAGTGATTTTCATAACACATAAAATTACTTTTGATTGTGTCGAACCAGCAGAAGATAGTGTGGGTACAAAAATTGAATTTCGAATGAAAAGAAATGGTTTATTATGCTATATAAATCTTTAAGAAGCAGGGGAAAAAAATGTATCCACAAACAGAGAAGAAGGCTTTAACACTGATTTAGGCAGTATAAATGTTTAATTTTTATTTGTATGGAAGAGTATTTTATTCTTTGACCGATCACAAGCCATTACATGTTTAATTTGATCCAAACTGAAATATGAAAACTCAGAATACAATATTGTGTGTAGAATATATTCCAATGTTGTCCCCGATTAATGAAGTGGATACGTTCAGAAAATATACTGATTCTCACATTTATAGAATTATGGGTACTGTGGTGTCTAAAGCCTTGTTGATAGAAGAAATAAGAGAAAGATAGAAAAAACGAAAATTGGCTCGAGTTAATAAATGTTTAATTATTAGGAATTGGGCCTAATTGTCTTTATCTCCTTGGTTGCAGTAAGGAGTGGTACTTGCAATAAGAATTTGATGGACGTACCTTTCGCGAATATAAAATGGTTTACATCTATTTTTAGTCTTACAGCATAACTGACTGTTTTTCCTCGGTCATCGTTAGAAGTGATGACTTCGAAATGAATTTGGTGACTATAGCTTCAGCGGATGGGAAATTGTATACAACTATGCTTATAAGAGAGGTTAGGCTATAATTATTCCTGCCACCCTGCTTGATATTGAGAGCCATGCCTATAATAAGAATTTGGGGACTATGGTTTCAGTGGTTGGCAAATGGCGGCTAAATATGCTTATAAGAGTGATTAAGGTATACTTGACCCTACAACCCTGATGCTACACTCTAGCAAGCACCAATGACAGTTTGGTGTTGAGGAATCCAAGATGGCGGGGTGGGCAGACTACAGAAGCAATGAAGGCAAGCTGGCAGGTGATTGATGTGTGCATGATTAGCATAGGTGTGATTAGTAGGCCTATATGTACAATTAGCATATGTGTGATTAGCATAGGTGTCATTAACATATGCGTAATTGGGGTGGCTCATAGAATATATACTTGTGACAAGACAGAGCATGAAGATGCATGATGGGGCAATGAACTGGAATATTCTTGAGATAAGATTAATGGCATTGGCATGGAATGATAGAGCATAAGGTAGTTGCGAATGTTTCCTCAATTCAGCTGACATTTTCTCAGTTTCCGCCACATTGCACCGGATTGAGAAAATGGCTCTCATTTCTGCCAGAATGAGGAACGCAAGGTTGTGCAAGAATTTTGAGGAAAAAATGAAATTTTGAAGGAAATTCTGGCAATTTTAAGCGTTTTTGAAGGTAAAATGGAAATTATGAGGGGATAAAGAGAAAAAAAGGATAAAAGGGAAATTCAGGATGGTTTGGCCAAAAATAAGTGCAGAATTTGAGCAAATAATTTGCTGCATGCATGAGTGTCAAAAGTATGGGATCAAACAGAGGCTAGATCCAGTGAAGAGACCATGAGTTTCTCGATGCACCTTGGCAAAATACAGCAGTAGACTTCAAGGTACTTATTCTATGAGAGGAATATCTACTTGGCATTACAAATAATTTGTGCCAGCTAACTGAGATGTCTTCGAGTACAACAGAAAGGTTTATAAATGAACCTGTATTCTGCAGGCATGGCTCTGGAAGTCAATTACAATGGATATTGGTTCGTAATAAACCAGCAAGTATTTTAAAATTTCTGTAAGTTTATGGGGTTTAAATGTGTTTGTCCCACCATACTGACCACAAGCGAATGGTCCAGTTCAAAAATGCATCAGAACTAGAAGTAAAGTTATTCAAGTAGTCAAAGAAATTAAATTATTTTGAAAACAGGAATTAGGGGAGTATCATTTGCATTATCATATCCCACTGCACACTACTACAAGAACTCCTAAGGCAGAGTTATATGTTTGGAAGAAAGCCTTAACTCAAAATACATACCATGATGAAAATAAAAATCAACATTGAAGAAGAAAACTAATGTAGAGATAAATCAAAAGAATTCAAAGTCAAGATTTATTCAGACAGCAAACAACTTGCTAAACCAAGGAAATTTAAATTGGGAGATAAAGTTTTAAGGAAAAGATATTTTAGACATAACAAGTAAAAAATAGTATATTATGGAGATGTACCGAAGTCAGTAAATTTGTTCTCCAACAGCGATACGAAACATACGTCTCGAAATTACTCATTTTTTAAATCTACGCGAAGATCTTAAAGAACAATGAGAATATTAAGGAAGGTGACTACAAGATTTCATAAAGAAATAAACAATTGTTATCAGATAAATTACGAAAAAAAGTAACTTTATAACCACCTTTCCAAGAAACCTCATTGTTATCACGAATAAAACCAAACAAATATCTCAATGGGTAAAATATTTCATTTGTTTTATTACTAGAAACAGATATATCTCGATATGAATTATCATTACCAGTAAATCGAATTAATTTTGTTCACTTGGTGATCATAATAAAGCATTCATCATTGTTGATGTATCTGGATTGTCAACAGCTTCAATAATATTTCCATGTTTTGAAATTTCTACTGTAGAAAACTGAAAAGGAAGAAAAAAATTATCTGATTCATCATAACTAGCCTCAGCTCCAAACTTGTCTCTTTTTAGTAAACTAAATTGCTCATCAACATAAGCATCATTTAGAAAATAAAGGCCATCTCCTATAGGAATATCAAATTCAATTCTATTATTGGAAACATTTAAATCCCCCCTAGTTTGATCAGTTTGGGGAAACATTTGTCTCTCGAAACTCTTTATACTTTTATAACTCATTTATAAGAAAAAAATTACATATTAATTACGGAATCAAAAAGAGTTTCTCGAGTTAAATTACTCATTGAAACATATAAAAAATATATAAAACATCATGAAAAAGAATATGAAAAAATAATAAGGAGCAACCATTAATCCGCGAATTACGAAATATTGGTAAAAAAGTAGAAAAAGTAATTGAAGAAAACCAAGATTTAATATCAACACTAGTTCCTGTAACAAAAAATTTAGATTATCCACCAACACCAGAAGAAACATCATACGAAACAGAATTATTCTCAGAACAAAAATCTCGTAATTTGGAAGAGCGAATGGGCATTTTACCCATAAAAAGTACCGCATCTGATTCTACTGTAAATCTAGGAAAAGAAATTGCAAAAAGAATAAATGTTATTTATACTCAATATGGATTACATAAAGAAGGACAACATTTTTACATAGGTAATACACAAGTAAAGATAGATGTAAATAAAATAACCATTAAAAAGAAAGAATATGAATCAACAGAAGGGCTTTCTAAATTTTTAACAAAAGAAAAAGAAGATCTTAAGGATAATTCCACTGATAATGACTATGAAAACTACACCAAAATTGTTTTAGATACCAATGTTGTATTCCAAGAATAGAATTTAAAAAAATCAACTCGAATAGAAGTTGGAAATACAGGAAGATAATTAATCCAATCTGTGATAACTATATCAAGAATCAAGATCAACACAACACACACCAGAAAGAAAAAGATTTCTCCAAGAACTCCTAGATCTGGAGAAGGTATAAAAAATACAATTTGCCAAATAATATGTCTGGATGGATGATGTTAAAAAATTGGTTGATAGATTATTAGTTATTCATGGTGAAGAAAATGCTGGAAATAACAATTATTACAATGAAAAAGTAAATACAATGAATATGCTAAACAATACATTGTCTGATTTTGTTATAAATAATCCGAAAGGAATTCCGTAACTAATAAGAGTTTTAAATGCATTTCCACAATCATTTTGGATTTCTGAACATCATGGCAAAGGTATTATAAATTGGGCATTAAACAATTTAAATTTACCGAAATGCATTTGTCAGGTTATAATTACTGTGGACTATTTACAAAATTAACAGAATGATTGGCAAGAGGTGACACAGGAATAAAAAAAATTATATGAAGTGTGTAAATATTACGATATTGCTTATAGAGACCATAAAGATTTAGAATCTAAACATAATGCTGATAAAATTTTATGAAAAGAAGCAAAAGAAATTATGTTATATAAAAATACTCCAATTGGAGGAAAAATTGCTTCTGCCGCTGTTGCCTCAACTATGTTTGCAAAAAGAAAATTAGGATGAGGATTTATAATGTTTTATCGATTTTATATGTATATATATATATATCTTTACTAATAAATGAAGATAACAAATATAACTTGCGATATTCCTTGTGAGGAATTAAAAGATTTGGGTATAGATACATTTTTAACAAAAGATCGAATTGAAAAGACAAAATAATAAAAAAATTGAAGGTAAATGTTTCTAATTAACTTTATCATTACCAATAGTAAAAAAGATGGCCAAAGAAGAATCTGTAAGTGGTTTACACTATGGAGGAATTATTCCTTTTACACTTGCTGCTTTAGGTACACTTGGTGCCTTAGCTGGAGGAGCAAGTGCAATTTACAATTCTGTTGAACAGACTATAAAAAATAAAAAAGAATTAGAAGAACAAGAGAGACACAATTTGGCAATGGAAAATAAAGCATGAAGTGGTGTAGTTGCAAAAAAGAAGGAAAGACCAAAAAAATTCGAATATATACCCACTATCTAACATCAATATTGAAAAATATGTAAAAATACTAAATATGAAAAATTTCAGAAATGTTTATATGATTGATAAATTACCTAAAAGTATGCACAAAAATGAATGTGCTGTGGTTAATTTCGACATTTCATCAAATCCTGGAACTCATTGGGTTTGTTATTTTAAATAAAATAATTATTTTTACTATTTTGATTCATTTGGAGGAAATGCTCCTTCTAATTTAATTAATTATTTAAAAAATAGAAAATTTTATTACAATGATGGTCGAATTCAGAATTTTAATTTAGTTATTTGCGGACATCTATGTTTAATCATATTACGTTTTTCGAAATACTTTAAGTTTAATGATATGATGTGTTTGTTATTAAATGACACATATATTTGGAAAACCATGAATCAAATCTTTAGATAAAATCTTCGACACTAGTGCATTTGCTTTAAAAAAGATGTCGATTTAAAATACAAAACTATTCCTTCTGATTATGCTTTTGCAACATGTGTAGATTCACAATGCAATTAGAGCGTGATTCTGATTTACAAAGTAAACTAAGTACTTGCTTTGATTATACAAAATCTTATGTTTCTTTTTTAGGGCGTAGAATTGTTAATATAAATGATCCTAGCTACGATAAAGATGCAGTCAATAAAAGATTTTTTAATAAACAAATAACTGATTATGGTTCGAAAGAAGCTAATTTACAATTCAGTTATACTCTTTCTGATTATATAAATATGATAAATGATGCAAAGCAGGCACTTAAAAGTAAGTAGATTCAAATATAAAACTATTGTTTCTGACTATGCATTACATAGCAATATAGATTAAAAATAAAATACTAGTGATTCTGATTTAAAAACATATGTAGATTCAAAATACAATACTATTGTTTCTGCTTTATGTGATCAACTTAGTAAAGTTTCTGTTTATACAACGGACTATGTCTCTATTCAAAATCGTAGAATTTATAATATGGCTGATCCTGTAGATGGAAAAGATACTGCCAATAAAAGATATTTCGTTCGATAAAGAAATAACTGATAAATTGCAAAATTTAAACATATCAGTTTTGAAATATTGTGAAACACTTGTTAACTTGAAAATTAAAAAATGTAAGGAAGAAGAATCAAATATGTTTCATTTACCTGTAAATTGAAATAAAGGTAATAATAATTTTCACTTAGATAATAATAAATATTTCTTAATTTTTTTTCCTAGATTGTAATGTTTATAAAATAATAACTGTTAATTCCAATTCACCTCATGATACTATGACTATTATTATGGGATCTCAAAAAAATAGACTACAGTAAGCTTTTTGATGTTAACATAGGTCATATTTTAACTTTTAAAATAAAAAAAACTAAAATATCTGAATATGATGATGATTTGATGACTACAATTGGAATATTCGTAAAATATAAATATCAATGGTTTTTTATTATTATTAAATGGAGAATACTTGGTGCTTGAAGTGTAAAAAAGTCACTAAAAATAATAACATAAAAATTGAAAATACTTAAAATGGGGGATTAGTTTTAAAAAGTATATGCTCGATATGTAATTCTAAAAAAACCCACATTTCTAACAAAAAAATTGTCCAATGTAAGAGAAGGAATATTCAATGAACTATATAAACCCACACAAAAATATTCTCCAAGGAGTAAAGTAATTTTGTATAGTATTAATGATTTATGGTAAATTGATTGTGTTACAATGGATACTGGTTATTTAAAAGGTACATCACATATAAATAATGTATATAAATATATTATGACAATTATTGATGTTTTCACCAAATATGCATTTACTATACCAATTAAAGATAAAACAGCCAAGAACATGGCAATTGCTTTAGAATAACTATTCATTAAAAGAAAACCACGTAATATTCAAAGCGATACTGGCTAAGAATTTTCTAATAAAATATTTATAGAACTTATGCAAAAATATACCGTTATTCATTATTATACATTCAGTGAACTTAAAGCCAGTTGTGTAGATAGATATAATCGTACAATGAAGAACAAAATATGGAAGAAATTTGCTTTGAATAACAATTACAAATGTGTAAATATATCAGATGATTTACTGAAAGAATACAATAATACCAAACACAGAACAATTGGTGTGAAGTCGACTGTAGGTTTGTAAAAAAATGAAAGACATTTAACACAACAAGATTTTGTGAATGTGATTACTAAACTGAAATACAAAGTTTGTGATATTGTCAGCATAAGCAACAGGAAACAAATCTTTGAAAAGGGTTATACAACTAATTTGACAACAAAATTATTTACCATTTTTAAGATTTAAAATAATGATGTACCAACTTACAAACTGAAAGATGACAAAGGAGAAGAAATAAAAGATAGTTTTTATGAATATGGACTTATGAAAATCGACTATCCAAATAAATATTTGGCTGGCAAAGTTTTAAAAACTAAAGGTGATAAGATTTATGTTAAATGGTTGGGTTTTAATAACTCGCATAACTCTTGGATTAATAAAACAGATGTTTTGGGAAATAAAATATTTTTATGTATTTAATTATTTCAAACACAACATAAAAACTTGTTTTAATGCTCATTTAACATTTATAACATGTATTAAATGTTCGTTCAATGTTTGTATCATTTGTTTGTTCATCATTTGTTCGTTCATTGTTTGTTCATTGTTCATTCATTCAATGTTCATTCAATGTTCGCTCATCATACATTCGTCCATAGGAGTTACATGATAAAATGTTGGATCTGGTTTCTGTACTTGCCACTGTTTAATTTTCTGCTCAAATCTATTGTGCTAAAACCAAAATCTTCATCCCAGGAATTTTCGCAAAGCTCTTTGAATTTATCGAAAGTCATATCTCTACCAACATAGTGACTATGAATATGACTTAAATTTGTATTATCTTGTCAAAATATGCATAAAAAGTTCGCATTATTCATTACTAATTATTTAGGTACTTTAGAATATATTTGTGCCAAATAAAATACATCAATATTTCATGCCTTCCCATAGTAAAATATTCGCGTATGATATCCTGGTTTTCTAAAATGGCATCGTCAAATACAATTAGATATTCATTTTCACACTGATCTGAAGGGATAATTTCATCATTATTACTTAAAAAGGATGCCATTTTTTTTAACTCTTTGGATAAAACATCAAAGTAATTTTGTAGCTAAATATATTTTAGTTAATTTAAACATTTTGAGCAAATGTACAATTTATTAAAATTTAGCCATCTTGGCCTATAAATAAAATTAATCATAAAATTTGTCTTACCACAATCACTGGGCCCAAAGATAACTGCTCTAATGTCATCAGGCAATAGTTCTCCATTCGTTTTAGTTTTACAGTATTCTTCAGAAATTAAAACACCAGCACCCCAATGAACTTTTCTTCATTTAATATATATGTTTGTAATTAATTGATAATAAAGTGTTTAAGTTAGCAAATAATAGTTCCATTCTAAGGAAGAAGCTTTACTATTATATAAGTCATCAAGATAAATATATTGTTTTGATCAGTTTTCATTCAAATTTTTTAGCTCCTAATATAGACAACAATACAGTAATAACAATTGAAAAAATTAGCACTGGTGTTGATAAAAATGAAGTTATTTATATTCCTAAAGTACAATACAATATTAAATCTTTAAAGGAAACTATAAATTCAATCGACCCATTTTCAACAAATAACATTGAATTGACAGTAGGCAATGTGAAAAATAGAATGTCGATGAAATCTAAGTTTGATATTAAATTTGACAATCGATTGTCCGATATTTTTTCTTTGAGAGAAATGTGCTTATTGAAAAAGACAAAATTGTTGTAGGTACTAAGTTACCTAATTTTAATTCATTTAAAACAATAAATGTTAATTGTAATTTAACCTATGGAATGCTAACAAAATATGACGAATCTAATCATTTAGAAACTGATATAATTGCTAATTTTCCACCAAAAACTATGTTTGGCTTCCGATATTATGTTAGTTATGAGCCTGCATATCCGATTTGTGTAGAATAATTAATAAATAGTTTAATCACATTGTTCTAGAAATTAGGGATGAAAATGATAAACTGATTTATTTCGATGGTGCTGATATTGACATTGTTTCAGAGATTAAAGATGTTTAAAATATAACATGGAATTTAATTAAAAATTATACATTTTGATACCCATATGGCAATGCATTTATTTTATTTTCTAATATAATCCTTTTGTCATCATAAGGACTTAATGCAATTTTATTAACTTCTGCTGTATATATTTCATTCTTTCACTCATTAAATTCATTTTTCGATGTTCTATTTTCTCTTTAATCAAGCAATTCTTATAGTCCTCAAATGTAATTATCTTGTTAACAACACACTTCTTTACACATTCTGATATTTTATTTTCTTTATTATCAACTATATGCATACATTTTCGCTCCTAAACTAACACATTCTTTCATTATTTTCCCATTACATTTGTCTTTCATCTTATGTATAACTTTCTTATTTATTAGTGGCATGGTATAGATATTATCATTTGAATAATCACATGTGTCAAATTTTTCTATAATCGACTTCATGTCTTCATGAAAATCTTCTGTTTTATTGTTATATATGTACGAATCCGTGTCTTGGTAGCATATTTCAATGTTATCTCCATATTTTGGTTGCATCACTTCATAATGGAAATAGTACATTAATTGTTTTGATATGTCTAAAATTGACATGCCACCATCAATAGGCTTATTAAATTTTGCATTACTGTTGTTCATGCGAATGGCTGCAAGATTCTCAGTAAATATAGTACTCCTTTTGAAATTTGGTTTTGCTACTAACTTTTCACATTTTTATGCATTTTATATTAATCTTATATCTACTCTGTTTCTTATATTTTCCATTGTTTTACCAAAAACAGAATTATTCATTGCTTATAAAAATTTTTTCCAAAATAATTTTTTGCATTAGTTATCATCATTGTATTCAAATATATATACTTTTTCAGCCACTCGGACTGATCAAAATTCAATATTCTATGCATTTTAGTAAGTTTTAAACCATTATTTAGATACTGTTTTAAATTATAATAGTGAATTACATACTTTTGTTTATTGTAAAGTTGTTAATAATTTAGGCTGATTTGTTCCTGGAACTGCCTTATTTTCTGGACAAAATGGAAGAACTTTATGTAATTTATGCAATTCTTGTGGATATTCGAAATCAACTTCTAATATATAATCATACTCAGAATCATCCTCGAAGTTTAATATTTTTTCACTCCAGTAATATAAATCATTTAATGTATAATAAACCCGATCAAAACCACCATATGTTAAATATTGTGACATTGCCCAACCAAGTTATTATTATCGAGATATGCTAAATAGTTGGACACTTGAATTCGATTAAAATCTTATAAATATTTTCTGTTAGCTTAAAATATTGCTTACAACATTGTGATGTTCCCCCTCTAATTCCTTTTTCAATCATTAAAATTATATCACATCTGAGTAATAAATTTAGTGGTTGTTTATAGTCACTTTTAACATTGCATCCCAAGATAATCCTGCTGCTGTACAGTACCATGTAGGATCTAATTCATATGCATTTAACAAGCTTTTATGAAATTTTCAAACACACCTGCTAACAGTAATATGTCACTTTTTAAATATAAGTAATTATATTCCCCTAGATTTTTATATTAAATTGATTCCATACAAATTTTGCATGTTCATAATAATCACCAATTATATCATATTCACTTGATTTATTGTATAATTCACTGTTTGGTGGAATTTCAGTTTCTTAGAATTTCTTCCGACTATCCATATACCTTATCTTTTGTAAAATGATTTGAGTATGTTTCATTTGATCATTAGTTAAATTGGAAATCTTAACTACTGGCCATAGATTTCAATGTGTCTGTAAATTTCGTTTTTTAATTTTCTGTGTTTATCCCAAAAGTAATTAACTTTTCTTCGTTATTAGCAATTAAATCTATATTTTATCATCATATCCTAACTCTTTAATAAATAAATGAGCATCATACACTGCTAAATTATGAAAATTAATTGGTACAAAAGTGGGTAATTTTAACTGTAGATAATAATTATTACATCCTGAAATAATGAATTTTCCACTTATGTGATCATGATGATGTACTTTTTTATTGTCCTCCGTATATTCACATTCACATACAGCACATTTTTTTAAATTTACTATATAACACTTTTCTTCTTTTGTTAGTGGATGCATTGGTTCAATTTGTGAGTATATATGCCCCCAATTTCTTCTACTTCCCTTTTTTTATTGTGTAAGCATCTTATATGCATTTGGACCTCGATCTACTACTGGAGGCATAAAATCACTGTAACTACATACAATATAATGGAAAAACCAGACGCTTCATGTAATTGATATTTCATTGTATATGCTTCATCATTCAACTTTAAAACAATGTTATTTATTTGATTATTAGTATTTTTATGTATTTCTTTTAGTATCTCCTTATAAATATCACTATCAGTGTTATCTTCGGTTAAAATTGGATATTTTTTGATAAGATTAATTTTACTGAATTATCTCTGGTTTGGTTTAGTGGTTGATATTTTCTTAAGAATTGATTCAAAATATGCATATATTACGAGAGGAACTTTCGTTGTACGTTTAATATTTTTGAATAATATTTGCTTTTCTTTCGAAGGTAAAGTGATTCTTACTGATTTGTTTTTAGAGCAGTATTCTGTATGTTTACTTAATCCTTCTAGAGAATAAAAGAATTGGAGACACATCACATATATAAATTTTACTTTTATGATTTTTTTTTAGCAGAGACCAGCTTCGATTAAACTTTTGTCCAACAATAATGATAATTTTTATCATCTTTGAAATTAAGTTAATTTATATGTTTTTCCTTTTTATTTTTGTATGTTTTAGTGTGTAAAGTGTAGACTCATTTTCAATAGAGTATTTAGAGACGTATCAATTTGATTTTCTATTTTTGGTGTATCATCAATTTTAATAGGATATTCATATTTATCTATTGCTTTATCTATATCAAGCCCCACATTTTTATATTTAGATACTCTGGGTAGATCTTTCTCTACTGGAAACAATGCATATTTTATTGCCCAAAGAAAACATTTCCGATCTTCATTTTTCACATTAATGCATGCTTTTTTATTCTTAATCACTTCTTGTAGTTGTATATATGATGCTCCTTTGAGTGTATTATAATTATGTGTAGCTAATTGTATTCCAATTACTCTATCTAAAGTCCATCGTGAACCCATTCTTTTAAATTCAGATAATTGTGTAAGTAATTCCTGTTTTATAATTTTATAAATCTTTATAAATTCTCCTTCGTTTAATATTCAATGATTAAATGACTGAAAAAAAAAAATTCTACTTGATTATTTTCCTGCTTACAACATTTGGTATATAATTTAATGTTAGTTTTAAACGCCCTGAATGTCATATGATTATTGAGTATTATCTCGAAAACCTTATTTTTTACTGAATTTAAAAAAAATCTGGTTTTATTAAATTAAAGTTATTTTCAATGTTACGTGTAGATATCCTATCTTGAAAAGCTTTGTTAAGTATATAATTTGTATTGGTTCTTCAATTTCTTTTGCTTGTGAATACATTAGTAGAGAAAGAAAATATTTCTTTGAATTCATTTTTATCTTGCTCATATAATTCTTGATATTGACGTCTGATAAAGGTAAGTTGATAAAATTGTTCTTTGTTATCCATTCAGATATCCTCTTACTTTTGTTTCTAGACTTAACAAATAAATTATTAGAGAATGGAAATGTTTCTTTTATTTCATGTCTATCTTTTTGATATAGTTGTTCGATATTGACATATGAAAAAGGTAAATTTGCAGTCTTTTTCTTGGCTCGTTTATATTAAATGGTATACTAACTGTAATTAAATCGTCTTTCCTTAGAGTATACCAAAGTCTAATTAAATGATCTTTCCTTAGAATATGCAAATATATATGTTTTAAATCTATACCTGTAATTCTTAGATACTACACTATTTTCTCATCCAACTCAACTGCAAAATTGTTCGCTGACATTTTTGTTTGTTTATTTATACAGAAAAATATTTATAAACCTTTCAAATTTATATAAACAATGAAGATATACAAAGTAAATATATTGGAAAATGAAATCTGTTAAATGTTAAAATTATTGATAATAAATGAAATCGTTTTAACTGTGTAACTTACATTTCGTTGTGTGTTTAATGTTGTTCCTTCTCTTTAATTTCAGTAAATTTCTTTTTAAGGCGATAATTCTTATTATATTCACTAATACAATTGTTACCTATTGTTCTAAGTTAGTCCTTATTTCTTGTACGAATTGAAAATAATTTTATATATTTATTTTCATTACATACTCTACATGTTTTTGTTGGGTAGTTATGTTGAATTTCATTTTGAATATTTACTGACACAATGTGTGATTTAGTATTTTTATGCTCTTTGAGAGATGTAGTAGAAACATATTTTCTACATTCACACAGTACTTTCTCCCCTTTTAAAACAGATTTATTTTTAGTTTTTTTCAATGACATATTTTACAGTTCTTATAAAGTCTATCCTTATTTGTTTTATGGTAGTGAAATTTTTCTATGATTAATACTTCGCCACACTTTTCACATTCCTTAGAAATTGTACTATTTTTTTTTTCATTGTTGAACAGCGATTTCATTTTTGTGTTTATTTAAAAGGAAAAAAAAAGTTCATTTTAATTTCAATTTCATTACTATTTTTTATTATATTATTTTATTTCCATTTGATTTTAATTTTAATTTTATTATCTAAATTTTTGTTAATAAAATTTTTCTTTTTTTTTCTTTTTAAATAAACACAAAAATGAAATTGCTGCTGAACAAGTTGAACTATTCATTTGAATTGACTAACTACATGACCTAGAAAAAAAACATGCTGCAACCGAATTTGAATTATACGAATCTAAAATTGGAAAAAAAAAAAAAATTGTAATCTACGTGGTAAATATAAAATTACTTTACCAGATCGTTATGTAAATATACTTGATAAAAATACTTTAAAATTAAAAAATGAAAAACAAGTTTTTATAACGCATGAAGGCTTCAAAGATACGAAAGATGAAAAAATTATGCATGATTTAGAATTTTCTTAAAATGTAAATATTCTGTTATTTTTAATCTATAAATTATCTTTTAAATATTTCAACTGATATTTAGCTTAAATTTGCCATTTTTAATTAACACATATCCTGAGCTCGTATTTTGGAACAATGGCAAATTTTCTTTATTTTGGGGTAAACTTGCTTGATTTTCGATGAAAATTGCTTGTTTTTATAGCATGAAAAGTTCTGTGCGCCATTTTTGTGAAATATTGGAAAATTTGATGGATTTTGGGATTAAATTGTTTTATTTCGATTAAAATTGCTTGTTTTTTAATTGAAATGGTCGTTTCTAGAAAAATGTAAAAGCAGCTTGAAAATGAGACGTTTGCTTAATTTTAGCTTAAATTTGCTTGATTTCGATCGTTTTTTAAAATTGAATTTCAGATTTTAAGTTTTTAATTTTTTCTTGTACTCTCGTTAAAACTAATGGGAAATAGTTAATGCTACTTTTTTCATGTACTTATGGCGGAAATTGCCGGAAAAAGTGGGGTGTGCCAGGTCCCGCATTATACATCTACTGAGGATGCATCACATCGACGTCAAATAGATGGGCAAGCAGGTAGTAACGACTAACAAAGATCAAAGGGAAAATACGAGAAGACAAGAAGAAAATCTGATGCCATGGCTAAACCTGATATATACGGCCCAGGCGCATTCATTTGTTCATTTGATGGTGATTTCATAATGACCACTTTAATCCTGTTCACTGCGTTGTACGTGATTCACCTGGCCTATTTCTACACGTGTATTACTGTTCCACGGTCATGCAGGCCTTGTTAGGGAACGAATGGCTCAATCACAGAAGTAAAGACTGTTCACGATGAAGTGAGCACTTTTGAAATCAACCTTAGAAGAATGTTACTGCCCCTATCTGCATATATTTTAACGGGCGCAGTGAATGATATGCGCCCAGTAAAGTTGGTAATGATGGCTGGTGGATTAGTTCCATATAGGTATTCATGTCGAATAAAATTGGTTAGGTAATCATTTGTGATAATTTAAATTATTTCTCTCGCTTTCTGTATTTTTTAATGCATCGAAGTGTAGAAACGTGCAGATTTGTACAACATTTACTTTACTAATAATTTCACAGTTTCAAAATTTACACTTTATATTTTTTTATAAAATAATTTGTTGTCAAACCCAAATTTTTCTGTTTCTCTGCTGCCATTATAACAAATACTAACTAAGATATACTCAACGAGAAATTTACAATGTCAACTAATGCTATGGGCTACCGCTTTACATATCTATAATCACCAAACAATAGTTCATAATTATTTTTTTAATTCTGTAAAATAAGCAAAAATGTCTTTATAGTTAACATTATTCTCATATATGACATTTTGTTTGGTGATAAGGTCCTACAGATGTGTTATACTGTAGCCCAAGGTAATAGTTTGCGTTGTAAATTTGTTTGAAATTCTCACGAGTTGTGATCAGGCCTTAGCTGAGCGGCCTGACTGATCACACCTTCACATATTTATCCAGGACACGGGTCGTTATTGCTGAAATGAGTCATGAAATCGCAAACCACAGAACCCACTCCTCCCTCCGTCGGCCAGTAAACGGGGACAACGCAGTGTAGCCAGTAGGCGGGGTGTCGTTGGGCCATTGGTACGAGTATACGACTGAAGATGGGTATGTCCGGGCGTCGACTTCCTTCATATTATCAGCATTTGGAATCATGAACAAGGTGGGGACTCTCCAATTAGACTTCACTCAAAATGTGGCTGGTTAAATCTTTATAATTTAATACAAATCAATATTTCAGTATATTTTTATAGCTCACCCCACGTATATTCAATAGTTTTTGTATAGATATAATATAGTTCAAAATTAATGTTAAATAATTTTTTATTTATAGTTTTAATTATATATTTCTTATCAATAACTTACTATGCTCCTGTAGCACCTTTAAGGTATGAAATAATCATAATTCATAGCATAACAATTTGTATAACTTAAATAATATTTGTTAATATAACTGCAGCAAAACCGAAAGATTTTGGATTTGACATTACATTTTCAAATAATATAACGTGTAACATTTTTTAATTCGTGAAAAAATACATCACATGCTGAACAATGGTTGGTACTGATATAAAATAATAAATTGTTTGGTATTCAACACCCTTAAACTAGCAATGTTCCCGGGTAGCTACTCTTTGACAATAAATAATCATATCCCCACTAAAAGAATAGCATTTGTGAGATGTCACAACACAATAGGATACGCAACTACCGGGTGAGTCCTTTAAAAGAGGCCTTGTAGACTGTATTTCCTCATTCCCTCGCTCCGTTACACACGTGTCCCACGAGGCCTCTTTTAAAGGACCCACTCTGTATAAACAAGACGTAGCTGGTCTCCGGCGTTCACACGAATATCTTAAAGCCATTAGTAATGTAAACAAATGGATCACTGATCCCGTTCCTGATCTGTGTATCATCATCATCATCATCATCATCTCATTTATGTCCTTGCTTGTATACTTTTTGTAGGAGCTCCCTGAATCTTGCACGTACCTCCTGTGGCGCAGCCTGTCGGCCAGTTCCGTCATCATCGAGTAGCTTGCCATCCTCTCTGCTTCTCCTGGGACGCCTGAAATAACCACATTGTGTCCCTTCAGGGTCTTCCACGGGTTGTCAACACATACGTGCAGCACTTAGTTAATTTAGTAAAAAACATTTAATACAAATATGGCATTTGGTATTTGTTGATGATTAATGTCAATAGTAATATCAATAATTTCACAAATAATACTGGCCAAACAAGTCTGGCACTCGACGATTGGCGGGAAAAATTCACACCACTGAATGCATTTTTGTGTTTTTTGTAGAACCAGAAATAATACTTTTAAAAATGTGTTTTTTCATTCAACAACAATGTATACTTACTTAACAACTGTTTTAAAGCATCCATTGCATTTAAGTAAGTTTGTTGAAGAAAATTCGTGTTGGTTTATTGTTTCGTATGCCAGTAAAATAAAGGAAAAAAATTATTTGAAAACGTGTGTTAAAGGCTGATCACGATTAAGCGAGAACTTTTGGATTCAACCATGGAAAAAAGTCACTGCTCTTACCAATACATATTTTAACGGGCGTATTGAGTGACATACGCCCAGTAAAGTTGGTAATGCTGGCGCGAAAGTAATTCCATATCCTAAGGTCGAATAAAAAGTGTTAGGTAACCATTTGTGATAACTTAAATTATTTCTGCCTCTTACTGGTTTTTTTTAAATGCATCGAAATGTATAAATAAGCAAATTTGTTAAATATATACTTTTCTAATAATTCCACAGTTTCACTTGAATGACGCATGAATAAAGTGATGAGGCCCATCGTAATCTTGATTTTACATAACGCTAAAGAATACACAATATGCATGCATACAAGAAGATCTTAAACAGGGCTTTTAAAAGTGCTAAGTTCATCTTGAACCGCCTTTATTTTGTCGAGTGTTTGCAAGAAAATAGTTTGCAAAAAGCAAGTTAATTAGTACTTCCGTAGCTGTGGTACAATTGCCTTTTTCTTTGCAACCCAGAGAGAGAAAGAAAATTGTGTCCGGAAACTCGTCATGTTTGGAAACCGTTAGAAGTAGAGAAAAAACTAATTAGGTTAGATATATTTTTCATGCATAATTGCATTGCTCCAAGTGTTATGTGTTTAATTTTTTTTAGTACTTTTTGTTTTATTTCAATTTGATTACTTTTGCATTATTTTTATGGCATTTTTTTGACTCACGTAATTCTGCCAACAAAAATTTACAAATAATGTTTTATATTTATCTTATCATTGAAGATAATAAAAATTAATTAATAGGTTATTGAAGAAGTGCGAAATATATAATTATTTATAATGGACCGTGACAACAAAGGTGTGAGGTCCTCTTGGAATAGCGGTGACCGCGCCCTTGCAGCATATTGTAAATATGAAGATCGCATTAAAAAAAAAGAAAGATATAGTCCGTTATTAGTAAAATACAAAACTAGGTGAATAAAAGTGGTATAAAAATAATATAATAAATAATATATAAAATAAATAGCAAAAAAATAAAATAAAGTAAAACATATGTAATATTAATAATAAAAAGATTATGAAATAATACCAATGCAGGTGCCCACATTTACTGTCGTTCTGCAGCTGAAAAGCTAAAAAATGTTATAGGTGCCGTTTTATGAGTGTTAACAAAACCCTCCAATCTCCCCTTCCAGCCCATCACCCTAGAAAATACAGACAACGCCGCTTATTTGTCTCGTGAACAGGGTGGCTGACTGACCTCTTTCCCGCGGCGGTCGCAGGACGACAGGACACGACCTCTGGGCCGGCGGGCGGGATGTCTCCTCCACCCTGACGACAGCAGACGTGGTCTTGTGTCCTTCATCCAGCCTCCACAACTTCGACCTGGACACAGCAACACCCCTACTGGCCACCATTGCCGACATTACACGTGTCATGTACACTGTGGCAAGGTACCGCGGTACTAGCCTACTTAACCTACCGCCAAGGCGAACCGGGTTCGATTCCCGGCGGGTCACCCCCCGGATTTTTCGCACGTGGGAATCGTACCGGACGATGCCGCCGGTCGGCGGGTTTTTCTCGGGGACCTCCAGTTTCCTAGTCCTTGCATTCCGGCCCTGCTCCATACTCACCATGCTTCACCCCAATCGGCTCTCGAGACCTCTGCGTTAAGAGCCGACCAGATCTATTTACTCACACTGAGACAAACCTTTCTCGTAGCACTGACGAGAGGGTGCTGTTGGTGTTGTTGAGAAACTGGCCCTGGCATCATCAAGAGGCCGAAGAATTTTATTATACGATTGTTGTTATATTTGGACACGAGCTTGTACTTAATGTGGCTCTTATAGTTTTATGGACAATCGGATTTCTTTTATGTGGTAAAATAATGCCCCCCCCCCCCCCCTTGTTCCTGCGGTCGCCAACTTGAAGTTCTCCATGTAACCAAATTCATTAAATAACCATTTCTCACTATTTAATACCCAGAAAATTTAATACTATGTTGCTATATTTTCAAAAGATATATTAATCATATTTCAAATCACTAATTTTTTTTATGTTATAAAAAAACCTTTATGTTCCAGTAGTTGGAATGTAAAAAATATGACGATAGGTAAGTTACCCGAAAATCATATACCAACTGGGCCGAAATGGCTCTCAAAGGCTCCCAAAACTCCTTTTATCTCGACTTAAAGTGAGCAGCCACTCTATAGAGAGTGGGTTGTGTTTACAATCATGCTCGGCACTAGCATGTACCATACTCTGTTACGAAATCTGTAGATAATAGGTAGGTAGGGCTTACATCGGGTATAATATGACCTCATGTTTCACATTAACACTGGCGTAAGCCGGCTATATCTTGAATGGCGTGTTCCAACGAGACCTATTACGACCATTTCACGTATATGTACACGTAAGGAAAAGCTTGTGAAGTCAAGATATTACGTGATAAGTTACGTGATTTTGTACCACGTGGCCTTGCTGGCCAATCACATACGGGCGATGTGTTATATTTTCCTTCCATCGTCGCCGACCCTCATATGCCACCGAAATGGCGTGTGCCGTGAGACCGGGAGCCTTAGCTCCCATAACTCACTGGATGTTTGTACGAACAATTGCACCCCGACATTTAGCCTAATCATAGTGTCTACGGCGGTGCCGTGTAAGTGTAATTCTAGGGCGAAGATGTACTTTTCTGCGAGGTTAATTATATCTATTTATGTTTTTTTATTGTTGTTTAATATTTTCTACCTTTCCTGTTTTGTACGAGTACTGAATTTTGCTATAACCAGTCTGTGATCACTTCTAGTGTTGAATTGATTTAGGACTGTAACATCTTGTACAAAATGACAGCTGTTTGTCAAAATACCTTTTTGTACTTACCTTATTTCTCTTTTGATTGTCAGCGAAAACCCCCACCTCTCTTATAGGCGATCTCCCTGCTGTGAGATTCTCACAAGTGCGTCCCTTTTGAAAGTTGGTGTCGATTTTGCAGGGCCATTAGCAACAAAACGGACAAAGGCACGGAAGGCTCCAGTGGACAAAAGTTACTTAATCAGTTATTGAGAAGTCCTCAAAAACATGATTTACCTCTTTTCACACTCTTAAGGTTTAATTTTGAAAAATCCTGTCTCAATGGGTACCTGCATCCAGAAGGAAAGCCAACACTACATTTTTTAACTTTGCATCTAGCCGTTATGTCATTAATTATATTCCTCATTAGCATGAAAATGTTTGCATGAATTGCAGAATGTCTACCATCAAGTTTGCAATTTTTGTACTTAACGGAACACAGTTTAATTTTCTCGAGCAGATCAATTATTTTATATAAGCTTTATTTGCATAGACGCAAACGTCATCTGCCAGGTAGGTACATTTCGTTCTGGAGGTTATGACTATTTCCTGATTGTTTCCAATGATTCTGGAAATTTCGAGAGCCATACTTTCGCTACCTTTTTTTTTTGCCACGAAAAGTTAAAACACAAATACGCGTATATAACAAGAATTTTCAGATTTTTAAACGTGAAAAGCGACAAGACTTATTCCCGATATGTTTGTTTAGTAAGAGAAGTCAACGTGCTTGCGTGAAGAACCATTATATACCAGTGGCGTTTATTCCATAGAAGCAAGGTAAGCAATGCTTACACTATTGGAAATGTTTAAACCTTTAAAGTTTTCGTCTTAACTTTAAATTTAAACACATTTAATCTGAGGCTCCCGCTTACGAGTCGAGAAACAAGAGTTTTCGTAACTCCCGTACTGTACACGCATAGTGCTGCTATCTAGTATTTATTTCCACTGTATTCGGGAGCGACTAGCGATGAATCGAACTCGCAAGCGAGTTACTCTGCCGCGTTCCTTCTGCAGGGTAAGCAGTCGTTCTGTTTGCATCCTCCAGTCCTCCTTTTTCCTTGGAAAGTGGATGAAATTGTTCGAGAAAACGGGAGTTTTCTTATAATTTGTGTTATGCTCTCTAAATAATATTCAGTTTAATTATTATTACATTAATTTCGTTTCCGTTTTCATAACTAATGATAGGTATTATAAAACATTAAATGCATGTGGAGGGTAAGCAAAGCGGAAGTGGCGTTTGTTAGTAGTAATTCAAAATGGAACCAGAGCCCGTCACTAGCAAACGTTATATAAAACACTGAAATATGTGGAGCTATTATACTGCTTACCCTGTAAGAAATCTCACTTCACGCCATTGATGTATATCACCCGACGAGACCATGTTTTACGTACACGTGAAAGTATAGCGTGATGGATGTTACGTGTAATGTGAAGCCATCGTTATCCCGACCTTTACGTCTCGTCAATAGCGAGCTCATTATGTATTTCAGACGTGGTGATACACGTACGTACGATTTGGACGCTAACACAGGGAAGTGTTTTTAACTGTTGGCACTGTACACAGTAAAAAGCGGAGCCCAGTAAGGCATGTCGCTGACATGTGGAAGATGTCGCTCGTTCTTCAGACTATATTCTTAAGTATTGCAAACAAATGTTGCCAATGACATCAAACACAGCCACCTTTATATTTCTCCCGACATATAGCATAGTGTTTTTTGACGCGTTTAGAATTAAACCTTTGAAAAATCACTCAATATATGACGTGTTTGGTTGTTTCTTAAATATATAATGCATCACAAGCGTTTTAAACTTGCATTAGCATATGATTACGTTATTTTGGGATAAGTTTAGTTTTTACTTAGGTATATTTTATTTATAAATTATAATATTTAATATAATTAATAACGGAGAGGAATAGATGTGTTAGTAAACCTAGTAAGAAATAGTTCTTATGCAAAATATTACTATACTTATTGTGTACGAATGTGGTGCGTTGTCCCTTTCATGTTTTTTTTTCTACATTCTGTGAAGGTTTGTTTGCAAGAGGCGGAGTACTATCCTGGATGTTGAACTTCAGCAGGGCTTCAGAAAAGTTGGAAGTAACTGTGAGTGGACTATTGGACTATACTGACAGAGGATTTTCACGGTTGAATTGGCACTTTTGAAATCAATCTCCTGAAAAATGTCACTGCTCTTACCTGTCTGTGTATATTTTAATGGACACAACAACTGGCATGCATCCAGTAAAGATGGCAACGACGAAGAAGAAGTTGTTCCGTGTCTTAAGGTTTCATTAAAAGTGGCAGATAAACATTTGTAAATGCTGAAATTATTGATTTTTTTCTGATTTTTTAATACCAAATAGCTAAGATTACCAAATTTGTAAATTATTATATTTTCTAATAATGTCACAGTTTCTCATGAATGACACATGAATATAGTGATCAGTACAGGGCAACGTTAAATTAATATTCTATCCGTCAAACGTCAAATATTTATCAAACTTTAACTTTTAACGGACCGACGGATGGGCCACCGCCTTATGACGAGATTCTGTAGCCGGAAATACGCACTTTGAAACGAAATGCAAAGTGTTGGCTCTGTGTTTGTTTATCATTGGTGGTAAATTCAAGAATTTAAAATGCAAACAATAATTCAGTATAAATTTTATATCATGTTAAAATTATTAAATCTCCAAAATGTTTTTTTCTTGAAAATGTATTTGCAACCAAAATAAACCTCCAAGTAAAGAAAGATAGCGATGTTAAGTTGTCACGCTGGAATTTTGCAGAACAGAAGGATGGATGGTTGGGAATCGCTGTCGACTGACGGACGGGCGAGTGACTGATGGTTGTGAGCACAGCCTAAAGAGAAGATAAGAGGTGGTGGAGTGTAGAAGAAGTGACGGTGGAGTGTAGAAGAAGAGGTGGTGGAGTGTAGAAGAAGAGGTGGTGGAGTGTAGAAGAAGTTATGGTGGCGACAAGAAGAGTTTCGGGCGGCGGGCGACGTGTGAACTGCAAGGATGCTCGCGACGTGTAGCCAGCGGTCGGCCACAGTGGCTCTCGTGTGGAGTTATGGTGGCGACAAGAAGTGTGTCGGGCGGCGGGCGACGTGTGAACTGCAAGGATGCTCGCGACGTGTAGCCAGCGGTCGGCCACAGTGGCTCTCGTGTGGAGTTATGCGCGTATAGTCAATGCACGGTTACTTCACACTTCTCTGTAGCCTTGCTCAAGTTCTACTTCCAGGATATTCCTCCGCCTCCTGGAAGCAAAACTCGAACGAATGTCAAGAAAAATTACAACACACGGACAACGTACCACATTCTTGCATGCTCAGTGTTTATAATATATTGCATAAGAACTATTTATTAGTAGGCAATACCAACACACCTATTTTATTACTGTTTATATTATATTAATTACAAATAAAATAATATGACTTATAAATAAAATTAAAAAAAATTCAATTTCACTAAAAAATTAAGTAAACGTAAGTATAAAACGTGTGTGATACATGAGGTATTTAGAAAACAATCAACATGTCATATATGGGGAGATTTTTCGAAGATTTGGTTCAAAAAAGGGTGAAGAAAGAAACCGCGAAGAGACTATACTCGGGGTCGAGACTGGTTGGTGACTGTAGGCGGGTGTCGCATCAGTTCAGATAGACTAATAAGGCCTTTGTCTGTAGTACAATTGTGCGCCAGTTTGTCGGCGACACAATACTCTGCGACCGTCTCACGCTAGCCTTTCGCCCGTCCATTTTTCAATAGCGCGACGTTCTCCTGAGTTTATACTACGCGTTTACTGCCACCTCTGCCGTACGTGGAAACTGAAATGAACGATTGTCGTAAATGGAAACTAGGTGGAACGAACACCGGTAGTATTAGGAATGCTTTTGAGTTTTGTTTATTTATTTCAACTGTGTTGGCAGTTTAGATACGTTCTTTTTTAATAACATATATGGATCTAAACGTAAGAAATATAAAGAACATATCTTCAATTTTCAATACAAAAATTGACAACTGGAAGAGATTAATTAACATCGGCTGTATGTACTTCTTTAAATATTTGCAACTTTTATTATGGGTTATTTATTATTCATCCTATATATATATATATATATATATATATATATATATATATATATATATATATATATATATATATATATAACCCCGTGCACAGTTATATTTGTTGTTACAAATATACGCTTTCCTTATTTTTCGTCTTCGTTGTCTCATAACGCGACCGTCGAAGGAGCGTTGGAACACTGCCACGTCGCCATCGACTGCTGGATCGCCACTGATTGGCCAGTCACTTCTGTCGCACTGTCGCAGCCGCAATATTGTAAAGTGCACTTAGCACTGCCTACAGGCTGCCTGCAGTTGAGAAATTTATAAAGTGAAATCCCATGTTAAGGAAATTTCGCCTCAGGGAGTAAATTTTAAAGATAGGCGTTTCTAAGAAAAATGTATTCTTCATGAAAATTTTAAGAGAAAATCCCCAAGAGCGTATATTTTCAATATAGATCATCAATGTATACTTTTTTGGAAAACATAAATTTGAATAATTAATATCAAACAGGCTTTACGTGTTATGGAAACATTTCCACTGCAGAGAACTCTCCTAAAAAATTTATGAAGAATATTTGTTTTGTTTGAAAGATCTATCATTAAAATTGACGCATTGAGGCGAAATTCCCCTAACATGGGATTTACTTTTGAAATTTCGCTGGTAGGCAGTTCCCTTAAGGTGAATGGCGCTCCGGAGCAGCATATTTACCGGAATTTCGTCATATTTGGTTTTTCAGAGGATTCCTCTATTTGACACGACAAGATATAAATTCAAATTCTGAACACATTCTTGCATTGTTAGATATTCACTGCATTTATTAATCTCGGAGCACTGATGGGAGATAAGAAGTACCTAAGATAATCTTTGTTATCTTCCATTAGTGCTGCGAGATAAATAAAGGCGGTGAATATCTAACGGTGTAAGGTGTTCGAAATTATTAGTTATGTCTTGTGGGAAAAATGTCGAGAAAAAACCTCGGAAAAATAATTTGTGACAAAAATTAGGTAAAAATGCGACTTTCGTGCACGATTCTCCGTAAATCTCCTATTAGCGGACAACGTCATAGGTATAGGCCCTACACTAGGGTTGGTAAGGGGGCAGGAAGTGAAGCGGCACCCCCAATTGCATCATGTCATAAGGAAGATAAAAAATAATAATTCTTTCCAACGTCATATTTCCAATAGAAGGTCTGCGTGTTTTAAACTGCCAGTGAATCAAAAGTATTTTTATAGTAGCATAGACAATTTATAATGAATATGTATAAATACGTTCTTACTTTCTAATTATAATCTCGTAAAAGTGGATTTAGATTTTACTATTTGCACCTCCTATTACGTAATGCTGCGCGCGCTTTTGGAGAAGGTCCAGTGTGGCCACAGCGAAGTGTGAGCAGGCGTGGTGTGTGCACGTCACAACTTTCAGGGTGCACTCGGGGTGCTTCCGATGGACGCCGGTGGTACAGTTTGCCAACACACAGGACTTGGCCGAGGTATGAGACTCGTTCAAAGAGTCGACAATTATTCTCAACATTTTTAGCACATTGCATCCTCCTTCGTTGAGATATGAAATAATAGCATTGGAAAAGGACGACAACAGGGAAGGACGATTCTTCAAAAAAGTGTTATATGAACTGTAGGAGTTTCATATTTATAAATATATTTCTTATACATTTCAAAATTCAACCAAAGTAATACGTAAGTATTCAGTTAGAAATAATGCTTTATGTCATTAGAATGCCATGAAGAATATTTTTGGGAACATTTTTGTGGTTCGCCCGTATTACAATTTCAAATTTTTAAATAAATTAGAAAAAAAATAACTAGAAGACAGACACTTATCTCAGGTGGTTCGAATGTTGAATATTAAAGAAAGTGAAACAAGCCACTGATATGACTTAACTAAACACTTTACCGAAAACAAACTGTGTTTCAAAATAAATTTGTTATATTTGCACGAATCCAGATTTTAATTTAAAATCCACGTACTTATGCTAAAATTAAGTAATTTGGTATTTAAGTAAAGATATCGACAATATCGTGTCACAAAATCGTAACATATCCTCAGAACCTAGCGATAAATGAACTCCTAAACTACGTTAGAAATCCACTGAGAACTTAGTGATTTTGATTTTTATTATCACTGGTGCTGTAGGAAGTGTTATAGGAGATTGAATGTTTAGTGAAAATGGAAAGTGTGAAACGATACATGACTTTTATGTTGTAAGTCGTAAATAAGTAAGAAGTCAAGCCTAGTTATATCATTTGATTGAAAATGAGACCGTTCCAATAAGAACTTCGTTATTAAGTCAAGTTCCTCTAGCACTATAATGAGTTGTTTTTGACGGTGTACGGTGCATTCGGAGGGTACGAAAAAAGTTTATACTCTCTAGGTTTCACTACAAAAAAAAATATGATGACTACATATTTTGTTGTTTTGTCAGTCCCTTTAGCCGCTCCGCTGTGACTGTTGTAGTAACAGTTTTTAATGGAGCTTTACATTTCTATTGTGTTTACCGACCGAGGTAATTTTAGTTTTTCATATTCAACTTTAGCAATCGACACTTGTATTACTCTCAAAATAAAATTTAGTGTATGATATCACCGTGTGCAAGCCTTTGCATAGGGATACAGTGTCGTACAGGTTCTCAAGAGTAAACTCTGAAGGTTTTTGCATCTCTACACTGTGGAACGGAACCCCCAAAAAGTTGTTGCTACACAGTGTAGCACTTACCGTCTGTGGCGGAGCTTGCTAAAGCGAGTCTGCATCTCTCTCATGATGCTGGACCAACTGCCTTCAGAGAAGCCGTTGTTCGAGGGCTTCCGATGATTCTCGCCCACTCTCAGCTCTGCAATGCCACCGAGGTTGACGTTAATTTATTTACATAATTCGGCAGCCGGTCGTTTTATAGTTGCATGTGTTATGCTACAGACAACAGTTCATTATAAAACTGCTTAGCTCATTGCTAAGTTGACGACTAACAAACTGCAAGTAACTCTCGTAGTTTACTTGTAAACAGTATTAATAACAGTAAACGATTTCAACTAAAATGCAACAAATCAAATGAAAAACAAACTTTAACATGCATTTCGTTTACTTGGAATAATTCAGTTGTATTAAGATAAAAATATAAAATTCAAGCACATCTAATAAATAAAGTTATTACGAAGTATTTTCATTTATAAACAAGCATGTAAAATTGTAAAAGTATTTACCTATAATTTTGTATTTAACTTTATAACAGTGATTTATGTCTAACAACTCAACAAAAACGAAGCTGCTATAAGAGAAAACCTGTATTTTATTCTGAATTCTTCAAAAAAATTAATCTTTCTTAAATTTATCTGACATCTACTTACACAAATCAGAAAACAATAGCTTAAAGACAGCCATGAAGAGAAGTTAAGTGGTATTATTTATTGTTTATTTTTGTTTCGTATGCTCTGTTGGCGAACCACATACTTGTTTAGTACATATGCACAACCAAATAACTTGATTTACGTCTTTTAACACGGTCAGACCTAGTGTACACAACTTAACGTGTAACGTGTGGACATAAATTAAACAAGCCCACAGAAGCTATGGTCTATTTGTGATTAATTCGCAACCTTTATCAGACATTTTAAAGAAACACTCTATGTTAAGACGTGTTTGGTTGTTTTATTAATATGTTACGTATTACAAGCATTTGATAAGTGTGCTATCATTAAAGTACGTTATTTTCAATTAAATTGAACTTTTACATATACTTTATTTATAATTGTAATATTTCATTTATAGTTAATAAGGATAAACGCAGTGTTGATAACGTCCAGTCAGAAATACTGTAGTTCTTACACAAAATAATGTTACACTGAGGGCGCACGAATGTGGCACCTCGTTCTCCATTTGGAGTAATTTTTTGTACTTGGTTAAGCTTTGCTTGCATGAGGCGGAGAAATATCCTGGAAGTAGAACTTTAGCAGGTCTTCAGAAAAGTTTGAATTAACCGCGAACGGCCTGTAATTAGTGCGGCGGTTCCTTTGATGAAGTGTGGGCGCGGCCGTTCTCTGATTTGCTGTTCGAGGCTCCAAAACAGGTTTCTGTGTCTGAAAGGCTACCGTTTGCTGCGAAAGATTGCCTATTGGCTGTGCTGCCTGCAAGTATGTTGACAGACGCTGATTGGCGAATGGTGCTCTGACATCTTGCTAGCCAGTGACGCTATTTTCCCAGGATCTGTGTATGTAGGATAAAGGCTGTTCATGACAAAGTGAGCACTTTTGAAATCAACCTCAGAAAAAGTCACTGCCCTACCAACATATATTTTAACGGATGCACTGAGTGATATGAGTCTAGTAACGTTGGTCATATTGGAGGGGAAAGTAGTTCCATAAATAAACGCCGAAGAAAAAGTTTTAGGCGACCATTTGTGATAACTTAAATTATTTCTCTTGCTTTCTGTATTTTGTAATGCATTAACGTGTAGGCCTAAGAATTAACGGATTTATACAATATTTACTTTTCTAATAATTTAGAGGTTTCACTTGACCGACACATGGATAAAGCGATGAGGCCCATGTCAATGTTAATTTTACATAAGGCGGAAGAACACACAACGTGTATACAAGTAGATCTTTTGCAAAGCTTTCAAAACTGCTCATTTTACCGTGAACAGTGAAGGGGGCCGCGGTAGTGTAGTGGTCAGACTACTCGCCTCCCACCAAAGCGGGCCGGGCCCGATTCCCGGGCGGCGACGCTCCCGGATTTTCGCATGTGGGAATCGTGCCGTACAATGCCGCTGGTTGGCGGGCTTTCTCTGCGATCTCCCATCTTCCCAACCCTTGCATTCTGGCGCAGCTCCATACTCGTCCCACTCCGCTCTCAACGGCTATCAAGACCTCGTTGTTAAGGGGCTCGCCTGTCTGCATCGTTCTCTTCCTTTTTTTTTTTTTTGGGCGAGAAGTGCTGATACTATAAGGGTTACACTGGCATGCGCTACAAGAGAGCCATCGCCTTTACTCGCAGGGCTCTGAACTAGCGTGCAGTGTTTTCTTAGTGCTGCGTGTACCTATGGCACGTTCAGCGGTCACCCTATCATTTTATTGATGAAAAGTTTGTATCAAAGTTCAACACAGGCTCTTGCGTTATTGTCCAGCTAGTATGTTTTAAGATACGGCAATCTTAAAAAGCCGTTTTTAGTCTGATTTTTGAATGAATGATACATTTATGCAATCAAACGATTGTCTGTCTGGAATATATGCCCCCCCCCTCAATAACCTTTAACTCTTTCAATAAAAAATGAATATATAATTTTAGGCATTGCAACAAACACATTATTCGTTCTGAACTGTGCTGGTATCTACGTTACTGGCAGTAGTGGTTTATGAGGCAAAGGAAACTACATACATAGGGCCATATGCACAGACTCGCCTAGAAATGAAGCACTACTACCACTTCCTGTAGCGGAGATTCCAGGCGCCACTACATTTCGTATGCTCAGACAGTGCGGATTCATGAAGTTTAGTATGGATGGTCGCTAAATACGAAGATACACGAGGTTGCCTGAAATTAGTGACGTCAGTAGATCTCAGCCAATAGGAAGTCGCGGAAACTATGACGTCTGTTTCTTCTAGTACAAAATAAAATGGAGAGGTTTGTTCCTCGAAATACGCATATTATGGTTATTCTGTTTAAAAATGTAATTTATATGCTGGGATCAACAGAGAACGCATATAGAATTATAAATACTGCCAGTCAACTACCTAAACAGAAGTTGTTTTATTGCTTTTTGAAGTAATCGACGAAGTTTAAAACCATATAAAAGTACGATTTTCTAAATATACTTTACGTAATCGTTAATATACTGGCATAATATGCCTAGTTTTACAGAACGTAGTTTATTTCATAAATGTAGATATTCTGTAAACTTTCCTATTTTTCTGAAAATTAAAGTATTTACATTTAATTTATTTACACTTATATACAAGAACAACTAAAAACCTGTTGTAATAAATAACATTTGTTATCTCTAGCGCTATCTAGTGACCGTAACGCGTTTCTTACTGTTGCATATAAATTAACACGTTGTTTCTACGAAACGAATTTCGATGAAAAACTACAATATAATCGTATAGGTAAGCAGTGTTCCAGTTCCATAAATACATTTTCTTTAAACCAGAATGTGTGAATATACAGACTCGTACACATTAAAAACTTTAAATTTTAATCAAATACGGGTTTTGTTACAGCCATTTTGCAGAAAATCTCCACTAGATCGTAATTTAGGGAGACCCTTCGGCTACTAGATTTCTCCACTTAAATAATAAGGGCCATAATACTACTTAAAGTAACTGAGCATACGCACAACGAGTAATCTAGTGCCGATTTCGCTTCGGCTCTAGTACTAATGGCGACTAGATGCTTCTCTGCATACAGCTCTTTTCTATGCTTTTCAAACAAGGATGAGTAATACTAAATGTGACTGAGCATACGAAGCGAGTCACCTAGTGACGATTTCCCCTCGTTTCTAGTGTTAGTGGCGACTAGATTATACTCTGCATATGGCGCATAGTCTCTGCAGCGAATGTCGTCTCCCACACGTATGGAACCTCTCTCACATTGGACTGTATGTTCTACTGTATACAGTGCAGACCATTTAAGCCACTTCATATGCCACGTCCTAGACAGAGGACACTGTGACTGAAAGGGTTAAACCCAACAACCTAATTCCACCAAATTTAGGGCATTATGTTATACCTATGGAACTATTAAACCGATTCCAACCACATCTGGGACGTTAAGAGTGCATGATATAAGCATTGAAATTGGAAAGTAATAATTATTTGTCCACCACTTTAGAAGGTAGAACAAGTTGAATAATATTAAATTCTTCTCTTATATCTTGGGAACCATTTAACCGATTTAAACCAAATTTGGCGTGTTTACAATGAAATACGTAAGCTAAGCATTTAATTTAGAAACCAATGTAATATTATTGGTGCGCCATTTTGTAAACTAGTGAAAATTGAAAAATTACACTATAATTTACATTTAAATTTCAGGAACCATTTAACTAATTTAATTACTTGTATTCTTGTAGGGGGAAGCTATTAAATGAATTCGTGCGTACTTGCAGACCAAAAATATATTTTATCCATCACTTGGAAAGAAAAATGGATATGTAAATTAAAACATATGCGTGTAAAAAGCAGCAAATCTGTAAAGCGTTAACTTTCCAAATAATTTCATTGTTTCATTTGACAAATGCGCAAATAGAGTGATCAGACCCATATTGCAGCGTTAATTGTATAAATGGTGGAATAATACACTATGTACTTTCAAGAAGATCTTAAGCAGGGTTTTAAAAAGTGCTAAGTTTACCGTGAACAGCTTTAGTAGAACTGTGCACAACATGCAGCAAAAAGGAATTAAGCTGGGTTTACAATAAATAATTGCAATTTAAGGATTGTGTAGTGACCATGATTCTTGAAAATGGATCTACGTCTTCTGGACTTACGACTCACTATTCATTTGATCCTTTTTAATTAGAGCCAATGAAAACCTGCAACCAGCCTGTCATGTTCACTTTTGTTCCTAACCTAACCTCAAATAACACAAACATATTTAAGCAGATCATACTTCGAAACCGACATTTTCTCTCAGAGAAGCGTAATTTTGTGAAAAAAAATTAATCGTATACGTGTGCACTCACCCACCTCCTTCAATGTTTTTATACTTAGAATAATGTAAATAACAGTTTCCCGCCAACAGCACCGACCGCCATGTTCTGATTGGTCGTCGGCTATGTTTCATTCTAAGATATAACATTTAGCTATTTCTTTTAACGCTTACGGAAATACGACCTGATAAGTTCCTTTGGGAACCTCTACTTAAGATAACACACTTTAATTGTTCTGTACACGTCATTATGCATACCTGGTATCTCAACTGCGTTGCAGTGTATTTAAAATTCACGTTATTTTGCGAAACTATAAATCGTGCGTCAAATGTGCTGATACATGAAAATAATACGCACTTCAGACCAGAGATGTGTTAAGTGCTTTCAAGACGTCACGTACATTACAAACACTATTCTTGAGCACTACAAAAATTGGCTAAAAACGGCTTTTTCAAAGCGCCGTATCTCAAAATGTACTCTTCAGATACATATAGTCAATTCGCGATTACTTGCAACTTTTCCGTAGCCCTGCTGAAGTTCTACTTACAGGATATTCCTCCGCCTCATATAAACAAAGCTGTACAAAGTGTAGAAAATTACACCGAAGGGGCAACTCACTGCATTCGTGCGCCCTCATTTTAATAATAGTTTACATAAGAACTATTTCTTAGAAGAAATTACCAACACACATTTTTTCACTTGGTTTTTTTTTTCATATTAATTAAAAATGAATTATTATAATTTATAGGTAGTAAAATATATCTAGGGACCTGCAAAATTCGCTTTATTATTTGGGGATACGGACGACTTTAAACACGTGTACATTTGCAATACGTTTGTAACTGGACCATACATTGTTTGACACACCCTGGGTAACTATGCACCTGTAAATGAACACTGTACAATTGTGCGCTCTAATCACGCACAGTTAAGTCACATGCATACAGCAGCCAATGGGGAAACGACTCCGGCTCGATTACAGACAGTAATGTAAAGTTTAGGCTGATGCCAAATAATAACGCGAATTTTGCATGTCTCTAAATATATGTAGATGTTCATTAAAAAAAAAAAGAAATTAAATACTTTTATGCTAGCGGAAGTATAAAACGCTCGTGATACATGGCATATTCAGGAAACAAGCAAGTACTACACGAAGTGATTTTCCAAAGGTTTGATTTAAAAAAAGTGAGAAGGAACCGCGATTATACCTACAGCAGGGATACGTTTGTGGAGTGACAGCAGTTACCTGGAGACGAGCAGGACGCAGAGGATAGGCTGGTGGTGGATGACACTAGCGAGCTGGAGTATCCGCTGGAGGAGGGAGGCGGGGGCGGGGGCGGCGGTGGGGGCGGCGCGGGCACGTCCAGTACAGGCGCCGCCTCCTGGCGCTGCTGGGGCGGCCCGTCGAACTGCAGCGCCAGTTGCCGCACTGACAGCGACCTCTGCAAGCTCCTGTGGACACGCGCTGCTCGACAAACTGCGCCACCACCCACACTTCACAAACACCACGCCAGAATATACGGTGAACTGAGTATAGGCTGTTCACGGTAAAATGAACACTTTTGAAAGCCCTGCTTAACATCTGCTTGTATGCACGTTCTGTATTCTTCCGCCTTATATAAAATTATCATTGCCGTGGGCCTCATCACTTTATCCATGCGTCGGTCAAGTGAAACTATGAAATTATTGGAAAAATGAACATTTTACAAATCTGCTCATTTTCACACACTGATGCATTAAAATAACAGGAAGCGAAATGAATAATTAAAATTATCACAAATGGCTACCTAACAAGTTTTATTCGACATTAAGATGTGGATCTACTTTCCATCTTTCGTTACCAACTTTACCGGACGCAAGTCATTCTGTGCGCCCGTTGAAGTATATGCAGGCATGGACAGTGACTTTTTCCTAAGGTTGATTTCAAAAGTGCTCATTTTATCGTCAACAGCCTTTATACGCTGTTCACGATAAAGTGAACACTTTTGAGGCCCTAGATACTTTTTCCTTAAGACTGTTCACGATAAAGTGAGCACTTTTGAAATGAACCTTAGATAAAGGTCACTGCCTGCATATATTTCAACGGGCGTACTGAGACACATTCACCCAGTAATGTTGGTAACGATGGATGGAAAGTAGTTCCTTATCTTAAAGTCGAATAAAAATGTTAGGTAACCATTTGTGTTAACTGAAAATTACTCGTTTCACTTTCCGTTTTTTTTTTTTTTTTTTTTTTTTAATATATATAATGCATCGAAGTGTAAAACTGAGCAGATTTGTAAAGTATTTGCCTCCCTAATAATTTTAGTTTCAATTGACACACGCATAGATAAAGTTATGAGGAACATTCCAATGTTAATTTTACATAATGCGGAATACTACACAACGTGTTTGTAAGTAAGCATTAAGTAAGGCTTTCAAAAGTGCTCACTTTACCGTGAATAGTCTGTACTTTTGAAAGCCCTGCTTTGTTCGGACATTGTGTATACTTCCACCATATGAAGGTTGAGTTGGAAGATTTGGGCTGCTCTTTAACAACGAAGTATTGACAGCCAATGAGAGTGAAATGAGGTGAGAATGGAGCAGCGACGGAATACAAGGACGGAGGAAACGGGAGATCCCCGAGAAATCCCGTCGACCAGCGGTATCGTCCAGTATCATTCCCACTTGCGAAAATGCGGGAGTGACCCGGCCGGGAAATGAACCCGAACCTTGGTGAGAGGCGAGTAGTCTAACTGCTAAGCCACCGCGGCCCCTCCATAATAAAGTAAAATTAACATTGTCATGGGCCTGAGTTTGCTGATTCTTTCACTATATAAATTAAAAAGACGCAAAGAAAAATTAATAATTTTAGTTTCCATAAATTTTCCCCTAAAACTTTTAATTTAACGTTAAGACGCGGAACTACATCTTCTCCATCGTTACCAACTTTACTGGGCACATTAATGTCGGTTTAGCCGTTAAAATGTATTCAGGTAGGGGCAGTGACATTTTTCATGTGTTAGTTTCAAAAGTGCTTAGATAATCGTGAACAGGCTATATGAAAATATATTTAATCATGTTTCAAATAGTTACAGTATCCATATTTTTCATTCTGCCAAAAATAATAGTTTAACAGCGTTTTAACTTAAACCATTTACTTACTTTGGCGCAGCTTTATTTACATATATGTCCTTTTTGCGTAATTATAATAGTCACGGAGTAACCAATAAACATAAATTGCAACCAGAACATAAAAAATAAATATAATTATGTAATCCCATCAGTTCATGATTAACAACTACAAAAGTGTGCTAGATATTTCGCATCACTTCACAATAATCATATTTTAATACATTTTTAGACAATCGAGATATAATATGCATTTTTTCTTGCGCAAATATATTAAAAACACACCACCGAAAATCTGTAATAATTCCTCTAGCTATCCACTGACCACTAGAAAACAATTTTGCTCACTAGGTAAGATTAAATTCTACCAAATCTGATGTAAAATACCCTGGGTTGGCAACACTGCTCAAGTAAAACTCCAGAAAACTATTATAACATATGCTTTTTATCCCATAACTTGTTCTTTCTTATCGACGTGGCAGCTTCAAGGTCGTGCAGACAGTACTATAAGCACCAAGCAGCTTGTCGACTGCCATTGGTTGCTGTCTGCTTGAGAAGGCGTTTTATATTTGACCGGGACACTCTGAATTCGGCAATATCGGCACGGCTCCTATGTGATTCGTGTGCAGAAAGTAATTCAGCTGATCAAGACAAGACTTGTCTTGAAATCTTTTCGCGAAATTTCACTACCCCTATTCTTAACACACTGAGGTCTGCACACATTTACTGGAACTCAAGACAAATTAGAAGTGAGTCGCCTAAATCCACTACTGCAAGAACACCTGTTCTGTTGATGTCTGTGTTAGAACTCACCATCGTCCTATTGGTCCATACCACACCGGACACTACCCTGTACTTTACAGCGTCCATTATTGGCCGGTCATCAACCAAAGGAGAGCCGAGCTGATATTTACCCAATCAAATGTCCTTTACCGTACAAAAGGAGTTTCAATCAATCATGTCCCTTTGATTGGCTATAAACAATAATAAATTCTATTGTTATCAATATCATTGATACTGCGCTGTCGTATTCTTGTGAGGTCATGTTAAAGACTACCAGAACAAAGACTGCACATCCATGCGAGTTTTCTTCTGAACAACAAAGGAATTTTCAAATTAGCTTTGCTCGAGTGTAGCTCGAGCATAGCCTACAAAGTTTTAAAATAAAGTAAATTCGTTACTTTTTCTCGTGGTTTGGGGGCGGTATAAATGTATGTATGTTACAAAACAGAATATCCTGTTGAACTGTCCATCTTTCACACTTCACCCTCGGCCTAATAGGCATGACTACAGATGGCGGGCCGAGTGAATATCCAGTGGGTAGGGTATTTGTAAATGAGTATTAACCTCTGCTCGTGATAAATGCGCCAAAGTTAGGGTATTTGTAGCTTAAACGTTTTCATCCCCCGTGTCCATGCTCGAGGACATATGTTGCACGTGAGGGGTATTTGTGGTCTAACTGTACACAACAAGGAACTAGTGACATGTGTTCTGAGCGCCTACCGTATAAGGAATATTATTTGTTGAAGTTTCTCCTCCTTTCATTTGTGAATGGTCAGTATACTGACGGCAACGAACTGGCACCACTACATTGTTAACAGCTTACGAGAATCGCGCTCCACTCTAGTACATACATCGCACACAAAAAAACTTAACGATAGCAAAACTCGAGTTTCTAAATTAATTCGCGAGTTAATGGGTAAATGGTTCGGGAAGATCGCCTGATTTCTACCGGTGAGTCAAACGCACGACCGACACAGGCACTAAAGCCCGGTTGCACCAACATCTTCCCCGATCCGAGATCAAATGATCCTAGTTCCGAACCAGGATCCAGTTTGATTTTGGTTCCCATGCAAAACTGTTGCACCAACGAAATTCCATGATTCTGGATCTCCGATTTTTCGATCTTTGTTCCAAAGTGAGAGATCGAGATTAAGTATGAGACAAATTGTGCTATTGGTTCGTTATATATGACGTAATGGAAGTAAGTGTATTTTTCACTATAAATAGAACTAGATGTGTGATGTTTTATTTCTTTTAAGTGAATTATTGTTGCGCGAATTTTACTGAATAATATTCAAGTGCGTATAATATTGTTTTTGTTTGCAAAAAAAAAAACAATTGACCCTAGTTATATCTGTTGGCATATTTTCAAACTACATTTGTCGACAATGGCTGCTGATCTCGGATCGAGTTTTGGAACCGGCAATTTCGATGGTTCGAAATGAACTTCATCTTGATCTCCAATCCAGTTCTAAACTCGAATGGTGCAATAGTTTTCTGTGTCGATCTTAGATGCGATCTCGGATCGAGTTTCGAACCACGATTGTGCAACCGAGCATAAGTGGCGTGGCGGTGTCTTTGAAGTGGGGATACTCGTTCTCTAACTCGCTACGCGAGGCTCGGGTAACAGGCTTCGTATTTGATCAGCTTCAGCACGCAGCGAAAGTTCCCTATTGGCAGAATTGCCAACTGGCGAGTAGGTTATGTTGCGCAGATTGACGAACGGCGTTACAACATGTTTATGGCTACAGACGCCATTTTGACGTAACGTCCTGCGGCAGGTTGCGATATAAGGGGATGTTTCGCCTATGTTGTCAGGTGCTCTGTGCCTACGATATAAACAGTGAAGTATGTCCATCAACAAGCAAGACAGCCTGCACTAGGTGTTATTGAATAACATGTCGAACCACAGTATGTAAGAAATTATATAAATAAAACATTCCTATATGTTGTTCACGGTAAAATTAGCGCATTTGAAACACCTGCTGAAGATCTATCTGTATCCACATTGTGTATTATTCCACCAATGTAGTACAATTAACGTTACCTTTGGCATGGACACTTTATTCGTGCGTCTGTCACGGGCAACAGTAAAACTTTTAGAAAAGTAAACAATTTTTGATATGATGATATTCTTACACTTATTTGCATTAGGGAAAAAAAGTATAATAATAGATTTTAGTATTCAGAAACGTTTACTTAATGTTTGTAACTTAACGTTAACACACGGAACTACTTTCTCTTCTTCGTTACCAACTTTAGTGGGTGCGTGACAGTCAGTGTGGCTGTATAATAGACACAGGTAGGGCCAGTGACATTTTCCAAAGGTTTATTTCGAAAGTGCTCACTTTACCGTGAGCAGCCTTTCGTAACAACATTTTGGGAAGGTCATCTAGTATTTTTTAATTTATGTTGAAATTAGGCAAAACAACGCAGAGAGTGTGCATCTATACGTACCTGTATGCATGAAAAGTTGCATACCACTAAGGCGAACGGAACTTGCGCGCCATATGGAGAGCGCCTGCACGTAGGGCAGCATTAACTCTAGTACATGGGCGCCGTTAGAGGTTGCTCGTTAGTACATGTGTGTGTCAAACTACATGAACAATGGCAGATTAGCGATGTGTGATAAAGGTGTGGTTGCATTTTATTTCCATGCATGACGCGCCAGTTTCGTTCGCCGTCGTTGTACGCAACTTTTTGTGAACGCAGGTACGTACAGCTACACACTATCTGCGTTGTTTTAAATAACTTCAACTTAAGAGTGGAATTAACCCTCGCGTCTTTTTTTTTTTTGTGAAATAGTTGTTTGCGCGAATACGCATATCTCGGCAAATAAATATTCTACAAATACGACTTTCTGTCAGAAAATAAAAACCAATTTTCTATGCCCCTTTTTATTTTAAATTTTGTCATATTAAGTGTATTCTTGGAGGAAAAATTTGTGAAGATGGTCAAATATCGCATTTTTAAAGCCTGTGCCGTTTCCTTAAGTAGTAAGAGAAACGTACAAATAATACGGGCGTAATTTAATCTGTGGTCTCTCATCGCGTGTAATAAAACCCCCACTGTTACAGATATAATTTGCATAGTACAGTGTCGCGACGGAAACACTGCACGCCATGCGCGTAGGAGCGATGAGACACTAGGTGTGCGTATTAGTGTCGCCCATATCCATAGACTCTGTGGTTTGAATTTCAACATGTTAATCAAAAACACCTTGTATTAGCGGGTGAAGTAATGTTGGCAGGTGTGGTGATCTGACAGATTGAAGTTTATTTCTTACCGATCTACTGTAAATACCCCACGACGCGTCCAAACAAAGAACAACAGAAATGTACATCAAAACATATTATCCTCTGTGCGACTTCAAACTCTCACGGGGTGACCCAACTACAGAAATCAGGGCATGACGAACTGTGAAGTTACTTGTATTGTACCGCAAATTTGTTTCCGAATACATACTGGGAAAAATTGTGTTAGGAAAACCAGCAATTATGGGGATCGTGAGACCTTTGCTTTGGGATGTGTTTTTTGTCAGGTGATAGAACAATCAAGGAAGCTGATAATATCAGAGGCATCCAGCTAAGTAAAAGTAGAGGTCACAGGCAACAAAGTACATCAGACACAGCATGCTATTTTTAAAAATATAACTAACTGTTAATTTTATAATGTAATATGAATGCAATTTAAGATATTACATCAACGCTTTGTCCACAGTATCATACATAGACCAGAGGTTCCCAGAGATCTGGTGTGCTAACCGATTCTCCAAACAAGAACACACTCACAATTGTCAAGAACAAAATGAAATCTTCAACACAGTAGCAAAGATCTTTCTCTAGTAGTGAGAATGAATAAAGATGAAAGAAAATATATTGAATTACAAATGGTACCATGATATGTGGAGATTTTTTTAAATGAGTTTATGTAATACCTTAATGAATAAGACAGACTGTTAAGATATACTGAACGCAGTGCAAGTGAAATTACCATATAATGATAATGTAAGAAACACTATATACGGCACAATTTAATAATTCAGTGGTAAAAACTATTTATCTTGATTCATAATTTGTACAGATTACAGGACTTCAAAAAAAATTGATTTTATTTTCAAGTATTTCTTCATGCCGCGACTAGTTGCCAACTGAACATAGATTAAAATCAAAATAAATAAAAAAATACAATCTTTGTTTTTTATTAAATTTTTTTTAAAGATTAAATGTAAAACTTTATAAAATGTCGGTTGTTCTCTCCCGCAACATCTTTGTGACATACAGTAGTTGTAAGATACATCAATTTCCTAATAAAAATAGTGCAGGCCAGGCAGTTGTGCCAACGTCACAAGATATTATTACTTTGAAAATAGCGTAGGGCCACCACATTATTTAAGTCCACTAACTATGACGTCATACCGACAGGTTGAAGGTTCCGGTTTCGATTCCCGTAAGAGTCGGGTATTTTCCATAGCGCGGTATTATCTTCTTACTGTATAAGTTGCACTTTATTCTCACAATGTGGAAGACAATAGGAAAGAATCACGGAACCATACGCCCGAAGTTCACGTTGGCTTAAGCGCTGAAGATGATTCAACATTGTGAGATTAAAGACGAGCAGAATCACTCTCGTGACTCCACAAACTTTTGTTTGCGTTGTCAAAGCGCTGCATCATTAAATAAATCATAAATCATTTTGCAGGCCAGAACTATAATAAGTTGTCAGTAATATAGATTTATTATCAGCACACAATTGGGCTGCGGTGGTGCAGTGGCTAGGACGCTCGCCTTCCACCACGGCGAACCGAGTTCTATTTCCGGAGGGTTCACTCCTGGATTTTCGTATGTGGGAATCATGCTGGACGATGCCGCTTGCCAGCAGGTTTTCTCGGGGTACTCCCGTTTCCCTCCGCCATTGAATTCCAGCGCCGCTCCATTCTAGGGTCACATTTCATGCCATGTCCGGGAATGACGGGCATCTATGGGTCCCAGCTGGACAGCCCGTCACTCGGTGAGTGTTGCCTCGCCCTGGGTTCACTCCCCACTCGAGTTTTTTTTATCAGCACACAATAAATAATACTGCTATTAATTCGTATAAAAACTGCCCATGGTGTTTCACAATTGTTAAAGGCTATTCACGATCAAATAAACACTTTTGAAATCAACATTTTAAAAAAGTCACTGCCCCTACCTGCATATATTTTAACGGGCGCAATGAGTGACATGTGCCCAGTAAATTTGGTAGCGATGGAGGAGAAAATAGTTTCATTTATTAACATCGAATAGAAAGTGGTAGGTAACCATTTCTGAAAACTTAAATTATTTCTCTATCTTTCTGTATTTTTTTAAAAGCATCTAAAAGTAATAATGAGCTGATTTGTACAATATTTACTTTTCTAATAATTTCACAGTTTCACTTGACTGACGCATGAATAAACTTATGAGGCCATGGTAACGTTAATTTTACATAAGGCGGAAAAATACGGAACGTGTATACAAATAGATTTTAAGCAGGTTTTCCAAAAGTGCTCATTTAACCGTGAACAGCCTCTAATGATTCTAAATGCGGGAGAATGTGGAGTTATAAGTCGCAGCGACTGACGTCAATAACGATCTTGTTATTTTCGTGCCCGTGACTTTTATATGTGTTGAACAAGGAGCGTGATGCCGGCTAACCAAACATTCCACTGGCCTGACTCGTCAAACCAACACGCCCTATCACATGAATAAACAAAACTGTGTGTCATCCCAACTTGCAGGACATTGCCAACTGTTTGGTTCGTTGGGAAACATAAAGGAGGCTGGAATAGGGTTATAAATAATTCACTGTGTTTGACCTTTCATTGACTGTTCGTGGTTTACTAAGCACTTTTTGAAAATTTGAATTTGAGAAAAGCTACTGCCCGTATCCGCATATATCTAACACAAGCGCCGACTAAAATATTCGTGGTACATTTGACAGTGATTCATAGAAGTATTTCTACCTCAATTTCTACGTACTGACGTCGAATAAACAATGTGTTGTTTAAATTTGTGGACACTGAATTTATTTAGTCCATTTTATGTATATTTAATCAACTTAACAGTAACACTGTCTAACATATGACTTTCCTAGAAACGTAACGTTTTCTCTTGATTAACGCATCGATAAAATGACGGCTCCCCAGCAATGCTCATTTTATATATGGCGAATGGATACATAACGAGAGAAAAATATGTTCTCAAAGAAGGTTTTAAAAAGAGCCTAATTAACCTCAAACAGTCTATAGAAACAATTCCTTTATCAAAATATGATGATGCCCTGTATCAGCTACGACAGTCACTTCTTGATAGTTCTGAGGAATTTTTGCCAGCGTTCTTTTCCGTTCAGATGATCTCCCATATTTACCACTTTCCCCGAATCCTAAATTTACCGAAAAAAGCAAGAAAACGTAAATTTTTTATTGTTGTTATTTAATTTTATATACTAAAGCTACCCAGGATCTTGATCGAACGGCGGAGGAATTGGAAAAGTCCATGTCAGGGAGCAATTTTGACAATAGACAATAAAAGAAAAATCACTGTAGAAAAGAAAATATTTGATAGGTTTTTTCCTTTTATTTAAAAGTGCTGAATACTTTTCGGAGGGACTGCTTCCTTTATACCGTATGAAACATGAGCGTGTCCCTTCAACAAAACAACCAACCAGCTGATTCTGGGTGTTTCAAGATTAAGCACATATTTTTATTTTCATACATGTATGTAGGCCTGAAGTTAGAATTTGAATGCCGCTGTAAATGCACGCAGGGAAAATTATAAAACAAGCAGCTTAAAGTAATCAAACGTACGCATAAATTACTTGTAATACGACTTTGTACAACTTCATCATTGTGCGATCTTCTCTGGCTTCTCTATCGCTCTTGAAAGAAACGAGTTGAAATTGATAATAATAACAGTAATTCGCCTTGACTGCCAGAATACATTCCAGACCTGGGATATAATTTGGTTAACGCCTTCATTTCCAACGCAAGACGGAAAGTGAAATACGAGAACTATTTTCGCACACTATACTAATTATATATATATATATATATATATATATCTTGCTATGGATTACTTGAATAGTATTTTAAGGTTGGAATAAAATTTTGCGTACTATACACCATGGCCAAAAAAAAAATCTAACTGAATTGACTTAAAGCATCTACCGCGATAAGCGAATTTTTTTTTCGTTTCAATCATAGTAAGTGTATTTATGTTCTTTAAATTATATTGCAATACAAAATATTCGGCACCGTGTATATAAATATTCTTCTCTGTAACAAAATATTAAGTAGGTACTAACAATTTCTGTGAACATTCGCATAGTAATCAACACGTTAAAACGGACTGAATATTATTAGTTAGTGAAATCCTCATACACACACTGTTCGATGCGCTGTACTCTAATGAAAGTGCAATACTACGTCTTAAAAATGGCATTTTAACAGTTAGTTGTTAGTAACAGGCTTGTTTTCTGTGTTTGTCACACGTCAGATTCCATTATTTACTGTTTTATTATATGTGGCAGCTATCACAGTGTATTAAAAAATTTTTTAATGGCAAGTATGTTTAAAGTGTATACTTTTCACTTATAGTAACTCTGGAAGTATTTGTAAATTAATGCAAAGAGGTTTGTAAACAGGGGACACAGAACTCAGAACAATTTGTTCTTTGGTTACCATGGTAACGCACGACGTGATACGTAAAGTGCGGTACAGATCTCTGGTGATTGGCGCTAATTTTGAAAGTTGCCATTAAGCATGCAGTTGAAGGAGTTTCCAGCCATATTTTTTTCCGCCAGGCAGGACGCCGAGCCTGTAAATTTCGGACTGGTAAACCTTTATTTATCGAGTACGTGAAATATTTTCAGACTGCCCGATGTGGGAGAAGACGCACAAAAATGTCATATAAGAAGCGAGCCTATACACACTACCTACGCGCTTATTTATTAAATTCAAGTATGCGCTACCGTGAGGCGATAAATGGCACTGGAAGGACTGTATGTAGCGTACCTTAGGCCTGAGAGCCTGTATATTGAAGAGCCTGCTGACAACTTTAATTATTACAGATGACGCAGTAGAAGAATTTGTAGGCCTACTTAAGATAAGTTGCTTTGGAGATATTGACCGCAGAGACATTGGAATTTATTTTACTGATTTCGAAAATTTCACTTTCTTTAGAAACGCCATCTTGGAGTAATATTTATAGAGTCGCTTATGCAGTTCGCCTACGGAGTCCTTTGAAGATTCTCATATTACTCCGTCGCTAGTTTGGAAAATAAGTATTTAATTTCTTATTTGGTTTTTCAAAGAATACCAAGAAACATTGTACTCAACAAGATAGTTTTATTTTAAAAAGATGAAGTCATGAGAGATGCTAACGTTACTTAAGGTCACACAAATCAATCCTCATGTTGAATTTTCCAATTGATATTTATATAAATTGTGCTCAGATAATTCCGACAGTATAGCTTTCTTATCTAGACAGTGCCAAACCTGCTTACCACCGTTTTTAGATAATAATATCATATTCTAAATAAAATGTCTTACCTAATGAGCACAATTAATGCAGATATATTTTTTAATGGCATTTTGCTGTAATGATGTAAATTTGGAATAGTATAGCAAACTGAAATAGTAGTGATTCCAATGGGTAGTGATTATTGGAAAAATTATCTTGAACTGAAACTCACAACCAACACTGAGGTACTGCCCAGAGTTTGTGATACCCGGCTCATTAGGACAGAATAATTTGTAGTGAACTTGCACACCCTTATACCTTTCTAACCGTGGATAGACATCACAGGTACGCAAGTTTCAGAAGGCCTAAGTCTACTGAATATGACTTACATTTACACTGGGAAGTAAAGTGGTTTTAGTAATATATATATATCTGAACACCAATTATTATAATATCAATAAGAAACTTCAAAATGAGCATCGACCTGTTTAGCCTTAGATGACATAAGAACTGTTAATTTTTTATCGTGGGGCTATCTCACAAAATTGCAGATAAATGAGGCTCTATATATGCAAATTTGATGGTTTTAATAGATACTGGTAGAATAAAAAGTAAAATTGGAAATGGTTTCGCAAGTAAAATATGCTAAGCTAAAATATTTTTAACTTCCAGCCACCAGTTCGAAAATAAGTGCCTGGCCTACTATGAAATATCAGTTTATAGCACCTGCTATAGATTATTTGTTTGCCGAACTTGGCAGGAATCTGTATATTATTTCCCAAGCACATAAATAAATGGTGGATAAAAGATGTTCCGAGTAGAAGCATTTGATAGTTGTAATATATACTGCCATCATAAAAAATTAAGTTGGAATTGATACATGGTTTCGACGATAATGCATTCTAAAATAAAAAGGCTATAAGCCAGCCATTTTCAAAATAAGTGTTTGAACTTCTTAAAATAAACCAGTTTACACCATCTGTCGCAGTACCATTTGTTTGCCAAATTTGATAGTAATCGGTTAATTGTTTCCCGAAAGATTACATAAAAATTTTATTTATTCGTATGGCGCTATCTTACAAAATGGTGCAAAAAATACGCTTTACATAGATACAGTTTATAATTGTAATACGTACTGCCAGCATACAAAGATAAGTTGGTTTTGATTACTTGATTTCGACGATATAGCATCCTACGCTAAAATAGCTGCGTGTCTGCCATTTTAAAAATGAGTGTCTGACGTACTTAAAAATACAATTTTACATAATCTACCGCAGCACTACTTGTTCGCAGAATTTAATCGGAATCGGTCAATTGCTTCACGAGATATGACATAAAAACTATCTTTATTTCTGTAGTACTATCTAACAAAATTACGCATAAAATATTGATAGTTATAATATCTACTGCCAGCATTCAAAGTCAAGTTTTAATTTATTACACGGTTTCGACGATATAGTATTCTAATGTAATATGGCTATATGGACGCCATTTTGAATATAAATGTTTGACATTCTTAAAACATACTATTTTACATAATATGCCGTAGTACTACTTATTAGTTAAAGTTGGTAGCAATCGGGAAATTTTATTTTCCCGAGATATGAATAAACCATTTTTGTGGTGCTGTCTCGCAGAATGTTGGACAATAGATGCTCCGTGTAGACATAGTTCATAATAGTAGTATCAACTGCCAAAATACGACATTGAAATTAACTACATGGGTTCGACGATACAGTATTCTAAGCTAAAAGTGCTATATGGCCGCCATTTTGAATATAAGTGTTTGGCATACTTAAAAGATACTGTTTAACATCATCTGCGGCAGTACTACTTGTTTGACAAATTTGGTAGGTAACGGTTAGTTGTTCACCGTGACATAACATAAAAATTTATTTATACGTGTAGCGCTATCTTACAAAATGACTAGCAAGGATGACTATGTGTTGGTATATATAACGTTAGTAATTGATACTTTCAGCACACAAGATTTAAACGAAATTCGTTCATTGGTATGATAGTGTAACATCTGGTAATTTGTAAATATTTGTGTATACTTGTTTTGTTAATTTTGGATAGGATAAGCTAATAATTTATTGAATATTTCTTTATGTTTTCAAAGTTATTATAGCGGGGTGTGTAAAGATGATAATCAGGACGGTCTCTATATGCTAGCGAAACTGTTATGCACCCCATATTATTTGTTGTTGATGCAGGAACGTTTACGTTCACCTCTATCAACTTGAGAAAATATATCGCAAATGTAAAGAGGCGACAATTCTTATGACAAGTTTCGGTTTCGTTCTGTTGTTGTTTTGTTTTGTTAAGAATATAATTATTTGTTTTCAGAAGGGCAAACAGAATGTTGAGGAGTCGGCCAGCCTGATATGGAAAGTTAATAAAATAATTGTTTTTTTTTTTTTGTTCTGCTGTCCAGCCCTAATTTATAGAAGTGTTGATTATGATACCATCTGTCAATGTTAAAATTGGACAGTATAAAACTCAATGAAGGACCGTGAAGAAATGACTTCAATCTAGGAACTGATTATGACACGACTGCTAGGGGACCATCGCTGCATCTGGAGTGTAACGGTCTACAAACACTTGGAGCCACTGCGGAAGTCCAGGGACCTGTGTTCGAGCAAAGAGCTATAGTGATCAACGGACACCGAAGAAGGATCATCGCCATCCCTAGGCGGTATTTCGTTTAAGGTTCTATATGGCCGTATATCTAATTAAAGGTCAATCTAAAGTTAATTTTATAATTTTATGAAAATGGATATATTTTCTTTCCTCTCACTATGTTAGGTAAATTATCAATCTTAATCTAATCTTCAAAAAGCCGTGTCGTCTCTTAATTGATTTTTTTGTAAAATATTTGCTTTTGAATGTGGCTCGGATCGTGAAAATATGCCACTTTATTCATATGAAGATATGAGAAACAGAACATTCTAATTCATTCTTGTTGATAGTCATTAAAATCTTCTAACGATTTCACTTCACTCTATTCCTTGTCGTTGGTAGTTTAAAGAAGGGTTATTAATTGTGTCATTATTTTTGCATGTTAGTTATATATTATCTTTTGTCCTATTGACGAACACTATGTCTAGTTTACATGGGGTAGTGTTACCTACACTTGAATGAGGAATGTTTTTCTCACTATTGAAAGTTCCGAAGCTAGCCATAGCAAAAAATATATAGTACGAATAAATTTGTGACGTTTGGGAAGTGAAAGCAAACATTTTCTTTTTTTATGTTGCAGAAAAAGTTGCGCCCATTCGTGGGGCATATAATAACGAAACTCAGCGACTGCACATAAATTTCGTCAACGACGAGTTTCGTTACAGGAGATAAACCAAATAAACACAAACTATTTGCATAACCGCCATTTTGAAAATAAGCAAATTTTTAAGTTTAATCACATAGGTTTACCTGGCCTATCGTAATATTACTTATCTTACAAATTGGTTGAGAATTAGTTTAATAGTTTTTGAGCTATAACGTAAAATATTTGTTTCTTAATTTTTTGCTGTCTTTCAAAATGGCTGACCAATAACAATAGCTATATTCAAATGTAATGCTTACCCGATACTTTGACAGCATACAAAATTTGGTCTAAATCAGTTGAATAATTTCCGAAATAAGACATGTCGCCTTAAAAATTAAAACGGCCGCCATTTCGCAAGTACGTTCCCGGCGTGATCGAAGCTATGCCAGACAGGTGCCCTTACTATGTACTGTATGTGTACCTAATTTGGTGAAATTCGGTTCAAGAGTTCAAAAGTTGAAAAGAGGAGACACACATTCACACAAAAAAAAAAACCAACAAGAAAACTTGGTTTGTATGTACGTGATTTTTTCAAATTGTTCTATAACGAATTTTCGTTGTTTAAATTCCGTCCGCTTTTTTTGGAACTCGTTTTGTGTGGATTCTATATTGTTTACAGTTTGTCCAACATCTGAGATCAACATGTTGATCAGTACCAACTTCTGAAAAATTCCCCGGTGTTGTAATGTATACCAAACCGTGCTTACGTCGGGAGTTTTACAACCAAACGAGCCTTGCTCGCATTTTCGCGCGGCCGTTAAAACTTGTCCGTCATCCATACGACGCGTCACTATAAAAATTTCGTTTAGAAGAACTCTGCTTGATGCGCAGTTCTCACACAGAAAGCATCTTGCAGCGTGTGAATTCTGCTTAAAGTGAATTTTGACACGTGATGGTGGCGAAGGGGTGATAGTTACCTTCATTTTCCTCCTCATGATGAGACATAATTTATATGCCGGGAAGGAGGGAGGGGGAAAAAGTACAGAAAAATACTTAAACTTGCAACAAAAAAAAAATACTAATGAACCATTTCTTTGAAAGTTTGTTCTGTAGTAAAATTAGTAAAGTTGTGACAAAATTAAAATGTTAACCATTTACAAAATCTTGTGTTACTATAGTGAAAATATATTGTTGACGTATGAATGTTAACAAAACCTCTAAGTAATGTTGCCGGAATAAAATATTGTATACTACGCCAAAAATAACAGGATGAACAAAATATTTGTGTTACTGCAACATTTAAGTTTTGCCGCAACATGAAAATGACCTTAATGTCGTTAATGTTGACAGTGCAGTAAGGACTCAATATTGTTGTAAAAGTACTTAAATATTACGTTGACATTAACAGTATAACACCAGCTACATTAGCTACTGACGGCTCACAAATAATACACATTTACATTACTTGTAACATAGCCACTGTTGGCACAGAATTACAATTTTATATGTGAATGCTCTAATTTCTCGTACGACACTAATTGCCGTAATAGTTGAACTCATAGTAATGTGTATGAATGTAATGTTACGAGCAAAAGAAAGTATTTATTGCACTATCATTGCATGAGAACAATGTCTGCCCTCCTGTGACAGCAGTGCCTTTAGTAGGTAGCTACCTCGCCAAGTGTGTTGATACACGAAAGTATTTATTACAGTATCATTGCATGAGAACAATGTCTGCCCTCCTGTGACAGCAGTGCCTTTAGTAGATAGCTACCTCGCCAAGTGTGGTGATACATGAAAGTATTTATTACAGTATCATTGCATGAGAATAATGTCTGCCCTCCTGTGACAGCAGTGCCTTTAGTAGATAGCTACCTCGCCAAGTGTGTTGATACACGAAATCAAACCCTGTATGTCATTGTGTCAGATATACCCACTTCCGGCACAAATAATGATCCAAATAAAGGACAAAGAAGATGACGTCCCATATGGTCCCACAAACGTTCTGTGAGTGACTAATCAGGTGAACAGGCAAGATACGAACGTGTTGAAAGATAACGCACGCAAGGACCGCGGTGGCGTAGTGGTTAGACTGCCCACCTCCCACCAAGACGAGCCAGCTTCATCCTCGACCGGATCACTCCCGGATTTTCGCATTTGGGAATCGTCCGGTTTCTCGCCGACCTTCCATTCCGGCTCTGCTCCATACTCACCTGGCATCGCCCTTTTCGGCTCTCAAAAACTCGATGTTATGCGCAGCCCAAACCTCATCAATCACTCACTCACTTCTTCTGCCATAAACGTTGATTCGCTGTCAACTTAAATATGGTTGTTCACGGAAATAATGAGCACTTTTGAAAGCCCTGCTTGAAGATATATTTGTACGCACATTATGTATGCGTCCACCATATGTATGATAAAAGTTACGCGAGCGTCTGTCAAGGACAACTGTATCATTTTTAGAAAAGTAAATATTTTACTAAGGCATTTATTCTTGTACTTATATTAATTAAATTTAAAAAAAAGTAAAATAGCACAGACCCTACTTAAGTCTTCAAAAATGTTCACGTGACACTTGTAATTCAACGTTAAGGCAGGTTCCCACTCGCCATCTTGGATTTATCATATTTTTTGCCATACTCCGGAAATATAGTTTTGTATCATGTTTTTTTGGAATGACAGTGCGTTGTCTGAGGTCAGTATTTCTTGATTATTGTTGATATCGTCGCCTTTGTAATCGTTAGTGAGAAATAATTTCGTATTCCACCTCGACAGTTACCAGCTAAAAAATTAATAAACATGGCGAAGCTGTGGCAGTTTGATAAGGTTTGGGAAGCAGTTATTTAGGATATGTCATGCGGGAAATTTCAATACACTTTCATAAATAGAAGCTTTAGCGAAAAATCGATAAATCCAAGATTGCGGGTGGGAATCCGCTTTAAGACATGGAACTACTTTCTCTCCGCTGTTTCCAAATTTACTGAGCGCGTAACAGTTAATGTGTATGTTGAAATATACGCAGGTAGGGGCAGTGACAATTTTCAAAGGTTGATTTCAAATAAGCTCACCTTGCCGTGAACAGCCTTTACGAGCCTGCACGCCATCAGTGTGTTAAAGTACACTGTAAAAAATAATGGGAAAATTACCTGACAAGTGTGAGACACTATTCGCAAACTTGTGGGGAAGCATAGTTTTCCTTACGGGTAAGATAAAATTACCGGACTCTGCAGTCAAATTTACGTAGATGGTAGTGGAAAATCCCATACACGGATGGGGAAATTACCTTAGGGCGCGTCCATCTCTTGAGCTTTGTCTCAACAGCTGAGTGGGAGGACGGGCGGAAGAAACAATCCTTTATCATGCTAATATTCAACGACGTTCTCACGCTCTCATTGTAGTGTAATAGAAATTTGATTATACAATAACTATAGTTAATTTTCCCTTACTTGTATGGGATCCCCCCCCCCCCACACTTTTGACAAGTTCTTTTTCCGTGCGATTAGCGAATAGTACTTGTTATGTAAATTTACTCCACATTTAAGGGGTAGTTTTAACTTAAATGTAGAGGTAATTAGCTTCCCTTACACGTAAGGGAATTTCCCCTCAAATTTTTTTTACAGTGTAGTATGTAAGTAATGACGAGCAGTGATTTTTTTTCCAAGGTTTGTCCCAAACTCTCTCACTTGACCATGGACAGCCTGTGAACAGGAGTTGTGTGCGGGGCGAATGCCATGTTGCCGTTACTGGCTCCTGATCTCTCAGCCTGGTAAGGTAGCGCGTTGAAGCCTCAGCACGTAGTCGACATACTGTAGCGCGTATATCGCACGTTGCGTTATTCGCACTAATATTGTATCTATGAGCCATGATTGCATTCTGGTGAACTGGAGACTTTGAACTTATGCACGTGAGCTACCACCCGGCACGTGGATGCGCTGTGCCCCACCAATAACAGCGGGACATCTGTCGAGGCGCAGTAAGCGTAGGGAAGTGAAATTCCGCGAGAAGATTTCAAGACAAGTTGCATTTCAAATCACTGTACGATCGTTTACCTATCTTGATCGGCTGAATTAATATTTGACATGTGTTAACTGTCTGCACACGAATCACGTAGAAGTGGTGCCGCCATTGCCGACTTCTGAGTGTTCGGGACAAATATGAAAGCGCCTTCTCAAACAGACATCAAACCAATGGTAGTAGACAAAATGCTGTTGGGTATTTATGCTATTAAACTCTACCGTTTACTCATAATTAGTATCGAAAAGTCACTAGCTCCACCTATAATCCATCCTCTCTCAAACTTCATAATTTGTTCGTGAGGCTGTCTCGGCATGCGTATTACGGATTGGTTACCCATAACGAGTATCGCGTGTCACAAGTGTATACATCATTATGATGACTATTTATATTCGCTATGTGAAGACATATGGCAACTCCCTTGTACGACGTATGTGAATATGCCATAGCACATAAATTTAACTCCTTAACCAACACATTTTTTTTTCGTCCGCAGATGTTAGAAAAAAGGATAATTTTGGTCTGAAAAGTATTCCCAAATTCCTTGTGATGACGTACACTATGACGCCTATGAAAATAATTTATATTGGACAGTGGCGCTGGCAGCCACCAATAATAATATTATGGTGTACTAGTAACAGCCAATATCATTAGCCAGCTAAAAACCTCTGTCTGCATTGTTGCTAGCTTCAGTCGTTGTACAGTGCCGACTTTCATGTTACCTGTTTTGCAGCACGGCATACGTGCACGAGCATACCTCGGGATAGTATGTTTAGGGGTTAATATTTCGCAACTCGTCCAACAATGTGCCTATTTTTCAACTTCTTTTTGTTACCGAATGATTTTTTACAGCCTGGGCAGATTTTTTTATGGTGATGTGTATACCATCGACTCCTACTGCAGGGAAATTGAGGACAAACAGCTCCGTAGAGGGTCACTCAACATACATTTTATACTATCGTCAGTACAGTTATTGGTGTAAAGGCTAGGATACTCGCCTCCCACCAAGGTGAACCGGGTTCGATTCCCGGCGCGGTCGCCACCGGATTTTCACACGCCAGACGATGCTGCTAGTCGGCGGGTTTCCCCGGGGATCTCCCGTTTCCCCCGCCCTTGCTTTCCGGCGCTGTTCCATTTCCACCTCGTTTCACCCTCATCTCTCCACTCCACCCCTACTGGCTTAACTATAGAAATTTATTAATAGTTACTACTCACCCAGAAGTTTCAAATGTTGAGCTTTCGAAGGGATGAAAATTAAAAGCTGCACTGGAGGCATTAGGAACTTCGGCTTCACGTCCAGCTGGGGAAATATGCAAAAGAAACACATGTGCTGACACATCAAACATACCATGATACCTAACCAACAAAAATTCCAACGAAAAAAATCTTTTTTGTTTCAAAGCATCTTGCAGTAGCTAATTTCCATACAGAATGATTTATAATTTATGCCTGAACTAGATAAAATTATATATATACATTAAATCTGTAATTTTATAAATTGTAAATGGGCAGCAATGCACAAAATTACAAAATGACAGCATCAAATATAAAGGCGATGTGAGGCTACGCTGTAATATCGGTCAGAAGAAGCTGTAGAAATGAGAACATATGCTTGTCCATTGCTGCTATGCACAATACATGGTATGAACGGCCAACTGTTCTAAATCAGACTTACATATTTTCTTTTTCTTATGTCACTTAGTTATTGTACCGCGGGAAACGCTCAAAAAGATATCTGCAATTTTTCAATGTGCCACACGTACTAGGCGACAATTCTTTATGTAGCGAGTGGATTGTGGACAGTGTGTGGAAAGAGGTATGTAAATAAGCGTGTGAGTTAGGTACAGTGTAGGTATGTTCTCGTCGTTTTTATAGGCTAAAATTTCTTCTGTAATCTGAAATAGCCACACACACCATAAGTGTATGGGAGACCTGTCAACTGACACACTTACCATTAAATCACTTGGACTCAACTGGAACAGACTGACAGAACAAAACACAGCAGACAAAATATTCCCTTCAATCCAGCACAAACTTATTTCGATAACTACTTGGAAAGATACTCTCATTAAAATAAAAATATATCCTACGTTCATTAACATAAAATCATAACCAGAAAAAAGAACATAAATTACTGAACCACAAAATTTAAATTCGGAATAATGCAAAAACACAACTTAATGAACCTATGCAAATTTATACTACATGCATTACTAGTGGCCGTAACTTAAACAAGACGCCACGTGATGAAGCCTTAATTTTATGCTACTCTTATTATAGCCCTTTTATAAATAGTTATGTTGCTTCTCGGCAATAATATATTACGCTCACACCGTTTCCGGGAGCAGGGCTTTTAATTTTACTTCATTGGGCTAAAATAAAATTATCCTACTGCAAATACTTTAGACGTCAGTTTATGAACTAAAGATGGAGTCTGACGCTATACTAGTGTTAAGGCAAAAGTCAGCCATACTTAAAAATCGAAGCTGAAATAGTAGTTACTCAACTCACGCTGTCGAGTAGATGGTAGGGGGAAACGATGTCTCTGTCTCTCTCTCTCTCTCTCCTTCTCTCTCTCTCTCTCTCTCTCTCTCTCTCTCTCTCTCTCTCTGCAGGGACAATACAAGGCCTCTGGACATCAGCAGAAATGTTCCATAATTCAGGCTCATTGGCCTTGGAACTCGCACTACCTGAACGGTAGTGCGAGTTCCAAGGCCAATGAGCCTGAATTATGTACCTTTGACGTATCGCGGGCGGCGAGAAAACTAAATAAAATAAGAATGTCGTTTGCACTACAGACCTCTTCTTTTCTTCTTGAAATGTTCCGCCATAATGAATAAGTCTGCTAAAGTGTTAAATCCTGACGCTCGCAAAACTTTCCCTACATATCTAATGTAAATCCCTACCGGGCACGTGACTAACTACAGTTACGATTCGCCTAGCGTTCTTTTCCCTCCGTCGTCAAAGCCTGAACAAAACCAGCTAACTTGAAAATTACGCCATCCGCAAACTGCCAATCACACGACGCCTACTTCGTTTAGCAAATCAACAAACATGGGTTGTCAGATCAACGGTCTTCTCTCCTACACCTAAACATAATTTGACTGAAAATTACTATGCACAAAAGAAACAGATATAATTAAAATTAGCATTAAATAATTACAGAATATTAAAAACGAATTATCCTTACTATAGGCAAAAGTTTTACAATAATCACTTACATGTGAGATATTAATAAAATAATAAATTATCATCTGATAAAACATTGCATTTGCCACCAAAATGTCTGACTTCTGCGTGTAAATTAGGTGGCTGTTTCCCAGACGTTATATTATTTTTAGCCGATCATATAGAAACACGAATTCATAGACAGGCAATTTGTAATCGTCAGTTTCTGCATTTATGTGTCTTTGCGCTGTCGAACTCCGTCCCGATCATGTTAAATACGTAAAAAGTGACAATTTTACACAAAAATGTTCAGGTAATTTGACAAATTGAAATTAACGCCTTGGCGTATAGCGCACATTAATTTTTAATTTCGAACTTGTAATAGAAGAAATTTTGTGGTTTGAACAGTAGTAATGAATTTCTCAGAACTGACGCTTTGGAACCTACGTGAATGTTATCAGTAGATCCACGGTACAGAACAAAACAGAAAATATTAAAAAGGTACCAATACCCAGCCGAAGGCCAATCGGTAGCAGTTACTTGAATTTAAAATACATTTATAAAACAGTCCAAACCTTAAATTTGTCGCGTTATAATATATAAAAACAAGTCAAATTTCAAAACAGAGGCTTAAAATAATTTTGTTAAAGTTTAAAAGAAAAGATAACGTTATAGTTTAAAAATGTCGAAAGTTAAAATTCCTCTGCCTCCAGCCTTGAACCCCCACCCCGCTATCCTCTCCGGGGACAGAGGGGCCGACGGTTGTTGACGTTTTGTGAGGTGTACGTCGTGTGTTTGATGTCTGTGCCTGCGTTGTGATGGTGTCAGTGTAATGTTGTTTGTGTAGGCGTTGTATAGTGTAAGTTTTGTTTCTTCAGTTTATTTGTTCTTGTGTGGATCTGTATTTTTTATGTCTGTGTGGGTAGTTCGACATCAATATACTGAATATTATTGTTTGTGTTGATACGTGATGTATTATTCGTGAGGGGTCAAGAGGGATATTGAGTAATTTCGTTTCAAAAACTATACTAATAGTAATTATTTTCCACTCTCTATCTACTATCTAAGATTGGTGGGCTTTCTTTGATTAGTGATTACAAGTAAAATGTTTCTAGAAACCTTCTCCAAGGTACAAGAAGCAACCAATTATAATGTAGCTGACCAGTCACCAGGAAGAAAGTGCAATGCCCAGCAACAGTAATGTAGGCTAGTTGTGCCGGAGTGTCGCTCCGGTATTGCTCCAGGCAGCCGGAGCTCAGCTCCGTCCATGGTTGTGTGATTCTGAGAGCAAATAACATTCAGTTCTTTTTTTTTAAGTATGAAATAGGCGGCTGGCGGGGTTGTTGATAAAGGAAAGGTCCGGTGGTATTCAAATGATGCGACACACAATATGCTGGTTCGCAAGAGACACGATTAAATACAACTGGCTTAGTAATATGTTGGCCGCTTCGCTTGCTGGCACCTGGTGAACAAGGAATTACAGCCCGGCATCGCGCGCTATTGGTTCGAATATTCTCCACTAGGTAGCAGTGTAGCGCAAGTGTTTCGACCGAGTAGTGTGTGACGCTGTCAGGTCGGACGGCGGCCACTATCAGTATCGCGCCGCTGTCCATCGGATCTGTGTAATATTTCCTGAACTCAATGTTAGTTGTTCATTGTAATCTCTCGTGGTCGTCGTGCACAGTTTGTGTATTAGTTATGGCACATAAACAAAACACACTGACATCATTCTTTTCAGGAAATACGGGCAATACGGCTACTACAAGTACGAGTGAGAGTGTGAGACATGTACCATCTTGGTTAAGGGCACATCGTTCAGCGGAAGGTACAAGAACACGGCTAGCCCAAACAAGAAGCAAGACAGAGGAAAATGAAAATCCATTTTCAAGCATGCTTTAAACCTGAAGTAAACAATCCATCTATTCATCTCACTTCAATGCGATAATCATTTAGTGTGAAATATTTCAATAGTTAATTTTTATATGCATTTTTAATTTGATGTATGTAAATAATTAAAATGTAGAAGGAAACGCTCGCAAATAATTAGAATGTTAAAGGAAAAATTCTACACTGTTCTTTAAGTTGGCAATTTTAGAGTGCTATTCTGAGTAAAGGCAACAAAAAAAAATTAGTATGTGTTAAAAGTGGATGTGTTTTCTGAAGGTTGTGGGTGAGGGGTTAGGGAGAGCTCCAGCACTGCTTAATTTAGCACTACATCACTGCAACGTGACAGTCGCAAACGAGTATACTCACGATAGTATGTTCAGTGCATTAAGGTGGCCCGCCTGGTTGACGGAGTTTTGCACGTCTGGTGACTAAAAGCGTGGGAGCGCTAGGGGCGACCCAGACATGCGCATCAACTCTCTCATCGCCTCTACGCGCAAAGCACTGAACAGGCGTACAGTCGTGCCGTCGATAACGCGCCTATGAAACTTTTAGCGGAGACCCTATCATAGTATGGCGCAATAATAAAAATAAAGGTTTGATTCACGTCCCTACCTTTTTCATGTTTTGTACCAGAATATTCATGCCTAAAAATAACCGTGAAAACACCCGTTTGAGCAATTTTCGCTATCACAAAAACATGCTTTAGAAAGAAATAGAGAAACTGAAAAACGTATACGTTCACGTAACGTTCCTTAAGTGCTATTCGTAAGCAACCTCACTCAGGCACGTTGGACGGTTTTTAAATAAAACATTTTCTGCTTGGACTCTGCACACAGTTCGGCTGCCTACCCAGGCGGCCACCTTAAAGGCGAAAGAAGTGAGTTTAATTTATTTTATTTTTTCAGTAAGGTTAACTGATGCGCCATGTTTGGGATTAGTCCCCTACCAGATCCTTAAGCAAAAGGCTCCCATAAAAATACAAGGCATTGGAACTCGCCATCTTTGACTAGCATGCGAATGCTCGTGGATGATTCAAAACAAAGAAATAAATGTGTTTCACTTGCCGTAGCGTTCCTCTAAGGAAATAATAGCATTGGTGCCACGCGAGTCTGAAAAATACTGCCTACAAACGCAGTAATAAAACTCTTATGATGACAAACAGAAATTACCATAAAATGACTGGCTTTCATGGGCCACGGATATTTTCGAACAGTGTGTTGGTTAACGTGACGTAATAGAGCTGTTGTTAAATTTTTTTACTTATATGTGGAAAACATTTGCATGAACCGTCACAGTGGTATAGTCTATTCGCGGTTTCTTCACCTTCACACTTTTTGAAACAAACCTTTGAAAAATCACCTAATGTTAAACATATAAGTTTAACATATAATGTTTAACATAAAAGTGTACTGATTTTGGTTATATTTAACTTTTGCTTATATTTTATTTCTAAATTATAATATTTCATTCAATATTAATGTGAACAAAAATAGATACAACGTTTGCATGTTTACAATGCCTAAACAGAAATAGTTCTTATGCAAAATATTATTACAATGAGAGTGCACACGAATGGGGAGCGTTCACCCTTCGGTGTAATTATCCAGACTCGGTTAAACTTTGGGGCCACTGTGGCTGAGCGGTTAGACTGCTCGCCTCCCACCAAGGTGAACCGGGTTCAATTCCCTGCCGGTTCACTCTGGATTTTCGCAAGTGGGAATCGTGCTGGACGATGCTGTTGGTCGGCGGGTTTTCTCGGGATCTTCCATTTTTTTTCTCACCCATTCATTCCGGAGCTACTCCATACTCACCTCGCATCACCCTCATCGGTTCTCAAGACCTCTATGTTTAGAGCCGCCCAAATCTCTTCGCTCGCTCACTCGGTTAAGCTTTGTTTGCATGAGGCGGAGGAATATTCTGGAAGAGGAATTTCAGCGGGACTTGATAAAAGTTGCAAGTAACCGAGAATGTGCAAATAAATATGCAGTATACCTCAATACGAGCACAAATCATTTTTTAAATAAATTAAAATGGGAATTATTCTACGAAACTTATTGCACCTTTCCTATCACGAGTTAGTTTCCCAGTGACTTACGCAGTTGTAAAAGGCCTGCGTGTAATTTGCCGGCATAGAACGCAGCTCAAGAAAATGGAAACATTTTATTCCTCATAATGCATTTGCTGCAAGCAGGCGGCCATCTCATATGACTAGGTTGCGTCGTAGCAGTCCCTATAAGAAAACGAGGGCTTAGTTTTATACTTAGTTTTTACTGCTATTGTAGCACAGTTTCACTGTCACTCTAAGTGCGGTTTATTATATAACCATATGTGCCATTGTAATTCATTCATCAGCACCTCTTGGTATAAAAATGACCGTCCGTATTATTGTTATAATCACTATTATTTAAAATAATTTTCTACTAATAAATTCGTTATCCAGATAGCATGTAAGGTTGCCATATCATGTGTGATTCAAGCTTGATTCAGGGGCCGTGGTGGTGTAGTGGTCAGACTATTCGCCTCACACCTAGGTGAACCGGGCTCGAATCCTAGCGGGGATGGAAAGGGAGTTAGGCGAGGGTTGGTGGTGGAGGGTTGAGAAAGGGAAGAGCGTCTGAAGTTATATGCTACTCGATTTTTAAAAATATATTTTAAATTATTTGCTTTCTTTTCTCTCGATTTATTTTATTTTTGTGAGGGGGTGAGCTGAGGGTGGTGGGATGAGTGTGAGTTTAACGTTATATGTTCCAAGATTTTTTGAATTTTTTTTAGATTCTTAGTGATTTTTTTAAATGTTTTGGGTCCAAGGCCATTCAATGTCACGAGCACAGGATCGAGGTCAAGGTCACCAAGATCCAATATGGTGACCGGGGGCCATCATAACATGGCCGCCTCGACAACCGAGGTGGCGAGCGAATCCTGAATCATGAATACTGCGCAAACTTCCCATTACCCTAATACCTGCTACCCTTCCCACTACTATGTCACCCCCTCCCCCCTTTTCCGGCGCCTCGTCCCACGAAAATCATGAAGTTCTTTTTAGGCCCCATCCTGTATAGGCATCGACGTGCTTCTGTGTCAGCGGTCCTGAATAGCCATTAGTGTCGGGTGTATGCTGTTCATCATTCTTTGGAAATAAACCTATGAAGAATGTCGCTGTTCCTACCTGCATGTATTTTTATTTACACACTGGCTGTGGAAAGCGCCTAATTAAGTTTGTAATGGCGGAGAAAATTCAGCTCGTTGTCTTGACGTTGAATTAAAAGTGCTTGGTAAACGTGTGTGATAACTGAAACGTTCCTTTTATTTTATTTTATTTTTTTTCAATGCGTACAAGTGTAATACTGTGCAAATTTGTATAACATTTATTATTTAATTTAACAGTTTCGCTTTCCCGATGCACGAATAAAGTGATCAGGATCATGGAAGTGTTAATTTCACATATGGTGGAAAGTAGTACGAAATAGGGGCTTGACGACCAAGGGGATCGGGGATAGGATTAGGATTCGGGGGAGCCGCCATCTTTTTCCTTCTTTCCCTCGAAATTTCCCCTTTTCCTTAAAAATTTCCCTCTTTTCTCTCAAAAAAAGTCGTAAGCCCCCAAAAACGGTATTAGCTAACCCCCCCCCCCCCCCCGTGCAAAAACAAGCCCCTGGAATCCAATTCCCGCCAATTTAACTCATTTGGACGGCTTTCTTCGGACCTACAGAGTAGGCGGCCATGTTGGTTTTATAGGCATACCCTATGCCAAATCGATACATGGTATAGAGGATAGGGCTCAGACTTAAGCATCAGCCACATTGCATCCATATTGTACGCAGATGGCCTTTGACCCCGACCTTGACCTTTGACCCGTGACCTTGACCTCTGATGTTTGACCTCGAAAATGCAAAGATTTAAAAAAATTTAAACAAATCCCAAAATATTGCAAAAAATCCCAAAACGATTTATTATTAAAATTAAATTGTTGAAAATTATCAAAAAATTATTTAAAAACCATATTTGAAAAACATATAAGTTATTTTTTTTATCTTACATTTCCCAGCATCACCATTAATCACATTCGTTTCATCCCCAGCAGACGACTGACTCCCTCGCACCCACTCCGCTCACCTATACTCATTCCATCATCTTGATTTTTTTCGTTCGTCATTTGTTTATACTTTACTGGAGACCACCATCTTGGTAGACGACCATCATCTTGGTATACAACACTTGTCTGCCATCTGGGAAGCGAATTCCGGTTAGTAATTTAACTTGAACCCGTGACCCATGACCCCTGGCCACTAACCTTGACCTTAACCCCATGACATTAAAAACAAAAACTTGAGAAAAATACATTAAAGTCAGCATGCATAATACATTACAGACTATCACCGCCATATTAGTTGCAGACTACCACGACCTTGATCACATGACCTGTAATGACGTTGAAAACCAAAATTCGAGAAAAAATACATAAAAGTCACCAAGCATAATACGTTAAAGACTACCACCATATTAGATGCAGACTGTATCAACCTTGAGCCCATGACCTTGAAAACAAGAACTAGAGAAAAATACAGAAAAGTCAGCAAGCATAATACACTAGAGACTACCGCCACCATATTAGATGCAGACTACCTCAACCTCGACCCCATGACCTTTAATTACCTTGAAAACAAAAATCCGAGAAAAATGCATATGAGTCAACAAACATATTACATTGCAGTCTACCATGTCCATATCAGATGCAAACTACCATGACCTTGACCCCATAACCTTTACTAACCCTGAAAACCAAAGCTCGAGAAAAGTACATAATAGTCAGCAAACATACTACGTTACAGGCCACTACCACTATATTAGATGCAGGTGACCTTGATATTGTACGTTTATGTGACTAAACCAGACCCATCATACTAATAGCGACCAAATGCATGAGTATGTTATAATCATGGTACGAATCAGAATATTTGTAGGCTTCATTAGTGTTAAATTTAAATGTCTGTACTGCCAGGTCCTTTGAGACTTGGAATTTATGAGGGCAGCTTGGAAGATAATCATTCATGCTCTTCTCAGACACCAAGTCACCATCAATCTGCCATCAATCCTCACCAATCCTCCTCCTCAATCGTCACCAATCCTCCTCAATCCTCACCAATCCTCACAATCCTCCTCAATCCTCCTCACCAATCCACCTCAATCCTCACCAATCCTCCTCAGTCTCTAGAAATCAATGATCTTATAGGTCCCTCTACACATACATATGTGAAAAAAGACTCACCTACTGTCTCCAAAATTTGTACATGTCGACAGAATTAGTGTTTGTGTATTCAGTCAACTATCCGTACATTTTTATACGAAAGTCTTTATTATCATTATATTTCACTTCTTGACATTTATAAACGAGTGCTCATAGCACCAACACCCCAACCCATTACCCATCTTGATCTATTGTAAATTAAATCGTTCAATCTTAACCTTTGCATAGGTTTTCCAATGTCTAAGGAATCGCAGTTTCAGCTCTACTGCAGCCCAATCGTGTTGTGTGTTGTACTTACTGCATACCATTTAAATGTTCTAATTCTACATTCCAAAGTTGGTGCACAAATTTCTCGAAAAGATGAGGTTTAAGGTAGTAACACTAGACAACATTTTTCTTTGTCAATTGCGACTTGCGATAAACAATCCGTTATGCTTCAACGCCGCGAAACTCAGTTCTAAATAAAAGGTAGAAAACAGCAACATTTCTAAAAAATAATGTAGTGATGAGAGTTTTTACAGTGATTCCGTGTAATTGTTTAATAACGAATTTGTAAGCAAATTCCAAAGTTACAACTTTAACAATGCATCTACACTCATTTAAAAAAAAAAAAAAGAACGAATAGTGCCAGTAAAACGAAGATTGTGCCACAGTAACCAGTATCGTCATAGCCCGACATGTGTTCCTTTGTGTTTAGTGCCGTTAGCTGCTTATGTGGATGTGCCACTAGGTAGCATACATGTCCCACCATAATACATAGTTGCAAGACACCGAATAAAGCCTTAGTATCAATGTAAGTAGTGTGAACCACCGAGCCAAGTTCAGTGAACACGCACCATGCCCCGACGGCGAATTTAACAAGCCTTTGCCCAGCTGCATGAGTTTGAGAGTGTCCGAAATGTCGGCCTCCTAGAGGGAGATTGGACGTTTCAGAACATTGTTCGTCTCTTGAACAATTCTGCCTACACTGTGAGTCGGTGTTGGACACAGTAGTAACAGGATGGTACACACACCCGTCTAGAAGGCTCAGGTCGAACCTTGCGGACCACCAGCAGGGAGGATCGTTTTATTGTACGACAGGTTGTAAACACGCCACAGGCATCGCTGTGCACCATCCAGGGACATGTCACGGCAGCTGGGGATACGCCTGTGTCCACCAGTACTATATCCAGGTGACTAACAGATTGGGATTTGTCATCACGGCATCCTTTACGACATTTACCGTTACGACCTGGGCATTGCCGAACATGTATGGCCTTCTGCCGGGAACGAGCGGCATGGCAGCTGGCCGACTGGTGGCAAGTGGTGTTCAGTGGGATGATATTTCCTACCATTCCCTGATGGCCTGGCGATACATCCAAGAAATCCTGTTATCACGTGCACTCCTCTTCCTAGTGCAGCTTGACAACTCCATTCTCCAGTAGGATGATGCCCAACCTCACACAGCACGGTATCTCTAGCCTGCCTTCGTGATGTCAACATGCTTCCTTGACCTGCAAGGTCCCCAGACATCTCGCTTATCGAAATAATTTGGAACCAGGTTGGGCGGCAACTTCAGCCAGAGGTAATTACGGCAGATTCGGAGGGTCAGTTGTGCCAGCTGTAGCAGAATCTTCCTCAGGAGAACATCTGACGTGTCTATGCCTCCATGCCCGACAGTATCGAAGTCTGCTTCTGTGCTACAGGTGGTCCAACACCATCCAAATGCATCCTGCAATACATGTTTGGTATGGTACAAAGTTTTGATGTTTTATGCTTACTTACTACCATGTCCTGAGGCTGTAGCCACTAATGGGCCCCTGCGATCACACCTACAGAGTGATATTTTTTTTTTGGAAATGAGTGTGATGAGTTTACTAACATCTAAAGAACCAGGAAGACCATTAAACTAAACATTTTGCTCGAATTTCTCTCGGAAAACTAATGACTGGCCGCCATCTTTCGAACACACTGACTGTCTTTGCTTGAGTCAGACTTGCCAACTTTTGCAGAACTTAATGTTAGCAATGAAGTCACATAGTACTATTTATAACACAAATACATTGTTTACAATACAAATAGCTCACCGACCAAAACGAAGTTTTCTTTACTGAGAAGGAAGGGACACAACTTTCTGGTGGAATGCTGGAGACCACCTTGTTCTAAGCAAATGGAGTCCACTCGAACGATTCTATCTGGTCCTGGGTTAACTTCAGTAACCTGTCCCAACTTCCACTTGTTTGGTGGTAACGTGTCGTCCTTAACCAGCACGAGGGTGCACACAGTGATGGACGACTGTTGATCTGTCCACTTGGACCTCTGCTGCAGAGTATGCATATAATCTTGACTCCAGCATTTCCAGTTGGTTTGGTGTATTTGTTGGATTAGTTGCCAGCGATTTAAGCATGAAAGAGAGGTGTCTGTCAAGACAGGTTCTGGAATTGCTGTCGAAGTTTCTGTTACCAGGAAATGTGAAGAAGTCAAAGCTGTAAGGTCATTAGGATGGTCACTAACAGGACATAAGGAGCAAGAATTCAAAATTGTCTCTACCTGAACAAACAAAGTATTCAGTTCTTCGTAGGTCAAAATTTTGCTGCCAACAGCACGTAATAAGTGCCTTTTCACAGATTTCACTCCCGCCTCCCATAATCCTCCGAAATGAGATGCTACTGGAGGGTTCAGGTGCCACTGGATACCATCAGATGCTAAGTTTGCCAACATCATTGTCGGTTATATGGATTAAAGGTTACAAAATTGTACAGCTCTCCTAGTGCTTAGCCCCGACAAATGTGTACTTTCGTCTGAATACACATGAATACAGATTCGCCGACGACCTGTCATTCTCTTGAGTGCTGCTAGGAATTGCGCTTTAGGCAGTCCTGTTACAAGTTCCAGGTGCAGTGCCTTTCTAATACATACACATAAAAGGCAGAAGTATGCCTTGTAATATTTTGCATCTCTAATTTTCCCCATGCTGACCATAAATGGGCCAGTATAAGGAACCCCAACATATTTCCGAACCTGAAGCTTGATTAAACTTTCCCATTAACAGCCATCCCAAGTTGGTATTTATGGCAACTGGTTCTCCTGGGGATCTGTGAATTTGACCTTCAAGAATAATTTTGGGGAACACTTCTGCACCAAGCAACATATCAAATGTTGAGATAAACGAAAATGCTATTTCCGAGAGTACGGCAGCTTCAATAACTATTTCCTCAGTGGATATTTACAAGTGGCATTATCTTACAGTGTGTTACCCCCTTTGCAAATGGAAGAGGTGTTTGGCCTAGTGCAGTCAATGGTGAACTGTGACAAGAATAAGTCAGACACAATCTCTGAAGGAAATCCTCAGTAATGAAGGAAGTGTGTAAACCAGGGTCTATAAGAGCTCCAATAGCATATGGCTGACCTGATATAACTAACATCTTGACTACTACTGTGGACAGAAGCACTGTGGGCGACTCAATCTGGGTTCCTGTGCAACACACTGACTTTGTGGTAATGTTGTAACTACTAGGTAAATCTAAATTACTCTTCTCAAACTAGGCAAATCTAAATTACTGTTCTCATACTAGGTAAATCTGAATTTTCACTCTAATTTCAAGAGCCAATGGTTGCTTGTGAAGAGAAATGCAAGAGTGTGTGATGATTTTTCCTGCATGCCCGAAATTTGAAATTAGAAAAACTATCTATCATGATGTGTCCAGTCTTCAAACAGTTTATACAAAGCTTCAATTCATTCACACGATGTAGCCGTTGTTCACTCAGAAGTTGAAGAAAGGATTCACATTTGAGAATGGAGTGCTCACCTTTGCAGTCTACACAGTTTTCCAAATCTGGTTTCAAGATACTTAAGACAACTTTCTAGTTTCCAGCATCCTTAGTGGATTTCTTGCTCTCCCATGACCCTCCACTACTCTTAATACACTCGGACACTTGTGATTGTCTTTCTAAAAACGACATAAATATTTGATACAAAGGCATTTCTTCTTGTGGCACAGAGAGTTTTCAATGTTTTCTTAGTTTGGAATCAAGTTTATGCACTAATAAATGCAGCAGTATTTCACCCAAATGATTTGTAGGGATTTTTAAGAACTTCAAGGCACCCACATTTTCCATAACTATATTCAGCCAAGTTTAATAGATTTTACAGAACCTGCACTTACCACGGGTGCATCGAAGACAGCTTTTAATGGCGTGATGCTATCACTCTTGGCTGATTATACCTTTGCACCAAAAGATCCTTTGCAACTTTGTAACTGGTATTCGTCACTGGCAAGGTGCATACCAAAGCACTGGCTTCCCCTTGCAGCGATGACTTCAGGTACAAAATTTTTTCCACTGCATGCAACTGGTAATTGTTATTTGTTAGTGTAAGAAATAAGTCATAAAAGGGTTGCCACTGTGTCACATCCCCATTAAATGTTGGCAGTTGTATAGCTGTCATTTTTAGGGCTGGCACACTATCTTTATCTGCCCTTTCAGCATTAAGCCTAGGATTCAAATTGATTTCCAGCCTATTCTTTATAGAGTCAATTTCAAAACAAACTGCATAAAATTTATCCCACAATGACGTAGAATCAACCGGTTTGGGAGGTTCATAACCACAACAAAGTATATCCAAGTCTGAGTTATCGGCTCAAATTTGTCTTTAATTTTTTCGATTTCCTTGCACATCGACGGAAAGAAAGCACATTTTTCACTGTCTTCGGAATTCGCTGGTTATTTTGTTCCCCCTTTCAAAATTTTGTTCAACATTTGGTGGTGCGACTGCAGTTTTGTTTTTAAAACACGTTCTTCTGATGTGATGGTGTCTTCGCGGGGTGTACAAAAGGATTTGATAAGAATTCACTGTCAAAATTTTAGTGGGAAGATTCTTTGTGTACGAATTCACTTAACTTCACTTTGCAATTTTTACTCGTCATAAATAACATTTAGCTAGAGGTGTGCTAAAAATTTACACATACGGACATCATAAACTAAAGGAAAAAATAACTGATGTGGCCGACAAGATCTGATACATTAATATTTTAACAGTGTGCATACCAGCCTTTCAAGAGAGTACTTCACTGGCATGGACCATGTCGAATTTACTAACATCTGAAGAACCCGGAGGACCATTAAACGAAATATTTTGCTCAAATTTCTCTCGGAAAACTAATGCCCAGCCACCATATTGCGAAAACACTGATCTTCCTCGCTTGAGTCAGACTTGCCAGCTGTGGCAGCACATAATTTTAGTGGTGAAGTCACATAGTAATATTTGCTACATAAATTACACTGTTTACAAAACAAACAAAGTGTAATATTTAAACTGAAAATGGATTCAGGTTTAACCTGTATGACATGTCACCATACATACCTACATTCTTTATAAATCTGTACGCCCCCGCATACATGTGTGTTTGTTGCGAAAATTAATTCAATGACAGTGGGAAACTTTTCTTCTTTTGTAGAATTAATTAATGTAAAAATTTTAATATTTTGTGTTAGCAAATATCGGTTACATTAACATAATGTGTAAGTACTACTTATACAAAATTATTATTACTTAAATCACAACGAATTGAAGTCTTTAATATGGTAGTCTATTAAATTGACTTTACGGTCCCTCCGAAACTGATTTATGGACAGGTCCCTGCAATTATGGTTGCTTTGTTTTATTTAAATAATGGCTACAGAGATGCGAGGGTAGGCCTGTTTGTTTCGTACAACTGTAATAATGCTGAAAAGTCAATTTATAATCCATTCATGATTCCTTACAACTTTTCTAAAGCTTTGCTAAAGTTATACTTCTATGATATTCCTCCGCCTTATGCAGACAAAGCTTATCCGAGTCTAGAAAATTACACCAAAGGGACAGCGCACCTAATTCGTACGCAATCAGTGTAATACTATTTTGCATAAGAACTATTTCTTAAGTGTTACCACCACATATACTCTCTCACAGTTTTAATTTTAAATGCAACATTATAATATAAAAATTAAATAGTGATAAAATTTCAGTTTAAATAGAAATCAGGTATTTTAATGTTAATGCAAGTGCAAAATGCTTGTGATAACACAATTAGGAAACAAACAAATATGTCATGCATAGCGTAATTATTCAATAGTTTGAATCAAAAAGTGTAATAACCCGCGATTAGACTATAACATTATGTCCTCCCTTCCTCCCCCAAAAGTGTAATCGCCATAGTCGTCTCACCTCGAGAGGTGGGACTCTTGGGTTCATTTGACAGCTCTGTGTGCGTGGGGCTCGACGATCGTGCTGCTGCTGTCGGCGGCGAGAGTAACCTCCGGCCGTCTGTCACCGACGCAGAGGCGACCGGGGCGATACCTGGCGGCGAACTGTAGAGTCTAGGCGACCGTGGTGCTGCCCTCGGCGGCGACAGGAACCTCGGAGTCGCTGGAGATACCGTGGCGCTGCGTGGCGGCGGTGCGACAAACTTCAAGGTAGGCGAAGCTGGCTCGAGTAACAGTGATATTTCCTCTCTCCCGGAACTCGACGGGCTGCGCTGTAAGTGTGCGATCTCCGGGTCCGAGTTCGACTTGAGTTTTAGAGGAGGGCCTGCACCATTCGACTGTTCTTTCTCAGGCTGTTGACGTAGCCGAAACTGTCTGCCGGGTTCTGAGATGGCTACCCCCGCTGTCTTGTCAGCATCTTCAAACTTCTTCGCTAAATTCTTCACGGCGCCCCTGTAACACATTCCAGAAAGCATTATTTATGGATGAATATAATTTTTACACTATTGATTAATGCAAATCGCGAAAGGAATAGTACTCTGAAAAGTGGACTCACAGGTGCGGACTGGAGGTATGAGGGCCTCCATTGTAAACTAGAGTGACCAGATATTTTAATACATGGAGAAGGACACATGAGAAATGTGATTTATAATAAAATTAATATGGTTAACAAAAGGAATGTGGTTAACTTCCAGGCATGATAGCATCGTAAATACAAGCTAATACGATTGAGAAATTGCAACTGTAAATCCAGTAAATCATCTAGGTACAAATACAAATAATGATTACAATTTAATTCGACAACAAACATTAGCAGAAAGTTTTACATTTACGTTTCTTTAAAAAAAATGTTTCAATTTGAACGAATGACGCGTAACAAGTGTTATTTTGCGAAATTAGTTCATAAACTCACTGAATATGCAATTAATATAAAATTTCAGTGTTATTCTGTGTCTGAAAAGCAAGTCTTTCCCAGGACACTTGGCTAAAGAAGGACTTTTCATGTCTTTACTTGACTTTTCGCATCCCGCAGGACAGTACTAAAAGGAAAAAAAGGACTCTCCTGCGAGGAGCACATAAGAGTAAAGATGAGGTAGACGGATCTCGCTGGCTGCTCGCAACCAATCTCCGTGTCCGAACATTGAACTGCTTTTCTGCCAATATGGCTAGCAAAAATGGCGTGGATTGGATTTGAGGTTAGAATACTGTTTAGTAAACAAGTGCTTTGAGATGTTGGTATAATTCTTCTAACCAATATGTAATGCAGTTTGATAAAATTAAAATTGGTGAAATTATTTCATTCATACAAAAGTGCTTGTCATACAAATATTACATTAAGAACAAACACGTCCATTACTGTTGACAATGTGACTTTGACAGTTATGTATGTTTGGGGTACGTCATTGTTGGGTACATGCGCAGAAGACGAAAAATCGGCGTACCTCATTATTATTCTATCAAGAAGCAAGTCGGCTAGTCCTGGCCTAGTCACTCTGTTGTAAACAATGGTGGATCCAGCCGTCCGTAGAGAAAACGAAAACAGGTGCAAGAACTTTAGCACGGGGCTTCCCTTCCAAACTTGTTAATCAGCCCTTTCCACAACACAATCACCTTTCCAACAATATGCTCTGCTGTCGAGCGACAGCGCCTCGCTCAGAGCATTTTATATATTAAACGCTTCATATTTTGCAAATAAACATGTTAAAATATATACATTATATTTTGATATCTGTATCTCACAATTAAACGAACACTTGATATTTAAATATTTGTTAAGGCTTCCTAGGCGCGACACATCCCCAAGGACGGCCCTGGGTGGATCCAAGTCTTGACTGAGGCCGTGCCCGAATTGGCAGATTTTGTTGACAAAATAATCACGTGACCAGATTTTGTATACAAAAATTATGACGTATTTGGTAATTTGGTATTTCGTATTTTGTATCTTGCGAATGTTAGCGAAAATACAAAATTACCAAATCAGTGCCATGTAGGTTTTTACTTAAACACATGCGCGAATGCGTAGATAACTTTCAAAACAAATAACTGCACATAAAATACACTAGGCGTGTTTTAAAAAGCAAGTTATTGTTGTGCTTTGTATGTGTGTGTGTGTATATATATATGTATGTGTGTGTGTATATATAATGTGTGTGTGTGTGTGTGTGTGTGTAGTCTGTAGGGAGGTTCGACGCACGGCCCTCGAGTAGTTGTTCATGTATCTGAAACGTATATGCTGAGATAAAGCACTGAGAATAAAAGCGGTTGTTAGGTTTTTTTGGAGTGGTATAAAAATTGTGTCTATAGTGTGTGGATGTCTTAAAAGCACTCAGAAGCCCTCATGTGTTCTTTTCGTAGATACGCATTGGACGCACGTTTAATATTTCCAATGAAAACCGTGTATTTCAAAAACACTTCAACACAGTTCAAGCTCTAGGCAGGCCTGAACTTAATATACACTCTTCTTAGTAAAGTAAAAGGAAACTTTAAAAGGTACAGGTGTCCTATCAGTTAAGTATTGATATTTATATGTAATATTTAAACTTGCTGCTTACTGCTAAGCATGTGGGTGAATGTAATGTGTAATGAGTAGTAGGAGCATGTTCATCCTACTTCACCTTTTTTGACCTTGACCTTTCAGATGTAGTCCCATAAGATTAACCTAGGGCTGAAATCGCTGGAAAATCTGGGTCACATAACTTCGCCTTGTTCCACAATCTGCTCCACAATTGCCTCAAAATTGTGGAGCTAATCCTGTGCTGTGATTGGTCCACACCTAGCTCCACACTCAGCTCCGCATGCTTCAACCCCTTCACCTACCTACCCAGCAATCGCCCCCCTTATCATCCTTCACAACAAGCTATTCCAGGGTTATCTACACCTGAGGTCTGATAAACTATCACCCCTCTCCCCTACCTACACCTCCTCCACTCATCATCATCCTCTCCTCAGATATGGTTAACACCATCCCCACACCTCCCCACACTTCCCCATACACTCCTTCCCAGCGAGATAGGCTGTCTTCAGTTCCAAACTTGACAGATAGGCAGCACTGCTGCAACCATCGGCCGCCATATTAGTTGTAGAGTTTACCACTGGAAGCGCTGATGTATCTTGTTGACGTCATCATCCAGTAGCTAATGCACAAGTTCTCGTAATGCCTGCCAGAGAGCGGGTGAGTCGCTGGCGCTCCAAGAGCCAATCTTGGTAATGCTATTAAATGATATTGTGCACTCTAAGATCTGCTTGGCTATTGTGACAGTTGTAGAACAAGTATTTTAAATGTTGTATTTATAAAAAGAAACAGGCATACTTACTCGCGCATTCAAAACGAATATGTAGTATATATCATGATTTAACAATTGATTAGTTAAACAAAATTATATAAAAAAAGATTTAAGAATTATTTTGTACATAACACTTAAAAAAACTGTCACAAATACATATATGAAGCAAAATGTTTATGAACTCGTATTTTAAAGGGAGATTTAGTTTAGAGACTCCCATCAGCCAAATATTCAAAATGTATTTTTTATTTAAAAAAAGTTGTCAATGAGAATTTTTTATTTATTTATATTAATTTTTTTACGAAACAAACATAACCGAATGACGTCTAAATATTAGTATTTATTAGACAATTAGGAATATATCGACAGAAAAAAATGATTATATAACTATAACCATTGCCATCTTGAATTTTAGTAAGCAGAGAAGAAATTTTTTTTTCTAAATTAATTATGTAGCCACTCTGAACATCAAATACAACATGTCGTTTACCTTTAAACAGGTCATTTATGTCCTAAACACTTTATGACAAGGACAATTTTGAGTTAAGCCCTTTTATATACATAGTCATAATTTTTGATCCATTGACGATATGGTCATCAAATTCACAGCATAGACATAATACCCAACATACAATGTAATTGTACTATCATTTAGGCCCTAAACCCTTTCTAACAAAAGTTTAATTTGATATAAACCATTTTATAAAGATAGTTACTCATAGTTTCCTAAACATGAATGCTATAGTGATCAAATTCATAACACAGACAAAATACTCAACATCCATTATGGTAGCAAGATCATTTAAACTTTAAGGCCTTTCTGATAATATCAACTTTCATTTTAGCCCTTTTATAAGCATAGTTACACATAATTCTCGAACCATTGAAGATATACTAATAAAATTCATAACATAGACATCATACCCGACATTCATTACAGTGGTAAGGTCATTTAAGCCCTAAGACCTTTCTGAAAAGGTCAACTATCCATTTAAGCCCTTTTGTAAAATATAGTCATAATTTTCGAACCATTGAAGATATAGTGATCAAATTCATAACATAGGCACCATACCCAACATACATTACAATGGTGATATCATTTAAGCCCTTAACCCTTTCTGACGAGGTCAAACCCACCAAAAAACATTTATAAGAATAGCTATTTATAATTTCTGAACCATTAATGCTATGGTGATCAAATTCATAACATAGACACTCTACCCGACATCCATTGTGGTGATAAGGTAATGTTAGCCCTAAGGCCTTTGTGACAAGGTCAATTTTTAGTTAATCATTTTTATAAGCATAGTTACTCATAATTTCCGAACCATTGAAGATATACTGATAAAATTCATAACATATGCATCATACCCAACATACATCAAGTTGCTAAGGTAATTTAAGCCCTAAGACCTTTCTGACAAGGTCAATGATGCATATTAACCATGTTACAGGCAAAGTTACTCATAATTTCCGAACTGTTAATGTTATGGTCATCAAATTCATAACATAGACACCATACCCGACACACACCGTAATTCTAAGATCATGCAAGCCCTAAAGCCTTTCTGACAAGGTCAAACACACCTAAAACGCTTTTATAAGCACACTAACTCATAATTTCCCATCTACCAAAACCTACAAACAACAAATTCATAACATACACATCAAACCCATCAACAAACAATACTACAAAGCTAACCACGCTTCCCCTTACACCAGCCAAGAATGCGTTTTTCGGATATCTCGAGAACGCCCCTCCCCCTACCCCAACTCAACCCTCCAGCCCAGACTTTGTTTTCTGCTAGTTGGGGAACTGTTCTTTCCAAGGACATACCCCCTCACCCCTCTCTCTCCATCACCAGCCCAGAGCATGTATTTTCCCGAGACGAGTACTGTCTGCCTGCCTGACTGACTCCCTGAATAAAAGATAATTATTTTTATTAACCCACGTAAAAATATTCTAATTCCTATCGTATTTGATGTTACGAAGGTTAAATATGCTAAAGACTGATAAAAATATTTCACACTGTAGTTTACGAAGACTTTGGATAGGTATACATGTGCACAGAGCGAGGTTTGGCGAGAAACTGAGATGAGAGCGCTCGATTCTACCCACTCTCCCTGCAACACCAAGTTTGAACGTAGCCACCATAGTTAAAAAATTCCAAGCCTTTACGTTCGTTTGAAAAAACTTCGCAAGCGAGAGTTTCGACCGTTTTGAACGTTTCTGCAAACAAATATATTTTAACATTTCCCGCTATTTAATCATTGCACATAATTTGTGAGAAAATGAACAAAATTCTACCTTATCACGATCTAGGCGAACGACTTTAATGACATATCGCATATAAATTCGTCATAAAACGAATAAATGAACGAACAATTTCAGTCCGGGCACTTTGTCAAAGAAAAAACAATGAAATCAATACTAAGTTATATAAATGTCTTATCACAAACACAGTTTATCGATCCGAAATAATTTTAACACAAGTTCCATCGAAAATGTATCGCAGTAAAAGTTTAAAATTTTCATAGCGAACACGAGTAGGATATATTCGGAAATCCTAGACAAATAACGCGCTGATGATTTAAAACAATTAAGAGATGTACGCAAACTTACAAATGAAGGAAACGATTTTACACACTATAACCATCGCAATACAATAATAAGACCTACAACGAAACGTTTCACGTGAAATTTTTAAGAATCTCATTCCATTGCTATGTCTGAAATTCACAAGCTTACTTCCCTGGAAAAATAAATAAAATACTCACATTATTTAACGACGTATCCAGAGAACTGGTTTACCGTTGCTAATAAATGTTCATATCGTAAGAAGTGTCGCATTAAAAAATAATTAAATTTTAACAAACAATAAAACTTCCGTTGAAGAGTTCGTGTCGAAGCAGACGGTATAATGGTATAATTATGACGAAGATTTACTTAAAAATAGAAATCGCACATACTTAGTGAGAAAATGTAATCACAATGTAATCGAACGATTTGAATTACAAAAACTCCAGATACTTGCTCGAAGAAAAAAACCATAAAATTGTTTAAAATCAATAATAAGGTACGTTAAAAACTATAGACGCACGTAAATGATTTTACGGAATCGCTCTTGACCCACTCTCTCACCGCGGCAGTTCTCTAGCCACACAGAGATCGGCCTCAGAAACGTATTTCACGCGAAATGTTTCCCGATAATCAACGCTTATAAAAAAAAATGAAATTATTATTTTTATTGTATTAACACGCATAAATAATATTATCATCACCTATCGCTTTTAATGATACGAAAGATAGGATATGAAAGTATAAACATGTTCCATCTCCAGAGCACATGTAACATTTTTTTAAATATTGTATTTTACAAATACTATTATAATATTTATTCTACAATCTTCAAATTGTTTCCTTTTGAAATAGTTTTATATTGACAAGTAGGAAAGCCACGAAAATATTTTGATATTTTATTACACATAATAAGCCTACACATTTGCGAATTTGTAACACGAGCAATAAAATTATTTTCAGAAACAGACTGCTTTATATTTTTATTCCACAACACTTGATATGCGAGAATAAAGTCCATTCAGATAAGTTACAAAAAGATATTTTATTTAGTTACATGTAACATACGTTTCAAATTTGAGAACACCAAAGAAATATATGCAATTTAGAGCAGCATCCTTCTTTTCTGTTTCCGCGCGATAACATTTAACACATCTGCTTTAGAAGGTACTGGATAGGCTAACAAATAGACACCATTTCTAACACATTTAATACTTCATTTATGATTTTGTTAAATGTCAAATGTAAGGGTAGAAATCCTTGTCACATGCATCGAAATCATGTATTATTCCAAATGGTAAGAAATTTCTTTCCATGGATTTCCATTTCTGGCACCACAAGATGTACTCTGCTTCAAGTGCTGCGTGTCTAAGAAATTCTGTACTCGTAGTGAATATTCTGGTGGTGTTTTTTTTTTTTTTTTTTACATGGTCTACTTTACAACTTGCTTTAGGAACTTGTGTGACATCAATATTTTTAACATTTGTGACATAAGTTAGTCCTACAGTTTATATTAAAATGTTGTCGATAAATTCTCTCCAGTAGCAATAATATCAAGCATTTGTGAAATGTTGAAAAAAAATTAAATTATAAATTACTGACGCGCCAAATTAGGTGTTTTGAACAGATGTGCCAATAATTATTCGCACAATTGTATTTGTTGTTCTGTACTTTTATAGTGTTATATCTGAATGGTTTTATACATGTTGTATCCATTTGTTATTCGTATTTGTAAGTAGTACAGCTATCGCGACTTAAAACACATTTGTTTAATTTAAAGTATTCATATTTCCTGCTTGTACCAAGTTCAAAAACTGAACAAACAGTATAGTTATTGTGACTAAATAAACTTGAGATATTATAAAAGCGTACAGTCAGTGCGTCAAAAAGTTGTGTCGTGAAATGCTGGATTTACATTGGCGCGACAGGCCCGACGCGACGGAAGTAATGCTTCACCCAATCACATACGAGTATTTTGTGACGTCAACGCGACAGAAATCTCGGGCGCGACGGATTTTCTGAATGGAAATAATTTCTAACATTATCGCGTCGCGGACGCGACAAGCGTCAATAAACGAGTGTAATTTACTGTTGCAAGAGTGGTGGCAATGTTAAGTTGGTCACATTTGAAATAACACGCGAATATAATATCTTGTTGGTTTCATCGGAATATTTTATCTGTTGTTCTGGCTGCATTTTGCACTATCAGTATGCAAATGAGACGTTAAATAACCACATGCAAATCCAGACATTATTATTCAAACGCGTGATAATGTATTACTGTTGATAATTTAATTTTTCATTTATTGTTATGACATGATAATTTATATTCACCTCAAAACAATTACTTTTCTTTATTTTTGCATTAAAAATTCTGTGCTTAAATGTTTTATATATATAAGAGTTTCAGTTGTTTATTGTTATGTGGCATTTAGTTGACAGCCATAACTGTTGGAAACTGAGGCCCGTTGCCAGGGGCAATGCAATCTGTCGATTGCACGAGGAAGCAACCACCTTGTGATTGGTCGTTACGTAGCGTCACTTTTAAGCTACGTTATTGCTAGAGAGGAAAATGAGGGAGTTCAACTGCGATGTAAGGCAGAGTGTAACGAGTGTCACAGCGCCGATAGGATTTTTAAATGTAGATATTAGGGCATTCCGTGAGTGATTTTGTATATTGTGCCAGACCAAGAGAGGATTGTCGGGGTGCCGGCAAGAGAAGAAGAGCGCATGAGGCCCTAATAGTGCTCGATTTAATTTAGTTTACATAGCCTTCCGCGACATCCCGAGTGATACCATTTTGGACTGTATCTCACTGTACCATGGCCCCTTGGCTAGAATATTCGTCCGGGAGGGAATCACAGCATCCCATGACTGTAACCGATCTGCATGATGCAGATTTATCATGTGAGAAATCCCAATCTACAAGTATAAAGTGAGTAAAAAATTTAAATAAGATGGTTGCCGATTTTAGATTTGGAAAGTAGCTTAAGGCAGACGCCATTTATCTGTCATAAGACGCCTGCGTTTAAACTTTATTTTGCAAATCAAAACCACAGATTACTAGCCATGTTTCCAGTTTGCTTGGTGTGAGCTTAAATTAATATATATTCTTTTTAAAGAAGATTTTATTTATTTTATTTTAAAAAGGGCTAAGAACTTATTAAATTATGTTTCATACCAACTCACAGGGCGTCTTGCTTCCATTACGGCCACTTAAGATACATGCTTGCCACCAGAAGATTATTAATAAAACTGCTATTGAGCTTAACTATTTTTTCAAACAACTGAATGTCTAATTTTGGCCAGATCCAAGCAGTTTTTATTAAAAATTAAATATTTTAATCTCCTTCTGGACTCCATCCTTGTAGTTAGTTACTCCCGAATCTGTGCATGCTAAGCTATTGAGTTTGACTAAGGTGCTATGTACGTATGGTATTCTAGCCTTATTCTGAGTTGGTGTACGACTATCATCCTGGTAATAATTTGGTAATTAGCATAAAAGTTGTGGTTAATGCTCACTGGTGCAACTATTTCTGGAAAGAGTTATCTCGAAATCACCTACTCTTAAGTTAGCTTGGCACATGTATGTTAATGTGTGGAAGACAGACTGAGCGCCACAACACCATTACAATAATTTTACTTAAATAATAAATTTAATCTGTTCACACCCCAGTTCACACACTACACTGTAATTAATTATTTTTAATTTGCTTTATAGCATAGTTGGCTGTGTTTTGTTGAGTGAAATGTAATATTAATCTGCACATGTTTACCGCTTCTTAAAATTGTGGTGTCAGGAAACGTGTCCAGTGTCGATTTTAATGAACGATTCTTCAAATTAATTATTTAATGTTAGTGACAAATAAATGTGATTTTAGTGAAGTTAACTCCTAATGATTTCTATAATAAAACACGTGTTCAAAGGGTTGCGAATTTGACAAACAGTGCCTGAAAAAGCTGCACTTTCAACACTTGTAGTATGTAAATATTATTTGTTTATTTACCTGTAAGTATCGTGAATTCAACCAGTGTAAGGTTAACTTCGGTTAAAGCGTTTGAGTGTGTGTATTTCTGCATACGTACGAATTCTAACAGCGACGTATATAAATCGCATTTTGTTTTTTCATTGAAGTTGAACTTTTCGAAGTTACAATAATTCGAATGTTATTTCCAAACGAGCAAAATTTTCCACTGCTCCGTCAAAATAATATGCAACTCAAAAAGCCCCTGCTGTCTCACGAAAGATGGTAAACTAAAGCACCCATCCCCTCACTGTTTTCGTTTTTACCCTCGAAATATAATTAACGGAACGTAAATAAACATAACTCGGCAAAATGAAAACAGGTTGGAATGCCAACCTAGCTATAATATCCTACATTTATATTGTTAGGCCCATACCATTTTTTCCAACTGGAAAACTATAATTTATACATAAACATTAATGTGGTTGCATGTGTTTCAAATTATTATTCTTCGTTCCTTCTCACAAATATGCAGATGGCCTTCTGGGACATTTTTGTATTTTAAGTTATGAGTGGTCAAAATAGTGTTTTTTTTTTTTTAATGTCGCGTTGCGTCACAGTGATTTTATTACAACCACATTTACAGTGACGTCACACCTGTCGCGTAGTATCTGTCGCTTTGAGTCTGTCGCACCAATGTAAATCCGGCATTACACTAGGTATTTTTACGATAATTTCTTAGGCCTATAAATACGGCCAAGTGTTTTTCGTGGAAAGATTTATGGCCATGCTATAACTCCATATCCTATGTCCACAACCACGACTTCCTTTGGATATTGGCCGCGTGTCTACCTGAGAAGATATGTTCTTTTTTGACTGGGCCAATCGTAACAAAGTACTCCAATACTAAACGTTCATGATTCGCGGGCCGACACTTGAGGCACGTGACTTTTTAAATTATCCAACCACGAAAGTGCATATCAAGAAAGGTGTTTTGCAGTACAGCTGGGGTTGAAATCTTCGCGAAAAACAACGGCCCCTACTTATAAAATAATCATAAATTAGATAGTAGTTTGTTAATACATACAGCAAATCTAACATAAACTCTGTTTCGTAAACTATATATTAGTTGATTCCATTAAATTCACGTAAATATTTTTCTGAACAAAAGAATGTGTTATTTTCCAGTGATTTTGAAAATTAATTTTTACTGCAAATTTAACATTATTTGTTTTATATTTTAACTGTTGAGAGTTATGATTGACTTGATTTTCACAACATTTGTATCAGTTTTCATGTGCCAATTTAACACTATGTTAAAAGCATTTTTCTCAGCAGTTATAATTTTATATGTGGTAATAGTTCTTAGTTTTTGCTCTATTTCGTCGATTATATTTATATTTAATCACAAAGCAGTATATATTTCCACGTTTTCTTCATTACAGAATGATATTTCCAGACAAATATCTAAAGGAATGACAGTTCTGACATCGCCTTGCTGTCGGAATGATTTCGACACTGTACAGCTCGATTCCGGTATGCAATACTTTTACACGAGCCATCTTCTCAGCGCTTCCTTCGTCATTCCTGCATATTTGAAAAGTTTGTTCCATCTTCACTGTCAATGAGGATTAACTTTAATGAGTATTGCTGCAACGAATTGTTTAAGTGTCGCTGTGGATTGGTAAGGAATATAAATATGTAACTATTACGCTAGGTGTTCGTGAGAACCTGAATTTGTGGAGATAAAATGAAAATGTTATTTTCGAAATTTGAGTTTTTTTCAGTGATCAGGGGTGAAACTTATTGCTGGTTCACTACAGCGTACCTCACACTAGGTTTCTGAGGGCGAGGGTCTAAAAACCCTGAGGTAGGGCATTTCGCGCTGTACTTGGATTACAGGTTGGGGCTTTGGATCTGGTCAATGCAGGTGAAAAGCTGGGACGCCTCGGATGTGATACCTCTCCCCTGTCTATTGAAAGCCGAACTGCGGAAGAGCTTGACGGCTAAGAGTGCTGCGGTGAAACAGAAAAGTATAAATTGTAATTGTATTGTATTGATTCACTACAGTGCGTACAGTGGGGTGGAGAAGACTTCGTTCAGGTAAATATTCCTGTTTATTTCCAAGGTTTTCTTTTACATTATAATATGTGGCAAGAAGTTCAAAATTTCAAGCGTAAATATATATTTGTTTCTTGACTACGAATGCAAATGGTCTTCATAGTCGAAGAAATGTTTTAAATGTGTGTGTATTGTTGAAAGGGAGGTAGGCATTTTCAAGGTAGCGTAACTCCATTATATTTTTATAGGTCAAATAAATATTGTATCATGTTTTTTTGATTTGGCACCAGGTGTCATCCCACAATATTTGAACTGGAATCTGTAGTAGTCCTGTATATTTACAATGAATGCGTGTGTGTTATCTAGGCAATAGCTAACCCTTCGATGTTCTAGGTAAAATTTTCCCCACTTAATATCTAAGAACCAGTGAAAAATATAGATTAACATTTAAACATTTTCTAAGCTATATCCTGTAGTCAAATCTTTCTTTATGGCAAAGCTTTAACAATGCGTAACTTCATATCAGATGTACAACAGTATAAAAAATACAATTTTGCTATCAACTGCAGATTAAATGGTCCATCATACAAGTCAAGGTAAGCTCTAATTCACCTGCGCTTCGCCTGAACGCACGTGCTATCAATTGCAACAGAAGACGGTCTCCAACAAAAATAAATAAAATAAAGGACCATTATCACACATACCAAATATATATAATCACACAAAAATATTTTTAATAATAAAAAATAAAACAATTTTTCTTTTTCTTTAAATCAATAAATTAATCAGATGTGATCCGATTAATTTTATCGGATTAAGATTAGCGTATTAACGATCATCCAATTGTGATCGGAATAATTGCGGATTAATTACATGATTAATTGGGTCAATCCATTTGGTATCAAATTGATAATCTTATTAATCAAAAGTGAAGTAAAACTCCCTACGCCCCATGGTAGTCCATACATGGTACTCAAATGGGTACCGCTTGCGTTGCGCACCCGTACTGGCGACGCGTGAACCAACACACACACACACAAGATGGCCGCAACGACACCAGAGCTCCTAGCTGCGAACGGTAGCACTTCGTACGCTCTAGTGGTAGGCATGAGAATTAAAGATGGAGAACGTAATAAGTAAGAGCGATGAAATAAAGTAAACCAGTGGGAATATGAGAAGACCAATAATTAGAGCAGATGAGAGAGAATGGGAATGGGTGAGCAAGACTGGAAGGAATGAGAGAAAATGCATAATGGGGCAATGAACTCGAACGTTCTTCAGATAATATCAACGGTGCTGGCATCGAATTAGAGAGCATGAATGCCAGGGTGATCCCTCAACCCTTAATCTCAAAAATGGAGTCATCGAGCCACATTGTGCAATCGTGCTATTTTAGGACTGAGTGACTCATAAATATTTGGGTAAGAGAAATTTCTACTGGAAATTTCGCTGGTTTTGAGAGAGAAAAAAGGAATTTTTGAAGGGGAGAAAGGAAAAAAAAGATAAATCTACGATTGCCGCCGTGGATTCCGCATATCCGCCAGGACAGCAGGTGTCCCTGAACATGCTATTTCCTACTAGTAACGTTTTTATAATGATAAGTATGAGTTAATTTATTATAACCTAACAGAGACATTAAGAGGGATGTTTGCGCTCACTGAGAAATAAAAAGAGAAATAGTGGCTTGTAGATAGAGAATTTAATTCTGTAAATAATATGCGTGTGAATAAATTACAAATCATATTAGTTATTTTACTTCTTTTAACACCCCCATTCCTCACAAACTCAGATACGCCCCTCACGCCACTTGTAACAACATAATATTTCTGTTTTTTTTTTTACAGCTAGCCTTAGTTCTGTACAAAAAAGAGAGTATGCTTCTGTTGTATTTTTCTAGGGCACATAGTTAAATACATTAAAAGATATACTGCTCACTTAGCGATTTTATTGAATGGAATTCACTTGAGAGGATCAAGGTCAAAAATCTACTCATTTGCTTTCAAAAAGATTTAGGAAAGGAAATGAGCTGCTATAAGAAAATTACATCGTTTCTCAGAAACAAATACGTAAGGTTTAACATCGATATTGAACTAAAGAATAAGTAGTCTAATGAAAGAACTCAACAAATTTATTTACTTAATATACGTGAAATAACATAAAATATTTTCCTTGAAACACTTTGATTTTATTAATTATTGATAGAGTCCTGGAAATATCACGAATTAATTTGAGGAGAAACTAGACTTCAGAAAAAATACCCATTTGAGTTTTGTTCTAATTGGATATCAGTATGTAAGTCACGCCTAGGGCGCATTTGAACCAACAAGTAACACGCGAGAAAAAGAGGACCTAATACCGTGCCACCTAGTTTCGGGTAAAAGTGGAGCAACAACCAATAAACAACCAACTGAGGCTCGACTACACAAAGTAATGTGGAGCCTAGCTTGTTGCCGAATTAATCCAAGAAATTTCCGGGTCTCTAATCATAGATTCTTCAGTTATACAAAAGGTTGATTTCGCAAGCGTCCTCGTGGTAATAAGTTTTTAAAATTCCAAAATCAGACCCACGTAAAGAAGACAGTAGTAAAACTAACGCATCATAATTCATGTCCGCGACGTATTTTACTGTATTCGCTAGAGAGATTAAAGGGTACATGTATAAGTTGTTTATACGTTACTTCGTAGCTTAGGAAAAGTATCAAATTTTAAGAATGGGATTCATTTGCGAACGAACAAAAACTTAATCTTTGTGCGTGATGAGATAGTAAATAGAATGTTAAGGGTCAAGGGTGCAAACAAGTAGTATGAAATGATACGTGAAAGCGCCTTTCTAAAAATGGCAAAAAATTATCTTGGGAATGAAGTTTCATTGTACAAATAGTTATTCCTGGAACAAATTAGCTCCTATCTGTGTTTGTGTATTTATAGCCGTAAATCATTGTGTTTTTGAACATTCAAATTTACCTTTATTTTAAATATACGATTCAGTAAATGTTCTAAAGAGCGAATTATTTACTACGAAAAATTGGGTTTGGCTGTGTTGGGGACACGGCCGTTTGTTTTGCGTGAATACGTCCACGTTGACGCACTCGGACGCCATGTTTTTTTTTACGTTCCCGCCACCGCTTCACTCAATCATATGGGTTTTCATTGGTATCGCTGGATTGCATTTGAGATGCTCTTTCCAACAGTATACGATTTCTGTATTTCGACTTGGCTTTCTGACGAGTATAGGCCGAAATTGTGTTACGTTTTCTTAATTATTTTACATGTAACTCATACAATTTTACCATAACCACGCCAAACAAATCTTTTTATACACCCAATCGATTGATCTTGACGAGAGCTGCCGATTGAAACTCAAACAATCGTCGTAGCTTCTCCTAGTCAAAAGTTATACTACGCGGAAGTTATGAGACGCGGCGAAACGAACTCAAAAATGCGACGGCTCCACACCCCCCCTTTTTTTTTCTTCAACATTTAACAGTGCGTGATGCTTCTCAGCTATCACTCAACGTAACATATTCTTTGACGTTTTGACAATTGAGTGATGTAATTGAATTTCGAATGAAGGCTGTTTATTCGGAGCTGCAATGCCAAACTGTACCCCCCCCCCCCCATGATTTTGTTATCATCGGATTTTCTGGATTTCCTCCCAATATGGTCGCAAATTTAATAACATATTCACCCCAAAACTTCGTTTAATTTATTCAGTTGCCACAAAGCAACTTTTCATACCATGGCATTTAATTTAATGTGAACTACTAAGGGGGTGGTTCCAACTTAATCAAAAAAAATTCTAATGCTCGTAATGAAAATAATGAACATGCCAAGTTCCAATTTATTAGACGTTGGTCCGGGAACTAATGTCCACCCCGCAGTAGTGCTTGGTCACAGAGCAGAGAAGTGGCAGAAGCGAAATGGCGTGGCGTTTCCTTCGATGTGGACTATACCCGGTGTCTGATTGGCTGCTCAAGGCTCTGGAAAGGGCCTTGCCTCTGAATGGCTACAGCGTGTTGCGATATATTCACTGCTGGTTGGGTTTGTGGTTGACAAGTGAGTTGACAGACACTGATTGACGATCGTCGTTCCAAAATGTTAATTGCTACTAAGGCCAATTTTCTGGCGCGCGTTGCTATAGTTGGAGATATAAGCGGCTCTTCCTCGTATAGTCCGGTTACTCCCAACTTCTCTGAAGAAGCTCTGCTAAAGTTTTCCTTCCAGGATATTTCCCGTCTCATATGCGAACAGAGCTTAACCAAGTATACGGATTTTCGCATGTGAGAATCGCGCTGGACGATGCCACTGGTCAGCGGGTTTTCTCGGGGGTCTCTCGTTCCTCGCCGCCTTTTCATTCCGGTGCTGCTCCATGCTCTCAACTCGCTTCACCCTCATCGGCTCTCAAGACCTCGATGTTAAGAGCCGTCCAAATATCTTCACTCACTTAACTCGCCCAATCATTTATTGTAATGTATCGAACTCTATGTTCTTAAATGGCACTTTCATATTGACATTGCTCATAATTAATTACATTTATTATTCAATTCAAAAGAGAACACTGCATCTTTTTTTATATCTTGAAATACAACTTAATCAAGGAAACAATTTAAAAACATCGAAACAAGAATGTCGCAGTAGGCATGCAAGAGGTGCGGGGCTGTTGTTTGTAGTGTCTTAATTAAATACTACAGACTGGTACAAACTTTTGTCAAAGGAGTGTTGAAATTACTATTTACCATTTCACAAAGTGTTAAAATAGCGTTGCACAGTTGACTAGTGCACGTGCTTTTCAAAGCATTTCACGCATTTTGAATACTATTAATGTATATAAACCACTTTAAGTAAACCAATTTTTTTTTTTTTTAAGCAGACAGCGTCGGCAGGGGGAAAGGATTCAGTCATCACACGTGTTGTCTGGTCGAGGTGGATGCCTCTACATTCACCCTCCCCTCTCTTGGTTCGAAGTGTGGGGATATGGCAGACCACACCCGCACTGAGAGATGACCAATCAACGTAGATGTTCCGTAGAATATGATTTCGAAATAAATTATCTGAGAGTACAGTAACTATGTGGTAATTAGAGTTAAATATATTTCATTAGTTAAATACAGCATAACATTATTTAAAAACAAATCGCCTATGGGGAGGTTAACTGTGCACTTCTGTTTATGACACACAGTAAAATGAGCACTTTTGAAAGCCAAGCTTCAGATCTACTTGTATGCACGTTGTGTATTGTTCCACCTTAAGCAAAATTAACATTGCAATGAGCCTCATAACTTTATTCATGCGTCGGTCAAGTGAAACTGTGAAATTATTACAAAAATTAAAATTTTATTAATCTGGGAATTTTTACACACTGATGGATTAAAAAACGGAAAGCGAAATAAATAATTTAAACTATCACAGATGGTTACCTAACACTTTTTATTCGACGTTAGGCACTACTTTCCAACTATCGTTACCAACTTTACCGGGCGCATGTCACTCAGTACACCCGTTGAAGTATATGCAGGCAGGGCCCGTGACTTTTTTCTAAGGTTGATTTCAAAAGTGCTCACTTTATCGTGAACAGTATTTATAAATGTTAACTTCTCTGCGACGTGTGGAAACATTGCCTTGAGTCTGATGACTTGATTCATGCACCATCTGAGCGGAACCCTTTAATATTTGGCCATGTAAATGTGCTATTATAGTCCATTCATGGATACTTCATAACTTTCTGAAATCTGCTAAAGTTCTACTTCCAGGATATTCCTCCGTCTCATGCGACGAAAACTTATCCGGGCCTAGAAACTTACACCAAAAGGGACAACGCACTGGATTCGTGCGCACTCGGTCTAGTAACACTTCGCATAGGACTATTTTTTAATAGTAGTTACCAACACACTTATATTCGCTCTGTTTTTAATCATATAAGAGTAGTAGGGGCGTGCCGGTTTCGGATACAAAGGGATGCTGACTTTTTATTGACCTAATTAATTTGATATCAAATTGATTGACACAATTAATCCGGTAATTGATTCGATTAAAAATATGGATTATCGTTAATCCACTTATATCAATCAGAAAACATTTTATTGATTGATCCAAGTGATTAAATTGAATTAATAAATCAAAAAATATATTTTTTAATTTTGTGTAAATTGATAAATGTATAGTTTGGTGCAAGAGTGTGCTTAAGGTCTTTATTTATTTATTTTTTAATTCTTTTGGGGAGTGGCATGGTAGGTCCTCTCCCTTGGACGTCTGGCTCTGTACTCAGGTGTGATGTGTTGGGGAATGGGTACATATCTATTTAATAATGGTATTGAGGAGGGATGAGGAGTTCCTTCCCGTTTACCATCTGGCAGGCGACTGAGGGAGGGGGAGAGAGAGAAGCACAAGACACGTCCGCTTCGGCCGTCTGAATATAGACCGAGCTCTACATATGCGAAACAACGGTGTTCGGAAATGCGTATATGGTTGAAAAATGAATAACAGGCTGAAATCCACAACGACAATTTACTAACCCGCCCTGTATGCTAGGAATCTAATTTATGACGCACAACAGAGACTCGTACGCAACTAATAAATTATGTGACATAATGACTCCCCAGCAAACACAAAAGGAACGAGTTGAAAAAAATACATATTGAAACACTTCACAAATCAATAAAAATTATTAGACTGTTTATGAAGCATGTACTAGATGAATGAAACGAACGAACGCATTTCTTTTAAACCAGATGGTATTGAATAATAAAGACTACTGCGATTGGAAACATTTATTTAACACTTTGTAATCTTTTACGGATACGAATGTTAAAAAAAATATGAAGAATTCCCAAAAAGATTTCCCTACCACTATAATAGATCTCAAACACCAGAATAAATCACACGAATAAAATGTTAAGGAATCGCAAAGAGAAGATATATATTTACAAACGAATTACAGCCAACACGGCCTATTTTCATGTGAAAACTGAATTACGGTCCCAGCAATCCTGGTGTTATAAAAAAAAAAAACAACGAGTTTAATAGAATTATACCTACAACGCAGCCAAAAAGTTTTCGCACTACTATAATTGGCGACAGAACAAATTTAACTAATGAACTGTTAACCAAACGACTTGAATTAAACCATACTAGCCCTAAACACAAGAACGATACGGAATCGCACAACTTACTGTATTCCAAGAATAAAATTATTTATTCCTTATTGCAGTTTCCCTATCGTGAGAATATGTATTGAAAATAATTTTAACATAACATCCGTCGAAAACCTATCGCAGTGAAAGCTTAGCGAATCTCGCATCGCGAACCAAAAACCGCAACACTATCAAATCGTAGATGGACATTTCAGAAACGAAATGTACATGCACTCTTTCGATATGAGAAGTTTTATAAAAAGTTATTCTACTTTCGCAATGTATATTACAAAGGGTAGGAGTAGGTGTCCATGCATACAGAGTGAGGGTTGACGAGAGACTAAGATCGCCTCTCTGGACTACAGTAGAGATGGGGAGTATTTACTGTACCTGGTATTTCGTAACTGTTCCGAACATGGAACATGTACTGCAAATGAGTACTTTCTAAATGTACCAGGTACGAAGTACCTTATTCTTCGGTAGCACACGGATCAGGTTTAGAGACATATCTTCTGTCTCTGTCTCGGATCACTAGTTTGTCGGCTGCACATGCATTAAGCTTAAACAATTTAGTGTGGGGAGGGGTGGAGTACGGTAACTTGGGTTCCTAGAAGAGAGTAAAAGGGAGACGAAAGCCTTGTTTTTTAAATTTTCTTTCTGGTTCCTGCTCATGCGCAATGAGCGAAGCTTTGTCCTGTGGAAAAGGGAGGGGAAGTTATTTTACTGTCCGTGTTCAAAGAAAGATAGTAGTTGAAGGAAAAGAGATATAAGATAGCGCTGTCGGGTATTTTCTTTCGTGTTCCTCAGGATATGAACAGTGTGGAATGAGAATAACCGATACCTTGTTTCCCTAGTTGGGAGGAGATAGCCAATACCTGGTAAATATTGCTTCCCGTTGCTGTTCCGAGTACACGTACGTTTATTACTGTTCCAAATAACGGCCGATGAAAATGTCATGCCCTCAGTCGTTTTCAGTAAATATAAACTGATGGAGTTACTGAATTCGTACAGATGCGGAGTTTGTAATATATGACATATGTTATAAAAATAGAAACTGGCCTATACATATTGAAGTAACTTAATTCTCTATTTGTTTTGTTTCGTATATATTTAATTTGTGCAAAATAGAAGCTGTGTGGCGAAGACATTGTGCCAAGAATAATTTGTCAACACAAATGTTAGTTTAACATCTACTTGAAAATAACTTATATTTTAATTGGCATAAATATTGACTGAGAAATAATAAGAATGTGAAAAATTTTTTTTTAACAATTTTTAATACATCAACTTTCATGAATAACGAATCGTTGAAAACAATTCATTGTTTGTTTGATAAGAATGTTCGTGTTTATGAATAGGTATATAAATATGATTTTTGGATACCTATATCCTATATTTATGTTGGCAAATGACTCAATTAAATGCATTGTTTGTAATGTAAGGTATAAAATGTGGTGTGTTTGTGACTATGACTGAGTACGAAGTATCAGGTATTTTACTGGAACAGTATCAGATTATGACGAGTACTGGAAAAAACACCCACTACCCATCTCTAGACTGCAGCAGGTTAGAGGAGCAGATGTGGTTGTAAGATACCGCTAGGCATAACCCTCCGACCCTCTGCAATTCTCCAAACCCCTGCTTTGTCGCGCTTGGCCCTACCCACCCTCCCTCTGCTTACAAGCCTGGACTGGACACTGCTGCTGGGGTTGAGAAACTCCAAGCCTTTGTGTCTGGTTTGAAAAGTTCGCAGCCCCAGAATTTCAACCGTTTTGAACGTTTGCTGCCAGCGAATATACTTTTAACAATTCCACCTGAAATTCTGTTTTCCTCAAAACTAAGAATTAAGTCTGAAATGTATTTAATCCACAAGTTCCAAGAAAATATAACCCATTTCTAAGAAATTAAGTCCAAAATTAATTTTTAATCTGCAAACTTATATACTGGTTCCAGGAAATGTAACATTAAAAACACGAAATCCCACAGAAATATAATTCGAGAAAATAATTCCAGCAGATGACAACGAATAATATTGCACAAGATAAATACAAGAGATATTTCCACTAAAAAATTTAACACGATTCCAAGACTTTTTATATAATTTGTGTTGTAAAATGAATATATTCAAAAATGTATAATTCGATTTAATAAAAATATATGTTCACGATAGATGACTCAAAGGTTTTTACATCTAACTAATAGGATGGCAAACATGCATTTAAAAAATGTGCCTACAAATTAAACCTTCCAAATAATAGCTATAGCCAAGAAAATAAAATAGGTTTTTTGTATAGATTTCTCTACATGACCAGATGTTAGAATACAAAGAGTCATGTACATAAAAATAAAGTATAATTTTATAAAATTTACACTTAAGATTTTCGGATGCATTATCGAATAGGAAAAACATAAAACAATCTTGCTGAATTTTATCCTTGTGTGCTAAGTAATGATGTGCGTCCCAAGCTTATTATAAACATATAATATATATAGGAAGTCATATTGAAATTTTACTTACCTGTTATGATTTCAAACAAATCTAAGCTTAATGGTGTCAGAGTTTAATGCATAGACATGTTTCTCTCTTACGAACAAGGAAGCGGGCTGAGAGCTGCCTCTACGTGAGAAACTTATACCTCTCGCAAAGGACAGCGGTCACCCGGCTGTGGTTATACCCGAGGCTAATGCCATTGAATGAGAAAATATTTCATTGTCATTGAGAAAACTTTCAGAGTTACGAACCCAACATTTTCGAAGTTGTCTTCAGGATTATTAATTGATATTCCTAAAAATAACTTCATAACCAACAAACTCAAAAACATAATATAAAAGAATTTCTTTGTTGTTTTGTTATTTATATTAAAATTATCACTTTATCATTCAAATTTACTCCATCATTTATAAATACTTCATTGTTCATAGTCATACAAAGAAAAGTAGTGTAAATAGAATATATTATAATGACACAGTGAATTACAACTATTAAATAACTCTCTCTCTCTCTCTCTCTCTCTCTCTCTCTCTCTCTCTCTCTCTCTCTCTATATATATATATATATATATATATATATATATATATAAAAAAACACAGACACAAAATTACTAAATATTACACAGACACAAAAAAAATATTTAGAAACATTTTGAAATACCATTACTCATTTATAAAAACTCTTCTTAAATTTTTTTTTTTAACTAGTAATTTACCAATCTCATTATCAAGTTTGTTTATCCAAAATATTCTTATAAGCACTTACTTACAAATGAAGACTTCATACAAACATGTGTACACATAATTAACAACAATATATAACTCAGTAAAACATATGTACAACAAAAACAATCTTCTTGCAAACATACTTCTGAAAACATTAAATCTCACATCATGTTACATCTGAAAACATTCTTCTGAAAACATGAAATCTCACATCATCTTACGCCTGAATACTTTATCCTGAAAACATTAAAATTACTTTATCCCGAAAACATTAAATCTCACATCATCTTACATCTGAATACTTTATCCTGAAAACATAAAATCTCACATCATGTTAAGTCTGAAAACATTCTTCTGAAAACATAAAAATACTTTATCCTGAAAACATCAACATATTCACTACAAATTACGTTTAGATGCAAGACTAAATGAGATCCTTCGTCATTTCTAAGGGGCAGTAGGGAATAAAAGACAGTATGATGATGTTGGGGGAGAAGAGTGTGTTAACTGAGTTGACGGAGTTGTTAAAGGACTTTAAGTCACACTTGGGGGTGAGTGTATGAAGGGCGCTGGAGGTGGAGAACTTGAAAATGAGAATAAATTAAGATATTCAGATAAATTGTTAAATAATTAAGGACCCTCTACATTAACATTAACATTATTAATGCTTAACGTCTAAGGGATTACAACAATACTTTTCCTCCCTATGTAAAACATGCTCACCTGTCTTTGGAAGACCGGTTTACAGCTTGTGGTAATGGTGGAGACAGTGTCGGCAAGGCAGTTGATATTTATGGTGGAGGTAGCATCGACACGAGTGTTGACATATATGTTGATGGTGGAGGTGACATTGGTGTTGACTTCTGTGTTGGTGGAGTCATCGACATGAGTGTTGAGTCCATGTTGATGTTGATGGTGGAAATGGTGTCAGTAAAATTGTTGATGTTGATGGTGGAGGCAGCATTGACATGAATGTTGACATCCATGTTGATAGTGGAGGTGGCATTGTCCACATTGATGTTGATGGTTTAGGCATTGACATAAGTGTTGACGTCCATGTTAATTTTGATGGTAGAGTCAGCATCATATGCATTGGAAGTGGCGATGGAAACATTGGAGGTGGAGGCGGAGTTGTATGCATTGGAGGCAGCGATAAAAACATCGGAGGCCACATTGTATGCATCAGAGGTGGCGATGGAGATATTGGAGGCATCGATGTAAGCATCAAAGTCAGCAGAGGCGATACCTCTATTGACGGTATCCCCACATGCTCCAAAGAATGTATTAACACTGATGAACCATCTTCATTAATAACATCCTAATCAAAATTAATAATCTCACTTTCAAGAGCATGACTTGTCATTTTAAAAACAAATCTTCGTAACAACCTGGCATCACTACACTATCCACACTAGAAGGTCACTCGAAACAGTGGAGGGAGGCATAGATGTTAGACCCCTATTTATAAGAAATTTCATATTTTTTAATGAAACAGTCGAGAAGCGACACTCATCTCCTCCCTCCAACCAGAATGTCAAAACACCCCTTCCCTCTCTGCATCCTCGACTTTCAAACAATGTCAACCACTGACCACCCTCACAACATCCTCTAAGACAAACCTCTCTACTGCCATTCCTCCCTAAGAAATGGAAACCAATTTATTTCCATAAATAAATAATGAAATGAATTCTCTTTCACTATAGATAAAAAAATAAAAGGTCTTAACAAGAGTGTTAGACACCAACTTAGCAAATAATGCTCTCATATACCTATATATAATATATAATTTTATATGGTAAGGATTTGCAGAAAAAAAAACTATAATCCATATAAAATATGTTATTGATATGACTATAAAAATCTTTCACGATTTGCGATACAACACCTTTACGGATTTCTAAAAATAATTATACATTCTTAAAGGAATCCTTGCCATTATTCTTTTTGAAATGTTTCAATTACTTTATCTTTACAGTTATGATATGTTAAATTTCCTAATATTGAGACATCGCCCTCGATGCATCTGTAAATCTTAATTTAACGTAAAATGCCTTTACTTTCTGAAAACCTTATCGACTTCAAGAAATGTATGAAGTGTTATAAACTAATTTAAGTAAATATGCTCCCATTTTATCTTAATATGTATTTGTTAATCATATTAGTGCTAAACATGTACATGTAGCTTATGCTAAGGTATACAATCATGTTTTTACTACGGTTAAAATAGTACCTGTTTTTTTGAATAAACAAAAGCTCGTCTACTGATTTTTTGGTAATGAATGATAGGGTTGAAATCTTTCTAAGTCGTCATTACTAAGAGATGTGATATATACAAAAGATGATTGGAGATTTTGACATTTTGTGTAAAGGTTGGTGGATGTGTGTGTAGAATAAACCCTCTTCAGTAAACAATACTACTATTACATTTTCAACTAAGTTATTTTAATTGTAACATTATGTGGATTGTATTTAATAATTTTTTCGTGTATTCTAGTGTGTTGAATTATAGTAGGTTTAGTCTTGATCAGATTGTAGTGGAGGCTGGAAAGGGTTTACATTTAATTATAAAAAAATCATTGCTAGGAATTATTACACAAGAGAGATTGCAATCAGGTAGGAAGATGTTTTTGGCCTAGTATGGTCAACAGTTAAGTGATTGACCGGGCAATAGCATGGTGGTCGGTGGGCCCTGCCTGCCTGCTTCATGAAAGGTAATGTGAGACCTTTAGTCCAACGACCCGTTGGACTAAAGTTTTCACAATTTAAGGCTTCAGATATTGTGGTTGGTAACACTTGAAAGTCACTGAAGTCAAACCTGTCCATCTTCCGACTCCAGACAAGGATTGGTAGCACTGACAGGGTTGTTGAACTCTAAGCATTACAGTTTTTACACATCTTGAGACATTTGCCAAGGGCATAAGTTTACCAACTCGAACAAACTATGATTAAGCTAACAAAGTTTCATTGAAAATGTTCCTCGCAATCCATTTATGTTATAGCATCTTTAAATTTGAGCATATCTATCTTTAGATGAATATGTTCAGATATGTTTGTCATGATATAAACCAAATGTAACTGACATATTACTAATATGGTTTACTATTGTACGTACTTAAATATCATATTTATAACAAGAAAGCATAAACATAAATTTCCACATTTGATTGCATTTGGTAATGGTTCAATTTTGTAATTGTATCTTAATTGAGTGTTTTTTAAATAGTTGCATATTTCAATTGAAGTTTGTAAATCCCCGAAACTGTCATAATACCACGATTGTTTAATTTTTTATTAATACAACCCAATATGTTCCTTCATTTTGTTTCAAATCTAAATTAACAATCACACATTCATAATTGTTTGGTTTCTTTGGTAAATGATCTCTCATTTACACGCCTCGGAAATAGGGAAAATCCAGTTTCCTTACAATTACAAGAATGTGTTTGTGTGTGCATGTTTTGGAATACTATTTAAGTCTTTCTGCATCCCCCCACACACATTTTGAGTTTTTTTCATCCTTGGCTGACATTATATTGTTTAAGATACATTCCTTTGCTACTTGATTGAACTGCTCTACTGACTGCAGAAGCTCCCCCAAGGTATGATCCAAGAGCTGTTAATGCCGGAAAAATTTATGGCAATATCTTGCCATTTTTTGTTTTTATTTTGTTTTGCATTTTATTCCCATAGCTTTTTCACTTTTGCGCACATCAAGATGGTAAAGTTATTAATTTTAGAAACGAAAAAGCATTGCTCATTTACATTTAAAAAAAGCTATATAAACACTAGCATTTCGTGCACCTTGCAATCATAATGGGTATTGTGTATAATAGTCAACACAGAACAAAATAATTAGGTTGTTCTTTTAAGAACAATGTTTCTATGGAACATACTTCGAAGGAAGTAACTATAAAAATATGTAAAAGAAAGCATGAAATGATCACTTCAAATAAGATACCCATGAAGTTAACATGAGGCAACCATTGTTATTAAAGGAATTAGGATATATAGTTAATAGAAAAGGAAGACATATACTTAATGTTGAAGAACCAATAAGTTATAAAGATGCAGTCGCCAATGTAGAAATACATGTGTATGACCCATTCTGAACAGGTCTACACATGCTTCTGTTGGAAATAAGGATTTCTACACAAAATAATGGTATTTACACATTACCATTGAAATCAATTTTAAGTTTTAGAGGAATAATTTAAAAGACAGCCGATGCAACTAATACAGCAACTACAGGAATTGTGAGAAACAGAATACTTTATTTAATCGACAGAATTGCATATCTGCTCAATGGGGTTGAGATTGTTCCAACAAGAGATGTTGGAATTTCTTTCTCGATAAAGAACTCTTTTGCAAACTGTAAAAATCTTTATACAGGGCTTATGAATGGGTAGAGAAATGGTAGCGATTATTTACTATAAATTAACCCAGATGAAAAATGTGAGGTTGTTATACCATTAAGTATGGTACTTGGCTTTTGCTGAAGACTATAAACACATTACATTAAATGCAAAACAAGAATTATTTATTCTATTAACTAACACACATTTGAATGTCATATATGATACAGCTAATAACAACGAAGGTGTAACATTTGAATTAAGCAGTGTTGAATGGTTGATGCCACATGCTGAAATTAACTCTCATGAAAGCATAATATTCCTAAAGTATATAGAAAAAGTGAAGAATTTAGACATTACATTCAGATCATTGCCATTGGAGACCTTTCCATCACTACCAACATCACAAAAATATGTGTGTAGTGTGAAATAAAATTTTTCACCCGAAAAGCAGAGATATGGTGCCATATGTTTTGAAACAAACTGACAAAATAATTTAAAATTGGATAGATCACTATTCGATAATTTTGATAAGAAAAATATTAAATTGCATCTGAACAGTCAAGCTTATCTCTATGTAGATTTTAATAGAAACTTAAGTATTGCAAATTCCTTATATGCCACAATATGTATAGTATGTTCCAGGAAACATATTGTAACCAAATCAGCTCACCAATATTAGTACCCAATGCATTTAAAACCAGAGGAATGATATTTGTATTTGATGTAAGCCAACAAAACAACACCATTAGTAAGAGCATACTACTTCTAAGTACACGATTTCGCAACGGATTATAAGACATATATTTTACTCCCATAAGTTCAACTTGGTTCATATGCCGAGGCAACAGCCTAGAGACGAAGGGTGCGTGAGTTCAAACCCAGCCAACTGCGATACTTTTGTTTACTTTTTTTAATTACGGTAAATTGCACAATATAAATAATAAACTATCATAAATATGTTTATTATTCGTAAATATTTCCCTACATTCAACAAAAGCAATATTTAATTCGCCACTACAGTCGGCCGTCACTAATTCAATCAGTGAACTTTTTTCACTAAAACATCAGTGGTTTTCCACTGATTCTAAGTGGAGCCATTTTTACTGATTAGAGTAGTTGAATTTTACTGTGAATCAGCGGTATCCCATTGATTCGAATTTAGAGTGTAAGATCGCCTCACAGAGTACTATAGAACTTTATATTAAATTGCAGAAACGTCAGAAGAAATGCAAGATCTAGAGCGTACTCTGCGAAGATAGCCTTTCAGTACCAATCAACAGACCTTAGAACAAATTGCATGGGCATTTAGGAGGAGCACAACAACCCTGTCTCAAGACGAATAAAAAAACACAATGTTAAACTCTTTGACCTTCTACACGGTTCGTGTGGAAAAAGTTTAATGTTTTCCAGCCAGGGCGAGGTCTTCAGGATGAGCAAGCAATTTTGTGTTCATCGTAAGTTTTTCACAGAAATCCTCAGTGTTACTTAAACGATGAATTTGTTTCTAACAGGAACAATGTTGAATAAAATAAGTGATAACATGCTTCCTCTATTGTCAATTTACACTAAAGCAGACACATCATTTTATTCAGTAGCAGTCGTGGCCTACAAATATAAAGCTGTTCAATAGTATTGACGTGAAAGTAACGTAGGACAAGTACCTACAGCTGGGGACGCTACCTGCTTTATGTGGTTACTCTGTCCCCTTCCGCTACAACATATGTGGTTGACAGGAGTAACTGCGACTAATGCAATAATCACATAACCCTTTAAATGCTAAAGAGTGGCATATCAATTATCATTTGTTATGTATCTATAATACGGCTTGGATACAAAAACTGCAAATTTTTAAAATGCTTATGACAGGGATTAACAAGGCCCAACCTTGTTTTAACATACATGGCATAAAGTTCCCCTTTCCAGTGGCAGACACCAAGAATAAAATCGCTAGCAATTTAGGTATTGAATATATATGTTTTTTTTAAACACAATCTCTAAACACCCGGAAATCATATAACAATCAAATGATTAAACCAACAATTCTGAAATAAATAATTCAAATTTACAACAAATAATTTCAAAATAGCAGCACAACGTGTTCACAGTTGACGGTATGCACATATAACTTGCTGGCCAGGCCGGTGGCTTCTGCAGTGGAGTTGTATTCCTATTTAACCCAGGAGTAAATCTTCAGCGAGACTCTGGAGGTAAATAAATATTATTCCCAGCAACCATGATCTGGTTCTGTATACATGCCCCCACAAGACCTCGTGTACTTCCAGTAGCATTTAAATTGGAGAGGCAATATGCGGTTATTCAACTTAACTCACTACAATAAATTACAGCAGGGTAAAATGCAGAAAGACAGATTTCCTCGGAGAACACCCGTTTCCCCAGCAAATGTGAGTTTTTCATTTCATCTTGTAGGCTGTTATCCGTCCATGAAGTTACTCCGGCAGACAGTAAGACTGCACTGCGACTCATTTAAACACCTCTCAATGACGCTCTTTTGTAAGTTTGTTAGTAGAGTAGTTGGGAACTAAACGTTGTAGAAAAGTGAACTACAAAACATGTGATTATTGCGCACATTCTACTTCACCTACCTCTGAAAATAAAGAAAGTCTTCAACAGCCATGACGTACTTGGAAATGTGTGCTCCAACCTCCCGGAATTAACAACGGATCCATGCGTGCACGCTGTGGAAAATAACTACATTAAAAAGTGTGTTCTGTGAAGATAAAGACAGGTAACGGCTCTTCGAGGTAAAGTAAGAACTTTTGAAAGCCCTGCCAAAGATCTAGTTTTATTTTCGTACATTCCGTATACTTCCGCCATATGTGAAATTAACACTGCCATGGACCTGGTCATATTAAGCATGCGCGGGTCAAGTGAAACTGTATAGTTATTAGGTAAGTAAATACTTTACAATTTTGCTACTTCATACAATTATATATCTATTAAAAATACAGAAAGTAAAACAAATGACTTCAGTATCCTCAGACGTTTTCGTTACACTTTAAATTTAGCGTTAGGTTAAGACATGGAACTACTTTCTCTCCGTCGTTACCAACTTCGCAGGGCGCATGCTAGCCAGAGTACCTTTGGAAATACACGCAGGTAGGGGCAGAGACATTCTTTAAAGGTTAATTTCAAAAGTGCTCACTTTACCGTGAACAACCTTTAAACCAAATAAACTTAGTTTAAAGTAGAATGAGTTTGGCTCCCGACGGAGCATCACACACATTAAGGCCTTCGCCCATCTGAAGCTTGATTTCGCGTTTAGTGTTGAGAGGCGCAGGAGCGATAAGGGCGAGACTGCCACGTGCATAAAGTGCCCCATCGCCGCTAAGCGCAGGCTCTGAACTGGTGTGCAGAGTTCTAGTCGCATTGCATGTTCCCGTGGGACCTTCAGTGGTGGCCCTGATCTTTCATTGGTGGAAAGTCCGTAAAAAGGTTCAACGCAGGGTCCTTGAATAGTTTTGCATGTATATGATGCGTATATTCTGAGTGAGTGAAGAGATTTGGACGGCTCTTAACATCGAGGTCTAGAGAGCCGATGAGAGCGATTGATATCAGTATGGAGCAACGCCGGAATGAAAGGGCGGGGAAAACCGGAGATCCCCGAGAAGACCCACCGACCAACGGCATCGTCCGGCACGATTCCCACATATGAAAATCCGGAGTGACCCGGCCGGGGATTGAACCCGAATGGCCTTGGTGGGAGACGAGCAGGCTAACCGCTCGGCCACCATGGCCCCTATATTTTGAGATAAAAGACTTTGAACGAGCCTTTTTTTTTTTTTTTTTTTTTTTTTTAATACCATTTTGGAGTGTTGTGAAATGGCGTTTCTAATGAGCGTAACGCCTTGCAAGCACTCAACAGCCGTCGCCTGAAGTGTGTGTTCTTTTCGCACATCAGCACATTGGACGCACGTTTAATATCTTAGCATAGAAACGTGGATTACTATCACTCTGTATCGCAGTTCAAGCACCAGATAGGCGGGAACCTTACAGGCTGTTCACAGTAAAGTGAGCACTTTTTCAATCCCTGTTTGACTTGCATGCACGTGGGGTATTCTTCCACCATATGTAAAATTAATATTTCGATGTACCTGATCACATTATTCATGCGTCGACCAAGTAAAACTGTGAAAATATTAGGAGATAAAATGCTTCAAAAATTTGCTGCTTGTAACACATGCGTGCATTAAATAACATGAATATTAAATAAATAATTTATGTATTCACAAACGTTAACATAGCACTTTAAAATAAACTTTAATACTTAGAACTACTTTACCTCCGTTGTTATCAACTTTATTGGGTACTTGCAAGTTATTGTGACCGTTAAATTACAGTATATGCAGGTAGGGCCAGTAACATTTCTCAAAGATTGATTTCTAAAGTGCTCATTCAACTGTGAACAACTTATAACTTGACTTTTTACATGCAACCAGAGGAATGATTTGAAGGTCTAGTAAAATATATTCCAGTGTTACAAAACGTTTGCTTGATTCTTTCGTTTGTAAACATATATCGTACTTTACTGACAAATTTCGTCGTGAGTATAGGTCTACCACATTTTGATGAATTCTGCGCGTTATTCAGTTGGGAGCGGTGACACATTGCGTGTCACGCTACTTCTACTTCCTTAACGCCACATTTCACGATGATTTTTTTATTTCAGTATCTGAAAGAGATTTATTAAGGACCACATAGATGTAAATATTTGAGAATAAAGCTCCGCAACACTGGAGCCCTGTTTCTACGCTTCTAATTAACTTTGCCAACTAAAACACATGCCATATGATATAGGCTACAACATATATACAACATGTTAATTAAGGATCAAGAACATTAAATAATTGGTACTGGGCAACTGACATCCCGAATCTATTTTTAAATAAGTATTGAAGTTATGCCAACACATTTTTATCCGTCCAGCAAAAACTAATAAATATGAATATAATTTTCTCTCGGGCGAATGAAAATGTGTTGGGAAAACATCAATACCTATTTTAAAAGAGATTCAGGATGCCAGTACCCCAGTACCGATTGTTTAATATTCTTGATTCTTAATTAACATTTTGTGTATTTGATGTAGCCTATATCATATGACATATGTTTTAGTTGGCAAAGTTAAACAGGAGTTAGAATCCCATATTCCAAAGTTTTCGAATTTTCAGTTCTATATTTTGAAAACTATAATCATTTGACTGCAAGTATTTACGTTTGTGGTACTTATATAAATCTCTTTCAGATGATTAAGTAAAAAATTATCGCGAAATATGGCTTTAATGTAATCCTTTACTTCTGGGTCGGTATGTTAAGGAGACTGAACACTGGGTGGTAGCAAATTTTCTAAGCACCTTCTCAGATCACTTATTGTTTGAATGATGATTTTTTTTAAATCTATGATGTTATTGAGTTTTCTGATGACTGGTCGCTCTGAAAACTTAGTGAAAGCTGTAAGTCCAGAAGGAGGTAACTTCTCAGACTATGAATAAACGCCCAGTATTTTCGATAGTACCAGCAAAATATAGTGTTAGAGGATAACAATTGTGAGGTGGAGAGAAGAGATTTGGGCGGCTCTTTTAACAGCGTGATATCGGGAGTAAATGAGAATGGAGAGAGGTGGTGAGTGTGGAGCAGCGCCGGAATGCAAGGTCGAGGGAAACGGGAGATCCTCGAGAAAACCCGCCGACCAGTGCCATCGTCCGGCACGATTCCCAGAGCGAAAACTCCGGGAGCGACCCCCTCCGGTAATTGAACCCTGTTCGCCATGGTGGAAGGCAAACGCCCTGGGCAGTACGCCAGCCGTGGAGTTATAACCACAGTTGATTAGAAGCTGTTCACGAAAAAGTAAGCACTCTTGAAATCAACCTTTGTAAAATGCCACTGTGTCTACTTGCATACATTTTAATGTGCGTACTGTGTGGCATGCACCCAGTAAAGTTGGAAACGAGACAGGGAAAGTAGTTCGGCGTCTTAACATTGAATTAGAAGTGTTTGGTAAATAGTTTTGATAACTGAAATGATTTTTTCTTTCTGTTTTTTTTTTAAATTAATTTAAGTGTTAAAATTACCACAATTCTAGTATATTTACAAATATTACAATTTCACAGTTGCACTTGGCCAAAACAAGACTAAAGTTATGAGGCCATGGCAATGTTTATTTTACATGGCGGAAGAATACACAAAGTTCATACACATAAATCTGCGACGAGTAGATCGTCACCAGTCTTATATTTATGTGCCAGGTGGCTTTTTTCTAGAGGTGATAGCTGTTCATTTCCTGTACTGCTCTCCAGGGAAATATATTGTTATGCTATTTTGTAATGCACCAGTGCAGTAAATTTACTACACGAAATTAGCGTATTTAATAATCAGTGTTCAGTATTTTTATAAGCGAGTGTGTAAATATCTGTCAGCGGATTTTGTGATTAGGCGCATGAATACTTGGTCCTGGAAGTAGTGCGCGCCACCCTATGAAGATCAGTGGAACTCAAGATGGCGTCAGGGTGAGTTGTTCGTAGTGACGATCTCTCTATCGTTGGTTGTCCGGCAACGTTTGTGTATGAATTGCATAACATTTTTGGTTCTCCGGGCAGGATTGCGTCACGCTTGATACCGATCAGCGATTATGTGTTTATTTCGTCACTCGATTGCGCGTGCTGCGTAATTGCAATCTCCCGCGCTCTTCAATCGAGTACCGACGCTACCGCATAAAATTACCCGTTGTTCAGATATCCTGTGAAGAAACAAGATATCTGCCCTCATTTCGTCATTTACAAGGGATTCGACATATTTGTGATCGCTTATGTAATGTTGATTGCGCTGTGTTAGTGTCCGTTTCTAGGATGTTATCCACTCAGTCGCAAATTAGTTCGCCACGTGGGTGACTAACTTTACCTAGTTTTCTCATCTCAGTTGTGTTTGTTACTTCGTGTATTTTTTAATTAGCCAGAGTATTTTTGATTTTTTGCACTTAATCAGGTGTACATAACCTCACTTGTGCTATGGCAAGATAGGTTAGGGCTTTGTCTTCTCTGTAGGCCTGCCATTTTTTTTTTTTCGCTTTCTTCATTGTAGAAATTTCTTGACATGGGTTTCAAGGTATTTTTATTGAAATTGAAACTTCAGGGAACTAAATTACGGCACACAAGTGAGCATCTTCAGGCATTAACAAGTGCTCCACTTGTTGCTGAGGAAACTGTGCACGAAGTAAACGTACTTGGCGTACGTCTGGAGGCAATTGATATTACTGTAAATTCAATATGTGACAGCTTACTGCAATCAGATCCACTTCCTGATGACTTTGGATGAAAGTATTTTGACCTCTAAATATAATAAGCTGTTTTGTTTACTGTCTGACACTCGTGGTATTGTGGCTTCGTTTTTGGGTAAGCATGTTGTTCAGAGTGAATCAATGCTACCTGTTGCAGGTCCATCTGCAATTGTAAGGCTTCCCAAGATCAATTTGCCTACTTTTTCTGGTCAGTGGGAAGACTGGCCTATGTTTTCGCAGTTGTATCAGGCCACCATTCACAACAATCGTTGTCTGTCAGATGTTGAAAAGTTTCAATATTTAATGGGTTGTCTCACAGGAGAAGCCTTACAATTAGTAAAAACTGTTCCAATTTCCTCTCAGAACTATCCTGTGGCAAGGGAACTTCTTACATCTCAGTACCAAAATTTAAGAAAGCTGACAACATTGTATATAAACAGAATCCTCGATTTGCATTCTGTCAACATCACAAATCACAAATCCATCAGGTATTTTGTCAGCACATTCAATGAAAATGCACGAGCCCTTGAGGGATTAGGCTGTAATGTACCTGAGGAAAATCGTGTTCTTGTCGCAGTCTTAATGAGAAAGTTGGACGTGGAGCTGCGCACTCAGTTTGGAAGCTCGCGTGCAGGGTGGACTAATGATATTCCCATGCCTAAGGTTTCAGAAATTGTAGAGTTTCTGCTTGAAAGCGTTTCTGCTATGTACTGTGCCATTGATATAGGAGTCAAACCAAGCACCAGTCAAATAGCCTAGAGGGATAATTTAAAAAAAAATAAGTCATCTAACACAACCACCAAAATCAGTATTTGTTACTAATTCTTAGCTCAATCAGTCAAAGCAATGTATTGTTTGTCAGCAGACCACTCATTCTGTATATAAATGTTCAGAGTTTGTTAATGCCTCACCATCAGTAAGACAGTCGATAGCTCGCAGTAAGATACTCTGCTTCAACTGCCTGGGAACAGCTCATACTGTAGTGCCATGTTCCTCAGCTCAAACGTGTTTTCGATGCAAACAGAGGCATCATGCTCTACTTCATGTTGATGGTCAATCTAGGCCTAATCTAATAACTCATGTTGAAAATGATACTTCGCTGATGTTGAGACTGAACAATTTGTGGGTGTCTTTTCAGCTCGTAGTCATACTTCAGTGTTGTTATCTACTGCCCTGGTAACTGTGTATGATGATGACAGTAAACCACATGTGGTTCGATGCTTACTAGACAGTGCCGCTCAGGCGTCCTTCATTACAGAGGTAGCTGCAAAAGTGCTGTCTTTATCTGTTCAAAAGTTCAAGGAAAGGGTCTGTGGTCTCGCGCATGGTACAGTCAACTTGAAGGGAGCTGTTAGTTGTAAAATCCAATCCTCTGTTGTACCACAATGTTCCTTTACTCACTCTCTTTTCGTGATCTCTAAAATTACCAGCAGTTTACCATGAGCAACTGTGGATCCATGTGTTCGTAACCAATTGGGATCTCTTCCATTAGCTGATCCCCAGTTTTACAAACCTGGTCCTGTTGACATGTTGCTGGGTGCTGACATCTATGCACGAGTTTGTATGAGTGGGCGGCTTGAACTAGGTCAGCACATGCCTGTTGAGCTGGAGTCTAAGTTTGGTTGGATGCTCCTGGGAGAATATCCTGATGCCAACTCTGATTAAGTGCTGATTTCCATGTTTGTGGGGACTGAGGACTTGCTAGACTCTGTTCTCAAACAGTTTTAGGCATCTGAGGAACCCCCTCATGTAGTTGCAAAACAACCGGATGCTGACTTCTGTGAGACTCACTTCGTGGCTACTCACTCTCGAGATGAATCGGGTAGATACAAGGTTCGCCTCCCATTCAAATTTGAGGGTCAACATATCGGAAGCTCATATGTAAATGCAGAAAACAGATTCTATGCTCTGGAGCACAAACTCGCATCTTAGCTGGACATGAAAACAATGTGCAAGGACTTCATGGCTGATTACGCTACTTCAGGTCATATGGAACTCTATGCCCACTCCGCCCAACAGGTAGATAGTCGAGAAACCTCTGAATGTTTCATCCCTCACAATAGTGTGTACAAACAGACTAGTTCAACCACCAAATTGAGGGTGGTTTTTTATGATAGTGCCAGGACTTCAATTGGTGTATCTCAACGATGCTCTCCTCTCTGGACTGAAGCTTCAAAATGAGATAAGCAATGTCAGCTTACAGTTCAGACTCTATTGTGTGGTTTTCTCTTGCCACATAAGCAAATGTATCGCAAGATTTTAGTCCATGAGGTTTACTCGACCATATCAACTTATTCTGTGGCATGAAGACCCCTCCCACTTGCAGTGTTCCAACTTATTACTGTAACCTACGGACTCACATCTTCTCCATTTCTGGCGATTCGTACCTTACACAAGTTGGTCTTTGATGAGGGTCTCCATTATCCCCTGGCACAAAATGCTCTTCAAAATCGCATTTTTTAGATTATATTTTAACTGGTGAATCATTGGTGGAGGAAGCATTTGTCTTAAGAATCAGTTGATTAAACTCTTACGAATGGGTGGATTTGAACTTAGGAAATGGTCGAGCAATCAGCCACACTTGTTGGATGGCATTCCTGTATCTTATCGTGAGAATCCCAAAGTGCTTGACTTCTCATCTAAGTCTGTAGTGAATATTCTGGGTCTTAAGTGGAGTCCAGATACTGATATTTTCTTTTACCACTTAAATATCTACAATGGTATCCCAACCAAATGTTTTGTTTTGTAACAGATAGCTCGCATTTACGATTCCATGGGCTGGTTATCTCTAGTGGTAGTGTGTACAAAAATTCTACTACAGTGGTTGTGGACCCAAGCAGTGGGCTGGGACGACCCCTTACCATCACCCACACGAGAGAATGGAATCAGTATATCGAGGGACTTGTCCACCTTGAAACCCTTAGTTTGCTACGTTTCGTTTGTCCTGATGCAGCTTCTGTAGAGCTACACAGTTTTGCAGATGCCTCTGAAAGAGCCTACGCAGCTGTTGTGTAATTGAGAAGTAGTGATTCTGATGGGAATGTGACCATGCATCTCATACTGGCCAAGTCTAGAGTAGTTCCACTAAAACAAGTTTCGCTTCCTCGACTTGAGCTGTGTGGTGCTCATTTGCTGGCAAAATTGATGCACTATTGTCATGCCTCTTCACTCAACTTTTAACAGTTACTGCCAGTCATGTGTGGACTAACTCTAGTGTAGCTCTCATCTGGATCAAGACTCAACCCTACCTGTTAAAACCTTTGTCGGAAATAGAGTTGCTCAAATCCAGGAATGGGTTCCACCTCAGTGTTGGAAACATGTTGTTTCTAGACACAGTCCTGTAGATTGTGCTTCTCGTGATCTGCTTCCTTATGATCTAAGGTTGTCATGCCCTCTGGTGGCATGGCCCCAATTGTTAATGGATCCACCTGACCAGTGGCCACAATTCCTATTGAATGAGACTTCAGATGTCCCAGAACTTAATTAATCCCAAATTGTTCTTGATCCCCCTGAAGAGTTTCCACTCTTACAGAAATTCTCATCTTGGTCAAAACTTGTTCGAGTCATGGCTTATGTCATGTGTTTTGTGAAGCACTACCAGGACAACCTCCTAGCAGCAAAATCCTATGATCTGTTGAATTAGAGCAAGCAACTTCTATAGTGTGTAGATGTATCCAAATGTCATGTTTTTAAAACGACTTGAAACAATTCCAAAGGAGAGAACCTTGTTCTAGTTGACTGCAACATTTGACACCATTTTTGTATCAGCAGAGTGTTCTCAGGGTGGGCGGGCGTTTGTCAAATGCAAATGTTGAATATGTCACAAAGCACTCTAAAAGACCATAGTGCTGTTGAAGCTTTGGTAAACTATCATCAGATAAAGTACCTACATGATCCACCACAACTACTACAGTCTCTTGTGTCTCAACAGATTTGGATTTTGTAAGCTCGATCCTTGATCTGGTCTCGGGTTTTCAAGTGTGTACATTGCTTCCGGTGCCGGCCGGTCAACAGTCCTCCACTAATGGCTGATTTACCCACTGAACGAGTCACATCTGGTGGAGATTTTGTGGTGACTGAAGTGGACTATGCTGAACTGAGCTCCATCAGAGTTAATAAGTTGCATCGGTGTGCTACTAAGAAGGAATGCCTATCTATCATCATATGTTTTGCCACGACAGCTATCCACATTGAAGTTGTAAATGATCTGACTGCAGACAGCTTCGTTGCTGCTTTTACTCGATTTGTGTAAATACAAGGTTTATGGATTAGTCTGTATTCCGATTGTGGCACCAACTTTGTTGGTGCTTCAAGGCAACTTCGTCAGTCTTTTAAACAGTTGCTCAAACCCCCGCTCCTGGAAAACTTTTCTTTGGCTCATGACATCAGTTGTCATTTCTTGCCTCCTGCAGCTCCTTATCAGGGGGAATTGTGTGAAGCTGCAGTCAAATCCAGCCAAATACCATACCAGGTGTACAATCGGTAATCAAGTTCTGACACTCAAGGAGCTGATGACACTCACCACTCAAGTTGAGGCTGTCCTAAATTCATGGCCCCAAACGCCTGTCTCTTCTGATCCATGTGACATGGAGCACTCACACTCGGGCATTTTCTCATCGGTAGGCCTCTTGTTGCTGTACCACAATCGTACGAAGTTGACGATGGCAGTATATGTTTGTCCAGTAGATGGAAAATGCTATGCGCACTAGCCAACCAGTTGTGGATAGTTTGGTATAAGGAATACTTACATCAACTACAACCACGGGGAAGTGGGACATCCAGCAACCAGGATTCGCTGTGGGAGAGCTCGTTCTGGTTGGAGAAGAGCACGTTCCACCCCTGGGCTAGTGTTTAGCAAGGGTCGTCAAGCTCCACCCTGGAAAGGATGACGTTAGTCGAGTGGTGGATTTACGTACGCAGAATTGACAACTGTGCAGACCTGTACACAAGCTGTACCGTCTGCCAGTTGAGTAGTGGTTCATCACCAATTATGACTTAATTGTATAGAATGAATGTGTATTGTGACTAAAATTTGGAGACCTCAGCCGGTCTCGGCGGGCGGTAGTGTTTCCGTATATTTTTATAAGCAAGTGTGTAAATATGTGTCAGCGGACTTCATGATTGGGCGCATGAATACTTGGTCCTGGAAGTAGTGCGCGCCACCCCTTGAAGATCATTGGAACTGAATATGGTGTCGGGGTGAGTTGTTTGTATTGACGATCACACTATCGTTGGTTATCCGGCAAAGTTTGTGTATGAATTGCATAACAACCAGTATTTTGTATTTGTGTAAATAATTTATTTCCTTAAATTGAGTTTGTATGTTTAATTCTGTTTAGTAATTATAGAGTTTTATGTAACGTTGTTGTTTGCGGGAGCTGCCGTTTGAGGACGCTGGGAGTGCTGAGTGAGAAGCGGTGCTATTTTACTGGGGAGAGAGGCGTGAGCCACCACTGCGGCTGGTCATGATATGCTGGAGGTCCGACAAAATATTGTCGCGATGTGTGCGCCAGTCTAAGCCATGTTTATGAGGAGTAACGAATGTCGTACTGCCGTGGTTGGTCCGACAACATTTGTCGTGAAGCGCATGCCGGTTTCTGCAACGTGAACAACTGTGTTACGACATTTGCCTTTGTAAAAAAAGGTTGCGATTAGGGTCGGGTCTGGTGACATGACAACTGTACTGTTATACCCGACCGATATTAATAGCGTATTTCAATTTTGTGAGGCTATTATAGAACATGGTGTTAACTGTTTGCTTTCGTCTTTTAAACAGTGGTTTTTTTTAAAACTTATTATTTCTTTCTTGGATGGACTTCCCTCAAATGCCAGGCACATTGTGGACCTGGAATATAAGGAAGAATATTTGTCTGTCCTGGCTTTGCTGTTGGTAAGGTAAGGGCGAGTCTACGAAATCAGCTGATGTAGGAAGCGGAGCTGCTCAGATGCACTGAGAAAACGGTTTTGTTGAAGATTCTAAGTATATTTACTGCAAATGTTGGCCACCATATGGAAAAATATATTTCAAAGTTTATAGCTTTACTTGTCAGTTTCTTGTTGAATTGTTTTATTACTGTGTTTATACGATTGTTAAGCATCAATATATGCACTAACAAACACGGTCACTATCTTATTTGTCACAACAAATACAAACAAACTCTCGAGCTGTATTTTCGAAGGAAGGCAGTCAAATGAATGGCCAAACAAATAGGCCTATACCTATACAGGTGATTCAACAAAATATTTAGTTGAAAGTCTAATTTTTGTAGACCCAACACTGATTTTGTTTATTCAAACATATATTTTGTTAGTCGAACAAAAGTAATTAGTAGTATACAAATACCGGTTCGAGCTAAGCCCCCAACCATCAGAAAATCGACAGCAAATAGAATGCCCAAACCATCAGAAAAACATCAGAAAAAATTACCATTGCTTTCCTGATCCAAAACATCAGCAGCCGATTCGAGCGCAACCGCAAAAAAGTGGCTGCAAAAGTTGCATTAGAGTTCAACCGCAAAAAGTGACTGCAAAAAGTTGCATTTGGGAGCAGCTCCCAACCATCAGAAAACCAACAGCAAATTGAATGCACGAGTCATCACAAAATATCAGCTGCTGATTCGAGCGCAACCGCAAAAAGTGACTGCAAAAAGTCGCGTTTGGGTTCATCCTCAAAAAGTGACTACAAAAAGTTGCGTTTGGGGCATCTGCAAAAAGTGACTGCGAAAAGTTGCGTTTGGGGCATCTGCAAAAAGTTACATTTGGATGCATCCGCAAAAAGTTGCGTTTTGAAGCAGTTGAAAAGAGCGGCTCAAGAAATTTGAATACGCAAAAAAAAAAAAAATATTTTCCATAATAAACAATAGATCAGTTGCTAAATGTATTGAACGGAGTCCAACAATTTAAGAAACTTTCCGAACTTACAATGGGACAGACCTATCCCATAGACCATGCCGAAATATCTGATACACAGTATGGATACAAAGTGGTAATTACTTCTGGCAATTTTAAAGTAACCTTGCCAGACAGATATCTTCAGATTTTCAGCGAAAAAGTTTTAGATTGTGTTAATCGAGGTGGTATAAATTTGGCATATGATGGAATGGAGGATTGGGGTGCTAAACAAAGGCATTCTATTTCGTTTTATTAAAGAGTAAACGATCGTTGTATTAGACATCAGTTTTAATGGTTATCCAATCATTAAAACACAACTATCGCTCTGACTTCGGCGATGTGCTACAAAACATACTGTACGAACATCGTGTTATCGCGCCGTGCGACGGCGAAAAAGATTCGTCCGTCTGGGGCCAGACGTTTAATTCGTCCGAACTGAACAATTGCAAAAAAAGAGCGGCAAAAGAAATTTGAATGTGTAAAAAATAAAATATTGTACATAATAAATGAGTGCAAATAAAAATCACCCGATGTCTAATATGATAACGACCATGGTAATGAGAAAGGTTAACACAACTGGTAATGTTTGGAAAGTATATAAGTTTAAGAAAGGCGTTTTTTGTGGAAAGAAAGAAGAAGAAATATAAAGAGAAGTATTTCAAGTGTGGCACTTGTAAACACTTTTACAAACCGTCTCTCAAAAGAAGCCATCTTAAAAGTAGATTGCACAAAGGTCTTACACCAATATGTAATAAATCACATGAACCATCAAATGCATGGGAAATTTTTAAAGTGTCACAACACTTAATATCAAAACAGAAGTTCCCACGAGAGAAACAAGTGAAATGTGAAACATGTAGCCACTATTACAAAACCGTCTCAAAAGAAGTCACTTGAGAAGTAACATTCATATGTACACACCCATATTCAGTGTAGAAGAAATCGAAACAACATTTCAAAGTAGGATCAAGAATTATGCTGTAAAGAATGTGAATGCATACAAAGACCCAAAGCATTTCCTAAACGATGTAAAAGAAACTGCCACGGGGCTAATTAGTAAGCATTCAAAATCATTTAAAGTGAACATGAAATTCTTCACTGAGTACAAAAGGAGAATTGGTGAGAATATTGAATATATAGAAAGCTCCTTTAAAACAAAGAACGAAGTTATACTGAACTCGACAAATCTGGAGGAATATTATACCAACAGCATATCGAAATTAATAGCCAAGATGGGGATATTCGAAGCAAAGGGATCTCAGTGGGCACTCAACAGAATATTTAAACTAGAAGTGCGAATAAATAAATATGTACCATTCAAGGACAGTTCTTATGTTGATCTCTCAGAAAAAATCAAAACTTAACAGGCGATAATTAATGTTAAGAACGATGATCAAATAAGTTATTTGTGGTCTGTTCTATCTGCATTGCATCAAGTAAAAAAAGACACTCAGAGAGTGAATAAATACGAAACTTACGAACATGAGTTTGATAATGCACTTAAGTATTTAGAATTTCCAATGAAATTGGATAGCATACCAACGTTTGAGAAGAGAAGTGGAATTTCTATTAATGTATATGCATACGAAGAAGAAGATGTCGGTAAGAAATATATAATCTGTCCATTAAAAATAACAAAACATAAGACGGATAAGCAGATAACCCTACTCTATATCAAAGACGAAAAGAACGACCACTACTGCTGGGTAAAAAGTCTTTCGAGACTTGTCGCATCAAACATAACGAAAAATGGTCACAAAATATTTATATGTGATAGATCTTTCCAACATTTCTACTCTGTAAATAAGCTAAAAGATCACGAACAAGACTGTCGAGATCATGATGATGTTAGAGTTGAACTACCATCTAAAGGAAAAAATGACATATTAAGATTTTGAAACTAAAATCATTCTCTGAGAGTTCTGTTTGTGATATATGCTGATTTTGAATGTTTGTTGACTAAAATCGAAACTTGCCACCAAACCCCGATGAATGTTACACGAAACCATACCAAAAACACGAGCCTATTAGCTTCTGTTACTATGTAAAATACGAACATGGGTACTATAAACCACCAGTAACTTATGAAGGGCCTGATGCATCTACTGTGTTTGTTAAAGTGCTAATGGAAGAAGCAAAGTCTATTGGTGATATATACACAAATGAAAAGCCAATGCTTCCACTAACTCAGAAAGAACAAATTGTTTATGCTACAGCTACCCATTGCCATATATGTGAAAAGCCTTTGAAAGGTGAATTTGTGAGAGATCATGATCATCTTACAGGGAAATTTAGGAAAGCTGCACACAGAGATTGTAACTTATTGTATAGAAATCCATGTTTTGTACCAGTGTTTATACACAATCTATCGGTATGACACATATTTATTCATAAGAGATCTTGGCATCGATGGAAATAAAATTGATCTAATTCCCAACAAAAAATAAAAATTAATTACTTTTATGAAGCACGTGTGTGGAAGTGTAAACCTAAGATTTATTGGCACATTTAAATTTATGGCTAGTAGTATCGATTAACTCTCTAGCAAACTTTCCAGAAGCCAATTTCGAGAAACGTGTAAGCATTTTCCAATTAACCTCTTGACTTTGTTACAAGAAAAGTTGTCTACCCATACGACTACATGGATAGTGCTGAAAAATTTTCTGAGACATCGCTTCCATCCAAAGATGCATTTTACAACAAACTTAATAATTGCGGCATTACAGACGAAGATTACGAATTTACGAGAGAGGTGTGGGAAAAATTCAACATAAAATATCTAAGAGAGTGCATAGAAATATATAACAAATCTGATATGTTGATATTGTCTGATATAATGGAAAATTTTAGAGATGTGTGTCTCAAAACATATAAGCTAGATTCAGCATGGTATTTCACAGCCCCAGGGTTAGCGTGGGATGCTATGCTCAAACACACTAAAATAGAACTAGAATTATTAACAGATTACGACATGATTTTGATGATAGCAAAAGGTGATCGTAGTGGAATTTCACAATGTTGTAAGCGATATGCTAAAGCAAATAATAAATACATGAATGCTTATGACAACACAAAGGAAATCTTTTATCTTACATATCTGGACGCCAATAACTTATATGGATAGGCTATGAGTCAATATTTACCCTATGGTGGGTTTAAGTGGGTAAATACAAATATAGATGCAACCAAAATAGAAGATGATTCTAAAAAAGGTTATATATTGGAAGTTGATTTGGAATACCTACGTGAACTACACGATCTCCACAAAGATCTGCCATTGTCACCAGAGAATAAAATTCCTGGAAGGTTAAAAAAAACCAAACTCTTGACTAGTCTCTATGGTAAAGCGAAATATGTATTACACTATGTAAATCTTAAGCAATATCTATCTCTTGGAATGAAGTTGAAAAAGATCCATAAAGTTCTGGAGTTTGATCAATCAGATTGGCTAAAGTCCTATATTGATCTAAACACAAATATGCGAACAAAGTCTACAAATGACATTGAAAAAAATTTCTACAAGCTAATGAACAATTCCATTTTTGGGAAAACAATGGAGAATATTAGAAACAGAGTGGATATACGGTTGTGCCCAAGTTCTAAGCAAATGGATACACTTGTGGCTAAACCAAACTTTAAAGATACGACTATATTTATGAACTCTTAAGTTGCAGTTCATATGAATAAAACAAAACTGTGCTTTAACAAACCCATTTATGTTGGAATGAGTATACTTGATCTATCGAAAGTCTTAATGTATAATTTTCACTATAATATAATGAAACCAAAGTATGGGAAAAATATTGAACTGTGCTACCAAGATACTGATTCGTACATCTATTATATAAAAACACCAGACCTCTACAGTGACATGAAAGAAATGGTCGGCCATTTTTATACTTCTGACTATAGAAAAGATAACCCATATGGCATACCGTTAGTTAACAAAAAGATTATTGGCAAAATGAAAGATGAATGTATTGCAAAATTAACGGAAGAATTTATTGGTTTGAAATCGAAAATGTATGCAATAAATGTGGAGGGTGGTGTAAAGAAAAGAGCAAAGGGTGTGATAAACGCAGTAGTCAGAAATGAGATTAGTTTTGGTGACTACAAAAAGTGTTTGTTTGGTAAAAAAAAAAGTGTTGCACTATAGTATGAATCTTATTAAAAGTAATAAACATGAACTCTATGCGATTGAGATGAGAAAAAAGCATTAAGCCCCGAAGATGATAAAATATTTATTCTTAAAGATGGCATTAATACACTACCATGAGGACACTACAAAATTTTAAAAGAGTGACACTATGAAAGATCAGTTGCCAAGCGCGAGTCGCCTTATCGCTGATATCATGCGTGAGCTTAAAGGAAAGCATATGTATACCAAAATGCAATCACTCGTCGATATCGTGAACAGTAAACTAATCTACGACTGTAAGATAGTGTACGTGATCGTCGATGAAGAAGGCAATTCGTGGTTCAAGCCTAAAGACGTTGCGGGAATACTTGGATATACCAATCTGAAAGAAACATTGCGTGTGAATGTAACGGGAAAGTATAAGAAGCCGTTGTCACAATTAAAAGGGGTCCCTCGAGGGACCCCTTTTAAGAATGCGCATCCTCAGACTGTTTTTACTTCAGAGCTCTGGTTGTACGAGCTGATATTCTCGTCTAGACTACCTGTGGCCACAGTTTTCAAACAGTGGGTTTTTGAAGAAGTGCTACCATACATTTGCAAGCATGGAGAGTACAAGATCGAGCAAAAGTATAAACTGCTACTGAATGCTGCGAACAGAATCCTAGCTGCACAAAGTAGTATCATCAACAATCATGTGTTGCCACCTACTGGCGATATTGGTAAGCATCAGCATTTTGTGCTTATCAGTATCGGTGGTAACCAATACTATGTCTCGGATGCCAAAAGCGTGTAGTTCGTCTACGCATCAATGTGTTGGGACAAGAGTACCCCGAAATGCAAGTGCTACTGCCTCTCGGTAACATCAATCCCATAACGCTGTACAACCTAATGAAAGAGCAGGTGCCCATCACGTCCATAGGTAACTGCTTCAGTCCGACAATTTGTTGCTATGACCTCATCGCCAATATCGTATGCATAAAATCGTTCCCGACAGACATTATACAAAGACCGATCGAGTAGTGTTTCGAGACGACATCTCATCTCGAAATGTCACAAGCGAAATAAGAAGTCGTTGCTACACTTAAGAATGCACAACTTCTCACAGACAAAACAGGCAGTCGTACTAAACATCGACGACGATGATAGAGACATCCTTCAAAACTTGCATATACAAAGGGGGTCTGTCGCATAGACCCCCTTTAATTCCCAACCACACATGGTTTTCATCAACGAGAAGCAATCAGAGAATGTGTCAGAGAAAAGTATGGACAATCATACGCTGATATAGGGAGGAGCGATTCGTTCCCCCCTTTGAATGGACATTCCTGCGTGGATATAGAGGAGAGCGATTCGCTCCCCCCTTTGAATGGACATTCCTACATGGATATAGAGGAGAGCGATTCGCTTCCCCCTTCGAATGGACAATCAGAGAACAGGTTAGAGAAAAGCCATAGGCAATCATACGTGATATAGGGAGGAGCGATTCGCTCCCCCTTTGAATAAGCAATCCTATGCTGATATAGGGAGGAGCGATTCGCTCCCCCCTTTGAATGGACAATCCTACGCTGAACTAAGGGTGAACTATTCGCTCCCTCCTTTGAATAAGCAATCATATGCTGATACAAGGGGTCGCGATTCGCTCCCCCTTTTGAATGGGCAATCCTATGCGGATATAGAGAGGAGCGATTCGTGACCCCCTTTGACTAAACAATCATACGCTGATATAGGGGTGAATGAATCGTTCACCCCTTTGAATATGCAGCCACATGCCGTATAACACCCTGATACTTTGCGAGATGCCAAGAGCAAACTCCCCTGACCCTTTGCGAAACCACAAGCGCAAACTCCCCTGGCAATCATCGACCACGTTAGAGCCAAACATCGTAATACGTATGAAAATTTAAAGGGTAACGAATCGCGACCCTTGTCGAGTGCACATCTACATGCAGTATTTATTTCAGAACTCATTTAAAACACTCTTATAGTGCTATTATATACAAGTAAATGTTTTTAATGGATAACCATTCATTAAAAACTAATAACTGTACATGTTTGCATACCAAGGGCTTCGGTGGTTCTTTCACTTTTAACATCATAAATTAGGTTTCTTTGGCTTACGAGTACCATGTTACAAATATTTGAAGCCGATATTGGTTTATTAAAATCAACTATAAGTTTCAGATTAGTTCGATCTTTTACAATATCTGTTTTTCTGTAAGAACGATCTATAACATACAATGGTCTTCTCAAAATAAATGACACAGAGTTGAAGCACAGTTCATTATTACGATAAGGGGTATCTAGTTTAGTCTTTGAATTTCTAAAATTGTTGTAAGCAATATACATCTTATCGAAAATATTACCATCAATGTCTAAATTCCTATTCTCTTTGGGAAACACTTCATTCCATCCATTCTTAATAGAAATATTTTTGACGAAACAAGAGTCAAACATTGAACTGTGTGTGAATTGACCAGGATCTTCTTTTCTGCTATGCTGAAAACCAACAATGACAAAGTCTGGCATATCGAATTGGATTGAATTGAACTGATCTTTTATATCAAACTGAAATGAGTTTGCATTATTAGGTACTGGTTTTTCAAGACATTGCCAATAATTAAAACTAATTGGAATTTGGGATGTTTGTATAATTTTGCTTTAATTTCGTCTCCATAAATAGGATCATATTCAACAATTGGCCACAGAATTTCCAATTTCTCAATAACAATTTTACCAGCATCTGGTGTATTATCTACATCATCAGATCCACCAGCTTTCTTTGGAGGCTTTCTGTAAAGCGAAACATCGTCACTAGAATTTCGAATGAATGTACTCACCTTTCCAGAATATTTCATTACAATATCTCATAAACCCAAACAAATATCTTAATGGATAGGTAATTTCGTTAAGCTTATCTTTCCTAACATATTTACCTAGTTCTATCCCCGACATTTGGAAGTATGCTGATTCTGAGTCCGAACCTAACAATGTATTCATCATTGTTGAAATGATGCCAGTGTTGTCAATACTTTCGATTATACAACCATGCTTAGAAATCTCTATTCTTGAGAACTGGAATGGTAAGAAATTCTCACAAAAATAATCTATATTTAAAGTTTTGTCATAATCTGTATTTATATCTCTTTAGTTAGCTTATACTGTTGGTGTACATAAGCTTCATTTGGATGTGAAAATGCATCGCCAGTAGGAATATCAAACTCAATGTGCTTGTTGTATTCGTTCAAATTATTATTTTTTGGTCATTTGGAGGAACCGACTGATGCTCATAACTTTCAATGTTTTGTTGATCCATTTATTTTATAGAAAAAAAATTCTTAAACAACTATACTTTTCTTATCAACCCAAGAATGATGAATGCTATCAAAACCTAACCATTTAATTAGCAGCTTATTTCCTTTTCTACGCAAAACTTTTTCCACTAAGTAGTCTTTATCATATTTGGTCTTAAGCAGCTCTGGCTCATAAAAAATGCCTTTAATAAGTTCATGTTTTAAATCTTTTATTCTGTATGTCGTGGGTTTTGTGTGCAATACTTCACAAACCTCAAATATTTTAGTAGACCAATTTGGTGTATATCCTTTTTTAAACAAATTTTTACTTTTCCTTATACAAACTTTATCTCCTATTGCAAACTTTGGTTTAACCATTTTTCTTTCTCCTCCATACATGTTGATTAGAATAGAACTTTCGTTCTTTGCATTTACATTGGTGGGTTTTATTCCGATTGTACTGTGAACAGTGTTATTGTATTCACATATTAATTTAGGTAATATAGCCATCCATTTATAGTTTCCCTACATAGTAAATATCTTCCACATTTTCTCCTTCAATGTTCTATTAAATATTTCTACAACACTAGCTTTCGTTTCACTGTATGTTGAATAGAGTGTTATATTGTTGTTGGCCATTAATGTCTTAACTGATTTATTGTAAATCTCTTTACCTTCATTGGTTTCTAAATGCATGAGTTTGCGATCTATCAAAATAGTTTTAAATGCTAATGTAACATTTTCACCAGTTTTATCTTTGATTGGTATTGCCCATGCATATTTGGAAAAAAAATCCATCACAGTTAACATATATTTAAACCCTTTGTTAATTATATGTATACCTTTTAAAGATCCAGAATTCATTTCGACTAAATCAGCTTGCCAAAGATCATCGATACCAAAAGATAGAACAGTTCTTCTGGGGAAGTTTTTTTGGCATTGGTTTATGAATTTCATTTACAATATCGTTTTTAATACTCCCACCAGTGAATAGCGAGTTATTGGTAACATGACATCTACAAACGCATTTAATTCTTACTTTGTTATTATTGATAAGTTTATATGAACTTAGTGAATTTTTTATACAATTGAGACAGTATACATTTAAGTTATCAGTGTTCATTTTATATAATAAATGAATAAAAAATGGTAAACAATATAGAGAAGAGTATAGAGAGAAGAATACAGTTAATGGAAAAATTTTAAAACTTTTAGAAAATTTCGCCAAGATGAATATGATAAAAATTAAAAACACGATCAACCATTGATAGATGAGATACAAGATTTGGGGCAAAAATTGGACACGTAACAAATGAGAATAAGAACTTAATAAAGGAACTTATTCCACTTGCTGTTAAGAATTTAGACTAGACACAGACAACAACAGAAATATCTTTTGAAAGAAAACTGGTAAAACAGGCACCGATGAACGCTATTGCGATAAACGCTATGGCATTGAAAGCTATAATGATGGCATTAAACACATTGACGATGACGATGAACGCTATGACGAAGTGTTGGGGCGTTTGAAAACTGATATCCGACAGTTAACTAACTACAATACAGCATTTATTGATTAAAAAATGGCCGATTTTTAAATTGACTGCAAAGACGATTTTTTTGGGCTAAAGGCTGATAAAGGTAGATTGTATATTGGTAATAGCGAAGTAACATTCATCAATGACAAATGTACTGTAAAAGGTCGAACATACACTGCAACCGATGTTTTGATGAAATTACTAACTAGTAATAAAGTAACAGAAAGTGACGACACTGCAACTGACTATGAACACTATAGTCGTATCCTAGCAGATACAAACACAGTTTTTCAAAACGCCAAAATCGAGTAAAGGGAATAAATAGAAAATTACTGTTAAACCTATTTACGATTCGATTAAAAATTAACGTCCCTCACCTAAAAAGGGGAAAGGTATAAAGAAATATACAGACTATCCCAAAGAATACATATGGATGGATGATGTTAGGATGCTTATTGATCGACTTCTGGTTATTTATGGCGAAGAGAATGCTGGAAATGATAACTATTACAATGAAAAAGTTGGAATAATGAATATGCTCAACAGTAAGTTTAGTGACTTTGTTGTGAATAATAAAAGGTATACCATATTTGATACTAATGTTAAACATAATACCACATACTTTTTGGGAGTCGAAGCATCCTGGAAAAGGGTTGCTCAATGACAATAAATTTGCTACATTTGAGTTGCATGCACCCGGTTATCAGTACTTAGGTCTTGGTACCAGACTAAAAGAGAGAATTGAGCATGGTTATAAACCCATTAATTCACTAGATGCGGCTGCAATGGGACATGATATAGCTTAAAGATCTAGCTGAAAGACATGTAGCTGACAAAGAACTAGAAAAGAAAGCGTTCAAAAGATTGTGAAGTTCAGATGCTGGTCTCAATGAGAGATTGTGGGCTGGTGTTACTGGATCTGCGATGCATATTACACATAAGCTTGGCTGGAGAATTAAAATAAAATGATAAAATATTTGTTATAATAAATATAAGGAAAAATCATTGTATTTCAAGTTCCTAACGATGAGTTGATGGGTTTGAATATTGATTCTTTCCTAATGAAATACCACTTGAATCGTAAAAACAAGAAATTAAAGGAGGGCAAAGGGATGGCCATCACAATTTCAGTTCCACAGCTTAGGGAAATGTCAAAAGAAAAGAAAACTGGAAATGGTTTGACAGTTCACAAGGGTGAATTTTTACCCTTAATTTTCGCAGCATTGGGAGCTCTAGGAGCGTTAGCTGGCAGTGCATCATCTATCGCTACATCAGTAATTAATGCAGAGAAGAAAAACCAATAATTGGAAGAACAATGCAGACATAATTTAGCTATGGAGGAATATGGCAAGGTATTGAAGAAAGTTAAGTGGGGTAAGAATGTTAAGAAAAGTAACTCCACTCAGTATCGTTCATATTGATCAAATGGTTAAAAAATTTAACATTAAAAATTTCCGGGGTGTATTTATGATCGATAAGCTACTTAACACGCCACTCGATAATTAAGGTGGGATTGTTAATCTAGATGTTTTGACAAACTCTGGTACAAACTGGGTAAGCTATTGGAAAAAAGCAAACAACAAATATTATTTTGATTCATTTGGTGGATATCCACAGAGACAATTAATAGCATATCTCGGAAGTAATATTTTTATAACGATGATAGAATTCAAAATTTCAATCAAGTAACTTGTGGTCATTTGTGTGTAATTGTGCTAAATCTCTTTTCACATAATTTTAAATTTCCAAAAATTATTTCACTATTAATAAACAATGGATATATGTGGAAATGCATTAATGAGCTATTGGATTGAAGAACAAATTAAAGAACTTGGAAGTAGATAATAATATAGATTTTGAACACAAAAGACTAAGACATGTGGGAAATCCCTTTGCACCGATGGATGCAATCAATTTAGAGTACTATCAGAAAAAAAGAAATAACATTATTTGTTTAGTTGGGAAATACAATTCAAAAGAAAAAGCATATTGCTTTGATAACCGAATAGAATATTCTTTTATGAGAGATGGAACTATAATTTTGATAATAATAAACCAGAAAAATATAAAAGTGTTATCAACTGTTATCATGAATGGAAAAAATTGACATGCATAAAACTTTTGAAGTATACCCTGATGGTATGATATATTTTAAAATACCAAAAGCCCACAATGTACCCAAAGATAAAATTGTGTTTATTGAAATAGTTATGGTATATGAATACATTTAAAAAGATCAGAACATGTTAGTTTTTAATGGAAGTGTATCCATTAAAAACAAAACTTACAATCTAAGAATTTAAAATTTCTATAATTTTATTATGGTACTTGCCATTATTTAACTTACCCGTCATATCTATTGTAACAAAACCATATTCATTATTCCAACATTTTGAACACGTCTCCCTAAATTTCTCAAACGACATATCACCACCAACAAAATCACTATGAATATGTTTAAGATTTATATCGTCTTTTCTGAATATGCAAAGAAAATTGGCATTGTATCTTATAAGCTGCTGAGGTACTTTTGAGTATGTCTGAGCTAAATAGAAGCAATCAATATCTTTATGTCTACTGCGAGTAAAATAATCCCTTACCATATTTTGATTTTCAAGTATATCATCGAAAACAACTACAGACTATTTATGACATGTCTGGTATTCTTATTACAATATCCCAGTCTACATGTTTCTTGCTTATTTATTAATAGATTTTTTTAATTATATAATAAACGAGTAAAGTATTCAAACTAACAGATAACAAATCAGTGTTGAAGAAGAGACTACACTATCCTTTAGAGATAGAGGGACACTCATTGGCTCTGGTTCAGTTCTATACTACTTATCTAATGCATAGCATTATCTCTGGGAGAAATAAGCTATATTTTGTGGGTCATAATGATACGGAATCAGCAATTGATATTCCAGTTGTTCAATATAGCTTAAAAGATCTTGAAAAAACTATAAAAGCAATTTTTTCAGTTAGTGTAAATTCAATGGGTGGGAAAGAAAATGATATATCTTTCGAGCTGGATGAAATAACAAACAGTGTGAAAGTAAAATGTACGCTTAAATTACAGTTTGTAAAACGGGGTTCAGTAGGAAAACTTTTGGGTTTCATAGAAAATAAAACTCTGAAAGCAAATGTGGATCATTATGGCGATATAATTCCAAATTTGCTCCATTTGAAACAATAAATATATACTGTAATATAGTAAATGGTATGATATTAAAACATGATGAAAATAACAATAGAGAAACTAGCATAATTGTCACTTTTAAACAAAGAACAATATTTGGATTTGGCGACACAATCTATTACGAACCTGCTTATCCATTACTTTTCCCAGTGCGAACAAATCAAGTTAATGAAATAATAGTTGAAATTAAGAATGAAAAAGGTAAGTTAATTAACTTTGATTTTTCTGAAAGAACTGTGGTATTAGAGATGCAGCCGTAGATATTTTTTTGGGCTGGAAGTAGTCACATTCTATATATTAAAGTTTCGTGTTATAAAGATGAATAACATTTCTATAGAAAGTGTAATGAAAGAACTCAATGTTTCGGCCACTTTAATGTGTCGAATTTAGGAGATGTGTAACTAAATTTTTAATTAGACTATGTTGTATCACATTACCGAAGTCAGAGCGATAATTGTGTTTTAATGATTGGATAACCATTAAAACTTTATACAGATATGAGCACAAATAAAAATCAACTGATGTCTAATACGACGATCGTTTACTCTTTAATAAAACGAAATAGAATGCCTTTGGTTAGCACCCCAATCCTCCATTCCATCATATGCCAAATTTATACCACCTCGATTAACACAAATCTAAAACTTTTTCGCTGAAAATCTGAAGATATCTGTCTGGCAAGGTTACTTTAAAATTGCCAGAAGTAATTACCACTTTGTATCCATACCGTGTATCAGATATTTCAGCATGGTCTATGGGATAGGTCTTACCGATTGTAAGTTCGGAAAGTTTCTTAAATTGTTGGACTCCGTTCAATACATTTAGCAACTGATCTATTGTTTATTATGGAAAATATTATATTTTTTTTGCGTATTCAAATTTCTTGAGCCGCTCTTTGCAACTGCTTCAAAACGCAACTTTTTGCGGATGCATCCAAATGTAACTTTTCGCAGATGCCCCAAACGCAAATTTTTGCAGTCACTTTTTGCAGATGCCCCAAACGCAACTTTTTGTAGTCACTTTTTGCGAATGCACCCAAACGCAAATTTTGCAGTCACTTTTTGCAGATGCACCCAAACGCAACTTTTTGCAGTCACTTTTTTGCGGTTGCGCTCGAATCGGCTGCTGATGTTTTGGATCATGAAAACAAACGGTAATATTTTCTGATGGTTTTCTGATGGTTTGGGGCATTCAATTTGCTGTTGGTTTTCTGATGGTTGGGGGCTGCGCTCGAACCGGCATCTCTATACTACTGTAATTTTGTTGCTTTTCAAAATTTTGTTTGCTCAGTAATATATTTTGTTAGGGCAACAAAATATATATTTTATCTTATACATACAAATATTTTTCAATGTCGGCGCAGCCCGCTGACTGGAGTATGGGGCCACTGTCTTCCCGCTCAAAGTCACGTTTTTCTCGCCAGGGGGCGACAGCTTTTTCGTTTAAGAAGGTATTGTCTCAGCGCATTGGTTTTTACGCCCGACTTTCCGTGGGCAGTTTCTTTGATGCTGACTTACTGACTTATTATAGTTTTTTTTATCGTTTTAGCGCCGTAACAAACGGGTCCCCCCTCCCCCATCCCTATTTGCATCATACTTTGATAGTGACTATAACATGGAGTTTTTGCGTGTTGGTACATGAAAGAGGAAAATATTTCACACGCACATGTTATTCTAAATATGTGTGCTGTTAATAAAAACTGTTTTAAGCGTGTGGTGTTTTATATGAAGGCATTGGAGGATTTGAGAAAATTGTTATAGATTATTTTCGCATGTACCATTTTCAATTAAAGGTATTAGTGTGTATGGGAAATCCTTTTAAATTTTTTTTATTGGAAATGGTTGTACACCTGCATGAGAATATAAAAAGGTATTTACCGGTAGTGCGTTTATCAATGTTGAAGACTACCTTTAGCTATCTGTAATTAAATTTGTGTAATACTGTCACAGTAAGATATCTGAAGTAGTGTGTGTTAACTTCAAATAGTATCGTGCCAAATACAATAAATTTCCAACCGAGGCCCCCCTATCTCTTGGCAAGTGATTTTTATTTTGTTTGATCAATAATGGTGAGTGAGGCAGAGTTGAATACCCCTAAGTCATAGAGGTAGAGGGCGTTTAAAATCTAAAGCAGGACTTTTAAAATTGCTCAGTTTACCGTGAACATCTTATATAAAGATGATAAGTGGCGACTCATTTTTGTTGTATTGGGATATGTCTGTTACATTAAAGTATATGTTGGCCAAGCAATTTGAGTACAGATAATAACAGAACATGTGATACGGAGGTAATGAACTCTTTTGGAGAGCAATTTTCTGATGATGACCTAGTTATTAGCGAACTGGCCTTAGGTCTATATCATAACGATTCCTATGGACACCCGAATTTCGTGAAAAGATTTCAAGACAAGATGTATTTCAAAACACTTTAGCTCCGATCCTCTTTATTGATTGGTTGATCTAGGTGCTACGCATCCTAGGAGTTTGCCTGCGATTCGCAGACGGACAGTAACGGAGTAACTTAATTCTGATTGGCCGTCAAATCAAAGACACGCAGCCAATAAGCAAAAGAGAACTGCAGGTTATGCCCGTGGGGTATTGAAATACAGCACGTGCGAGAACCTTTTCGCTAATTTCGGGTGTCCGTAACGATTCCTGTTCGACCTTCGGTAGATTCAATCCCGAGTCTCCATGTGAGAAAGGTCGAGGACGCCGCTGAAGTTCCGTGGGTTTTCTCGTGGTATTCCCATTTCTCTCGCCCGTGAAGTCAGTGTTTTTTCCTCCCAATTACCCGGTTACGGCACAGAATAGACAAATACACAGATGTGTAACGACGTTGCAGTTCCGTAGATGTGAGCGAAGCCATTCGCTCGTTGGCCACGCAAGTCTCTGGAAGTGTCTGGTTGGCTGCTGTCTGCTGCAGTTAGAAAGTTGCTAGTTTTACTTCTCTTATTGGTTTAGTGACAATTTCCACTGATTCATCAATCATTTTAGTAGCGGTTTTATGTGATTTTTTTTTTGTACTGAAGGATCAGTAAATCAGTAAATCAGTAAATCAGTAAAGGATCAGTAAATTCGTTTCTACGTAATCGTCATAGAGCTCGGTTTAAAGGTTTAAACTGCATTAAATGTGGCGAAGTTAATGCCCTTAAGCGTGATACTTGTTTAAACAATCCTAACGCTATCAATTAAATTAAAAATGAAAAGAACGAATAACATTAATAACTACACATCCGTCTCTAATGACATCGCTGTCGACGAGACGTTAAGCGCGATTACCTATCTATCTTGAAAGTAAATACTTCCGAAAAAGAAATATAATACGTAGGCCTATTGTGTCCCCTTAACAGTCAGTGTTGGGTTGGTAGCTCAATTGTTAAGGCAACTCTCTAAAAGCGGAGTGGGGATGGTGTGTGTTCAATCCTGACTACCTACAACTATATATATTTATTTTTACTTTTCTAAATTACAGTAAATTGCTCTACATAAACAGTGACTATCGAAAATAGATTTATTTATTATGATGATTGGATATATATATATATATATATATATATATATATATATATATATATATATATATATATATATATATATATATATATATATATATATTCGCCGCACGCAGTCGCTCGTGTCACAATTCAATCAGTGAAATTGTTTCGCTAAAACAACCAGTGGTTTTCCACTGGTACTAAGTGGAGCCATTTCCATTGTTTCGAGTAGTTGAATTTCACTGAGAATCAGTGATTTTCCACTGATTCGTATTTAGAGTGTAAACTGATAACATCGCTCTCCACTACTGCGCTTTTAACGGTCCTAGGTAGCTGTGCGTTCAAGGTCAAGTAGCGAGGGAGCGATACGGGCGACACTAACACGCACGCCTAGTGTCTCATCGCTCCTACGCGCAAGGCTTGCAGTGTTTCCGTCCTAAACTTTTACTGTGTAAACTATATCTGTAACTGTGGGGTTTTATTACACGCGATGAAAGTACACAGATCAAACTACTGGCGTATAATCGTACTTTCCTCTTGCCACTTAGTAACTTCTTAGACAAGCTTTAAAAATGCGATATTTGACCACTTTCACGATTTTTTCCTCAATTAATACACTTAATATGATAAAAGTAAAAATATAGTGATATAGAAAATATCTTTTTATCCTTTCTGGCGAAACTTCGTATTTCCAGAACAACGATTTCACAGAAAACGTTTCAGTACATAGGGCCCTTAAATACCGCGCTAGGCGACTTGCGTGTTTTCTTTCAACAGTCATTCACGCGTGGAGCAGCTCTCGCCAAACCGCACTCAGCCGCTGTCGCTACCGAACTGAACAACCCCACACCTTCGTGCAGCGGAAATGGACTCTCCCGACTCGCCTCATCCGTTTTCGACTTCCGCGCATTATGTTCTCATTTGTGTAGGTTGTTCACGGTGAAGTGAGAACTTTTTACGGCCCTAGTAAATATATGTTATTGCAGTCTCAGACATCAACTTTTGAGAGTGATGAAATGTATACACTGTGTTTATTAGTCATATTCCAATGATTACATTAAGAAGTGGCGGAAAATTTAAATTAATTGCAAGGAAAAAATTAGCAGGGCTTTAAAAAGTGTTCACTTTACTGTGAATAGCTTATATCTAACTGTACATATTAACGGTCAGACTGCTCGCAACCCACCAAGGCAAAACGGGTTCAATCCCCGGTCGGTTCTCCCCGGATTTTCGCAAGTGGGAATCGGGCCGGACGATGCCGCTGGTCGCAGGTTTTCTCAGGGATTTCCCGTTTCCCCGGCCTCTTCATTCCGGCGCTGCCGCTTACCCACCTCGCTTTGCCCTCATCGGCTCTCAAGACCTTGCTTAAGGACCGCCCAGATCTCGTCACTCACTACAGTGGACATATTGTAGAGAGGAAGCAAAGATAGTTGCACAGAGCAGACAGTTTCTTCCCTGCGAGTATTGTGTTTGTGGACATTTGTACAGGTCTGGTTTATGAGAGTGGGTTTTCATGCGTATGTTAAGCACCAGACAGATATTTCATCATTTGCGTAAATGAAACTAGTGTTGAATGAGGGTAAGTACAGCGCGAGCCGAAATATTACATGATTGCCACACTTGACAGCATAAATTAATGCGGGGCTGAAAGTGATAGTTAAAGTGTCCGTGTAATAGGGCGTTGGCTTGTTGGAAGTACAAATATAAACAAACATGTTCCTGTTTCTAGTCCCCTTACTTGTTGTGCGCTCCTGACTAACTTTGTTTCCCTATTTGCTATTTTTGTGTACACCTTGTCATTGTGTTGCCGCCAGTTACATTTCTTTCTTTACTGTGTCAGCATTGGTTCTCTTTTTAATATCTCTACTAGTGTTTTTGTTTGTATATGGCGTATCGTCATTTTTGAGCTCTTGATTATTTTCCTCGTGTAATTGCTACGTTTTTTTTTTAAGTCACTGCTCAAGTTGATCCCTTCTTGTCTCCAGCATCGCTGTTTCCTGTACGACAGAAGAGCCTTTAAATAGTGGCTGGAGTGTTGTGTTATTGTAAGCTATTGTATTGTTATTTTTTGTGTCATTGTTAGGGGCACATGATTTCCGTGAGAAAATTTCAGGATAAGTTGTGTTTCAGCGCACTTTAGTTCGGAACCTCGTGATTGGAACATTTGAATTGTTACGCGTTTTATCTGTCTGACCGCGAATCACGGACAATTGCTATCGGAAAAAAAAATTGTGACTGGCTCACTCGTGTAAAAAGGTTCTCTTCACATATAGACAAGTTTGCTAATAGTCAAATGACTACTGCAAGTGGGCACATAGGAAATTGAAATCTAGCCTCGTCATAAATCACTTTGCGAATAACAGGTGTCCCTAGTCATTGTGTGTAAAGTGTCATGCGAATAAACAACATTATAAATCGATCAAACAAACACGTTAAGCAGTGACCATTTACTAGTTTTTTGATACTTTGGTATCTAAATTGCATTGTGTGTTATTTTCTGCTTCCAGAAAGGTGAGAACTAACTAAAAAAACACATGTTATTCCTCGAATTTCACAACTAGCAGATAACACACAATAAAATGTCAGCACAAAAATATTAAAGAACTCGAAAAATGTAAATTTGCTATAATCGTTCATAGGCAGTAGGTAATTACTATGAATCCGAAACTATGATGCGAAAACGAAGATTTTTTGCAGGGTTGCCATATTGGGTGATATCTCACCACTACTTCAAGGCAAAAATTATTAAAATGTTACTATCGCAATTTGGGAGATTTTTGTAATGAATATGCGGTGTTTGAGCTTTATTGTAATTATTTACTTAGTATTGGCAAATTTTTCGATTGTGAGGGAAGTTATTACTTCTCATATGCCTAAGTAAGAACAGTTTTTTAAACGGCAACCACCGTGGATACAATTGAAGAGGATCTCTTGTTCAGGCTCTTGTTACTCACTGCGGACAATGAATAGCGGCGAATTGAATATCACGCGATTGTTTATGCGTTTGACATATTTTTTTAATTTTCTGTAGGACTGTATCATTTTTAAATTTTAAAACGATTCGTGTTTCATAGATATAAAATATTAGATGAAAAATTTACAATACATTACAAAAAATAATTTAACATAAACGTGTAATCAAATTGGGTTACATTTGGGCGGCTAAAGATTGGCAATATAGGCGACGTCAACAAAAACAAACTGGCAAGCCTGGGTGAAGAGGAGCCATCACATCGAGGTTTTGAGTGCCGATGTGACTTTGACAGCTACGTTGGCAATGCGAGACGACAGTCGCTCTTCCTCATCTTCCTCCGCACAGTGCAGGTGTCGACGTAGGCGAGGCGTGTTGCCAAACTGTGCTCCCAAAAACAAACAACAGCAGTTTGACGCAAGCGCGAGGTCGTCTGCCTGCTACTCCAGCTACTAGAGTTAGTGATTTCTTGCGAAGAAAATATGAATACACGGTATAGAGTTCTATACTATAAGCACCCAACAGCAGTTTGTCTACTGTCATTGGTTGCTGTCTGCTTGAGAAGGCGTTTTCATATTTGACCGGGACACTCGGAATTCGGCAATATCGGCACGGCTCCTACTTGCCAGTTAACACGTGTCAAAAAATGATTCTGCCAATCAAGATAGGTACTCGGCCCTAAAGTAACTTGAAATATAACTTGCCTTGAAAACTTTTCGCAAAATTTCACTACCCCTAGTATCTACTAGGGACCTGAACAATTCGCGGATTCATTTTGGGACAATCTAGAATTCAAAACACGTGCGTTTACTTAACTTAAGCAATTGGTCCACACGGTGTTTGAGATCTCCTGGAGAACGGTGCCCAATCGTCACCTTCCGCTTTGACAGAAGACAACCTATCTGCAGTTGATGTCGGTATATATGTATGTACATAAGACTGTAGAGTCTAGCCAGAAGGTCACAGAACTCGCGAATTTTTCAGACCTCTAGTAACTATCATTCCGGAACGAGCATAAAAAAAGTTTGTACCACTGGCACATATGAATGAAATGTGTTTTGGCTAGCCTGTTTTCTGCTAATTTCAATTTTTTAAAACTTCGCAAGGAAATAAGTAGTAGGAAATAGATGAGTTGGGGCCAAGGGATTGCGGTTCGGATTATCGTATTGAGGAGTCGCCATCTTGTTACGTAACCGTCCGCCATTTTGGATGACCATAATCTTGATATAGGCATTTTACCCGTGACCTTAACCCCATGACCTCTGACCCAAAAACCGAAAAAATTGCGAGGAAATTAAAAAAAAAAACTAAAAAAATTATGGCGGAAAATTTAATTAAAAATCATTTGAACAATTTTAAAATTGATAACAAATCTATTGTTAAAAAATTTAATTAAAATTGTTTAAAAAATTTTAAAATTCGTTAAAAACATTTGTTTTAAATATTATTTTTAAAAATTTCATTAAAAAGTCGTTAACCCGAGGCCATTTTCCACTTTTTTTCCCTCGAAATTTCCCTTTTTCCGCTCAAAATTTCCCTTCATAAATTATTATTTAAAAAATTTGTTTAAAAATTTATTTTTATAAAATTTTACATAAAAAAAATTATTTATTATAACGTCTTAACCGGAGGCCTTCCCCCCCTTTTTTTCCCCTCGAAATTTCCCTTTTCTACTTGACCGGCCTGGCCCAAGCAAATTTGCTATAGGCGTCGATGACTGTCAACATGTATTTGTAGCCTTTGTTGGCTTGAGCATACGGTATCATCTCGACGAGGTCGTCTTGAAACAGATCGTTCATCCCACAATTCATGACATTGCGAAGGCGGTAGTTACGCCTGGCAGCCGCATGCAGTTCATTGGCTATACCCAATTGATTCATCTTATGCAGCCCGCCTCCTTAAGTTCTTCTGTGATTGAAACTATATCGTTTGTGTGGAAGTAATTTCCAACACTTTGCGAAGCAAGCAGTAGTTGCAGCCTATCCACCAGTTCGTTTGGATCGTCCCAGAATACGTAATCAATGTTCTTGCCATCGTCTATCTTCTTCAGACCTTCACCTCTTTTCAGTGTTAGGCCGCTGAAGAGGTCTGCTAGAATGTAGATATTTTCGTGATCTTCATCCTTTTATACACCGGTCTCAGGATCGTTGTCTTGCTAAAGTGCGTGCGTGAATTCGAGCAAAGTCTTGTATTCCAGCAGGTCAGATTCTGTAAACTCCCTGGGCTCCTTGCGAAATAAAAGTCCGTCTAGTCCGGGGGTTCCATGTACCATGTAATTGCCAACTCGGATGCTCCCACCTGTTAGAAACTCTATTGTATCAGCACCGAGGAACCATTTATCATTATGCCTGTATACGTCGTAAGTAGTATCCTTATTACGAGATGTGTACGATCGTAGGTACTGTCGAGCCAAAGCATTATATTTCAGGGGTCTCTTCCGTACTTTCTTCTTGTGTGGTAAATCCGCATCCGATCCATTGTCCTGATCCGACTTTGCTGCATCATCTTTTCGCCTCTGCAAAGACTTTAGCGGTATTGTAGCTTTCGGACTTTATAGCTACGTGTGCTCCATAGCTCTCCTGAGTACATCGAGGCGATGAGTAATGGGCTTAAAAAATTTCTTCATTTATACGGTCGCGTGAAATTTTGGCTCTCTTTGTGACCAAATACTTTGAGCGGACAGACTGAATCACACGATGTAGTTCACTAGCAATGCCCGCCATCATACTGAATAAAAATTCTCACTGTCGCTCTCTTTTATAGGTTTAGTCGCGAGTCTCCGCTAACATACATTTGATCTTGCTCAGACGTACGCTGTAATTTTGAATATCTGTTTTCGTGGCGAGGTGGGAAATCGAGTTATCGAACGTATGTGCCATATATCCTTCCAGGTTTCTCAGAATCTCTTCATTTTGTGCAGATACTACATTTAATCAGTCGATAATTTGCCTTTGAACACTCGTCACGTGCTCGTCCATGGCCACCATATCCCGGACGATCTCCGTTTTCACACGCCCGATCTTCGCTCCGAGCTCGGACAGGTAGTTTCGAAACAATGTGCTTTGTTCAGCCAACATTCTGCTCAGTTCCGAGATGATGTCATTACCAGTTTCGAGGACGAAATGTTTAGCAGCAGCATCCCCAGATTGTTTGGGTTCACCAACATTTCGAATTATTCTTCTACCAGCATCACAAGTTCCATCATCTCCTAGTACGAGACAACCACCATCGTTGTCTTTATTATGGCGTATCTTGAGGCTACTCTGCCCGAATTTCGATATTCTGTAACTCATTCTCGATGGCTAACGATGAAATGATCGAACCCGCGCCTGTATCTCCCATTATATAGGGGCCAGTCCTTTACGATTGTCAAAAATCCGTATTTGTCTTCCCAGCATAAAGCATACATATGTCTGAAATCTGATAGCGTCATATCCGCATTTACATGATCGTCGTAAACGTATAGCAAATTCGTGACGTCCATGCGAAACATCGCCAACACATTAACATTATCGCGAAGAATCTGTTTGGGGATGCGCGAATAAGTCTGGCTGAGGTACACGCAATCCACGCACGCATGACGTCCCATGCTAAAGTACTTTTGAATACAAGTTTGTTTCTCGCAGGCAATGTCGTCGAAGACAAATATCGAGTTTCGCAGTGCTTCATTCGGAAGTACGACGGCTTCGTTATCGCTACATGGGAAATAACAATGCCTTCAACGGCCTGCAGTACTCGTGCCAGTCGCTGATATTTCTGTTTCTGAAGTGATTTGGAGTATAGGTAAAATTTCTCGAACCGAAGGCCGTCCTCTTCTTCCAGCAGGCTCAGTAGGACGCATGTCTGGCCGCAACCCGACGGCCCTGCGATGATGCACTTCATTGTATTCGGAAATAGGCTTCCATGCCACGGTTCGTGGGCAATAGCTTCATCTTCAGCATGAATGCGTAAGGGTAAAGTAACATCTTGTTTAATGATCTGTATACTGTTTTTGTCTGCTTGGTTTAAATCATACATTGAGGGAGGAGGAGGAGGAGGAGGAGGAGGAGGAGGTAACATATACAAGCCTCTTGATGACATAAAGCACATTTTAGAATGTCTCTTCAAGTTATCATGCCGATTAAACTGTTTCTGCTAGAGATCGCACTGAAATGTCATATTGTAATATGTGATACGTCCGTACTGTTCCAAGTCTAGAATCCTACTGAAACAAAATGTATTAAAGGGCAGTATTTATACTTTTCTCGCTCAGTTCACCGCGATGTCTCGAAGAAGTACGATCGTAGCTGGAATCGGGGTCGTCGATACGCTGATTAACAGTCTACCATTCGAGCTGCACATTCCCAGATACAGGTTCTGTGGGCCAGGAACCAAGCTAGCTAAAAGGTCGTCACGCAACGAGACAGGCATAAACGCCCTGGATGAGGCATGCAAGCAGCACGACATTGCCTATTCCCAGCACAAGGATCTGCAAGCCAGACACCGGGCAGACAAGATACTTGCACAGAAGGCGGGCGAAATATAAAAATCATCGGATGCCGGGCTCGGAGAAAAAAAAAATTGCATCATAGGGTGTTTCCAACTTGATGAACGCCAAAGTGAAGATGGGCATGGGTGATAAGAGCAAAAGAAAGGCACAAGTGAAAATAAAAGCAGTTACAAAAAGAAGAAAAGCCGCTAAGTCTAAAAAAATATTTACTGGCGGATTTTTTCCATTGCTTTTGCCCGCACTCGCAGCCCTTGGAGGACTAATCGGAGCCACGAGTGGTATCGCCCGAGCAGTCAACACAGCATCGAACGAAGGGAAACAGTTGATCGAGACCCAAAGACACAATGTGAGTATGGAAGCTATCATCATGGCTTGAAAAAAAAAAAAGGTCAAGGTATCTACCTAAGACCATACCTAGTAGGAGGTGGAAGTGTACAAAAGCGACGCAGTAGGAAGAAACAATAATGAAATCTCTACCGAAACGAGTACTCACGAATGTGGATTTGGGACTGTTTGCACACAAACTGAAAATACCTCATTGGAGTGTGTATGAGAGATTGTTTGCCCGCTAAACCCAAGAGAGAAGAATGTGCCATAATTAATCTGTATACGACAGCAGGGCCCATCACGCACTGGGTGGCCTATTATGATAGTTATGGGAATTTGTGTCCTACGCCCGAATTGCGCACCTACCTGAAAAATTGTAGTCTAACTTACATTTACAAAACGGAGCAGCTGCCTAACACGTGGAACTGTGGACATTTGTACCTTCACTTCATGGTTCGCTCGTACAAGTAATTGTATAAAAAGGCTATACACCGCAAGGAAACAATCAGTCATATCTATAACGCTTACCTTGACGGGTCGTAGCTCCGAGCTGCGTGAGGTACATTTTCCACCACTCGACCTGGAAGAGAATGGAGCATAGGCCTTGTCGATATTCAAACTTACAATTCGATAGCGAACATTGGTGAAAAAACCCGCAAGCTGTACCTCGTAAAAAGTGGTAATGTTTCCCATGAAGTTTCGCTGCCCGTTGGTTCTTATGAAATAGACGACATTGCAAGGTACATTGAAGATTCGCTGCCACCCGACACTGAATTCAAACAACGTGGAAATTCCAATACTCTGAAGAGTGTTATCAGATGCAACGAAGATATCGACTTTACGAAATCGGACACCACCTGACCGATGCTGAGGTTCGAGCCGCGTATCTATGACGCTGATAAAACATACATGTCGTCGCAGCCTGTAAATATTTTGCCAGTCAATGTGAAACGAATAACCTGCAATTTGGCGAGCGGCATGTACCTAAATGGCAGGCCGAGCAATACGCTGCACGAATTTTCGCCTGTGGTCCCTCCAGGTTATAAACTGGTCGTGGCACCGCAAACCATCATTTACGTTCCGGTCGTCGCGAAGAGAGCACACGAGGTGGTTGTCACAGTCGTCGACCAGTGCGGAGAGTTGGTGAACTTTCGAAGCGAAGAACTCGCCCCACGCCTGCATTTGAGAAGATGGGTCAAGATTTACACCAACCAGAAGCTATAAAAGAACGTGTCGTGCAAAACTTACCACCAGTACGTCACAGGTCTCCAAGGAGTTAACTAGTTGTAGCTATAACTTGGAATCGCTACACCACTTTAGGTCGTGCGGGATATAGCTGGTGGCCGAGCGCAGTGGTGTCGCAAACTTGCCTTACTTGGCCCAGCTATAAAGCATCCCCGCACGGCGCTGCCACCCCCTCCCCCCAGACAGCACCATGGCTTCAAGCTATATACTTGTGAGTGAGATCGAAGGCTGAAGACGAAGCAGACGGCCTTAGGCCCAGTGAGTTCTGAGGCTTACCACAATCTGATATTTCGGGTGAGCATACTCGCGTTTGCGGTAGGGAGCCATTTCTGCTACGAGCCATCGTCCCCTTCCCCTTTGTAAAGTAATTGTGGCAAGGTTAGGGAACAAGCTGCGAATATATTAGGCGTCTTTTATAATTTCTGTTCAGTATAATTAATTAACGTAATAGTATCCCTATTGTTCTGTAAAACGTAATTGTAATTCTATTGTCCAGTAACGTAAATGTATTGTGTTCTGTTACTTAGAGTTGTTATCGTAAAGATATATATTTTCATAAAGGTTACTTCTCATGTAGCCACCATCGTGAGTACTCCCCTGTACACCCCTTACTCCTTTAAAGTAAGCCAGAGATTGATGTGGAGTTTAGTTGAGTATTGGAAGCCAGAGTTAAGAAGGGATTGCAGAGATTGGAGTTAATTAGTATTCAGGAGGAAGGAGAGTGTTACAACGTGCAAAACCTGCCATCATACGTCACAGGTCTCCAGGGAGTTAACACAGGCTAGCGAGATTATCCTCTGCAGTCTCGGATACGAGGTCGCTCGCCATGGAAGATTTCGTAAACAACGAAGAGCCAACCATTTTCGAAGACAGCATAACGAAGGTGAAACTTCAAGCTTACCAGCCATTCCTGATGGGGCCGTACACACTACCATCGGAGGTTCGGATAGCAGTCCAACACCAAGATATCTACACTCTTCCTTGTCAGTCTTTCCAGCGAATCAGGGGGACTCTGACGAAAGAATATGGGACCAATCCATCATCGACGAAAATAATTATCAAAGGAATGCTTCACCTGATCGATCGCATCGCCTACTTTCTCAGCGGTGCCGAGGCGGACCAGTCGCGAGATGCGGGCATAACCTCAACGACAAAAAATTACCTTTCGCTCACGCCGAATGAGCTGCCTGCAACCAAGATGGCAGGCTGGGGAATCGAAGATGGCTACAGTGTTCCCATTTATGCCGAAGGAAGGTTCGAAGTATGTGTACCGCTCTCCATGCTATTGCGATTTGCAGAAGACCATAAACGAATTATCTTCAATTTGAAGCAGGAGCTGGTGATAATGCTCACCAAAGCACATTTAGATACCATAGTGTGTACGGGAGAAAACCTGGAGGCAGTGGACCTGAACCTACAGTCTATCGAATGGATGCTGCCTCATGTGCAGTTGAGGTCTGCAGAACGCCTACACATGTTGCAGAATGTGGAAGATGGTAAAAACATCGGTGTGGCTTTCATGCCATGGAATCTGGAGACATACCCCGGATTGCCAGCAAGCCAGCGCATTAACTGGATAGTGAAGACCAGCTTTGCTTCTGAGAAACCGAGGTATATCATTGTTGGGCTACAGACCGGAAGACAGCACAATGTAAGAGTGAGCCGTTCGCAGTTCGACACATGCCAAATAGAAAATGTCAATAAATATCTGAATAGCGAAAGCTACCTGTAGGTAGACATGAACACGAACTTTGTAAATGGCCAGTACCTGCTGGCATATCAGATGCACGCTCAATTCCAAATTGCATATTATGGACGTGCCCAATCCCCGATATTGAGCCCTTATACGTTCAAGAGTTTGGACCCGCTCATGGTATTCGATTTGAGTAAACAGGACGAGCGTATTACCTCCAATGTGATCGACTGCAGGGTCGAATTCACTACATATGGAAATATTCCTGCCAACATGTACGCATTTTGTCTGATACTTCACGACCGGCTTTTATCTTACAATTGCCGAGACAGAACCGTCATAATACTGTTATGAGCGCAGCTGACTGTTCACACATCGTAACAATTTACTCGTCTTCAAGCATCGCCAGCTTCAAGTGGTGGTGTTTCATTGCCCGCTACAATTCCTGGGTCGCCGAGGCGGACATCGAGTGGTGAACGTCGACGAAGATCAATAAACCTGTATATTTTATTATGTGTACAGTAAATTTTATGTAAAATAATATATGCTGTGTTTTATTTCAAAAACCTTTTCCGCTTTATATATAAGAATAAAAAAATTATAAATAAATTTAAGTATTTTGCAGGAATGATCACTGTCACCATTCGGTACAGGCCTTTACCAGGTGGCATAATCGGGTTGTCGCACAAAGGTGAGACAAACTATAAAACAAATGACAATAAAAAAAATCATGGAGGACTGCACCTAGCAAGATGGCTGCCTCCCAACATGGCAGCGTCCAGTAACAGATATAAACAATGATGTATGAAAAAAGCAAATATGGCCGCCTCCAGTAACATATATAAACAAATGATGTACGAAAAAACAAATATGGCAGACTCCAGTAACATATACACAAATATGGCGTCCTCCAGTTACATATAAACAAAGATGGCTACCTCCAGTAGCATGTAAATAAATATGGCTGCCTCCAGTAGCATGTAAACCAATGACGAATGAAAAAATCAAGATGGCGGAATGAGTATATGTGAGGGGAGTGGAAGCCAGTGAATAAGTCGTCTGCTGGATTCGAACACAGGTGAGTAATTGGAGGTGCGGGGGGAGACCTCTGGAAATGTAAGTTTTTTAATAAATATTTTAAAACTATTTTTCAAATAAACATTTTTTACGGAAATTTCGAAAAAGGGGGGGGGGGGGGAGAAATTTTGAGGGAAAAAAGGGAATAATGGCCGCCGGCGTAAAATAATTTTAAATAAAGAAATCTTTACATATAATTTTTAAAAAGCAATTTTTAAACAATTTTTTTAAATAAAAATTTCTCGAGGGAAATTTTGAAGGAAAAAGAGGAAATTTAGAGTGAAGAAAAGGAAAAATAGCTGTCAGGGTAAACGACTTTTCAATTAAAAGATTTTTTAAATACTATATTATTAAAATAACTTTTAAAGATTTTTTTAATTTTTAAACGATTTTTTAATTAGTTTTTTAAATAATAAATTTCCTGTAATTTTTTTAATTTTTTAAACATTTTTAAAATTAAATTTTTCGTCGTAAATTTTTTAGAATTTTTTCGCATGTTTTTCTTAGGTTTTTGGGGTCAGAGGTCATCAGGTTCAAGGTGTAGGTCACGGGTAAAAGGTCAGCATCATCTGAGATGGCGGATGGGGACGTACAAAAGATAACGTCTCCTTAATCCGATAATCCGAATCCCCAATCCCTTGGCCCCATCTAATCTATTTCTTACTACTGTTATATCTATTGGCTTCTATTCTGTTCGATTATTTTAGTGATACCTACAACTAAAAATTTCCAAAATAATTTTAACCGTGGATAATTATAGTTCATTCAAAACAGACCGGGTTTTGCTTTTAAAAAACCTGCGGCCGGGAAGACACATTGAACACACACTTCGCTTTCACAATTTTCCGTGGGGGGCACGGTGGTTTAGTGGTCAGACTACTTATCTCCCACCTAAGCGAATCGGGCTCGATTCCCGGCGGGGTCACTCTCGGATATTCGCACTTGGAAATCGTGCCGAACGATGACGCTGATCAGAAGGTTTTCTCGGGGATCTCCCATTTCCCCCCGCCCTTGCATTCTGGCGCTCCTCAATACTCACCTCGCTTCACCCTCATCGACTTTCAAGACCTCTATGTTCAGAGCCGCTCAAATCTCTCCACTCCAGTAAACAATTTCCCGTTGCACTTATTAGACTTATTGTGACTGCCCGGCATAGAGGGCCACCCCATGAAATAGAACTTCTTCGATATTTTTACTCATAATTAGGTTTAAGATAAGAACAAAATATGAATTAATAATTTTGCAGTGTGTGTTAATAGCACATGCAGATCCAAGTAATGTTTAATTTATGATTCACAGTTCGCATAGCACTTAATTTCAGCATATAAGCTTGCAGAACCAGAATTTCGATATGTCATTCTTCAAGCCCGATGAATTCCGGCAAGGAATCTATGTAATCCATTCGTGGTTAGAGATCTGTCAATTTCGCCACAGAGTAGTAAGAGTACAGAAGTTAAACAGTCCCTATTGCCGCGAACTTCTGCCGCCCACGCCTGTAAAATGGCAGTCACTGGCCAACACTTTTCACAGATCAGCACCTGGTAACTCACTTGTTAGCTAGCAGCCCAGACACGAGGGTCTTTCTGTAGTACTCAGTAACCAATCAAACACAAGACTCATTACCAGGGCCTCGCACAGACAAATGGGCACGGCGACATCAAACAAACCGCCACGCCAGTTCGTATCTGTATACATATCTATTCTGTTACACTGTATCACTTTGTCCGCCCAAAAAACGGCATTTAGCCCGGAACTTATCGTTACTGTCCATGTGTCTCTTTAGAAGATTTTGACGTGAATACGTATTTAGATTTGCAACTATAGTGGAAGGCAATCCAGAAAATCTGATGATAACATAATCGGGGATACAGTTTGGCATTGCAGCTCCGAATCTGTCGTCTACATTCAAAATTTAATTACATCACTCGAATGCCAAAGGATCAAAGAATATGTTACGTTGAGTGAGGACTGCGAAGCATCGCGCGCTGTGGTTTGATTGGGAGGAGGGGGCGGGATTTTGAGTTCGTTTCGCCGCGTCTCATAATTTTCAAGTAGTATAACTTTTGACTAGGAGAAGCTACGATGCTCGTTTGAATTTCAATCATCAGCTCTCGTCAAGATCAATCGATTGCGCATATAAAACATTTGTGTGGCATGGTTATGGTGAAATTGTATGAGTTTAATGTAAAAAAATTAAGAAAAATTAACACAATTTCGGCCTATACTCGTCAAAAAGCCAATTCGAAGTACATAAATCGTATGCGGTTGGAAAGAGTATCTCAGAAGAAATCCATTGATAGCCATAAAACCCCATTTGATCGAGTGAAGCGGTGCCGGGAACGAAAAAAAAAAAAAAAAAGACATCAAGGCTTCCGAGCTCGTCGACGTAGACGTATTCACGCAAAACAAACGGCCGTGTCCCCAACCCAGTCAAACCCAATTGTTTATTTATAAATAATGTTTACAATATTTTCAGGATGTTATACAGGAATGAAGAAGCATTTATGCAGTGTAACGTCTCAAATAACCGATACTTGTTCTTTTCACAGCTTTCTCAGATTACTTTTGCAATGTGTGTGTTAGCGAGAAATTTTTTTGTTTTACTTATTATTTATTTGTGACAGATATATTTTATTTATTCCAGATCTACGTTATATTATTAATTGCAAATTGTTTTAACCTCAGAAAACGTATTTCAGTGTAACCGTGTTTATAAGTATTTGTGTTTTCGTTCACAACGATATTTTTATGTCGGCAGTTTTGCATAGAGGAATTGGTTATTTGGTTGCTATGGTGACGCAAGACGTAATGTGTAAGATATGATGTAGCCGTCTCGTGATTGGCGCGATGTTTAAAAGCGTTGTTTATGTGTGCAATTTTAGACGCTGTTAGCTATTTTGATTTTTTCGTCAGACTGGTGGTGGCCTGATAGGTAATTTTAATTTTTTCTGGTTATGTTGGCAGAGTCACGTATAGTAATGCTGACCGCCAACAGGCCGAAGAAGCGCGGCACTGAAGAATGATTAATTAGTTTGCATGCGCTTCTTACGCGGACTATTATTAAAGTCAAGTTAGAGCTGACGCGAAATGTATGTGGTACCGTAAGGACTGTAAATACGTAGGTACGTCAGGCTCGAGAGCCTTGTGAGGGAAGGCTAAGGTAAACGACCAGCGGAACCAGCTTAAGAAGATTCTCCGATATGTTGCAGTAATCATGATTTTTAAGCTAAATATTCTGAATTTCGACGCAGAAACTACATCCGTAAAATTATTTATAATTTTTGAGAAGTTAATTTGGGGTCCTATGTTTACGCCATCTTGGATCTTCGGTTTGTTAAATTTGCTTACTATTGGCTTACGAAGCCCTGAACTGATGTCTTATGTTCTCCCAACTGAATTAGTGTGAAAAACTATTAAATTACTTAACATATTTTTGCAATGTTTTCAAGAATTTGGAGTGACTTTAAGTATATTTTGAATTTGAAATTAGAGTTACGCATGAGAAGGATACGCCTATAGTTATGACCATAAAGCAAAGTAAATTTTGAGACTAATAACGAACTGCTACTTAATACAGATATGAATTCATTTCATAATGTTCAGACCATAATATTCTTTTAAATTAAATCTACTTCCACCCAAGTCTCTGTGAGAAATTTTTGTCCGTAGCTAGTGGTAGTTTTGAATTGTGTTTCTTTCTAGTGTCTCCTGTATGTTGTTTGTAGTCTACAGAGAGTGATTACTACAAAAATGTTCCTGACATACACATCTGTGGAAAGATTTATCTTGTACTTTTGTGTTACATTGTTTGCTCACTTATTATTTCATACGTAGTTAAACGGCACCATTCGATAAGGAGGGGGGGGGGAGAATTAAAGTAACAGTCGTTCAACTAACAACTGAATGCTCCGTTTGATGAGTAGACAGCAGTGTAGACCATTCGACCTCCGAAACACAACACTCATTAATTACGAAATATTGCAATACGTAACAGAAATTGAGGAAATTCCACAGGCTACCAGTGTGGCAGTAGAAGCAGACACAGAGAACACGCATAGAGAACAGATACCACTGGAGGTAGAAAGCACAGCTACAGGGCCAGAGCAAACCATTTTACCTAGTACCACTACTATGAGACAGGGCAATGTTTCCCCTGACATAATCCAGTGGCTTATGCCCATGAAGAAAGAAAGTCAAGCACAGATTATGAAACAGCCCAGGAAAAACGGGAATGCCTGGAGGAAACCGTAGTTGATTAGGCTATGTAAAGCCAGGTGCGAATGCAAGAACTGAAGAACACACTGCGGAGCAGCTTAGTAAAAATAGCGAACAGTTGAAAGAACAGATACACGAACTGAAAGGCCGTATGGATGAACAGGTTAACTGTCTGGAAAGAATTCTGCAGGAGTGGGACAGTAATATTCAACAACAGATTACACTATTAGCCGATTGCATGGATTGCAAAATCACACATGTGTGTACTATGCGAAATAACCGCAATTCGAAAGGAAGTAGCTGCTGCCACAGAAGACCTTTAACAGATTACAGAACAAAACACGGTGCAATTCTGTGGCTGAGCAGCGCATTAGCGTGTTGGAATGTCGACCTACGTTAGAAGCAAACCCAGCTCACATTAATGTGCTAGTCAGTGAACGACTTGACTCATTTAATGATTATTTGGAACACCGACTAAAGCGAGTTTGAAAAACCAATAGTGTGGGAATAACCATAGTAAACATTCAGATATCTGAGGTCGGTAGCAAGGCCGCCGAGCTAATTCAGTTGGTAGCTAATATGTATAACATGCAAATCTCATCTAACACTGCCATTAGTACAGAAATAATTTCTGGTGAACACACCGATTCTTATATAAGTTCGCGACTTAAAGCTTCTTGTGTACCCACCACTACACAGAACATAACACACAGTGCACCCATGAGTACACTGATGCACCACCCTTCCAAATTAAGGGAGGAACAGCTACCTCGATTTGAAGCAAAGTTGGGAGAGAACCCCATACATTTCTTACTGAGGTTAGAGGAGGTTCTTACTGAGGTTAGAGGTTAGAGCTTATTTGGGTTGATGGATATTGACATGCTCCACTGTCTAAACCTCACTTTAAGGTCGACTGCGTGAAATTGGTGGGAAGTTGTGAGAATATACAGTTGCCATCTACGCTGAGTTCAAAAGCAAGTTCATCGAACTACTGGAACAAGAAAATCGAAGGAAATTTGAGGCCCCATTGATACCCGAAGAGATTTTCCCCAGGCAAACGGAAGAACCTCGAAGCACATATTTCCAAGTTGTACGAGAAATCCCGCCACATGACACCCCCTATAAGTGACGAGTAATTTATAGCCATGGCACTACAATAGTTACCCTATCGTTACCAAGCTCGCTGGACAGGCAGGATGAATAGCGACTTGGTTTCTTTTAGAGAAGGTTTACTGGCCTTCGACCAGATAGAGCGCCTCCAAAGAGCACACGCCAACAGAGAACCTGAGGGACCGAGTCCGCAAGAACGAAACCCGCCCCTGTACTCAGGCCATCAAAACAGAGAATTTCGTCAACCACCCAGGCATGAACAAAGTCACAGGGTAAATGCATACCAGCTCCAGTACTTTCAGATATTCCCATTCAGGAATATCACCGGGGAGGCCAACGGTCTTATCGAGGTCGAAAATACTACTTTGGTATATGGTACGTACAACCACTGTTGGAGACCCAGTGGCCATAAGGAGCCCGACAACGATCAGAAAGAGTGCCGATCGGAAAGTGAGAGAGGTCGCTAAGAAGATGAGCGCCTAGAGCTTCAACAGCTCACCTCCACAGGGACAGAACCAAAAAGGAAACACCGGAGAAAATAATAATAATTTTCACCGAAGGCCTAATTCACTGGCAGGGCCAGGGCCTACACAATCAGCACAAGGGGACAGTCAAGGTCAAACTTCACCAGTACTGTTTGGTCTAGGCAGTGACTATGTGGTTCCCCCAAAACTAGGATATTTCGCAAATCAGGAACCCTTGGACCCACGAGTGCTTGTGTTCTTCACTACACCGCCAGGTAGTAATTGTATAAACCAAATGAATGGACTTCTGGTTAATCATGGTAACCGAAAGTTAAACAACTAAGGGCCAGTGAATAGGGGCACCATTCCCTGACCTGCATACAAGGGATCACAACCACGGGGTCCGGCGACACACCAGCTAAAGTGCGATATATAATACAGGAACTCACATAATTAACCGAGGTAGTCGTGAACACAGTTTTGCTCGGGAAAACAGACCAAGAATGTTTACTGCAATAGCCGGCAGAAGAAATCAAGAAATGTTGTGTCCAGAATTAATACTCACTGTTTGTGGCATTAAATTACCGTGCTTTCTAGACAGTGGTGCTGAAGTAGGCTGTATTTTCGAGAGTCTATTAAAGAGTATACTAGCCTCAGGACACAAGTAACCTATGGTTCCAGTATCCAGACTGAAAATTGTTGGAGCTACCTCAAAGGCTTGTCCAGTGGTAAGCCATCAAGTGCTACTGAAAGTAGAAGGCCTATGTAAACTTAAGGAGGTGTTAGCCTTAATTTCTAAGGGCCTTAGCAAGCAGCTTATTTTTGGCGTGAAATTTCTCACCCATTTTAAAGTCAAATTATATTCTGGTGGCTGTATGGTGAGTGCACCATACAGTGTAATTGACGCAGCTATTTCTCCTGGGAGCTGGAAATGGTCTGACAAGTTTGTGGGTTTACTAAGGAAGGACATAAGCCAGATAAATCAATCTGCATGCACGAGCGTCACAGCTACGCATGACGACATGTATCAAGCAGTAGCCAGTGTGTACGCGCTAGACAGATGTCACAAGTTCAAACTATAACCGATACTGTTTTGAAATGAACTATTTTTTTTCCCCTGGAAAACATGGGCAAAGTAAATTTTTCAATGCAGATATTCAAGTCACGCCGGGCGAACCATTTCATTGCAAATACTATGCAATACCCGCAAAATACGTCGGTGATGCGGAGGCATATTTAAGGTCAATGTTATCCGATGATCTGCGTTCGCGAAAAGGAATGGGCGAGTGCTTTGTGCCTGACGCAAGGAAACTTCGGTCTTCCCCACACGTGCATTCTTGCGCCGCATAATACGTGGTCGGAGTAAACAGTTTGTAAGAAAATGCTTTGGGCTCATTCGAGTGCATTACATTATCGATTATATTTCCGAAGAATTCCTATGTTCAAACTTTCCAAAAGGAAATTGTTTTTTTTTTTCTTTTTCATAAAAATGACTTCGTTATGCTAGGATGGTATAAAAATATGCAAATTAGTTATATATCGTGAGCAGTAAGAATAAACAACTGTAATATTTGTAAAAGGAATGAAAGTCGCGATTGAGAAACCAGGAGTTAGATAGGTGCTGGTGTCGGTGAAAATTTTCGTGCTTAGTTTGGAGTTAAAAATTTCGTAACAAAGAACTCTGAATCCTATTACACGCGTTTGACCGTAAGTGCAAATGTTTGTACAGTTTACATGAAAAAGTGTTTGTTGCATAGCCAATTTACTTAAAAACAGTTAACTTACTTTTTATAAAGACTGTGAAATAAATGCGAAGTATCAGTGCCCAAAGAACAAAATGTATTAACGGCTTGTAACGGGCAAACAAGTTTAAATAACAGGAATGCCACAAAATAAATCAACGACGGCAACATAATCCATAAACCGATAACCGTTTATATGTTATTTTTGATGTGTTCAATTGTAAAGGTGAAACCAGCAGCTAATACTGCAATAGGAATAGTAATAATAATGATAATAATAATAATAAAGTAAAATATTTTGCAGGAAAATTTATTTGATAAATAATTTATTTCAGTATATAGGCCTATGTCACTACAACGTTGCATACACACGTGTTCTATAAGCATACTGTAGGCCCGGCATATCTAGTCTCAGCCCGTAAAGGGAAAATGGGGTAGAGTGCGTGCCCAAGTTGAGGATTAGCCTCTCCATGTAACAATATTGGACTACTTTCCTGCCAATACAACTATTATAAACGACAATAACAAGATGTTAGGTTAGAACGCTGTTTATATCAACAAGTGTTTTGATATATATGTTTAGTTTCTCTCGCCAATTTTTAGTGTAATTAGGTTAAATTCAGACTGCTAAAAATATATAATTCCTGTAAAAATTGTTGTCTTTTGAAAATGAACATATAAACAAAGACATTCTTCACTGTTGGCCACGTGATTTTGACAATTGTCTTTGGTCTATGTCACCCCCTGACATAAATAGCAGTGGCGGTATCATTAATCCATTCAACTCAAAGACTGTAAGACATTCATAAAACATTTCTTGCCAAACTGTCAAATCTAGCAAAATATACAGGATGGTTTCGCACGTAATCTTTTGAAGTATAAGATTACAAAATGACAGTGTTAATGCCACTCGTGACCTATCTTGACCTTGACTTCAATCTCCTAAGTGCACACTTTGCAGTCTTCATTTGACTTTTGGCCGCTTGTCTTTGTGTGAAGACAACCTGTTACACGAGTGAGGCAATCACAATTAAGTTTCTCCGATAGAGATTGTGCGTAATTCGCGGGCAGACATAAAACGCGCAACAAATGTTCCAATCACGAAAATGGTTCAAAATTGAAGTGCGCTGGAACACAACCTGCCCTGAAATATTTTCGGGAAAATCAGGTGTCATTGCTAATGACAGCAGGACACGTGCTTCCTCAATGAGCAATAGAGACATGATGGTGTGCGCGCGCGCGTGTATGTGTGAGTTTAACATCAGTATGAAGAAACTAATTGGCAGAAATTCCTGTAATCGCAATGATTCACTGTGACGCCAATTGCAGATACGAGGAAATTCCATGAACCACTTGGGTAGCTGTGAAATTATTTGAAAAGCAAATATTATAGTAGTTTACTTATCCTTACACTTAGATGTATTAAAAAAACAAAAAGTAAAAAGAAATATTTAAGTAATTTAATTTAACGTTAAAATATGGGACTACTTTTCCTCTGTAGTCGCCAACTTTGACTGGGCGCATGACAGTCAGTGTTCCATCTAAAATATACGCAGGCAAGGGCAAATTATATTTTTCAATTGTTTATTTCAAAAGTGCTCACTTTACGATAAATGAGCCAAGATTGCCTGTAGTCAAGATATACAAGTAAAACCTATAATAGATCCATTTGACTACAGCCACTCTTGGCTCGATTTTCGTGTTTGTTTCATATCTCAGACTTGGTTTCCTGTGACGACATAGTGTATCAATGGAATATGTTCAAAATATTTAATTCCCCCCCCCCTCCATGTCTCGAATATTTCAAACAACTCACTTTACTGTGAACAGCCTTTACACACAAGAAAACCTTCGTGGTGGTTTCGTCGACGTACCCGCATTCGCGAGTTTCTGGAAACGGGGCTTGTGTCTGACTGGCTAATTCCCCACTGCACTCGGGCTTCCGTCTATCAAGTCGACTTCCATGCGCTGATTGGCCGGCGACGTTCCGCCATATTGCTGGCCAGCGTGGCCATCTTGCTGGAATGTGTGTCGGCAGTTCACGGTACACTCCATCGCTTCGCTTTCATGTTCGTAAATACTCCGTGGCTCGGCTGAGGCAACGGGCGGCGCAAAGCTATAATTCATTCTTGAAGAATGTAGGGGCCGCGGTGGTTTAGTGGCTAGACCACTCGAATACCACCCAGGCGAACCGGGCTCGATTCCCGGTGGGGTCAATCCAGCATTTCCGCATGTGGGAATCGTGCCGAACGATGCCGTTGGTCGGAGGGTTTTCTCGAGGATATCCCATTTCCCCTACCCTTGCATTCCGACGCTGCTCCATACTCACCTCATTTCAACTTCATCGTCTCTCAAGACCTCGATGTTAAGAGCTGCCAAAATCTCTCCACTCCGCTTGGAATTTACATTGGCTACTCTCCTTTGTGTACTGACAGCACTGAAGGCAGGGAAACATTTAGGAACGCCAACAACCAATCAATGGTTTCAATGGCGGAACACACACCACCATTTCCAGTAGATGAAATAAAGTCTACAGCTGTGCCCGACTAATTTGTCGTCATGCCGTTAGCAATGTGTGTGTTTTTCGATGGCAATGAGAATAGTTTGTTGTAATTATAGAATGCACATTTGATTCAAATAATAATCGAATATTAAACCGCCATAGTCTCCTCGGCAGATAACAGCAATTATATAGTTCTTTTGTTTAGAATGATCGAATATCAGCGTTGTTTTATGTCGTCTGCTACTGCAGAGAACGTTCGGCAAGGAAGTGCTCTCAGCAAGGAAGTGAAGACTCAACCCAGACGCCAAGACAACTGTTGTTAGTGATTCCTCGGCAGCATCCATCAGTCAATAAAGGTATGTTCGTCAGTAACCTCAGCTGCTGATAGTAAAAAAAAAAGTAATGTAGTATATGTAATGTTAATGTTTGTGTATTGGTGAATGTTGTTAAGTGGGCGTAGACATTAGAAAACACTCGGTATTTTTAAAATGAAAAGCAGTATTGTATACAATACTCCTACGCTAAAAATTTTGAAAGCACGCTCGTTTAGTATATTAGTCAATATTTTGTTTTAGCCTTAGACGTTAACCTTCGAGTACAGTGGGATACACACACACACACACACGCACATGTGTTTATTACTTACGTGGCAATATTTATTTAAGACGGTGATTTAAGGCTAAAGAACCGCTGAAAGTAAAAAGGAACTAGGGCCTCAAAAGTGCTCACTTTACCCTGAACAGCATATGGTAAGTATAAGCCCAACCCTGCAGTCGACGAAGTTGACGGAAGAAAGATGAAGGAACTTACCTCATGCGGAGCGCGTAGTGAACTCCGGATTCGCTGATCAACTGATTATCTGCGGTCGCCGATCGTCACATTTAGCGGACTTGGGCTATCTTATCTGCTAATCTTACCCGCTAATCGCTGTGATTCCGTCGCCCACTGAGCTCAAGAAAACTGGACCAAGCAGATTTATTCCCACAACAACACAATCACAGGCGGCTTACATCTCGTGGTTTACGCGGGGCCGCGGTGGTGTGGTGGTTAGACTACTCGCCTCCCACATAGGCGAACCGAGCTTGATTCCCCGGCGGGGTCGTTCCCTTAATTTCGAACACGGAATCGTGACGGACGATGCTGCTGGTCGGCGAGTTTTCTCGGGGATCTCCCGTTTCCCTCGCTCTTTTATTCCTGCGCTTCCCCATACTCACCTCGCTTCACTTTAATCGGCACTCAAGAACTCGATGTTAAGAGCCGTCCAAATCTCTTCACTCACTCGAGTGGTTTCGGAACATCACTCATTGCAAGATTCGGTCCATTAAGAAATTTTGTTTGTGTGTAGCGCACTCGGAAGCGAGCTGTGTATGAATATCTCGTGTGTCGTTATTGTAGCGTGAATGTCGGAGTTTTGATGACGTCGCAGGAGATGGTATAGGCTATTCGCGGTAAAGTGAGCACTTTTGAAAGCCCTCTCATTTCAAATAATAGCCAATAAATATATTTTATTTTAGCCTTAGACGTTAACTTTCAAGTGCGGTGGCGTTCACACACAATGTTTATTGCCTATATTGCATTAGTTATTTTACAAGGTAGTTAAAGGATAAACTATAGCTGAAATAAAAACTAGCTAGGGTCTCAAAAGTGCTCACTTTACCGTGAACAGCCTATAGTCGCAGGATGTGAGTACGAACCTACGTTTTGTGCGGCCAACATCACAACTGTCGTGCGAGTACGATTATCAGCGGAGAACTGAAATTAGACACTACAAATAATTTACTTTAAGCTAATAGACCGAGAAATAGGGTCAAAAACATAATACACTCTGGTATGATCACTCGGGCTCCGGCTCCCGTGGCGGACGGTCGTGTGCGTCGGGAACCTGGGTAACTCAGTTGAAGATGGCTTCGCGCGTCTGTTGGAGCACCCCAACGATCAAGGCGGGAGACTGAGGGCAATCCAGAGGTGCTGAAACATGCGAAGTTGGCGAACCACCTCACTGCTGGATTCTGCGAACTGTCGACTGTAGATGCCTGTGGAATGGAATGGAACAGCATCGTAACTCGGAAGCAATGGCGTCAGCCTTCACTCGGGGGCCAGCGGTAGCTGGACCACGACTGGTAGCTCCTGGATGACCCGGCGAGCGCTGCTCACCTACGACCGAGGGAGATTTTGGTGGCGGTGGAGGGGCTGGCTACCCGATCCGTTACTCCGCACCTTTACCCGCGATGTGGAGATCCTGATGGCGCAGAAGAGCGAAGATGGACTAGGTGCCATGATTGAGCTGCCCGGATTGCTTGCGCCCTTGGCTGGAAGCTTAAGGACCCTGCCTGAAGTCACTGCTGTCGATATTGCTGTGCGGACAGTCAGGCGGCCCGCGCAGGAATATGGATGGTAGTCCCACCTCAAGGGCGCATGTGCCTCTAACACTCTGGTCCACACGCCCCGTCACCTCTCTACTAGTTCTTCGTCACCTATTAAATCAGCATGGATTCCATACCTGCTATTTTCAGTAGCATTTCTTAATGCTTCCACAAGTTTTGAACTCTTTCCTGTCGGGAGGGATTTTACCGTATCTATGCGGGTTTTACCCTCCCCCTTCTTAACTATAGTACAGCTGTAGGCACAGTAGGGGAGGTAGTCATGGCCCTAAACGCTGGCCATGGCTACCCAATCCCTTGCTGCCGCGATGTCCGCCACCTTAGCATGCAATTCCCTCTCCTTTAGGCGTAAGGGGTTCACCCTGAGACGCAATTAGAACCTGACCCTACCTTCGGTCGTACATTCAATACTTAGCAGTAGGGTAGATTAAAAAAATTTCATATATGATGTGAAACACTTAGAATTATCCTCAAGATACTAGTTGCCGTTGATTGAGGACCACGACAGCAACTTGAACGGCTTTGTGATGTCCATATAATTCTTCTAGCTTTGTTTCAATGCAACTGCACTGAGAAAAAGGATTTGTTGAATCAAACGAGGTTTTTTTTTGGCGCAACCGAATTAATAGTTTTATAGAGCAGTAAAATATTTTGTTATAAAAACCTAACAATGTTGTTGTTCTTAGTTGGTTGTCACAAACAAAAAATTTGTATGTGCTACTGAAGTTTTTTTAGCTCCATGTACAATTAAACAGTTCCGGTTATGAATTTGATAACTATAACTTACACAGTTCGGAAATTACAGCCACCTATGATTAAAGATTGACATGGGGCATATTTGACCACCGACCCTTCTCATATCTGGGTTGGATGCCTGTGTCATAAACTTGACAACTATAACTTAAGTGGTTCGGAAATTATAGCCAAGTATGGTTATTAGTGTTATGCACACACGCACTAAAGGAGGTTGCTGTGTTACAGGAGATCCGATCTTTCGCGACGCCTTGATACCCCACCGCCGCTGCCGGCGAGGCGCCTGCCACCAAAATGGTTGACATTCTCAGCTGGTCGACAATTGTCCTGGGTAGACATAGGTCGGCGATACCAAGATGGCCGCCAGGAATGAGCAACTCAGACTTTGAGAGAAGCTGCGACCGATTCGGCCACATTGGGCAAACCGCCGCCACAAAGGGAAAACTGTCCAGATTATGCGAATTAGCACTGGCTGCCAAGATGGTCACCAGCAGCGGGAGGGAAATTAGGGAAATTCTGCGGGGAAAACAGAAAAAGTGACATTTTTGTATGCGAAATCGGACGTTTTGGATGGGAAAAAGGGAGAAAGTGAAATTCTCACACTTATGGGCAGGGGCCTTAATATGCTAATTACATCCACCAATCCACCGCCTGAGGCCTGGTACGGTAGAATCGGCTATTTTATAATAGTCCATTTTTACTGGATCGCAAAATGGCCGCCGTTGGGATGGATTGCTACGTTATAGAATTTTCCATGGGAAGTGAGGAAGATTTTTGAATTTTTTTATGGGCAGGGACCTTAATATGCTCATTAAAACCCTCTAATTCTCTACCAGACGCCAGGTGCAACATTATCGGTCATTTTACACTATTTACATACATTCGAATTACTGAGCAACGTGCCCAAATAAATATTTCAAGTTTTACAGCTCTACTTAATACTTTCCTATTAAACATATTTTGGATGGTTATACCTTTATTAAGTATCAATAGATGCACTAACAAACGCTGTTACTATCGTAATTGTCACAAAAAATTTAAACAAATTCTCGAGCTTTATTTTCGAACAAAGCCAATCAAATAAGTAGCTAACCAAATATATACAGTTGATTCAACAAAATATTTTGTTTGCAGTATAATTTATGTTTGCCCAACACAAAGGTTTTGTTTAATGAAATGTGTATTTTGTTAGATGGACAAAATTAATTTTATTTAGTTCCAATTTTTATTTACTCAACAAACTATTTTGTTGGGCAACTAAATATATTTTTGGCCCTATACAAGCAACCATTTTGTTTGTTTTCTTCGTGTAGTTAGTCAAAGTATTTAATTCATATAAAAGGGCGGGTCTGTTGAAATTTTAATTGTAAACAAACACTCTCATCACTGTAGAATATGTGACTTTCACAGTTCAATTGGGAATTTCAGGACAAGATGTGTTCCAGCGCACTTAATTTCTAAACGCTTTCGTGATTGGATCGTTTGAAGTGTTGCGCGTCGATGTCTGCCCGCGAATCACGCACGGTCAGCATCGGAAGAACATGATTCTGATTGGCTCACTCATGTAACAGACTGTCTTCACACTAAGACAAGCGGCCAGTAGTCAAATGAAGACTGCAAATGTACACATAGGATATTGAATTAGTCTAGCCTCCGCGTAAATGTTTTCGCAAAAGACAGGATGCCCTAGCAGTTGGCGAGTCAATGTTGCGGAATTGCACAGAAGACGAAAATTGTCTTACCTCTCGTCTTTAGCCTATTGTTTGGTTGGGCCGTTGCGCCACGAAGAGTGGATAATACTTAAAAATAACAAAATTATCTTTTAGGCAGTCGTCTAAGAAGCATAAATCATTTTGGATCAACGCCGGAACGAGATTACAAAAAAAATGTCTATGTTTTGGGGATTATGCGTCGTATGGTTTTAAAGAAAATACTAAAGGCGACGGACATCCTCATTATATTGGGCTGAACCTTGTTTGTAGGCCTGCTCGATGATCAGAAAGGTCTCAGTTGTGCCGATAATGGGCTGAAGCTATAACTGCTTTGGCCTTCTCGAAACATGAATGTGTTGTCTTAGTGATCACGTAACCACCGATTACTCTGAATGTTAAAAGGAAGAAATGTTCATGCATGTAAAAAAACGTAAATTAATGTAACTTTCTACAGATTGTTTATAGTGGTTGCTAAATAACTTATTTATAATGGAGATGACTTTGTTTTGGGATAAACGCATTTAGAATTAAGAACTGCAGGAAGAACACTTATATTAGAAAAGTAAATAAGAAAACATAATATAACATGCGCTGATCGCAGCGCGCTCTAGTTTTGAACTTGCCGCCACTCCGCTGTGTTTCGGAATTTGATACACCTTCCCCATCTCCCTCTCAATCTCCTCCTTTGATTACCCATCCATCCGCGCATGCGCGGTAGTTAGCCTCCCCCGCCCTCCTTTTGATAGTGTTACTTTTTGCATAGGCCTTCGGGCCACTCTAGGATGGGCTAAACAGTTATTTTCATATAACGAGTTCCATCGTTCCAGTTCCATGTAAGTAAGACGTTCCAGTAACGTGTTATTTTTGCAACAGATTACTGTGAAATATTTCTCGCCTGTCCCGACGTTCCGGGATGTAGCAATTGTGTGAGTCAATGTTCCAAAGCACGGCGTTTCAAGAAATAACATCCGCGCATGCGCACAGTTGCAAATCAAGACGTACCAAAAAAATAACTTTTAAGCATGCGCACAGTTGCCGGCCGAGATCAGGAGGTGGCTATGTCCTATACCGTGCAGTATTAACATGTGAAGCCAGTTTATAGCGTGGAGTTAGGTGGTTGTTTTCCGGTAAAAAGGTCACGTGACCAACAGTAGACAAAAACATTGTATCGCCCTATCTTTCACGTGTAATTTTATGAGTTTTAAAATCGACATAAATTAACATACAACCGTTTTTGACCTAAACGATAATATACATAAAGTGTGATTGTGCTTGTCTCAGATAACTAGATACAAATTTTGCCGGTAAAGTTATGAATTATTTACATTTAAATGGAATTTTTGTATACGGTGTTTTGGTTGCTTTGCTTCCCATTCCCTATATATTTGTCTTGAAAATATTCCAGGAAATAATTTTCTGACGACTATAGGAGCTTTTCAAAGTTGTAATAAAACCTTAACCGTAATAAAATCGAATATAATATAATACTGAATTCGTCTGCAAGTGCGTTACAAGTGAAGTAGCCATATGGGAGAGAGACAACTTTTGTTTACATTGAAATGGAACAGCCTTGCGAGTGCTATATGAACTCACTAGTTCTGAATATTCTCTAAATTTGTGTTATTCTTGCGTTTGTGAAATGAGAATTTGGCATGTAAACACGCCTTAAAACTATAATCTATTTTTTATTTATTCGGCGACCAACGAAAAGTAATATTAATGTATGAAAATGCGTACGAGCCGGGCCATGCGATTGCAATGTTTAGTGTATTCGTATATACCGTGGATACATTCGTGAAAGATATCGCCCAATTATTGTGTGTATATGGATTTGTTATGTGCGTAAGTTTTTAAGTTAACAATTGCAGTGTGTTTAATTTTTGTAAGTGCGGTTGCGATTACTAACGTGCCGTGAATTTAAGGTCTAACCTGTAAGTTGCGGACTCGTTAGAGGTAGAGACACTTTTGTAAAGCTGCAGATACGTATTTTTCTAAATGCCTTGTTGCTATTTCAGTGTAGGAGTTTATGGAATGCATTTGTTAGTAATGGCAAATCATCTCGTAAACCAATACAAAGCTATACCTTATAAATACTCCACTCTTACAATTTTTATCTCCCCAAGACAGCAGAGTTGCAGTGACAAACAAGAAATCAGCTGTTTATAAATACAATAATATAGACGTACAACCAAATCAGTTCTCATATTTTTAATAGCTACTGAATGTAGCCTTCATTATTTGCAAATTCATGGTTTCTTGAACTCACTCCATTCAATTTCTGGGGTGACGCAATGAAGACAATTTGACCAATTCCTTCCTTGTATTCCCTTCATTGTGTTCTTGGTTTACCATTCTCTAATGAACCTGCTGTCGACAAGATGTTAAGTTAAATAAATAAAGTTTACTTGTGTGTTTAGATGGTTGTGTATTTAACTGTAGGCTGTAATCATTACAGTAAATGGCATGTTTATACAGTTTATTGTTTTCCAAAGATAGTCAAAATAAAGAAAACTTGGATAAAGCCAATCATTTCCTATAACTACACCATCTGCAAAATAGAAAAAACATCACGCGATTTTCTTTAAACTCTATTTCACCCTTCTTAATGATTTTTTAAATTCTAATTTTGAGGGCATTTAATTGGACATAAGCTTATTCTAATATTGATGATGAATCATGGATATTTTGATGAAAATGTTAAATTTTTTAAAAGCGTACTTGTAAATTAAAAATGGAATGATGTTTGCAGAACAACCACGGGCACTGCAAAACAACGACAAACAAAATTTTCTACAACCACCACGAACAACCTCTCCAGAACAAACATCATTTATACATTAACTGACCTAAACATTGCCTGGAACAGTTTTATTAATACATTTCTTTGTCATTTGAATCATATCTTTCCACTCAAATTGGTAAAATGTAGCAGTACCTCGAAAATAAAATGGTTTAGTAAAGGTCTGGCAGTCTCAGGACAGACGTTAAAAACAATGCGTCAAATGCTAAGAACCCAGGGGAAAAACTAAATTATAATGTAAGCAATACAAAAAATTATATAACAAGTTACTTGGAGTAGCAAAGCAGAAATACAATGGGGAAAAGTAGCCCCCTCCTCAAATAAAACAAAAGCAAAGCGGAACATTATTAATAATGAATTGGTACGTAGGCAAGGACATGTTAACATTTCCTTGTAAGTTGATGGTATCAAAATCGAAAATAGCAAGTAAATATCTAATAGTTTTAATGACTATATCACAAACATCCCACTAAAATGGCAAAATCAACACAGAGCTACAAATATTAGTCCTGCACACATACCCCAAAGGCCTAACACTTGGAATGCTAACACACTGTTTTTCACACCTATCTCTGAAGAAGACATCATAAAAAAAATAAAAAAAAGTCCCTGTGGAATATATGGGGTACCTATGACTGCTAAGAAAAGTGTTCTTATTTAATAAAACTGCCTTTGACTTATATTTTCAATGAATGTCTTGCCCAGGGAATTTTTCCTGACAGACTCAAATATGCAAAAGTAGTACCAATACATAAAAAAGTGACAAGGCATTGATAGATAACTATAGGCCTATTGCTCTTCTTAAGTCCTTTTAAAATTTTTTAGAGAAATTGATAGCAAATAAACTGACACAATTCTTAATAAGAAACAAGGGTATTTCATTGCATCAGTATGCCTTTGTAGAGGGCAGATCTACAGAACGAGCTATTTACAGTTTAACTGAAAAAAATATTAACTTCTGTTGATAAAAGACAATTCTCAACAGGTATATTCACAGATCTTTCGAAAGCTTTTGATTGTATAGGCTACGATATTTTATTGCAAAATCTTTAACAGTGTAGAGTAAGAGGTGTAACCAATAATACGATTAAATCATATCTTGAAGACAGAAACAGATCACCTCCATAAGATATTATGACAAAAATCACATTACAGATGATATGTCCAATACCAGAACTACTCGAGTAGGAGTGCCAAGGATCAATACTGGGATCAATTTTATTCTTAATATTTATTAATGATTTTACGGAACAAATAACCAACGGCTCAGCTATAATGTTTTTGGATGACACAAACATTTTGGTAACTAGTTCAAATAACGCTGTTTTTGAAGAAAATATAAAACATACAGTGACTGAGATGTCCAGTTGGTTCCAGTATAATAAATTAATACCTATTAAATGTAAACAAATATGTGCTCATGAAATTCATGAAAAGAAATAATAATACAATGCAGGATGAATTATGCACAACAATAGAAGAAGACGGATTACATACAGTAAATAGTAGGCTACTAAATTTCTTCTAGGATACATTGTAGACAGTAATTTAACATGGAATGAGCATGTTGATAGTGTCTGTAAACAATTGAGTTCAATGTGTTTTGTGGTACATTACTTACAAAAGATTTGTAATAATAATAAAATAGTTGCATACTATTTCTCAAATATTCAGTCCATTATAAATTATGGAACCATATTTTGTGGCGAATCGACAAAATGGAAAAAGACTTTTAGATTACAGAAGAAAATAGTGAGATTAATAAGTAATAAGGAAAAAGAAGCCATTGTAGGCCGCTATTTACAAATAACAAAATTCTCACTCTTCCATGCATGTATATGTACCGTAGTATTCTTTTTACGTGGAAAACATTAAAATAGTGATATACGCCATTACTACACCAGACAAGCTAATCATCTTCACCTATTCTCCTACAAAACATCAAAGTTTACATCAAATCCATACTATGCTGGGGCAAAACTAATAAATAACCCTCCCAGTCATTTGAAGTAATTTAATAGTTTACATAAATTAAAAAGAGCTTTTAAATTATACTTTTTAAATAAGGCCTTCTGTTCCGTAGAAGAATACTTACATAAAGAGGAATTTCTATGATACAGAACAAGACTGAGGTAAGGAGACTTCGTGTAATACCTTGTGTTTCAATCTAATGTAGATTTTACATATTTATACTTAAATATCTATCTGTACATGAATTGTAACAACTTGTACTGCAACCAAATGTAGTGTTAACATGTTTGTACAGCTGCTAGAATTAAGAAGTGTGTAAATTATATTATTGATCTGTTATATATTTTTATGTTAATGTAATAGTGTGCAAATAGCCACATTGCATAACAAAAAAAAATTAATAATTGACAAGTCCTTTCCAAAGTGTATTGGATGTATATGGGATACAAAAAAAAAGTATGCTTCGTGAAACAGCGAATACTCTAGCCACTACACCACCATGGCCTCCATCATCTTAAGACGGGAGGAGTTGAGAGAGGTTTGGTGGTTTGTAACAACCAAGGTATCGAGAGCCAATGAGGGCGAAATATGGCAGATATGGAGCAGCATTGAAATGCAAGGGTGGGTAAAACGGGAAAACCTCGAGAAAACATGCCAACCAGCAGCATCAAACAGCACAATTACTATATGTGAAAATCTGTGGTAACCTCACAGGGAAACCAACATGGATCACATTGGTGGAAGGCAAGCGTCCTAACACTCTGTCCACCGCAGCCCCCCCCCCACCTCCTTGGGAAGGGAGGAGAAGAACCACATTTCTTCAGCGATAGTGCTTTTTCTTAGAGGAGTGTTTGTTTGTCTAATTTCTGCAGCGTGGTTCTGAGATATTGAAACTGAATAGTTTTTAATGTATTCCGAAGAGAATTTCACACTAAAAATAATAATTGCTGAAGTTGGTTGGTAACAACATAGAAATTTTGTCACAAGTGTGTCTGTGGACCACTTTAGCAGTGGTTAGTACATGTGCGCTTGTTATCGATATCATTGCGGTGCATGCATTTCACCCATTGTATTCAACAATGTATCCTAATCTAATTAAACTACCCAAGTAACCTAAAATGCTGGCGAATAAGTTTTCATACATTTAAACCTAACTATATGGTGGTTCCTTTACTATCCCTAAAAGTATATTTATAGAAATAATATCCTATTGTAGTTTTCTCTCCCAATGTGACATTTTTTTAAATGTTGGGCTGAATTAAAATTGTGGCTATTGAGTGACTAAAGCCTAGGCTACAATCACCATAGCGTTCCTGTAACCAAGTATCAGTGGCGTTACCATAGAAGTATGAACATGAACTGGCTACAACCGCAGTAAGAAAACTGTTACACGACTAATGAGAAACGAACACAAAAAAAAAAGACAGACTGTGCATGTATCGCGGAGATTTACAAACAGTGTGTTGGCTAACCTGATATTTATTTTGGTTTATCTACTTGTGATGAAAAAGGTTTCGCGGGGATCGTGTTTCGGGATATTTAAAGTGTGGTATACATGTTAATAATTGCGCTGACTATTTAAATAAACGAAAATCTTAACTGTACCGTAAAATTCATTTAATAACTATGTTCTTGTTATAAGCTTACACTGCACTGACTCATGTGGTTGGAAATGTCTCGTGATTGGCCGGCGTAGAACTCGGCGTAAAAGAATTGAAAATATTCAATCCTCTTAACGCCGCTACCGCGAGCAGGCCGCCATCTTACGCCGTTATGTTGTGTTGTAGCTGGTGCCATGTACAAGTGTGGTTTAAATTTTTTATTGTTGATTCTTACGGTGATTGTAGCAGGGGTTTCAGCCCTTGGTACTAAATTGCACTTTTGGAGAAAGATGTAACACAATTTTTGTATATATAGAGAGTAAAATTATCCATAAATGTCTCCTGTCCCTCCCCCTTTTAATTTCTGCTGAAAAAGTTCTAAAATATTTGATTGTCTAGTACAAACAATTCAGTAAAATTTTTAATTTCTGTGTTTTAGTTATGTACCAAGGGTAACTTAACCCTGTCCAACATTGTAGATGCAAGAAACAAAATTGTACCCTACAGTAAGGGATATAAATAAATAAATAAAATAAACACATACACTCGCAATTAGGCTACCGCCCTATGGCGAGCTCTCTCACCTCTCCTTCACCCAACCAACTCCTTTTCCACTCCCTTCCTGATCTTACCAACCCCTCTCGCAGAAACCAATTCCTCCCTCAACACATTCCACTCCCTCACAGACCTAACAAGCATGTACTGCCTACCCCGCTCCGTTCTCCTCCACACCCTCTAAAGCTTCTCACTGTTATTTCCTCTTCCTCTAAACACCCCCTTACTTAGCTTGCAGCGTAGCCCTCCCCATCCTCCCTCTTCATTCACCACCCTGTACATCCTGACTAACTGTTCAACTTTCCTCCTGTCCTTCAATGAGCTCCACCCCATTTCTTTCATCATCACTGATGGCCAATAGTTCCCTTCTTCCTCACCATCTTGCCCCTGCCTTCTCCACCTACCCTTCACACATCTTGCTGCCTTTCTCTGCACCTTTTTCCAGTTCTCGCACCTCCACCTCCACATACGGGTCCCATATTGCTGCAGCATATTCTAACATTGGCCGTACCATTTTGCTATACGCCTTCTCCTTCACCTCACAGCTGACTCTCTTTCCAGCATACCCAGAGCCCTTCTTCCCTTTGCAACCACCCTCTCAACCTGTTTTTTCCATCTGAGGTCTCACTGCAGTACAATTCCTAGATACTTATATTCTGCTGCTTCGTGTATCTCTTGTCCCTCCCATCTGTACATGTCCCTGCTTATCACCTTCTTCCTTGTAAACCTCACTACCTTAGTTTTTCTTACATTTATCTTCATTTTATTTTTCCTGGTCCACAACCATATCTTGTAAATGTCCACCTGCAATTCCATCCCCCTCCCCCTTCTGCATACACATAAATAAGTATTATAGATCTGTATCATAACAGAGAACTAATGTAATGCAAAGAGAGGGAATAATTAAAACGGGATTTTATTTTATTTGCCAGAAACGATTTACTATATTGACATTAAATATGTATAAAGGAGGTGAAGTAGTATTGTAAACAAACCTCTCGAGTCATTGTCAGTGTTAGGAATTTAAATATAAATGCCAGCAAATAATTATTTATCCGTGGCTCAGGAACATGTGAACTTTGCCTTCCAGAAATTCAGCTAGGCTACTGGTCACTGTTTTGTTACACTCATTACTGATACGCAACCTGCAATTACAATACATTACACGACAACGGTAGCACGCCTGTTATACTTTATTTAATTATTTATTAAAAAAATAGTTTTCCACAAATCCTGATATATGAGCACTATATCTAAAACAATTGTGCTTATTGACGCACATAAGCCATTACTGGTCCGCGGTACACACACTCACGACCGGTAGTTTTATGAGGAAATTATTTGATCTCCAGCGGCTTCACCTACGTCACAACATGCCATCTCCTGTGTACTCCTAACTCCATGGCCGAGATGTTACAAAAAATAACATTTACGCATGCTCACTGTTGCAAACAGAAACGTTCCAAAAAATTACTTTTACGCATGCGCAGAAGTCAAACGTTGGTTTAAGTGAGGCCAACGAGCTATAAAGTAAACATAGAGAGGGTGACTGAGTGATTACAGCGATCTTAGAGCAAGCCATCGGCAAACTGTCCTGCCATTTTCATTTCAGTCAAAACATTGTCAGCTCATGTTTATTGTCATGATGTTGCTGTGAACGAGAACTTAATAAATTTTTTAATATTAATATACTGTTACGTGTGTTTCGTTAACAGCTGCGTGTAAAGTGGCGTTGCTGTGTGTCTGTGTGATTTCACATATTTGATGTGCACTATTTTTTACGTTTTAACTGTGGACTGTTTTTATGACGAAATTAATTATTTACGTCCACGCCTGTTTATTTATCACAACATTGTACATATCCCTTAGGTGTTTTAAACACAGTCGTGCAACGTGATTTGCCACAATCCCGACGAAATATTAAGCCCAGTCCGATATATTTCACTAAACCTAATAAACAGTAAGTAGCAATACATATAAATATGAGTGGAATAAAAGTTATCGTAGGCTTATTTGTGTGCATGTTCACCGCTATCTTTCTAAGTTTGTATGACAACAAATAAGCAACACGAGTTGCGTGCTTGAATTTAATGTGCCCTTTTCGTTTGACTAGTTGTTACTTCAATCTAATATTTATTCCAACTGAGGCCGTCCTTTTAAAGAAATAACCCAACACGCATCAATAACAAAAGAATAACTACTACAGTTCTTTACCTCGCAGTTGTAACAGTGTTAAAAACAGTCGCGGCAAAATATTGACGTGTATTTCGTATAATGTGCTATGTCGTATAAAACAAAAATGTTAATAAAAAATAACCGTAAGAACTATCGTCAATTCAGGCATTTTTAAAGCGTCATAAAGCTGATCTAAATAATGTTACAGGCCTAAAACTTTGAATATCGTACGGAATGGTCTTTGAAATAGGTCTGACAATGTTTCGATCAGGGAAATTGTGGGGCAAAACGAGTGGAAAATATGTACTTCATATTATTATTTACACATGGAAATACATGAATTACCAAAAAGACATAACCAAACCAATATAAACACCTAAACTGATAGTGGGGAGGGCAATGAAGATCAGGGAAATTGTGGGGCAAAAAATACAAAATATATACATTTTCATTATTAAATTTTACCCTCAATTTTCCTATAATTCATAGCCCTCCCCGTCAGGTGAAATATTGATGCGCCTCATAAAATCTGTGTTCTGTAGTAATAATAGAGTGGATTTATACCATTTTCCGGACTTTTTTTCTTCAAAAAAGCCCCTGTGCTTTACATTATCTTGACGATATGTTTACATTTACTGGAACCTGATTTCTGTGAACACCCACAAAATATAATTTCCATGTCTGTCTCAATACAGGAAAATAATTATTTTGTTTACGAGGTCAATCCACCGACTTTGTGGTGTGATGCCAGACTGCTGTAGTGTATAAATTATTTGCATTGCAGTTTCGAGCCGAAACACCACAGCCCATTGCACCTTTAATATTTCTGAGCACTCAAATAAATGGATACATAAATCGCGTACATGCTCCCAGGCATATGCTTATACACTGCAATCTCAAACATGCAGGCTGGTTTGATATTAACACAATTTTGCACAAAAATATCATTCACAACCCTACACTATGCAACTTCCCAGCGGTTTGTTTTATGTCATCTCTAACCTTGCAAAGCAAAATCAGCGAATTACACTTTATTTCCAGCCAGCAAGTGTCGGTTATTTTTGTTACGTATACGTGATATTTCTTACTGCTACATCCTACCACGTACCTTTGTTTTGAATGAAATAAAAATGACGGACAAAGGTTCAAGTGGCCTCAGTCTGGAAACTCTTCCGCCACTCTATGTTTACTATATAGCTAGTTGGTAATAGTTTATTACAACTGTTACGTTAAATAACGCCCATCTCTACTATGTTCGTTTCATAGACTAAAGATGAGGTAGACCGATCTCGCTGGCTGCGTACAACCAATCTCCATGACCCAACATTGAACTGCTTTTCTACCAATACGGCTAACAAAAATGGCGTGGATTGGGTTTGAGGTTAGAACACTGTTTTGTAAACAAGTGCTTTTGAGATGTTCTTATACTTCCTCTAACCAATTTGTGATGCTTTTTGATTAAATTCAAATTGGTAAAAGTATTTTATTAATATAATAGTGCTTGTCATTTAAAAATTAACATATAAACAGGCACGTTCATCACTGTTGACCATGTGACGTTGACAGTTGTGTTCCTTTGGGGTAGGTCAATGCGCAGAAGACGAACATGCGGTCTACCTCATCTATTTTTTAATCACCGGGATTTGCTGACCGTTGTAGACCTATTCTAATTTTTTTTTGGCCTCCCGTTTAAAATTATTTTTCGGTTAACTTTGCGCGGTGCAGTGAAGGTGCTGTTAAGTATTGGTATTGCTTTGTTAAAAGTTTTTGTTGATATGCCCGAGCTGGTGACTTGTTATAACGTAATGCGTAAGCCTAATGTACCGAACTGCTGTCGCTTGGTCGCTTGTAGTTGAAATGTATTCTACACCCACGTGTAGGTTTTAATTGAATCTTACGTGTTGTGATATTTTGGTGTTATTTATTACGCTATAATTTTTTCTAGTCATAAAAATTTCTAATGCATTTTTGGTACATTGGTATAGAAAGCGGTTTTAGCCCTGGCTCCTTATGAGCGCCTCCGCTGTGAATTTTGCGTAAAAATTTTGTAGAGATGATAGTTTATCGCGGGAAAAGTTCACTGTTTGATAGGATTCAACGTACCGTACACATGTACGACAGTTTTATATACTTATTGGGCGTCATGCATGTATGAAACTACAACCCCATTTCACTGAGCCAATGTAGATTCTGATACTATAAGGCAGAAAGTTCGTTATTGGTCTGCAAACAACTTAGCCGAGTCAAAACATTGTTCGTACAATTCCGAGAGAATAAACTAGTTAGAGTGTTATAGAAGATATGTTGGCTCGAAAATTTTCCGCGATTTTCCATCATCTCTAAAGTCTTCGTTTTGACTGGCCGTGCCGAAGCCTTTGTTAGGCTCAAGTATAGACAGCGCGTCGTGTACACGAACTACGGGTGGTGAAACTGTTTTATCATTACGTTCTGCTAACTACTTCCATGTCAGGCACACTTATTGTGGTAGCTTTTTTACAGTGATTATTTTTTGTAGAAGTTTTAGAGCCCTATTTCCTGGATTGTAAAGTACTTTCACGTAATTATTGTTTTTTATACCTGCAATATTGTACCAGTTATTCCCAAAATAAATTGTAATTTATGATAAATTGCAATAAACTTCTGTACGGCACAAACAGACAAATTGTCTCTAAAAAACGACTTAACCCTTCCAGGTCGATATTAAATTAGGTTTTAGACTGTTGAAAATAATATTGATTTTTTTTTTAATGTGGGCCGTACGTAAGCCGACACGGCACTTGTTTCGTTATCACAGCCAGTGTTCGGTTATAGGAATATGAACCGTCCATGAACACAGAACTGTAGCGCAGTTTATGAATCAGTTTCCCACAGGACAGATCCTTCATATCCTTGAGCCTCGTGGTGTACTGCACATGCGAGAAACAACCTTCCTGTTTTTTATGTATGTAGTACATTCTGTACACGGTAACGTCCAACTTTTCAAAAGCACCGATGAAGTTCTACTTCCACGATATTCTTCCGCCTCATGTAAACGATACTTAACCGAGTCCAGAAAACTACACTAGACGGACAATGTACAGTATTCGTTCTCACTCGGTGTAATAATATTTTAGATAAGAACTATTTCTTACTTGGACATTACGAACACGCCTGTTTTTGCATTGTTTTTATTCATGCAAATTATAAACGAAATATTGTAATTTATAGATAAAATATTAACAAAGGTACAATTTTACCAATAAAAGTATTTTATGTTAACACGAGTATATAACGCTTGTGATACACGATATAGTTAGGAAACAACTAAACAAGTTATACATGGGGTGATTTTTCAAATGTTCGATTCAAAAACTGCGAAGAAACCGCGAAAAGACTATACACAAGTTCGTGTACACTGACTAAATGGTTGAAGTAGAAACGCCATGTGGGCATAAGATTTTTTAAGGAAGAATTCCTGCTTCTCTCGGTTACGCAACAGCTTTTAGTGCAAAGGCTGCACTCGTCGGAAGTATTACTACAATCCACTCACGGCTTCTAATATTTTCTCTATCAATTCTTTGAAAAGTCACGTCATATGTGGCGTGTTCGGTGGTTTCCGAAATGTACCATGTAACCAGCGGCATGTGGTGAACTGTTGCAAGGTAAGCTGCGTGTTTGCTCTGTGTTATACCTAGGGCAACCTGTTTTTCGTGAAAACATTTGAGCAAAAGCTAGACTTCAGTATTCCACGTGGACACTTGAAGTCCTCATTTGACTATTGACCGCTTGTCTTTGTGTGAAGATCGTCTGTTACATGAGCGAGCCGATCAGAATTATGTTTCTCCAATACTGACCTCCTGTGATTCGTGGGCAGACATGTAAGACTCATAATAATTCAAATGATCCAATCACGAAAGTGGTTTCTGAACTAAATTGCGTTGGAACACAACTTGTTCTGGAATATTTTCGCGAAAAACAGGTGTTCCTAGTTATACCTAATCGTTTGCTTGTTAACGCATCGGCCACTTAAAGGAAGTTGACGTCACAGCACGTATGTACTAGGTGCCTCGCCGCTTTCTCGTGAGTGGCCGCAATACGTTCTCTGGTTACTGGTTCCTGCTGAGTACGCCAAGTGTGTACAGCACTCAGACAGTACCAGCTTGCCTTGAAACACTTCACCACACGACACTGCACGTAACACAAGCGTTATATACCTGTGTTAACACAGAAGAACTTTATTTTTGTTGAATTGAGCGTCTACTTATATATATATATGATAGTAATATAAATAGTGATAATATATGTATGTTGGTAATGCCTAGTAAGAAATAGTATTTATGGAAAATATTATTGGCCTGAATGCGTACGAATTCATTGCGATGTCCCTTTGGTACAATTTTAAAGTCTCGTTTAAGCTTTGTTTGCATTAGGTGGAGGAACATATTGGAAGTAGAGATGTAACAGCGCTTCAGAGTGGTTGGAAGTAACCGTGAACGAGCCAGACTTGCAAGGCTTCGCTATATTCGGTAAGTGCGTAGACGCGCTGATTAGAAAGACAGCGGGTAAAATAATCCACAACAGTTCACTAATAACTGTGCAGTGTATGTTCAGTTGCGCTTAACTTGTCGCCCACACTTTTCTGTGGCCAGAGTCCAGACGACAAGATGTAATGTATGACTGGGGAAAGAAAGTTATTTATTAACGCGGTTATGATGCATGGCTGGCATTCAGTGGTCGCTGTTTTTACGTTTGCCGACTGACCGTGGTTAGATTCGTTTCATGTAGTTTTTCCCTGCTATTAAAGTTAATGTCGAAGCAATGTCATAGGGTACCTAAAGAATACAGAATTGGAAAAGCAGCTTAACCCATTCAGTATTATGTATATATAATTTTTGACGTTGCAAAAAAAAAATATAATTTGTTCGGAACTCTAGGTACGGGTATCTAGACGACGCTTTGTCCTACATCGGGACCAATAGAAATATATCTGTGCTCTATGTTACTGGCAGCAGTGGTTTATGAGGCTACGTAACATATATAGTCTCAGCAGAGAATGTCTCCCACCCTTAGGGAACTTTTTTTCATTGGACAGTATGTTCCACTGTGTACAGTACATGCCATTCAAGCCACTTCATATGCAAAGTCCCAGATATAGGACATTGTGACAGAAAGGGCTGTATTGCGAAAGCCAACCAGCGAAATGGTTGGTTCCCCGTTTGCCAATCAGACGTATAAAGGTAGTGTAAGCCTTTTTGATAGAGCCACAAGTATTTCGCGAATTAATTCGGGAGCGAGGTAGACTCCAAACACTTGTTCTTTACTCCTACTGTTGTTTTTGGATGAAAGTTCTTCAGACACGCCAATAATAAGCAGGAAACAGTAGTATGTGAGTGAGTGTATAACACTCCTGTACAGAGGCTTCGCTTGATAACAGGAAACAATATCAAGCAAATGATAATGTCTGGAGTGTATAGAGATACGGCTGTCCAGCTTAGCTTGCTGTCAACTCAATCCGCGATGTACTCGGGGATCTATTTATTGAAACTGACAAGTAGTTGGGGCAAACGAGTAATTATTGTCTACGAAATAAACAGTTTGAAGAGGTACAGATAGCAGATCAAATTCATGTAGCTTAGTTATCGCTAAAAGTTGATAGTTAAACAAGATGTCTGAAGAGTCGTTCCCCAACAAACACAAATTGTCAGCAATGACAGAAGATAGCCATCTGACAACGGCGTGATGTCTTTTTTGAGACAGGTTGCTAGCAGTTGGAAAAAAAGACAATGGCCTGCTGTACTTTTTAGGATAACAGATGGATATCACCAAAAATATGGCGGCATGATATCGCAGAGCAAACATGTTGCAAGCATCTTAAAGATGTTTCTGGGCCGATTCCCATACGGCATCTTTGTCTTTTCAGTAAGCTGGCCATTATTATTTTTATTCCGGCCCGGTAACTTTTTCGAGACAAGGCTCTTTATCACAGTAAAGATACAAATATGAGGTCTTTTTGCCGACAAACTTTTGGAGAGTGTTTTTTTTCGTGTCATGTAGTAGCCCATGACATTTGTGTACTTTGAATTTTTTTTTCATTTGTACAACCATCCGACATATATTAAAAACTAACAAAAACTATTTTGTTTTTCAAGCCTCTTAAGAAATAGTTAAAAAATAATCCGTGTTTTAAAATTATTTGTTATATATCCATGTAATTGATACATTCCTTTATATTAATCTGTGTCATCATATATTTTAAATTACTGTGTTGTATCAGCAACTTACCCTGTGGTGTTTAGATTAGCATGTTGGACTGTTAACTCCAGGTTCTTATGTTCGAATCCAGGACTCGGCAAGCAATCGATTTTCATATCATATAGTGTGTTGAGAATGAAATGAATCTGTGTAAAGAGGAAACATCTGTTACTAAACATTTTTATGGTTATATTACTTATTTCTAGACATCATGCCGCTGCAGGCCCGGCATTCTAACGAAATCCAACCATCGTAGGCCCGGCTTCGTAGCGACATCCAGAGGTCGCAGGCCCGTCACTGTCGGCCAACAGTCAGCCGCCAGTCCATATTTCCATCGGACCGCTTTCGGCATAAGGCAGCGGGCCGGTATCGGCTGGCCCTTTTTACATCTAAGAGCGGATTTATTTGCGCAATAACAGAGGTCTTTGTCGCTGGGAATCCATAGTTGTGTGGTGAAAACAAGAAATAAATGTGTTTCCCTTGACATCACAACATTATACCAGCGCACTTATCAAATACACAGTTACCAACAACTACACAAATACGAAAGTATGCACATGAATAATTAGCAACTATGCATAAGATACCGAGAGAGAACACGTCCACTCAACACGAAACCTAGCACACGACTGAAGATCATTCGCATATATGTAACAGTATTTGTTTCTCACCTGCTTTCAACTACAGTCACTGTTGTTCCTGTTGGTTATTTACTCACAAACATTCGATTGAGATCTTGGTTTGATTTTATGTATAAAAGGACAGGAAGTAATTTAAAAATAACTTAGTTTGGGCTTGGAAGTCGTCGACCGCTCGATATACTTTGAAAAATTTAGTAATAATGTACATTTACATCTACATAGGTGCCAATCTTTCCATAAACCTTTCGATCTTTACCAATCTTTACCAAATATGGTAGGTTAGACTTACATCGGGAGAGTTGAGCACTCAAACATCAAAAGTAAATTATATGTAACTGTACAACTAATAATGAATATTTAGCAAGACTATTTACACACAAATAGAATGTACTGTACATACCTGATCAGTCATTCAACATAACCAGCACAATGACTGAGTGCATTCAAGAGAAACCCACTCATGTTAGAAAATTTCTTACATAGGGTTTTGTTTTAACTAATAGTGGTTTCTATGAACATATTTCGCTATAGAACGAATTTTGTGTGTAATTTGTGTCAGAGTTCGTACAAATTTAATAAATCGTAATTATATTACCTATATGATATCTGTCTTTGTTTTACCTGGCCTGAAATGAAATGACATTCGTTGTTCATATTTATTAATATTTTTTAATGGTTTGTCACATACTCGCTTAGTTTAAACACCACTCAGGACTAAAGTAGTTCACAAGATGTAGCAAGTAACATATTTTTATTCAGCCTTAATAGAGAGCTATTTTGGTATAGAGGGTAGCTCATAGGATTTTGATATTTATCACTTTAGACCAATGTCCCTGTTAATGGTGTGATTACAATTTATAAATTATGATTTAAATTAATAATTAGGATGCGTGAGAACGAATCGAAATTGTTCCTCAATGTGCTATTTCACAATATACCTTAGTAGGTAGATGTGTTTAGGGGGCAACTACACAGTGGCTTGACTGGCAAATAACCAGAGACCCGAAACATGAAGGGGCCCACCATAGGATCCGATATATTTTTACTTCTAGATTACAATGTATCATTTGAGATATTATTTATTAAACAAGTGAGTATTCATTTTTACAATATAATTGTTATATCATCAAATATATAGACTACCTTAAAGATTTTGACTTATATGTGGTAATAATGAAATACTAGATGTATGATAACTATTTTAGGAGCACTGCATGGTAACTGGTAAGAGGATGGCAGATCTTCGTATGCCGCAACGTCTCTGCTTATGCAGCCTGATGTGACTTCTGGCTCAGCGAGCAGCATGATAAAGAATGTCAACATGTTTAACTATATTGCACTCTGGAGCACCGTACATCAATAAAGAGTGTCAGGATTAGCACTTATTTGTTTTGAGCTGTTCGTGACAAGGAAGCTGGACTCTGGAGAAGTGATTGATGACGTTGCCATAGTCACAACTGGAAGGAATATTAAAGTTTGATTTACTGTATTTATCAATAAAAATATTAACGCAAAGTACAGTAAGTTGTAGATATTTTGCCAAACAGTTATAACATATGTAGAGTCGTGTATATCTAACATGAAGGGGTTATAAAGTTAATTCAACTAATGTAAGTCATTTCAATAATAAAAAGTTATATGTTGATGAAAATATGGGAGGGGGGCTCTATAGAAGTTTGCCAGGGTTACGCAGGTCTTTATATATGCCACTGTGTTCATTGCCAGGGTTTCCTTTAGCGTTAAGAGGTATAGCTTTATTTTAAATCTTAAGTAAATATTCTGTGGCAGAGACCAATCAGAGCATGGAATTATGTGTTGTTGGCAAGAAGTGGTATTTACAGTTACAAGCAGGTATTGCATTTATTAAAAGGCAAAATTTGTGTTGTCGTTCATTAATTATTTTAATTGTGAATTCAATTCGCAATTAGAAAAACCTCTGCAGCAAATATATTCCCTGAATAACGATGTAACTGAATACTGGTTTTGTTATGTGATGTCAGGGGGTTAGTTATGTGATGTCAGGGGGTTAGTTATCAGCAGAAATATATAAAGGCCACTCTTACCGCGATTGTTCTTTGGCTAAAATTCAAAACTAACCTGTGAATTGTGAATCGTAAATACAGAAGACCTGGCACCCTACATAAGGATCCCGTGGGACAGCATGCGAAATGTGAGGAATATATGCACTAAATGTGAAAGCCCAATCTGGTCAGTTGGGAAGACGTATTTGGGTGTTTGTCTTATTTGTTAAAATTGTTTATAAATGAAACAAAAAAGGTGATCTCGCAGAAATTCAGCCAGCTCTACAAGTTACAGAAGAAACTATCCTATTTAATTTTAACAATGACGAGTCTTATACTTTATAGCAGAACTTTTGTTACTGGTATGGTTATAAAAGGATAAACTGCAGAGTGTTATCGAAAATATTTTGGCTGAAAAAATTGTTGCCATTTTCCAATGTCTTCAGGCATTGCTAATTGAAGTGTTCAACCCAGAAACCTGCTAGGTGTCACTTTGTCCACAATTGCTTTTTATATCAGAACCCATCTATGTGCTACTGTCAATGTATCCACGAAATCGCTATGTGCCACAGCCAATACTCTCGTTCTCATACAGCCCTCACGAGATGGCACCATTGTTGTGCCACGAACACGTGTACCTATAAGTATGCTAAGTGCCAATAACCTACTGTAGAAGTTGAGGGAAGCAGTTCCGACGCTGTGCATTCATGCGTTGCAATGAAGTAAGGGCGACGAAAGAAAGGTTCCAGATATAAGCTATATGTGCAGAAATGGCGTAAAATCAGCGGCAAAGCATACAAAACCAAGCAATGAACATAAATCGGCAAAGTAGCCGCTTGCAGCACAAGTACCATGTTTAACATAGAATATAATCATTTTTTACCTCTTAAATATATATTTACTAACAGTGAGATTGGTTCCTGAACACACGTCTGTAGAGTATGTTTCTCTGTCTTTGTAGGTGTGGAGTAAATCTAGATACAGCTGCAGTACATTCTCATCTGCACTGTAAGAGATATTGTTCACCCGGGTTTATGCACATGATTATGCTACCCAAAACAACTACCTCGTGGGGTAAATATAAGTTATATTCGTGCAGTGGCGACGACATGGGACGTACACAAAACGAGAAGGTAGTCGATGGCAGGCTAAAGTTGTGTAGGAAATAACGTTCAGGTGTGTGTGTGGCGGACCTTCATTGACATCAGTGGCGATGCGTGCTATAATTTCATGGGCAAGCTACTGTGTGCAGGGGGCAGCAGTGGCGTCGATCTCCCCAATAAAGGTGCAAAATGGTGCCATTTAAACATCTTTCCCTACCTAAATATAAAATTCACTGCTTATAAAAATATTAATATTTTTTAACATAAAATTTGCTCGAGTGAGGAATATTACAAAGATACCTTCATCAAACCCGGAACCCTGTCCACTCAAGATCGATATTATTTAAATACCCGTCGACAGTTTTGTTTGCACAAAAGTGTAGACACGAAAAATGATTATTCGTTTGTGTGAAGATGGAAAGCAGTCAACTCTATTTTAACCACATTCTTTAAGAGACAAAATGAATTTATGTGAACTTCAGAACGCTTGTGTTTTTCAACAGCATTGCACAGATTGTTAAGGTCACAATACCCAGTTGCAGTCCATGTGTTAACATTCTTTGAAAACAATAAATATGGCCGCCAGCAAAACTATTTTGTTTAGGCTGTTACATCCAGTTAACCACGAGTGTTTCTGATAAACATTTTTTTTTCTGGAAATTATGTACAAAATTACCTTTCTTGCGTGTTGTCATGAACGTAAGTTCAGGTGTCGGCCTACCCTCTTTTATAATGTCACATATTTCCTGAAAAGTGAAAGCACTGCTGGAAAAATGCTTCACTTGAAATCCGCTCACACCACACTTACATCCACGTGTTTCTGTTGCACTCATTCTATCTACTCAGTTCTCAGTCTCACACTGTAATTTTATAATTTTTATGTAGTGTATAGATCGCGCACGAATATGTATAACATTCTCAGCGCCAAATTTAAATTAAATACAAACGATTCGTGTTGTGCGTGCGAACTTGCCCACGCATCGATTTAGTTACTGTAAACTACAAGAGGCCAACTGCCTGCAGCTAGGCCTGCTTCGGCTATGTCCGCTTCAGTTCGGCGAAGAAAGCACTACCATCGTAGCTTCTAACACAGGTTGACGTAGCCATAAGTCCCCGCCGCCCCTCCCTGGGCGGTTTTCCTACCCTTCCTCCCCTCCGTCGGCTGGGAAACCATTGCGACCGCCTACCTGCTGAAAGCATTACTTACAGCGCTTCCAAACATCTTGGTTTTGCTAGCCAACGAATGAGTTGTTTTCTTATAATGTACAGTATTGTTTCCCGAGTAGAATGTGTACCGCATGAGTGAAACGTTAGCTTAAAGTAAATATAAGTTAGAATTTAATATTTATTTTAAATATAAAATTGTCAGGAAACTGTCTAGGCAAGCACTGCTTGCCTTGCTTGCCCTAACGAGACGCCACTATTTTATCTGTGTATAAGAGCCTTTAATGGGTGTAATGCTATGCCTGGTAGGATCTGTGTTAACCACGGGAACCACGATCCCTCCTCACTCTGCTCACGGTCGTGTGGTGTGTCACTTTAGTGCCTGGTTGAGATGTGGTTAAAGATTGTAAGTCTATCCCTTGTCTGGCTGTGATCCCGGCGGACTCCCGCAATGCTTGAGGCCTGGTGGGAGACCTGTTGATTGACATGAAAGCTTGCTCCCTTAGATTGCAATGGTGGGTGTGGTTGGTGACTGGTGGGTGTCAAGATGCAGCTGATCAGAGAAGAGTCGGAGCTATCGCCAGCTTAAGTGTGAAACCGGAAAGGGTTATTGTTTAGTGATGGGCCATTCGCTAACAAGTCGTTAAAAACGAACGGTTAGGTGTCGAGAGAGAGATTGGCGAGTTACATGAATAATGGGAGCTACGGCTCGGCGATTCGCTCCGCTCAGTCAGCCCAAAAGGCGACAGTTCGTCGACTCGGGAGAGAGAAGAAAACTGCCAGTATAGCATTTAACAGTCGCAATATATAATTGATGATAAACATGAATAAAAACAGAGAGAAATTATGTGTGCTGGTAGCGCCTAGTAAGAAATAGTTCTTACGCTAAATATTATTTCAACTGAATGCGCACGAATTCGGTGCTTTGTCTTTTGGTGTAATTTTATAGACTTAGTTAAGCATTGTTTGCACGAGGCGGAGGAATATCCTAGAAGTATGACTTAAGCAGGGCTTCAGAAAAGAGTGAAGTAACAGTGAATGGATTATAAAGTGTGGAATTGTGCTACTTGTCAATGAGTTCTTAACGTTGTACAGTCGGCAGGTGCGCTCCTCTAGAAGACGTTCTACTATTGCCTTGAAATATAAAAATAATTTTTCTCCACAGCTCGCACTGTATCGGTACAGCAGGACGCTATTATTCAGTAGAGGCGGACAAGCCTAGAGAACTGCATCCTTGCGTCGGTATCCAGGCCAGGCGAAGAATTCAAAACACGTGACAACAATAATAGTTTATTAATAGTGATGATGGTTTATCGCAGGAAAAGTTCAATGTTTGCTGAGGATTCAACCTATTGTTCACATGCCCAACAGTTTTATTTCCTTATTGGCTGTGATGCATGTATGAAGCTGCTACCCCATTTCACTGGGCCAATGAGGATTCTGGTACTATAAAGCATAACGTTCGTGATTAGTCTGTAAACAACTTATCTGAGTCTAAACCTTGTTCATCCAATCACGAAAGAGTAAACTAGCTATAGTGTTATAGAATATATGTTGGCAGAAGATTTTTTTGCGATTTTCCATCATCTGTATTTATTAAATATCGCACAGAAGCCCCAGCGGAGCTCCCCCCCCCCCTCCCACCACTGGCACGGTATGTAGGGAAATTACGCCACCAGAAACTATATAACACTTGGCAACACTTTGTACGGGGTCTGTCTGTCTGAGGATGCACGCAGAGATGAAGCTATCAAGATGCAACTTGGCATGCCGCTCGTCGCTTTACGATACAACACTCAGCCTCCGGCGACTGTATCATTCAGATTAGTTACATATTGCGACCGATTATTACTTCCCTCGCCAATATAGTGTATTTAATGTATATTATTATAATTCAATTTAATATGTGTTCTGTCTTCATAATTAACTCGAGCTCTTCCCTCATAACAGCATAAACCTTCCATAGTCCAAACATAACAATGTGATGGCCAACAACTTGCTCAGCAAAGTGAAACTGTGATATCGGCCCTCCTCTAACTACCCTACATGTTGCTACCTATATGCGCCATGCATCACCATTACTGCCCCAATGCTAGTTTGCTGTTTCTCTGACTATAGTAAGCATGGTTCACAAAGGTATTTTTCTTTCTTCCAAAAAATTGTCACCCTTAAAACTTTTTTGAAACATGTAACACGATGGCTGACCTAAATATGTAATCTATAATCCTTTACATTACTAAACTTTTTTCTCATTCATACTTCAATAACGTTCTAATTGTCACAGATAAAATAGTTTCGATGTTAATTAACACGAGAGGAAACATTTTAGAGCAGTTTCAAGACGTTGAATCCGCTATAGCTCAGCGAGAATGCGTTCGACATGGCGAAATAAGGGGGTGGGGGGGGGGGGGAAGACGTCGACTGTGTATAAATTCAGCAGCCTAGGGACCTTACCTGGCAGCCAGGGGTCGTGACGGTATTTAGCCGCTGTCCAAATTTACGGTCAGGGCACAAATTCACTCTACAATGTCCATTTTAGCCAAGGGGTTCGGCATGTACTTTTCTCGAATTTTTGGGTTGGTTTTCGACACTCTACTGTTTAAAGTATTTCATCCGTCGGTGTTTACAGCTTTGCACGTCACGTAGATTAAAATTCGTTAAAGTCTATTGTCAGTAAACTGGGCACTTTTGAAAGCCCTGCTTAAGACCTATTTGAGTGCACGTTGTGTATTCTTCAAACATATGTTAAATAAATGTTCGTCGTCGCTTTATTCTTCCATCGGTCAAGTTAAAGTGGAGAATTATTACGAGAGTAAATAGTTTACAAATTAGCTATTTAATACGCCTATGCGTATTTAAAAAATAGAAAAAATTAATTAATTATTTTGCTACAAATATTTACGTGCGACTTTTAATTCGACGCCAAATCACGGAGCTAGTACCAATCAGTCGTTGCCAACTTTACTGAACGCATGCTACTCGGTGTACCCATTGAAATATACGCAGGTAAGGGCAGTGCCATTTTTCAAAGGTTGATTTCAAAAGTGCTCACTTTACCGTGAACAGCCTATGGACAGAAGCAAGGTTATATGGTGAATAGAAATAAAAGCGAAATAACACCTAAATTAGAGTTTAAACACAAAATAAAATTAAATATAGCCACGACAAAAACAATTTTATCTTAAAAAAAACACAATTTTAACTATGTGATTTAAAACTAAATTTATGAGTTATGTATTAATAAAAACAATGTAGATTAATTCAAAGATTTTTTTAACATTTGAAAATGGGGAATGGTTGTTAACATGTAGGACAAGTGAATCAGATGCTGTGTAGTGTGGCTAAATTGATATTCTATTAAACAATGCAGGCAAAATTGAAAAATTAAATAACTTATAACAATAATGTGGTTTCAAAGAACGATTTTTTTTTCTGTTAATTCATATTCAAAATAGTTTTGTGTAGTAACAAAATGAAAATTTTCATTATATGCAAAATTCAACTTCTATGCCATAAAAAAAGTAATAAACCTTAAAAAGTGATTTTTCTCTTTTAATTTAAATACAAAGACCTCACTCTTGAATATTTTGTCATATGAATGGTAAGTATTAAAAATTATTACATAAGCATGTGTGTAAATATACACTATTTTTAACTACACACAGTAGACCTACGCAGAATTAAAAGCAATTACATGAAATATTAAATTTTTTTAAAAATCAAGTTTAGTTTAAATATTTTTTTATAATCGCTTATTGTAGTAACCCGAAGTCACCGCGACTGAATTTGACAAGTAGTAAATCTTTAGTACATAAAAATCTTTTATAACGATAAAGACAAAATCTACAATTTTTAATTACAAAAATTTCCTTTAAATAATACCATAACATCTTGGCTTTACCTCTAGATTATTAACCGGCGTGTAAACGAACAAGTGTGTCTAAACTTGACTAGCAAACACTTGGCCAGGAAGTGCACAAGGGGTTAGGTTTATTCTTCTCAGGTTAGCAACTAAACTTGATTTGCTACGGGAGAGTTTGACGTAGGGAAAACTTCTGCCGGTAGGTGCGCAGTAATCCAGAAGGCATTTGTAGTTAAAATTTTAAGCTACGCGAATAATAAAAGAAAAATATTTTACTTAGTATCGAAGTTATTTTATATTTGATTTATGATTACTACAATTATCATGTTTTTCGGCGTAGTAAATTGAGAACATCTGGTAGATTGCCGACACTAGCGCTTGCCTAGTAACGAAAATTTTTCGTTGCCAAACTTGTAACACTAATTTTCCCAACCTGCAGTAGAAGTAATCTTACAAATTGGAAAAGGCTGTACTACAATCGTACCATCAACGTGCGAGCCTGAAAAAGTATTGCCTACAACCTGCAGAAATAAAACACTTACGCGACCAATCAGAAAACAGCAGGCCCTACATGTTCACACATATTTAGAAACTAACTAACCTGATATAGAAAATACGTTATTATTAAAATGTAAAAAAATATATATTATTGTAATGGTGTACATTTCTAATTATTACTTTTAAAATGCATGCTAAATATTGCAAATGTGTTTACTTTAATTGGGCCATATTTATTATTGGAGTCAGATTTATACAAAACCAGAAGACCTCGAAACAAAAAATTAATGACAAATTAAGGTAATTTTCTTGATACCAGTTTTCACCAAACACACGTTGCCCGAGCAAAACTGTCCGTTAAAAAGAAACGGAAACCGGAAATGTACCTTGCAGTCCATTAGCATCCATTTTCTAGTATATGATATTCACGATAAAGTGAGCACTTTTTAAGGCCCTTCCAAATTTTTCCTGTAAGCTAATTTTTAACTTTCTGTCAATTTTTAATTTCGAAATTGTCATGTGACTAATAAATACGGTTCGCACATTTACAACTCTCAAAAGTTAATGTCTGAGGCTGCAATAAAACATATTTATTAGTGGTTAATGCCTGTTGAAAGGGCCTTAAAAAGTGCTCACTTTATCGTTAACAGCCGATAACAGATGTTCATTCTACACTGACTTGCGTAGTTGAAATTGCTGAATTGTTATTGGCCGCTATAGGCCGTACTGCAAGAAAATAGACAATATTCTATCCTTGCTACGGGCTTACGGAAAACGGGCGGCCATTCCACGTCACGTTATGTTGTAGCGTGCGTCGTTAAGAATTGTGCGTGTTCTAATTTCTACGTCTATTTCTTGCTTTGATTGTAGCCCGGATTTAAGGCTGAAGTAAAGCAACTGCCTAGGTAGTTCAGCACCCGACTATACAACGTGAAGAACACTCGGCAGAGTCCGCATTTTTAACCAAATTTAAGCATATTTCAAATTAAGATGCTTCAGAAAGCATAATTTGCAAGAATATATTCGTCATGGAATATTGTCAAAATATTTAATATGATTGTGCGAAAGAAAGTTGTAATAAGAATGTAGGAAATAAATTGTATCATTCATTTTATGTACGTACATTTGTCGACGACATTTATTGCTGAAACTGACGTAAATAAAGATAATTATAAAATTGATATGATACCTTATTATTACAATTTTCTCACATGCAACAATAGTAATTATTATGAAGATCTTTCTTGAAGATTTTATTGTAAATTCTGCTTTCTGAAGTATCCAGAATGGAAATGCTCTTAATTTTTTTTAAAGCAGACTCTATTGATATATTAATATTTTACATTTGAAAAGTATATTTTAGTAAAATATCTAGATTTTTCTTTCATATGCAGCATAAAATGTACTTCTCAGACAATTTTTATGGTGTCTGCACTACTTTGTTATATGAGTTCTTCACGTTGTATAGTCGGGTGAAATGCTCCATAGGCAGTTTCTTTGTTTCAACCTTAAGAGTTAGTTGGAGCTGCGCGTCCAAGGTCAAGAAGCGAGGGAGCAATACGGGCGACACTAACACGCACTTCTAGCGTCTCATCGCTTCTGCGCGCAAGGCTAGCAGTGTTTCCGTCGTGACTCTATACTGTGCAATTCAGATCTGTAACAGTGGGGTTTTATTACACGTGATGAAAGCCCACAGATTAAACTACCCCCATATCTTTGTACTTTTCTCTTGCCCTTTAAGGAAACTGCACAGACAAGCTTTAAAAATGCGATATGTGACCATCTTCACGATTTTTTTTTCTCCAAGAATATATTAAACATGACAAAAGTGAAACAAACGGACATATATAATTGTTTTTTTTTTATTTTTATAATCTTTTCTGACAAGTCGTATTTGCAGAACATTTATTTACCGAGATACGCGTATTCGCGCAAACAACTATTTCACAAAAAAAAAAAAAAACGTGCAGGTCCATATAACTCTTAATTCCACAGGAAGGGATGAAGTGGTGGAGGTGACGAGGTACCGAATGATGGCACGGGGGAGGGATGCGAACGTGTAGGTCGGTCGGGCGTGTTCACCTGTGTGCTGGGCTGGGCTTGTCGTCGGCGGACCACATCTCGTGCAAGACGTCCAGTCGCTGGCTGGACAAGACGACCACTGAGTCACTGTTAGCACTGCTGAGGACATTTACCACCACTGTACACAGCGCGCAGCTGATAGCGTGCTCCAGTACAAACTGCAAACACGGTAGCGCGGCCGAGCCAAGGGATAGCTTTCTACGTCTTCAGCGACGAGGCATGTCTTGGCCACAACCACTAAAGAATGTTCACGATAAAGTGAGCACTCTTGGAATCAATATTGGAAAAATATAATTGCGCCTCTAGGCTATTCGCGGTAAAGTGAGCACTTTTTAAGGCCCTCCCAACAGGCATCAACCTCTAATAAATATATTTTATTGAAGCCTAAGACGTTAACATTTGAGAGTGGTGTAATATATACACTATTTTTATTAGCAACACAGCAATGTTTATACTACAAAGTGGCAGAAAGACAGCAATTGGCTAAACAGAAAATTTAGCAGGGCCTTACAAAGTGCATGAACAGCCTATACTTGCATATATTTTAACGAGCGCACTGAGTCACATGCGCCCAGTAAAGTTGGCAACGCTGGATGTAAAGTAGTTCCATATCTTAAGGTCGATTATTTTGTTCACTTTTTTCTAATGCATTGAAGTGTAAAAGTGAGCAGATTTGTGAAGTATTTACTTTCCTAAAATTTCACACTTTCATTCGACTGACGCATAAATAAAGTGATGAGGCACACGGAAATGTTAATTTTTACAAGGTAGAAAATTACACAACGTGCATACAAGTAGACCTTAAGCAGGGCTTTCAAAAGTGCTCATTTTACCGTAACCATAATATATATCGGTTTCAAATACACAAAAAAAAATATTCTGTGCCCTTTGAAGAGAATAACAATTCTACATGCCAGCAAGTGGCAGCAGTAAATTATAGGCTTTTCACAGTAAACTGGCACTACTAGAAGACCTGCTTACGACACACGTATCTTATTACATTGTATGCTTCCGTCATATAAAGATGTAATATTTCCATTTGCCTGATCTTTATATTTATACGTCGGGGACGTGAAACTATTAGAAATTTAATTGCTACACTCTAAAGCGTTCGAAAAACAGAAATAAAATGAAATCATCTTAGTATCTACGAATGTCTACCTCCCACTTAGTATTCAGCGTAAATAAATGGGACTAATCTCCCTCGGTCGTCGTTGCCAACTTTACTGGACGCAATGCCAGGCATTGTGCCTGGTTGATTTCAAAAGTGCTCGTATTACAATGAACAGCCTTTAATAAAGTTGAATGTTTTTGTTGAGTCTGTGAATCTTAATTTACCACAATTTTCAAGGTATTAAATAGTTTACAAATATTGTTATGTAGAAATTTTGGTTTGAACAATGATACACAAAGTATTATTTTTATGTTCCGAAGCGATATAGTAAAACGGGGATGCGACACACCGAAAAGTCATTTATAGGCTGTTCATGGTAGAGTGAGCACTTTTGAGGCCCTAATTACTTTTTCGTTTCAGTCATTTTAATCCTTTAACAACCTTTTTAAATTAATATTGCCTTCTAAGTAATAAACACAGTGTGTGTATTCCACAGCACCTGGAAATTAACGTTTGTGGCTAAAATAAAATATATTTATTGACTATTATTTCTAATATGAGCACTTTCAAAAGTGCTCACTTTACCGTGAATAGCTTATAACATACAACACGCTATCATTTCACTCGGCCGGTCGCTTACTCCGCCTGCGTGCAGTTACTTTGAGCGTTCCTCGATCAAGAAACCAGTGGCGTGTAGTGAGTTTTTTTTTTTTAACAAGGTAAGCAATTTCTACTAACAAGCGCAACTTCCAACTTTGCTTACCCTCCACATGTATTTACCGTTTTATAAACCGGAAAATAAATAAATGTAATATTAAATAAACAGAATATTATTTAGAGAGCACATTACAAATTATAAGAAAACTCCCGTTTTCCCGAACACCATAATCCACTTTCCAGGGGAAAATGTAGGACTGGAGTACGCGAACTGAAGGACTGCTTACCCTGCCGAAGGAACGTGGTCGAGCGTGTGGCGTCTTGTTGCTTGCGAGTTCGATTCATATTTATCACTAGTCGCTCCCGTTTGTGGAAATAAATACTAGATAGCAGCACTATGTGTGTGTAGTACGGGAGTTACGAAAACTACGTTTCTCGAATCGGAAACTGGAATCTCAGAATTAAGTGTGTTTAACGTTAAGGCGAAAACCATAAAGGGTCAAACATTTCCAATAGGCATAGGGTAAGCATTGATTACCTTGCGTCTAAGGAATAAACGCCACTGCAAGAAGCGTGAGCTCTAAAGGCCAAATATTGCTACCTCACAACATTCCGCATCGCCTCTATGCGCAAAGCGTCCAACTGGCGTGCAGTCTTCCCGGTCGGCGACTCGCTTGGCGTGGCTCTAAAAGTTCACCCTATATTTTAATGGCACGCTAGCCAAGATGAAAGTATGATGTGTGTCTTGAAGACAACTATAAAGTAGACGTACAAAAGATGCAAGCGCCTGAAACTAATTCTGAAAGTGCCCGTCTAAGCCATTTTCACGCCCGAATAAATACTCCTTGAAGTTGAGATTCGAACTTGAAACATATCTTTGAGCACGAATCTTTTGTTAACTGCTGTCGGTGTTCAAACAGCACTGCAAAATACCGAGCCATTTTTAAATCGCACGCTTTCTACCAGAAATCTGCGACGCACTTCACGCGCCATCCAAGCGAGGCGCTTTTGAAAGCCCTGCTTAAGAGTGGGATGGACTCGATTCTTTTTGCTGTGCCGGGTGCTATAAAGCGTGCAGTTGTACGGAGGTGGTTAAGTTCTTTTTCCACCGCTTATTAGTTGAGAAGCCTTATCGCAATTGTCATATCAGCAGCGGCGTACAAAGGAAGGTCTCGTGTTTCGAACAGCGGCAATATAGACTTGCAACGAATGAACTCGACTTGACGGAGACACCCAGGAGCGTAACAAGATTCTTTCCTTTGTATGTCTCAATAAATTTTAAAAATACATATCGATTGGTTCTTCCAAACGTGTCCAAAATTTATTCAGCTCTAACTTTAATATCTCGATGTACTATGAGCAATGCCAACACCTTCAAGTGGTTTTCTGGCATACTGTTGAGCAAATATGATACGCGTCTACACAGTGTGGAAAAATACCTCTCACTTGATGCTGTAGATCATCGATGTGCGTGCATGGGTAAAATGTATGTTGAGTGTTTCAATAAAATCACTTTTCTGTAATATTTGGTCTTCTTCTTCTAGCTACTTTTTTCGCCACATCTGTACTTCAGCCACAGATGCAGATTTGTCTTGGGAATATTGCACCAGTAGAATTTGTGTTTCATTTCTGCAAGGTGAATGCATTCTTATGAAGCAAGAACTAGTAATCATTTAGTCCAGGAAAGTGATGGAAATTAACTTCCTCCAAAATTATTTAAAACCATTTGCACCATAGTTCAACTGCTGAAATTGTTTTCTAGATTTTCCCGAAAATACGATTTCAAAATTGTCTTGTGTCCAGTAGTTAGAAAAAAAATGATTCTGGCTCAACAGGTACCAGGCTGCAGACTGGCAAACTGCCTCCAGCCAATTAAGGTCTCGTCACACACAAAAAAAAAAAGCGGAGTTTTTCTCTTTTCAGGTGGAAAATTTCAGAATTTTGCTTATAATGCTGGTGGCCATTTTGGCAGCCAGTAAAATTTCCATATTTTGAATTAGCTGATGGTGGCAATTTTTGCAGCCAGTAAAACTCATCGATTTCGGACGAAATGGAGTACAGCAATGAGCACATATGACCACGGCGGCCTTTTGGGACCAGTAAAAAATTTCGGTTAGCATCATGATGGCCATTTGGCAGCCAGTAGTACTGGCATCCATTTTTATGGCCAGAAGCATCTCGAATGTTTGTGTGCGCACACGCATACACTGCCCCCTCTATCAGTCTGTCAGTGCCAAATACTTTCTACACACTAGATTGCTGGTGGCCATGTGGATAGCCAGCAGTGACTGTTACTACAATTAGTGCATAAGACCACGGCATCCCTTTTGGCAGCCAGTAGTGCCTAATGTGGCCAGGAACATCGCGAACATTCGATTACACTGCCTCCTCCAGCAGTCTGTTAGACTAAATTCTGCACACTATGTCGCCAGTGGCCATGTCGGTAGCCAGCAGTAATGGGAATTCACTATTTCGAATACTAGTACTACAATTAGTGCATGCAAAAAAAATACTACCGGCGATTGACCACTAAAATGTTGCCCAGACTCGCCAATGCTCCCTCAACCACCACCAGAGGGTTCCCATGACGAAGCCTCGCTGCTAGCACAGGATCGGTGGCCATCTTAGCCCCACGATTAGACCAAATCCCCTCCACCTGCTCCCGTCTGCACTGCGATGTCATCATGCATGGTGGCTAACTCCAGGACGAGAATACACACCTGTGACAGAAAGCAGACACACCCCGTTCGGACACCGTGCTCAGGATTACTGCCCACACAAAATGCACTAAGGTATGACATGTGGGCAGAGTCTGGACTTGCGACCAGCTATTCAATATGCTGTCAACACCAACATCAAGTAAACATTTGAGCCATATACACACAGAATGTATAAGCCAAAAATAACGTAACTGTTGGTGAAACTGGCAGAATATATGGAATAGGTTCCTTTACAGCACCGAAATGGAAATAGACAATCATATAAAAACAAAAAACCACAAACAAACTGGGTGTGAAACACAACAAAGAAAAATCACAGCACAGAGAAGAGTAAAGGCAGACAGGTAGAGGAAAAGTGAAGGGGGGCAGTGCAATGTGTGAGTGTGTAAGAAGAAAAGAAGCTTCGATATGGGCGACCAGACACTTCAGTAGTAAACGATACATATACTAGACTCCACATTCACACCACTTCTGATGGGATAAGCATTGAGCCCCCCAGGGAGGGTGAAAAAACTTAATTCCCCTGGTTGGAGACCCAACATAGATGCCAAATCTCCAGGTTACGCATGTGTGTGTAAAATACAGTCATTTACAGTGCAGATAAGTAGAATCAAATTAAGACATGATGTAAATAATTAGAGTGCATGTGGGTAACAAAAAATAGTATATGACATTGCAGAGAAGTAGAAACAAATGAGGCTGTTATGTACGTAAGTAGCAGTAGATATAAATAAAATACAGATACATACATAGAAGCCATAATGAGTGAATGTGAAACAGTATATGTATCACATGCACTAGTAACATGCACTCAGCAAGGGATAAAGGTGACATCCCCTGCAGTAGGTGCCAACATGTTACTAGCATCACCTTCAAACAAAAAAGCAGCGACACTCTTGATAGCAATATTATACAACTACTGCATGTCTTTGAGAGTGCCATCGAATGCAAAACATGCACCAGGACACTGATTGTATGTCTGCAAAGGATTAGTTCTGCTACCCACATGTTTTCTAGTGTGCGACCAGCCGGCATATGTGAAAGGGCAGATCAGCCCCCTGTATGTGCTCAAGTATGCCAGAACCAAGCCACAAAGTATACTGGACACATTGAAGATGACTTGCATGCAGTATACCAGGGGGAGAACAATTTGAAGGAGGGTGGAACCAGAATGTGGGAATAAAAAATCAGTCATATGCATGGTATCACGGTGTATAACTGGCCAGAATGCCTGACCATCTGTAGTATGTTCTATAATGTGTTGTAAATTATAATGCCATAGACACAAATACACGCACACTGGCAACATGCATGACAAGAATATTATACAACTTCTGTTTGTACTCAAGCATGCCATCCAGGCAAGCTAACACACCTGGTAGGATCGATAGGCCTCCTACATATACTACAGTGTGCTGGAACCAGAGCAGGAGAACGCCGGCATACCTGGCAGGATTCCTAAACATCTCCTGCTTGAAAATCCAGCATACCAGGGCAAATCCACATTAACACACAGGGAAGTTGTTGTGGGAGAGGGGATTGGAAGCACTTTAGCTTCGATGATCACAGGGCGAGAACTGCCTCCTATTATGCATCCCAGCCTTGTTGCCCTCCCTATGTGCCTGCCCAGGCATGTGTGCACCAAGATTTACCCAATGCAGCTATAAGGGATGGTATGGATGCTGTTATCCAGAATCTGGCGCTTGTTGTCCATCCACAACAATGCGAGCTTATTGCTGCAATCAGTGTAGGTATTATGATGGTGTGACCTAAGGCTGTGGATCTGCACCCTCATGAGATGGTGTTCCAGAAAATGTGTCTGTAGTCCTCGATGGTGATGACCCGATGTACAATGCTTTTCTGAAACCCATTGGCCTGCTTCAGGATCTTGTCCCTGCACACATAGGTGTACAGTTTGGTTGTCAGCCTGATGAACTTAATTATGGCATTCCCCTGCACTCATACTTAAACTTGCCTATGACCTTGGCATTTACTTGGGGTAGCAAGGATAAGTGGGAGGATAACCACTGAGGTCGAACTTGGCCATGAATGCCAGTTCTGAGGCCAGATTATGGTAGAAATCCATGCACAATATGGCCATGATGAAGGAATTTGTATCCACATATACCAACCCAATGTCTGGGCCATACCATGCCTTCATGATGTCATAGTGGAAGCGATACATTAGGGTCTTCGACAGGTCCAGTATGACACAGCCAGCATAAACAGGTTTGTCGAACAATATATGTTCGTGGTTAAGAGTGACAAGACACAGTGATTTTCTGTATATTGTCTGACAAATGAATGCTGGCTTGAAGATGAGCTTCTTCACCAGCACCTCATTGCATACAAGCTCTATCTGCTGATGGTTGTGTTTGTTCTCCATCAGCTTGCTGTACATAGCATTGTTCATCAGCTCGAAAATGTCTTGCTTGAAGGAGTTTGTGGCAGCTAGACGTTTCGTGGTGTTCAACTCAATGCAGGTCTTCAGCCACACATCTGATGGAACTTCAGGACGTGATCGACATCCTTTAGCAATAGCCCATGTGCTAATGCCTGCTTAAGGGTGACAAAGTGTATGATGTATCACATCTTCCTCTCAAGCATTGTCACTAGCTTGGGCTTTCTAGACCCCAGGGGACACCCGTTGAAGGGCAGGAATGGCAGATTTCGATGGTCCTTGTGTAATGCCCCTAGTCTATGTCCACCTCCAGTATGTAGCCAATTGCATCATCATCTGGCATGGACATCACGTCAATATCCATGCTGGGCCATTTAAAGCCACCATAGGGCAGGGGCAGGGACAGGGACATCGCCCATCCATATAAGTAGTTTGCATCGACATACTGAGGGTAGGTAGATCGCCAAATTGCATCATACATGGCAGGCAAGTCCTTGTTCGCCATCATGTGATGTGTGATGCACTGAACCACTCCTCCCCAGATACCAGAACGTCAAACAGGCGGACATCATAGTCGAGAAAAAGCTACAGCTCCAAATCCATCTTGTGCAGCATGGCATCAAACGAGAACGTCAGGGTGCTCACATACTGGACACAGTCCAGACCATACATAGAAAGACAAAGCCCCTGGAAGTTCTCAAACACATAGCACAAAATCAAGATGTTGGTCCAGAGGTACAACTCGGAGTAATACCTAAGCAATGAACATCCAAATACCTTCCAGGCTGTATGTGTGTGTGGTAGTCTTCCATCCTGATGCCACAACTGGTGAGCTGGTTGTGGAATGCTGCAATGTCCAGCACCTGGGGCTCATCGAGTGTCTCCAATGATGTGATGTAGTCATAAGGGAACACCCCTTTGTCAGTCACCAACTCGAGCTGCTAAGGACCGGGGAAGAATGCAGCAGTCATCTTGAAGTCAGCTGCCAGTAGATTCTGCACAAGAGATGCGAGGCTGACAGACATGAATCTGAATGTATTTATGAATTATACAACGAAATTGTCGTCGAGACTTTTGTCAAAGGTAATCAACTTCTCCTTGGTCTTCAGTATGATATACATGCCCTCAGTGTTGTATTCAAGCTGAGTGACGACGAAATGTGCATCATATGCCAAATGTTGTGGAACAGGATTGGCAGGCATTTGGGGTGGTGGTGGAGCTTGTTGCAGTTGTTACATGCCACCCCAAGAAACACACAGGTTGAGTGGTCATGGTCCCACACCTTCCTATTGCTGCCAATGAAGTGGCTAGTACAAATATAGCAGGTGCCGGCCCTCGTATAGCCAGCCTATTTACCTGTGGTCAGTTGTGTATTGGCTCATACTGGCTATATATCTCTTTCACCAAAGTGCCAATCTGTAAAATCCCCTCCATGACATTCTTCACTGCACCCTCCTCAGTGTTGTGATGCACTGTGACTGTGGGAATGCAGGTGGTATTTGCAGCAGGTATGAGATCATTGTCCAACTTCACATACACCCCATTTCTGTAGGGCATGCACATTTGGTACCTATAGTATTATGTGGCTAGGTCCTGCTAACACATCATGACAGGTGTCAGCAGCACTTATAAATCAGTGTACATGACTAAAGGCACCTTGTCGACATGATGGAAATTCTAGAACCTGAGCACAGGAAGCTGGCCATTCTCTACAGTGGGCATGTCCATACAGATGGCATCATGGTCATTACAGTACCTCCTGTGTTCAAAGAGTCTCAGCATGTTTGAGCACCATCACACATGGCTGGTCATCATATGCTCACAGACATATCTTGTAAACATGGATGGTATTTTCATGGGCTGTTACCTGTGAGCATACAAGGCAGGAGAAATAAGATATGAGACAGTAATGTGCATTCCAATATTCTGTCATCATGAAGAAGAGATCAAAGTGGGTGACCTGTTCCTCCTTTAATAGCCTTATTGGGACTATGGTATTGCCTTCCTCATGAGTGTAGATATCCATACTTACTGTGGGGTTCCTATGCTCGAATACAGGTATCTGATGCAGAGGGATTGGAAAGATCAGGCTGGTGAAGTCAAACCATGTCTCCAGGTTGAAGTAGTGCTGGTACCATGGTCATGGTTCGCCCCCTCTACATGGTGTGCCAGGAGCACCCATTTAAAGCTCTGTTTATCTTGTTTAGAAGGATTGATTATCGTATTCCTAGCAGAGATTGCAGCAGGCAGGGCAATGTAGGAGGAGGCACAAAGTGGGTCGAGTTTACTGATGCACAACAGAGCCTCTTCACTATTGTAGGCATCCAGCTGCTACCCTTCCCCTTGTAGTCAGCCTCCATGTGGCATATCTTCAAGATGGTGGTCATCACAGCATCTTCCACATTGACTACATTGAAGATCATAATGTTCTTTTTTGTGAAGGCATGTTGATCTGACTCTTCCTTCTGCAGCTCAGGTTAACCATAGGTACATTCGAGGAAGATGTTGAACTTAATGGCTCCCTGGTCTGCTATCTCCTGCTCCAGTTGCAGATGAAAATTGCCTTCATTCTCTCGAGGCAGCCACAGATTACAACAGCAACATTCGAGGTATTCTAAACAACATATGCCCGCATCGCACCCCTAAACGCACTCTCCTCCTCCAAGAAGCTGTGCTTGTTGACTGCACTGGCCCTGTTTAAGTCGGCAGTGCCACATTGGTATTGGCCCTTGGCAGACATTGGGCACACAGGCACAAAGGGTATGGCTTTGGAGCAGTCGATGGCCCTGGCTGGGAAGCAATGGAAGGCCCCAGCTGAGGATGATAGGTGGTGAAACAAGCACATTTAGCAGATGGTGAAGCAGCAGGTCTGGTATACTTCATGCTGTGAGCATGCAGGTTATCCTTATGGGTAAACTGCCTACTGCAGCTCCCACACTCGAGTGAGTTGGCATTGGTGTTGGCCTTACAACCATGTCCGTGCTGCCTTACACCACAAGAATGTTGAAAACCATCGATGTAGAACTTTAAAGTGGTTGTATTGGCTTCCGTGGACACCCTTGTATATGTGAAAAAATGCCTGGCAAGGGTGTCAGTACAGGTATAAGTTTTCTTGCACCAATCATAGATGTGTACATGTGCCCCCTGCATGGATTGAGGGCACAATTACATTCATGTTGAAGACCATTCTGACAATCGGTGAATAGACATTCCAAAAAACCACAATGAAGAGACAGCTGCCATATCAGAGTTGCAATAATGAGTGAGTGAGGTGACTGAGATGGTGCAAACGATATTTATGATGATAGATGGTGCAGGCAATAGTGTATGATGTTGAGATGATGATGATGAGTGTGAGGAAACAAAAGCGAATGATGGGCGAGAAGATGTTATTGTGGAAGCACAGAATATTTAAAACAGCAGCAGAAGGTATCTCTCTGCTTCTCCTTCATCAACTCGACATGGGCTGTGGCTGCAATGCAGCTCAGCTCAACCCCACTCGCGCAACACAGGCCAAGAGGAGGCGAATCCCTATGGACTACATTATAGGCATAAGGGGGCTGCGATGGAATGTGACAAACTAATAAAACTAAACCTAACATAAATAGTGATAGTTACATGCAAACACGTGCGGAGTGCTAGGCTACAATAGTAAAAAGAATGTTCAATACTGGGGAAAGTATATATTCAACAGTAGATACATGGGCATGAGTGCTCACATAAACCATGGCTGCCCACTAGCACTCATGAGTAATAATATGAATAATAAGAATAATGCCCTGGGAAGGTACAGCAATGGAGGAAACAATTAAAGAAATTAGTTTTTGCAGGAAAAAGAGCTATGCTGAGTGTTCCCACAGGTGACGCATGGGGCCACTCCATCCCTGGCATGCCTTGCGAGAGGTAGGAAGGAATGTGCGAGCCAAAAATAATTTTTAAAAAATTCCCACCAGGTGGGATTATTCAGGAGGCTCGCATAGGCCAATTGGGCATCATACCATCCCGGACATTCGTAATTAACAGTAACAATGTACACACGAGGTGAAAAAAAAATTTTCCCCACCAGTTAGAAATTTCTTGGAAGGCTCATGCAGGCCAATCAGCTGCCGCAATTATCATACATATGTCAATGTCACGAAGAAGGAATGCAAGAACTGGAAGTAATTTAAAAAAAAATGTTTTCCCACCAGGCAGGATATTTTGGGAGGCTCATGCCCACCAATTGGGTTTCGTGCCATCCCGGACACATGTTATTATCAGTAAGAATGTATGCATGAGGTGAGAAGATTTAAAAATTTTTTTCCTACCAGTCAGGTTTTTTAAGGTGGCTTCTAGGCACTTCTCATGGGCTGGTCCAATGCCATGCCATCTCTAGCACATGCTAATGTTGGTACGACGAACTCACAAGTTGAAAATAATTTTTAAACAATTATTTCACACACCCTTTGGGTGGCTCCTAGCCTCTTCTTGGGGGCCGATCCTACATTGTGCCATCTCTAGCCCATGCCAAAGTTGGTATGGATAAACTCATGAGACAAAAATAATTTTTTTTTAAATATTTCACACTAGTTGGGTTTTTTGGGTGGCTCCTAGGTGCTTGTCGCGGGCCAATCCAAAATCACACCATCTCTAGCAGGCGCCAAAGCAGGTATGGACGAACACACGAGTCGAGTCGATAGTAATAATTTTAAAAAAATTCACACCAGCCAGTTTTGTTTCGGGACGTTCGTGTAGGAAGGATCGCACAAGAGGAAAATAATAATAATAATTTGTCAAAACAACAGGCGGATCTGTTTCGGGAGGCTCATGCAGGAATGAATGCAAGAGGTGAAAATAATAATTCGCAAAACCTTTTGTCGCACCAGGTGGGTTTGTTTCTGGAGGCTCGCACAGGAATGAATGCACAAGATGAAAATTAATGATGACCATAAAAATATACTGTGAGGATGAGGTGGGATAGAGAGGAAGGCAATTATCTCAGCACCGGGGCCGCACAACAGATGGAGCAGGGAGATACATAGGCGCGCTGGGACCACACAATAGGGGTGAGAGATAATAAAGGCCGCTGCGTCCCACCACCGCCCAACTGGTAGGCCTTGAGCTGAGACACACAGGAAGGGCATGCCCCTGTCTGGCTGCTTGGGATGCAGGCAGCCTCCGCCAATCCACATACCGGGGCAGTGTACAAGCTTAGAGCATGGGTAGTGCATAATACGACTTTCTTTCAAAAAAGACAAATGCATGGAGGCAGCTCTTGTATGAAAACAAAACACAAAACAGGAGGCTTTAAGAGAGTTCAGGTGTACAACACATGACTTGTCTGTATTCGAAGTGCAATTAATACTACAACAAGGTATGAAAGTTATATATGTACTATTAAGTTTATGCAAATTAATTATGAGTTTCCATTTGTTTTTTGTTAATTAATTAATTCATTAGTGATGATAATGACATAAGAGATGATAATCCCACGACATGTGGAAACATGTCTAGGCACCGGAACAGATGGCGCTTGATGCGACATTTAGTACATAAATAAAAATTAAATTCTATCTAGCATAACCAAACACATAGTGGTAGAAACCATAGAAAATGAGCATAACAGGAACTGACCATGCGGAATGAAACTTGGGGTAGAGAATGCTGGTCCACAAGAGGAGCTACGAGAAGTTCCTATGTACTGTTTCTTATACTATGTCTAATAGACACTAGATACATACTACATGCGACATCGCGCATGTAGGCCCAGTAACACGAGCTCATGTGCTTAAGTCTGTTCGAGAGACACAACAAAATCCATTCTGCAATTGTTCTAAGATATTTACTTTGCTGTTTTGTGATACTGTATCACTGACGATGTGTTAAATAGGCCACATTGGTGTATGAAGCATGCATAAATACTTTGGTAAAGGCTGTTCATGGTAAAGTGAGCACATGTCAAATCAACCTTAGAAGAAACAAGCCACTTTCCATGCCTGCATATACATCAACAAACGCACTGAGTGCTATGCACCTGGAAAGTTGCTAGTGTTAGATGGGATGTAGTTCCATATTGTTTAATGTCGAATAAAAAGTGTTAGTTAACCATTTGTGATAGTTGAAACTGTTTATTGTAATGCGTCAGTGTGTAAAATATTATCAGAAATAAATAAAATGTTTACTTTTATAATAATTTCGTAGTTTCACTTACTGGACACATGATAAAACCCATGGGAATGTTAATTTTACATAAGGTGGAAGAATATTCATCATGCAGGATATTAATAGGTGCTCATTTTACTGTGAACAGCCTATAGTAGTAGAAGTACCAGCAAGTTGTTTTTATTTGTTTAGGAAGTAACTTTCTCGCTAAGGCAAACACGAATGGCGATCAGTACACTTACCAATGATATTAGAAGCAGGTCGGGCTGTGTAGACGACGAATCTGGAGATAGGCATTAGGGCACAGTCCACACACAGCAAGCGCTAATACAACAATGGGAGCATATGCTGAATGTCTCTGCACATAAGGCCCACCGCATGTGTTGTACAACCACTCCCCCTCTCATCCTACATACACCGATGCTGCTGTGCCACTGAGCAACTAACCCTCTCCTCCTGCACCTCCTCCTCGCACTGGTCTAGGCAGACTCCAATTACTCCGGGTGGCAGGATACAGCATACATTAAACACAGACTGCTTCTTGGGGTGAAGGACGCCTGTCCCTTTCCAGCTCTCACTGTGCCCAATACAGGTATGAGTAATGTCTGGTATCCTCAGCAGACCTCCCTAGCCAACTGTTCGCAGAGGATATAACACACGGTGTCTCTCGGCTCGCATACAGACCACAGAGAGTTTCAATTGCGCTGTGTGACACTCCAGTCATACAAGATGTTACAAATAATAAGGTAGTATTACAGGGATATCACATGTTTGGCAAGTAGGCGGAGTTTAGAAGGCATGTAGCAGCAATTTGTGATTTTGTGATTAGGAATGCAATTGAATAGTCATACACAAATATGGTATTCTTAGGAGGTTTTCGTGTTGTTGGCTATGAATAACTTGTTTGACACCCTAGACGTCGAGTACTATAACTACTCTCAGTACAAGTCGTACTGCCAATTTGTTTCACATGCACTGGTCATACTCAGTATTCCAAATAAAGCAAATTGAAGTCATTACATGTACCAGACAGGTACTCATAGCAGTATTAGGAGCATGTGGGACATGCCAATTAAATTACTTCCTTTGGTTTGTGAATAAGTGATACAGTGGAATACAGTCATATACCAATACATATTATTCTTAGGTTGTTTGCGAATAGTAGGCACATGGTGTAGGACATGCTGCTGAATTATTCTGAGATTTATTTCCTTTTAAATTGATTACTAATGTTATTTGTGGTTATTATATGCCTTCTATATAGCAAACCTGTTATATGTTTCATCGTATGCCGTCTATTACACTTGAGTTTTTTTGTTACACACACCCTTGAAATTCCATAATCTCATTAAAGTAAGTCTTATATATAGCATACTACTAATACACTTGTGGTTTGCACACTCACAATGTGTGTGTGTACTTAGAGTGAGACATACACATGCTATTCACACATTACCTGTGTTACACCAAACCTAGTTGTATGACCAGGAGGGGACGTATGCAATGTGTTATTGGAGTTACTCTATTTTCTTTTTTTCATATGAAATATACGTACATATGCATATACTGGTAGTATACGCATGTTTTCCTAAGTAAAAGACATATCATCAAACATTTCCCCTCACAAATAGTGACTAATCGTAGAAGTATGAGTGAAAGGGGAAACAAATTACAATTCTCTCTGAAAAAGAACACAATGGCATCATATACACAATCTATTTATTATACCATAAATGGTATACACCTATCTCTCTCCCTCTTCCTCTCTCTCATCAACACACATACAGAAATAAAAAATTTACAGGTTCAACTATCGACTTATGCACACACACACTGCTGCTGCTGCCGCTTACATCAAGGCCAGCACACTCTTGAACAGCCGCCGAAGAACCAGCTTCCTCTCGTCCAGCAAGAGCAGGTGGATATCCGGGAGTGCCGGCCTCTGCTGCTGCTGTCGTAGTCGTTGGTGTCTGGAAGGTATTTATGTTGCTATATTTACTGTCACAGGGCTGGTGGCAGAGGTGGCAGCATCCACCACAACTACCGGCTGCTTGGCGGAGGTACTCACATCCACCATGGTGGTGGGGTGGAGGTGGAGGCATCCACCTGCTGCTTACACCTGGAACATGCCCTGCCCTGCCCACATTCTATGCATGGTGGTTCGGCGTGTAACAAGACCTCAGTACATGCACCATGGGGCAGTCGTACTCTGTATGCGCAACACACACCTTCATGCAGCTGCAACAATGAATACTTAAACATCGATTCTGTTCTGGTCCAGCAATTCAGACACTACTCTCGATCAACATGGAGGTAAGTACTCCCCATATTTTATAATAAACTACATTGTCATCGTCCCAATGAATGCAGTGACAATGTTTCTCCAGCAACGTATTTGTCACCTTACTTTTCTCACCAAGCAAGTGCCATGAGAAGGGCATCAGGAAAGTGTATGCTGCAATACTACCACCTCGTATTCTATGCGATAGGTTTAACTATGAAGGGACTCTATGAGATGCAGCCCTGGATGTTCGCGAACATTGTGACGGATAGGAAGTAGCAAGTAGCTTATAAGTATACTTTATGTCAATACCTGAACTATACACTCTTGCACATTGTACATTACAAGCCTGTCATCTGGTATGGTACCATGTACATCCCGTTAACGATAATGATATTTATGTCGCCATAGGAAAAGCATTCTGTTTTCCCGTCTGAAATGCTATGATTATGTATCATGGCTTTTACTTGGGATGCTGGTTTTTATGTTCCAGTTGATGCTCATAGCCTGTGGGATGCTCGGGTATATTTCTAGACTCCACGTGTGGAACGCTATGTAAATATTCCTACCCTTCTCGACATACTTCAAAAGTTTCACTCATTACATTTTCACTTCCATGTGTGGCAGGAGCCATTATATGGATCAGATAGCCAGCTCTGTGACTGAGCATCACTGCGGTATCCAGCCAGGCATTAGCTTGCATATTAGCCATGAGAATAACTAGTTCCTGCTTCACATTGCTAATCACGTGTTTGTAGTCCTTGGCAAAGCCCAAATGCATAGCAAGCGGAAAGGAAACTTTGAATTTCCCCAGTGGGTAGACTGGGACCTTGTAGTCCTCCTCGATAACTTAGCTGGCCATTTGCCCCACAGGAAGTTTATTTTGTTTCGAAGAGAGGTAATTCTTGATGATTGCTGTGATTTCTTCATTCCGTGTAGGGTCTACTTCGCTCCCATTGAGCTCGTCCATGATGCAGCTTATGAGGTGTAGAAACCCATTTCTAACGATTCTGGTCAATAATGGTACTGTGTTTCTGGCCTTCAGTATCGTCCCCCTAAATCTCAAATAGAAATTACAGGGTATGGTGCAGACGTCTTGATTCTGGACTGGCATTCGCACCTCGGACAAGAGGGTGTAAGGTTCTGGCAGATATGGTATGTACACATGGAGTTCCGCCTTGGTGATCGAGATTTCGAACCCCACCAGCTCTGTCATGTTAAGAATTTACCTGCCCATACTGCTTAACTGATAGTCCCAATCTGTGCAGAAAACTCACATTTGCTTATGTTAGCATGCTGAATGTGCACCCTGTACTGTCTCCTGGTTCCATATGGTATACTACTTTTATTACTTTCACTTGCTTAAAATTCAGTCCCATCTTTGCCCAAATGTAGTCAGACCATGATCCTCCACCTCAGCAGTTGATCAGAGTGTCCTGGCCGATTACAGATGCAAGCACTTCTCGTACACTCTCAGTGATGACTGGGATGTAAATGGGAGTCTTCAGCACGTCCACTAGTATAAACCCCTGTGTCACTGTTGCCGCGAACTCCTGCAGTGTTTAACTGGGCTGGTTATTAAGATACGAGTTGTTCATAAAATTGCAAATTTATTCATATCATGTTCACAGGGAATATCTTTACGTGTAGGGTCGATTTGTGTAATTTAGTGGCTTTGTACACCACGTTCGGGAACCCCAACATAGCTGCGAGCGTGTCGTTTCGTGTGAAGTCTATCCGAGCAGTTCTGGTAATTTCACTGTGTAGAGTGTTGGCATTTTCCTCGCAGCTTCACCACCATGTCTGGTCCCAATTCACACTTCAGATACTCTTCAATATCCTCTACCTCTTGCGATCCAGTGGTAATCCGCACCTCGCCTCTCTTCTCATTCTCCTCGATGTACCGGAACACGCAGTTGAAGTCGTCGATATTTGGTATGGCGATGTGTGTTTGAAACTCTATTGGCGCGATTTTCCATGCCCCCTTTAGTTTCAGAGGCAGGAAATGTGTGGCCTGCAGTTTCGAGCTGTTGCCCGACAGGATCAGCGTTTCAGACATAACTGATTGGTATATGTGGTGTGCCTTGTTTTAAAGTAGGAATCTCAGGCATAGGTGTCCACAGTTCCATTTCCATGGCAGCTGCTCAGCCCTGTGGTTGTAATATATCCTAATGTCTCTCATGTATGTTTGCAGTTCGGGTGGAGCCTTTAGGTTGCCATAGCTGCCATAGTTATCGACTCTATGTCCCTGTTTGCATATATGTGGTCCATTACATCATGGGCCCAGAACAGGTGTCTATGTTTAGTACTACTTTCTCTGCTCGCCATGGGTGGTGCCGGTGGCGATCCCACATGAAGACGCCCCTGAAGGTGGGTATTCGCAGTTTCCAAGTACACTTGAGTATATCGATGTTTGTGAGTGGGGCATCGGGCAGGGCTCTTAGGATCACTTCCTTCGCCATCTTCTCACTGCCCTTTGCTTCCTTCCTCCTCCTTCGTGCTAGTAAGGGTGGAGGTACAAGCCTGGTCCTTTTTTTTGCTCTCTGGGTGAGAGCTTCCATATCCCTATTATGTCTGATCGCTTCCAAGAGTCATTGGTTTTCTCCTTTATCACTGTTCACCACTCTTGCTATCCCACTGGCCCCTCCAATTAGACTACCAAGTAGTCCAATGACTGGCCAGAGGAACAGCAACATCCCACCACCCTTAACTTGTCGGTTAGGTTTCCTATGTGCAGTTATCATCTACTTCCTCCCAAATGCCAGACCCATTGCTGGCTTCACTTTCACTCTCATGATCTTGGCCACTCCCCAGGCCACCAGTCGTTCGCCGAGTTTAGATGCAGGTGAAATGATTACCATGCAGGCTTTGTCTGCAAGGATTCTGTCCACTGCATGTCTATCCTGCAACCTGCTACGTGTTGGGTTTGCAATGTCGTACTCTAGACACGCCTCATCCAGGGGATTTATAGGGATGTCCCCTCACTTCAACCTCCTAGCTAGCTGGGTACCGGGCCAACAGAATTTGTAGCCAGGAATATGTGCTTCGAATGGAAGGTTTTTATTCAGCTTATTCACCAGTTCACGCCCCTTCTTGACATTGCTCCCACAATGCATTACTTCATATAACGCTATGTGGTTGGTATGCGCATCATGTATACATTTCGCCCTGCACTGGCCTCAGACTACCACACTTCCTGTTAGCATCACTGCTGAAGACGAATCTATGGCTCAGGAATCACGTCATGGGAAACTTCTGCCGAACATGGTTCATAGTATTATCGGCTGGGCCAATCAACTGTGGGAAGACATGTGTGCTCCTCAGCCTTCTGGAGCATCCCAAAAGACTCTGATTCTACAATGTGTATCTCTAATCGAAGTCTCTCAAGCAGCCGAAATAACTTTACCTAGCACAGGTCCTACAGGCCATGGATGGACTTCAGTATTTTCTATTTAGCAACAATGCTGGCATCATGTCGCAGGGCAATGCTGGCCAAACCCTGTGTTCATGTTCGATTGTCTTGTGCAAGAAACAGAACACGATGCAACAGTACTTTAGCATGGGTTGTCATGTCACAGTGGACACGATTCATCTCTGTCAGGCATGCTCCTGTATGCCGATGCAACTTCTGCGTAAAAATGCCAATTTCCTTTTTCTGCTTTGTATGGATAACCTGAATCTACATTATGTGTATTACGACCATGTGAACACCGAAATGAAGTTCGATAGTTTTAAGAATATGTGCTTGTGTTTGCTTGCATGATCCACATGGTTTCCTCGTCATCACCAAGGACTTTCCACCTCAAAAGGTTAGGTTTCGACGTGGTTTCAATCATTTGTTATTGTGCACCAGTGAACTATGAGCTATGCCATGTCCAAAACCATGGCAGTTATAATATCGGACCACATTGCCTTCACGATGATAGAGCTCTACTTTGATGGCCACACTGTGAAGATTTGTCAATTTGAGGACCTGTTAGAATTGTGATGACCCAACAAGCACCACCAAGACAAATGCGATTGGTTTTGGGAATTTGCTTCTACTCTCCATGTGAAGAACTTTGGAGTGATGGATGTTAAGTTCTGTGAGAGATTCTGATATGTCTGAAATGGGAGGGTCTATGTGAAGATTTCTAATGACCACATTGGCATTGCGGACTTCTGGGAAGGTCCATTTATGAAAAGGAATATTTTGTGAGCTGAGAATGAATAAAATTTTTGGTGGTTGTTTTTCATCTCATTGGAAATGTAGAGGAGTGCTGGTTATGTGTTGCTTTCAAATGTTTTTGAAATTCAGATTGGAGCGAAGACATGAGTTTAGTGGCATTAGAAAAGAGACCATTCTTACAGACAGTGAAAGGTGGTTTCTTGCTTTTTGTTTGAAAGCTCTCAGGAATGGTATTGTTTGATGTCAATTGACGAATTGAAGTTGATGATGTCGAAATCAAAGTTGCAGAGGTAACATGATTTTTGAATTGAGAAATGTGATTGTGACAAATTGAATTATCATCTGTGTTGGACGCTTGGAAAGTGACATCTGGGTGAATTTCTGAGATATATTTGTTTTGTCACCTCGTTGAGGACTGACACTGCTGTTTAGGAGATTGACATTTTGGAGACTGGGAGGCAGATTTTGTCTTGCGATATGTGACTGTAGTTCAGTCATATTATTCTTCACTCCAGTCAATAGTAACTGAGTATGCTGTGACTGAGTGTTTGCCTAAGTGGCACTCTGAAAATTCCATTATGTTAGGTGTTGCTACAGGTTGTTGTGATGGAAGAAATGGACTGCTGGAAGGGGAGGTGTCAGAAATGTTGGCTGTAGTGGTAATGGTTGAGGCAGTGGTCAAGACAGAGGTGGTTGATACCATGGAACATGTTTGTTGAGAATCTGAAAGCTTGATAGATCTAAATTTGAGTTGGGTCACCATGTATCACAAAAACCAATTGCTTGATCTTGGTAGAGAATGAATGCCTTGTATTCGAGAGATCAGTAGAGGTGAGATCATGTGGAGTAATTACTGTATTATCTTTTACACGTGGAGTTGCAACTGTGTTAATGGCCGAGTCGTCAATGTGGGAGCAATATTGTGCTTGGTTGGGCTGGAATGGCGAAAGAGTGCGTGATGAGCCAGTGGCAGATATTGGTTGGGAACTTGTTGAGGTGGTTTTAGTGGTAGTTGTAAGATACAGGAAACTGTATTATGTTGTGATTACTAGTTTGGCAGCCTGATTATATTTCTGTTTTGTGTGGTGCAGAGGTGACCTGTCTGAGTCATTATAAGAATTTAAACAGTCAGAGTCATCAACAGAGTTGTATAGTTTTCCCTTTGTATAGATTTTCCTTTCGGTGGCCTTAAATCAGGTGTTGGCCAGTTATTGCTGTTGCCATGAAGAGGAGGTGTTTTCTTTCTGGTGTGGTTGAGTTGTCTGATCTAGAGTAACTTATATACACCAAGTACTCCCACCAGGCCATTTTGTTGGTATGATGCCACAGGTTTCAATATATTTATATGGAAGAAATGCACAGTCCAAAAGCCAATAATCCTTTCTTTAAGCCTTATAATATCAATTAAAGAAGTTGAGTGTCAGGTGCACTGAAGAAACACTTTATTGCAACATAAATGTAGGCTTTGTAGATATGGCGACTACAATTTAAGGGGCTTTGGTGAAAAATTCGAATACATTGTATTCTTAATGATCAATTAAATTATAGCTAAGAGAACATAAACGAATCCAAAGCTATTTTGATGATGTAATACCAGTAGATACTGATAATTTCTTTATCATCTGGCAGTTTAGCAGCACTTGCATTGTGTATCACGATATTATTGTATATTGTTTGCAACCAAAACCCCCTTTTCATAAGCATAGTAAATTTAGTCAATAATTCGTAAAGAAATAAAAAATAACTGGAAGTACAAAACTTTAGTATATTATAAAGTAGTCAAAATATTTAAGAACAATTTTTGGTTTTATTACTTTCGTTGTTACCTCATAGAGAATGCAGATAGAAAAACAAGTAAAAATTTTGGTAGGCATATTACAAAAGGAAATTTTCCATAAAACTTTTTCAGACAATAAATTATATTATTTGGTACATTTGATGAAACATAGCAAAGTAATTCAAATGCCTGAAAATACATTAATTGGGTTATGATTGATAAGTGGCTGCAATATTAATTTAAGTATATCAAGATAAATAACGATCACCTGGCAGTAAATAGGTTAAAATATGAGTGTGCTTTAGTACAGTAACCTAGTAATATTGTTACAAATATTACTACTTTAAATATTCCAATTCCTTATATATTATTTACGAAAACTCACTTGGAATGAAAATGAATATGACATATGTTGTAATTGTATTAGCTGTTTATTGCATTTGTATTTTACATTTCTCAGTTGATATTTGGACTTACACACATGGTTACTCGTGGGGGAGAATAATTGCTGTATAAAAAAATACGAAATAGTTTAGAGAATAATTTTACAACTGAAACAAAAATTACCTATATACATATCATACAAAATTACATTTACAATATCAAAATGCAACTATTTAATAATTTGTTTATATATCAATGAAGTAAAATGTTTTATGATCATTACAAAAAAAACAAATTGGGAGGCTTAATTATTGTCCTACGGAAACACATGCTTGCAACAATGTCTGTGTAAATGCTTTTTCGGCCAAAAACGTATATGAAACCTCAATGCTTTGTTTGATACTATACATCGAAATACAGCAAAACTGCCTTCTGATTGGCTACTTTCACCCCATAAACATAGAACAGGATGAGAGTGCTCAATATATATAGGATATTCTATTCTGAAGTGTATAGGGCATCAGTCTGGTTACCTGGATGTTTCGTGACAGCTTAGTAAGGTGAACCGTATATAGGCTGACTTGGATCCAAGGAATCCAATGATCACTATTATGACCAGCTATGGCTGCTTTTTCCCTGATCTGATCAATAAAATCCATAATGAAGGTGGATCATTCATGGTCACTGTTTGAATAAGCCCTTGTAGATATATTGGCAGAAGAAGGCGTCTGTAGGTTCCTGGAATGTCGGTGATCACCCATGCTTAAGTTGGAGAAAAATTGTAACTATTGATTTTTTGAAAGTGCAGCATTTGAAATTAGTTTTGGTATAATTTGGGTGCCTGTGGTGGTTGGAAGTAGGTGATCAGAACTGATAAAGTATCTACTCGGTGCAAAAGGCCTTATAACCTTACTGTTGGTAACACTCGATGAGTATGGTAGATCAGGAATGCATGATTCAGTAAGAAAATGGCGATCAGAAAGGAAAAAGTAGTCCATATTTAAGAATTGTGAAAAGTGATAATTGTGTGTTATATCGCTGTCACACTGTCTATGGGACATGGGGTGAACAGCTGCACCATCTATGAACGAAAGTGTGGACTGCTGAGTGAAGAGGGCCTACCAACAACCATGAATTGTGGCTGGTTCAGTAAAGTCAGAGAACACTCCTTCAAGAAAAATGACAAGGATGTACAGGGAAGGAGAGGGAAGATGGTAAGGAATTTTTGCAAACAGGAATGTGTTGTGCCTACCAAGTGTCGGATGGGGGCAGCTATTGCCGACACTATAACAAATGTAGGTGGAAATCACCATTATCGTACATCAAGACTGGATATGAATTTCTAATATTGAGGGTTTCAGGAAAGTCCACCCAGTTATTTGCCTGCTAGGCTATTCCTAGAGTTAAGTTAAGTCCACTGTGGGGCACCAGCTCGATCGCTTAAGCGGGTATGCTACAATGGAAGATTCCTTGGACGATTTCAAGCAAGCCATGAGAGTCTGATTGAAACAGCAGTAAATCTCTTTACATGAATTCCCTTAGTTTTACTTTTATTATGTTTGCTCCGACATACTGTACTTTTAGAGTTAGTCTATAATGGATGTTATTAAACACAACACAATAATTTTTATATACTGTTATGTTATTTTTGGCAAATGAAAAAAAAAGTTGAGAACCCCGTCATGTACTTGTTCTGATCCTTCCAAAATTATAACCCGACATTTGTAGAAGATTAACATAATGTTTTAGTGACGACAAAAAAATTAATGTTAACTAGCGAAATCTTACAAAAGGAAACTTTTTACAAATTCCATCTAAATTCAGATGTTTTAAAACCAAGCAGTGCTGATTCTCTTCGCGTGCATGTGTATTCATTTAGTATTTATAAAATATTTTCTGTGATAAAATCGCAGATACAAGTCACAGATGTTTATGTGTCATAGTAAATGTTGTCACAGATACTTGAAAATAAAGGTTAAATTCATCCCTACTTGTGCTGCAACAAGTATCGTTAGATACGTTTTTCCAAAGTACCCTCCATAAATGCTTGCGCGCAGGCTCAGGTAGCAGGTCCTGTGGATGTTTCCACCTGAACTTGTAAGTAAATTTTATTATGGTATACAGGTTTTACTATCTCCTCGTGACATTGGCCCAAGATATGAAAAACTTGCTCCCAATTGTGTAGTTGCTACGACAGATAGATCGTAGTAGTTATGGGGGGAGTTACACAAACTTGTACCTGCGACATGTCATGTCCAGCGACACTAAAGTTACAGGACCAATGCGGAACTACGTCATAACTGCGACATTGTTCTATAGCTTCCAATCACATGATTTTCTTATTTTTGTACGTTCTTTGGAATGACTTAACGAGAATTGACAAATGACTTAACGTGAAATGACATACCATAACTTTCAGAAATATTACCCAAGTAAATTAACAGTTTTCTATGTCATCTTGACTTAAATTCATAATACGTGAGCAACTTTAAAATATCTAAAATACATGGTTGTATTTCTTGTGGGGAACAAACTATGACACCTTTGATGAACATGTGTGTTCGCCATTCGAATCTCACTTGTTCATTATTTTTTTATTTATGGCTACTTGTTTCAATGGTAACCAAATTAATTTTTTTTTTTTTTCCATTCTTAGAATTTGATGTGCCATTTAATCTGCACCATAAAGATAAAGATTGTGCTACTATTCCATGAAGTTCAAATTTAGAAAAATGCAAAATTTTTGCAAAAATTAAGATATTTATTATTGCACATAAGCATGTATTTTGAAAAATATTGAACAATATTATTGTTATAATGTGCATAGTTTTACCATTTTTTTCATTTCCATCTCGCTTCATATACTCAGCCAGCGACACAATAAAAAATGTTGGTGTCTAATGCAGTAGCATGAAATAATATGGCAATGATTGACTATATTATTTGATTGCAGTAAATTGTTATTCATTTTGTGTTGTGGTTGGCCAGACAAATTGGTGGAAAATATTTATTTCGAAATCACATCTTATTTATGGCCAATAGAGCAACTGACACTGCCCACGCTGTATGTCGCTGTGTAGTGTCGCCCGCCTGGCGAGCAGGTATGTAATATCCGGCACCGGTGACAGATGGTGACGGAGTGTTTTGTTGAAGCGAGTGGCGCGATGCATCGTTGCCACTTCCTTTCACTGGTTTTTCCACTGTTACTTTCAGTCGTTCTCACTAAAGCAACTCGTGACCTTTATGTTGCAGTGACAGCAAATAATCCCCACTCCATGGAGGTAGGAGTAAACAGGAGATGGCATGTGGTGTAGTGGGTGAAGCCACCTTGATATTTGCGGTTTTATATGGATGCTCTAGCCACCATCTTGACAGTAGTACCACACATTGTGTTTACTTTAGTATAACATTGCGAGGAAGGTTAATTTATTAGCATTTGGTGTTGAACAAAGAGGATGAGAAATTAATAAATATAGACTACAATTCACGTGTGAAGTTTCATTAATTTATTATTGCCTTGTGTGTAATTAAATAATGTTCACATAGAACTATAGAGCATGAGACCACATTCGCCCAGAATTAGGTTATGGGCGACAATAAGCATGTGTTCTGGTAGTTTTATATTTATTTATCCCTTATTGTAAGGTTCAGTTTTATTTATTGCATCAAAAATATTGGACAGAGTTAAGTTACCTGTCGTGCATAACCGAAGCACTGAAATTGAAATTTTTACTTCATTGTCTGCACTGGACAGTCAAGTATTTTAGCAACTTTTCACAAGGAGCCATTTCTGGATAACTTTATTTCCTATATCTACAAAAATTGTGTTTCATCTTACGGAGTTGGCTTCCTAGACTCCAGGAGAATTAAATTTAGTATAGGTAGTAAAGCAAACGATCCGGGTAAGGGCATCAGCTCAACGAGCACAAGGTACAGATGGGGTCGTGATGTCTATGGCCCATGCATGGCATCTCCTGGTGGTCCCCCGTTCTGGATGCTGTATACACTCAATCTGCTGTGTCCGTTGTTGAAATAATTGCCAGGGCCAATAAAGCTTAGTCTAGTGGGGTCTGTAAGCCTCCCCCAAATGCTTATTCACTCTCATGGAGGATGTATTGATCTCCTCCGACACCATTAGTTAATCAAATTCATGAACATGAAAACTGGTAAAAAGGCCTTTAAGTGGCCAGCGAAATAGAAGGTGATGTTTCATGTAACACACTTTTTATTCCGGTTGTCCTTAAAGACCACTTATACAATTCTTACCCCACTAAAGTGGAGATGCACTAATGCTGTACAAATGCTGTACAAGGCTGAAATGAATATACGGAAAGTTAAGTCCCGGTCATGCAGCAAATGACTGTTCTGTGAGGCAGCTCACTCCCTGTGCTATAAAAACAAAGGTTTTGGTAAATTACATTAAAACTATTGATAAACTAAATGATTTTGTGCGAAGTGAAGCGAGTCCAGGGAGGATGTACATGCACATCCACCTCACGTGATGACCAAGACGCTAGTAAAAATTATGGCGGAGGGCTGCCTGCTCACTGACTGCATTTCCCACATCAGTCACATGATCAACTATTTATTAAAATATCCTTATATTATGACATGAGATGAATAGACATGACTCTAAGTGAAGGCAACATAACCTCAAATTTGGGGTCATACTACACACATGCATAGCCCCACTCGTGCAGGGATTTCATTGCATTTATTTACACAACATTAATTCTCAGTATACAACATGAAAATAATTATCAACCCTTGAAGAGCAACACTTAAAAACTAGTTATTCTTATTTGGTAAATTTCCAAAACATGGTCAAAACGTTATGCCATACATACATTTGGTTCATGAATACTGTATGTAAACACTGGAAAATGTCAGTGGTTTACAGGTCCTGATATGGTTAGAATTCAAAATGATTATTTATTTACTATTTATTGCATGCAGCACACGTAAATAAGCATTAGCTAAAATCACATAATAACATTCTGTACACTGTGTGTCCCAGCACATGGTAGCATGGTGTGTCCTTCAGAATTTAAGTTGTACCATGCCAAACACCAATTATCAATTTTACAAAACACTACATTATCAGCACTGAAAAACCCCTCATAAAAACTAACACATGCAATACATTGCTATGGAAATATGAATTTCATAAAACCATATAAAAATAGAAAATCCAAGATGTAGCACTAGTTCACTTGGTGTGCCACACATTACTTTCACAAGTGATTAGATGGGGACTCTACCATGGCATAAAAATATGTTGACTAAATTCAAACACATAATTAAATTCTCAGAAAAATAATTAAAATATAATGGGCCATGAAAACAAAACAGAAAAATTAACACACAACTGAATTCAACAATCGCACTACATTAGTGCACACTCTTTCATACACATGGGTCGCTTGCTTTGGCTGACAACTGCCCACACGTGTTGTAGAGGTGACTTGTAGCAGTATTGCTGGCAGAGTAGTGAACAGGCTATGATAGGTGTACATGGTCCATGTCACATGAACTCCCTCCCTTTCAAAGCTGTTCACTTGATGTCAGCTGGTCTTGTTTACCTGGAGCACTTTCGCAGCAGACAGAGCTGATTCCGTGGGCACAAGTTGTAGGCTGTGCATTCCGCAAGTGGATCCAACTGAAGTGGTCAAGGCTGCTCCTCCCGCGCTGCCGGCCATGTTGTAACAGCAGCATTGGGCGCCTGACTGCACCTGCAAGCTGTACACGTAGTATGCCAGGAAACTCTGGCATGCTTCGAACGACTGGGAGGAGAGGAGAGTTCCCCTGTCTCCTACTCGTCACTGCTCTACTGCTGCTCTGAGTAGTAGTGTGTAGGGGCGTGTGCGTGGCACAGGTTAAGTGCTTGGGCGTCCCCAGTCCATAGCGGAAGGCCTAAATTTGCTGCCGATATCACTGAAGTGAGACGGTGTCTGCGGCATCACGACGCCATCGGGGATGAAGTGACATCGGCCCTGTCAGCAGCGTTCGTATGTGCTGTGTTTCCCCTGTATTATTACCAGAAATGCTGGAAACATCGGTGGACGGGGCCACAGGTGCCTCTCCAAGACCAACGTTGGGCATCGAAATGACAGCAGCGGAAAGCCGCAACGCATTGCGGTGATAGATGGTGTGTCGTCTCCTGCTTATTTTCACTTTGAAGCAAGACACTCCATGTGCCGACACTATCTGATGCAGGCCGCTCCACTTGGTGGTGAAACCCACGCAAAGACCATGCTGCCCAGCCGACTGGGGGTGAATGCGCATGTACACAAGTTGGTCTGGCCGCAACTGAGGAGGGGGGCAGTTTATGTCCAGTGTCTGCTGTGTGGTATAACGGTGTTGTTGTTCCCTCGCCTCCTGAACTTCTCTCTCTTTCCTCATCCCTTGTTTCTCCTCCTTCCCAGAACGTGGCTTGCTCTCTCATGCCACTAGAAAACTCACCAGGGAGGGGGAAGTCACGACCTTGAAGCAGCTAGGCTGGTGTTTTCCCTGTTGCTTCATTTGTATGTGTCCGCGAACCAAACAAGGTGGTGGGGGCGTACTTGGCCCGCGATGTGTGGTCATTCCATACATGAAGGCATACCTATGTTTTGATTTCTTGGTTGCGTCATTCAGTGGGATTGGCCTGCGTGTGTTAAATGGTCATGATATGGTGTTGCACACCCCAACATGTGCAGAACTCCTGCTCCAGCTCAGCGAGTACGATGTACAGATGAGGTTATGATGTCGACGATCCATGCATGGCATCTTCTTATAGCCCCCTGTTCTGGATGCTGTAGACACTCAATCTGCTATTTCCACTGTTGAAATAATTGCCTGCGCTAACATTAGGTGTTGACCCCTCATCCACACCATTTTTCAAGTTATTGTTTCATCGAACTCAATTCCAACAACGCAGGCTTGTCTGGGGGGGGGCGTAAGCCTCCCCCCAAATGCTTATCACTCCCATGGAGGCTGTTTCGGTCTCCTCCGAAATCATTAATTAATAAAACTCATAAACATGAAAATGGGTTTAAAGGTCTTTAATTAGCCAGCAAAATAAAATACTATGTTTCACGTAACGCTCGTTTCTTTCAGGTAATCCTAAAAGAGCACTTAAATAAATTATTGTCCTGCTAGAGTGGAGACGCAGTAATGCTGTACAAAGTCAGCATGAGGCCAAAAATTAATATAGAGTAAATTAAGTATCGGTCATGCAGCAAATGAGTGGGATGTGAGGTGGCTCACTACCGAGGCTATAAAAACAAAGGTTCTGGTCAATTATGTTAAAATTATTGAAAACTAAATGATCTGGCATGAAGTGATGCAGACCCAGGGAGGACGCACGTGCACATCTGCCTCACGTGATAAAAAATACATTACTAAAAATCATGGCTGCAGGCTGCCTGCTGACTTGCTGCATTTGTTGTGCCAGCCACGTGTTCAACTATTTGTACAAATATCCTCATATTGAATGAGATGAGATGAACAGACAAACAGACAAAATGAAACAGAAACCATATAACACTTTACACTCAAAAAGTCACTGATAAAAATATAAGATATAAAACATAAATAAAACACTTACCAATTTGATTGGGAACATAACCTCCAATTTGGGGTTATGTTACAAATGTGCACTGCTCTGCTCGTGCAAGGATTTCATTGCATTTTACACAATATTAAATTTCAGAATACAGTGTGCCAATGATAGTTAACTGTACAAAAGCAATTCTTAAAAATTACTTATTCATATTTGGCAAATTTCCAGTAGGTGGTCAATAAGTTACACAATGCATACATTTAGTTCACGAATACTGTATGTAAACACTTGTAAGAATCAGCTTATAAATAAGCATGGGCGTAATACGCATAATAATATGCTATACGTGGTGTGCCTCAGCACATGGTAGCACTGTGTGTACTTCAGAATTTAAGTTGTGCATGGCAAACAGCAATTAACAACTATACATTCATAACATAATCAGCACTGCAAAAAAAACCCTTGAAAACTAACACACACAATACACTGCATCGCACAGGCGGTAGAAATATATATTTCATAAAATCATATAAAAATCGATGACATCGCACTGATGCACTTGATGTGCCACACATCACTTTCAAACATGATCAGATGGGGACTTTACCATGGCACTAGAATACGTTGACTAAATTTAACACACAATTAAACATTCAGAAAAAATAATAATAAAGGGCCTTGAAAATAAAACAGAAAAATAAACACACAATTGAATTCACCCTCACTGCATTAGTGCACTCTAGTGCAGACAAGTGGGTCACTAGTTTCACATGACAACTGACCACACGTGTTGTAGTGTTGACTTGTAGTGGCATTGCTGCCAGAGTAGTGAATGGGCTAGGCAAGGAGTATGTAGTCCACATCACATCTTTCTCCAAAAGTGCAATTAAGACCTAGGGCTAAGTCAGTCATTAGCCAAGATTTTAATTCAGCCCAACATACTACAAAAATTTCACATTGGGAGGGATAACACTTTTTCTATTATTTGATACAATAGGATTGGTTATGATGGGATATTATGTCTATAATTACACTTTGAGAGATAAGAATCAACCACCATATTATCATGGTTAGGTTAAAATGTATGAAAACTTATTCACTAGAGTTTTAGGTTACTTTGGGTAGTTTAATTAGATTAGGATACATTGTTGAACTACAATGTATGAAAGGTGCATGCACTGCAATTATGACTATTACAAGTGCACGTGTACTAACAACCACTGCCAAAGTGGCCCACAGTCACACTTGTGATGAAATTTCTATATTGTTACCTACCAACTCGTGCAGTTATTACTGTTTGTGTGAAATTCTGTTTTGGATACATTAAAAAATATTCAGTTTCATTTTATCAGAATAACACTGCAGAAAATTGGCAAACAAACATCCCTCTAAGAAAAATCATTGTCGATAGCAGCAGTTTATTCAGCTGTAAGTGCAATGCTGCTTGCTAACTCTCAGTACTGTGGCAGAGCTTTGGCCACAAATGTTGTATTAGTGAAAGCGAAATCTGATTTATAAATAACTCATCATTAAAATTATGCAGTTTAGCTGCATTTATGAAATTGGGAACAAAAAACTGGAAAATGACATGTTTCAGCTACAAATATAATGCTGTCACGCTGGTATTATCTGTCCTCTGAATAAGCCACAAATAAGTTGTGAAATGTGTATTTAATTTAATGTGAGATGAGATGTAAATTTAATTAAATATGATACGTGCTGTATGTATTCATTTAGAGAACATCACATTAAAACAAATTTAAACATATTCTTGTAAAAGTTTTTGTGTTAGTCCTTGGCCATAATGATAGTGATAGATTTGGGAGTCGCTTAACAGCTGAGAATTCCAGTGTTAATGGATTGAAGTGCCATGGATTTAAAAGAGTAATAAAATATAATGGTGGCAGAAACCGCAAAACCCTGAGTAAACCAACCAGCCAGGGGCAACATCAGTCATGTTTCCCACATGTGAACATCGAGGGCGACCTCGTCAGGAATAAAATGGTTTTCATAGAAAAACAACAATGCAAGTTCTAACAGCTGCTGTTAATGTACGTAAAATAAAATGTACGCAGTTTAAATACACTGTTACAAACTACCTGTGTGTACACACACATGCAGATGTATATGTACATATACATATACTTACAGAACAATATAATTTTGTCATGGAGATATATAAACAAGCATTGCAGCATTATTAACAAGATGGTAAATAATGCAATACTCAGATTGAAATTTTTTGAACTTCTAATGCATCTGTATGTCAAAATTAGCTGTTGTGAACATTACACTTCTTAGTACACCAGGGACAAACTCCTCGCTTGAACCTGTAGATTAAAAAGAGGGGCACTACGGGCCAAGAGGGCAGTTCACTTTCGGCTCAACATTGAATATATATTGTTTATTTTGGCACCAGGTTTACCAGTAGCATAAAAATTATTTAAGTTTTCATTTGTATTTGAATTTATATTTGCTGGAAGACTACATCTTTGGAGTGTACACTTATCCAGTGCTAACAGTTAAAAAAACTTCATTTGTTACTTAGGTTGCATACAATTTATGAAGTACCTACCCTAAGATTACTTGATCTTTAAACCCCTTTTCACCAATACCCATATGCAATGAAGTTAAATTCATATTGCACATAGGATCAGAATCATATAAATTTGAAAAATTCGGGTATAGTGAGCTTTGCACTTATGGTACTACATCTAATTACTATTTTCTAAGCTACAAGAATAAGTAATATGCATACATTGACTATTTTGTGCACTGCTATAAAACAGCTAACTCCAGCATGCAGCATGTGTGAGTAGAATATGTTCTGTTGAAGTAAAGATTCTGTTTTAAGAATTCATTACTCATAAAAACAATACTAAATTGACCTGACTTAACTATCCTGACCTAGGATACTAGAGATTTCACAGAAGATTCCTGTTAACTTAGCCTTTGTGGCAAAATAAAATTCCTGCATAGATATAGGTGTTAAAATGCAGGTCCTTTAATTCGCTGTTATTTATCCATGCCCAGAGGAGTAGTAACGGGAGGAAAATGAAAATTTGTGAAAGGGATTGTGGGCCAGATGCATAATTGATTTTAAGTCGAGTTGGGGTACGATCTGTAACATGATATTAAGTTTTTCGATGAATATGCTTACAGCCGAAAACTGAGATTGTGTTTTTTGTACAAAATTGTTAAAATAATTTGTATTTCAGTTACAGTTTTAGTCGGACTACATTGCCTACAACTATGCATTATTGGCCTATGGCACCTTAAAATGTATAGTAAATGTGGTGCCAATATTGCTAACTCCCCCAAGTTGAAGTTGTTGTTTTGCTTCTGACCAACATAACAAATCAGCATACAAATAGAGGCCGAAACAGATGAGACATTTTAAACTACACGAGCATTAAATATACAATGCTGCTTAAATTGTCCGATACTGGTTTTTTGTTTTTCACTTTCATTAAGGAGCCCACCTACACAGTGCTTGAGCTAAATTGCAGCGTGTTTGATATAAACATTTATTAACGAAACTATAAAGTGGTTTACAGTGCACAGCCTATTTACTAAAATAACCGACATTTAAAATGAGGGTGGGTAGGTAATTTTAAAACATTATACACTTGAAAGAATAACGTTTTGAAATCCTCCAATAGGCCTGTAACTAAAATTGCTTTTCAGTCGTCTATATCTAAAAATATACTAATCACACACTTACAAAACTACTATATGGCCCTGAAGACTATCCACCTATAAATTTACAAAGCACCTGCTAAGGTCCCACATTTACATGTAGCATGAGCGAAACCCTTCATGCTTGTTTAGTGTCCTGTGTGACAGCGATGGGGCAGTGTCACCGTTACCATTCCCATGTTTTCTGTGCCTTAGAGAAATTAACTCCATGTAGGTGACCTCTTATGCAATAATTGAACATATGGCTTAATTTTTTTAAGCATTTCCAATTTATTAAATATTACAATGTTTCATGCACTGCCTTGTTCCTATATGACTATCAAATTAATCAGTTTAAGTTCTTCCCAATAAAATTGTATGGCTTACGTTTTATGATATTACGTTTCATGTTATGTTGAATACATTTCTGAGAAAAAAAGTCATCTGGCTACATGTGGTTTAGCTATGGTAATACAAAATATTGCAGAGACCGCCGCCATTCGTCATCACTGCCGAAGCTCAGAGCGGGGAAGGTACAGGCCCTTGTGAGGGTATTTTTCCTCATCATTTGAAAACATCAGGTTTTTAGGGGAGGGAGAGACAATACTGAATTTCAAAATTGCTTTATAACTGAATTTCTTTTATCACTGGTGTAACATTGTACTAATTTAACCAATGAAAGTGGGGCAAGATTGAATGCAGTGAATCAAAAACTAAAAAAAAAAATAATAATAATTGCTGATATGGAGGGTTTTATCATCAAAACTAACTAATTACCATTCTCTTGGATACACATCTGGGCGAGATATACTGCCACTTTACTAACACACCTGACAATTGAACAGTTTGGCATAACATAATTATGTCATACTAGGTTTATTCAGCTAAAATCATGCCCATTTCGTTGCACTCTAGTTGTTTCAGAATATAAACACTGACTTTTCTACAAGTAGCAGACAGCTATTAATAATATCAGCTGTTATTATATTCGATTTTAGTATGGTCAAAGTTTTGTCATAACTTTCAGAAGCTGCTGTAGTTATCAGAAAATTATTTCGTGGCATGTTTTCAAAAAATATATATAGGAAATGGGAAGCAAATAAACCAAAATGCCGTACATAACACTTCCATGATAAAAGTAAACAATTCATAATTTTTTACATTTAGCTGAGAAATTTATGCTTAGTTAAACTGAGACAAACACACACACATTATATATATATAATCATTAAGGTCAAAAGGTGTTGTATGTTAATTCATGTTGATTTTAATACACTTCAAAACACAAGTGAAACAATAGTTGGTACAATGTATTGGGCTACTAACGATCACGTGACCTTCACACCAGAAAACAATGTTCTAACTCCACAGTAAAAACTGGCTTCACTTGTTTTCACTACACTGTACTGATACCGGCAAATGTCTGTGCACACCAGTCCCATCCAACTTCCTAGATGGCGACTCGGCATGGACTGGTCTAAAGCTGAGCTGCAAGACATCGGCCTGGCATTATACGCACGGACATAAAAACATTCAGCAAAACCAGACACTGCATTTTTACTGACGACAAAAGATAGCAGTGCTCTTGTGGCAGTGTGTGCTGGATGATTTCTTTAACTTCTGCGTTTACTGTTCGACAGAAGTCAATTGCTTTCTGTTATTGAGTGCAAATTTTCTGTTAAAATATTCAACAGTACCGAATTAAAATCACATTAGATATAAGCAACAACGATGGAGGTGGAATATTTTCTGTGGATTTATACATCAGCAGATTACATGTTTCTCTACCACATTTACATAACATGAAGACAAATAAAAGTATTACAAACTCTTTCACCATAAAAACGTTGGATGTTTTTGAAAAAAAGTTATTTGGTGGCGAGGGGGAGTAATATTAACATTTTATGTGAAGATTTACTGTGCGGCATAATAAATATCTCGGTGGGAATGCATTACTCAGACAATATTTGTTCAGAAAGTTTGAAAACATCGACGGGTTTGAGACAGTATAATGTTAAGCCAACTTAAACACATTTTACAGCACTGAAGTTTTACTTCTAAAAAATCCAAAAATCATGAAAATAATAACATAAAAAGTCGTACAGAGTTGTCATCAGTTTAGCCAATGCTGAATGTAATTTCGTAGCATATTCTTAGTTGTTGGCACGATTTCTCTAATGGTATAGAATTCTTGAATTGTGTCTCATATTACTCTCTTGTCGAAATCAATCGCAATACAACCTTTAGTTTTGGGGCTGCAAATAATTTTGCAATAAAGAATAATAAATTCAAAACATTTTTAATTATAACAATGTTACACTAAATGACACAAGAATATTTCGAAAAATTAATGAAATACAATAACGCAAAATAAAAGTGAAAACTACAAAAAAAATATTATTTTATTCCGATGTTTATAAAGTTCAAACTAAACTATGAATGTTTTAAATCAATGTTCAAAACTTTTCCCGAAATAACTGCATTTAATTTAGCGCAAATATGGGCAAGCGAATCTCAACCAACATGGTAGCAAATCATACAATCTGGAACAATTCATTAATCTTTTACTAAAATTGTAAATTAGCAATTATCTCCAATCAAATATGCTGCTTTTTGTTCACTTTATATATGTTCTTATTAACAATGGCAGTGTTCTGGTTGCCCTATTGGCTGCCCTCTGTGGTGCAGTCGGTTAAGAGTTGAGTGTGAGTGGTTCCTGTTTTGAATACCGAGTAGGACAAATGTGTGAATTATGGTCGTCCATATGGGTCACCCTTCCATGGGAAAAATCGCTTCGAATAGGAAAACTACGAGAAAAAATTTGTCACAGAATTTAAAAGTATGTGTTCTATTAATCTGGAAAAATATTTGCATTTCTTCTTGTACTTTAACAAGTAAAACCAAATGACCAAATGAATACTTGCTTTTTCTTGTGATAAGTACATCAATCTACTAATGCCCGAGTGCACCAACATTTACCCCGATCTGAGATCAAATGATCCTAGTTCCGAACCAGGATTCAGTTTGATCTTGGTTCCATTGTAAAAGTGTTCCATCAACAAAATTACACGATTCTTGATCTCCTGTTCGTCGATCTTGGTTCCAAAGTGTGAGATCGAGATTAAGTATCAGACAAATTTTGCTATTGGTTCGTAATATATGACGTCAAAATGTAGGCATAGTTTTCACTGTAGAATTTCTGACTACTTATTTTTTGGTATTGTAATGTGTGTGTTTAACTAATAATGTTTACCGCAATTGCTAATTACTTAATTTTATGGAGACAAAATATGGATGAAGTTGCAAGTGTTTCGAAACTAAATAAGTATTTTTACAGAATAAGATAAAAGAGTAATGGTTGACTTGATATAAAACAAATGAATATCATTGAATGTAAACAAATATACCCGATTTATTCGAAACAAAAATATGAGGTTTGGAAGACCCTAGAAAATTATTTACTATATAATTTAGTTGAATGCCTTACACATTTTTCTTATTCGTTGTTATGTTTGATTGATTTTTAATACCAATGTTATTGAAGAATGTTAGCGTACATTGAACTAGATGTGCGATGTTTGATCTGTTTTAAGTGAATTATTGTTCTGCGAATTTTAACTGAATAATATTCAATTGTGTATAATGTTGTTTTAATTTTCCAAGTAAACAATTGTATTTTGTTCTATCTGTTTACATATTTTCAGACTTCATTTGTCAGCGACGGCTGTTCTATTGCGATTAAAAAAATTCGATCTGATAGTTAGCTTGTGCGGAAAATTAACACAGTTTATGATATTCTGAATAGTTTCCCAATTTTATGTTGGGTTTGCTCAGAGGTATAAGCGTGAATTTCGTTCTCTCATTAAAAAACATTACTACATATCAATTAAATAACCCAGCAAACACAACCTGTCGCCAAGTGTCGGAAAATTGTCGGCCCGATACCTGTACTGTCGGCAACTGTCGTTTTAATGCCAGGAGATAGCCATCTGACAACGGCGTGAAATCTTTTTTGAGACAGTATGTTTGCTGTTAGAAAAAAGACAATTACCCATTGTATTTTATGGATAACAGATGAATAACACCTAAATTATGTTGGCATGATATCTCACAGCCAACGTGTAACCATTAGCAAAAATAATATTCTGGTCCGATTCCAACATAGCATCCTTAATTTTTCTGTAAGCTGGCCATCATTTTATTTATTCCGGCCTGCTAGTGTTTTCGAGACATGGCTCTTTATCACAATAAAGATACAAATAAGATGTCTTTTTGCCGACAAATTTTTGAAAAGTGTTTTTTGAATAGGCAAGATGTTAGCTAGTTGTTAATTGCATGATGTCTTTTTTGAGACTGTGTGTTAACCGTTAGCATGTTTTTTTTCACGATTATATATGTGTCACGTGGTAGCCCATTGCGTTTTTTACTTTGAGTTTTTTTGTACTACCATTCGACAGATATATAAAAACTAACAAAAACTATTTTGTTTGCAAGCCTTTGAAGAAATGAAGAAACAGTTTTTAAATAATCAGTGTTTTAAAATTATTTGTTATATTGTCATGGAATTTTTACATTCATTTATTATAATTTTTGTCATGATAAATTTAAAATTACTGGAGGATATCGTCAACTGACACTGTGGTGTATAGGGAAACATGTTGAACTGTCAACTCAAGGGCATTAGGTTCGAATCCTGCACTCGGCAAGCAAAAGATTTTCATATCATACAATGTGTTGAGAAGTAAATGAATATATGTAAAGAGAAAATAGCAATTACTAAAATTTTTAATCGAAAGGTTAAGGTTTTTTCGTGGTTATACTGCTTATTTCTGGATATCATGACACTGCAGGCCCGGCATCCTGCCGCCATACATCTGCCATAGGCTCGGCATCGTGCTGCCATCCAACCACTGCAGACCTGGCATCTTGCTGCCATCCAGCCACTGGAGGCCCAGCATCTTGCTGCCATCCAGCCGCAGCTGGCCCAGCATCTTGCCGCCATTCAGCAGCTGCAGATTCCGAAACTTTTCGGCTAGTTTTTACCGGCCCGATTCAGGCCTGTACTTTTCGTCTATGTTGGGCCAGAATACATTTTGTATCTTGCAGTTAACGATAAGGTGTATTTTTGACACTGTCAGTAAACAGTCAGCCGCCAGTCCATATTTCCATCGGGCCACTTCTGTCATAAGACAGTGGGCCGACATCATCTGGCCGGAGTTTGTCGGGTATCTTTTACCGGCCAGATTCCCACCCATATTTTTCGTGTTTGTTGGGAAATGCATTTGATCTTAAGCCTTTGTAAAATATCTCAATTTACATTTTACAACAGTAAACAACAAGAAAATCCATTTTTAAATGTAATAAAAAAATTACTAAGTTTATTTCTAGTAAATCAATGTATATAACGGTACTTTTAAATTCACATAAACTACATTCAACAGACTTGCAGATTAAATTTGGGCTAGATGTGCTTATGGTAGAGGTGGCCAATCGTCATAGTTTGGCAGCCGGCCACTAGAAAGCATCACAATTCAGTGTGTATTGAGTTCATGCTAAGTTAAATGGAAAATTTATATTACGCCATGGAAAATGGATATAATTGTGAGTGTTTTTGCATTTTCATTTTACTTTCAGACTAAAAAAAAATTATCCTATTCAATATGTTTGCTTCAAGGTTCAAAAATAGTGCATAAAAGTATGATAAAACATGTTTATAGCGCTTTGTATACCTTCCCACACATATGTAACCCATATCGACTCACACACATCATCCACTATTATTGTTTCGCTATATGGCCATCTCACCCGAACAGTCGGGATAGATGACCAGGTTTTATTCGGGACAGTTGGGCACCTATTAATATGTCGTGAAACGTTTACTATTTATTTTCGTTCTCTCTTTCCAGATGCCAAACAATTACACTTCCAAGGGGAAGTACTGGTGGCAGAAGGAAAGCTGATTACTTGAAACACGCCTTCGAAGCCGCTGAAAGTGGTACATCTGTCTGCAAAGCATCTGTGATGTTAAATCTACCCAGAAAAACTCTTGAAAGGAGGATAAAAATAGAAAATGTCACTAAAGGGCCAATGGGACCGAGTTCTTGTTTCGACAAAGACAACAAAGAAAGACTTGTCACATTTTAAAAATTCAAATGCATGGCTTTCCTCTGACCAGAGACAATGTTCAAAGTTTAGTGTACAATTTTGGCACATAGTTAGGAATACAGCATAGATTCAATAATGACAACGAAAAGGCTGGATATGTCTGGATCCAACTTTCTGTAAAGACATCCAGATATATTTGTGTGCAAGTCTGAGGATGTTTCACTTGCAAGAGTTCAAGGTATGGACCGCAACAAAGTCGGAGAATATTTTTCTCTTTTGAAAAATATCTCAGAGGAAAATTATCTTATTAATATGCCATAGGAACTGTTCAACATGGACGAAACAGGCCTGCAGCTGGATAACCACCCTGTCCAAGTTCTAGCTAAGAAAGGTTCCAAAGCAGTTAATACTATTACTTCAGGAGAAAAGGGAGAGACAAAACAGTTATAGCGTGCTGCAATGCAGAGGGCATGTTCTCCCCTAGTTTCAATTATGAAGGGCGAAAACAAACATCAAGAATGGGAGGATAGCATGCCACCAGGAAGCATTGCAAATGATGTTTGAAAAATATGCCTATGTTAACACAGCTATTTTTTTAATTGGCTTAAAAACCATTTTTCCCCTCGCAAGCCAGCAGGGGAAAGTACTGTTAATTATGAATGGGCATGCTTCTCACTGCAATTCTGACGAGAATGAAATCATATTACTATGCCTATCTAGCCACATGACACATTATTGACAGCCACTGGACCTTGCTGTATTTAAATATGTGAAACATCACTTCTACCCTGCTTGTTCAAAGTGGCTAAAAAAAACCATCTGAACTGAAAGCTAACTAGGATGCAGTTTGGTGAGCTTCTGAGTGAAACTTGGGAAAAAAACAGCAGTTCCTGAAAATGTGATAGCAGGTTTTAGGGCCACTGGAATCCACCCCTTCAATGTATATGCTATTCCAGATATTTCTATTGTTGTTAACCCCAGACCAAGTGAAAAGTAAAATAGTGAACCCGCACCAGACTCTTTGCTTGAAAATAATCTGGAAAAACCTGACAGTACCAAGAAATCTTCTGGAGTTCTCGAACAAGATACCCAGCATAATTCGCCCTCCACTTTTAGCAGCATGGAGATACAGATTTACACTTCCCCTGTCATAACTGAAGAACTCAGTACGTCATGCCAAAGTGCAGAAATAAGCCTATTTAGTACAACAGCAGATTGTTAGCTCATGACTACAAATGTTACTTCACCATCTACTAGTGCAGCAGATGCTGTCTCGCCTACCAAAGTCTTGAATGACATTTCACCCTTTCCATAAACAACAAAACAGACATCGAAACATAAAAAACTGAAGGCAATGCTGCTTACATCTCCTGAAAATATTGCGCAATTGAAGACAAAAACAGAGAAGGCAAACAAAAAAATTTCTTGAAAAGCAAAAGAAGGTTAGGCCTATGCTGGCATGTAACACAAAATCAAAGCAGAGGAAAATATTTCGACACAGAAGAAATACTTCAAGTAGCAGTTCAGAAGCAGAAGTAACATGGCAGGATGAATATAGTGATGATCTTGATCAAGACAATGAGGAGTGCGTTGGGTGTGGTGAAGACTACAATCTTACAATACTGAAATGAGACTGGATAAAATGTGTTCGCTGTTGTCGCTGGTTACACGAAAACTGTACTAACTTTACTGATGTGTTCAACAACTGTGGAAAAACTATAAAAAAAAAAGAAGTGGAATATTGTTTGCAGCTAACTTAGTGTACTAATGAACCTTTCGGAATGTTCTTTTAGTTTAATTTTTATCCACCACTTCTTTTTTTTCTTATGATACAGCACAATTCATTTCATTACACAATAAAAAGGTTTCACTTGAGTTGTGTTTAGAAAATAGTTTTATGGTTCTTCTCATTGTATTTTTGCACATTCCTTTGATGGCTATCTAACACTAAAGCATATGGCCATCTCTACCGGCTATATGGGTGGGATGGCCATGGTTGTGTAAAAACAATTTAATTGCTTATTTTAAAAACGATAGTTCTGACCATCTTACAATTAATACTGCATAAATTTAGTATATTATGAACACTTTGCCGATAAGAGCAGACATATTATGCAAAAAATAATATTTATTTTAGGCACTTAAAATAACTATGGCCATCTACTCCAGACTTGCCCTATTCTTCTCGGATCTAGGATCGAGATTTCGAACTCCAAATTCGGCGATTCGAAATGAATTTCATTTCGATCTCCAGTCAAGCTATGAGAACTAGCATGGAGCAACAGTTTTCTGTGTCGATCTTAGATCCGATCAAGAATCGAGTTTCGAACAACGATTGTGCAACTGGCCATAAGTGGACATGCAAGATATAGATTTTTAATATTACAGTTACACTTGTATTTCAATCACATTGGTAAATAGCGAATGTATAACTATATATAATATGCTTTCGAAAATAAATAACTTGATTTACACCACAACTGTAATACGAATATTATCTTTTACATTATATCTAAAAATAAATAATTAAATAAAAAGCTACCACTCGAAATCGAACCTGCAAATTCTTGAGCAAATACATCTGAACTTTACTTCAAAGCCAACAAACAAATTAAAGCAGTGGTTACACGAGTGCTGTTAAACACATTCAGCTGAATAAATTCGGTAGCCATGTCTGAATAAGTTTAAAAACAGAGTGTGTTTGCGGTTACACACCCAAAGCAGAATGAAATCTATGGAAAATCTAACCTCTACAAACATGGAACTTAAAATGTGTGATATTTAATTATAGTAGCCTCCAACATTTATCACTATTGATCTTGTTAATTGTTACGAAACCTACACTTTTAGTGCAGTGGCATAATGGGTGTGTATTAGTACATTCAATCTTAAACTTAAGTTAATTCAACAAGTGCAGGAATTCCTGCTAAATACAGCAATATTCTTTACACTGCTTGTTTTCTTCGAAGCAGCTAATAGGATTGCAGCAAAGAAGAGAAATCGTTCGAAATTTCTTATGGGAACTGTTCACTTTGATCGAGAAACAACTGCGATCGGAACTCGTTCGATGGTAATGTAACCTCTTCATTAGTTGAACAAGTTTTAGTAAGATATTTCCGCACCCCGTGTAACCGCGGCCTTACTTATCGATAGCATTAGTTTCGAATCTGTTTGTCTATTAATTTGGCAGGTATATCATTTTAAACTTTTCATACAATTTTAAACATTTCAAAATAGGATTACATATTTGAACATTTTTTGTTTCGTAATCGAGAAATTATTTCCTGTTAATGAATGTTGCATTTCGAATAACATTTCCTGGCATAAATTATATAGGTGTAAAAATTTATTACAGACTGTTAAGTTAGTACAAACAATTATTTTATTATAAATACTACAGAAATATGTACTTTTGCTGTGATTACACTGGTGGCATTAATTTTTCACGTGATTCGAAATTTTTGAAATAATTAATAAACTGACATGGTAATTAAAACCATTTAATATAAACTCTCAATGAATTACTATGATATTTGTGGACTTTATGATTTGAATAGCTATGGATACGGAACCCACAATTTCATATAAACTACCATTAAACACGGCAAGAATGCTTACATGCAGATTAATTGGGTGGAATTTTTGAGGTAACTTAGATGGACATTATCCCGTATAGTATAATACATCATTGCAGCATCATTGTTTAATCTCTATTATTTTATTTCTTATTATACATCAAGTGTGTGTGGGCTATCTTTATACCATGTGATAGTCGACTATCACAAATTTTCTCGACTTTGAGAAAATTAAGTTATAAAACTTTCCTATAGTTTCAAAAGAAATGCCTTGGCCTAAAATTACTGTTTAGTTACAATTTGTTAAAAGGCATGCATTAATTAATTTACATATAATTGCACCGAGTGTTACAAAATAAATAGTATTATTTCAGTTATATAATTTGTATGATAAGTGGTCGTATATTAATATCGTGGACAACTGCAATTTTGTAACACTGAGAATAACTTGTCCTTACCTCTGCAAACATCCTTCATCCTCCATTGCCCTTTGTACATCTGAGCCCGCCGTAACTGATGTTTGTTGAATAGTTGATAGCACGGTCAGACATGCCCGAGTATATCTTCCCTCCTTGCTTCACTTAACAGGCTTTGTCATGCTCAGACATGCACAAATGAGACGTCAGCCGGCTACAGTACAGGATATAGCCGCCCCCAGTCTTGTCCCTAGCTTGTAGTTCTTAATAGCGATTAGAAATTGTAAATGTTCCAATTTTCAGGAACCCTTAATGGAACATTCCAGTTAATTAAAAAGGACTGTAGTTTTTAACCATTATTTTCAGAGCGGTTCATAACATAATCTACTCATCCTTAGGTAATTGTGGTTTTAGTAATTACAGAGGGAGCTAAACTTATTACACAAACATTTCCCATTTAAATGAATGAATGATGGCCTGCTACACCATCGTGGTTCGAAACTCGATCCGAGATCGGATCTAAGATATACACAGTAAACTGTTACACCATTCGAATTCAGAGCTTGACTGGAGATAGAGATTAAAACTTCATTTCGAACCACCGAAGTTGGCGGTTCGAAATGTCGATCCGAAATCAGAGAATAAATACAAGTCTGTTGAATATAGGCTATGTGAATCTAAAAGCACTGTTAAATATATTCACATACTAGAAATAATCTTAGTAATATTTAAATCGTTTGAAAATGTATTCGGTTGTTGTTTGCTGTTACAAAATGCAATTTGAGACATTTTACAAATACTTAAGATCAAATGCATTTATTTAATAGAAGCTGTATTAATGTCAGACATAAGTATTAGCCAAAGATAATGTATCAAAAAAGTTAATCCTGTAGTAATTTAAGTGCTTGTGTACTGAATCTAATAAGTTCACTAGTGTAATCAAATTTTCAACTAATTAGAAATCTAGTAAGAATTAGTTAAAAGATTCATTTTTAAGATTTTCAATTCTAATAGAACATGTGTTAGTAAAAAAATTCCAAATTACAGAACAGTAATCTAATCTAGATCTTACTAAAATATGATATAAGCACAATTGAGAATCGGGTGATATTGCTGATTACATAATGTATTTAATCAAAGCTACTGTACGACTAGAATTGCATATTAAACTATATTCATGGTGTCGCAAATACAATTTAGAGTCAAGAATTACTCCTAAATCACGAATAAATTCGACTTTGTTGATTAACATGTTGCTAATAGTATATTTAAAAAACAAAAAATTCGTTTTCCTGGAGAAGGTGACACACTGCATCCCCAGAGAGGATGACATGTGTTCGTGCCCCACCTGGGAGCAAGTGTAGGGCAGAATCTGTTGATGTTGCCTGGTGCGAACGATGATGATGAGGGTCGTACAGCTGATGGCCTACAGCGATCTTTGGATATGCAGTCTATTTGAAGGAAAGTCTAATTTGATGATCAATTGACGACGTCCACGGCCTCCTCCCTAGACTGTTTGCCGGCCACAGCGTGTTACCTGCGCTGACAAGATGCTCGCTCTACGCAGAGCGCCTCGATGTGCAGTGTCGGTGAAACGTGCAAAGTAGTGCAGGGTAGAGTAGAGCAAACCAAGGTGACAGGGGAGCAGTTCAGTGTAACTTATGTGTGTGTATGTTCAGCCAGTCACCTACTCCGCATGGTGGAGTGATATGTAAGAAGTAGTACCAAACTGTGTGGAAAATATTATATAAATTATTTAAGTGTTCGTGCATTTCGCAAGCTTATTGCGAAACTGAAAAAGATGTGCAGATCAAAGCCAGTCTTGATGCATACTCATTTTCATTAGTGATCGCTCTGTTCGTTGTTTGTTTACATTTCACGTGTATCACCTTCACGTATATTATGTTACTTACAATTAATTTGAATATGTTGTGTACTTCCTGTCCCTGGGTCTGACCCAAAGTAAGTTTTATAGTGCTGTGTATCAGAAAGTAGTGCCATGTGGCACATGGGCCTACCAACGTCAGCTCTCACACCCTTATGCCTAGTCAGTCAGTGCTCGGTAACTGAAGGGGTGCAATTCGATCTTTCTTACCAATCATACTAACTGCAATATACTGTAATATACCGGAACATTTTATGTTTTAACCACCCAGGACTTCAACCCTCCTCTTCCGGTTGGTTTAGCATTGCCACCGGGAGCTTAATTCTCACATAATTGTTGTGTAGCCTACGAGACTTTTATCTGTATTACTGCTACCAACCGGTGAAGTTCTGGGTTAAATGTAAAGTTACTTTCATTGAAAAGTGTTAAGCGTCACTGGAACTGTGCACGTTTAATTCCGTCTATACCTTTGGGTGTATAAGGGCACAGTACCCTCATTTCCCACCATTACTGATGTGTTCATTTTACGTGTCAATTTCAAGAGTGTTCTATATGCAATGTTTCCAAGTCAACATATTTAATCCAGGCTGTGTGTGATCTGCCTAAAGAGTCCACGAAGATTTTCATAAGTGATTTTATTAATTAATCTACAAGGAGCAGGAAAGGCTGGCATTGATCGTCGGCGGCACAACCAGGAGCTTCAACAGAATCAGCTCTCAAACTACGGCACAGCCTCTGGAGATGCCTGTCGCTGGGCAATACCTAATCTATTTACTATATTTTTCACTAAAAAGCTCCTGTTATAATACATGTTAGGGCACAGTACCCTACGATACTCAGGAGAGTAAAGTTTATTGGCAGAAGGGTACAAACCAAGGGCACTATGCAAATTACTGTGTACCCTAGATAAATGGATCCAGCACTCGTGACCTGCCTGTGGTCGTTGCTGCGATAATATGCCAAGGAACCTAAGAATAATTACAGGTAACACGTGTCACCATACACGTGAAGTCCAGGAATATTACCTCGGGATGCAAGTCAGTCCTCCGCTCGACTAAGGATAAGTGCAAAAAGGTTCTTGAGTTACTTTATACTATTGAAATGAAATATACAGCCTAAATTGAGGTGCCGAGGGGGGTTACCTGGGGCTTATCACTTGTCCTACTGGGTTGGTCGGATTCTGATGTCTGACTGAATAAGATGGCTGCAGCCTCGCCGAAGCTCGACGAGCCTGATACCAAATGTAAAACATGAAAAAACATAACTGCAGAACTTACATGATTAAAAGAATGAACACTGAACATAATTATTATGACACGCTAAAAACGCATTGGTGACATACCCGTGAACGTCGGAGCCCCTGATACGGCTGAGAATGTGACATCACGAGTATATCAGAACTTGAAGTGTGATATTTAATTAAATTATGGCATTCACTGCTGATTCTCAGTGAATAAAGGCGTTTGCACTCTTAATACTAACATATACATGTGTAATAGTAAAATACGGCGAATAATAGATTTTGGTGTTTGTATTACACTTCTGGTGATGTCAGGTGTATTTCACTATTGTGAGCGGAGCTATGCCTTGTCTTCTGTGGGATTTTGGTAACTCTCTATGGAATAACAGCAGGCCAGGTATTGCACCATAGTTAACTAGGGAGTTAACTATAGTGCAATACCTGGCAAATCTTACAGTATTTACTCTCATTAAATGATGCTACTAGGGAGCCACTCGCCACTTAAACCTTTCTTCTGGAATATTATTCCCCACTTTCGAACCCTCTTGGAATAACGTAGCACACCAGGTTCGTCCACAATGCCAGCTGACATCGCGCACTTCGGAAAGGCGTAGGATAAAGCGGCACCGCTTACCCTCGTGTTCCCTCCAATGACTGTTGTGCTTAATGGTCGTGACTTCACGGGAAACACCCTTTTAGGCCACATATCAATTTATCACAAGAGTTACCTCTTGGGATAAATTTTAAATATGATGGCCTGCTCCCACAGGTTGTAGGGTGGCAATAAAAGTGTAAACAAGTTCTTATTGACCTACACTCATTGGGACAGCATCCTAATGTCGATCTGTCAGGTGTTGCTGTTGTGGTTGATGTGTATGTGGTGGTACAAACGTGCAAAAGGGATATGTGGACGTCTGGAACACGTCAATGGTAATACATAGGGTTTTTTTAAGTTGAGTGACGTGGCATTTTCTTTACACTATATTTCAATTGCATTTATGTAATTTTGTAAGTACACAATACTTAATAACATTAATTTTCTTGTATAATTCAAGATCATCAGCAAAAAGCAATGTTTGAGTGTGACCAATAACACATACAATGTCATTAATAAAAATGTTAAATAAGAGTGGATAAGGTTCCACCTTGTATGATTCTATTTTGATAGAAAATTTCTGTAACTTAAGTAATTTGAAAACAATGGTACAAATACGATAACAGCCCAGAGTATGCTAATGTAGGTCGCAGAGAACAAGCAAGTCACTTTTCCCGGGGACCTAGATCGCGTATCTCACAGCGGTCGACTTAATCTTTTCCTTCGAGATAACTCCAGGCGGGAGGGGCAAATCGTTAACGATCTGGCATTTTTTATGTAACACCCTCGTGTAGTTGATTCCAGCAACAATATATATTCTCATAATGACACAAGGATGATACATGTGGAAGGGTGGATACAGATTCCTGTTGTAGCAGTGTTTGCAGATCTTAAGTTAAAGACATGCTCCATTCGTTACAAAATCTGATTTGTAGAAATATATTATTTTATCAATCAAGTGGTTTGTTGGTTGTTTTTTTCTTTTGTTGTCCACATAGAACAACGGGTAGATACATATTAACCATACCAGTGTTCTTATATTTTTAGAGGAGAATATTTCAGTAAAAAAGTACGACAAAATCTCTGTGTGTGTGTGTATATATATATATATATATATAATATTGTCTGGCATAAAACATAAGTATACACACATAAATATTTTAATAATTAATTTAAATATCAAAGGATCTTGAGTACTCAATATCTTTCACAACTAAGGCATTATCTTTTCAAATCAAGTTACTTTAAAACAAAACATGCTATCTTCATCAAGATAGCAAGTGAAATCACCTTCGGGTACCCATTTGCAAGTATTAGCCATAAGAGCACATAAAGTTTTCTAAATTTTGTAGGTTACATGTATTACCATCCCAAAAAAAAACACAATCATGTTAGTTGCCAATGTTTAGAAAAATTTAGTTCAACATGTCTATGAACAGTTCATATTAATGAGAGCTGTAAGCCAATTGCATGTGGCATGCGAACAACATTGTTCGATTTTACTTGGTGCTGGAGAGAATCAAAATATTGTCTGCTGTGAGGGTCGAGAAGCAGCACTCTACAAGAAACCAAGAAAGGTTGTGAAGAAATCATCTCAGGAAAGATGTTGGCCACGATCTACTGCATCGTAAAACGAAACTCCAACACGTGCACTAATAAATATGTATCAACTAAAAAAATAATGTGGCTTGGCACACACAAAAAATTAACACGAATAGGCAAAAAAACACTAATAGTTTAACTTACCCTTATCAGTAGGTGAAATTACCAATTACATGGAAATGAGAAAGTTCAGAAGTAGATAAATATTCGTAGAACAATTACATGCTGTACGGTTAAGTTCAACAAGGAGGCAATAAACTCACGAGCAGGAATATATATGAAATTGATCATGCTCATAACTCCAGTCTGGTGTGTCTAATCGATACATAATACAATATTTAGAAAGATGTATAAAACAGAGATATCTAAAAGTTATTTCATTAGGTTACTTTAAATTATATTTGCATCTTGCAAACACTAAATACTCATCGAATTATTAAGTAGAATTTAGTTTTGGACGCAACATAAATATATATATCACATATTAATATTATTTAAATTTACATCAAGTTATTTTCCTCTTCAAATTAGCAAGACCAGAGCAACAGTAAAATAATTTAAATAGATTCTTAATGTTTTACATTTTGAATAGCATAAACAAATCAAAAATAATAACTGGAGCACATTTTAACTAAACCAATCATTTTTGGTAAAGAAGTAAATCATGAAGAACTTATTAAATTAATAGCAACCAAAAAAATTAAAGCTGTGCCAATACAACTGGCACACACTCTCTCCCTGAAACTAGGACACACATGAAAAAGGTGTGGCAAGAGGGGATGGAAAAAAACTATCACTAACTATAATAACATACAACTTCACATGAAAACACTATAATGATAATCCTTAAGAGGAGGAAGTTTCACTAGACACCACTGGCGGGTATAACCACAGCATTTTCTTGTGTGGGGGGTTGAATATGCGGAGATGTCTACATCACCACACAAAATGTGGATTTTAACAAAAAAAAAAAGCTACAAAAGTGATACCACATACCACAAAAGTAGACAAAATGATATAAATTATGCTGGTATGTTCTGGTAGTGGGGAAGGGCGAGGTTGAAGGAGATCCAGAACATCCCGGAAATTAGTGCCATGAGGCTGGGATGCAATAAGGGTATCAAGTTATCTTATAAGGGAATAATTTGGAGCAAGGTCAGGTAGTTTTGGAATTGGCAAAGAAGTGATATTTGAAATGAGCTTTGGGAAATGAAGTATAGGTAGAGATGATTGAGATGAATGGCTGAATTCGCATGATCAAAAGTTTTAAAATACTGACTGACAATGTCACAGTGAGAAGCATTACTAACGAAACCACTGCCCGATATGGATAAAGTAAAGGGGGGTTGAGAATCTAGGGTAGTTCGACACAAAAAGTTTCATCTATAGGGAATTTAGTTGCAAACAGCCAGATAGAGTGAGTTTTTGTGCAAGAAAAAAGATCAATCAAGGATACAAAAGATTTATCACAATAATTTAGGTGGGGTTTACCAACAAACAAATTAAATTCACAACTTTCGACATGGGCGTCAAAAAATGGGAAGTCTGAAGGACAAATGGTTATGCCATAGGTTTTACACTTAGACAACCAACTTCCAGAAATAGGTGCAAAAATTTTCGGTCTAAACTCACAATCAAAAATTCAGCTACATTAAATATAAAAAATCTATTTATGTTTAGAACAAGAACAGGAAACGCAAAAACACAATAACTCCGAAATATGTCCATATTTTCCCATGGCACATTCACCACAATGTTCAACAAATAATTATAGATTATAGCCTGCACAGTACTGAATCCATAGTAAGAAAAAAGATTCTCAAAAGTGAATGATGCTATCATATGTATGGGAAGGGTAATAGCCATTGTATCTGATTTAGTATAGAAATAAAATTCTTGGAATTCAACAGAGTGGAACTTCGTCCATGTACACTAGTTTCAATGGTGTGTTTAAAGTGAAAAAGATCCAAACTAGCACTAGACAAAGCTTTACTTGCACATAATAACATAGCGCTCAAATCCAATCTGAAGCCAAATATCAAAATCTTGTCCCACAATTCATGCGTTGTTTGGTTGAAAATAGAATATAAGATCTTTACATTATTCAAGTAATGTGTAGCTAATTTTTTAATTCCCTTTGTGGTGTATAGAATGCGATCCCCTAAATCCTTAACTAAAATAATGTGATTTGCAACATTGATAGAAATTTTATCTGGATTGTCTTCAATAGAATTAAGCCTTTTTTTTTTTTTTTAGATTTTGCAGGTCGTCGTTATCTTAAGACACAAAAACAGTTTTCAGAATTTTTTCACTAAAATCTAATATTCCTCATTTTGGACGGGACTGAAGGAGCAGAGAAGTCAGGGTACTTACTTCTGTTTTGAACGCACCAAGATTGTTTTCTAATTGTAATAAAGCAAAGTTGAAATTTTGGTCAAACCAATTATTGTCCATTTGGAACTACTGGTAGACGTTAAGCATAGTGTTTGTCCTTAGGTCCAAAGTAACACATTCTTCTTTAAGTTCCTTCAAATCAAGATTAAGCACAATAGAGTAGAAATTGTCTGAAAAATGTATGTCCTCATACTTTTCAAAGATAACTCCTGAATTCAGGGTTTTTACTGTGACCTAAGACAGATATACACTGACAACCACCAGCAAAACTTCCAGGACCATCATGGTGAAACCAGGAAACTGAAAAAAAAAAAAAAAAAAAAAAAAAAAAAAAAAAAAAAAAAAAAAAAAAAAAAAGTAACCTTAAGGAGCAAGGTGGCAACACATGACTAAATAGTAAATACAACGACCTATCATGAATTGAAACAAAATTGTTCCTATATTACACCCACAAAAGAGTACACAACAGCAATGACTAAAGTTAAATATTATTCTTGGATGACATACAGCTCAAGATTCAAATACTTACAAGAGTTTCACATCTGATGAACTTATCTAGTTCAATACCCAAAGAAATATAAAAATACCCAAAACACAGGACATTACACCACAAAATTTTCCATAGTACCTATATACATACATACGTGTATTAATTTAATATAAGACACTGTTATCGCAAGACAAATGAAATTACACAAGAAACAATACAACATAGATAAGAAATAACTTAATTTAGTACAGCAGTTTTTTTTGTTGAAGAGTGAGCTCAAAAAGATATGGATGCTAAAATGACTCGGTTCAATGGGTGATCTGACCACGAACAAGACGAAGCAGGATCAGACAAGTAAAAACAGTTACTGAAGTATATAATGTAAAGTGCACAGTTAGGGTCTGCAGCTCCTAAACAGTGCAAAAAATATATTATTTGGTTGTATGAAATTTATTCAGATGTGATACATGCGCCCTAGTAATAAAGGTTCCCGATCTGGGATCAGCTAAAGCGGCAGTGACTGGCATAAAAAATGTTGGATTTGATATGGGCCCTACCAACTATAAGAAATTTTTGCCGTTTTCTTATTACCTGCCTTACTGACTAGGTTTGCTTTGCACAGAACTAGGTCACCTACGCGAAAAGGGTTATATATGCGACCTTTGTTATACTTTGCATGGCTCTTGAAATGAGCTCGATTTAAATTTTTGAGGGCAGAAGCTCAAACATCACATACATCATTGGGATCGTTCAGCAATAATACATTTAAATGCCACAGATTTGACAAAGGGTTATTTGGGGCATAAGTGAACATGAGATTAAATGGACTAGTTTTGTGAGATTCATGTCTAGCGAAATTAAATACCATCTGCAGCCAAGAAAGATTTTTATCCCAATTTATCTGATCCGTCGCATGAAAGGCAATGAGAGCTGAACGAAGGTTTCAATTGAAACGCTCTGCATGCGAAAGAGGGGGGTTATATGGGGATAAAGTAATGTGTCGTATGCCGTGAGAAAAGCGCATGTTTTTAAACAGATGTGAGGTAAACTGTGGACCGTTATCAGAAACAACAGATAAAGGTGTACCAAAATTTTGAAAAATGTGTGTTTGAAGAACACGAATGGTTGACATAGCATCAGCTTTCTGCAATAAAATTAACCAAACAAACTTGGTAAAAGCATCAACACGCACTAGCAACACGTTATTTCCTAGTTTGCTTCTAGGAAATGGACCGACAAAATCAATAAACATTTTTTCCATCGGGTTTTCAGCTACATCTGAAGACAGAAACCTAAGAATGTATCCTGTGCTGGTTTGCTCAGAGCAGAAAATTTTGCAACATTTTACTCTTTCTGAAATGTCAGTATCCCTTCCCTTGCAAATGAAATACTGTCAAATGATCTGAACGGTTTTATGTGTTCCTAGATGAGCGCCAAGAGAAGGCGAATGAAAATATTCAACAATCATAGCTTTTAGGTGTTCCAGTAAAATAATACATTTCCTTTTGTCATGAGATCTGCAACAAAGAAGTCCTTTTGAAAGAAAATAAGGTTTATGTTCATTGCCTGATTTTAAATTTTAAATAATTTGACTCAAATTGCTGTCTTTTTCTTGGTGTTCTTTAATATCGGTAAAGGCTAATGGGAAACTTGACAAGACATTACAATTTGGAAGAACTTCAGGTTCTATATTGGTACCATCAAACATACGGGATAATGCATCTGGTACAATATTTTGCGTACCTTTAATATGTTGTACTCTAAATTTCAGGGAAGAAATTTTTACAACCCATCTACCAATTTTACCTAATTGCCAGGGATGAGCCAAAAGCCACAACAAAGCCTGGTTGTCTGTTTCAAGAAGAAATTCTGCATGTTCAAGATATTGCCTAAATTTATCAATAGCAAAACTACAGCCAAACATTCCAGTTCATAAATAGTAGAAGATTTCTTTTCTTGGGGAGTAAGAGTATGAGACGCAAAGCCAATTGGCTGACAACAGCCATCAATCTCCTGAGCCAGGACAGCTCCAATAGCTTGACTAGAAGCATCTGTTTGTAGGATAAACTCTTTACTAAAGTCTGGCATGCATAATACAGGAGGTTGTATGATGTCATTTTTAAGTGTGTAAAAGGCTTTTTGCTGTTCTTCGCCCCATTCGAATACAGTAGATTTCTTTCTAAGTTTATTCAATGGTGTTGCCTTTTTAGGCTAAATTAGGTATAAATTTTCCAAGAAATTTTATCATCACAATGAATCTCGCTATGCCTTTCACATCGCATGGGGCCAGAAAATCTCTAATGGATTTGTTCTATCAGGGTCAATGGAAATTCCACTGGAGGAAATTCTATGCCCTAAAAATTAAATCTCTTGTGCTGCAAACCTAATCTTAGAAGGTTTAACAGTTATACCTGCCTCAAATGAGAGAGTACTTTCATTAAGTGGTCTAAATGTTGCTCAAAAGTGTCAGAGTAAATGACAAGATCATCCAGATAATTGTACACAAATTTGAATTTCACATCATGAAAAATCATATCTAACAGTCTGGTAAGTACTTGGGCACCTGTGACCAAACCACATGGTACACGTGTAAACTGATATAAGTTCCAAGGAACACAAAAGCTAGTAATTGGTTTGGAGTCTTCTGTCAAGGGAATTTGATGGTATGCAGCATTTACATCAATGGTGGTAAAAAAAAAGTTGTCTTTCCAGACCAATTGAAGGCCGAATGGAGATCAGGAATAGGTACAGATTCTATTTCAATGAGTTTATTAATTTTATGGTTGTCCACAACCATGCGATTTTTCCCATTAGATTTTGGTACCAAAAATGTGTGACTAGCATATTGGGAAGTAGACTGCTCTGTGACTCCTTTATCTAATAACTGATTTACATGTTTCCTCAGTATTTCCATTTGAGGAGGTGCTAACTTGTAAGGGTGACACTTGACGTTTTCTTTGTTGAGTAATTTAATTTGATGAAGCCAAGTGAAATTGTAAATTTTTAACTTAATAGTGGCACAACAAGAAATTGGCAAGGCCCATCTATAAGCTGTGTAGCATTGAACATCTGATGGTTCTACTGATTTAATTAACTTCAATTCATTTAACTTTTCAAAAACTCTTACAGAAATAATAGTGTGTGCAGATCCAGAATCAACAAGAGCTCTAATAGTCAACAACCCTAAATTTACCTCAACATGTGGTGTTCTGACCATTTGAATTCCCATAACATTAGGAAGCTTAACATGGCATACTTCAAAATTTGTCTTTTTTGCATGGGCGTAAGGACCAAACAACAGTTGAAACTTCTGACAATGTTTAAGATGATGAAACATTTTGGCATTATATTGCGTATTAGAAAAATTTGCCTGGGTATCAAGGATAACAGCTCACTTGTTCTCGCGTGCCTTGTTTTTTGTTCAATAATGCGACACTGGTCAATGCTATGGCCTACTCTCTTTCAGTACCTACATTAAGGTTTTCCCTTGCTAGAGAGTCAGAGGGAGAAGGGGAATTGGCATACTTAGTACCCTGTAACTGTTCTTTTCTTACAGCAACAGCATGTGTGGAGAAATCATTAGGCCTTTTCTTGCTATCTGACCCATGAAATGACCGGTGTGTCTTAAAAAGTGTTGCCTCTTTTGGTCAGCATTATGTATGTTTTGAGAATTAATAATAATAGCCTTATCCAATTCTGCAAGTATGTTGGGCTTGGAAAAAAATACTAAACATGAACACTCTTCAGGTTCCAGACATTCCAGTATTGTCTTGACAACTTCAGTTTCAGGTAAACTTAAATGTAGGATGATTTCGGCCTCTTTGACACTCCTAACATAAACTGAAAATGCTTCCTGATGTTCTTGTAATCTATTAAACTTACTTAATTACAACTGGGCACGCAACCTTGAGAGAATTTAAAAAAATTTTAATGTCTGCATGGTATGCATTAAATGACATGTATCAAGACATCGCTAGACTACTTCGCTCACTCAAGGGACCTTAAGTAAAGGGGAAAATTACCTCAAGAATTTGTGCCTCTGGCACTATTTTTCTTTGTTGTAGTTTGACTATGAAATTAAGAAATTCCAAATCTTGGGTACATTCAATCCATCAGTAGCTGGGAAAACACGAAAAATACTTTCAAGGGGGTGAGTTATTATGTCAAAAACATATGAATATGTCGATGATTTTCGTGGGAAATTTAGCACAACCGCAAAAAAGTGACTCAAATAGTTGCATTTGGGAGAGTTGCAAAAAAGTGACTCAAAAAGTTGCGTTTGGGCACAATTGCAAAAAGTGGCTCAAAAAGTTGCATTGGGAGCAGTTGCAAAAAAGTGACTCAAAAAGTTGCATTTGGGAGCAGTTGCAAAAAAGTGGATTAAAAAGTTGTGTTTGGTCAGATTGTAGTCTTTAGAAAAAAGGTTGCATTAAACTTTGCATTTGAGTACATTTGCAAAAATACGCGTAAAAAGTTGTGGTTGAGCACAAGTGCAAAAAAAAGTGACTCAAAAAATTTGAAAACTTAATAAATAAAATATTGTATACAATAAATGAACACAAATAAAAATCAACTGATGTCTAATATGATGACGACCATGGCAATGAAAAAGGCTAATGCAACTGGTAATGTTTGGAAAGAATATAAATTTAAGAAAAATATTTTTGTGAAAAGAAAGAAGAAAAAACCTCAAGAGAAGTATGTCAAGTGTGAAACTTGTAATAACTTTTACAAACCATCTCTCATAAGAAGTCACTTGAGAAGTAAAATTCATAAGTACACACTCAGAATCAGTGTAGAAGAAATCGAAACAGCATTTCAAAGTAGGATCAAGACTTATGCTGCAAAAAATGTGAATGCATACAAAGACCCAAATCATTTCCCAAACAATGTAAAAGAAACTGTCATGGAACTAATTAATAAATATTTAAAATCACTCAAAATGAACATGAAACTCTTCACTGAGTACAAAAGGGGAATTGTTGGGAATATTGACTATGTAGAAAGTTCCTTTAAAACAAAGAACGAAATTATACTGAAATCGACTAATCTGGAAGAATATTATGCCAACAGCATATAGAAAATCATAGGTGAGATGGGGGGTTTCGAAGCAAAGGGATCTCAGTGGGTACTCAAAAGAATATTTAAACTAGAAGTGCGAATAAATAAATATGTACCATTCAAGGGCAGTTCTTATGTTGATATCCCAGAAAAGATAAAAGCTAAGCATGCGGTAATTAATGTTAAGAACAATGATCAGAAATGTTTTTTGTTGTCTGTTCTATCTGCATTGCATCAAAAACAAAGAAACCCCCAAAGAGTGAATAAATACATAGCTTACGAATATGAGGTTGATGATGTACTTAAGAATTTGATATTTCCAATGAAATTGGATAGCATACCAACCTTTGAGAAAATAAGTGGAATTTCTATTAAGGTATACGCATACAAAGAAAAAGATGGTGGTAAGAAATATATAATCACCCCATTAAAAATAACAAGAAATAAGACAGATAAGCACATTAACCTACTCTATATCAAAGACGAAAAGAACGACCAATGTAGCTGGATAAAAAGTCTTTCGAAACTTATCGCATTACAAGTATCAAATAATGGTCACTATATATATATGTATATGCGATAGATGTTTGCAACATTTCTACTCTGTAAGTGAGCTAAAAGATCACGAACAATACTGCCGAGCTCACGATGGTGTTACAGTTGAACTACCATCTCAAGGAAGAAATTACATATTAAGATTTCAAAACTAAAATCATTCTTTGAGAGTTCCGTTTGTGATATATGCTGATTTTGAATGTTTGTTGACTAAAATTGAAACTTGCCAACCAAACCCCGACGAATCCTACACGAAACCATACCAAAAACACGAGCCTATTAGGTTCTGTTGCTATGTAAAATACGAACATGGATACTATAAACCACCAATAACTTATGAAGGATCTTATGCATCTACTGTATTCGTTAAAATGCTAATGGAAGAAGCAAAGCCTATTGGTGATATATACACAAATGAAAAACCAATGCTTCCACTAACTCAGAAAGAACAAATTGTTTATGATACAGCTACCCATTGTCATATATGTGAAAAGCCTTTGAATGGTGAATTTGTGAGAGATCATGATCATCTTATGGGGAAATTTAGGGGAACTGCACACAGAGATTGTAACTTATCGTATAGAAACCCATGTTTTGTACCAGTGTTTATACACAATCTATCTGGTTATGACACACATTTATACATAAGAGATCTTGGCATCGATGGAAATAGAATTGATCTAATTCCCAACAACGAAGAAAAAAATATTTATTTTGCGAAACATGTATGTGAAAGTGTAAATCTTGGTTTTATTGACTCATTAGAATTTATGGCTAGTAGTATCGATAAACTCTCTAGCAACCTTTCCAGAAGTCAATTCCGAGAAACGTGTAAGCATTTTTCCAATGAACTTCTTGACTTTGTTATAAGAAAATGTGTTTATCCATATGACTACATGGATAGTGCTAAAAAAATTTGTGAGACATCACTTCCATCCAAAGATTCATTTTACAACAAACTCAATAAATGTGACATTACAGACGAAGATTACGAATTTGCGAGAAAGGTGTGGGAAAAGTTCAACATAAAATCTCTAAGAGAGTACACAGAACTCTATAACAAGTCTGATGTGTTGATATTGTCCGATATAATGGAAAATTTTAGAGATGTATGTCTCAAAACATATACGCTAGATCCAGCAAGGTATTTCACAGCCCCAGGGTTAGCGTGGGATGCTATGCTCAATTATACTAAAATAGAACTATAATTATTAACAGAATACGACATGATTTTGATGATAGAAAAAGGTTTTCGTGGTGGAATTTCACAATGTTGTAAGCAATATGTTAAAGCAAATAATAAATATATGAATGCTTATGATAGTACAAAGGAACTCTTTTATCTTACATATCTGGACACTAATAACTTATATGGATGGGCTGTGAGTCAGTGTTTGCCCTATGGTGGATTTAAGTGGAGAAATACAAATATAGATGTAACAAAAATAGAAGATGATTCTAGAAAAGGTTATACATTGGAAGTTGATTTGGAATACCTACATGAACTACACGATCTCCACAAAGATCTGACATCGGCACTAGAGAATAAAATACCAGAAGGTTAAAAAAATCCCAAACTCTTGACTACTCTGTATTACAAATAAAAATATGTATTACACATTGTAAATCTTAATCAATATCTATCTCTCGGAATGAAGTTGAAAAAGATTCATAGAGTTCTGAAGTTTGATCAATCTGATTGGCTTAAGTCCTATATTATCTAAACACAAATATGCGAACAAAGCCTACAAATGACTTTGAAAAAGATTTCTTCAAATTGATGAACAATTCAGTTTTTGGAAAAACAATGGAAAATATTTTAAACAGAGTGAATATACGGTTGTGTACAAGTTCTAAGCAAATGGATAAACTAGTGGCTAAACCAAACTTTAAAGATAGAACTATATTTACTAACTCTTTGGTTGCAGTTCATATGAATAACACAAAACTGTGCTTTAACAAACCCATTTATGTTGGAATGAGTATATTTGATATATAGAAAGTCTTAATGTACGATTTTCACTATAATATAATGAAACCAAAGTATGGGGAAAATATTGAACTGTGCTACCAAGATACTGATTCATACATATATTATATAAACACACCAGACTTCTACAGTTACATGAAAGAAATGGTCGATCATTTTGATACTTCTGACTATAAAAAAGTTCATCCATATGGTATACCGTTAGTTAACAAAAAGATTATTGGCAAAATGAAAGATTGTAATGGAAAAATAACGGAAGAATTTATTGGATTGAAATCTAAAATGTATGCAATAAATGTGGAAGGTGGTGTAAAGAAAAGAGCAAAGGGTGTAAAAAAAAACACTGTAGCCAGAAATGAGATTAGTTTTGGTGTCTACAAAAAGTGTTTGTTTGGTAAAAAAAAGTGTTGTACAAAAGTATGAATCTTATTAAAAGTAAGAAACATGAACTCTATATGATTGAGTTGAGAAAAAAAGCATTAAGTCCCGAATATGATAAAACATTTATTCTTAAAGATGGCATTAATACACTACCATGGGGGCACTACAAAATTGAAAAAGATTGATAATATGAAATATTATATAACAGTAAATATTTTAATGGATAACCATCCATTAAAAACTAATAATCATACATGTTTGCGCACTATTGGACTTCGGTGATTCTTTCACTTTTAACATCATAAATTAAGTTTCTTTGGCTTACTAGTACCACATTACAAATAGTTGTAGCCAATATTGGCTAATTAAAATCAACTGTAAGTTTCAGATTAGTTCGATCTTTTACAATAGCGGTTTTTCTGTAAGAACAATCAATAACATACAATGATCTTCTCCCAATAAATGAGCCAGAGTTGAAGCGCAGTTCATTATTACGATAAAGAGTATCTAGTATAGTCTTTGAATTTCTAAAATCAGTGTAAACAATTCTCTTTGGGAAACACTTCATTCCGTCCATTCTTAATAGAAATATTTTTGACAAAACAAGAGTTAAACATTGAACCATGTGTGAATTCCAGAGAATCTTCTTTTCTGTTTTGCTGAAAACCAACAATGACAAAGTTTGGCATATCGAAATGGATTGAATTGAACTGATCTTTTATATCAAACTGAAATGAGTTTACATTAGTAGGTACTGGTTTTCATGACATTGCCAATAATTAAAACCAGTTGGAATTTTGGGGTGTTTGTATAATTTTGCTTTAATTTCATCTCTATAAATAGATTCGTATTCAACAATTGGCCACAGAATTTCCATTTTCTCAATAACAATTTTAGCAGCATCTGGTCTATTATCTTCATCATCAGATTCATCTGCTTTCTTTGGGAGTCTTCTGCAAAAGAAGCATCATCATTAGAATTTCGAATGAAAGTGATCTTGTACCCACCTTTCCAAAATATTTCATTACAATCTCTCATAAACCCAAACAAATATCTTAATGGATAGGTAATTTCGTTATGCTTATCTTTCCTAACATATTTAGCTAGTTCTATCCCCGACATTTGGAAGTATGCTGATTCTGATTCCAAACCTAACAATGTATGCATCATTGTTGAAGTGATGCCAGGATTGTCAATACTTTCGATTATACAACCATGTTTAGAGATCTCTGATATTGAGAACTGGAATGGGAAGAAATTCTCGCAAAGATCAATAGTTGAAGTTTTTTCATAATCTGCATTTGTATCTCTTTTAGTTAGCTTATAGTGTTGGTATACATAAGATTCATTCGGATGTGAAAATGCATCGCCAATAGGAATATCAAACTCAATTTGCTAGTTGTATTCATTCAAATTATTTTTTGTTTGGTCGTTTGGCAGAAACGATTGACGCTCATAACTTTCAATTTTTTGTTGGTTCATTTATTATATAGAAAAAAATTTCTTAAACTAAACTTTTCTTATCAACCCAAGAATGATGAATGCTATCAAAACCTAACCATTTAATTAGCAGCTTATTTCCTTTTCTATGCAAAACTTTTTCCACTAAGTAGTCTTTATCATATTTGGTCTTAAGCAGCTCTGGCTCATAAAAAATACCTTTAATATGTTCATTTTTTAAATCTTTTATTCTGTATGTCGTGTGGTTTGTTGCAATACTTCAAACACCTCAAATATTTCAGTGGACCAATTTGGTGTAATTCGTTTTTCAAACAAATTTTTACTTTTATTTATACGAACTTTATCTCTTTTGCAAACTTTGGTTTAACCATTTTTCTTTCATCTCCATGCATGTTAATTATGATAGAACTTTCATTCTTTGCACTTACATTGGTGGGTTTTATTCCGATTGTACTGTGAACAGTGTTATTGTATTCACTTATTAATTTAGGTAATATAGCATCCATATATAGCTTCCCTACACAGTAAATATCTTCCACATTTTCTCCTTCAATGTTCTATTAGATCTTTCTACAACCCTAGCTTACTTCTCACTGTATGTTGAATTGTGTGTTATGTTGTTATTGGCCATTAATGTCTTAAATGATTTATTGTGATATTCTTTCCCTTCATCTGTCTGTTAATGCATAGGTTTGCGATCATTCAAAATAGTTTTAAATGCTAACGTAACATTCTCACCAGTTTTATCTTTGATTGGTATTGCCCATGCATATTTGGAAAGAACATATATCACGGTTAACATATATTTTAACCCTTTGTTAATTCTATGTATACCTTTTAAATATCCAGAATTCATCTCAACTAAATCAGCTTGCCGAAGATCATCGATGTCAAAAGATAGAACAGTTCTTCAGGAAAAATTTTTTCGCATTGGTTTATGAATTCCATTTACAATAATGTTTTTTATACCTCCACCAGTAAATATTGAGTTATTGGTAACACAACATCTACAAGCACTTACTTTGTTATTATTTTTAATTTCATATGAAATTTTATCACTTACTGTATTTTTCATACATTTGAGACAGTATATATTTAAGTAATCATTGTTCATTTTATTTATTCATATAATAAATGAGGCGACAAAAAATTGTAAACAATTTAGAGAAGAATACAGAGAGAATAAGACAGCTAATTGAAAAGTTTAAAACTTTTAGAAAATTTTGCCAAGATAAATATGATAAAAATAAAAAACACGAACAGCCTTTGATAGATGCGATAGAAGATTTGGGACAAAAAATTGAACATGTAACAAATGAGAATGAGAACTTAATAAAAGGACTTGTTCCATTTGCTGTTAAGAATTTATTCTACCCACAGACACCAACAGAAACAACTTTTGTGAGAAAACTGTTTGGTAAAACAGACACCGATGAATGCTATGGCGATGGCGTTAAACATTTTAACGATGACGATGAATGCTATGACGATGGCGTTAAACAAATTGACCATGGCGATGAACACTACGACGATGAATATTATGGAGAAGTGTTGGGTCGTTTGAAAACTGATATCTCACAGTTACCTAACTACAAAACAACATTTTTTGATAAGAAAGTGGCCAATTTTTTAATTGACTGCAAAGACGATGTTTTTGGACTAAAGGCTGATAAAGGTAGATTGTATATTGGTGATAGCGAAGTAACATACGAAACAATGACAAATTTGCTGTAAAAAGGCCGAACATACACTGGAACTGAAGGTTTGATGAAATTACTAACTAGTAAGAAAGTAACAGAAAGTGACTACACTGCAACCGACTATGAACACTATAGTTGTGTCCTAGCAGATACAAACACAGTTTTTTAAAACAATTATCCAAATTTGGGAATGCCAAAATCGAGTAGAGGGAATAAATGAAAAATTATTGTTAAACCTATTTACGATTCGATCAAAAAGAAATGTCCCTAACCTAAAAAGGGGAAAGTTATAAATAAATATACAGACTATCCCAAAGAATATATATGGATGGATGGTGTTAGGATGCTTATTGATCGACTTCTCGTTATTTATGGCGAAGAGAATGCTGGAAATGATAACTATTGCAATGAAAAATTTGTTATAATGGATATGCTCAACAGCAAGTTTAGTGACTTTGTTGTGAATAATCAAAAAAGGAATATCATATCTGATACGAATGTTAAACACAATACCACATACTTTTTGGGAGTCGGAGCATAACGGAAAAGGGTTACTTAATGACATGATAAATTTACTACCTTTTGAGTTGCATGCAACCAGTTATCAGTACTTAGGTCTGGTTACCAGACTAAAAGAGAGAATTGAACGTGGTGATAAACCCTTTAATCCACTAGATGCGGCTGCAATGGAACATGATATAGCTTATCATCATCATAAAGATCTAGCTGAAAGGCATGTAGCTGACAAAGAACTAGAAAAGAAAGCGTTCAAAAGATTGTTAAGTTCAGATGCTGATCTCAATGAGAGATTGTGGGCTGGTGTTACAGGATCTGCGATGCATATTAGACGTAATCTTGGCTGGGGAATTAAAATGAAAAGATAAAATATTTGTTATAATAAATGAAAGTAAAAAACATTATATTTCTAGTTCCTAGCGAGGAGTTGAAGGGATTGAATAGTGATTCTTTCCTAACGATAGACCAACTGGGATGTAAAAACTAGAAATTAAAGGAGGACAAAGGGATGACTGTCACAATTTCAGTTCTATAACTTAAGAAAATGTCCAAAGAAATGAAAACTGGAAATGGTCTGACAGTTCACAAGGGTGGATTTTTATTCTTGATTTTCGCAGCATTGGGGACTCTAGAAGCGATAGCTGGTGGTGCATTATCTATCGCTACATCAGTAATTAATGCAGAGAAGAAAAACCAAGAGTTGGAAGAACACTGCAGACATAATATAGCTATAGAGGAATACGGCAAGTGATTGAAGAAAGTTAAGTGGGGTAAGAATCTTAAGAAAAGGCAACTCCACTCAGTAACTTTGATATTGATAAAATAGTTAAAAAAATTAAACATGAAAAATTTTCAGGGTGTATGTGTAATTGTGCTAAATCACTTTTCACATAATTTTAAATTTCCAAAAATTATTTCACTATTAATAAACAATGGATATATGTGGAAATGCGTTAATGAGCTCTTGGATTGAAGATCAAATTAACGAACACACGCGCAATGATACAAACTACTGAGAAGATCAATCCTAATGATTTTGTTTCCTACACCCAATTCAACGACTTTATAGCCACACTGAAAATAAATAAAAGATCATTGCATAAAGCCTATCTATACTTACTTGGAAGTAGATAATAATATTGATTTTGAACAGAAAAGACTAAGACATGTGGGGGATCCCATTGCACCGATGGATGCAGTCAATTTCGAGTACTATCAGAAAATCAGAATTATCATTATTCGTTTATTTGGGAAATACAGTTCAAAAGAAAAAGTATTTTACTTTGGTAATCAAATAGAATATTCCTTTATGAGAGATGGAACTATAGTTGAAATAATAATAAAACCAGAAAAAATATAAAAGTGTTATCAACTTATAGCATCAATGGAAAAAAATTGACATGTATAAAACTTTTGAAGTATACTCTGATGATATGATATATTTTAAAATACCAAAAGCCCACAATGTACCCAAAGGTACAATTGTGTTTATTGGAATAGTTATGTTATATGAATACATTTAAAAAGATCAGATTATGCTAGTTTTTATTGGAAACACTTTCATTAAAAACAAAACTTATTTATAATCTAAGAATTTAAATTTTTTTTTTAATTTTTAACGTTACTTACCACTATTCAACTTACGAATCATATCTATTGTAACAAAACAATGTTCATTATTCCAACATTTTGAACACGTGTCCCTAAATTTCTCAAACGTCATATCACCACCAACAAAATCACTATGAATATGTTTAAGATTTGTATCGTCTTGTCTGAATATGCAAAGAAAATTGGCATTGTCTATTATAAGCTGCTTAGGTACTTTTGAGTATGCCTGGGCTAGATAGAAACGATCAATATCTTTGTGTCTACTGCGAGTTAAGTAATCCCTTACCATATTTTGATTTTCAAGTATGATATCATCGAAAACAACTACAGACTCTTTATAACATTCATTTACATCAACCATTTCTTCATTTGATGGAAAGAAGTATGTTATCAGTTCATTAAATAATTTTGATGCTACATCTATATCTTCTTTAAATTGATATATTTTGGTTGGTCCAGGCTTTTTGAACATACATAGAGAGTACCAAAGTCCAACTATCCCTGAGAATATAAAAAATTATCTATAATAAGCGTAGTTTTTCCACAGTTACTAGGACCCACTATCAAACATATAATATTACTAGGTAATAATTCTCCATGATGTTTTATCGATACAGCCTTGTCTGGTATTCTTATTTTAATATCCCAGTATACATGTTTCATGTTTTTCTTGCTCATTTATTAATAGATTTTTAAATAAAATAATAAATGAGTAAAGTATTCAAACTAACAGATAACAAATCAGTGTCGAAGAAAAGACTATTTTACCCTTTAGAGATAGAGGGGCGCTCATTGGCTTTAGTTCAGTTCTAAACTACATATCTAATGCATAACATTATCTCTGGGAAAAATAGGCTATATTTTGTGGGCCAGAATGATATGGAATCAGCAGTTGAAATTCCAGTTGGTCAATATAGCTTAAAAGATCTTGAAAAACTATACAAACCATATTTTCATTTAGTGTAGATTCAATGGATGGGAAAGAAAATGATTTAGCTTTCGAGCTGGATAATATAACAAACAGAGTCAAAAAATGTACGCTTAAATTACAGCCTAGAAAACGGGGTTCAATGGGAAAACTTTTGGGTTTCGTAGAAAATAAAACTCTGAAAGTAAATGTAAACCATTATGGCGATACAGTTCCAAATTTTGCTCAATTTGAAACAATAAATATACACTGTAATATAGTAAATGGTATGATATTAAAACATGATGAATTTAATCACAGAGAAACTAATATAATTACCACTTTTAATACAAAAACAACATTTGGATTTGGCACCACGCTCTATTACGAACCAGCTTATCCATTATTTTTTCCAGTGCAAACAAATCAAATTAATGAAATAATAGTTGAAATTAAGGATGAAAAGGTAAGTTAATTAACTTTGATTTGTCCAAAAGAACAGTGGTATTAGAGATGATACCATAGATATTTTTTTCGGTTGGAAGTAGTCATATTCTATATATAATAACTTTAATAGTTTTTAAACTATTAAAGTTTCATGTGATAAAGATGAATAATATTTGTATAGAAAGTGCAATAAAAGATTTTGAAAAAGAATTGAATGTTTCGACTACTTTAATATGTCGAATTTGGAGATGTGTATCGAAATTTTTAATTAGACTATGTTGTAGCACATTGCCGAAGTCAGAGCGATAATTGTGTTTTAATGATCGGATAACCATTAAAACTTTATAGAGATATGAGTACAAATAAAAATCAACTGATGTCTAATTATACAACAATGATCATTTACTCTTTTTAAAACCGAATAGATTGCATTTGTTTAACACCACAATCCACCATCCATCATATACAAAACTTATACCTCCACGATTAACATCATTTAAAACTTTCTCACCGAAAATCTGAACATATCTGTCTGGTAAGGTTACTTTAAAAAATCCAGAAGTAATTATCACTTTGTATCCATACCATGTATAATTTATTTCATCATGTTTATGGGATAGGATTGCCGAATTGTAAGTTCGGAAAGTTTCTTAAATTGTTTGGTTCCGTTTATTACATTTAACAACTGATCCATCTCTATTATATAAAATATTATATTTTTTATGTTTTCAAATTTTTTAAGCCACTTTTTTTTGGGGTTGTGCTAAACCGCATCTTTTTACGCATATTTTTGCACATGCACTCAAACGCAAAGTTTAATACAACTTTTTTCTAAAGACTACAATCTAACCAAATGAAACTTTTAACGCGTATTTTTGCAGATGCACGCAACATTTTGAGCCTCTTTTTACAGTTGTGCTCAAATGCAACTCTTTAATCCACTTTTTTGCTCCCAAATGCAACTTTTTGAGTCACTTTTTTGCAACTGCTCGCAAACACAACTTTTTGTGTCTCTTTTTTGCATTTGTGCCCAAATGCAACTTTTTAATCCACTTTTTTGCAACTGCTCTAAAATGCAACTTTTTGAGTCACTTTTTTGTGGTTGTGCTCAAATGCAAATTTTTTGAGCCACTTTTTTGCGTTTGTGTTCAAATCGGCATTTCTATACTACTAGAACATCTTCTCTTTTAAAGTACAAAGGGTCGGACCCGTTGCTCTTCAACCATCAGTGAGAACATAATTTCAATTTAAATGGTAAGGGCCTTGCCCAGTTTCACAGATTTAGGCAATCGGCAGACCTTTAAGTGCCGAGGCCGCTTCATCCATTACATTTGCCAAATGTGCTGTATATGTTTTCACATTAATAAACGTATTTTACCAGAAGTCCTGTATATTATTGACTTTTACCTCTCAAAGTAATGATTTGGCATGGTATCATAAAGGCCGAAATGTGAAAGTGTTTGCAATTGTGATTTACGGGAGCTATCCCTTAAGATAGCCAAGCATTTGTGTAAGCAAATTGTGTGTGGGAGGCCTACAGTCAAGCTTTTCGTGATGGTAAAACCACCACCTTAATTCCCATGTGAGTAAGCACACGTGGTAATCAACACCTGAAACAGCACACCACATATCCAAAGGATCCCCATGGGCCATCAGCACACAACCCAATCTCACCATTCTCCAAAAAGGGCTGCTGGTGGGACTCTAACCACTTTGCTTGTCTGAAAGGTCAGACAAGCAAAAGGATCATGCCTGGAGCCTGGGAACCACAGCATCAAATGGTGTCTAACAAAGGGGCTATTTAATAGCACAATATCAAGTAACAATTAAAAATAGCTGCCGGGTGTACTGGAGCTATTTTGAAAATTTCAAAACTTCATCATAACAGAAAAGGTACCATCAAGTTACTCCTGAAATCGATGAGTGAGGGTGACGTTGAAACTGACAAAGTACAAAATTGTATGCATTTCTGCACTAATTATATGTATATATGTACCCCACTTGTATGCATATCAGAATAACAGTAAATGCAGTATGAGACAGTTAAAGCAGAAGTATGCAAAGCACAGTTAAGATGTTCAGTATTTATGCTTCACGGGAAAGTAATACTTGACTATTTTAATATTTCACATAATTTTTATAAATTTGATAATCAAAATTTTGTTTGCACAAGTTCAGGCAAAAGTAGTACACCATTGTATAAAGCAGTGCAGAGTAATAGGAACAGTAAGGTAATATTTGCAAGAAACGATCCTAAAATTTCAGACCTTGGTACACCCTTGAACCCAAGGATGCAGCAAGGCTGGAATTAACACAAATCCCATCAAAAAGTCTGAGCAACAAAAATGGCACAAAGTGCCAGCAGTGTAAAAATCAGTTGCGCAGTTAAGAATAATTATTAAGTGAAAGTTCAAACTAGTATAGAAAATCATGAAGTATGTATAACCACAATTTTACTCATTCTTTTCATTTGTTTGTTTGTATTGTAGTTATAATATTCTTTTCTAAAATATTTACTTATAACAGTTCTCCGTTTACTGAGAATTATAAAAAAACCATAATATTAAATATTGTTCTCTAAATATAATGAGCATTTTCAGAAATATTTGGTACATTTTTCCATATAAGGTAACATCTTGGCAAGAGAACAACGTAAAATATTACTCACAAACTCTACTGCCAAATGCAGCTAAATTTATCACTGGACAATAATTTTTCCATTAAATTACTGGAAACATTTCAGGTACATTAAAGCTGTATCACACAGCCTATTAATTCTGGCTAAAACCACGCAACTTTCATAAAACATTGACATGGTGGAGTTTTCAGAACAGAGAGGGATTGACAGGTTAGGCCATTTTTCTGGAAAATAGGATGGGTTTTACCGGGTTTGGGTGCCAGTGTAGAGCACGAGAATCTTGGGGACAGTGAAGGCAGACAGCCGCAGGGCCTCCCCTCGATGTTCCGACGTCATTCCTGTGGTGATTCCTGTTCAACGAATAATTCCAAGTCTTAAAGCAGCTATAAAAGCAGTTTGGCCTAGGCTAGTACGGGTTGTCGCCCCCCCCCCCCAACACCATATTCGCTACTAAGAATCGCCATGGGTTGTTTCGGCCACCCAATGCTGTGAACATTCATAGTAAATTATTGGAGGTTAAGAATTATACTAAGTCACATGGTCAGACCGACCAGACAAATAAAGTCGTACGCAGCGCTTATTAATGGCAATACAATTTATTCTTATTACCATAGTATGAGGCACATAAGGTTATACATCTCCACTATAGCTCGGAGAGATCTACAATGGGTTAAAAAGGTGTGATGGCAATAAAAGATTACATGAAAAACTAAGGTTAAGTCGTGTAGCAAAACGGTCTGAACGGTGGGATGGTGCACACTCTGGGGTAATGAAAAAGTAATTAAATGTTCCAAAAAAATTAAATTAACTATTGCAATTACATGATTAGTTCAAATGTTGAATACCCTGGAGCGAGCGCACACACAACTGGCACCAACAGAAGGCGAAGACTCTACTACTGAAGTAACATAGCCATGCGGGTTGGTGCCTCGGCGCCAATTCCCGCGGGAAAACACAAGTTCCGTTATTCAGAACAAAACTAATTTAAGATGAGATTTGTGAGACAAAGATGGCAGATAATGATAAAAATAAGGAAATTAAACACTTAAGATTTTATAATAAAATAATTAAAAGAAAAATAATAATAAAGTTGTGAATGGCACACTCGCGTTCATAATTGCAGTTCAGTTCTGTCCTTTCCTAACCAAAACATGTTAGATTTCACATGGTGTGTGTGTCCTTGTTTGTAGGGATCTCGTCCCGCATTCATGTGTGCTTTAATTATTCATTTATACAAGTACATTGCAATTTAGATTTAAGTGAAAAATGGCTTTAAAGAATATTGATATTCGGATACATGTTTACAAAGACTGCGGACAACAAACCGGTGGCCATGCGGTTTGGACCGTGGCCTCCGCTACTTGTCTCTGTTGGACAGTCTTTGGTTTAATGTTACCCATGACACTGGTATTATGCTATCTGTGACACACTCCAAAACAATAAAAAATGTGGGAAAGTAAACAAGTACGAAAAATTCACAAACCCTTCTCAAAAATGCTTAAAGAATATTCCACAGTGTTCCATAGTGATAGTGAGAACTTTAGTGCATTTAAAAAACAAACAATTACACTTTTAAAAATAACACACTATAACTGTCACAACATTGCACAATACTTAATGAAGCAGGTTTCTACTGACATGTATCTCATTTACACAATTTGTGAACACATAATTTATCTTATTTACATAAAAGGACTTTATTATACCCTTGGGCAGCAACACGATAGAACACTGCATAACACTTGAAAAATAATACATCACAACTGTCAACAAGAATAATATTTACCTTTAATATCTGCATGAAAATATAACTTGCATAGCCCGTGTGCACGGCACTCGACTTTGCAAACATATTACACTCGGTAACATAATATTACAAGAGCACAAAATATTTTCCAAACAAAACCAAATATGACATGTGTTTGCTGTGGTGCACACATGGCGAACACATTATATCAATTTGAAAACAGAATATTAAAAATGTAATTTCCAAAACAATAATAAACACATCTACCCTCATTTCACTAGAGTTGTGCATTTTTACTGACACACCGAACGCAGGTTGACACACTGATGTCGTTCGTGGTTGTAAATACCTGTGGCAGAAATGCTGGCGGCGGGATAAAATAGGACAACGCTGGCAGTTGATGTCAACGTTTAAAAGTGTGGCATGTTTTTGACTTGACAGAACTTCTGGCTAATAGGCCAACCCAAAAGACCATTCATAAAAACTCTTTACATTAGGGCTGCAATGTCACATATCATTATTTATCTTAGTTAAACTATACATAACTACAACAGAAGGCCGTTATTAAAAATTGCCATTTCGTTTGCAATTTTATATTTGCCACTTTATATAAAATGATTTCAAAACATAACAAGACCAGAAGGCCCTTCTTAAATTGTAACTCCAGGCGGAGTTGACATGCCTGCCTCCAAAACTTTATACATTACAAATGCATTTATATTTTTGCTGGAGTCCAAAGTGATGTGTGGCAACTGCTCACAAGTAGCAAGCCTTAACCCCACAGAGAAAAATTATGTTTCAAAACCCCTAGGTTCCTGTTCCAAGTGACTGCTAACAAAACATTTTTAATTTAAAATATAACTCGCTGGCAGATTCCTTCGGAAATTAGTAAATTCAAATAGTTGAATCACTGGAAATTAAGGTATTTCAGGCAACTACTCTCACATCAAATTGACATCATGACCTTTCTTTGCTTTAAGAGCCTGCCATGTTGAAGTTTGATTTAAGCAGATTTTTGTTTACCAGTACATAACTTAGGGGAATGCTCCCTCGAAGCCGAACATCTGGCCTCGACTGAAAATTTACAGTGGGTATTTATAAAAGAAAATCTCAATAAAATGCTAGAGGGGTGAATACAATTAATTCCCCAATAGCAAAACAATAGCTCTTTTTTCTTTAATAATGCAGCCAATAGAGGCATTTGTTATACAATATGGCAACGCATTCATATTCTTGGTAGTGGGGTGTTGAGAGTTCAATTACGTGGTAAAGAGGTCTTCATTTACCCCGCCTATCGACAGTTATTGAGTCCAAATTATGTAAACACTGCATCACACATCGGCGGAAAGATCGTCACTTTGAACTGCGCGGTGACCAGGGTACAGCATGACATAACAACTACCAACCAGCGGGGAAGGAACACCAGCACTCCACGGTGCTCGTATGTGGGTGCCGGTACTAGTTCTCACAGCAGCCAGCGAGACATGACACACACCTGTTATGTGGGCGATGAGCGGAATTCCATTTTATAAAAGCCATCCCTTAGAATTTATCACACCCCCATTAGCCATAGAAAATCCCAGTACTTCCCCTTGGTGTATGTTGTCAAGCCCCTTAGGCAAATTTTTATGCAAAAACTTACAGAAGTCCTGGTTTATGAGCGAACAAGAAGCCCATGTATCAAGTAAAGCTGCTACCACAATTTCATCAGCAATATCTACCAGAATGTACAATAAGCCATACTGGTGCTCAAAAAACATAATGTGCATTGAATGTTTCCCACAATGTTACTTTGACTCAAAGGACAGCTAATTCTAATATGACCCTCTGTTGGCAATTAAAACAAACAGTGTCCTTGAAACGATCAGATTTCCCTAAATCTAATTTCCCATTGTGGGCCTGGCCTTGATTCCGTTGATTTACCTGTAAGGATGGTGTCTGGGAGTACCATTAACAGGTTTACACATTAGGGGGACCTGATTCCGCACTAGGGAAATCATAGAAAAACAGACTGACAATGAAAACAGTTATTTGCAACATACTTGTTTTTACCACAAGCAAAACAAAACTTTACAGGTTTATGCAAAGCCTTTTCCTTCTCAATAGGATTAGCCTCATGCAATGCTACATCCACTGTACAGTCTCTAATGGTTTCCTCGACTTATGCCACTAGCTTTAACAATTCTGACAAAGATGTAGGTTTATTTACAAAAAAAAAATAGCGGTTATACCGTGGATGAAGATTATAAAAAATAACTTGAGTGAAATATTCTTCTTCACACGGGTACCCTAACTTATTAACTATCCCTCAGATTAGCTTTAAAAAATTCTGCATCGACTGGTCAGGCATCTGCCTGCATTCCAAAAGTCGCAAGCGAAAATTGGTAATAGCTATCTCACTTGAAAACTCATTAAGACAAGCCTTTATTAATTGCGAAATTTCCCAATTCCCTTAACGAGCCTGACCAAACAAAGGCTGTAAATTTTCAGGGATCCTAAAAAGTGCAATGGCATATAGAACGCACCGATCACAAAGCTGTAAAGCAATTACTGCATTAAGTTTACCAAAAGAATCTACTAAGGACTCCAACTTTAACTTAGCTAATTTCGGAATTTTTGCTGCCAATTCTGGTGGCACATTTTTAAGAAGTTTGAAAACAGGAGCTGGCTCACCAAGCACCACTATATTCCCCACATCGACCTCCTTACCCATGTACTTTCGCACCGCGAAGGTCATCGATTGTCTCACTCTCCTCAGCCACAACTCCCCCTTCCATCAACATCAGAAGTGGCACGGGCTTGGACAGCCACTGTATCCACATTGTAGACATAATACCAATTAGCAAAACACATAATACATCCCTAGAACCCTCTCTATTTGTTTCCACTGAAAACTATTTGTCGATTTGTCCCTATACTGGTTAAGCGATTCTCACTTCATGTATTTTCTCATTCCACAAAAACAATATCTGAAACATGCCGCTTAGTGTAAGCAGAGTGCGCAACCTCAAACCCTGCTACGCCCTTGAGCCCAATGATGCAGCAAGGCTGGAATTAACACAAATCCCAGCAAAAACATCAGAACAACAAAAATGGCACAAAATGCCAGCAATTGAAAAATTCGTTGAGCAGTTAATGATAATATTTAAGTGAAAGTTCAAATTAGTATAGAAAATCATGAAGTATGTATAACCATAATTTTATTCATTTTTTTTTTCATTTGTTTGTTTGCATTTTAGTTATATTTTTGTTCCAAAATATATACTTCTAACAGTTCCCCGTATACTGAGAATTATCAAAAAAGAATCATAATATTTATTATAGTTCTCTAGATATAAATAGCAATTTCAGAAATATTTTGAAAATTTTTTCCATATAAGGAAACATCTTGGCAAGGTAAAAACGTAAAATATTACTCACAAACTCTACTGCTAAACACAGCTAAATTTATCACTGGACAATAATTTTTCCATAAAAAATAATCGAAACATTCCAGGTACATTAAAGCTATATCATACAGCATATTAATTCTGGCTAAAACCACGCAAATTTCATAAAACATTTAAAAGTGTGGTATGCTTTTGAATTGTCAGAACTTCTGGCTAACAGGCCGTCTTAAAAGGCCATTCATAAAAACTTTTTACATTAGGGTTGCAATGCAACCTATAATTCTTTATTTTAGTTAAACTGTACATAACTAGAGCAGACTGGCCCGTATTAAAAAATGACCTTTTGTTTGCAATTTTATATATGCAATTTAAATATCAAATGATTTCAATACCTAACAAGAGCAGAAGGCCCTTCTTAAATTGTAACTTCAGGCTGAGTTGACATGCCTGCCTCCAAAACTTTATACATTACAAATACATTTATATTTTTGCTCGAGTCCAAAGGGACGTGAGGCAACTGCTCGCAAGTAGCAATCCTTAACCTCGCAGAGAAAAATTATATTTGAAAACCCCTAGGTTCCTGTTCCAAGTGATTGCTAACAAAACATTTTTAATTTAAAATCTAAGTCGCTGGCAGATTCCTTAAGAAATCAGTAAATGAAAATCGTTGTTTGACTGGAAATTAAGGCATTTCAGGCAACTACTTTCACGTCAAAGTGACTTCATGACCTTTCTTTACTTTAAGAGCCTGCCATGTTGAAGTTTGATTTAAGCAGATTTTTGTTTACCAATACATAACTTAGGTGAATGCTCTCTCGAAACCGAACATATGAGATCAACTGAATCTTTACAGCAAGTATTTGTACACGAAAATCTCAATAAATGCTAGAGGGGTGAATGCAATTCATTCCCCAAGAGTAACAAAATGTTTTTTTTTAATAATACCGCCAATAGAGGCATTTGTTATAAAATGTGGCAACGCATACATTTTCTTGGTAGTAGGGTGTTAAGATTTAAATTAGGCTGTAGAGGTGTCTTCATTTCCCCCACCTACCACAGTCATTGAGTCCAAATAATGTAAACACTGTCTCACACATCGGCGGAAAGATCGTCACTTTGAACTGTGCGGTGGCCAGGGTGCAGCATGACGTCACACCCGTCAGCCAGTGTGGAAGAAACACCAGCGCTACACGGCACTCATATGCGTGTGCCGGTACTAGCTCTCGCAGTAGACAGCGAGCCATGACACACACCTGTTGCGTGGGCGACATGCGTGATTCCCGTTTATAAAAGTTTTCCATAAAAACAAGGACTCAAGGAAGCCTTTTGTACACAGCATGTCAAATACTCAATCAAGGTCAACAACTATTATTTACACAAAAATTTCCTGTTGTTACAATGTTCACAATTTAAAAATGTTGACAAAGGCCATCCAAAACTAATGTTACACTTGGTAAATACGAGCTTCGAAAACCATACAATATTGAAACTGATTATTTTGCTGACAAATATTAAATTGACAAAACAATCCCGGAGTATAATATTTTAAAAACACAGCAGTGTTAGACTATTAATGGTCGTTTAAAATCCTTCACCCAGTGATTATAGAAGGCAGTTTTTACCTCTCAAAGACAGTAACAACTGTCAGAAAATACTCTACTTTTCTAATAATAATTAAAAATCAGTATAAAAGATTATTAGGGTAACAAGATCCGCTTTTGTGTGTACAGTTGCTTGGCTAACTACGAATCCTTCGAAACTCTATTTTAAATCAGAGGAGCTTTCAAAGTAAGCTGCTTGTAATACTGTATTACTAATTTTCCACATCAAGGATCATTGACTGACTGTTACACATATAATAAAATGATCCATTAAAATTATTATCACTAGGAACCAATAATGTCACACCTTTATATATAGGAACATTTCAATATTACATGCGCTCTTGTGCTTAAATATTTCTGAAAGGGGCTAACAAATTTAACGCTCTTTAATATATTTCAATATTGCCAGCCCAGAGTTGGCAACGACCTTATACTGTTTATAATAATGTTAACACATTTAATTTGAGAATTAAACTAGGACTCCAGTTCAGTATACACGACTTACAAGACCGTTTCGTACTAAATTGAGAAATGGTAAATTGCGAACCAGCAAAATCCATAATACTTCTTGTAATCTTGATAGGAAAGCCGCAAAATTCCTAATTAACCAAGCACTCCTCATACAATGAGCCTCTTAAGAAATGGTTAATCATTAGCCAATATTCCTGACCTTTTCGCTTTAACAACCACTCGTCAGTTTATACCTAAATGCGTGTTCGAAATAACAAAGTAATATCATATTATGCATGTTAACTACACAATGATAATTCACAATAAGTAACCAATCTGAAAATGTTATATTTGTTGCCGCCAATATACTTTCTTTCATACGGTCGCGACAGCATGTCGTGCTACTATGGGACTAGCAGAATTGTCAAATGCGGGATTAAGCATTCTAGTGTCAACCTTTTACAAAATCGATTAACAACAAAACCGCAATCCGACCAATGGCAAAATCGCTATGCTTCCTTAATGATAGAAATACATAAATCATCAACAAGGTGGATAAACCACACATAACCAACTTAAAGTATCGTAAATAAGCAAGAGAATATTAATTCGTTCGTCCTCCAATGCAACCTAACACAGAAGGGTTGAACCCCGAAATTCTAGGCAGGTAGGTGCAGGCGACACACTGTGCCCTGTCATAGCCACATTCTACCAACTCGGAACTTCTCCAGATCAAATTCAACACTCGTTGGAATCTAGCAAAAAACATGAAACTATCATTTGTTCATTAGTTGAAACAAGAGCTGACAGAATTAACAAATACATCGGCCAGATTAACAGAGGGCTGTAAGCAACGAAACCCAGCACACAACGACTGAATTGACAGGGGACTGCCAGCAAAACTTCATTATAGGAGTCATGTGGGAAAAGGTACCAAGGCATTACCCCAGAAAATTGTAACCCGAAAACTACAAACTGACATTTCACTCTTCTCAAACGAATTCCACCCCAGGTCGATATGACTCACCATTATAATCGCTGCAGTAGCAGATTCAGTTTGCAGATGAGTGGTGTTGCCCCATATGCCGGCCCAGTGCCAGGAGATAAGGCTCGCCCAAGTAGTTATCGATTAAGATGTAGACAAATTTTCATCTAGAGTTGTTCCTGATGGCCGCAGCATGGTGGATGACGATTGGAATGGAGAGATCATGGAGTCCGGTGGCCGAAGAAGGAGGGGAGGGGAAATGCAGGGGCTTAAGTAAACTAAACTGTTCGGCGACACCAAGCATCGCAAAAGTACCATGAAACTATGCTTAAACAGTACCGGACCTTCACCAGACACAGCGTGCAGCAACCAGGTAAGATTTAAGTGTTTTAAAAAAGTCCCAAGTATAATTTTTAATCTACGAACTTCCAGTATTTTTCCCTTCAGAAACGTTCTTCGTACATTGACGTGTTTAACAAGGTGGGTGGCAGATAGAGGACGCGACGTGATGCAATAAGTAATGACGAGCATCGAACAACCCCTGGTCGAACCGACACGCGGGTCGCGCCCCCCGAACTGGTATACAAGTGGTGGCAAAATGGCAGCAATATGCCTAATGTGCGTAATACCCCTACCTAGCACATATCAATCCCAACACATAAAATGTCAGTGTAAGGAACCAACAGCAGCTAGGTCTCTGCAGAAAAGTATTTTAAGGGAGAATTGAGAACGGATTTGTCGGCCATGGAGGACTACCTCTGCCGGTGCTCATGTGCCACTATGTACGAAGTGTAACAGACCACGAGCGGTACGGGGAAACATCGGCCCCATCGAACGGTTCACGTGTAAGTGTGCATGTGAGGTACTCACAAATAATTTTTCGGACATAAGTGTACAAAATTTAGACCACCAACGTTGTGCGAAAGGAATTTTATGCGCAGGTTTAAGAGAAGGAGAAGTAAAATGTGCATGTTGTAATCAGGAATTCCTTGCAGGATGGTTCACTGCAAATGAACAGGCAACCGTTGATAGGTATGACAAAATTCTGTTCGAAGTATGTACTCGCACCAAAACAGTTAGGATTTGTAACTGACGATTAAATAACACCACAACGATGCCATCAAGACATCTGTAAGGGGGAATAAACGGAAACAGTTGCATGCGATACATGTAGAAATATGAAACGTTTGCACTGCACTACCCGCCTGGACATTGTAAATACACTGACAAAGTGATTCAGATGTGAACAATGCACACTCGGCCTGCAGCTGCCAATGCTTCGATCATATGAGAGCATCAACCGATTCGAAGACATACAAGCAAGTCTGCTAGTGCATTCTAAAAAGCACGAAGTAGTAGGAGCACGGGAATACAGTGCCAACCAAAATAGAATTCCAGTCACGAGCTTGGGATTACCGACGACTACTTCTGCCATTGCAACAAATTACATGCAACCAGGATATGCAATGTACAGTTTTCCAAATAAACTTCAGTCTCTATCGACGTTCGCTTGACTTAATAACGAGGTTCCACAACCATTTTTACACGACTTCACTGGTAGATTGGGGCAGTACGTAGTTTGCAGAGATAATGGGCGCAATGTGTTGGTGAGCAATTACAGGGCGAACCACATAATTGATGGAGATCCATTAAACATTACGACAGGCAATGGTAGGAGTTCCCAAGTGCATTCGAATCTAGGTTCTCAAACACTTTTTCGTCCCTGCAAGCACAGAGTCGCACAGTACGGGATGTGCAAGGTCCAGGAGAAAGTTTGACTGCATTTGAAACTCGTAAGATAAACTGGATTCATAATCACCACCCCCAAATGAGAGATACAGAATTACTTGAGGTCGTAGCTTCTATGGTACGACCCGAGTGTAAACTCGCGATGGCATCCCTGATTCATAGTAGCGTGGAAGAGTTCATTCGCTCCACAACATTACTTTACCAAGCAGTCAGTGATTTTCATGCAATGTGAAGGGAATGGGATAGGGCAACCTTCCAATGAGGACACAACCCCATACAACCATGAGAATGGAATACACAACCCCCGATGGGTTATGCAAGTGTGCGAGGGCCAATACAACCATGGAGAGATGGCTGGCATTTCCAGATAAGGGGAGATCCACAAGCAATGCCACGAAAAGCTAGGGAAAACCCATCGATAGGGGCAGTAGGGATCAATGCAGGAGAGGTTCCCACATGCAAGTATTGTCCGGGCGGACAACAGAGGCACTGGGACAGTGAGTGTCTAACAGTAAAATCCCGAATCGAACAACAGTACAAAAATCAGTCTCCCAAGACCGGAAACTAACAGGTGGGGAAGGCCGACCGAACATTAGGGAACCCCAGCCAAAATGCAAGCACGCATTATCGCAAAGCACATGAAATAGGAGTCAGGCAACAATGCCTCCCCCGCAAGCCATGCAAGCATCACAGAATGATATCAATAGCATGCAAACCATAAACAGTGATAGAGGCACTCTCCGGCAGTTATTTTCATTCATGCTACCAGCCATCACAAACCCGCCAGGGACATGGTGGATAATACACTGACCGGAGGATTGCCTGAGCCGTGAGGAGAGCATGGAAGTGCAGAGGGAGGAGTAGCCAGAAATGCGAGCACCATCTGCGACGTTGCAACCACACCAGTCGTAATGCCAGGGCAGAAATTAAGTGCCAAAGGAGAGTTAGCTGAGATACCAGTGCGAGGGAAGACTCCACCGGTAAGTCCGAGGTTGGCTCTGCTGCAATATCTTCAGGAGCCCAAAGAGCTGAGGATGCAGCAAGAAGGAGCAGTGGCTACAGCATTGGCAGCATTAGCAACACTTGCAGCAGCAAGAGGAGGGTGTTTCTGCAGCTGTATCGGCTGCAATTGTTGTCGCCTAGAGTGGAGAGGCCACGGTGGCCACAGTATAGGGCGAAATTGCAGCAACTTTGCGAGGGTGGTTACTGCAGCATCAGCATTAGCAGCAATTGTGGCAGCATGAGGAGGATGCCACTGAAGACCCATCGGTGGCAATTGTTTTCGGACAGAGTGGAGAGGCTGCAGTCACCACTTCTGCAGGAGCAATTGCAGGAGGATGCAGAAGGCAACAGTACGATCTGCAATGGAGAGCAGTGGCAGCAGCAACAGAGTGGGTTGCACTGGGAGCAGTGGCAGTGGCAACAGGGTGGGCTACACTGAGAGCAGTGGCAGCGCCAACAGAGTGGGCTGCACTTGGAGCAATGGCTGTGGCAACAGAGTGGGCTACATTGGGAGCAGTTGCAGTGGCAACAGAGTGGGCTGCACTGGGAGCAGTGGCAGCGGCAACAGAGTTGGCTGCACTCTGAGCAGTTGCAGAGGCAACATAGTGGACTGCACTTGATCAGTGGTAGTGGTATCAGTGTTGGCGGCACTTGGAGCAGTGGCCACAGCAACAGAGTGGGCTGTACTGGGAGAAGTGGCCGGTGCCACAGTGTTGGCTGCACTTGGATCAGTTGCAGCGGCAAAAGAGTGGACTGAACTGGGAGCAGTGACAGCGGCAACAGAGAGGGCTACACTGAGAGCAATGGCAGAGGCAACAGAGTGGGCTGAACTGGGAGCAGTGGCAGTGGCAACAGAGTGGGCTGCACTGGGAGCTGTGGCAGCGGCAACAGAGTGTGCTGCACTGGGAGCAGTGGCAGAGGCAACAGAGTGTGCTAAACTGGGAGCAGTGGCAGTGGCAACAGAGTGGACTGAACTGTGAGCAGTGGCAGCTGCAACAGAGTTGGCTGCTCTGGGAGTAGTGGCAGCAGCAACAGTGTGTGCTATACTTGGAGCAGTGGCAACGGCAACATAGCGGGCTGCACTGGGATCAGTGGCAGTGGCATCAGTGTTGGCTGCACTTGGAGCGGTGGTCGCAGCAAAATAGTGGACTGAATTTGGAGCAGTGGCAGATGCAACATAGTGTTCTGCACTGGGAGCAGTGGCAGAGGCAACAGAGTGTGCTAAACTGGGAGCAGTGGCAGTGGCAACAGAGTGGGCTGCACTGGGAGCTGTGGCAGTGGCAACAGAGTGTGCTAAACTGGGAGCAGTGGCAGAGGCAACAGAGTGTGCTAAACTGGGAGCAGTGGCAGTGGCAACAGAGTGGACTGAACTGGGAGCTGTGGCGGCGGCAACAGAGTGGGATGCACTTAGAGCATTGGCCACAGCAACAGAGTGAACTGCACTGGGAGCAGTGGCAACAACAACAGAATAAGCAGCACTGGATACAATGCTAGTGGGAACAGCCGAGGGAGTACCGGAAGGAGCCGCAACAGTGGAGATGAGTCCTCAGGAAGGCGGCTCTCACAACCCCTTGTGGAGGTCGAAACGGGTGTGCTGTTTGGCTGGCACGACATGCATTGAGAGTGGTGAGCTCACTCCCTATCCACACACACACATGCCACTGACCGCTCGACACCAAAGAAGAAAAAGGAGGGTGCAGCAAGGCAACAAGTCGACGTGTAGCAGCATAGGCCTTATCGCCTACCTCCATGTGCGATGGCAGCAAAATCTGATGTGCAGCAGTGAAGGCCTTGCCACCCATGACCTCGCCACCAGCTGACGGGACCAACAAGTTGTTGTTCCTGACGGTGTGGTGGAGCATATGTGGGACTGCAGGGTCAAATGATCACCGAAGAGGGAGGGCATTTGACGTGAACGCAGTATTCACTCTGTCTGCCCTTGACTATTTGCACAGAACAGTCAATAAGCAACTAGAGCATGCCGAAGGTCGACTAGAAAAGCCAAGTGTATGCTGGTGTAGGTCGCCGAGAACAAGCAAGTCACTTTTCTTGGGGACATGGATTGTGTAAAACACAATAGTCAATTTAATCGTTTTCCTTCACGAGGTAACTCATGGGGGCTAATCATTTACGTCCCTGCAGAACCACGACTGCCAGGTACAACATACATTGGTTAGAGTGAGTGAACTGCCCGTGCGTTATTGTAATAATCTCCTACCATACGTGCTACTCAGGCAGGCCTGTAGGTCTTCGGTAAGTGCGTTGCGGCCCCTAAGTAACCCCAATATGTAGGGAATAGTATTTTCCTGCTTATCATAAAGTTTCTTCTGTGCGACAAGTGTGTAGTATTAGTTTCTTTTGTAGTTCTGGCTAATTGAAGTTACCATAGTATCCTTATGGATGTATGAAGCAGCTCATATGTAGTGATGTCACTAAGTGTGGCTTGAGCAGGGCAAAAGTGATATTGTGCGGCGCCATGGTGGCTGAATTGGTGAGTTTTGTTAAGAGCTCTTAAATAGCAGCAAATGATCTGCAAGCATATTCTTTAGTAGTACATTAAATATAAATGTAACTATAGTAAAAGGAACTATAGAGCACTTTCATAGAGAAAGTTGTTTATAGAGTACATTCGGTGACACTCCCTGCATATATTTTTTTGAGCAACGGAAGGAATGCTTGGCGGTTTGCGGGATGTCACCAACACATTTGTTTAATTCAGGGTAAGCCATGTATTATGTTAGTTTTTAAGAGTACATGCATCAGAATTCATGTAGTTAGCAACTTGACTTCGGCGCGGGCTCTTGGAGCCCTCGTCGTGACCATGTTGGCATCTTGGTCTGGGCAGGCGAAGAGAGCAGCAGTGCGAGAGGTCAGCTCCGTATCCACCCTCCTTACACATTGATGTGTTCCAGATGTTCACGTATCCTTTGTGCCCATTTGTACCATGCAGACGCATCAACCACACATCAACACCCAACTGATAGTCATTAGGTCGTGTTCCCGATCAGTGCAGATCGACAAGAATGGCATGTTTATACTGTTATTGCTGCCCTGCAACATGTGGATGTGGGCCACCATACTTTAAATTTATTACAAGAAAAAGCAAACTCTCGTAAAATTGATATGTGGCCTGAATGGGTGTTTCCTGTGAAGTCACGACCATTAGACACAACAGCCATTGGAGGAAACACTGGGGTAAATGACACTGTTTTATCCCATGTCTTTTCAATGTGTGCGATGTCAGCAGGCCTTGTGGCCGAATCCGGTGTGCTTTGTGGCTCCAAGAGGTATCAGAAAATGGTCCATAATATTCTCAATACAAATGTAATGTGGCGAGCGGTTGCCTAGCAGTGTTATTTAATTAGTGTAGTTACAGTCAGTTTCAGCCACTATTACACCATAGTTAACTAGGGAAGCCACTTTTTTTTCCCTATGGGGTTACCAAAATCTCACAAAAGACATGGCATAGCTCTGCTCCTTTTAATGAAATGCATGTCCTTAGCAATAATTGTGTAAAGTGTTAATTTATTTAATCATGTAAGTTGTGCAGTTACATTTTTTCATGTTTTGCATTTAACCCCAGGGTCGCCGAAGTTCGGCCGGCTGTGGTCATGTTCTTTAGTCCGACTTCAGCACTCTAACCACCCAGCAGGACAGGGGGTAAGCTCCTGCATTACCCCCCTCGGCTCTTCAAATTAAGCTGAATATTAAATCGCAATAGTTTAATGTAGAACCGGAATCTTATAACTTCATTTAAATTAGCCGAGGGCAGGCCTAACAGCATCCTGAGGTAATATTCCAGAACTTCAAGTGATGGGATGAATTCATCATGTAATTAATTCTTAATGCCCTCGCCTTACTTTCGCAGCAACGACCAACGGCAGGTCTCGAGTGCCCTTTCCACATTTAAAAGGGTATGCATTATTTTGCAGTGACATTTGGTTGTATTATTTTCATCAATAAAACTGCCACACATTTACGAGGCGGCTTTCATTGACTTTACTCTCCTGAGTAACATCGGGAACCGCACCCTATCGCAGTGTACATCACCAGTTCCTGCCCTACACCTACTACCAGGTGGGGCACGAACACCACTAATCATATGTGGGGATGCAGTACGTCATGTGGCCTGCCCAATTTGGGCGAATCGAACATCAAGTTCCATGAGCAAGCCAATTACCTAAATGTCATGTGGCTTTCCCAACTAGGGCGAAAAGAACAGCCAGGTCCAAAGGAGATCATCAACAATACTTCAGTAGCCTGCTCAAAACTCCACGTGGTCAACGGACTATGCTACAAACAACAACCAATGTAAAATGTGCTGCGAAAGTGCAACACAACATATATCAGAAGTCATTGGTGAGTAACCTGAGATCATCAATCACTTGTAACACAACAAAGTCTCATCAAAGACATTTCAGACATATACATTTCAATTGCATCACAAGATGCTCAAAGCACAAATATTCCAGTCAATAACATCAGTGTTTTTTGGTTAATACTGCTCTTTGTACATTAGTTACAATAATTTCAAAACTGTCAATCCTGTATACACTGTTAAGGGCTTATGTGGTACATCAACAAACGTACAGTGTGCCCAGTGGAAGTTGAAACACGTCAACAGACCTTCTGTGTGGGCTTGCATTTGTGTAAACAATCCACTGAGCTGGTTTGTTCCATTTGCAAAGGTCAGTTGACGTTTTAGAGATTGCTGAAACACACTGGTTATATATGGCAACATGTAACATCTTATTCCAACTGTAATCTAAACCGAATGCAAGCCGAATTTTAAAGTGTACATGTATTCAGTGCTGCACATCAGCACGTAAGCAGCAAACAAGACATACAAAGTAAGTGCAATGGTAATTTGTAGACACGAGCACGTGTTTATTTTCAAGAGTACACAACCTGGAATCATAACATGTGTCAATAATTGCCCATCAGGCATAAAGCACAAGTTCACAGCAGTATTTCCTAGCAATACTAGTACGCTACAGTTAAATTTGTAGAATTTTTTTATTTATTTAACTTTTCAAAACTAACAATAAACTTTTCTGAGAGTTTTCCACATACATTTACAAAACATCTTGTGCGAAAATTATCAAGAACAATATTCAAAACTTTTCAAATTCCAACAGCATTCATACGACGTTTGGAAGCATTCAGGGCATTCACAGTCATTGTGCGGGTAAAACACAGGTGTCATGTGGTCAGCTGAACCACATGATTATGAGCGGGATAGCAAAGGATAGCAAGGCACCGGGAAAAATGGTGTCCTTTCATACCAAGGGCCAGCCTCGAAACGCGTTAGCAGAATGTTTGACCTTGAATCCCACGCTCTACAACATGTGGCTGTAAGAAATATTGACAGGAAAAATCTGAACTTGTGCACGAGTGCAGGTAAAGCTAAGCCACTATGCCTAGCATGTGTTCAACCCACGTTAGGAGCCAACCCTTTTGCAGAATTTACATGTCTGTGCAGAGAATTCAACACATGACAACTGCGTAGGGAAAGAATTACAACAGCAAATAGAGCACGTGTGAATAAGACACGGAGTTGCACGTCAGGTGGTACACTCGCGCTTTTGTGTGACGACTGTAGCAAGTTGAAACCGAATCAAAATGAACAGGATTTACCCATCTGGTTTGCTTGTTCATGCAATTCAGCACGGTTGATATATGTGCATAGCCCGGTAAACATAATAACCGATTGGCAGAATGGCAGGTGCGCAAAACAAATTACGTGTGCAGGAAGGGAAAATGTAACCGTAATTGATGTAACAGTATGAACGCAACTTTCACCCAGAATGTTTAAGCCGAACATAAAATGCGACAACAGATCAGCGAGGCCACATTATATGTGAAACATGTGAATGCAACCTTTTCAAACCCGCACAAAAATCTGAGGATTTATTAACAGGAAATTTCCAAACACTGCAGTGTTGTCACCAAGGCATTTGCAGGCCGGGACAAACTGAAACTGTAAAATGTGAGACGTGCATGTGCTAAACGCACTGGCAAAGCCTGACCGGGCAGGACATGGCAAACCAACCAGCTGGAAGATTTCGTTGTGGACAATGAACTTTTCCATCGCCATGGTCAGAAGCAAACAAGTTAGTAGTAGGGGCAGAATTGTCTCATGCATATCACTGTGTGCGGGATCATTCAGAATCAGCTAGTGTGTACAAAAGCCCACTGGCTCATTCAACACCCCTGCTCAGAATAACAGAAGCGCAGCCGAAGGAGATGTTACAACCTACACATTTTACGTTGCCACAACAAAGCGGCAATAATCCAGAAATTTTAACAGCAATGACAAGGGCTGTCGAAGACGGTACGACTCCCACACTGTTTCAGGGGTTGCCAACTTTTTCAGGCATACCAAGTGAGGATCCGGAGGCCTTTTTAAACGACTGTACATCACGTCTAGAGAGAGTCAGGATGTGTCAACAGGAGTGGCCAAATTACATAGGAACCCAATTGTCAGGGGAAGCGAATAACTGGTGTCAATCGGTCAGTCACAATGGTATAGAGAGGGCGGAATTTCTTAGCAGTTTCCAAAGCAGATTTACCAACACATATTCCTCGTTGCAAGCACAAAGTAGGGCAGTACTAGAATTGAAAAAGCAAGGAGACCCTAACAGCATTTGTAGCAAGAAAGATTAGGCAGATTAAAAATTTGCATACATCCATGAGCAAGCGAGAGGTTCTCGAAGTAGTAGCTTCGATGGTAGGGGTGGAGAATCGGCCAGCAATGGTACTGCTTATCCATGGTAGCACAAAGGACTTAATGCACTCTGCCACATTACTGAACCACGCCAGCCGAGAGTAAAATACAACAGCTAGAGTAGGAGATGGGTATCACATGTACCGGAGAAGGGATATATAGCAGAGGCCGCAGACAGAGGTACAACCAGCAACGAACAAAGTAGTAGGGGCAGTTACGACCTGGTCGCGAATAAACCCGGAACCCAGGATAGCAGTGCAAACAGAATCAACCTCGGGCATGGCAGGTGACCAACAAGAACCACCTTTGGAATGCAGGTACTGCAAAGGGGAGGGGAATATGCATTGGCATAATCAATGCCCAAAATGCAACCAAGTACAAAACAACAACATTCGATTAACAGGAAATGGACAGTCGGGGTAGGCGAGCCAGGCGCTCACTACCCCAGGGCAAAAGGCCCACATGTAACACTGAATCCTCAAGTTTGGCAGGCAGAAAATAAACATCATCACCCGTTATACAGTAATTTATCAAACAACAAAACAGAATGGTTCTAATTGCAGTTCACCTTGCTCAACAACCATGCCATGCATTAACTGACACAGCAGCTAGACATAACTTAGTGCACATAGGATTCGTGGACACATGAGAGATAACACCCAGTACACAGGTACTACACCACACAACGAAGCAGAACACACTGGGAACCAATGGGAAAGACACTTATAACCGTCTGAATTCGAGATGTTGACACCATCACCTCAGCCCTCGTGTCTATGGACCTATGGGAGAATGCCATCTTGGGTATCCCTTGGCTCACTGTACAAAAAGCCATTGTTGAGCCAGCTGCCCATAGGATCCATTTCGACCTGAAAGAAAGGCGAACGGTGTACGATAACGAATCCCGACCCACTGGTAACAAGCCCAGAGTATAATTATATAAACTAAATCATGTGGTCCCTCCGTAATACTGGGATATGGTGCAAAGAATACTGGAGGAACGAGGCAAAGTATTTGCGGCAGGAGACCCACTCTGTCGAACGACCGTATTTGAACATAGTATTCCTCTGGAACATGACCGACCGATCTACTCTGGACTCAGAAGATACCAGCCACATCAATGCACTATCATTAAGGAACAGGTTAAAGAAATGTTGACTGAGGATGTAATAGAACCCAATCGCAGTCACTATAACAGCACGATCACCTTGGCAACCAAGAAAGATGGACCATGGCACTTTTGTGTAGATTTTCGAGTAATCAACCAAATCACACTGAGCATTCTGCCTCCTTACATAAGTGTCAAGGACACACTGCATACCTTATGGAAAGCCAAAGTCATGACATCATTGGACCTGTGCAGTGGGTACTGGCAGGTTCCAATAAAACCCGCAGACCAACACAAAACCACATTCACCACCCCAGATGGAAGAAGTTTCCACTTCTGCACAGTGCCCTTTGGTTTCATGTGCCATCGTCAACTTTCCAAACAATGATGGTCCAGCTACTCAATTGGTACATAGGATATTTTGCCCTCACATACCTAGATGACGTGGTCATTTGGTCCGAGACCACGGGAGACCACATCCAATACCTGTTACTAGTCTTGGAGAGACTAGCCATCAATAAATTGTCATGTGTGAACCGCAAGTGCCACATCGGCCACCCGTGCAAACAGTTTCTTGGACACGTGGCCGATGAACATGGTAGCTGGCCAACACAAAGCATTTATCACTCATTAACGATGACAAAGTGACATGCACGAGGAAGCATCATAGGAAATTCTTCAGGTTAGCGAACTGGCTGCAGGAAAACATTCAGGATTTCGTAACCATAACCACACAGCTTAATGATATGTTGTCGCCCAACAGGAAATGCCAGTAGACAGCGGAATATGAAGAAAGTTTCCAGGAAATAAAGAACAAGTTTATGCAGTGCAAGACGTTAGCTCATCACAACCTAAGTCGTCACTTATATCTACAGACAGACACAAGTGAGAAAGGCTTGGGGGCAGTTCTTTATCAGATCGGAGATAATCAGGAAAAGTGCACCATTGAGTACAGCATTGCAAAATTAGGAGAAACAGTGGGTAGATACGACGTGAAAGAGTGAGAGTGTCTGACCATAGTATGGGCCGCGAAATGGTACCAGGCCTCCCTCAAGTACCAGTGGTTCACACTATGAACTGACAACCAGTGCTCACTCTGGTTTCATTCAGTGAAGGAAGCAAGGAGCAAATTAGCATGATGGGCACTCCTCCTCCAAGCATACGATTTCGAGGTAGAACATGTTCCAGGTGCTGGGCATCAGCTAGCAGACGAGCTCTCCTGTGCGGCAGGTGAAATAGTAGTGGTGGACCAGGAAGAGTGGGATGACCTAATACCCCCTACCACAGCCAACCTCCCAACATCTGGTGAGGGTCATGTGAGCTGCGCTATCATCGAAGTTCCTGTGGAGCCGGTACTCGAGATCGAAGATTTGCAAGAAAGTGTTCTCACTGCAACTTTGCAGTGTACGAAAACCCAATGCCATATCACCTCCATAATTCAGAGTGACCAGGAGAGGTGGCGCATTAATGGCATAAGCATCGAGACACAGCCGTGTCGATGTGAAGCAACCTGGCAGCTTTATGTGACCAGAAGTGCACGAGCACATGGTCCTACATTATATACACAATGCACGATTTGCAGGCCACCCTGGTGTTTTGCACACCACAAGGAAAGTACAGAACCATTTCCACTGGCCCGGCATCATCAGAGACGTCCGGCAATACGTGTGAGGTTGTGTTAAGTGTAACTTATGCAAGAGTCGAAGAGCAGGAGGAGTTACTCAACAACAGCCATGGAAGCCGTAGGAGCCATTCGAGTCCATCTCGCTGTACCTGATGGGGCCATATCTGCACACCCCTAATGGCAATATAGCCCGTGTACTGGAGACCTAATTCTATCCCTGATAGGGCTACCAATGCAAGCACTTAATGGACAATGGTACGCAATTCACAGGGAAGTATTGGAGAGGATTGTTTACCAAGTGGGTAGTCCAGCACTATACATTGGCCTTGTAACACCCGCGGGCCAATCCAACTGAGAGGCGAAACCAAGACTTCAAGACTCAGTTGCACCTGTGGGTAGGCAACAACACTACAAGTTGGACTGAACATCTTCCCGCAGCCTTGTTTACCATCAGACGGAGGGAGAACCTAGCAACAGGTCAGTCACCAGCCGCCATACTCCAGGGATGGGAGCTGCCCCTCCCTGGGGAATTTCAATTCAGGCAAACAGCAAAGCAACAGAAAGTGCAGCAGGTAGGCAACAGTGCCTAGAAGAGGATCTGGAGAATGCACGCAGACAGCAGGAAAGGTACATTGCACAATGGGTACCAGCAACAACCCACCCACCAAAGCGACTCAGGCCTGGACAACTTGTTAACGTCTGTGAGCTCTTAACTGAGTAGCACAAAATGCAACTTTTGCGGAGAGTTTTCCCCTAAGAGGAGTGGGCCACATATTGTTGTCAAGTAGCTGGGGTTCACCACATACCGCATAAAGGTTAGCAGCAAGCGAAAGTGGCCGTACACAGCGACAACGTTCGCCTGGCCATGCAAGGATGCAGCGCCGAAACTCCCGAGCAGGAAGAAGGGCCCAATGGTCAAGAGCGAGTAGCAAGAATGTCCAATGGCGAAACAGAATCAAGCTCAAATACAGATGGGAGTGCTTTTCGGCCCCTTTTTCCCACTGCAACACCCGGAAGTCATATGCCCATCAGGGTGGCAGGGGAAAAAGAAGAGTGAGAGAAACAGGTCACGCCATCCCAAACAGATCAGGACAGCAGCATAGCATGTGAGCTAGGGTATGGCATGATATCTCCTAACCTAATTATTTTTTCCTATTGCTTTTCTAACAATACACATTTCTGCAAAGCCCGTTTTATTTTCTTCTTTCTTTAAGATCTTTTTTCCAGTCGGAACGCCACATTTCTGATAATGTGTAAAAATATATTTTAAAAACTATTTTTTTTATTATTTAATTCTGCAAACCACAAATAAGTAAATATGTTTTAAGATTATTGGTTTTTATAACCTTTATCTCTGACAAAAATATTGTTTTCATTTTACACTTGTTTGTCAAGTAGTATTACCATAATATACAAAATTAAATATTTACATATCTGCCACTTCTCACTTTAGAGGGCAGCACCTGTAACATATATCTAATACTGTCAAAACGACAGTATTAGATATATTCACTTTGGCAATTTGTTCAAATCACTCATTTTACCGCTGTATTAAATGTGTATACGGTATCTTATTATCTTTTATTAATGTTACTCCACAGTTTGTGTTTATTCTGAACCATACTGGATAATATAGTTTTTGTTCATTTGCCATAAACAGCGCAAAAAATTGTCATTTTTGATACACGTTGTGAAAATATTTTACAATATTTTGTGTCTCTATGATTGTGTCTGTCCGCCGCTAGGATAGGTGACAGCACTAGTACCGTAATAACGTAAAATATTTTAATCAAGTTTTGATTTTCCTGGCTGTAATGTGTTAAGCCTGTTTGTTTCCTTTATTGTAATTTATTTAATGTTAAGCCTTTTATTGGTTTTGTCGTTATGTTAATTATGTTTAAATTCAATACGTAATTTTCTATTGTATTTATCTCTGCGATATAGCTTTTCGATATTTATTGACTAGTCTTGTCGCGAGTTTGAAAATCATACAGGCACTGTCGTACGTGAAAGAATGTGCTGACCCTGTCTTCTACGACTTTTACTTCCACGCGATGTAGTTGGTTATGAAAATTTACTATCTGACTTTCAGCTTTATTATGACATACGAGCAATACTTTACCGCCTAGGTGAGTGATTTGTATTTACCTTTTGGTAAGTGGTTGCGATAATTGTTTGTTGTATCTTCGGTGCTGATTTATTGTGTTCACCTTGTAATTTTGTTCAGTGCGGTCAGGGACGGATCCAGATTTTTGTTTTGGAGGGAGACCATAGCAAATGTTTTTGCTGGTGGCCCAATGTAGTAGTGGGAGGTCCGGGGGACCCTCCCCCGGGGATATTTTGATTTTAAGGTGCCAAATGGTGCTATTTAAGCAGTTTTTTTTAACCTCGACATAATATACAGCTGGCATAAATCTTAGTATTTTTAAAGATGTTTCAGTGAACACTTTTACAAAGAAGTATCATCACACAGTGTCTAATTTACATAAAAACTACAAGTTTACAATGCCGGTCATTGCCATCTTGATAGGTGGGGTGGTGGGGTATATGATGACTAAATACAATGTAAAAAATTAACACTTTTATAATGCAACTCAATAATTAATATTGTTTTCATCAGAGGAAATATTCCCCTGACAATCCAATCTTCCTGTTTATAACCCAGAACGTAAATAAATACTTATAACTTACATAATCGAGGATAGACTCCTCGCAGGTGGCACTTCCTACAAACAAAACAAGCACATGCTGAAGATCAAAAATTACCATTTATTGTTATATTTTGTGCTTCAAAGCAAGTTTAACGAAAGTATACTTTTGTGCTTCCTAGGAAAGATGTCAAGAACTTCTTCAGGCTTCATTGTGGATGCGATGTCCTGGTGGATATGCAGCAAAGCCAACCCATTTTGCCGATCTTAGGTCATTGTAATCCGTAGATAGGTTTTCAGGCGACGCAATGTCTAAAAGGAGTGCTCCACTGTGTTCGTTGTTACCGGTAGGACACAAAAGAGTTGAAACAGAACTCTAATGTTTGGTACTGCAAAAGCCTGTTTGTAGCCTTCCGCAGGAGACTTTCGAAACTTTTGTGAAGGGTCTGCTTTCCATATCTACTTCCAAACTCGTAATTCTTCTTTACAAGCTGAAAAACAGGGTAAATCGTCCTTGTATGGCTCTGCAACTTGCAGAACTTCGGCATCAAAACCATCACTAAACTCTGGGACAGCAGCTTTTGAATCTGTCCAACTCTTTGAAGCTCTGATTTTGGAAATCTGGAAGAAATTTAATTGATAATGAAGTCCATGAGAGGAAGGTACGCCACAGTATGATAGTATTCTTCAACTGTTTGCGAATTCAAGTTTGATATGTTTTTCTGCAGGTTGGTGGTTCTTGGTTTAGTGATTTTTGTTCCAATTTCCGTTGCCAACTTTTCGGACTCTGAATATTTTCTTGAATGTGTCAGTGCTTTTATAACATTGTTCTCTTAGACTTGCTAATGTTGCTTCCACGAGCTTCATTGCTTCCAGTACATCCATGTACTCTGCCTTAAGTTCCGAGCCAAGGGAAGATTTAGTCCAAAAAACCTCAGCCAGAACCATCACACTGACAAGGAACTCAGACGACTGTATAGCATGAAGGAATGAAAACACGTTGCTTCCTCTACTTTCACATGACTCAGAAATGGTTTCCAAGACGACAGGGAGGCAAGGGAGTGTGTCAAAAAATGTTAAAACGGTATCATGATTTTCATCCCATCTTGTTTCGCACATCCTCTTAAGGGCATGTTTTCCTTTATTAGATGGCGATGCTTATCTCGCACTTCTGTTTCTAGTTTGTGTATTCGCCCAGCTGACTCGCGAAAGAAGTTTGAAACAGATTATATTACTCCAATAGCATTTCTTATACTAGCCACAGAGCATGCTTTACTAATTGTTAAATTCGGTCTATGATTTTCACAGTGGCTGTAGATGGCCAGTGGCTGTCCTTTTTCAATATGCTCCTGGACACCTTTGAATTTGCCACTCATGTTAGAGCCTCTATCATAAGCTTGACCATGGCAGTAAGAGATATCCAGGTTTAGTCTGTTCAACTCCTGCAAAATTGTGTGAGCAATGTTTTCCCCAGAGACAACTACAACGTCAATGAACTTGAAAAATGTTTCCTTAATCTCATACGAAGTAGTGTCAAAATATCTTATGCAACTGGCCGGTTGCTCCTTAATAGAAATGTAAGTTGTCTCATCTGCCATTGTGGTGAAATATTTTGTGTTCTTGATCTTTGCAAATATTTTTTCGGTAATGAAATCTCCACAACACTGGATTATTTCATTTTGGGTGGTCTTACTTATGTAGCTGGCATTTTTTAAGCAAAGACCTATATGTGAGGGTAGAATCTCATCTCCAGCATCTATTCGAAACTTCAGTAAAGCTCTAAAATTACAGTCTCCATTTTTTTTTCTGGTTCTGTTAGTAATTCCTCGGTATCTCTATGTTCTCTTAATGGTATGTTTTGTGTTCCACAGAAGATAACTGTTTTGATTATAGATAAATTTTTTTTCTGTTTTCTTCAATAATTTTTTTTCTGCTGCTCTCATACTTACAATGGCATTATCATATTTTCCATCCATAACCATCAAAAATTTATGACTTGCAATCACATTCCCTTTGTGATAGTCTGTGCTGGCATGGTGCTTCGGTATTTCTACTGCTTTTTTGTAGGTATTAAGAGGCGTAACCACTAATTTAACCAGTTTTACATTATTTGTCCCTCCCTCACAACACCCAAAAAGTATGCACATTTTACACAATCCTTCACTCGCATTCTTGCTGTAGGCCAGCCATTCCTATATTTCTAACCAGTTCCTTTGAAAGGATTGATTTTGCTTGCCTTCTGCATTCATTGAGAATTTAAAGTCCGATAAGGCACCCACGAGTTTTTAAACCACAGGTTCTGGTACCACAGATGAATTGGAGCTGGAAATAGGATCAGTAGAATCGAACTCATTGTCGTTCCCTTGGGATGAAGAAAGCACTGATGGCACTTTGGGCTCATTCATATTTTCTATGTGTTCATCCTGGTCCTGGACCTCCTAAAAGTGTTAGCATCTTATTAATTGGAATGCATTAAATTAGTATTTAAAAAACACTATGTTAGTAACATGAATGTAAGTAATCGGACTGTTATTAATTGTTACTTGGGCTGCTGTTGGTCTCTATAATAGTATAGCTGTGGGTGTGGTTTTTTAAGCAAAAAAAAAGAAAAAGAAAATGTTTAATTTTTATGGAAAAAAATAGCATGAAAATATAGGCCTATAAGTGCGTTCACGACTGGAACAAACCTTCTCGGAATCTTTCCTACTTCCATTTTTAAGCAATAGATAAAAAATACATCAAAACATTCAAACTACATTATCTCTCTGTGCTGCCAAACTAACTGTGCCCGCGCCAGTCACAGTTTGTAGTAACGATAAATGCAGCTGACGACTAAGGTTTTGTTCATAAGTCTGTTCCAGTCGTGAACTGACTATGTATGTAGACAGTTTCTAATAAAATGTGATACAAACGTGTAATTTAATTTGCTGTTTCTTGAAGCAGGCTAGATTTTGTTTAAATCACCTCCCAAGTCATTATAAAATGGTTATATAAATTAATGCTTGTGTAATTTTTTTTAGTAAAAGGTATCTACCCTCAAGCTGAAGCTTGAAAGGTTTTTTATAACAGAAGTCAGACATAAGGCCAGGTTAATTAGCTAATCTAGAAAATCAAGAATGAAACGATGCAATGCGTAACTGACTTCTTACTCGGATAAATTGTTGTCATTTTTTTAATTTAAGACATCACAAACCTCATGAATTGAAATAAAAAAATTCAGCAATTTTTTTTTCGTGTATCTTTTTCTTGTGTCATGTTTTGTTTTTTTAGTAATGTTATTTTTATTTTTAATTCTGCTGCTGCCTCAAATGCGGAAAAAACTCCAGGTACATAGGACCCTTACCACGTTGTTACACAGTTCCATTTTTGGCTTCAATAATGTTGTAAAAAGAACAGAACATTTTATTCTGATTTAGTAAATCTTTTAAACTCACCTTTATTTTGTTCAAAAAGAATGCATCCAAATCCAGTTGTCTTTTTCTATTCATCGTAATAAATGTCTCGTACTTGTACACGTATTGACTGTCCCCACGGACTACAACAGCAGGGTGGAAAGCTGGGGAAACACGGGTATTGGGAAATACTAACAGGAACGGATGACGGGGAGGGGAAAGTGAGCCGCCTACCTACCTTGTAAACTGCGTTGCAGCGTGTTAGCATGTTCAGTGTCATGTAGTAAAAGTGATATCGCACTAGATGCGCCGCCGCTGTTTGAATGGCGGGGGGCGGGGGGGCTGTGGTCGAGACAGGGAAATGTAAATTCTTGGTAGACAACACTTCTTCCAGCGAACTCTTGCGGAAGCAAACATTTGTATTTTGTATTGTATTCACAAAGTAGGTCCACAGCATGAAGTTGAGTTCCGATAAATTGCAGTGTGTCATATGTGTCCATTAATAGTCGCCACTATACTGGAGAATAAGCTCCTTTGCAAGATTTTCTTTCTGCTTACAGGTACAATGTTTTCAAAAATTTGTTATTTTAGGTAGAGGGGCCCGTGCCCCTGTGCCCCTCCCCTAAATCCACCTCTGAGTGTGGATCCCTGGCTACACGACCTAGCCATTTTAGTGATGTGATCTGCCTCGTGCTTTTTAAGTGGTGAGACCGCGACCCACGCTATGAGTTAAGCAACCATGGTGTGTCGACTCCTCGGCCACTGCCTTTTCATCATTTTGGTCTTTTCACATGTGATTTTTTTTTAATTACTGCATGACACTACTACAGTGGCTGCCTTCAACTTGCTGCACAATTTTTTATACTGGACTCAGATATCCTTGAAAACAAATGTAGTAAAAATGTAAATGTAGTACTTACCTTGTTAGAGGTTTTTGACATGAAATTGTGTGGACAACCATAAGAAATTTATATTTTCAAGTTTAAAATTTTTGTAGCTAAAATGTTAAATTTCGGGTGCACCCTAAGTTATTTTTGTTGAATAAAAAATAAAATATGCATACGAGAAAAAAGAAGTAACTAGTTTGAAGCAACTGTAATACTCATAATACCAATTATTGTTTGATTAAATATGATATATTCTACCTCTTCTCATTGTGTGTGTGATAAGAAGGAAAAAAGGGTGAAAAAGGGGGTCAAATAAAAACCCAAACCAGATAATATCTTTATTTGTTAAAAAAAACAACTTAACTAATACCTAATACCGTTTTTTTTTCAGTAAGTGCACATTCATGTTTTAAGTTATTTATTGACGAGAGTTCTAGTGTGTTGCTGTTTTTCGATGGGTATTAAAAGAAACCCACAACAGTGTACCTGAATAGAGAACAAGGTAACAGAGTGGAATTAGATGTTTAACAATTATTTTGTGCTGCACTTCCTTTCTCCATGGTTATTTTTTTCTACTCTGAAGGATTGCATGTGGGATTGGAGATACTTCGTTTCACATCCTCCTCCGAGGCACCTTGGTGCTTATGTTAAGGGCCAGCAGCTGGGGTTTTCCTTTTGTTGGAAAGCACTGGGCTGTTTATCTTGTCCCCTGATGTGGAGCACCAAGAGGTGGCTCACAGGCACTACAACATGGAGTGAGCCAGTCTGGGGTGTCACGACATCCAGTGTAGAGACACTGCCCTGCGGGAGACGTCGCACAAAGCGAGTCCCTAGTGGGCAAACATATTGGATATTTCACCTGGATCGTCAATCATTTCGCCATTAGAAGAAATGATTTTTTCTCCCTTATAACTATTCTTTATGATTTTTACAAAATCCCAAAATTTACGAGGGTACATATTTCTTAAGATTATCATTGATATTATTTCGCCACTTTAACTTATCAGCTTTAATCATTACTTTTAGATTATGAACAGAGTTGGTTTTTTTATACAATATAAAAGACTGTTCTTTCGTTTTTTAGTAATTTAATAAGGTCAGACGAACACCATATTGGATATTTACATTTTATGTATTTTTCTGAGGTATAGACTGATTTATACATTTTTGATAATGCCTTGTGAGATAATCAACAATTTGATCTATATCCTCCATTTGATATATAGGACTCCAATTAATAGCATCACTTGCTAAATACGGCGACTAATAGTCACCTTATTTATAATTTCAAGTAAAAAACTAATTTTGATTCCCTTTATAATATTCAAAAGCAAGATTACAATAAAAATTTAATGCAGGGTGATAGTTGTCTTCTTCAGCAAGGGCGTCTATAGAATTTTCTACATTAATATTAGTATTTGAAAAAATCAGATCTAGTAATTCAGAAGAGAGTTTTGTAAAATTAAATTGGCCAAGATCAAGTAAATTCTAAGTTGAATAAGTATCTGACCTCTGTGCTTTATGCAATAATGAACTATATTCTGGGTATGCATTGAATACCAGTCAATATTCTGTATATTAAAGTCACCAACAATTATAATTTGATCAGGATAACTAGCTAGTTTTAGCTCTAAAAATTGTAGTAATCAGTAAGTTCATTAACAGACTAATTTGGTGAACTATAAATATTTCCTAATAAAATTTTTTTGTTATTGCCACTGGCTATTTCTACCCATCCAGACTCGACATTCTCTTTAGTAAAATCATTTTTTGAAACAGCATGAGGAAATTTAAATGAGTTTACCACTGTTAAAACACCACCTTCTCAATTGAGGTTTAAGTAAAGGATCACAGTCTTTACGAAAAATTAAATAGTTATCGGGAAAATAATGAGAATCTTAACAATTACTCTTTAACCAAGTTTCAGTTAAGCAAATTACTGGAAAATCTATACCATATACGATCTGAGAAAATATTAAGGATTTTGTTCTTAAACCTATAACCCTAGGACCATGTTCATTCGCATCATTTCTTTCAATAGCATTATATATAAAGTCACAGCATATTGTGGCATGAGCAGGAATCTCGGCCAGTGAGCCAGCAGCCCGCCACGATGTCAAGTAGTAGTGTCATCATGCTCAAGTGAGGTTGACGTGCATGTGCATCCTCTCTGGACTTTCACTGTTTTTCACCAATCATGTAGATTACAATAGTTTTAATTTAGTAACAAGAACCCTTTTGCACAGTCCAGGGAATGAACCACCTCACAGCCCGGTTATCTGTATATTACCGGGATTTCATTAACTATTTAAAATCATGTAGGCCTTGTGCCGATTTGTCTCCATATAACCATATAAGAGCACTCCTTGCTAGAGTGGAGTCTTTTTGTATTAGTGTTTCATGTGAAGGTTTTAAGGAATAAACCAGTGTTACAAAAGGTACTGTACATTTGTTATTTCGTCGGCCACTTAATGGCAGTTTACCCATTTGCATCATTGTGACTTTTTATTAATTAAGGTGTCGGAGATGACCTGTAAGAGTCTCCATGGAAGTGAGAATGTGTTGAAGCAGGCAGTCAGCCCTCACTAGCCTAAGCCCTATGGAATTTTATTCGAAGGAGTAACAACAACTTGGGATCGGCATGGACAAGAGGCCAACGCCCTGTTTAAACCAAGGCATTTATGCTAATATTGGGATGCAACATCATCATCTGTATTCCAGCATCACCAGGATGGAGGACTTCCAGGGGAGGCCACTTGTGGACCGATGGCGTCATGATACCCATCCATACCTTGTGTTCGCTGAGCTGGTGCCCTTACTCTGAATTATTTCCCACTCCATTCATAAAACCACCAGTATCCTGAGATCCAAACCCAAGTCCAGTAAAGTGCAGTGAGGGAGTGGTGCCTTGTGGCACTAATGGAGTGTGGGCAAAGGTCATTCCGATTATCCCCCCCTCCTTAAATTCAGTGATTTATTTTTCATGGAGTCAGTGATCCGCAAGTCATCTTTACCTCAAGATCAACTACCTCACAAATTTTTCTATGTAGTATTTATTTTCTCTCATGTAAATAATTTTAAACTTTTTTTTAATGTTGCTTTTGCATTTGTAAATATTAATAATTGCAGTATATCTCCTTTAGACATCACAATAAGTTAATGTTAACACATGACGTGCACCACTCCAACCATCAGCCCGTTCACCTTACCTTTTCCACAACACTGTCAACTCATCACACCCCCACGTGAGGACAGTATTGTCCATAGCCTGTATTCCACATGTGAGGGTTGTGTCTTAGTGCAGTGCATTGTAATATTTATTTGGTTATTATTATTAATTCTTGCTGATAGCCTTTTTATATTATTTTATTTTTTAATGTGCAGTGTTATTTTATAATGTGTTTAAGTGCCGTGATTATTATTTCCACTCGTTCTCCTACCCTCTAGCCCAATTGTCTGGCCGACCGTGCCCTCAACTGTGCAGCATGCAGACACTTTCTGTGCCTGATCATCGCAAAGTGTTAGTGTAGTGTGACTCAACGAGAGTGCGGCATTGCAGTGCAAGTGCAGGAAAGCAGGCAGTGCAGCATGGTGTATGTGGGTAAGGCCCAGATGTAAACAAATGCTCCGGGGGAGTGATACACAAACCAAAAATTTAAGCAGAGTTCCATTTTGTGCAGGGTGCAAGTGGTTCCTTCGTGGCATGCTGGCCTGCACTCGCCCTGTGTTGTTCAGGGAGGTACAGTTAAGTAGAACACTTTCATCGATAAACCAAGCATTTTACCCCAAAAATCGAGCATTTTTATAGTTTTCAAGCAACTTTATCATCTTTCTAGAAAACCCTACTTTCGATTCTCAAAAACAGGTTAATTAAAGCTAAAATCATGTACATTTAAGGCTAAATACACGCAAATTTTCAATTTTTTTCAAAAATGGCCGAGCAGGATTTTTTTCCATGGTAGTTCAATCCCTTGCTAATTTAAGCCAAAATCACGCATATTTAAATAAAAAATCTACTATTTTCATTATCTTATATAATTTATTTCTTTATAACTAAAACAAAAAATGGAATCGCAACCCCCACAAGAAATGGAAAATAATTTTGTATGTAAGCAATGTAAAAAGTGTGGTGAAGTATTAAATATAGAAAGATTTTCTCACATAAATGTACAAAAGATAAGCTTTTTAACACCTGTAATAAATGTTCCACTGAATATGACAAAAATTATTATAATTTAAATAAAGAGAAATGATTATGCGAATATGGAAAATATGTTTCTAAACTACATCTCAAAAAGCATAAGAATACTAAATTACATAATACATATGAAATTCGACATGATGATTATTCAACTAAGGCATGTGTAGCTTGTCATTTGAATAAATCTATTGATTAATTTTATTCTCATAATGCTACTATAGACAAGCATACAACAATATGTAAAGAATGTAAAAGCAACTATTCCAGAAGTCGTCATGAGCCAATAAATGAGAAAATACTGTGTGAATGTAGAAAATATATTTGTAATGAATATCTCAAGGAGCATAAAAGTACTAAAGCACACAATGCAATAGTAGATATTCTAAATAAAATCCAACATGATAATTATCCACAAAAACATGTACAGCATGTAAAGAGAATAAATCTATAAAAATATTTTCGTCTAATAAAAATACTAAAGACAAACATACATCAATATGTAACAAATGTTTTAATTATAAATATCGCCATAGTAAAAAGATAAATAGTCAATTTATTTAATTCATTATCATTAATAATTTAAACACTTTACATATTTAAAGTTAAATGACGAATCATATACTATGACATATAAATTGCATGAAGCATCTGGTTTTTGCTATTATATTGAATCTACTTATGGTGATTATAAACTACCAGTTGTATATCGAGGTCCAAATGCACATTAGAAATTTATAGAATTAATGAAAAAATAACTAGAAGAAATTGTTGAAATATATTCACCAATTGAACAAACGCATCCATTAGTAAAAGAAGAAAAAAATATTATATAATAGATAAAAAATGTACTGTATGCGAATGTGAATATTCCAATGAAAACAATAAAGTGCATCATCATGATCACATAGATCACATAAGTGGAAAATTTATTAATCCAACATGTAATAATTGTAATCTACAATTAAAATTACCCAATTTTGTTCCAAATTATTTTCATAATTTAACTAGTTATGATGCTCATTTATTTATTAAAGAGCTAGGATATGATAATAAAAATATATACCTAATTGCGAATAACAAAGAAAAGATTATATTACTTTTGGGAAATAAACAGAAAAGTTAGAAGATGAGATTCATAGACACATTTAAATTTGTGGCAAGTAATTTAGATAAATTATCATCTAATCTAACTAAAGAACAAATGAAGCATACTCAAAAATATTTTCCAAAAGATAGAGTATATTTAGTTATAAGAAAGGCATTTATCCATATGATTATATGGATACTTGGAAGAAATTCGAAGAAACAGAACATCCACCAAAAATTGAATTTTACAACAAATGTAATGTATCTAATATAACTGACAATGATTATGGCCATCCAAAATGTGTATGGAATCAATTTAATATTAAAATTCTTGGTGAATATCATGATAAATATTTTAAAAGTGATGTATTATGATTGTCATGTATATTTGAAAATTTTATAAATACTTGTATGAATGTATATGGTTTAGATCATGCATAGTATTTTACAGCACCAGGAATATCATGAGACATAATGTTAAAAATGACTAAACAACCATTAGATTTATTGCATGATTATATGATTTTAATGGTAAAAAGCATATAAGGGGTGGAATATCATAATGTTACAAACAATATGTTAAAGCAAATAATAAATATTTAGAAGTTTTTAAACCAATTCAAGAGTCCAACTATTTATCATATCTCGATGCTAATTTATATGGATGGGCAATGTCTCAATATTTGCCATATGTCAGTTTCGAATGGTTTAATAATAAACAATTTAAATTATATTTCTAACAAAATTATATACTAAATCGTAAGGATGATTCTGATCATGGATACATATTAGAATTTGATTTAGAATATCCACAAGAACTACACAAATTACATAAAAATCTTCCATCTTGTCCAGAAAATAAGGCAGTTCCAAAAACAAATCAATCTAAATAATTATCAACATTACACAACAAACAAAAGTATGTAAGACACTATCGTAATTCGAAACAGTGTCCAACTAATGGATTAAAACTTACTAAAATACATAGAATACTGAAGTTTAATCAGTCTGACGGGTTGAAAAAGTACATAGATTCAAATACATATATGAGAAGTAATGCAAAAAATTATTTTGAAAAAAGATTTTTATATACTAATGAATAATTCTGTGTTTGACAAAACTGGGGAAAATATTAAGAATAGAGTAGATAAAAGACTGATCTGAACTGAAAAAACCTACGATAAATTAGTAGCAAAACCACATTTCAAAGGAAGTACTATATTCAATGAGAATCTTGTGGCTATACACTTGAATGAGACAAATGTAATACTTAATAAACCTATTTATGATGTCATGTCAATTTTAGACATATCAAAAGAATTTATGTATGATCTGCACTATAAAGTAATGAAACTGAAATATGGTGAAAAAATTTAATTATGTTATCAAGATACTGATTCATTAATTTATAACATAAAAACAGATGCGTTTATGAAGATATAAAGATGATATAAAAATCGATACGAGTGATTATCCAGAGGACAATATCTATAACATGCCACAAATAAATAAGAATGTTTTAGGTAACATAAAAGATGAATGTAATGGCAAATTAATGAAAGAATTGGTTGGTTTAGGAGCAAATATGTATGCATATAGAGTTGATAATAAAGAAAATAAATGATCCAAATGTGTGAAGAATGTGTAGTTAATAATATAATTACATTTGATGACTATAAGAAATATGTGTTTGATGAAAAAATACAATGTAGAAAAATGAATTTAATGAGTGAGCGACACAAAATATATAAAACAAAATAAAATAGATACTTTGCCATATGGATATCAAAATGTATAATTTTATTAACTAGATTTGAAAATAAATTTTCATCCCAACTATATCGGAAAGAAAATTTTATTTTTCTGAAAGAAAATTTTATATGTAATTATATTTACTTCATAAAACAATATCGATATTGGTACCAACAAAATCATTAAGTTTGCCATTTTCATCACTTATTTCTAAAACAATATGAATAAACTATAAATTCTTTAGTTTATAAAAAATTGGATATGTAGGCTCATAAATAATATAATCTCTAAAACCTAGCATTGTTTTTAGTGACAATGAAAAACTAAAAATTATGTCTGTTTCTAAATGGTTAGACTTATCATATTTTAAAAATATACCTTATGCCAAGTTACAACGAACTTTTATTGTTTTAAGTGGATTAAAATTAGGTAATTTAGTACTATAACAATTTTGTCTTTTTCAATAAACATATTTCTTTCAAACCCAATCATATTGGACAGTCGATCATCAAATTTAATACTAAATATAGTTTTAATCAAAACTCTATTTTTCACATGGTCTGGTGTTATTTTAATATTATTAGTTGACAATGGTTCAAATGAATTTATAGTTTGTTTTAAGATTCAGTGTCATATTGGCCTCTAGGAATAATTATAATTTCATTTTTATCAACAACTTACACTCAATTTTGCAATTGTCATTATAGTATAGTTGTTTATATTTGGTGTTACAAATTTTGTATGAAACTAATCAAAGCAATTGAGTTATCTTTATGAATGATATAATTATGAAGTTTCTTCTTTAGAATGGAAATATTATTTGTTAATTTAAATACTTTATCATTCATTAAGAGAAAATATCTTATTAAATGAAAAGAGTTGATTAGGTTGTTGGTGTATTAATTTCTGAAGAAAAATCTTAAAATAAAAGATTTGTGAACTATTGTTCTATAACATAAGAGCAATAATTGTAAGTCCTAGCAGTTGGGGTAAAACTAATTTGAAGATGAATTTTATTTGTAAAATAGGATGGTTAAATTTGAATAAATTGTATGTTTGTTCAAAAAGTTTAAATCAATTGAAAGGCATTGAGTTAGAAAATTATATATATATATATATATATGATTTGAAAAATACTAAAATTTAAAGGAAATTTCATATGTTTTTAATAATAGTGATGAAATGATACCTTTAGATCAATGTGAAAATGAATCTCTAATTATATTTGATATTTGATTATGTTATTTTAGACAATCAAGATATAATTTGTGAATATCTCAATAGAGAAAGACATAAAAATATAGATATATTATTACGTACAAACTTATTTAAAAATACCTAAACTTTTGGTAAGAGTTAATACACATTTTTTATGTATATTTAAACAGTATGATACTAATTTAAATCACATTTTGAATGATTTTGTTTTGGAGACATGCTTTAAGAACAACTTAAAGAGTTTTGTTCAAACTTTTGGAACAAAGATTGTGGCTTTATTACTGTACATTTAATTAGAAAATTGAAAGAAGTTACCTATAGAAATAAAAATTTAATACTTTATCATTTTTTAAAACATTTTGCCAATATGCATGACAGATACTCATTCTATTTTAACGTATTTTATGAATGTAAAAATGTGATAATGACTCTTAAACATGTTTATTAACATTAAAAGTTGTCATGTTTGAAATAAGTTATTACATAAAAATATTTTAATTCACAGAATATTAAAACTCACATGATATATGTATTATTTACCAAAAAATTATCAGAATTATCAAAACCTAACCATTTAACATAAATTTTTTTACCTTCTTATTTTATTACTTTTTCAACTAAATATTTGTTGGTGTAATTAGTATTTATTATTCATATTCAAAAAATTACCTTTTATTTCTTCTCCATTAATATTTTTTATTTGTAAGTTAGTACATCATAATTTAAAACTTTAAAAATAGTAAATAATTATGTTGTCCAATTAGCAGAATAACCATTTTTTTAAAATTGCTTAATTGTTCTAACATGGTCAACATCACCAACTTTGTATTTTGGTTCACTGAACAAATATGTTTGATATATATTTTTTCATTTTTATTATTAACTAATTAGTTTCATACTAATAGTTCTATATTTTGTATTGTATTCTTTACTAACTCATTTAATATATATATCCATTTATAATTTCCATTTAAAGCAATTTTTTTCCACATTGGACCAATTGCCATAAAGCATAAATTCCATAAGTTATTACTTTTCATCTTGGAAAATTTATTTTTGGTGGTTTATGTAATTCGTTGATTATTCCTTCTCTCACATTTGCAAAATATTTTTTTACTGATTTTGATCTATTATAATTACATATTGAACATTTACTTTTCTGAACTAATAATCCCTTTTTAGTATTTAATTTTTATATTATTATTTTTAGTAACTTTCTTACACTTTAAACATCACATATTCTCCATTTAGTCGTAAAAAATTATTTTCTATATTGTATGAATATTTCTATTGTCATCAAACCATTATCATAACTTACTATTCTATTTTTTTATTTTAAAAGATAAAATATCGCCTCTGTTAACATCATAAGACTTACTATAAGCCATTTTTAGAACCATAAATAACAGTCACAGTATCATCAAGTAAATTGATACTAGCAGTAATTATTTTATAACCAATACAATCCATCAAAAAAGTAAAGAAAATATGATAATTATCTAAGTGAAAAATATGATTACTTTTATTCCACTTTGCAGGTAAATAAAATATATGTGATTTTTCTTACTTACATTTTTGTACTGATTGAATTAAATCTTGTAATTAAACATATCATTCTTTATCAACAACTTCTCTGCTTTTTCAACTATTGTGTTAACAAGTGTATCACAGTAATTTAAAACTGATTGGTTTAAATTTTGTAATTCATCAGCTATTTCTTTATCAGAAATTCTTTTAATGACAGCCTATTTTCCATATATACTATCATATATACTATTAATTCAATGACCTTAAAAAAAGAAATATAAGATTTTGTATTACTAAAACTATTGATTAGTACACTTACAAAATCAGAAACAATAATAATGTATTTTGATCTACATGTGTTTTTAATTATTTAGCATTAGTGTCAAAAATTTTATTTAAAGATTTGATTATTGGTTTTCTAAATATATACAACATTTAATAACAAAAAAATAATATCACGAAACTTAAATTCTCTCGAAAAATGATGTAATACAAAATAAACATAGATGTCCACAAATAACTGAATTAAAATTCTGAATTCATTTATCATTGTAATAAATATTTCAATTTTTGGAATAATTAATTGGATAATTATGAATATTACCTCTAAATGAATCAAAATAACAAATATAATTATTTTCTTTAAAATAACTGACCCAATGAGTTCTAGGATTTGATAGTATGTCGAAATTAACCACAGCACATTCATTTTTGTGCATTATTTTAGGTAATTCATCTATCATAAAAATATTTCTGAAATATTTAATATTTAGTATTTTTTTTTAAATTTTCAATATAAAAATTAGATAAAGGTGATAATTCATATTTTGATTGGTCATCCTCTTTTTGCAACTAAACAACTTCCTGAATTATTTTCCATTGCTAAGTTATGTCTCTGTTGTTATTCTAATTCTTTGTTATTTTTCTAGTTTGTTCAACAGAATTATAAATTGCAGTAACTCCTCAGCTCCTCTTGCTAATGCTCCAAATGAACTGAAAACTGTAAATAAAGTTGGAAAAATCCTCCATGATGTAAACCATTTCCATATTTTGTTTTGGCTATCTTTTTGACTGTTGGTATTGATAAAGTTAATTTGAAAATTTTTCCTTCTTTCAATATTTTATTTTTTCTCTCAATTTGTTCTTTTGTTAGAAATTTATCTATGCCCAAATCTCTTAATTTATCAATGGTTATATCAACAGTTATATTTGTTATATTCATTTATAAGTATATGTATAATTAATTAAACATTTTAATTCCCCATCCTAATTTTCTTTTTGTAAACATTGTTGAAGCAACAGCAGCAGATGCAATTTCTTCTCTAATTGGAGTAATTTTATCTAACATAATTTCTTTTGCTCCTTTTTTTAAAGTTTATCAGCTTAATGTCTATATTCTAAACCTTTGTGAGCTCTATAAGCAATATCGTGATATTTATATGCTTCATCTAATTTATTTATTCCTGTGTCACCTCTTTCAAACCTTTCATTTATCTTTGTAAATGGTACACAATAATTATAACAAGGTAAATGCATTTCGGGTAAATTTAAATTGTTTAGGGCACAATTTATTATATACCTTTTCCATGATGTTCAGAATTTCAAAAAATAATGTGGAATTACATTTAAAACTCTTATCAGATATGGTCATCCTTTTGGATTATTAATAACAAATTCAGAAAATTTGTTATTCTATGTATTCATTATGCTTACTTTTTCATTGTAATAACTATTATTTCCAATGTTTTCTTCACCATGATTAACTAATCTATAAATTAATTTTCTATTATCATTCATCCAAATAAGTTCTTTTGGTAAAATATTGAAATTTTCATACCTTCTCCAAATATAAATTTTTTTTAGAGATATCATTAGTTCTGGTGTGTTTGGAATTTATCTTGATTCTTATATATAATTATCAAGAATTGGTTTAATTATGTGTATGTATTTCCAACTTTTATTCAAGTTTATTTTCTTTTTTCTATTATATTTTTGGCATGCAGCATTGGTTGATAAATTATTTCTGAGTAATTTTCATAGTCATTATCAGTGAATTTATAAAGACAACCTTCTTTTTATTTTATTAACAAATTAGCAAGTCCTTCTGTTAATTTATATTCTTTATCATTAACAATTATCTTTATCAACATCTATCTTAACTATTCTATCTCCAGTGTAAAAATTATTCTCTTCTTCTCGTTAACCATATTGACTATCAATATAATTGATTGTTTTTGGAATTTCTTTTCAGAGATTTATTGTACAAGCAGGATGTACTAAATTTTTTATGGGTACAATTCCCAATTGCCCTTCATAATTATGATTTTATGAGAATAATTCTCTTCCAAATGATGATTCTTTGGGTATTTGTGAATAATCTAAAAATTTTACTGCTACAGTAACTAGTGTTGTTATTAAATTTTTATTTTCTTCACTTACTTGTACTACTTTTTTAAACCAATATTTTGTAATTCGAGAATAATTTGTAGTTCTTCTTAATTTTTCATAGTCTATTTCATGATTATTTTTTTATAATTTTTGTATTTCTCGGTGAGTAATTTAACTCGAGAAAGTATTTTTTACTTGTAAATGATCTATAAAAGTATTAAGAGTTTCGATACACAAACTTTCCCCCCAACTGATTAAACTAGGGGGAATTTAAATGTTTACAATAATAGAATTGAACTTTATATTCCTATAGGAGAAGGTTTTTCTTTTCCAAATGCTGCTTATATGTATGAACAATATCGCTTATTAAAGAGAGATAAAGAAGGAAATGAAGCAAAATATGAAAAATTAGATAATATTGATGTTTGTTCTAACTTTTTTCCTTTTCAGTTTTCTAGAGTAGAAATCTCAGAACATGGAAATGTTATTGAAGCTGTTGATAATCCAGGAATGACATCAACAATAATGAATAATTTATTAAGATCACTAAGTTAATAAAATTATTTAGAATTTACTGGTGTTGACAATAAATATCAAGTAAAATATGTTCATAGTAATCAAACAATTTAAATAACCTAATGATTGAGATATTTGTTTGGTTCTATTCATGATAAAAATTAAATTTATTGGAAAGTTGGTTATAAAATTACTTTTTTTCGTAATTCCTTTGATAACAATTGTTTAGTTGTTTATGAAACCAAAAATGCAGATGGTGCGGTTCAGAAATGCTGTTCTGATCCAGGTAAAATTGTTATTCAAAAATTAGAAATAACGTGGCCTATTGTTGAATACGAATCAAGCACATAAATTGCAATTAAAGATAAAATATTCAAAAACCCTAAAATACACATTAGTTTTGATTATTGGCAATTTTTTAGAAAAAGAAGTTCCTACTGGTTCAACAATTTTTACCTTTGATATAAAATATCAGCTTAATAATTTACAATTTGACATGCCCAATTTTGTAATTATTGGATTTGAAACTAATAGAAAAAAATCGTGTTCAACAGTATGTACCCAATTTTATGTTTGTTCACTGTAATGTAAGAAATATTTCTGTTAAAAACGGAAGAAACGAAATTTTTCTAAAAGAAAATTGGAATCTAGATATCGAAAATGGTATTTGCGATGAAATGTTCTTTGCTTATAATGACTTTAGAAATTCAAAATAAAAACTAGAAACTATATACAGAAATAATTAACTTTATTATAAACCAACTTTAAACACTCAAGGTGATACCAATTATTATTCATTTTGGGGGCGAAGACCATTATATGTTATTGATTGTTTATATAGAAAAACTACTGTAATTAAAGAAAATACAAATAAAAGAATTTGTGTTGATTTCAATAAAGCTGGTGCGATTTGTAAAGTTGTTCTAATTTGAAAAGGGAATTTAACATACGATTATTTGAATGAAAGAATTACTGAAGGTATGTATTTTTTTAAAAATTAATAAATGGAGAATCAACAAAATGTTTTGATAGTTTAATAATACATTTTAGATGTATAGTTAGATCGATTAAACATTTAAAACTTTAAGAAATTTTAAGACATTTATTTAGTCTTTTAGGACACGTTTACAAATTATTAGATGTATAATTGATTTGTTTTGTCGAATGAAAAATTATTTTCATAATTCTTAATTAGTGTTTTCTATCTCTTAATAGTTTTTTTCTTTATAGATAAAAATTGAATCACTTCTCAGCAAGTTGAACGATTCATTTGAATTGGTTAAACTAAAATATCTAGAAAAAAATAAATGGTATTCTGCTACAGATTTCCTAAGTTATAAATCTAAATTCGGTAAAAAAAAATTAATTGTATTCTAGATGGTAAATATAAGATTACATTACCAGATCGCTATTTAAAAAAAAATTTCATAAAAATGCTTTTAAATTAATAAATGAGAAACAAGTTTTATAGCATATAAAGGTTTAAAAGAAATGAAAATGGAAAATCTATCCATGAAATATAATTCTCTAAAAATCTATCAATTCTATTGATTTGAATGTAAAAAAAATTATTTCATATTTCACATTATTTTTATTTATTTTTACTTAAATTTGCGTGATTTTTAGCTTAAATTAACTACCTTGGGGGAAAAAATCCTGCCCTGGTATTTAAAAAAAATGGTAAATTTGCATGTTTTTAGCTTAAATTTACATGATTTTACCTTTAATTTGCTTGCTTTTGAGAATCGAAAAATGAGGTTTCTAGGAAGATGATAAAGTTGCTTGAAAACGATCAAAATACTTGATTTTTTGAGGTAAAATGCTTGGTTATTCATATATAATGTTAGGTGGCCCAGAACTCTCCTATAGTATCTGCTCAGTTTGTCAGCAAGTAGCATCCAAATGGTCAGGTTGTGCATGAACGCGTCGCATTTTCCCGTGCTCGGGCAAAACTCATATTTTACATCAATCATGTAACTCCAATATCAGTAAGTAATACCGGAACCGTTTGTTTTCAGCCGCCCGAGATACTGCCCTCGCCTCCCCGAAGTTTGCATCCCCGGGGAATATTTTCAGATTTTATTGCACACCTTAAACCACTTGTTATCATTATGCTATTCTCAGCATCACTTCAGTCCCGAAGTTGAAGGGGACAATCTGTCAGTTGTTCCCTAGTGGAACATGTAAAGTTACATCGAATTAAAAGAGTTTTATGGAACTGACGTAGGTCTTTTATGCGACTGCCACAAGCCATTTCAGGATACGGTCCCTTAAATGCCGCCATTTTACCTGCAGTGTTTAATGTAATATTTCAAGTGTAATTTTGTGTGCAACGGGTAATAAGTGTAACTTGTATGGGCGTGTGGTTGGCCCCAACATTCCACAGCGTAGGGAGTTTCTTAAAAATACGACTTCACAGGTGACTTTATGGCACTAAAGCGCCCCATATTAAGGGGGTTCAACGTGGCGAGAATGGTGTGCCCGGGTGATCGGCCTGCAGCACCCTGAGAAAACTTCATCTCAAGCTCTCCGAGATCTTCCAGTGAAGCCGCCACGGCGACGTCTGGCACCTACCAGGTAACTTCGCTCCAAAATGCCACAATGCCATCTTTTCACCCAAACAACTCCCGTCAATCTGCAGCATTGTATTTTACGCGATGCAAAGTGTTGTTTACATAATGTGTATGATTAAATGCATTGTATTAATAATGTGCTGTACTTGGCAGTGAAGGGTATTATGTTTATTTATTTTTTAAAGTATTCAGATGAATTTTTGTGCAAAGTGTACCATGGCCAGTAGTGCACCGCAATATTTGAGGTTAGGTCAATCTTATGCAGTAAACCGTGGTCAGTAAGTAACAACCACATAGCAGCAAACACAACTTTTCCTCAATTTGTAAAGGTAATAACAGTGTTTCTTTAGTTTAAAGATAATGTAGAACAAATTACGTGCAATTTGTAGCCTACGGGCGTAATAGGTTTAAAACGGGATACCTCAGAATATATTATAACATCAGTATAAAAATAATCATTTTTCATATTAAGCATTAAGGCAAAAGTCACGTCAGCCCCAGTAAGGCTTGTCAGTTTTATATTTTATATTTTCATGTGTATAATTTTTATTTGAATAAGGAAGGGTTTTTGTATTGTTTTACCTCATCCATACAGCACAGTCATTAGCCATTTCGTTCATCACCATCATTATTTGCAATTATGTTTTTTTTTCATCATGATGCGCTAACCCCAAGTTAGTAGCCTTCTTATGGAGTGGTCGTGCAAGCGCGTCCTCCCCGGACCTTTACAATTTATAGCAATCATGTAGAGTATCAATAGCTAACTGGTAATATTTTACATGACCGGGACTTAACATCTCATAATAACCATTATGTAATTTCGCGCCAAAATTCACAGTTTAAGAGAACTCCGTGCTTCAGTGGAGTATTGCCAGTACCCCACAAGATGAATTAATGTGAATACATATGATCACACCGAACTGCATCTTTTTATTTACTACGATCGTGTCTCGATCGCATAACCTATTATCAAATTACGTAAAACATTGGGTGTGGAAATTGCCCTTAACAGTTCTCACCAGGAGTGAGTAAGCGTTTAGAGGGAGCTTTGATATCTTCTAGTAGCCTAGGCACTTGGAATATAGTGGAACCAACAGCATCTACAGCAGCGTCCAGAGACGGGGGACATCAGGGAGGCCTCTTAGGGTCGTCGGTCACATGACCCACATCATTCTCGTGCTCGATTGAGGGGTGATGCACACTCAGAAAACCTACTTTATTTTCATTCCAATCCACGTAACCTACTTTTCCTAATGGTCCACCCTACAGTGCCATCACACATAATTATCGTAACCGCTCTAGTGCAAAATGGTTCACTGTGCATAGTTCAAATTAGTTTTTTTAGTCTCCCTTATACATAATACCCTACATTGGTATTAAATTAAAATATATATAAATGTGCATTGCCTATGTTCATTAGTCTTCTGTTATATATGGTTACTTGACGTAAGCGCAAACTCAATGGTCTTCACGACCATTCTCTGCACCACAATACAACAATGGCCGTGCACCATGCAAGAACAACGGACATGGCCGTCAGTTACTGTATCTCGATGGTGTTTGGGAAAGCACCGGCTTCGCCCAACACCATGCAAGTCAGATGATGATCCGTGATCAGAACACGTACGAACAACCGACACCATTGTGAAACACCTGGTGTTTGAAAGTGTTTGTGGTCCCTAAAAGCAAAGAAAAAGTGTCTTTTCCACTGTTCTTGCCCGTGTGCACTTGACAGAGGGTAACCTTCTACCCAGCGGGAAAATAAGTCTGTAACTATGATAATGAATCGCTTCCCTGTGGATGTCTGTGGGTCCCATAAGGTCAATTGCCACTTTTTAGAATGGTTCGGTGGGCTCTCTTGCCTGTTGTTGCTGTAGGCTGTCTTGGCGTCGACTTTTTTTTTAGCAATTGCACTGAATACATGCTCGCACAAAACCCTAGTTCGGATAGTGAGTCCCAGCCAATGAAAGTGTCTGCGATTGTTTCTTTTTGTTTCCACGGCTCCCAGATGACCTGCTAACTCACTTGTGTGCATACTGAAGGACTGCGTCCCGGGCTGTGACTGGGACGTAGATTCTCCAGGCATCACTGTTCTTGTTTGCATACGATTCGACACAACCATTCACAACGCACAATATGTCAGTTGTGCATTGTGCGCACGTTACTTTCCACTTGTTTGTAATTAGGCACTTGATCTGTGATGTAGTCTCGCGGTGCGGGTAATGTGAGTGTGCATGCTAGTGCCGTAACGTTAGCGCAGTGTATTGGCGAGGTGTTGTACGCACAGTCCACTGGAGGTGTTGGGTGGAGGGGGGAGGATGTCTTCCAACTCCTCTTCGTCCTTGTGTAGCCATAGTAAGCAACGATTGTCGGTGCGCAATGTGAACCGCTGGTATTCTAAGAGCTGACGATATGTATTCAGGCTCCAAACCACAGCCAGGCACTCTCGTTCGTTTACATCTATACTTTTAAGAACTTCACTCAAATTAATTTGCACCCGTGTAGAATAAAGTAGACTCATTAGTTATCAGTGACTTCTTTTTTTAATTTTTATAAACCCATATTGCAATGTACAATTTTCTTACGGCTTAAAATATGGAATTCGTCATAGATCTTGAAATTAGCATCGGAGAAAAATACCAATGACACGAAAATATCTCGTTAGGTATTCATTTCCCTTAACTCTTACATAAAACAACTTTGTGTTGTAACTAGTAAAATTATTTTGGAGTGGGAAAAATAACATTTTTCTACTGTCATCCTACTGATTTTTGCAAAAGTCTATTTTTTCGGTGTTAAAAGTATTTCAACACCAATTGAAATTTCACTTCATATTAATTTTAAAATCCGAGCTTATTTATTCTAAATATTTTTGGTGACAAACAATAGAACTAAATGTGTAATCAAAGAGTGGCATTAAGTATTATTTCAAAATCTTAAAGGTTTTTAGAAACGTGATTCCGAAATAAAGATTTTTTTGTAACCAATTTTTTCTTCAGTTCTTATTAATCATTAACCAAAGTAACAAATAGATAGAATTATTTTTGTGTTATTAACCTACATTTTTCTTATAAGCTATATTGTTTAAGTAGAAAGTGAACTTGTATGAATTACGAATATTTTTATTGCTATTAATACTTATAATATTTTATCGAAATGTTAAGGGACTAACAAAATTACATAACATGAAATTAAACTTATATTACTACTAAAAACTCCAGCAGGTAGTATCATAAAGATATAATTAAAGAAATTATAAACGATTTTGCCAAACGCCTTGATATATTTAAAATTCCCTCTATAAACTAGGATCCATTCTCGAGTTCCAACAGAATTTTCTCTACTCATATAATACCATTGCTTCTATTGAATTTTTGAAAACCAAATTACAAATAGGCAAGAAATGTAAACATTTATTTGTGTCAGGAAACCAATTACGCTAGCTACACCAAATGTTTCTGAGTGTGTCAGACATTAAGTAGATGCGATTTCCAGTCTAAATCAACTAACACCTCAAACTAGACACGGTTTTGAATAGGCAATACCTAATGAAGGCATTAAAGACTGGCATATGCTGGAGATGACTCACAAAGTATTTGCGTCTCAAAATTTACAAATTTATTTTGTATTACCAATGTACTCGATTTCTTCGTTAATCAAATGGATTCGTTTTGTACAAAGATAAGTGAATCTCCCAAGAAACCCTTTGCAGCAAGTTTTGTTGCCGACCATACACCTGTATAATTCGCATTTAATTATTTGTTGGCAGATAAAAATTACCAAATATTTGTCGAAGAATTTCTTGTTTTCTATATTCATACGGAAAAAATTGTGTTTTAAAGGGACATTACTGACTCAATTAGCCATTCCACTTTTATAGGCAGTCTGCAAAACGGTCGAATCCCGATTTTAGCATTGACAAAATTTGTGTCATTACAGCAAGCAGAAATGTGCAAGGTTACACTTAAACTGAAAATTCGAATCATCCTATGTGGGCCGCGAGCATAATGAGAGAGTGATCTGTTACAAAACATTTAGTGGCTGTGAACAGTGAACACCACAGTGTCAATTGATAGAAAACACAGGTTCGTATAGTTACCTATTAAGAAAGAGGTCGCTGGGCGTTTATAATAACTTGCTGGTGGCCTCTATTACAATTGCGATTCGTTACTGCGAATAGTGATCGCAAAATCCACTAGACAATGCTCACAGCATTATGATTTGTTTCTTTTGTGAATTGGACAGCATCTTCTTGCCCCTGTAAACTACAGAATTGGAAAACAAAAAACATGTAAAAACCATTGAAAACCATAATAAATACACGAAATAAACAAGCAAAAGGTAAAAAAACATATATTTACAGACTGATAACAAAGACATTACATGTGTACATTAGCAAAAACAACCTTGGAAAAACAAAAACATATAAAAGTCAAGAAAACGAAAATAATCGGTAAGACAAGTTAAGTACACGTCAGAAAAAAACCAGACAAAATGTAAATTATTATTTATGTGTGGCGGAGACGGGCTTCATATCAGTGCACCAAAAATATTTGCGAACAAAGATAGAACAAGAAAGCAGTAATACATTCAACTGATTACTCATTACAAATAAAATAGACGTACCGTACAAATTACAAAAAAAAAAACTCTCAAAACAAATAAACCATACAAAAATCAGAACAAATGATTTAGGCACAGTATTTGCTATAGGCTTTATACTACAAATTACTAGTTTCCGCTTTTCAGTGTTTCCATTCATCAATGCACCCATTTTTGATTGAATATCTACTAAATTTTACATTTCTCTTTAACCTCATTACTATGGAACTCAATATTTAAAAAGCATATTGTTATATAAGTACCTGTGTGTTTTCTTTTGGGGCGAACGGGTATGTGAGTTTTCTCAGAATGCTCCCATATTTTTTACATATAAATTTTATGGATACAGGCCTTTTATGGGCACAATCTGGGCTCTTTGCTGTAAAAAGGACCGCATTAATATATATATATATATATATATATATAAATGGCAGTTGACCGTTCTGACACTGAGAGGTGAACATCGATTTGGAAGGGCTCTCTTGTCATACTACGAAGATGACCTGCGAAAAAGAAGACTTGCCTTTGTCTTCAGTGCCGATTCTGCAATCGAGTGAGTGAAGAGATTTGGGCAGCTCTCAACAGCGAGGTCTTCGGAGCCGATGAGGGCGATTGATGTATGGAGCAGAACCGGAATGAAGGGGCGGGGGAAACGGGAATACCCGAGATAACCCGCCGACAAACGGTATCGTCTGGCACGATTCCCACATGCGAAAATCCTGTTACCCAGCCGGGGATTGAACCCGGATTGCCTTGGTGGGAGGCGAGCGCACTAACCACTTGGCCACCGTGGTCAAGGTCATGAGTCAATGTCAAGGTCATGGGTCAATGCCAAGGCCACCTGCGTCCAACATGGGAGTTGGGTGCCCTGATAACATGGCGGCTGGTTAGTTTAAGTACCTCGTCCCCTCTAAGTTTAATTTTTATCAAACCTTTTAATACATTTTAAAGTTATTTTTAAAACAGTTTTAGCAGTTTTTTATATTTTTATAATGTTTTGAATTTTTTGCGACTTTTCGGGTTTAAGTTAAAAGGTCATTGGGATGAAGGTCACTGGGATGAAGGTCATGGGGTCAAGGTCAATTGTGTAAAGGTCACGGGTATCAAGGTCAGAGGTAAATATCAAGGTCTCTGGATACAATATGGCGCACAAAATGGCTGACAGAACCAAGATGGCTGATCGTTAGGTCTGACTCTGGAACTTGGACTTTGTGTATCGATTTGGCATACCTTATGCCTATAAAACCACTTTGGCTACCACTGCTCTGCCCTCGAGAAGCGAGCCTCACAAATAGTTCAGATGGATGGAAAATTGCCTTTCTGAGGCTCGTTTTTGGAAGTGGAAGGCCCGGTGCTTTTTGAAGGAAAACTGGATATTATATGGGAAAAGGGGGAAATTTTGAGGGAAAATAGTCGATTTTGAGGGGAAAAAAAGGGATATTTTTGGAGGAAAATGGCCACTGGGGGGGGGGGCAGGAATGACAAGGCATGAATGAACAGCTACAGCATTCCGATCCCCTGATCCCTTGTCCCAAAGTCATCCAAATTATTTTACTAAAACATTGGAACCTAGTTTTATATATATATTAACTGCATTTTAAAAATACACATATGAGCTTAGAAGCTCTACATGAAACAAAAAAGTGGATAGTTAATAACTCGGTACAGAAAGGAAAATTAATTCCTGCTCTATTCAGAATAGAAGCCAAATATCAAGAAAATAAAGCACCAATACAAACTAATAAGTCATGGCACAAATATATAACAATTACCAAGAATCAACAAAACAAGTCTTAACGAACATAAGACAATTATAAAAAGACCAACACGAAACAAAAAACAACAATAACGTATAAGACAGGAATCAAACTGGAACGGCGGGGTTCTCTCTGGCTGTACTAATTACTGCACATGTTGTCTCATCGGCCATGAAAATAAAACACTAATAAGAACGAAAAATTCATAATACCAATATATAACAATCACCAATAATCAACCAAACAAGTCTTAACGAATATTAGCCAATTAGAAAAGGAACAACAATGAATGAGACAGGAATCAGACTGGAGCAACGGGATTCTCTCTGGCTGTACTAAGTGTACTGCACATGTTGTCTCATCGGCACAGTATCAGTCTTCTGGGAGCCTGAGTGAATGCATCCCTTTCACATGTGCACTAAGGATGACTCGGTTTCGTCACATAACATATGATGTATGTGGGCGAGCGACCATGGACATGTTCATATCGCCACATTCTGCTTTAGCTTCGTCCAGATAGTATCGGCAAATCACTTGCATCTCGTTACCTAGCATGCACCGGCGTGCTATTTCTGTACTTTAACTCGCGAACACTTGCCAAAACGCGAGAATAATTTCGTTAGACTCACTATAATTCGTTGTAACAGCCTTACGTCATAGACATGTGGGACGTTAAAGGTACACGTGCCATATTTAAACCCTTCAGGCATCATGTCTTGAATTGTTTAGTCGTCCTCGCGAAAGAGAGGCAGGGACAAAAAAAATTCGACTTCAATGACTTGCAGGTTACACTTCAAACTCGTATGTAAACTCAAGAAGATATTAATGCTTATCTGCTAGTTGCTTTCACAGTGTCAGGTCGTGACTGGGATTCCATCTCGTTGTCTGTTCGTTATTTGGAGGGTGTCTTTACGGAGGTGTCAAGTCGTGGGCCCATTGCCCAAGTAACAAAAAAGTACAAGAGTTTGAAGTTTAACTTGTCATCGAATGAATGACACGAGGAACTGATAGGCATAGTTTCTGTTTGGCCAGGCTGTCAGAGACGATGAGCCACGGGGCTGTGGGTGTGGCTACTGCTCAAGCAGACTGTTGGAGTCGACATCCCTGGGTCGGCAGAGGCCCTCCTCGCACACCATGTACCCCTGGCAGGGGCAGCCCGCCATGTAGACCTCTGTGAGGCTGACGACGGTCGACGGAGGGAAGCGCGCTGTCACGTTCACCGAGCGGGCACTGCACTCTTCTCCCGGCCTCCTCTTCATCGGCAAGCACATCGGCACCATGTAGCGGCCCATCACTGCAACAACCCCAGGCCAGCACTAGGTCAGCCGCCTCCACGACCACTCACAACAATACTAATCATAACTCGCCATCGCCTTAACCCCTTAACATGTTATCCTGAGCACCAGTACATACAGCGGCTGCTGTCCCTGGGTACGTGCTATTGGTTGCTGCCGACACACCAACTGATTTTTAATTGTTTGCTGCTGGTGCCATGGCTCTACCGAAACCTTTTCCATGGGTTTCAAAGTGCCAGTTGCTATAGCAAAAAGGCAAGTACGTTTCACACAATAAATTTCCTATTTCGCAACAACTGAAATTAAAAATAAATGTGTTTGTTAAGTGGTTAAGGCTCGCCCTCATCCACCATTGTGAGTTTTCCATTTATTTGCCATAACTTTCTTTTCTGTTAAATAGCTAAATATTTCTTATTTTTGTTTGTTTACATTTTACGAAGTCTTCAGATGTAGTCGCCAAATTTTTTCCACGCGTTATCTGGTAATTGTAAAATGGGAAGGTTTTTTTTTATTTCGGGATTTCCAAGATTTGCTAAATACATGATTAAAGTTGTAAAAAGCAAATTTACGTATGCTAACTTAACCTAACCTATCCTAACCTCTCTAGACTAAATCCTAACATAACCTATTCTAAGTTAGGTTACATTATTGAAAGAAGGTTAGAACAAGAAAAATATGTTTTTAGTCGATTGTTTGCTTAACGAAAATAGGATATTTGTACCCTGGTTATAAATTAATGCTGCTCTAATTACGTTATATTAATTGACAGATGTTCGAAATTTATGTTTATTTTACAGTTTATACATTGCCAGAGAGACAAATAAATTCGAAATAAGTGTCCCTAAATTACTTAAGTAAGCTGTAAACCAGTTACTCAGCATGATGTGAGAGGCTGAGACATAATTGAGTGCGAACCTCTACATGAATAAGTCCTCTCTGTATGAGCGACTGTCTAGCGTGTTCCATGAATGACGCTCGCTTCTCTAACAGATAACTTTCAAATATTCACCACAGGTTATTAGAAAAGCTGTACACTATTTTCTGCTACGTACTAATGCACATCAGTGTGTAAAGTTTATAATTTTCGGGGTCGGTTTCACTAACCAAGTTAAAGCTCTTTAATCTCTATTAGCCGCTACATATCTCGATTAAGCGCAATGTGCGTTCCACCATACATGCAATCTAGTTTTTTTTTTCGATTTAAGCGAGATTATATATTTACTGTCCAATTTCGGCCAGTTTAGCTCCTCTAATCTTGCTTAAATAAGAAAATAAAATGTACTAAACGTTTACTGCATAACATCTGGTTATAATACTGCCGATGTTCGTAAAATGTTATTTGTTGGTTTCATTGCATATAAAGAAATGCAATAAATGTATGTAATATAACGATCTCGAATGGATAACGTATTTATTTTCACACAGTGAAACCATGTATTTTGGAGTATTATTCGTTTATAGTTTACTTTAGGAAAATTGCTCGCTAATAACAAAATAATGTGACTTTGTGGATATATAACTTTTCATTGCACGATACGACACTGAACAATACTCTCTCATACTTCCTTAATTGCACAGATAAATGTAACCCAGAAACTGTGATTTTTGTGGAATGTTAGTTTGATATAATATACATTTTCAACAGTAAGAGCAGGGGCAGCAGTGGCTAGGGTGCTCGCCCCCCACCACGACATTCCGGGTTCGATACCCGGCGGGTTCACTCCCGGATTTTCGCGTGTGGGAATCGTGCTGGACGATGCCGCTTTCCGGCGGGTTTTCTCTGGGTACTCCCGTTCCCCCGCACTTGCATTCCAGCGCCGCTCCATGCTAGGGTCTCATTTCATGTCATGTCCGGGGATGACGGGCACCTGCGGGTCCCAGTTGGAAAGCCAAGTCACTCGGTGAATGTTGCCTCGCCTGGGTTCACTCCCCACTCGTGTTTTTAACAGTAAGAGCTAGTCGCAAATAAAATCGTTGACACAATAGTGGTTAATAATTTCTTCCTACCAAACCTAACTTTAATTACACAACAGCCAAAATGTTTCCTAAGTTACCAGTATGTTATAAACTAAAATAAGAATAAGCCAAGCTAACATACCAGTTGCAAGAATCAACTAACCTAAAAAGCTGCACGTAAATAAGTGTTCTAGAAATTAATCCAACCTCAAGTGGTCGTGTTTGAATTACAAGTGTACTGAATCTAATGAAACACAACCCTGCAACATTAGTTTCATTTATAACCTAGGAAACCTTAAATCGCCAGGTTTATCGGATAAACTATTCTACCTTTAATTTAATTTCTGTAATATATTGTAACAAGAAAAAAGGAGTCATCAATGTAAATAATTTTTCTGTGGGAAGTCGCACTTTATATCCAATTTTAACAGTTGTCACAATTTTCGTCATAATGGCAATATCAGCAATATTCTCAAACACTGAGGAAAGGCAGTTAAACGAGAGAAAAAATGCATTCGGTAGTCTTCAGCCACTGATAAAGTATTTCCGCCACAATTAAGGCCTGTGTGTAGCAATTAAACATAGCAAAGCCAAGTTTAACTAATCTCGATCAACTTAAACTCAAGAGTACAGTGGTGAAACACAACACGACATTAAACTCAAGAGTACAGTGGTGAAACACGACAAGACCTTAAATGTACGTGTAAAACTAAATGAGTTTTGTTAATCTCGGGCATATTATGTTTATAGGCTGTTCACGGTAAAATGAACTCTTTTGAAAGCCTTGCTTAGTATGTAGTTGTATACACATTGTGTGTTCTTCCGCCTTATGCAAAATTAACATTGCCAGGGCCCGCATCACTTTGTTCATGCGTCGGTCAAGTGAAACTGTGAAATTATTAGAAAAGTAAATAGTTTACAAATCTGCTCATTTTTACGCTTCGATGCATTAAAAAAACAGAGACCGAGAGAAATAATTTAAGTTATCACAAATGGTTACCTAACACTATTTATTCGACGTTAATATACGGAACTACTTTCCCATTCATCGTTACCAACTTCACTGGGCGCATGTTACTCATTGTGCCCGTTAAAATTCACGCAAGTAGGGGCAGTGACTTCTTTCTAAGGTTGATTTCAATAGTGCTCGCTTTATCGTGAACAGCCATTAAGCATGTGTAAAGCACGATACATCGAATTCATAAATAACCGATATGTAAGCCATTCACACCAACTACATAGTCGTTGAATTCGAGGCACTGTAGTGCAGGTATGGCATGACATTGTGAGTTTCCATAAACCCTCCTTGTCTGGGAGAACAATGGGTTCCGCGTAATCCTGCAAGTGTGGGATATGACTATTGCTTACTCGTGTAAACCTAACTAGCAAAGTATTCGCTAAAACTATCTCAGCCCAAACGATTACAGATCAGACATCTAAAGGGGTGAAAACCTGCTCATATCTCTGCTGGTGCTAGTGTCCACGCTATGTCTTTTGTCTGCCATATATGCACCTCTACTCTCATCGCAAAACAAGATGTTGCTAAAGTGTTGCACGATATAACTTCATTGAGCAGCTGTTCAGCTGAGCTACGGATGAAATTCTTTTTATGAAAAGCGAAATTTCTCATGCATTTTCAAAACTGGAGTCGAGCTAAATACTTTCTAGTTCAGGATGTTTGTGTATTATAATATATGTTGTTTATTCCCTTGGTAATTGACCTTTGGACGTCTCAGTGGCACATAGCGATCTTGCTGCTGTAACAGCTGTCTCACACGCTGGGTGACAATAAACAGCAACTGCTAAATTATTTTGCGTATGACTATTGTGCCGTTTTTAAAGAACGTCACTCTTTTTTTAATGCGATACTTCTATTTTAAAGTGTGTCACTACGGTTTTGTTATATGTTACAATTAAACTTCTCATGGTGTCATTTACATGAGCATTATTTTAAAACTATTCTGAAAACTTAATTTTCACTATTTTGGTCAGTTACTGGTATTGCGAGTACTATAATTAATTCTCTCCCTGCTGATTCACTTTATTTTAATTGTTTGGAGAACATTATTTTAGTGTTTAAGCCATTTACTACTTTGCAAATATTTTATTAATTCTCTCGTTGCCTTTATTATTTTGATTATTGTGGATATTTTTGCTTTATGCTCATTTAATTCATATAATTAATGTTTGAAGTATATTGGTCAGGTAAATAATACCTTATTCTCAGTTTGAAGTGTTTGATTTATGTAATTCGTTATGGAAGTCTAGTGGTCAGACATTTATTTCTGTCAGTTTTCATGTTGGTAAATATTTTATATATTTTGAGATTTGGTGTATTTGGCTGTATAAAGGAGTTTACTTAATATTTCTCACTACGTAATATTTGCATATTAATGTTCTGTCATTTGAATATTCGCTTTGCAAGGTTTTTTTTTTTTTTTTTTTTTTTTTTTTTTTTTTTTTTTTTTTTTTTTTTTTTTTTTAAATCTCGTTAGAGGCTTCCAGGCGCACAGTTTCATGCCTTTGTTTTTCAGACGACCGGACGTACGCTGCTATGTTCGCAGATTCTTTTGTCGCGACATACATCGCTGCCTTCCTCCACACTTAGTTTTTGGCGTGACTGTATTGGCAAAATCTTCGCGTGATCACGCGCTTGCCGTGTGACATTACGTAAAAAATGCAAAATGTCTACGTGATATTTTGCCTGTTTTCGCTGGCGTGTGCTTTGCTCTCGCCTCTGGTGAACTATCTGCGACTTCTAGCGGCGACACTGGAACTATCTGTTCGGCCATTTTCTTTTCCGTTGCGTTTTTTGTTTGCCGCTACAGCATACTTCTCTGCCTGTTTTCCCGACATTCTTCTGCTTGGTTGTCGATGTTGTTGAATAACGGTCACTTTCTCGGCTTGCTAACAGACTCGGATAATTACTCATTTTTCGAGGCTGTGGTATGTAAGGTCACAGAACTCTACTCCCACAATGGCGAGCTGTTGAAGTGTTTCAACTCTGGGGAATGGAGGAATCAAACTCGGGTATTCTCTTGTGGAAAACGTGGTGGAGTTTGCTATTGGCCAGTAAGGTTCCGCGGGGTCTTTGTTTTCCCCCATCACTGCATTACTTTGCTTCTACTTCTACATCTCCACCTCACCTCATCTCCATCGATGTAAAGATCTCAGGTCTCAAGCACCACCCTAACATGCACAGCGCACTTCTCTTATCCCGACCTTAAATAACATTACGGATGTTCGCCTGCTAGAAATGGATCAATTAGCGAACTACGCAGTGTATTATATATTTTTTATAACGACGCTTATAGTTGTTCACGATTGTGTGTAAATGTTGAGTATTTCTCATAAAATCATTGTTTCATATTTTGTGAGTTCTGGTGGCGTGTAATCGAGTGAATACCTGTTCTTGCCTAAGTCCGTGGTAAGTTCACTGTTTTTAGGTTTCCTGCATTATAGATATGGTTGCTATGATAGATTTGGCTGCCCCCATCCCCAACCCGGCACTTAACATTTTGTCAACAGTTAATTGACGACCTTTCATGTAAATACCGTTTAATAAATCATGCATACAATTGCATACTCTTGACCGTACACGATGAATGAAGTACTTAACTAATGTTTGCAGCGAATTATGAAGTGAAGTACATGTTGAAATGTCTTATTAATGGCGTATGTATGTATGTATGTAGTTAGGTTGACAGCGAGGTAACTAGAAACGCGCAAGTTGCTCAGTGAAACAGGGAAGTAGTAGGAAACCCCCATGGACGACAGTAAAAAAAGTCCCAGCATTCGCCTGGAGTCATTTCGGGAAACCACGGAGAACTTAAAAAAAATTGCCGGACAGGGAATCGGACCCAAGTCCTGCCGAATGAGAGATCGAAAGTTTAGCACTGCGCCGCGTTGCTCGGTTTATTAAAGAGGTAATATTTAAAATATTGGCCACTATATTATGTTTTTGGTACCTTTCTGTTTTGTTCTCATTAGTATGAGAGTTAGCATAGTAACATATGTGGTTGGAGTTCGCACTCTACGCACGTGCAGCAGGGCACGGTGAGGTTGTAGTGTGTGTGCAAAGCGCAAGTGTATTCAGGGCACGCGTAGCAGGCGTCTGTCCGGGCGACTAGTCGAGACTCCGTTCCGCGGAGGAATACAAATGCAAATAGGTCATGCAATGCATAAGTTAAGGGTTTTTGGCTCACGCCACGTGAGCAGGTATTACCTGTGTAATAAAGATGTCCATTTCCTGTCTCCTTTTTGAGCCCAGTGTATTTTGTATGTTCCTTGTGGAGTTTTCTGTTTTCATTTTTCATCCACGGTGTGTTCATTTCATTTCCACCGGTGTTTTGCAAGTGTATCATCATCAAGGGTTCTTGTGTAGTTTGTGTGTAGTGTAGTCTAGAAATAAGCAGGTAAGCATAGCGAGTAGTCATGAGAGTGCAGGAAGTAGTCCCTCCTTGGCGTGCAAGCCCGCTCTTGCTCGCTCCCGCGCCAGGGTGAGAGTGCAGTAAATAAGCATGTCGCATCGAAGAGGGTTAGTTGCGTGTGGCCGCGCTCTGCATTTTCCAGCGCACCGGGCGGCATACAACATTTTGGGACCTGTCATATTTAATGTTCAATAGACTCTTAATCATCTGGAGCCGTTTTATTTTCGCCGCCCGGTACACCACCCTCACTTCCCCGGAGTTTGCATCGCTCGTTGAAGCATAATTTTTACCGTAAGTGTTTGCATGGTGTAAACCGTTTTGCAGTGTAACCGCCGATGGCTGGTAAAGCCAATAACCAGCATGTAAGTTGCTTCCAAGTGAATTGGTAGAGTCTTTAACCGAATATATGCAACTGAGAACTGATCATCGTGTATATTATTCCGGTAGCTGCGAGGCATGTAAGGGCACGAGCCCTCCGAATACCTGCCACAATTGTTTCAAGGATCTTCCAGTGTTTTTAGCGTATCAGTGTCATAAGTTTTGAATTGCATCGTGAGTATATGTATGGACGTGTGGTGAGTTGGGATAGTCCACGACGTGAGATGTAAAAGCATCAGTAATTTTACCTCCAAAATTCACCGTATCAACATAGCGTGTAACCAGCCCATGGGTTACCATTTAACAAACAACAATCAATAATACTACAGCCATTACAGCATCTGACGGGCTGAGGTCATCATCGACGAAAGGTTTCGTCCGGGCGTACGTCCCCAGCATCCCGAGATCACCAAGAGTCATCGTGATACATCAACATCATCATCATTGGCGTCGCCGTCCACGACGCCTGGTGCCTTATCTGGTAATACCAACATTTTCCAAGACCTCACACCTCACCGCCCTGCAAAACCTTACCTAACCCCATTCCGAGATACCACACGGCGTCAAAGTTTACAATGGAAGAACTCGAACAGATAAACAAAGCAGTGAAAGTATGGAAAGTTCAAGAACAAGTTCAACAACAGAAATTATTATAAGAATTTACCTTCGGATAAGACAAGATCTACGAAACATAATCAATTATGAACTGGAACAAGGATATTTCCTAAGAATATGATGGAGAAAAAAAAAGGGGGGGGGGGGGTTAACATTCTGAGAGTACTCTACAACAGTGGCGACGGCTGAGGGAGGGCTGCGAGGCGCAACCCTCCTAATAACATCTCAGAACGTAGACATCTACTTATCTGCTACTCGGCAAATAATACTGTGTACGAATACGGATGTTATTTCGCAGCCAATGTTTTTGAGATGGACGAGTCTCTTGTCATGAGGGAAACGTTTTTGGAAATGTTGTGTGGCGGGGCTACAGATTATTCGCCCCGAAGTGGGTAGAGCGTGTAGAGAAAGACGGACAGAACAGTAGGATAGACGGGCTACGGGTGGGAGGGGAGACTTCAAGGGCTCGCCACTTTTCAGCCAATCACATGCTGTAAATCAGAGAGAGCTGGGCGCGCCCCTGCTCGCACACAAAAGCGGTTTCCTGGAACTTGACAGGGCTACCAAAACTGGAACTTCGAGTTCCACTGTAAACAGAATGTGTTCTATAGTTATATACTACACGTTTTGTAGGCACACTTTCAAGCTCCGCTCTTTTGCAGTTGTCAAACACATTTCTTAACAATGTTTGTATTTATTTCGAATAGTTTTTACTATACATATCGTTAAAAGTCGCATGACCTTCAAACATAGTGTGTAATATTCTCAACAAGTTTGTTGTTAATGATGGGCCATGAGCATCGGTCAGAAGCAGGGTTGAAGAGTTGTTCTTGTCATGCTATGTAAACTTGTAAATAATAGATCATTCAGTGAGTATCATTTAAAACCTTATTACGACAAAGATTTTGAATTACGGGAATAAACTAAAGCTTATAAATTTTGGACCAGAAAGGCCACAGGTATGTATAACAAAACAACAAATCCACGATGGTAAACGCAGTGGTTCGTATATGCGAAAATTCAACATTAAGTACATATAATTTCGCGGGCTGGCTATGAGGGTGTGAAGTTAGAAATGCGTTTTTTTTTTTTTTTTTTTTTTTTTTGTGAAACATAATGATGCTGCATGGACTCTCAATTGGGTAAAATATTTGAAACATTTGGGAGACAAAAAGACATACATCATGTTCGCAGCATATAAATAATTCCATAAAATGTTCAGTGATTGGTAAGGTGAATATTCATTCCCAGTTAGATAGCGTGTACAGGTTTACGAATGGATTTTGTTTACAAATACATTTATTAAGATATGTCACTTTCATCCTCTAATTTAAATTTGACATGCATATTATATGTACTGTATGTAAATCAGTATTGGGTTTTAAAAATATTTGTTTTAGTATATTTAAGTTATCATCTTCATTAGTATAGTAGAATTAGTGTTATTATCAAATTTCTCATCGTCTCGAGTAATGTACCACACCGCATGGGTACTGGTTGGAAGGTATATAACCTACACAAACTTTAAACAAATACCTGTGCTAGTGATTACATCTGAACCAGTGGCCATAGTGTGTTGACAATTACAGATCGAGTGATGATACGTTTTTCTTCAAAAAACCGCACTAAATGTTTATATTTAGCTGCACAAACTACGCTTACATAAGCCTGTCGTACGCAAAATATTTATCACTGTGCCTATTTAAAAAATACTATTTGTAATGATCTGAGTTAGGATTGCCACAGTCCTCCCAGTTTCAAAAGTCACCAACCGCCACTGTTGTACAGAGCGGAGAAAAATATTGTGATCTAAAATAAGTCAGCATTTATTTTTGTACACTGATTCCAGCCATAGAACAGCCGTAGTCTGGGGCTACGAATAAATAAAAATAATATTTTCCATGTTTACTTTGTTTTTCTTGTTAAATTTTTATGGAATACTTGGAGACAAATAAAAATGTATAGTTTTTTATATAAATATCTCAATTCACGCTATCCGAATTTAAAACGGGCACCAATTCTTAATACGAGGATAAATTGAGAATGTGTCCGATTATCTCAGTCGGCAAAACACTGGTGTTTCAACTATGCTAAAATTTGCTATTTCTTATTTTGATAATTTAAACACAAGAAGATAGCAAAATCAGTCAGTTTCAGTGATCAGTTCGAAAGTAAACTAAAAATATGGAAACACATAAAATATCAGATTTTAAACATTTTAACTAGCTTGACGAAATCTGCCAGCATTAATGCAAAAAACATTACAATTTAACTTTATCATTTTTTATCAACAAGAGTGTTATTCTTTAATAGTGCAATGGGTATGAATGTCTAGATGGAGATTTCTGGACGTTCTTCATAGCGATGTAGATGTCTGTCACGGAAAAGCACGACTGAGCACGAAAAAATACTTAAATTAGTCAAGTAACCTATAGACGATAAAATAAATATATGTATACAACACTTAGAAATTTCTCTTGATTCCTTTTAACAACACTTTCACCATTACACCAGTCCACATATATCTGAGCCTGAGGGCATTGCCCCCAACAGCACACCCAGAGTGCATATCCCCAGCCAGCACAGTCATGCAAAACCATAACATTCATACTCATGAATAATTCGCGATATTGCTGATAACCAACCGTTTCCACAACTTCTGAGTCCCAATCCTTTTTTGTTAGCACCCGAACATCGCATACACCACCTTTGAAGTACAGTTCCACAACGGGCATCCCAACCCTAAGTTCCCTATTACCGCAAATCAAAAAACAAAGTCCCTCTTCTCCAGAGACCCCAGGCCCCAACATCAGCGAGCTCTTTATCAACCACCTTTTTTAATTTACAAATATGCAATAGCCAATTACACAAATTTTCAGGCAAGTGGCCCCTTGACACTCTGTGCTGCAACCCGCCAAGCAACCATAAGCTGCGGTGCAGATGCAACGCCAGGGGTCGAGTGCAAAGATATCCATATCTGCTTAGCTATAAGACCAAATAGTCTTACCATAACACAATAAAATATATTCCACATTGACAATGGATCATACTCCGTCACACACTGATGGGCAAAATGATAGAGACATTGGTCAATAAACGTCTAATAAACTCAGCGATGCTACAAATGGACAACAAAAGCGACAGTATGACTTCAGGAGAGGTAGTGGTACAAAGCGCGCTGTCCTCGAAGTGATGGGGAAGTAAAACTATTACCATAGGCGTATGTCCTTGGAATTTTCGTAGAAATAAGAGAAGCATTGACCACATAAGGTGGCCAGAAATATTGTGGCACTTACAAAAGATAAAATGCCTAAGAAACATATGGACCAATACTGAGCTGCTCTGAAGACAGAATAAATATATTTCCAGATAATTCGTTAGACATTCGGCAGACTTTGACAAGGGGACGCCCACAAGTCTCTGTCCTAGGGCCTCTCCTATTGTACGTCCGATTTGATAATTTACTGCAGATGATAATACTGGCTCAATGTGAGATTTTTGCCTATGCAGATGATGCCCTAGCCATCACAAATCAGCATGAATCAAAAGAGAACTAGAAACCAAAACTTAAGAAATACTAAATAAGTAGAAGCGTGGAGGAATACAGGGAAACTTTGCGCTAGACAAGACAAATGCCATGCTTATTAAGGGTAACCTAAATATAGCACTTAAAATAATATTTCAAGGCAGGCCCACTTATCTGAAAGACAAGGTAAAGTATCTTGGAGTGGTTGTGGGTAGTAAATTACGATTCCATAACCACACAAGGTACTCAATGGACAAAACTGTATTCATTTACAGCATGATAAAATCTGTGGCTACAATCGCTTGGTGACTTGGCTTCATAACTACGATGACACTGTATAATTGTGTCTTCACAGTAATTGTCATGTATGGAGCAGCAGTGTAGGGTGGATCGGTATCACCAAGTACAGATTAAAAAATTAATTTTAATGACTTACAGACAAGCATTGTTTGCAACTACGAAGGCATATAGAACAGCATCCATGGAAGCTCTTCTGGTGGTAGCTGGGGTAAAATCCATCGACCTTTTGATTAGAGCAAGGGGTGATATAATGGAAGTCACTGAAGGTATAAAAGCATGAAAGAGAGAAGAGAACAAACAATACTCTGTGCAGGAGAGATGGAAACATTCTGACAAAGGCAGAATCACATATAATACACACTGGCATGAGAAAAGTCGTGGGATAGCACTCTGTAACTGAATGACTCGTGGCGCCTCAGCTGCAGAACGACGTTGCACGGCCTAAACCGGTCTCAGTTGTGAACAGGTGGTCATGTCATTCGGAGTAACTGTTGTTTACATGCTCATGGTAAGGCGAGGTGAATTATCAGAGTTCGAACGGGGCATGATTGTGGGTACCAGAAGGATGAAACATTCAATGTGTGTGTACAGGGAATATCAAAATCAAGGCATTACGATCCACCGTGAACAACGCAGTGGCCGTCCAAAGTTACTTGATGATCGTGACCGGCAGAGGTTGGGTGGAATTGTCCATGGTAACAGAGCAGGAACACTTACTCAAATCACAGTCACATTCAATGCAAGATGTTTCAGGCGTGTATCTATCAGATATGTGCAATGTGCATTAGTTTCCATGGGATATGGAAGCAGAAGACCCACCAGAGTGCCCTTATTAACACCCGACACTGGGCACAACGCCTCACTTGGGTTCGTGAGGTTGCTCATTGGAGGTCTTGAAACATGTGGCCTGGTCCGATGTGCCACGATACAGGTTATTTCGGGCAGATGGCAGGATTCGGGTATGGCGCAAAGCCAATGAGGCCATGGATCCCAGTTGTCAACAAAGCACCATGCAGGCTGGTGAGGATTCTGTAATGGTGTGGGGGGGTGTTTAAATGGCATGGGTTGGGTCCACTTGTCCTTGTACCCACAAAACTCAATGGTAACTGCTACAAAACTCTCCTTGGTGACCATTTGAAGCCATTCATGGACTTCAGTTTTCCTCACAACGATGGGGTGTTACAACAGGATAATGTGCCGTCTCATCGGGCTGCGGATGTCCAGGACTAATTCGAAGAGCATTCTGGAGAGGTCCGATGAATAGAATGGCCAGCAGGTTCCCCAGACATGAACCCAATCGATCATTTATGGGACCCAAGATCCTGCACCTAGCAATGCCAGGAACTTTCGGCAACTATACAGACAGCATGGCTTCACATCTCTCCAGAGGTCTTCCGTCCACTTGTGGAGTCAATGCCACGTCGAGTTACTGCATTTCTTTGGGCTAGAGGGCGCCGTATGCATTATTAGACAGGTATCCCATGACTTTTGTCGTGTCAGTGTATATCCGAATGTAGAAGATGACTGAATTACCCCTGGATCACAGCAGATCATTACCTGTTGTCAGTAAATGGGAACTACTAAATAAAATATACAAGTTCAATTTGTTGGAATTATCTAAAAGTGTAATTTGTGAAACAGAATATAACGACTAGAATGTGGTGCAAGAGTGTTCGAAAACAGATGATATACGAATCTAAATGCAAAGGAAGCAAGGAGAAATGGAATGTGAAAATATTGACATAATAAATAAAATGAAATGTGAAGAAAAAGTTAAGATATTTACATATTTTGCAAGAAAGGTCATCAAAGGTTGGAAGAGTTCTGTGAATGGTTAACTCTCACAACCAACACATGATTGTCGCGTATTAGACTAATAATCCTGGAAGTGATACAGTAAAACTGCTATAAAAACCTAGTAGTGGGAGCGCACCCACTACAAAAACTGGGAGTTTCCCGATGAAACATCAGAATTAAATTGGTTAAGGTACAACCAGTAGTCAACTGGTAAAATGTTTGGGGGGTGGGGTGGCTGATGGCACCACCCCCGCCCTGTCTCATTTGCAAAATGTAACACAGATGATGACCCAGCAAAAATCAGGAATAACTAAACTGTATAAATAAATGTGGATAAAAAAAACTGGAACTTATACGGGAAATGGCAATTGAAGAAGAGGAACGAGCGTGGTTAAAGACGACTCATTGCGAAAACAGTACTTGAGACATAACGACATGACTCGAATGGAAGGCCCGTGGTTAAGGGAGGAGGGGAATTGAGTAAGGCGGTACATGCCCCCCTTTACAATTACTTAGCCAACACTGATGAAAGGAGTTGTAATATCGTGCATAAATATATAGGTAGTAGTCGCTAGTGCCACTACAGAAGGCATATTATATACTATTAGAACCCCCTTGACATGTGGGGAATGGTGGTGGATGGCAGGTAAACCACACCACTTACATACTCTCGGCACAAAGGGTAGCAAATAAAGAGTAAATATATATAGAAACAAGAAGCCACTTACATGGTAAAATGCATGTAATGTATGTGCAAAGATTGTAAAATAATAATGTTATCCAACAACAGGAAGCCATTGGCCAAAATAAAAGCATTAGGAAAATCATTAAAAAGTAAAGGATAATCTATACCCCTGCATTTCCCAGAAAGGGTACAGTTGTACAGGTGGGGCGTCACACACACATGGTTCAACCTATGTTTGGCCACGTAAAAAAGAAAAGGTCGACAGGCTGGCGACAATATCGGTGGCATGTTGCTGCACTGTGGCCCAGCACTGACTTACTGATGGAGCAGCACCAGCCGGCCCCACACTCGCTACTGTCCTGACAGCGGATATACCAGGGTCTGCGGCCCTGCCCGTCTGCTCCGTACAAACCGTGGCTCAGCAACAGCAGCACCACCAACAGCGCCATCTTCCCGCCACCTGCACAACAACACGCCCACTCGTCGCAAAACTTACGTCGTGGTACAGTCCACATAACCATAACTATACCAATAAATACAGACCCGGAAACAAGTTAGACTTCAAACACATGTACATTTGGATTTATTTTTTATTGGATCGCAGCTTATTAGTCACGCCCTGGACAAATTTGAGCTAATAACTAATTATCAAGGAAAACACGACCAAATACCATTCTACCAGGTCTGCAGTCAAACTGCAGCATCAGCCAATGAACAACTTCCTGAGGTTTGAAAACACAGGCGACTGTCGAGTCTAGCTTGTTGCCAAATGTTGTCACCTTGGTCGGCTCTTCCTCTTCCTAGATCTTCGTAGAGTCTTCCTTCCATACTTCTCCTTCCTCCTCCTCGGTACCCACTTCGAAAATTTCTTCCACCATTGCTGTTGTTGCTGTTTTTTGCACCTAGAAAATTTACATGGGAATTGTGGCCCTCACCTTGGCCGTTGTGCCTGTTGGACTACCCTTGTCCTTGCCAACTTAATGTCGTCATCTGTTTGTCAAGATTGTCAAAATGAATAAGTTGATCTCTGAACTTATTTATGGATGTGTTGGTTGTGGTCGCCCATTGCCTTTGGTATTTAATGGGAAACTGTCCCAGAATTAGACCAATGAACTCGCCATCAGATATTGGTGGTTTCAGATTTCTAAGTCTCTTATACTGTACACTTAAATGCCCCTCAATAGAGCATCCCCCATTAGGTCCTTACGTATCTGCCTTTAGTTGTGTTCTGAAGTTAATCTCTATTTGCATACTCCAGAAGTGTGCAATGAAAGCTTGTTTGAATCCTGCGTAACAACTGAGATTTGGCTTGTTCATTTCCCACCAATAATATGCGTTCCCGTCGCATGATATGCTCAAACCTTTCATTATGTCATTTTAATTAAGATTAAAATAGTTACAGTAATCCTCAAACTGCCTAAGGAAAGTAATGGGGTTTTTCCATGACTTTCCATGGAATACTGGGAAATTCTTAGACCAATGTTGTGCATTATTAATTGGTGTATGTTCCTTCTGGTGCAGGCTTCATGATAAGGCTCTGAGGCTCTGGCCGCCACATTGAAATTTTTTTCTCAAAAAATTGCTTTCTTTAGACCCAAATTTCACTTCAGAAATAAATTATTTTACCTAAAGTTCCTCAAATTTCACATAAATTTTCCTCTTTTTCCAAAAATTTGTAAAAAAATTTCCAATTTTTCCCAGAGCAGGTGAACGGGATCAGTGACTCCAAGCCAGATAGGAAAATGTGACCATTGACTCCTAGCTAGAAGAGCTGGACTCGGGACGTTTGACCTTTAACCCCAAAAATCACAAAAATGCGAAAAAAAGTTTTTAAATTTAAATGAATTTTTATAATTAAAAAATTTAAATGTGAAAGTATTGAATGTTATATATAACCGGATTCGCCTTTACAATGCTCCTACGATCGTGATGTCATACCGATTATGTAACCCAATGCCAGGACAACCATTTTTGATATAATAGGTATGTCCCTGCCCTCTACCATTGCCCATTTCTAAAACTCATTACAGTCACCCCACCTTACCAATAGCACCCACTCGCACAAATCCTGCTAGAGTTCATGAATCGTTACTGTGTATATTTACTTAAGAATTTAAAGATGTCATTTTCCATATACGAGAAGGTATATAAACAGTATTGGAAAGTACATCCCAGGCAGGACTTTATAAAAAATGTTAGAACTTTACTATTTTATTTATTTTTAATCAATTCAGTATATATATTTTTTTAATGTGTACTTTATTCAATTTGTTTTTATTGTTGTAAGATAAAAATAAATTAGAATTAAGCAACCTAGCCTTGTAACCACGCAAGCACCGACATACCTGTGAGAGACACACCTGTTGTGACACGTGCATGCAGCAGGCGAAAACATGATCCAACTGCTGGGAAAGGAAGGGGATGCCAATGATCTTGATCGCACGTCACCTGCTGTGTAGCCATGTCAAAACAATCTTACATCTAGGAATCTATGGATTTATAAATAAGTAGAATAATTTTATTTAAATTGATCTTATATAATGATTGAAAAATGCTGCAATTCAAAAATAATACAGTAATATGTAGCAGAAATGTATTTTTAATGCAAAATCAGTTTAAATATTTCAAATTATGTAAATGTCACACTTTCACGTGACAGCTGTTAGATTAAAATATAGGGAGTGTTATTATGTAGGAGCATGGATTCGAACCCATAAGGTTTCGAATAGAAGTTAGGCACTCTGACCACTCACATACAGCATCACCACAAAGCAACAATTATTAAATTTTGTATTAAGTACCTTTGTTGACATTTTGAATCGTATGTGTCTATGCTTGCATTGATTGTTTTTATGTATTCGTTTTAAATAATTATGTAGCACACCACATTTGTTTCAAAATCGCGCTGTAAGCAAACAAATATAATCTGCTTATACGCAGCTCCAGACAGTCTATGCTAAAAAACATGCAATCAGAACCCTTCGCCATATATGCTTCTTCTTTATAGCAAACTTTCCCGATTGCCACTGTCAAACTAAGCTTCCTAACTGGAACCCGGCTGCTTGTATACCCACACACAGGTACCATACCAGCCTCTGTAAGGCATGTATGCCATCTGCTTTACCAACCAACCCCAGATGAAATATACTCACCGTTCATACCACTTACTATAACTCAAGCATACCTCAACCATTCAGTCCACATTAACTTTACCAAAAATATGCTTACTGATCATACTTTCTGCTCTACTTGAATACACCAGCCAAATATATTCTTGTCACTATACCACCATACCAACCAACCATCCATTATAACCCAAGTCATGCCAGACCACCCAACACCCCATCTCTTATAACCAAAGAAAAATTCAGTCATACTAATCAACCGCACCAGCCAATGCACCAAGTACAATATCCATCATAACTCATGTGTAAAAAGCAACTATACAGCTGAGACCAGCCCATACTCTAATACCCAGTCTACTTGTTCTAACAACCAACACCACTTATACCTACCAACCATACCATCCACTATAACTCTAGTACACCGCAACCATTCGTCCACACAAGCCATACAAACAAACACAGTTCCCGACTCCTATTCGTAAAGTTGTGGGTTCGAATCCCTGTCCCTCCATAAGAAAATTTTCCTTTTTTTTTTTAATTGTTGCCAGCTGTCCTGTGAAATTGTGAAATTTGCACAATTAAGATTTTTTAAATCGAGTTTGCATTAAAAATACATTTTCGGCATATATTACTGTATTTTATTTTTTAAGATTTCGGCATGTTTCAAACATTAGATAAGACAAATTTAAATAACATAATTTACTTATTTATAATTGCATCGATTACTAGAAGTATGATTCTTTTGACAAGGCTAAACAGCAGTTGACATGCGATCAAGGTCATTGCAACCTCTCCTTCCCTTCCCCCCAATTTTGTCATGTTGTCGCCTGCCTCACGTGCTTGTCATAAGAGGTGTGTCTATCTGGCGGCCCTGTCGGTGCATGCGTACATGGTTACAAGGCTAGACTGCTTAATTTTAAATATTTTTTTCTACAAAAAAAAACCTAATTTAATAAAATACGAATTTTAAAAATATTGATTGAGATGATTATTTAAATATTAAGTATTAAAATTCGAATATTTTTTACAAAGTAGTGCCTGGAGTGTACTTCACAATAATGTTTTATATACCTGCTCGTATATGGAAACTTACATCTTTAAATTAGTAAATAAATATACACACTAACGATTTGCGCACTCTAGAAGGGTTCGTGCGAGTGCGGGGGAGGGGGGTATGATTGGGTGGGGGGGTTTGGTAAGGTGGTATAATTGTAATGAGTTCTTTTTTAATGGATTGCGGAGGGAGGGCAGGGGCATACCTCTTGAAACCAAAACGGTTGTCCTGGCATTGGGTTACATAATCTGCATGACATCATGGTAATAGTTCGAGCGGGCGGGTCCGAGATCAACATGTGCAAGAGTGCCACAAGTGCCATTTAAAAAAAGTGAGATTAAGATTGGTAGGGTTTCCTCCCCCTCCCACTCCACTACCTGAGGTGTGTTGTGATTGGCTGTCCCCCTCCCTCTCCCTTTCCCCTACCAAAGGTAGGTTGTGATTAGCTGGTGTTACCCCTCCTTCCCCTGAGATGGAGAGAGGGGTGAGCAGCAAATGTGTACACCCATCGGAGTCTAGCAGCTGACTGAACTCTGAAGGGTGAGAGCAGCACACACACACACACACACACACACATATACATATATATGTTGATCTTGAAGAATAAGTATCATAAGGTATGGATGTTGCTTCTTTGAAGTCGGTGGGGAATGAGCTCTGGAGCAGCATAGGTGTTCACCCTTCGGTGCCTTCAGTAAGATGAGAAGGGAGGCTGAGAGGAGTGGTAGGGGTGTCGGGAGCAGCATAGGTGACCAATGGCTTAAGTTATATAAATGCACATGTTTTGAATTCTAGCTTGTCGCAAAATGAATCCTTGAATTCTTCAGGTCTCTAGTGATAAGCAATTAACCAATTGCAGTCAATAAACATCGCGAATATATTTAATTATTACAAATTGAATAGTTTGCAATTTAACCATTACAATTGCACAAGTACTCGTACCGAGAGAGCAATTACCAAAACCCTATATGATTGTCCGCTTCCAACTGCTCCTCACTACAGACTAATCTAAGTTGTGTATATCAATAGGTATACTCCCCAACCCCCCCCCCCCCAGACCATCTGTCCCAACACTTGGTATTTTATTAAATTAATTTCTAATAAAGTAACTTCCTTCATGTATATTTCGCTTGTTAAAGTATGAGACTGTTTCAGTAAAGTTCCTTAGAATATGTCCCATCCTGTATAATTGTTTTCAATCGTTTAGTAAAATGTGTTAAAAATATTCCTTCAGTAAAGTGTACATCACCTCATGAATGAAACTCAAATACACAAGAATTTGAACCTGAATAAAAACTGTTTAATCATGTTGCCCTATTTGTTAAAATTAAGTGTAAATTTACATAATACTAGCAATATTAAGGCGTAAGCTGGGTGAAAGTTGCCGCACATTGTCAGTAGACATTCGCACGCTGGAGTTTCGTCGGCCACCTGCGACACATCTTCAGCCATAGCCACGGCCCTAACACATCGTGCGCAAAATTGCAGCCCACTGCACCTAACACTCTCGCACCAGTCTGGCCCGCAATCGACTGTTCTGCCCGCCTCGCATCGTCTCTCACGCCCGCCTGAGCTATGGCAAGGACCACTCATTACACCTGAGCGAACACCCTACAGAAGGAAGAGACTAACCCGGCTCCACTGTGGGTAAGGAAGTGTGTAGCTAATACACGAATCTGACAGCTGAGGGTGCTACTTGTCATATCTTGCTCTCCCTCACACATGCAAAAGTGAGCATTATAATCTCTACAAAGGCATGCTAGCTGAGATCATATGCGAAGCTAATCTGTCTCTCTACACAAGTGCATTCTTCATTTTAAAATGTTTGGATTTAAAAAATCATGTATTTAAGTAAACCTATAAAAACTCATGTTGTCATCACTATTTACTGTGAAAATGTTAGTTAAAAAATAATAGCGCGCATTGGAATACTACGTGTGTAACCCAAAGAACGAGCGATAATTTAAATAAAATGGAATATTTAAAACTTTTCCCTAATGTAAGTTTGAAACCACTCGACTTTGATTCGCGCATCGCAACTTCAGTTATTAATCTCATATTATTTTAGAACTATAACATTGTTTCAGATTAATGGGGAAACGAAAAAATAATACTGAAGCCATATTGGATTTGTTACACAACATCTGAAAAACCTCAATGTATGTAAAAGATAACTTATTTACTTTTCAAGAACTTCCCAAGTATTTTACTACTTGTTACATTTTATTTCATTAGTATTTTAATTTGCCGGAAAGAAACTTTAAAAAAACACATATTAAGATGCTATGTTCTTTTTTAAATTAAATCTATTATAATAAGTTCCATTTCATCCCAATACAAACGTACACACAACTCAGTTGCACATAGCAGCCAATTGAAAAAAAAACCCATACCATCAAACTTTATAAGTAAAAACTAAATACTTGTCAACTACATCATACATCCCAAATTTTAAAAAAAAAAACAGAAACAATCATATTATGAGACCCTTTCAAGTTATAATACCAACATCTCACTACTTGAATTACTTTCCAACCAATTCCGATAAGAAAACATTACCTTCAATTCGCATTCCATTTCCATCACATCAAAGAAGTTAGTACTACTTTCATTCTCTCTATAGTCATCATCAGATATTACCAAAAGATTTATCGGTAAAAACATAGATATTTTAGGACCTACTGCTTTCATTCTATGATCCCTGTTTACAACATTAATTTCAAGTATAAATAAAAAGAATTTATTACTTTCACAAATACATTTATGAAGTGAATTACTATTTAGGGTTAAAAATGTATCTTTCCTATTGTCATACTATTTAATTATACCTTTCATTTATCAAGCGACCTAAAGATCGAGCTGAACAGATTATACGATTTTCCTAAAACAATACCTTTGTCTAACCTTATCTCTCACTTTCCAAACACAATGAATATCACATTAATATCCAAATTTGACAGAAACCAGCGAGACATGCTTGAATAGAAGTAGGCCTAAATATTTTACTATACCCTTCAACCTAACTGTCTTCGGTAGGCCAAAGTCCCATCACTTGATATTTTAATAAATTATTTGTCAGTAAATTCCGTTGATTTCCCACCCAGTGTTTGGAAACTCTGATTTATAAGAATGGTAAATCATATTGTTCTACTATGATTGTAATTCTGAAGGGTTTACAATCTGGCAAATATAAGGAAAATTCAACTGGGGATCTGAGAACTGAGTATTTTGGGGAAAATTCAAGTCTAACAGTTGTTGAGGTTACATTGTGGAGCTGCAGATCATCAACCTCCAATAACAAGTTTAAATTCATCATAATCAGTAAGTGTTTCTGAATATCATCAGCAGCAACAGTCTTCACAGAAGACATACCATCACCAACACCATCAGCATCCGAGGCAGCAAAGAGCCTCGAGACAGTAACAAATGCGAAAACTTAAAAGTTAAAATGCACAACAGGCACTGCTGTGACCATTGCGATGAAGAATGTGTAAATGTGTTTAACGCAATCTTGGCTTTCAGACATTCAAAAATGGTTTTAAGCCTGGGCATTCATTCATAGTTTTGTCTTCTTCCCAAGGAATTAATCATACTGTACACTCCCCAAGAAATACAGTACATATACCCTTTCATTTTCGAAGAGCTAAGGGCCGATGAAGATATTATTTTTAATGTACCATGCGATGAAGATTGCCCCTACAGTACACCAGCCTTCAAGAATGATGGCAACCACCATTACGTCAGAAGAGGCTGTGTTATGTGCAGGATGCAACAAATCCTTCTACATGTCCACAATAACAACGCCTCTGCTGACATCGTAACTGACTCTATAATCGATTAAGTATACTCCGAGGCCTCAACCGAGTTACTTTGAAGAAGTGCGCATGTGTAAAGCTTCACTCAGAGAAATTTTTGTATTTACAAATATGTGCGTAAAAGTGTTAAAGATTTTCTCAGATAAGTTTTATGTGCTAATGATTCCTTCAGAGAGAGAAAAATTGTAAGTACTAATCTTGTGTATGACTATATAATACAAACTATAAATTGATGTTATTGAAATACTAGGTTATGACCATGTTCTGTTGCCTGCAAGCATTTGAAAACAATTATGATAATTCTTTAATTGTAAAAGAAGTCTTAAAATTGTATTCTAATGATGATGATGACACTAAAGTCATAAACTTTAAATCACATCATCCGTGGTCTGTCTTAAGTCCACAAATTCAAAGTATGCATCGTCATCAAACATATGAAGTTCATAACTTGAAATGGGAATCTGACCTCATAGCATCTGAAGACATATTGCAATACCTAAATGAAGCCATTATTGAAAACTACCCCATTTATGTCTTGGGGAAAGCTCAAAAGAAACTTTTCAAGTCTTTAACTAGTGCTGAAGTTGTAAATGTTAGAAGGTACTGTAAATGTCCAAGCTTTAATTCATTACTAAAGCAGTATAATATTCATCAATATTCGAAACAAATGTTTTGCTCACAGTGTAAAAGAGAGGCATTAAGAGAAAATAATTATCAACACTTTCAACCCCCATCTTACGTGTAAAATTTGTTTGTAAGATGAACCAAAGTATTGATTACTGTATATATTTTAGTAAAATGTCTTGGTGTAAAAATGTTTCTAATTTCTTTATATAAGTGTAAAATGAATGTGTATTTTTATGACCATTTTGTAAAAAGGATATACTTTAGTAATTGTTGCAAGTGTTGTATTAAATGTAACATAGTAATAAAAAATTCACACAATATGTTTTATTTTTATTACTATATTGAGTAGCGCAATAAGTATGTAGGTTGTCTCACATAATATTTTTATAGTGGAAAGCCTTTTGTTGTAACAAGCAAGGCTCTTTGCTGATAAAAGAACAACATTTACATATAAATAATGTCAGTTGACACCGTGAGGTGAAAATCCATTTGGAAGTGAATGTTCTAGTAAATATTATTCGCACATACAACTGAGAATGATAAAAATGGAGTTGGGTTCTACGGATTCATCATAATCCATTCGCCAACAGTGCAAATACTGCATAAAAATATATACGTTTGCCTACAATGCACAACATCATGAGAAATGTGAATTTCCGAAGAATCAATCTCGTGTGATTTTTAGCTGTGAAAACTACGATAGACAGTTCACAAGATGTGATAACACGAATAGACATGCCAAAGACTGTAAATATAGTGTTCCTACCAAGAATCATGTGACGACTTCTCCTGTTAACAATACACTACATAATATGTTCACAGAAGGCGAGGTAAGTGTGGTAAATGCAAGTAACGAACAGTATGATATACAACCGAATCATATGAAATATACTTTTGTAAACTGACACGAGAACCTAACAAACTTCGAAAAAATAATTTACCACTAGTAGCTGCGAAGACTAATGTCGCCAACGATATTCCCCCTTCAAAGGAAAGTAAACTTGGTATTTATGATGAAGGCAACATTGATGACGGCAGTAAAAGTGTTGAAAACAGTGTTTCCGCTGAAAACACTGACTATTGTTGCGACATTCCTACCAAGAGTATTCTTTAACAAGTAGTGTGAATAAAGCAAAATACTCCAATGAACTTGTTGTTAGACTCAGACATTTGATTGGTTAGCACAGTCAGGAAATATCTTCAATTATAGGTGTACTTAAAGAACGGGCTACATTGAATTAAATCTTTGAAGTATTATCAGCAAACACCAGAGAACTATAAAGACTGCATATATGGAAAAATGTATGATAGTAAATTTATGTTCTTTTAATTTAGTGAACCATATGCTACTGCTTTTCTGAAATAGTAATTATTTCACAGGTATATAAAATCGAATGAAAGGACCTAGTTTAGGTAAACAAAAAATGCATGAGAGTGGGCATGATGGGGAATATAGTTTAATCGGAAGAATTAGGTCTCTCTCGGCTTGTTTAAGACGGCTGAATCCGGTGTGACAAACATCTGACCTAAGGAATGAGGAATGAAGAATGAGGAATTAAGAATAAGGATTGTTTTTCTAGGATATGTAGAGTAATAATTGCATACAGTCTTGTGTTGAATGTCTCGATTCATAAGTGAACCCCGATCATGGATGATTTAACTCTCACTTCTAACCTTTAAAAAATGTTTCGTTTGTATGTCTATAAGGTATACTGACATGTCTGGGGTAAAACATTGTCATTGGAAGACCGACAAATACTATACATGAATTCCAATGTACAAATGGTCGCTAGTGTCGGACTGGAGCGAGGTTAATCCACCCGAATCTCTAATTTATAATGTAATGCTTCAGTGGTTAGCAATGCTTGTGGTGAGGACGGAGCCTAATGTTTATACTGGAGAACTTTGGGATCCTACTTCAGTTTACTTTTGCCATCGCAATGGAGAGATTCAGCCCATTCGGCAAGTATGAGAGTGCAATTCGTGGCTACATATAAATGTGGTTCAGGGTTAACATAACTAGGCAGTGGCAAATCCAGCTCTGCAATGGGGAAGAACACTGAAATTTTTCAAAAATGAGTCCAGAATATACATATGAAGAACGGGAGTTATGTGATGAAGATGACTGTCCAGTGTTCAATATGAGACCTGATAATGAGGCACCATGTTCTCCAAACGAATTAAGGTTTGTTGCTCGAGGTTAAGAAATAACAAAGTATCCAGGTTATAAATAAATAAAGTACAAACTAAGGAGAGACTTTTATGACAGTCCTAAAATGTGAATGGAAACATATAATATTGAGCAGCACATCACCTAATTCTATGGGGACAATCACCGCCTAGTGTCTCCCTGTGGAATGTGGAACTGTAAGGTATGGATAAGCAACACTTGTGACTGCAATTTCGATTTAACCAAGATGTCACTGAGTAATTAACCACCTGGTTCTATGGATCCAAGATGGCCAACGTGTGTATATAAAGGCAGAGGAAGATGACGCGAGTGTAATGCCAGGATATAAGAGTATGGTTTCGAGTAGAGGACAATACTCTATTACAGATTAAAATGTGCAATGGGGAAGAGCATTTCAGCTTATACATTTTAAGTACTGGACGTTTGTTATGGACGAACATTTTGTCCTTTGTATAATTTGGTCCTGATAGCATACTGCCTATCAGTGACAATGAACTAGTATGTAAGGATGAAGATGAACACATCATGAAACATGTTTCATATAGGTAAATTAAATACACAATGCAAAAGGATTGTTGCTCTAATCCTACAGTTTGGAGTGAAAAATGTGACGACAAGGAACATGTTACTCACATCGAAATCCAGCGTTTAGTTTCACCCTGTGGTATGTGGGAATTGTAAAGCTTTAGAATGTTTATCGGGTTTTTAAATAATTTTTCTTAACTATTATAAGTAATTTGTTGCATTTTTTCAATATCATTTAACTGCAATACGTCCTTTTGGACACTGTGTTTGGTGCTCGATTACTGGAGCGTGTATCCCTAACGATAAGCCCTACAATGAAGCGAATTTCGCAAGATTTTTTGAGAGGTGTAAAGCATCTATTTAAAATTTAATTCTGGCAACAGCCCGACTCTTCAAAATTAGAGTCAACATAGCAGTTAAATATTTGAAAGATTTTTCTGCTGAGGAAAGGCACTATGGAGATGTTTTATTTCCAGAGTAAAGCTGTTCCCGTCCTGTATTCATCCGATGTTGGCGAATTGTATGACGATTACATATTCCCTCATCTCACAACAAGATCTGGGGAGTTCAGTGCTAGGGTCACAGGCTGGGCGATGCAACTTGTTTTGCAATTTGGCATCAACATCTCGCAATACAGGTTATTTACCACCAGTGATGCACACAGTGAATTGCCCAAGTATATTGCCAATCGGCAGGCCTGCATTAATATGCAGTGCCCGGAAGACATGTGCTTCCTATATACCATTGTAGCGGGTTTATTTCCTGCGACAGTCAATGTCAGCAGAGCTGCTTCATATCCAAACCCTCATGAGGTTTTGAATACTGAAGGCCTGTAGACTCCTGTAATATTAAAGGATATTAAAAAGTTCGAGGAGAACAAATCTATTTATATCAATGTCTACTGTGTTGTAGACAAAGATGTCAATATTATTGACGAACATTTTAATAAGGAAGGGATAATCATACCGATGTGTATTGCTCCTGCACGACATGCTCGCAATGTAAATGTGTTGGCCAGTCGTGCCAATGCCAATGCCATTTGCATTTTGTCTTGATCAAAAATTTGTCACGGCTGCTTCACAGCCAGTAGTATAGTAAGAAACACAAAAAAAAAAACATGTCTGTCATTGTTGTCTCCAGTACTTTGGAACTAAGGGAAGCTCTCAAAGTACACAGATCTCTGCCAGCAACATAAGGCTGTTCGCTGTACTTTCACCACTGGGGACGAAAAGTATTTGGAATTTAAAAATTATGTGAAACAGCAAAGATTGGGTTTCATGGCATACTGTGATATGGAATGCTATCTGAAACCCTTGTCCACTTGCCTACCCAATAATGAGACAAGCAACACAACCACCATGAACCAACATGTTCCATATGCTTATAGCAATTTGTTAGTGTGTTCATACAATCCAGCTTTATCTCAGTTTTTGAGTTCGTGAGTGAGGACTGTATGTACCAATTGGTGGATAAATTGGGTGAACTAACAAAGTTGGTTGCAGGAATTTACAGCGTGTTTTTGCTGAAATTTTAGAATATAAAGACACTAAACAAGCTATAGGAAAAAATATGGATGAAGATGATACTATTTTATTAGAAAACATAACTGGCATCTGCCAGACACACTTATGAGGCAATAAAAAATCTGCTATCTTTATTAACGAATCTGGTCTTTATTATTTAATTTTATCTCCCAGAAAAGAAGAAGCTAAATTATTTAAAAAATGAGTTTCTTAAGAAATTCTTCCTTCAATTAAAAAATACTGTTTTTATAAAATTAATTTTCGATAAAAAGAAGAACAAATTAAGAACAGCCAAATTGCTTTAGAAAAATATCAACTTGCTTTAGAATTACAAGAAAAAGTTAAATATAGAAGAAATGGAAAAATTAAAACTACTAGAAGATTTCAAAAAACTAGAACAATTTTATATGAATATGAAAAATTTTATAGACAATGTCAAGCAGAAAACAAAAAATGGTTATATATACTTTGCAACATCTAAATTATATTCTTTAATTAATCATTTTAAAGTTGGTAAAACAGATAATTTAACTGTTAGAAATTCTAATATTAATTCTTCACATAATGAACACTATAAATATTATATTTGTTTTCATCAAAAAGTTTATGAAGTAAACAAAAAAGAAACTTTAATTCGTGAGTTACTAAACGATCTTAGAGACAAGAAGAATAAAGAAATTTGTTTTCTTTTTACATTACACTCTTTTACTTGAAATTGTAAAATTTACAATCAAAACATAAATGAGTCCTTTGATTACATTAATAATTTAACTAAAAATCAAATATCAGAAAAATGCTCTTTGAAACCAAGTACTCCAGAAGAAGAATGTTTAATTAATAAAAATGATTAATTATTAAGTAAGCTGCAACAAAAACATTAAAATAATTAGATGACTTCATTGTTGAAAACAAATCTAAAATATCATGTAAAGATATATTAAGCATATTAAATCTAAGCCATATAAATGGGGCTAAATTTTGTAATGAAACAAAACAATTATTCAATTGCAAGGGTAGTAAAAATCCAGTTATTCACAGAAATAAAAATATTGTAATTACTTATAATTAATCAAATGATTAGTATTTTTAAATTCACACAGTGTATGTGTTGTACATAAATGTAGAATTAATAAAATGAATTTAAATTATACCTTTTCATAGCCATGTGGTAATGTATATATTTTATTTTCTAATATAATAATTTTGTTATCACAAGGACTTAGTGCTATTTTGTAAACTTCGACTATATATATATTATTTTCGCTCCTTATTAAATTAACTGTTCTATGGGCACTTTGTTGTAGTTAAGTTGTTTAATCGAATCAAAAATCATTTTGTAAAATCTAAGTGAAATTTTTCTCATAGTGCCAATTTGTGAAAATTTCATTTGTAACTATATATGCCAATTTTATTTGTAACAATTTGTGCCAATTTTATTTGTAAGAATTTATGCCAATTTTTATTTTGTGACAATTTTCATCAATTTTATTTGTTTTTATTTATGCCAATATTTATTCGTGACAGTTTTCACCAATTTTATTTGTGTAAATTTGTGCCAATTTTATTTGTAACAATTCATGCTAATTATATTCGTTACAAATTATGCCAATTCCTTTGTAACAATTTATGCCCATTTTATTTGTTACAATATGTGCATATTTATTAGTGACAGTTTGTGCCAATTTTGTTTGGGACACTTGTTTTAATCAAAAATGAGATATTTCCTCCAGTGACAATTTGTGCTAATTTTATTTGTGACAATTTGTGCTAATTTTAATTGTATCTATTTATGCCAGTTTTATTTGTAACGCTTTTTGGCAATATTATTTGTATCAATTTATCCCAACTTTATATGTAACAATTTGTGCCAATTTAATTTATGTCAATTTATGCCAATTTTATTTGTAAAAATTTATGACAATTTTATAACAATGTGGGCCAATTTTATGTGTAACAATTTATGCCAACTGTATTTGTAATATCTGACTATTTGAGCCAATTTCATTTGTGTCCATTTTTGAGAAATTTGTATCTAGCAATTTGTGCCAATTTTATTTGTGTCAATTTATTCCAAATTTATTTGTTACAATCTATGCCAGTTTTATTTGTGCCAATTTTGTTGGTGTCAATTTATGCCAATTTTATTTGTAACAACTTTTGCCAATTGTATTTGTAACAGTTTATTCTAATTGGATTTGTAACAATTTGTGCCAATTTTATTTGTGTCAATTAATGCCATTTTTATTTGAAACAATTTATGCTAATCTCGATTGTAAAAATTAATGCCAATTTTATTTGTGACAATTTGTGCCAATTTTATTTGTGTAGATTTATGCCAATTTGATTTGTAACAGTTTATGTCAGTTTTGTTTGTGTCAATGTATGCCGATTTTATTTGTAACAATTTATGCCAATTTTATTTGTCGCAATTTATGCCAATTTCGTTGTAATAATTTGTGCCAATCTTATTTGTCCCATATTTGTTCTGGGCACTCTACTTTTGTATTTGTGTAAGTTGGCATTTTCTTTATCGTTAATAAATTTGTTTTCTTTATAAATAAAACAAAAATGGAATCGCCGCTTAACAAGTTTAACAACTCAATTTAATTGACTAAACTACAAGACGTAAAGAAATAAAAAATATATGATGCTTCAGAATTTCAATTATACGAATCTAAATTTGGAGGGAAAAAGTACTTGTATTCTAGATGGTATTTATAAAATATATTACCAAATCGCTATATAAATAAGCGTTATAAAAATCATTTAAAATTAATAAATGAGAAACTAGTTGAAATGACATAGAAAGGTTTAAAAGAAGTAAAAAATGGAAAATCTATATATGATATAGAATTGTCTTAAAATCTAAAAATTATGTGTTTTGAATTTTTCAAAATACTTTTAAATTTTACTTTTTAATTTATTTTAAGTTTGTATGATTTAGCTTTGCAGATTTAGCTTAAATTTGCTTCTTTTTAGCTCAAGCTTGTTTCTTTAGCTTAAATTAGCTTTATTTAGCTTGAATTTGCTTACTTTGAATAAAATTAAAATTAATTAATTTTTTTAATAACAAGGTAGCTACTTTACATAAAATTTAAGTGGTTTGTCGTGCAATTTTTAAAGTTTGAAAAACTATGTAAAAACCTTGAAAATTAAGGAAAAACTTTGAAAATTAAGGAAAAATCATGAAAATTAAGGAAATGAAAGGCAAAAAATTGATTGTCATATACCTGTTCACATACAACTGCTGCGAGGCAGTATCGTCAATGTATTACATCATCCATAGCCCACATCAACTGCCACACCAGCAACTGCTGCCAAGGGCGAAGCAGAATAGCCAGTCATCAGAATCGAAGTGAAGACCTGTCTCACTGCATGGCCGCCTCTCTATCTGCTAGAGCGGCCTTTCAGTGCCACCGCGCTCCCTGCTTGTCTATGGGGATCGCTTCCATATCTATGATGGGTGCTCCATCTACCTGCGAGGCCGCACACCTGTCAGTCTGCTGCGGTTAATACAATATATCTGCTATCAGACTAGGCATACTGCTTTGCTACAAATCAACAGCAAGGGAAGTGTTACATTGTTTCATCATTATCATCAACAAATCTTCTTGCTAGAACTGCATCTGCTACAATGAAGTTGGCCTCCTCTCTCATCAACTCACTTCCAACCTGCTTCATCAACTCATCTGTTTAAAATGTGTCCTTCAGAAAATGTGAATCGCCTAATGTGATAAGAAGGAATACCCGAATGTGACCACGAAGAGTCTATATAGTGTAAAAAATATAAATTGCATGCTGCCATGGCGAATTTGTTTCTAGTTTTTATGTATATAGTATGAAAAATAATAATTGGAGCTTTCGTAGCGAATTTGTTTATAGTTTTCAAAGGACTTTCGAAAGAAGAATATACATTCATAGTAATGCAAAATATTGTTTTGTGTGTAAATATCTCGTGTGTACAAAGGAAAAAAAAGTAAGCATTTAGTAAATTAGTCAAAAAAAAGTTTGTCTTTGTTGTGATTTTTTTTTTAAGTCTGCCTATGAGTGTGGTAACCTCACAAAAGTGTGTGGGGAAACAGAGGGGTTTACACTAATATTTCTGCAATAACATTTTTTTTAATTATTAATTTACTCTCTTAACACAACAGGGTGTTTAGACAAATATAAAAATCAACGGTTCGCCCACAAGAACCTTTCCAGATACACTAATGTAAACCAATAATTTTTTAATGATAAAGAGGAAAAATATTAAATTGTTTATGGTGTGAAGAATAGTGAATATGTTTAAAGAGTCACTTGATATGCGAAGAAGAATGTTACATAAAGCTGAAGATTATTAATTACAGTCTAGAGATAATAATAATTGTTACTCAACTGCAATACAAGTGAAGATAATACGGGAGAAAAAAAATACTAAAAAATGTACTTTTCCTACATTGACACAGTTGTTTTATAAAATGTTTGGGTTAGGCATAACAGGACTTAACAAATACTTTTCAATGACTAAACAGCAGAATCATTACATAGAAACGAAACCTGTGTGAATAGTTATAAAATATTTACGTATCTAAAAACAGTTTGGGAATACAATAGGGGATATAACTTTCAATAGTTCGCGTACCGAACATTTGTATGTACAATTACCATTTCCATGAACCTGATCACTTTATGCATGCATCTGTTAAGTGACAATTTGAAATTATTAGCAAAGGCTATATTTAAAAAATATGCTAATTCTTACTCTTATGTGCATTAAAAAAACAAAGTGTAACACATAATTTCAGTATTCACTAATATTTACCTAATAATTTTAATTTCAATTCTAAGACGTGGTACCACATTCCTTCTGTCGTTGCCAACTTTACTCGATGCATTCCAGTCAGTTTTCCTGTTAAAATATACGCAATTTGGGGCAGTGATATTTTCCAAAGGTTGACTTCAAAATTGCTCACTTAACCTGAACAGCTTGTCCTTTGTGGTAATGAGCTAACAGCACGCGAGACGGGCTGATGTGCTGCAGGGATTACGGACAGCTATAGGCTGTTCTCGTTAAAGTGAGCACTTTTTAAGACCCTTAAATTTTTTTTTCCTTTCATCTAATTCTCATCTTCCTGCTTCTTTTTAATATAAACATTGCAATGTGACCAACAAACACAAACCACTATCAAAATTAAATGCCTGAAGCTGCAATAAGATAAATTTATCAGCGGTTACTGTATGTTGGGAAGGCCTTAAAAAGTGCTCACTTTGTCGTGAACAGCCTATAGTATGGTGGCAGAGAGTGCGGGGAGTCGGCCATAGACTAAAGATGAGGTAGACCGCTTATTCGTATCCTGAGCATGTACCCAACATTGACCTACCCCAAAGGAACACAGCCGTCAAAGTCATGTTGTTACGCGCTCGCTGCTTCGTGTGCCTTGCAAGAGCGGAAATGTGTGAAGGCCACCCATGTAATCCAAGAGCGGGCGGCGAATACGATCCGATCAGCTTACAAAGGCTCGCCGCCGCGCGTGGCCCAGCGATCAATCTTTTGTGGCTTGCGCTACTGTTCTTCAGCTGATTGAATTTCCATGTTTATCTGAAGAATGTTCTGGTTGTTCGCGGCCCTAGTTTCCCGCAGCAAGACTCGGAGGTCGAACTTTCCAGGCCAAGGCCAGAGAACGTAAAAGTGCGACGGGCTTCCGGAGCTTGATAAGTGGATGAAGTTTTTTCAGAGATAGACGACGAGCGAGAAGAGAGACGTGTGGCGAGAGAAGTGACCGGCTGGAGGAAAATCTGCGACTACGAGCATCGTCGCAGTGAAGGGTGCGACTGGCAGGCTGGACTATTGGACTGGGTGCGTGAGTGAAAGGCATTACAAATGATGGCAACAGACAAACTGAAAGTGTATTAATAATCAATATTAGTTACTTGACTATATCCAAACAGATGCATTAAGTAGGGCAATAATTAGAGTTAAAATAGACATTATTTAATGGCACCAATGAAAAAAACAGTAATAGTGGAGATATATTAATGCTGTAAATAATACCTATGTGAATATATTTTTAAGAAATTTGTTATTTAGTCTTTATCAAGACCTCCATCACTAAGGAAGTCGGATACATCCCACAGGCATTCATGTAAGAATATGGACAACAGTAATAAACGCGTGTTTATATCTTAATTTGTAGATGACTAGCACTTCTAGATGAATAAAATACTTTCATCAATTTGAATTTATTCAAATTGCGTTCCAGATTGGTTAGAGGAAGTATACGTACATCTCAAAGCACTTGTTTGCTAAACGGTGTTCTAACTTCAAATCTAAACCACGCAGTTTTTGCTAGTCGTGTTGGCAGAAAAGCAGTAGCGTGTTGTGCGTAGCCAGCGGGATCATCTTCAATGTATGTAGTCGGCAGCGGGCGTGTCGATGACGACGATGGTAATTGCCGCGCCAACAGCGAGAACATGGCGCGACCTTAGTCCGCTCGCTACCCGGCCAGGACCTCGCTCAAGGTCAGCCGCCGCCACACACACACACACGCACGCCTTGCCCCCCCCCCCCCCCTCTATCTTCTTGGAGGGCCTCTCCACAGCCGGCTCGTTACCAACATCACATAGCATCAAAATCATGTGTGTCGTTATTGTATCGCAAATGTCGGAGTTTGATGAAGATGGTGGTAGTCACAGGATGTGAGTACGAACCTAAGTTTTGCGAGGCCAACATAGCAACTGTCGTGCTGTATTCACCGCCAGTACTACTGTCCGTAGAGAACTGAAATTAGACACAACACGTAATTTTCCTTAAGTTAATTATTCAAGAAATAAACATAGTACACTCTAATATAATGTAAATCACTTGATCGATCATTCGCAAGATAAATACAATGTGTATCTAAAAAATACTGAACAATTTTAATATGTTATTTCTGCGGTGTAATTAAACATATTTAGATAGATAACCCATGGTCAGGTGAAATAGCAAGAGCAGTAGATGCTTCCAAAGTTTGAGAAAAATTAATTATTTATTGTTTTATTTAGGAAACTTCTTGCGGGACAGAAACAATGTAAAGGGTACTAATTACTTAAACCGTAATGATTAATAAAGTGAATGTCGTGTACATGTAACCCACCCTCAACATGTTCAAAGGAGGCGTTGCCTCCCTTATCTCTGCAAAAAAAAGTTTGATACATGAACAGTTACCTATGTTTGACTAGTGATTATGAAATGCCGGAAAAATTTGCAACATAAATGACTTTTGCAAAAATTGTCTAATTCTCGCCCTTTTCGAGTAAAAATTGCATGATTTATTTCACAGAGAAGTATTACAGCCTGCCAGGTAGGCAGCCAGTATGGTTGTCTGCGCGCCGCGCCGATGTGGAATGAGTTTCCCGCGAGTGAGCGCGTGTGATCGTACATTAGTGAGTTGCACGATTAACACTTCGGTGGGGTTTTCTCATTATTAGGAGCAAAGAAATCAGAAAAGAAATTTACGTACTTGAACTACTACTTTAATGCCGTGCCATCATAAGAAACTTTACAACAAGTGTTCAGAATGGAGGCCGCCAACCTCATTGCAACAATTAATTCGGTGTATGAAAGACTGGCGTACCCTTTCGAAAACACGCGGTGTATCGTGAATCTTGTCACAGGCAGCCGTAACCCTGGCTAACAGATCTTCCTCCGACTTTGTGCGTGTGTCGTACACCAGAGCCTCAATGAAGCCCCACAGGGAAATGTCTAGGTGATTAAAGTCAGGAGAGCGTGCTGGCCACGCAACAGACCAACCTCTTCCAATCCCCCGTGCTGGAAATGGCATGTTGAGATGATCACGTACAGCTCTTGTGGAATTAGGGGGGGGGGGGGGAGGTATTCGAGCATTTATTTTCTCCTCCATTTTGTAAGATAACGCCATGTGAAAAATAAAAGTTTTACCTTATATTTCGCGAAACAGGCGACAAGTAATATTTTTTGGAGTCCGTGAAAGTATTGCACGGACTCCAACACGGCGGAAAAATGAGGCTTGCATAGACAATTCTTATTGACATTACTGATTTTGTCAGCATACAAAGTTAAGTTGAAATTTGTTTTTAAGTTCCTTAGATAAAAAATTCGGAGCAAAAATTTTTATACTGCCACCATTTTGAAAATCTGACTGTCAGACCCTATCAAAATTTATCAGTTTACATAGCCTGCCATAGTGCTATTTGTTTGCCAAATTTGGTAGAAATCAGTTGCATTATCGGAACTCACATTATTTTAATTTGTCAAGTGATACTATTTTACAAAATGGCGGACAAAAGAGATTTTGTGTGCACTTAGATTTATGTAATATATACAGCCATCATACAAAGTCTCAAAGGTATTAATTACAAGGTTCCGATGAAATAACATACAAAAACTAAAATTGCTATATGACTACCATTTTTAAAATAAGTGTCTGACATATCTAAAACATATAATTTAAATAACCTACTGTAGTACTACTTGTTTGCTATATTTGGTAGGAATCGGCATATTTTTTCACGAGATATGACCTAAAGGTTTTATTTATTCGTGTGGCACTATCTTACAAAACGGAGCTCAGAAAAGGCCCCGTGTAAATACATTTGATGTTTGTTTTATATACTCCCAGCATATAAAGTTAAATTGGAATCGATTGAATATTTTCGGAGGTATAGCATACTATGGTAAATTATCTAGATTGCCACCATTTTGAAAATGAATGTCTGGCATACATGAAACATATTTTTACATATAAACTGCGGCAGTACTGCTTGATTGCCAAATTTGGTAGGAATTTGTCAATTGTCGTGTAGCACTTTTTTAATAAAATGGCGGAAAAATGGCGGTTTTTGCATATTTGACGCTTGCAATAGATACTGCCAATGTACAAATTTTTGTTTAAATTGGATAAATGGTGCTGTAGTTTTACCATATATATATTTTTTTTTTTTTGTATGGCCGTCATTTTGGTTATTAATTTTATCTGGCCTGTCATATTATATCTTACGCGCCAAATTCGGCGAAAATTGGCTGAGTAGTTTCGAGATATAACATGACATATTTATTTTCTCAAGTAGTGCTATCTTACAAAGTGGCCTACAAAAATGGTTGTTGCTTGGGTTATATGATGCTTTTTATAGATTCTGGCAGTATACAAAATTATGTTTAAATTGGTCAAAAAAGTATGATAGTAATACCAAATAAACCTAAAATATTTGTATCATCACCATTTTAAAAATAAGTGTCTAATTACGTTCAATTACTTACATTTCCCAGGCCTATTATAGTATTTCATACTTGCCGAAGTTGGCGAAAATAGGTTGGATAGTTTTCGAGAAAAAACCCAAAAGCTTTTTTTAGGTGACGCTATTTTCCAAAATGGGAGACCAACAACAATATTTACATCTGAATTTAATTCTTACAACTTTCGCTGTCAGCATACACAATTCGGTTGAAATCGGTTGAACGGTTTCCGAGACTATAAAAGTCAGGTGTTCATACTAAGTACTATATGTGTACGAGTTTGGTGAAATTCAGTTTACGAGCTCAAAAATTGAAAAATATGGGGAAAAAAAAGGGGGGGCGGAGAACACACACACGCATAGATCTACACATATTACCACACGCACAGACAGGAAAGTGATCTCATAAGTCTTTCTTTATTTCTTTCTTTCTTTCGTAAAGTAGGCTAAAACTGGCCTACTAAAGAATTATATTTATTGAACTACTTTATGTTTGTAATAGATACTCACCGCATGCCAAATGTGTTCAAAATTGGTTTAACGATATGGTAGATACAGCAGATTATTACAAAATATTTAAGACTGTCATTTTCAAAATAAGCGCTTTTTCTATTCAAGTCAGGTATATGTTTTCATGCCTACCATAGAATCCCTTTATGCCAAATTCAATGGTAATCGGTTGTGTAGTTTCCGAGATATGATGTAAAAGCTTTATTTTTTATGTAATGCTATCTTCCAAAATGGCGGATCAATAACAGTATCCGTCTTTAATTTGAATTCTTACATATGCACTGTATAAATACCAACTGGTTAAAATGGTTTAAACAGTTGCTGAGTAATGGCATAGACCTATGTCCTAAATTCTAAAACGGACGCTATTTTGAAAATAAACATCTGGAATTGTCGATAGCAAAAATTCGATTTACGGATTCGTGCATTCTTACACATACATGACACACAGACAAAAAGTGATTCCATAAGCAAAAAAAAGAGATAGAAATTTAAGTCGCGAGGTCTACATTTCGAACGCAAAAAAATGCGAGAGTGGTTTGGGGGGGGGGGGGTAAAGGTAAATACCAACCTAGCACTTTCTGTGTAGGACAAGTTGGATAGGAAGTACGCGCGCGTTGCTGCGTATGCAATAATGTAGTGTTACGCGCCTACGACCTACGCGACTTGTCCTACACGCATTATTGCACAGCCTTCTTCTCCACGCGTGTTGTACTAAACAAATTAGAATTCAATTATTTGGTATAAAACTACGTTTCCAGATATAAGTGTCTAAGAGGGTTTCGTATTACTATTGAAACACTACGTCTGGAGCCTGGTCACCAGGTTTCGAACACTCTATATAACAGTAAGTAACAGCTGTAATGTTTGTGAAAGGAATGAATGCAAATGAGAAACTTGTTTGTAAGAGTACTCACTGGGGGCGGTGAAAACAAACAATATGTACACAGTTCGCATAAATATGTGTATTCGTCGCACAAGAAACATTTTTCATAAATATCAACGTACATTTGATAACAACTGTGAAAGCAAGGCGAACTGACAGTTACCGAAGCACGAAACAAAATAGCTGGTAACGGCGAAGCAAGTTTGAATAAAGGAGTAGCAGCACAACAGATCAACTACAACACCCTGCCTCACAAACCTGTACGTAGTTACCAAGTACATTATTTTCTCAGTGGCATTAACTGGAGTAATTGGATACAATACTCTGTTATTGCAGCAATGACGAAGATAACTATTTTGCCAGAAAATTGATTCCATTTTTAAACTGTCAGTTTGCAAGTTACTCCAGTGTTGGTGTACACACAATCGTTAATGCTCAATAAGAGCAGTGTACGCCCTACCTAACGTCACCTCTTGAATGAGGCGCTTTACAGCACGATCAGAGACAAACGGTTTCAACGGGAAGCAATTCGTCATTGTGTGGGCGGGATATCCCAAGACAGACTTTGCTTGCAGAGTAACAAAGCGGGGCTCTGACAGAGCCACGTGCTCGGAATGGAGTGAGAGTCTAAAGGCCATTTCACACGATCAGATATTTATTGTCTACTAAAAATTTATTGTACCGAAAAAGCACATCATTCGCCTTTCAATGAATTGCATTCAGTAAGCTTTCAAGTCTCTACATGAAAGTTTATAATAAACTTTTCAATTAAACCAGTTAGCAAATATCAAAAGATAAATTTTAAGTATCTACGACTATATATGATACGAAAATATATGGTTGAATAAAAAAAAATTCATCGTACTAATGTATGTACATATTCTTTTTAAAAATCATGCGTTATTATTTCCTAACAAATGTACTGTACATGTGTACTTACAACTCTATTATTTGAGATTATTAAAAAATCTGTGATCGGCGATTGAAATTTTGGATTCAAGAAAATATAGAACACGTTAGAATCGAAAATATCGAAGGAAAACGAACTATACAAGGAATTGCAAGAGAAAATGGTGGCGATCATGATGTTCGTATGACGTAATAAAGCATTCAGGGAATTCTGAATTTAAAAAATGGTAATTTGATGGTGTGAAAGGGCCTTTAGTTGGACAATGTTACAGGCGCAGGCAACGGTTCAAATACCGCTGTGCGAGCTTTCAGCTTGTGATGCTGTTTCCGGCATGCACTGCGCTAATCCTATCACTTCCTAATAAAGCCCATACACTGTTACTTCCCACTTACCTCAAGCCCTGCTCAAGTTCTACTTTCAGCTTGTGATGCTGTTTCCGGCATGCACTGCGCTAATCCTATCACTTCCTAATAAAGCCCATACACTGTTACTTCCCACTTACCTCAAGCCCTGCTCAAGTTCTACTTTCACCATATTCCTCCACATCATGCAAACACAGCTCAACCGAGTCTAGAAAATTTGGCTACACCAAAAGGAACACGAGCCGTATTCGTGCGCACTCAGTTTAATAGCATTTCGCATTAGAACTATTTATTACTAGGCATTACCAACGCACCTATTTTATCTGTTTTTTTTTTCACGTCAATAATAAATAAAATATAAGTTATTAATAAAATATATAAATAATTTTGCCGAAAATAAAATACTTTTATGTTGACAGGAGTACAAAATGATTCTGATAAATGAGATATTTAGGGAACAAAAGCACGTCATATATCTAGTGATTTTTCAAAGGTTTTATTCAAAAAGTGTGACTAGACCGCGGATAGACTATAAGGCTTGCTGCACGACTAATTTCGTGCGTAGGCTGTACACAATTGATTGAGCAAAAATCTAAGGAATTATTCGCGAATTTACTATATGAGTGTATACGTAGAGTGTGTGTAGTCTATTCGCCGTTTCCTCGCCCTTTTTAAAATCAAACCTTTTAAAAATCTCCCCATGTATGACGTGTTTAGTTATTTACAACATATGCCATATATCACAAGCGTTTTATACTTGTGTTCATAAAAGTTATTTTTTTTTCTGTTAAATTGAAATGTTATTCCTATTTTATCTATAAATTATAAGGCTTAATTTATAAATAATTTGAATAAAAACAGCGAGAAAACATGTGTGTTGGTAACGCCCACTGAGGAATACTTCTTATACAAAATACTGTTACAACTGAGTTCGCACGAATTAGGTGTGTTATTCTTTGGTGTAATTTCCCAGACTTAGTTAAGCTTAGTTTTCACGAGGCGGAGGAATATCCTGGAAATATAACTTTAGCAGGGGCTTCAGAAAACTCTCAAGTGTCCGTGAATGGATTATAAGCGCAAATTGTACAGTTAATTCCCCGTACATTCATACTAGCGTTCGTACATCTTTTCAGGACACATTCAAATGCGCAGAAAATTCCCAACTTTGTATAGTAGCGAAGCTGAACATTCCATATTTGTTGCCATATATGTAGTATTATATCCATACGATATATGGGTTAAAAATGTACAATTCAGTTTAGGAAGCTTATGAGAAATTTTTTTTAGAGTGAAGTTACGCTTGTGATCAACTATTCCTTTTTATTTTTTGCATCCCTCTGTCATATGTAGGGTCTACTTAAGATTAACGTTGCCATGAACAGCTTCACTTAATTCATGTATCATCCAAGCGAAGCAGTGGACTTGTTTGGAAATTATGCGTGTTAATGATATAAAAAAATCGGTCTATTCTGCGTATAAAACAAGAAACACAAAATCAAAGTATATATAAATTGATATATCTCACACAAATTATTTTCTCAATATAGCGTCAAGTCTTAGCGCTATATTTACATACACGCTGCTATCTAAACTGGGAGACTGTATGTAAGTGTGTATTGTATCATATATGTATAGGCTGCTCACAGTAAATTGAGCATTTTTGAAAGTCTTGTCCAAGGTCTACTTGTGTGCACATTGTGTACTCTCCCACCGTATGTAAAATTAACACTGCCATTAGCCCCATCACTTTATTCATGCGCCAATAAAGTGAAACTGTGAAATATTTTGAAAAGTAAATATTTCACAAATATGCTGATTGTCAATGCTTACATGCACCAAGAAACAAAATCATTTTATTATTGGCAACGCTTATCTAACACTTTTTATTCCACGTTAAGACATGGGACTACTTTCGTCCTGTCGTTACCAACTTGACCGGGCGCTTGCCACAGCGTGCGCCGGTTATAATACGTGCAGGTAGGAGCAGTGACATTTTGCAAAGGTTGACTTCGAAAGTGCTCACTTTACTGTGAACAACATTTACGTAAGAGACGCCTTCATAGAACATGTGAACAAGAAACCTGGTTCGCAGTGAATTTACGCTCCTTAACTTCAACCGCTCAAACAAAACCAGAAGTAATCTTAATACAGGTGAAGTAGTAAATCATTAGGGAAGTAAATAACAGAGTTTAGAAGAATTTTTGAAAAGTTTAAGCGAAAAATATAAACGTAGGTTTTCTTTCCAACTAATTTCCTTCAAAGTAACGGCAATAACTTATTTATTATTCTTCCTTTTCCCTGCTCTCCTGTTGGTTGAAAGCCTCGCGGACGTGACATATCACTATTTCGCCCCCTTGTACACGTCGAGGATGCTTCTTTCTGCGCGATATGTAGTTTTGAAAACGACGACCATGAACCATGTCATAATGAATGACAATAGCCCGTTCACGATTACTGCCAATTTTTCTGAAGTCTTTCCTAAAGTTCCACCTTCAGTATATTTTTCCGCCTCATCCAAACAAAGCTTAATCGAGTCTACAAAATCACCTAGTGTAATAAAATTTGGTTTTAGAACTATTTTTTACTCGGTATTACCAACATACCGATTTTCTCACTGATTTTATTTATATTAATTATACATAAAATATAATTTATTGTTAGACCACAAATAAAATTTCAATTTAACCACAAATAATGTATAGGCTGTCCACTGTAAAGTGAGCACTTTTGAGGCCCTAGTTCCTGCTTTCTTTCAGCCAATTTTTAACCTTTAACGACCTTTTTAAATTAATGTTGCTACGTAAGTAATAAGCATGGTGTGTATATTCTACCGCACATGGAATTTAACGTTTACAGCTAAAATTAAATATATTTATTGACTATTATTCCAAATATCAGGGCTTTAAAAGGGCTCACTTTAACAGCGAATAGCCTATACTTTCATGTAAATAGAAGTATAAAACGCTTGTAATACATGGCAGGTTTGGGAAACAACCGAACGAGTCATATATGGTCTGATTTTTCAAAGTTTTGATTCGAAATGTGTAAAGAAACTGCTCACCGACTATACTTTCATTACCTTACCTACACGTATATCACAAGCATGTGTTTCACCATGAACCAAGTCTAACTGGTCAGTACTATCTTACGCTGCCCGGGGCCGCGGTGGTGTAGTGGCCAGACTACGCGCCTCTCACAAAGGCGAACCGGGTTTGATTACCGGAGGCGTCACTCTCAGATTTTCGGACGTGGGATTCGTGCCGGACGCGGGTTTTCTCGGGGATCTCCTGCATTACGGCGCTTCGCCATACTCAGCCCACCTCACCCTCGCCGGCTCTCAACACCTCGATGTTGAGAACCGCCCAAATCTCTCTTATGCTGCCAATGCCGAATCAAATTTAAAAAGAAATAATCTTACATATTTATTATAATAATTTAAGAAGCATGGGACATAAATCAACATAAAGTAAGCTGATTATAGGTGAACATATTTTTAAAAGCCAATATAGGAAAAGCTTGGAGAGCAATGCATAACGGGTATTCGCCGCCTCTGAGAAAACAAAATCGCCAGAGTGAAGCTTATGTCCATCTATTTCTTAAGGACCGGCTTCCTCGCTTTTGCAGATATTTTTTGTCATAATTTCAGTTTCAGATGTATTATTTTAATTGTTTGATCATATACAATTTACAATTTACTAGTTGTTTAATATTATTGTAACTGATTTGAATTGCGTGGTATTTCCTGCTTGCAAAACTGGCGGGGACTTATTGGTAAAATATAAATATTTTTTCGATATTTGACAACTAGCAGCTTACACACAATTAAAATTCAAACATTCAGCACATGGATTCTAACCAACTCGTAAAACGTAAATTTTCTATAATCGCATTTGTCAGTAATTACTGTGAATCCGAAATTACGAGGCAAAAAAGAAGAATTTCTGCAAAAGGAGGTGAACCCGAGTCTTAACCCGTTAAGTTGGCATGTCCACGACCGGGGACACTTTGCAAGTTGTTATATTTCCTACAGGGGAGTGTAGTTGAAGCAGTTCATGACGGCAAGTCGGGAGACAATTAATTAAACCAAACAAAACTAAATACAGTAATATTAGAGGAACTTTACTAATACAATTTGCAATAGTTACAGCGTAATGTGGTTAGGGGGGTTAAGGATCGAAGTAGGTGTGAAGGACAATCTATTAAGGGTCCTATGTACCTGCGCGTTCAAGGTCAAGAAACGAGGGAGAGATACGGGCGACACTAACACGCACGCCTAGTGTCTCATCGCTCCTATGCGCAAGGCTTGCAGTGTTTCCGTCCTAAACCTTTACTGTGTAAACTAGATCTGTAACTGTGGGGTTTTATTACACGCGATTAAATCACACAAATCAAAGTACCTACGTATAATCGTACTTTTCTCTTATCGTTTAAAGAAACTTCATAGGCAAGCTTTAAAAATGCGACATTTGACCATTTTCACGATTTTTTCTCCATTAATACACTTAATATGATAAAACAAGAAATATAGCGATATAGACAATAGCTTTTTTAATCCTTTCTGGCAAAACTTCGTATTTCCAGAACATTTATTTACCGAGAAACGCGTTTAGGCGCAAACAACGATTTCACAGAAAACGTTTCAATACATAGTACCCTTAAGGAGAGGACAAGAATATAAGGGGCTTCCCCAATGGCCGCTCGGAGACCGCCGTTCAAGGAGACCGGCGCCGACTGACACCCCAACTCGGCCCTTAGCTGCCGTGTCCACAACACTTCTCATTCACGCCCACATCCTCCGATGTCCTTCATTCCTATTGGCTCTCCCTTGTAGCCTGGGCGGGGTTACTGCCGTTAGATGGTGGTGAAATTGCCGCAACCCATCTGTGTCAGCCAGACCCAGATATTATACGTACAGCTGCAGATTCCTGCATTCACAGTCGTTACGTTACAGTCCCCGTTGGTTGTGAACGTTGTTTTAATAACAGTCGTTGGCCGCATTCCAGTCTTGTGATGTAATCGTAACAACATGAATGATACTTATGACCGGCGCTGTATACGCGGAAAGGATGTTCATAGTAAAATGAGCACTTTTGAAAGCCCTGCTTATGATCTACTTGTAAACACGTTGTATATTACTCCGCCTTATGCAAAATTAACATTGACATGGGCCTCATCATTTTATTCATGCGTCGGTCAAGTGAAACTGTGGAATTATTATAAAAGTAAATATTTTACAAATCGATTCAGTTTTACACTTCAATGTATTAAAAAAAAAAAAAAAAACGGAAAGTGAAAGAAATAATTTAAGTTATCGCCAATACCTGACACTTTTTATTTGACGTTAAGATATGGAACAAATTTCCCCTCCATCATCACCAACTTTACTGGGCGTATGTCAGTCAGTGCCGCCGTTAAAATATATGCAGGTAGGAGCAGTGCCTTTTTCTGAGGTTGATTTCAAAAGTGCTCTCTTTATCGTGGACCACTTTTAATCTGATTTGTGTAATGTTCTACTTCTCTTTGACATGGACGGCTAACGACAATAGGTCTACCATCGAGCCTACAGCACGTCGTTCATTAGCTGCGAGACAAAGTGGCGAACACAAGTACACCTAGTGCCACAAAAATTGCGTGATTGCAACACTTGAACTGCGAAACTAATGAGTCGCCGGATACGTTAAGTCGTAATTGCGGACCGGGGCGTGAGGTTAACAATAAAGTTCAAGAAAATACGTTCCCAAACAAATAACATGCCGGGTCTGATGCTAAACCATCCTTCGGGTGTTTACGTTGGCGAGAGGAACACGCGCCTCTTCCCGGGTTGTGCTTTGCTTGTCCGAAGACTGGAACCACGGGAACCTCACGGGCAAGACACGCGCTTCACATACCTCGTCGTCTATTTGCGCACAGCACTGAACAAGAGCACAGTCCAGAGTATAGTATATTCACAAATTCTTCACACTTTTTGAATCAAACCTTCGAGCGACCACCTCATGTACGACGCATTTCGATATTTCCCAAATACTCCATGAATCGCAAGCGTTTTATAATTATGTCCATAAAAGTAACTTTCTTTGGTTCGATTTAAATGTTATTTAAATTTTATCAAAATTACAAAGTTGAATCTTTATATATAAAATCCATTGTGCGTGACTAAACCGCATCATCACTGACAAACCGCTGGACCAACTGAGACCTTATTCACGCCATATGTTATTGAGGTGGCGAGTAAGGGTTTTAGTTATGTTTCATTCTGATAGGTAGCGCTGGAATCTAACTTCTATATTTATGGGCCGATTTTGCTCATACTTGCAGAAAATGTTTGTTGATCCAAAAGAGAAAAATGCTAGCGATACCACGGTCAAACATCAGTTGACGTACCAGACGTAATAGAGAGGACGCTTTGAGAAGGCAAAATAGAACGTGAAAGAGCCGGAACAACGTTCTCCGGGGTGAGCTAGTTTTTAATAAAAACAGTGAGAAAACATGTGTGTTGACAACACCTAGTAAGAAATAATTCTCATGTGAAATATTATTGCATCTGAGTGCGCACGAATGCGGTGTGTTGTCCTTTGGTGTAGTTTTCCACACTTCGCTAAGCTTAGTTTGAACGAGGCGGAGGAATCTCCTGGACTTATATCTTTATCGGGGCTTCAGAAAAGCGCGAAGGAACCGTGAATGGATCACAGCCAGTCATATTTCTATTTGGCAGTCCGGGCATAATTTCCGTAAATTAGTTGTTTGCGCGTTTACTTTTATCTCAGTCAATTTAGAAGGAAAGAAATGGGAAATGTTTAAGGAAAAAAGGGAAATTCTGAGGGAAAAAGCGAAACTACAAGATGGCCATGGTAGGTTCTGGCTCCGACGCCAGACGCCATCGCCCCCGAATTCCCAGTTTCCTACTACTCCTGGGTATACGACTTTTTGCCAGAAAAAAGTCTCAGATCGTACGATTTAGTTTTTATCATATTATGCGTATTTTAAGATTAAAAAATCGTGAAAATGGGGAAAATAACAATACTTAGAGCTCGAATTAGCTGTTCCTTAATGCATTCAGACCTAGTGAACACAATTGTGTACATTACGCTCGTGTGGGTAATTTTTGGTTTGCACTGCACATATAAGTGAAATAATTGGCAAATTTGAAAAATGCTTACTTTTATAATAACTTTACATTTTCACCTTACAGACGCATGAATAAAGTGATGAGGCCCAGGACAATAATAATAATTTTACATAACGCAGAGGAATACTCAACGTGTATACAAGTAGATCTCAAGCAGTGCTTTCAAAAGTGCTCATTTTACTGTGAACAGCCTATAAAAAACCTTATTTGCAGAGGAAAGCGTAAGGACAGGAGCACTGCACGCCGGCTCAACGCCTTGCGCTTAGGGGCGATGGGGCGCTGGGCAAGCGTCTTATTGTCGTCCGTATCGCTGTGCCTCAAACTAAAAAAAAAAAAAAGAAAACTCGTGGCCATATACTTTTGAAGTTCATTCTCAGAGCCTCACGCAACCAATAGGAACAAAGGTGCCACCACACCATATCGTTTATATAAATTTATATCTCCGCAGCTTGCCTCTGAGAGATTTACAATGGTGACTGTGACATTTTCCGGCTTATTTTGAGAAATGAAACTGATTTTTGAATTCATGTAATACTTTATCCTATATCGGAGTTTTCGTAACTAAAATATGACTGCTGAAACGCCTGTTTTAGCAATTGCCTACTTTAAAAATAAATAAGCACGATTAATGCAACGATATTCATTATTTGTGCAGGTAATATTGCTTAAATAATGTTTTTAGGTAGACACATATGTTCAATTGTTTTTAAATAAATTATTAATTTAGTATTACTGAAACACTGCTCACCGTTTGGTGGTTCAGAAAAGCTGTACTCTTAAACAAGAATGTGCTAGCTACTGTACTTCATTTCAGTAGCGAAACGCAAAAATATGTTAACAACGAAATGAGAATGAGAAAATAAAATGTGTATTATTAATAAATTAATTCACATATTTCAGATTTTACAAGCCAGTGTGCAGAAACCAGCAAGTGAGAAATATTTATCAAGTGATAAATATTGTTCATTGTAATTGCAAATATATAGGTGGGGAGGGGGGAGGGGAGGTAATTTCCAGAGCAAAAAAAAAAATTCTACATATATGATGCTGCTTTTCATCACCTGTTAATAGAATTCCCATAATTTCTGTCGGTTGGCCGCAACATACACAAACGAGATGGCTGCAACAAAACACGCCTGTGTTGTCACTGACGGAATTGAACATAATAAAGCAGCGTAATGACTTGGTACTGTCAGAAGGGGAAGGTTGGTGAGAAGGGGAAGGGTGGGGGGAAACAAATGAAACCGCAGCGGGACGTGTGCCTCTAATGGCGGAGAAGGCAGTAAAACAGTGCTGCGAGTCAATAGGAGGTTGCGAACAATGAAGACTGGGTAACCTTCAAGTGCTACCAGAATGAAACACGTTGTTCGCCTGCAACTTTGTTTGGCACTGATCCAACTTAAAACGTGTGACGCAAATTTCAGGTTATTCGAGTATTTTAAGGTCACTTAGCTAACTGTCCACTCCAGAACCAGTTCTCAAGTGCCTACAGCCAGGTTGTTTCTCTAGAACGTAAGCCTGGCACGCGCGGCAGGTATTGGCCGTTCTCACAAACGTAGCAGGTAGGCTGGGCTAGTAGGCATTCACGACCGTCACTGTCGTTTTAAAATTATCTTTTCCTGAAGAACATTTGGGGATTATTTGAATTCCGGCTACTTCCAACTACTCTGAGGCCCAGCTGAAGTTCTACTTCAACTATATTGCTCCGCCTTTTGTTAACATATCTTAGATCATTACAGCAGAGGACCAACGCACCGCATTCATGCGCACTCAGTATAATAATGTTTTGCATAAGAACTATTTCTTACCAGCCATTACCAAAACACATTTTTTTTTCTTTTTCTATTTATATTACTTATAAATGAAATTTTGTCATGTATAGATTAAAAATAACAATTGAGTCAAAACAGAGAAATTTTATACTAACACAAATCCAGAGAATGTCCGAAAAGTGTCTCCCTGATAACAAATGTTATGTTTATTCGCTGCATGTAAGATAGAGATGTGAAGCCCGTTCCAAAATGTTGGCAAACTAGCCAAGTTTTGTTGCGACAGGGCAGCACATCTGCAGTGTCCACGGGAGCATCCTTGGTAGCACGTATCACACATAGACGATATTCATATTCAATGTCTCTCTATACATTAGCCAACATCACAGGAAATATCGATGCAATTATTGTGGATATCCGTTATTGCACACTTGCAAGATGTGATACAGGAGTTGTATAGACACTGTACTTGTCATAACCCCACAGAAGATGAGGCTATGTAAGGAGAGGGTGGAGGGCAAGCTGTCGGGCCATCACGATCGATCCATCGACCAGAAAAAGTCGTATCAAGAGAGGTACGAACGTCCAAATCCTAATGAGGCAGTCCACTGTCTTGTTGAAAAGTGACATCTGGGAGATACTCAAGGAACTGAGGAACAGTAAACAATTGCAACATGTCCATATACACTGGAGATGTGATGGGGCGCTTAGCCAAAAAGAACACTCTAAAATTTTTTTGTAATTTTTACCGATGAATTCTTCGTAATTTTACAAATGCTTGTAACAGTACAAAGATTTTTCATGTGAAACTACTCGTTTGTAAAACTACAAGGCCCGTGTTTGTAACAGACCTTAGGAAATGTTTGTACTATACTTAGCCGTATCCACGAGCTTTAGCAAAATGGCGGACTTTCAACAACGTAAAACCGTATAAAGCTGTTTGTGCAAAAACTATGGGTGATGTGCAAAAATAAATGTATTGCAAGCTTGAATTATGTAAAACACTTAAAACAACTCAAATAGTCATAGTAAAACGACCATTTCAATCAAACGTGACCGTATTATTCAGTATTTGTTAGTGTTTCCTAGCTACACAGAACTTTTAAATCAGCTCTCAAAACCCCTTTGTTAAGAGGCTTTCTAAATCTCTTAACTCAACAACTGAACTCTTAAAAAGAAATACATGTATCTTACCTATTCTTCTTAACCGTATAACAACATTATTTTTTTTGTATGTACTTGCACCTATATTACCAGTAAAAATATTCGTTGAAGTTCCGAGTCAAGTTGGTATTGTGGTTAAAGGTGATGTTGTGGTTAAAGGTGTGGACTAGAACTACAAGGGGCGTGGGTTCTAATCCCCGTGCTTGCGCTATCTCATTTCTTTGTTAAATTATAATTTTTTTTATTTATTCTCTGTTACTAATTCATTACATTTGTTTTTAAGAAGAAAAAAGTAATTTTATGCACATTTGTCAATAATGTCAGTTGTTATACAAGGCTATAATTTGTAATATTACAAAGAAATCTTTTGCAGATTTTACAAGACAACTCTTTCTAGTTTTACAAAGGATTTTCTTGGCAACTGGGTTTCCAAGGGGCTTCCTTATAAAAGTACAAAAAATTGTTTAGAGTGAATGGTATGATAATTTTGTCATGTAAAAGTGTGCACCAAACTCTCACCTTTGCGCTGCCCCTTGACACCTCACCAGGGGGCTCTGAACCCCAAACATGCACGTTATGTCAGTTCACTACACCACCGACAAAAAACGTCGCCTCTTCAGTAAAAGGAACACGTTAGAGATAGCCATTATCGCGCTCAATTTCGTGATAACATTAGGACTTGCAAAGTTATCCCGACGTGGGGTGTCATTGGGCAACAAAGCCTAAACAATTTGCACTTTGTATGCACGAAACAACAAACGTTTGTGTAAGCATGAAGTGAACTTTTCGGCAAGTGTATTTCACGCGAGGACCTGCGCGCTGATATCTCGAGACTTCCCACTCAAGACTGTCGCACTGTTTGCACCCTTTCAGCTGAGGTTGATGATCGACCAGTTCTCTGTGAGTTAGCAACAGATCCTGTGTTCTTGAACCTGTCATACCACGACTTAATGCCCTTGACAACGGACGGCATCTTCCTATACGTTGTCTGAAAGTTCCTCTGCAATGTTACCGGTGACCGGGTCACGTGGTACCAGAGCACAATCTGTGCTTTTTCCTGATTTGTGAAATGTCCGGTTTCCGGGACACTGTAACTGCTACACTACAGCCACGTTATTGAGACCCGCTACAAAAGACTTGGTTAGTTATCCGACATTTTGACACCAGTTTCACATCTGCGTCTTTCATATATCGGATATAAATAAAGTTTGTAATCAGGGAAAGACTTTTCGAATAAAGACTGTTCACGATAAAGTGAGCACTTTTGAAATCAACCTTTGGGAAAGTTACTGCCCCTGCATGCATATATTCTAACGGGCGAACTGAGTGACATGCGCACGGTAAAGTTGGTAACGAAGAATGGAAAGTAGTTCCATATTTTAATGCCAAATAAAAGGAGTTAGGTGAACATTTCGGATGACTTACATTATTTATTTCGCTTTGTTATTTTAATGCATCTAAGTGTAAAAATTAGCAGAGTTTGTAAAATATTTACTTTTATAATAATTTCACAGTTTCAATGGACCGATGCATGGATAAAATGATGAGGTCCTTGCCAGTGTTAATTTTACATAAGGCGGAAGATTACGCTACGTTCATACAGGTAGATCATAAGCAGGGCTTTCAAAAGTGCTCATGTTACCGTGAACAGCCTATACTATGTGAAACTCTTGTGATAGACCTGCATGACATATTCAGGAAGCAACCTAACACGTCACGCATGGGGAATTTTATAAAAATTTGATTCAAAAAGTCTAAATAAATTGCGAATAGACAATACATTAATTTGTGAAGACGTGGAAGACGTTTATTAAACATAGTAAACGAAATTACAATTTTATCACAAGCGCGCACTTTCTTAGCATACATGTTTTCATTATTATAAATTATAGACCATGCATTTCTACAATATCATTTTTTTTAAAACAAATAAACATGTGGGTGATCTTATGATTATTGCCACAGGTGCCAAGAAATCGGTTGATTATAATTGCGAAATTTACCCTAGTACTGTGTCCGCTGATATGCTAGCTATATTCTTATAGACTAACAATCTGTAAGTCGTGTAACAAATCCGCTTTCCACACCTTGCCCCACTAACGCAGTGGTTGTTAAAGATATGTTGCAGTTAACCCAACACTTCTCCAACTTTAACTCATACATACTTTGAAAAATTCGCTATCTATATTTTAACGCAAAAAACCCTGATAATACTTAGGGCCACCTATTTATCGCAAAAATATTTAGGCACAGGCTAGGCTTCGATATCCTAATGCACATTTGCTAATTTAATGTGGTCATTGGCTGGGTATTTTTGTTAGACGACAGTTTCATACCGGGCCGGGCCAATCAGAATTAAGTTGCCACGACTCTGACATTCTGTGATTCGCAGGTAGAGACGTAAGACGCGTGGCAATCAAAATAATTCAATCACAAGAGCGGATCGTAGATAGAGTGTTTTGCCGTAGAACTGGTCGTGGAATCTTTCCGCGAGAAACTGGAGGCGCTAATAATACTGATTATAAAGATCGTAGTGTTTTAATTCTTAAAAGTGGCCTCCGCGTGCCATACCGTCGGTACAGGCTGTTCACTGTTAAATGAGTACTTTTGAAATCAACATATGAAAAATGTCACTGCCCCTACTTGCATATATTTTGACGGGTACACTGACTTGTATGAGCCCAGTAAAGTTGGTAATGACGGAGGGAAAGTAGTTTCATGTCTTAAAGTTGAATAAAAAGTTTTAGGTTAGCGTTAGTAAAAGCTGGAATTATTTGTTTTTCTTGAGGTTTTTTTTTTTAAACCATATAGGTCTAAGAAGTAGCACATTTGTAAAAATTTGCTTTCGTAACGATTTCACAGTTTCATTTGATTAACGTTCGACTAAAGTGATAAGGCCCACCACTACGTAATTCCTGCGTATGGTGGAAGAACACACAATGTGCATATAAGTAGAACATAAGCAGGGCTTTCAAAAGTGCTCAGTTTACCGTGAACAGCCCTGAGCTAGTGAGTTACAATAACTTGCGAGGCCCGTCCGTCTTCCGTACGCTCGTCGTATTGCAGACCGATTTAGAGAAAGATATCTCACTTCCGACGTCAGATATATGCGGTCAACTAACACCATCTAAGTATAGGCTGTTCACTGTAAAATGAGCACTTTTGAAAGTCTGCTTAAGATCTACTTGCATGTACATTGATTCTTCTCCCGCCATATGTAAAATTAACATTACCATGTGCCTCATACTTTATTCATGCGTTGGTCAAATGAAACAATGAAATTTTTAGAAAAGTAAATATTTTGCAAATATGCTCATTTTTATACTGCGATGCATTAAAATTTAAAAAAAAACAAGGAAGTGAAAGAAATAATTTAAGTTATCACAAATTGTTGCATAACACTTTTTATTCGACGTTAAAATATGGAACTATTTTCAATTCTTCGTTACCAACTTTACAAGGCGCATGTCACTCAGTTCGCCCGTTAAAATATATGCAAGCAAGGATAGTGGCTTTTTTCTCATGTTGATTTCAAAAGTGCTCACTTTATCGTGAAGAGCCTTTATCGACAAAAGTCTCCAGAAAAAAGTAGAATTTATTAGCGATCGTGTGCCTGTGCACAGATACGTATACGTTTACGGTACAAAAATAAGAATTCAGTATCGCAGTCTGTCTAATTTGAGGGTATTAATAGAAATTATTTCTACGAGACTTATTTCTGTATAGTCAACTATAGATATCATACAGAAGTTTGTAACGCCATACGTAATTAATTAGCAAATCCCCGAAAAATTAAACGCCGTAGCAAAAAAAAATCTCATTATTTAGTAAACAATTGTGTATGTAGAAACAAAATACGAATATAAGCAAATGTCACAGTCTTCTGATGGGTTGGGAACAAATTGCAGCATCAACTAAGTATCTGGAAAACAAAGTTAGAGCTTGGATGGACAGACGGTCATAATTATTTGAGGCAGTTGATTGGCTGTCGGTCACGTGATTGACGCACTCTACGACTTGTAAATGCGTCGTGAGGCGTTACAACCAGAAAACTTGATTCCTGTTTCGAATCTCAGGCAAGACTTGGCCACACAGTAGAGAAGTACACCAAGACGAAATTTATTGGCAGTTCCTTTGGTGAGCGAGTACCAATTCTCTGATTGGCTGCGCGAGGTTGTGAAATGGGCCTTGTGTCTGATTGGCTACCGCATGTCGCGGAAGGTTCCTTATTGGCTGGGATGCCGGCTGGCGAGTACGTTAACAGGCACTCATTGGCGAACGGCATCCCAGCGTTAGGGCGACTATTTACAATGTCTTACAACTCAGGAATGGAGAAGGAGCTGACTCGACGGCCATTCCTCTCGGGTGACCTGATGGTCTTCAGATCACCGTGGTTAAACAGCACTGTAGAAAATAATGGTAAAATTACCTGACAAGTGTAAGGTAATATTCGCAAACTTGTGGGGGGAGAAACAGTTTTCCTTACCGGTAAGGCAAATTACCGCACTGTGGAGTAAAATTCGCGTACATGGTAGTGGAAAATCCCATACATGTATGGGAAGAGATTACCCTACGACGCGTGCATCTCTTCAGCATTGTCAACAGCTACGTGGGAGGACGGGCGGAAGAAACAATCCTTTAACACGCTAACATTCGCTAATACTGTCACGATGTCGTCGTGGTGTAATGGGTAGCGCATCGGCCTATCTTGATAGAGAAGCATGGTTCGCGCGCACCTACAAGCAAATGTCGAGGTGTTTAGTGTTGAAGTTTCGGTTGCTATTCGTCAGAGGATATAGGATATAAAATAATAAACTTTACTAATGCTACGGGGTATTTTTATAAATAATTTTATTATACAATATAGTTAATTTTCCCTTACTTGTATGGGAATTTCCTCCCACATTTGTCAGGTACTTTTTCCGTATGATTAGGAAAAAGTACTTTACTTGTTATGTAAATTTATTCTACATTTAAGAGGCAATTTTACCTTACATGTAGAGATATTAGCTTTCCTTTTATGTAAGGGAATTTCACCTCAAGTTTTTTTACAGCGAGGGTGTGGTGGGGCCAGTATTTGGATTGGTGAACGTTCGAGGAACATAGGTAGGCCCACTAGGGCCATCACAAGGTTAGGCACTGAGGTGAGAGCGTGTCGACCAGGTGCTCCATCCAACTTCTCCCACAGTGGGACACCAGGCGCAAGCAAGTTAATGCTGTTCGCGATAAAGTGAGCGCTTTTAAAATCAACCTCTGCCTGTACATATTTTAACCCAGCAACCCAGCAAAGTTGGTAGCGATGGATGGAAAGTAGTTCTATATCCTAACGTTGAATAAAAAGTGTTGGGTAACCATTCGTGTTCACTGAAATTATTTCTTTCGCTTTTTGTTTTTTTAAATGCAGTATATTAGTAATATATTTACTTTTATACTAATATTACATTTTCTCTTGACCGACGCATGAATAAAGTGACGAGGCTCTTGCGAATGTTGATTTTACATAAGGTGGAAGATTACACAACGTGCATATAAGTATATTTTAAGCAGGGCTTACAAAAGTTTTCATTTTACAATGAACAGACTATACCCGAAGGGGTAGCCTCTCTGTTTATTGGTGCTAGTTCCGGACTTACACAGCATCGGCCATGACTTTATAGTCTGTTAATGGTAAAGTGAGCACTTTTGAGGTCGTAGTTACTTTTTCCTTTCAGCCATGTTTTATTCTTTAACCACCTTTTAAAATAAATATCCCCATGTAAGTAATAAACACAATGCGTATATTCCATCACACTCTGAAGTTAACGTCTATGTGTAAAATAGACTATATTTATTAACTATTATGCCAAATGAGATGGCTTTCAAAAGTGCTCACTTTACTGTGAATAGACTATACCTATCCTGTAACATGTCAGACGTGAACGAGTACACTTGGGATAACATGTTAAGGGGTTGAAATTAGAAAACTATACTTTGTGAAATTGTTTGCGACACGAATGCTTTGCTACTAATATAATCCGCACTGTGATGCGTCGACAACAAGATTAACCCAATTTAATTTGTCATGAACTTAAAAGTTGCACTTACAATGCAGAATATGCTGCCAACGTCACCGTACCAATAACTTTAAAGGTGAGTGGCAAGTGTTCCTCTTGGTAAATTGACTTCGGGAGTGTTTCTAATTCTAATTACAGAGCGCAGGCTCCGGGTATGGAGGACGGATTAAGGGTTCCGTGTTTGAAATCCTGGTTTGTGTGATGAAACTATTGAGCGTGTCCCCAATATGTTTACCCATCATACCTCAGACGAGGGCAACAGTAATTTAAAGTTACCACCCATGTAAATATCATTTTGGAGCCCATCGATATAGTAATTTTTTTTGTCAGACTGTCGCATCTTAAAAAATACTTAACTAGCCGGACACGAGTCAAACTACGGAACAAGCCTGTATTGAATATTGCTGCAGACTTTCTATCAATAAAATGACAGGATCGCTGCTGAAAGTACCATAGGTACACGCAGCACTAGGGGAACACTGCACGCCAGTTCAGATTCCTGCGAGTAAAGGCGATGGCTCTCTTGTAGCGAGTGCCAGTGTCACCCTTATAGCTACAGCGCTCGGTCAAAAAAGTAGAATATCCTCATGCTTTTCAGTCAGCAGGGTTGTGTCACCCTGCCAGGTTGATAAGACAATTGTCTCACTACTTCAGTTTGTAATTTGTGATTTTGTCCCAAATGAAATATTATAGTTTTTATGCCACATCTCAGGCAAATGTGAAATATGTCTATATATGTCCTATTTTCTCCTCCATTTTGTAAGATAACGCCATGTGAAAAATAAAAGTTTTATCTTATATTTCGCGAAACAGGCGACAAGTAATATTTTTTGGAGTCCGTGAAATATTGAGCACTTCCCTTTATCAATAAAATACTTTCAGACCCATATTAACTTATGCTTTCAGGTGTTACGAATAGCAAATATTTTAAGGCGTAGGGCAGTTGTTCTTTAGCAGATGTGGCATTTCATTCGTTGTATAAGCCAATGTGTCGTGGGCTTTGTATTGGGTATAGTAATATGAACCATTCATTAACCAAGAATAGTAGCACTCTATGAATCAGTTTCTCACAGGAAACATCATTGTGCTTTGCGTCTCGTAGTGTACGGCATCCTCCAAAAATAACGTTCTTGTGCGTTGTATACACAAATGTGTACTCTGAGCCTCTCATACCCCTCGTCACAGTTTTTCTGGTACCAAGCGCTCAAGGGAATTTAAGAGCGTCCTTCGTCCTTGTGGAGTTGTGGGGTGAACTCGGGTTACATATGGGGCCACGGGGGCTGAGTAGTTAGGCTGCTCGCCTCCCAGCAAGGCGATCCGGGTTCAATCCCCGGGCGGGTCACTCCGGATTTTCGCACGTGGGAATCGTGTCGGACGATGCCGTTGGTCGACGGGCTTCCTCAAGGATTTCCCATTTCCTCCGCCGTTTCTTTCCGGCGCTGCTCCATACTCACCTCATTCGCCCTCATCGGCTCTCAAGAACTCGATGTTAACAGCCGTCCAGATATATTCACTCACTCGGGTTGCATACACCTCCCCGTGATCCGATACAAGGACACTGCCCGTTGGGGAGTTTGGCTGGAGCAGTACATCTGTCAAATGACAACTCAGGTGTCCTTAGGCCAGCTCAGCCAGGACAGAAACCTTGCGTGGAGCAAAAGGGCAAAAGCTGGCACTTGAAGAGATACGATTATCATTTATTACGCTAGAAAGGTACTACATGTGGTAAATCAAGCGTGGATAAAGACAGTCTTGTAACTGCGGGGATTACTACAGTCGTGAGTGAGACATAAAGGTTTTTTTTGTTTCGGAAATAAGTGTTCTTCCTGCTTGCTACAAACAACACAGAGAATGTTGATTATTCAACCAACACGTTTACGCTGGTGCGTAGCTGTAATCTCCCAGTGACGTGAAGTGGTACTTATAGAGACAGGGGACAAAGCGATGTGTGTCGCGTGAGTTATAAAGTTGCCGACCCTGCAACATCAGCTGGAAAGTAGTTTGATTGCTACTAGGAACGAGTTAATCAAGTTCAGAAAGTGACGCAAATGCAAATTACTCGAGTGGAACAAAGAGTTAAGAAAGACGTCCTTGAAACTATCTCTGGATTTGCGGAATTCATAATACGCAAGAATGTGTCCGTGCGACTGAGTCAGAGTTAGGTGCTGCAAGATGTGTTTTCACGGAGACATTCAATCATCAGAGGATAACACATGCCAGCACAATCGTGTGGCACGCAACGAAAATATTAAACTTAACGAGAACGCTAGCAATTTCCAGCATCAGAACGACCAGTTAACCATCACTAAACAGGAAATGGATCTTAAGTATTTTAACCTATCAGGCCGACTTAACACAGTGAATGCTGTCATCGACACTAACGTAAGAATAACTGAAAACATTATGGTTAAAAGTGTAGTCAACACGATGTTTCAGAAATCATTGTTTAATACTTCGTTATATCCACCATGACAGTGAGAGTTTGCTAAATTTTAGGGAAAACAAACGAAAAAATGGTGAATTCCGCATTAAATTACTGAACCCACGGTGTTGCAATACAAGGCAATGTGAAGACTCGGTTATATGACAAAATATTTTATCCGGGAAAAACCAAATATTAAAAAATTTCAGACATGTTTGAAATGTTTTCAAACATGAATTCGTTTGTATCCAGAGACAACTTTAAGGCGATTATAGTGTCTTGGGGCACTTAATCTAAGTTATCAGCTGTTGCTAATAAGAACACTTTGATATATGCTGTACTTAAGTTGATCTAGCATTTCTTCGCTATCACAACCATTGGGCTGTACGTTTTGAGATCGGCTACAGTAATGTGAGCATTCATCGTCTCCAGAACAGTATCACAATTTATTAATCAGTTTCTTACGAAGATCACCGGGCATTGAGACTCATATTGTCCACTGGACGCGAATCTGTCCAGATTCTATTGGGATGGAAGGCGTCAATGCAGTTCGTTTACTTGTTATTCGCGAAGAACACGTGTTTTTCGATAGGTTATAAAGACGGCAGAGGCAACAAAGTCTTACAAACTACGAGCTCTCTCCAGTACCCACAGCTGTGCTACCTTACCAAAACTGGTTGGAAACTTCTCGATCGCCAAAACAGATGATTGCCAAGTGAACATGGCCGCAGTGCAAAATTCATCAGGAACCCGAAAATTTCGCGAGTCCATGTGAGGGCAAGTTAAACTTCAACCACGTGTGCATTTGTTTCTACTAGACCACGGTTTGCTAGACCCGGTCCGGACGACTTTTGACCAATACCTAACTTGCAAGAAAAATATTACCGAATCCCGTGCATCCGATATAAATATTTAAGCAATATCCGTTGGTTAGGCATGGGGTAGTGTTCTGAGTTCGTAACCCGAAAGCATTAAAAATAATAATTTTCTATCGTATTTATAAATATATATGCATTTTTACTTTGTGTTGACATAATGTTCAAAGACTGTAAATGAAGGAGAAAATCTAGTTTTAGAAGAATTATTCAGTAATCGGAGCAAAATAAGAGTTTCACAATTATATTTAAGACGTGAATAGTTGAGGCTTATTAGCGAAGTTTGTGCCCAAATTTCTGACTAATGACATACTCGCCTACACCCGATAGTAGCACTTAAGCAATACTTATGCACCGGTTAGACACGGTGTAGGATCCCGAGTTCTAAACCCAAAACCATAAAAAATATATAATTTTCTTTCATATTTAGGAAAAAAAGTGCTTTTTACCCAGTGATGGGATACGTTTCAGGAATGTATAATAAAGGCAAAAGTAGAGTTTTATAATAATAATTCAGGCGATGTAATAAGATAAGATGTTCGCAATTGATGATTAGAAATTTAGAAGATTATTCAGTTCGGACAGTCATTTCTGATTGTTTAGTATTCATGCCCAACTGATACAAAGTTTTAAGCAATTTGTAACTGTTAGGCACCGCTTAGGGAGTTGAGTGCTAAATCCTAAACCATAAAAAATATTTTAATTTTCTCTCGGTCTTAGCAAAAATTCGACGGTTTTTCCGAGTGATAGGAGAATTTACATACAGAATGAGTCATCAGCTCTGCGACAAACTGCGAGAGGAAGTTCCTTGCAAAATTACAGTTCGAAAATGTTTGACAACGAACGCCAGGAAACCACTCCTAGGGGCGGGAAACCCTTGTGAAGATGGGGTTGCAGTTATAAACTTTATTTAATTACACTGAAACTATGTGATATTAAGGGATGCAATCCTGTAGGCATGGCATACAATTCAGACACTGTAGCATGCAAGTGCCCATGTTGACCTACCGCATACCCTACATAGTAAAGTGGAGGTTGCCACCCCTTGAAATATTAAAAAGAGGTTTATTCGTACATAGTTATGGAAATTATGATCACGGCCTATGAATTATCATTGCAAGATGTAACAAAACGTCCTTTTGGTAAGAAAACCTCCGACGAATGGACGAACAGACCTCCAAGTGTTTAAATGCCACGTAATGCTTATGAGGTTGGTTAAATGGTGATTACGACCCACACACACCGCTGTAACATAATCACAATTGTTTTATGTAAAAGGTTGTCATTAAATGTTTTCTACTAGGATTTTTCAGTGTAATTAAATGGTTATTTGGTCAATGATTGGATCAAGTACATGTTTGTTGTCGCTGTTAAAGTAGTAATTTTAATGTCTTCATAACTTCAGTTTCTGTAATGTTGGTTTACTTGTGTTAGATTTATTATGTCATTGTTTTGTTCTTACTTTGTGTGATGTGTACATTTATTGTTCTGTTTACTTTGCATTACATTGTGATTACATAGTAATTAAATTACATCACGCGATGGTGGGTCTGCACCTTTGGTACAAAGTCAGAGGAGATCTCGTAAAGAACATTGTTTGTGAAACAACCGATGACCGCCGACGAGTAGTGTAGGAGGGAAACACCAGCAATGGAAACACAAATGGTAGTAACACGTTATAAATTGTGACATAACATTTCGTCTGCAAGTTACCTTACAGGACGTGTTGCAAGTTTCCTCCCTGAATCACATTACACTCAGTACACCACCGTAGCAGTGACTGCCGAACTCTAGCAAAGATATCAGGCTTCTGGCGTCATTGGTCACAAGCTGCGAATATTCGCTCAACCAGTTCTTGTCGTGTGGCAACTGAGGTGAAGTACATGACACTCTCAACATGCCCCCAAGGGAAGAAATCCATGGGAGTTAGATCGGGTGATCGTGGTGGCCATGCAACAGGTCCCCCTGCCCCCCTTGCCCTATCCAACGCCCTCTGTAGGTGTTGTTCAGATGTTCTCGTACATCACGGCAGAAGTGTGCTAGGGCACCATTATGCTGGAACCACAGGTCTCTGCGTTTTGCGAGGGGTATGTCCTCCATGACCAGTGAAAGCATGTTCTGCAGGAAGTCAAGGTAAACTGCCCCATTCAAACGGGGTGGCATAATGACAGGACACAGTATATTACCACCAACAATTTCAGCCCAGATGTTGACGGAAAATTTCACCTGGCATGTGGGTTCTCTGCGACCCAGGCGTGACTACTCCTATTGTTGAAGTAGCAGTCTCTTGTGAAGCATCCCTCATCACTGAACAAGATGATTGCAGCAAAGGCAGGATTAGCGACACTCCATTGCAGTAACCACTGGACATACTGAACACGAGGTACGAAGTCGTCCGGCCATAGTGCCTGCTCTTTCTGAAGGTAAAACCCGGGATATGGTTGATTGTCTTGTGTCCATAATACTGGCAACGGCATGTGTGGTTGTTGAGGGCTCGTTGGCGAATCACAGGTCCTCGCACGTCGCGCCATACAACACCAGCGTGCCGTGGACAAAGCGACCCCATGTCACGAAGGCGCTGATGCAGTCACGCGAACATGGTGTCGTGTGGATGACGTCTGTGTGGAAACCGCTGTTCGTAGATGTGGAAAGCCCGTCGTTCATTCCCTCTAGCCTCGCCGTAACACAGTATCATGTCGGACAGCTCAGGGAACGCATGACCAACCATTCTTACTGTACCTGTTCATTACACTACACACACATCCAGCATACAGAGATTATGTAGATGGTGTGGTCAACGTCGACCACGTCAAGAGGCATTCAATCGGTGCTCAACAACACAAACTAGGTGCACTTCAACGGGGCGTCGTGATACACAACGTCTGAAACATGCGTCGCTGGCCATAGGTTGTTTCGCAAACAATGTTCGTCTTTGAGCGATCTATTCCGACTTAGGACATTGTCGCAGAGGTGCAGAATGAAGGTACCATTCACGTGGCCTAATAAGGCCAAATTGTTATACTCCAAGTGACTTTAGGTTGAACACGTTTAGGTGAAACAACTGTCCCAAACTGTTGTAGGCCAAACACATTTAGGACACGTGGTACACACCCCAGACTCACACTAATGTTATGTAATGTAAATTAAACAGTACGTGTAGCAATTGCATACAGTAACAACAATACAATAACATTTATTAAAGGTAAAGAAACAAACATCACATACAGTGACGTTACCAACTAACGTATATTGTACTGTGCATTAAGAATGGAACATTCAATAAATGACACTTAATAACAACACAAATAAACACGTACTTGATGAAATCATTGAACAAATAACCATTTAGTTACATTAAAACAATCGTAATAAAACACTTTTAATGAAAATCATTCACATAAACAAAGTGTGATTATGTTACAGGAGTACTTGTGTGTCATTTGCAACAATTTAGCCAACCTCATAAGCATTAGGTGACTTTTACAATTTTGAAGGTCTGGTTTCTCGCAAACCATTCGTCGACGGTTTTCTTACCAAAAGGACCTTTTTTTCATATCTTGCAATGGTAATTCATTTGCCGTGATCATAATTGGCGTAACGATGTACTACGGCCCTTTTTTTACTATTTTAAGGGTTGGCAACCCCCATTTTACTAGGTAGGATATGCGGTATGTCAACATGTGTACTTGCTTGCTGCAGTGCCTGAATTGTTTGACATGCCTACAGAATTTCATCCCTTAATATCACATGGTTTCAGTGTAATTAAATAACGTTTATAGTTGCAACCCCATATTCACAATGATTTCCAGCCCCTATGAGTGGTTTCCTGGCATTCTTTGTCAGGAATTTTCGAACTGCAATTTTGCAAGGAACGTGCTCTCGCAGTTTTTCACAGATTTCATGACTCATTGTCTATATGTGTATATATATATATATATATATATATATATATATATATATATATATATATATATATATATATATATATATATATATATATATATATACATATAGAGGGGGAGAGAGCTGTGATGTATGCTGATTCATTAGGATTGGTGAGAATTATGGAGGTGGATTGTTGAGTATTGGTAAGGAGGATTACTGAGGACTGCTGAGGAGTATTGCTGAGGATTGCTGGGGATTGCATAGTATTGGTGAGGATTACGGAGAGATATTGTGGGTCGATTGGTGAGAACTGGTGAGAAGGATAGGATTGCTTGGGATTGATGAGGATTGTGGAGGAGGTTTGCAAAGGATTTTGGAGTAGGATTGCCGAGGATTGGTGGAGATTGTGGAGGATTTCTAAGTAATGGTGGGGACTGGTGAGGATGATAACTGAGTGAGTAAAGTGATTTAGGCTGCTTTAAACGTCGAGGTTTTGAGAGCCGATAGGATTACTGAGGATTGATGTGGATTACTGAAGATTGGTAAAGATTTGTAAGTATTGGTTAGAATTTCTCTGGATTGGAGAGGAGGGTTGGTGAGGATGGCTGATGGTTGCGGAGGAGGATTGGCGAGGAATACGGGTGAGGATTTCTGGGGGTTTGACGAGGAGGATTGGTGAGGATTGTGCGGGATTCGAATTGATCAAAGTATTGATGTCTGAGATGAACACTAGAGATAATATGGTTTATTACCCGAGCTGCCCTCGAACATTCCATGTCTTATAGACCTAGTAGTACTGGTACTTATATTATTAACAAGTATGCATATAAAAGTGTTGGTAGATTCTCATTCAAGCCATGATTATAACATATTTGAGCAGATGGTCGCCACTCGTACGATGGGCTTTGAGTAGTTACATATACAAACATTATAAAAAATATGATTAGCATATTTTTATTCCTACAAAACCATCGAGACAGTGAAAACTGCACAGATTCTTATATTGTCTTGTAATTAGATTTCAAGAGAGGAGACAGATAATATAGTTAACGGAATGAGAGACTTTTGAATGGTTCGTCTATACTCTGTACACAATTTTAGTGTAATAAAAAAAAATTAAAGTAAATAATTTTTAAAAATATAAAATAAATACCAATTTTTTTTTTTATTTACAGTATGGATATAAAACTAATACGGCTGACGTATTCTAAGAAACAGACACAAATGCTTGAAGAATTAGTGGACGTAACTGCCGAGCACCTTCGGGTATGTTCGACAATCATGAATCGAGCCGAAGTAAGGGTCCCAAGTCCGCCGAAGAAGCGATCCTCAGAAAGCGACTCTCAACCACACCCACAGACGCACACTTCCATTTATAATATATTGCCCCCTGTAACCCCATATACACACTACTTGTATTCATTGTTGGAAACTACCCACTCATGTGCATCTTGGTGAGAATATAGAAACTGTGCCCCATCAAGAAGCTGCATATGCATTGTATATGCATGTGCATATGTATACTATAGCTGAATATTATAGTAAAGCAAATGTCATATCTTAAATCTCTTAGGGCGGGAGGTCGTTGCTGCTGTTGACCAAGTCGACAACAGTCGAGAAGATTCCACCGGGGCTCGTCATCCGAGAGTACACAGCCCAACGTCAGACCAAGCATAGTGTATCATGATGGTCCAGTCATAGGGACTTATACCTGCAAAGCCAACCTGCTCTTACATCTGTTACAGTCCAGTCACTCTACCCATAATAGATCTCCACCGGAGGATGGTCGAACGAGGATAGCCATTCCCGTAGTCACGACTACCCAACCAGGCTTCGGGTGGGAGCACGTAATTTGTACACTCTTACTGACAGACGTTCGGCATACTCAGCTTTCAAAGTACATTTTCAGCGCAAGCCTCCATCGTCTTATATGCTGTTCACGATCAAATGAGTACTTTTGAAAGAACTCCTTAAGATCGAATTGTATGTACGTTGAGTATTATTCCGCCTTATAGGAAATTAACATTATCATAGACATCATCACTTTATTCATGGGTCGGTCAAGTGAAACTTTTAAATTATTACAAAAGTAGATATTTTCCAATCTCCCTCATTTTTACACTTCAATGCATACGAAAACCCAAAGCGAAGGAAAAAATAATTTAAGTTTATGACATATGGTTACCTAACACTTTTTCTTTGACGTTAATATGAGGGACTACTTCCCATCCATCGTTACCAACATGGCGGTGCACATGTCACTCAGTGCGCCTGTTAAAATAAATACAGGTTGGAGCAATGACTTTTTCTAAGGTTGATTTCGAATGTGCTCACTTTATCGTGAACAGCCTTTACATCCATTACAGGCTGGTTGCCCATCCTTGCCCCCTTGAGCCAGGAATATTTCGGAGCACGCAGTAGCCTATCGGACACAATGTCCGATCCAGTCTGGAGTAACCACTCAACGAATGGGTACGCCCAATCATAGGAACAGCCAGACAATTTAGCCTCTATGTACTTATCTACTATGTGGTAAAACCAGCCTATGAGTTATAAAAATATTTCAATACCTAATAAGTTTGTCGAGAATCAAAATGTATCGTATTGTCCATGTCACAAAGTCTTGAATGCCAGTCTAGTACAGAATCGAAATCTTAATGCATCATTACATGATACATATTTTCGGCTATTGCAAGGAATTCCTTCTAAGTTCCAAGCAAAACGATGGTTGGTTTTATTAATAAATCTAAATATAAATCGGAGGAAAAACTTATTTTGGCAAACTGAAAAAAGAAATTCAGTCGAAACGATGAGTGAAAATTACAATATTTATAGATATAAAATTATTTAATTGGAAATTTTTACACGCCTTCCATTGTTTCGCAATACATGATAATTTGACAAAAAGACTAACTATGTTGTAGTCCATTTTAACTACCATATGCCGAATGTTTTCGGTGTGTGATGTAATATTTTATGCGATACAATATGAAAGCCTAGTTTTTCTGTTGATCAAACCTTTTGAAAAGGAGAAAGAAGAAGCCTATCACCTAAAAATTGTTTGTTCTGCTTTTATACGTTAGTAACGGTGTATAAGAATTTGGTTAAATTCAGCAACTAATTACATCAATATAATATTATACCTAAATGTAATAATTCTTCTAAAAATATCTTAACTATTATCAATTTATTAGTGTACACCTATACTGCCTCCCATAGCTTTACTTATGTACCATATTTTGTTGAGATCTGTGCAATAGTTTCTGAGAGCTATCATTTTAGCTTTCCCGAATAGCATTATTTCTAAAATTGGTGGGTTAAATATAATAAACAATTTAATTAATTACTAACGCTAGGTATTTTCACTACAGCAAGTTTAATTTGAATCGGTTAAAATAACTTCAAAGACACGCAAATAAACGCAAATTTATAATAATCCCCACTTTTTTCAAAGAGTGGGGATAGCTCTGGGATAAAAATTCGTAGCATTAGAAAGTTATAGAACATTAGATGCCTTTGAAAATGTTCGTTTCACATATTTGGTGCCAATCGGCAGAGTATTTCTTCAGACATGTGTCAAAAGTCTAGTTTTACTCACTTCCGAAATTGCAGGTAAAAGACGCTAATACTTCCATACTTAAATTTAACACTAGTTACTGCCAACGTGACAAATTTTATTTAGATATATCATACAGTTTCAGAAAAATACATTGTCGTTAAAATATATAAAGCGGAATCTTCAAAAGTTGTGTTTCCTTGGTAAGCAATACAAATCTCTCATACTTCGTGAAATTCGGAGAAAAGCATCGGAAGTAATTTGGAGAAGCGCGCACACATACAATAACAGAGAGATAACGTCTAGATACACAGACGCTGAGAGGAGAGCGATCAGATAAGGCATTTAAGGCATTCTTCAGAAAGTAAAGCAAGCTAAATGGACGAATGATCGTAAGTGGAGACAACGTCACTCGCCATGATCGCAATTTTGTTTGCCCAGACCCTAGAGACGTGTATAGGAGCAACTGAGCGCTCTTGCAATCATGTTCAGGACGTGTTGTGCCTGTGAATTGTGAGACAACACCACAGCAGCAGCTAACCACGGTTTCTAACCCTCCCCCTCCTCTCTTACCAAGCAGCAACACCCAAGGCCGAGGTCGGCTCGGCTCAGTACCGGCCAACGTCCGCGCACTTGACCGGACCACGTCAGTCCTGTTCTGTTCCCTACACGTCATCAGTCCATGGCAAACAACACAAGTTTACTGCTCTATAGATATGAGCAGTTCTTCAGACGCGAAGGAAATTACTATTGCAGTTGTGTGTTGTTAAGTGCTGTTCACGGTACAATGAGCACTTTTGAAACCCCTGCTTAAGATCTATTTGTATGCACGTTGGGTATTCTGCCATCTCATGTAAAATTAACACTGCCATGGGCCTCATCACTTTATTCATGCGTCGATCAAATGAAACTTTGAATTTATTAAAAAAATTAATAAATATTTTACAAATATGCTCTTTATTACACTTAGATACATTTTTTAAAAAAGTACACAGCGAAAGAAATGATTTAAGTTGTTACAAATGGATACCTAACACTTTAAATTTAACGTTAAGATTAGGAACTATTTTCCATCCCTCATTACCAACTTTCTGGGCGTATGTCAGCAAGTGTGCGTGTTATAATATATGTAGGCAGGGGCAGTGACATTTTTCTAAGGTTGATTTCAAAAGTGCTCACAGCCTTTACGCAAAGTAACGATGTAGTACTAAAAGGTTTGTTTTGCAAGACTATTGCCAACAATGAATATATTTCCTATACGTATTAGTAGTTTCTTGTTACATATTTTACCACGCAAAGAAGTAACTGCAGTGTTTTATATACCTGCATATACTGTATGTGTACATAGTAGGTAAAGGGCACTTTGTATACAGTACAAAACCGAGGATTTACATTGTCTTATATTTTTCCCGCTATTTCCTAGATTGCAAGGTACTATAAACTATACCAAATAATCAGAGATTTAGCCAGTAGGAAAGGCCACTATGTGCTATAGTTAGAGCTAATGATTTTTCGTGAAAAGACATGAGTACACGGTAGACTTCAATACTTTAAACACCAAACAGCAGTTTGTATATTGCCATTGGTTGCTGTCTGCTTGAGAATGTGTTATCGTATTTGACCGAACCACTCAGAATTCGGCAACATAGGCACAGCTACTACGTGTTCCGTGTGCAGACGGTTAACACGTTCAAAAAAAAATTTAGCCAATCAAAATAGGTCAATGAGCCTACAATATTTTCGAATTCAACTTATCTTGAGATCTTTTCGCGAAATTTCACTACCCCTAGCTATAGTCTACTGGCGGTTTTTTTCACACTTTTTGAATCAAACATTTGAAAAATCACCCCACATATGGCGTGATTGTTTGTTTCTTAAATATGTCGTGTATCACAAGTGTTTCATACTTGTGTTAACATAAAAATAAACATAATTTTATTAAATTTGAATTATGCTCGTTTTTTATTTGTAAATTATAATATTTAATTAACATGAATAAAAACCGGGTGGAAATAGTTGTGTTGGTAATGCTTAGTGAGAAATAGTTCTTATGCAAGATATTATTGAACTAAGTGCGCACGAATGCGGTGTTTATTGTCTGTTTGGTGAAATTTTCTAGACTCGGTTACGCTTTGTTTGCATGAGGCGTAAGTATATCCTGGAAGTAGAACTTCAGCAGGGATTCAGAAAAGTTGTGGGTAACCGTGAATGGACTTATAAATGGTATCGAGGTAAACTGCGCAACAATAAATTCTCATATTTGTGACATAGAGTCCTTTACCGCGGATGCACAAATGTGCATACGTACATATACGCACACAACTAAAACAAAGATTGGTCCTGAACTCCACATACAAACTTTGTGATATTATTCGATATTTAAAACGAGGCAGAAAACTTTATGCGGCATGTTACCTAACGTGATTAATAAGGTAAATACACGTCCTTGAAAACTGGGAATTCAATTTAGTTATTTGAAATATTTCAGAAAGTACATAAAATAATACAATAAACTCACGAATATGATTTGCCTGATTAAATACCTGTCATGTGCAAACATTGGGTGGATAACATCGCTGTCAGTCATTCGGTGAGTGAGTGAACGAAGATATTCGGGCGGCTCGAGATCTTGAGAGGCGATGAGGGTGAAGCGAGGTGAGTATGGAGCAGCGCCGGAATGCAAGGGCAGGGGAAACGGGAGATCCCCGAGAAAATCCTTCAGCCAGTGGCATCGTCCGGCACGATTCCCACTTGCGAAAGTCGGGGAGTGACCCAGCCAGGAAATGAACCCGATTCGCCTTGTTGGGATGCAAGTAGGCTAACCACTCAGCCACCGCGGCCCCTCAAGTAAGGCGTAATATTTATTTTCATATAGGCATATCAATTCTATGATCTGCTGGGCGGGGTTCTGGGAGCGGGCCTTGTGTCTTATTGCAGGCTATCGCGTGCTGCGGAAGAGTCCTTATTGGTGAAGTCATTGATTTTTCTCGAAAAAAAAAAAATCTGTGCAAATGATAGATTTCAATACTCTAAGTACAAACAGAAATTTTTATTTTGCCATTGGTAGAGCCCCGAGTATTTCGCGGATTGAGTTGGCAGCAAGCTAAGCTGGACAGTCATATCTCTATACACTCGAGACATTATCGTTTGCTTATTGGTTCCTGTGATCAAGTGAGACCTCTGTACAGGAATGTTAGACACTCACTCATAGACTACTGCTCCCTGCTTATTATTGGCTTACATTTAAACGGGGCGTGCCTAAAGAACTGTTGTCCAATCACAATACTAGGAAAAAAGAACACGTGTTTGGAGTCTACCTCGCCCCGAATTAATTCGCTAAATACTCGTCGCTGTAGCCATTGTTCACCCTCTGCATGAGAAGCCGTTTCTGTTTTTACCCGGGCCAATTAGAATTCAACAACTTTGGCAGTGAACCAAAGCGATTCGGGTACTAAGAGTAACATGTTTATGTAGTCAATCGAGAAAGGTAAACAGAATTACAGTGTATCGAAATATAGCTTGTCTCGAAGAATTTTCGGAGAATTTCACTGCCCCTACCTACAGTATTGGTAAGGGCACCTAATCTTCGCGAAAATATTTCACGACAAGTTGCGTTCCAACGCACTTTAATACAGAACCACTTTCGTGATTGGATCATTTGAATTGCTACGCGTCTTATTTGTCTGCCCGCGAATCAAGGTCGGTCAGTCTCGTAGAAACTAAACTCTAATTGGCTCTCTCGTGTAAAAGACTGTCTTCACATAATGACAAGCGGGCTTTAGTCGAATGAAGACTGAATGTGTTCACATAGCAGATTGATGTGTAGTCTCCTCGCAAATCTTTTCGCGAAAAAACAGGTAGCCCTTCTTATTGGTAGAGACATGCAAAATTCGCGTTATCATTTAGCGCCAGACAGAACTGCAAGTTACTGTGCACGTGACCGACTTTTGGAACATATCATCAGTATGTCTGACAAGCTTCGCGAGAATCTTGAGCCAAGAACGTAATATTCTACTTTAACGAAGTCAAGCAGGTAAATGCTGTTTATGATAAAGTGAGCACTTTCGAAATGGACCTTAGAAAAATGCCACTGCCCATAGCTGCATATATTTTAACAGGCGCCCTGAGTGACATGCGTCCAATAAAGTTGGCAACGATGGATTGGAAAGTAGTTCCGTATCTTAATGTCGAATAAAAAGTGTTAAGTAATAATTTATTACACTTAAAAATATTTCTTTCGCTTTTTTTTTTTTTTTTTTTTTTTAATGCATCGAAGGGTAAAAGTAAAAATGAGCAGATTTGTAAAATATGTACTTTTCTAATGATTTCACAGTTTCAATTGACCGGCGCATGAATAGAGTGATGAAGCCAATGACATTGTTAATCTCACGTAAGGTGGAAGAATCCACAACGTTCATGCAAGTAGATCTTAAGCAGGACTTTCAAAAGTGTTAATTTTACCGTGGCTAGACTATAGGTGACTACTTAAACGTTAGCGGATAATAAAATCACTGAATGTGTTCACTTACATGTGGTACATGGCAGTGGAGTTTATCCTGTCACCAAAAGATAGCGCGAATTGTGCAGGTCTCTCTCACCTATTGGTCTATCTTCCGGCCGACAACTTACAGTGGCCGGCAGTTACCTGGGCGCGCGATCTCCCTAGTCCTGTTTTGAGGAGTGTCCAGTACAGTCTGGGCAGTGGCTGAGCGGCAACCGTCGGGCGCCGGCCGTATACGAGCAGGACGGAAAACATTCGTCGCACAACCCGAGACACAAAGTTTAAAAATTTCACATTATAACAATAACGTACGTTCTTACGCACACGAGTAATGGACCATACTGCAACCTAGTTGACAATTAAGCACATAAAATTACAAAAAAATCACATAAATATTAAGTAAATTTTGTACATAGACTCGTGTTATGGGATTCAACAAACCGTATTTATTCAGAATTTCATCTTTCTTTTTTAAGTTTATAACTAGTATAAGTGCACGTTAACAAAATGCTGAGATAATGAATATTGTGTATCTCCAGAAAGTATGTAATGAATGATAAGGCGTGCAATAAAATACATATGTTTTCCAGCTAAACTACATTACCAAACTATCTATAATACTATAAACATAAATCTGTAAATATTAGCCATGCAAATGACATTAGATATAATAATATAATGTATTGTATAAAGTTGATATACGCTGTTCACGGTAAGTTGAGCACTTTTGAAAGCGCTCACATTTGGAATAACAGTACATGAATTAATGTTATTTTAGCATTAAAAGGTATCTTCCGAGGAAGGATGAGTATACACACTGTGTTTATTAATTAAATGGTAATATTTATTTTAAAAAGTGGGCTGATGGTGATACAGTTACAGAAGAAGTAGGCAAACAAATAGATTCATATTGCTCATGCAAACATTGAGTTTTACACTGTAAAATAACGCAATATTTCCAATTGTCGTGGACAGGTTTTACCTAATGTGATAGGCCCCTAAGTATTAAATATTGTACAGCTAAATAACAAAACCTTTTACCTACAAGAAATGCGTCACAATGTTAAGGGCTAATAAATAAGATACACAAGAGATATGTAGGCCTAATATCTTCTACAAGCACTGTCTCGATTTCAATATAATGCTGGTGCATAAACGTGTTCCATATGCAAATGCTTAAGAAGTTTAAAAAAAAAATTATTTTCAACAGCATTGCATTTTCTATCCCCCCTTCCCCCCTCCACCACAAAACAACTAATTTTACTGAAGTAATAATGGCTCTACTAAAGGCGAACCATGGTAAACGTCATCAGCATCGGAATGATTCTGCTGCATCTCTACTTGCAAATTCAGTCACGTACATTATCGCTACATATGTTTTTCGAACATACAGTAAATGGCTGTCGGCTGCGCGCATCTCGTTTCCACCCCCCTTTTTCCCACTCACTGTGAAGACGCCGCTTCCCCGCTAGAGGCCCTTATACAATTGCAAACTTTAACATTTGACTTTGCGATTTGACTTTACGTTTGCTTTCGACATGTTGTTTCTTAGGGAGCTTGACGCAATGGAACTGCCAAAGGCTACGTCAAGTGATTACTCTTGACTTTGCCTTTAAAATTTAAAGTCAAAGTCAAGCAGCCATTTTGCCGAGAATCTAACAGAGATTATGTGGAACGTGCGTTATTTTACTGTAGGGCGATTTTAATCTCGGTATATTAAAAAAAAAACTCGTCTTAAATTAAATAAATTACAAACGAATATAATGAGAAGAGGGAATATATGAATTGACATAAAAAATAAACAAATAAGGTACGTTTTTAGGAAGCTCGCAGAACCGATGTTCACAGTTGTCAGAACTCTGACTTTACAGTTGTATTGTGTATTGGTAGGTTCATCAGAGGAAAGTAAATGTTAAGTGAAATGCTAATGTTTTCTATCGTGTAAAGAAGCTTACCACGCGCTGAGACGTGCCTAGATAACTGCCGGTTACTGTATCAAGCGCCGATTGGCAAAATGATACTGGCCAGTGCTGCCACTACGCTGGCGTGTGCAGCTGGGATTCCACCAGAATGCAGCTCCTCTTCGCTCTGGTTAAACCAGCGCCAATCACAGCAAAGGAGAACTCAGATCCCGCCCCCTCTATAAAGGCTGTTCAGGATAGAGTGAGCACTTTTGAAATCAACGTTAGAAGAAAGTCACTGCCTCTTCCTGAATATATTTGAACGGGTGCACTGAGTGTCATGCGCCCAGTAGAAGTGTACACTTTCATTTGACCGACGCATGAATAAAGTGACGATACCCATGATAATGCTAATTTTATATCAGGCGGGAGAATACAGAACGTACATACAAGAAGATCTTAAGCAGGACTTTCAAAAGTGCTCATTTTACCGTTAAAAGCCTATACTAGCACTCTCTTCCCACTAATAAAGAGCATGGTTCCTTCCTATCTGTCTACCGTAGAATTTTCTATTAAGGTCATTTGGAGTTCTCGAGCTTTCGAAGACGGGAACCAGATAAGAATGAAATGTTTGTGAGGAAGGTGTACGGTAGTAAAAGTGTTGGCTACCTCCGCATTCATCTCCCCCGGAGTACAGAAAGGGCACAATAGTTATGGAAGTGGAAGGCGCCCCGCGGCCAGCGGTTTTCGTTTGCTGCCTTCACGATGTTTGTATGCGTGCTTAGTTTTAATACTTAAAAGTGCTGATTTGTTTTTGGCATATAGATATGGTGAATTTTGTGGTAGTAACTTTCTCAAATGACTCTTGCAACGTAAAAGGCATGATTTACCACAGTTTCCCTAATGACGCTTAGGTCTATCTGTTTTGAATCACTAATAAAAAAACACGCTTGGTTGTAATAGACGTTATATGTCGACTCACAAAAAGTGTACTGTATTGGCTCTCCTAACAGTCCTGTATTATACGTTAAGAACATCACAAAGAAATTACCGCACAGAGTCTCAGAACAACTTAAACCATTTTATGTATATTTGTGGTAACTTACTAAAATTTTGTCAAACGTACTGTTACCATTACAATAACTATAAATACCCCATATATATATATATATATACCCCATATATATATATATATATATATATATATATATATATATATATATATATATATATATATATATATTCGGATCATAAATTTTATGTATTAACCTAAAACAAAACTCTGAAATTAACATAGATTTTAAATGTATATATTTATACGCGCGCGCGCGCACGTGTGTGTGTGTGTGTGTAAAACCCGAATATTCGCATGATGAAATTAATTTGGATTTAATCAGAAAAAATAAATTCACGGTAATATCAAGACATTCGGATTAAAATACATTTCAAGAATGCGATACCAATGTTTCAGAACTGAAGACTATATATGTAAAAGCTTCACATAATATTTCGAATGGTTTCGTTAATTAGATGTAAATTAAACTAAACAAATTTCATGTATGTAAAAAATGTATTTTAATAATTAATTACATCGTTAGGGGAAATATAAGTCAAATAAATCAAAGTAAATGTTTTATCATTATAAATATAATTATGATATTGCAAGCGGTATGAGACAAATGAGCGCAGAGTGTTTAAGTTAAAAAAGATAAGTGCTGTATTGCACTTTTTGTATTTGAAAACAATGAAATACTACATATCGATGGTTTTTCAAAACTCATTTATACATTTCCAATAAAGATGACGTAAGACTACATTTTAATAATATTAACTCATATTTTCTTGCTAAAATTTATTTGTCTGTTTTTCAGTTATTTACATCAATGGAAACATTAAGCACAAAAATTAACTTAGCAGATTTTCATGGCATTCTTAGCATGCCCTAGTTCACGCCGAACACGAACATTGACCATCATCGCAACCAGAAAGAGCCCCACTACAAAGAAATACATAATGATTACAAATGTTATGTGTTATTGCACATTCAAAGCTTAAAATTTTAAAAATACATTTTTTTTATGCTATAGCCAAATATCCTCATGATGCTTTACGTACATTATAATTAAAATAAAGAATTTCACCATACCAAGCAAGTCGAGGAAAATGCGTTTGAAGAATAATCATTGTTTGAGAATTCTAAAACGCATACAAAATATTCAAGGTATAAAATATAAATTTTTTTTAGAAATTATTACCAAGTAAATTACTATAAAATGAGTAAACTGAATCAAACTAATGTTCAATAATAATATATATATAATTTTTATATTGTAAACTATCTTTCTTAGTAGTGGCAAATAATTTGAAATATACATTGAAAATGTTTAGTCATTTTGGTTTCTAAAAACAAATAAATACTATATTTTAAAATTTTATTAACAAGTTGCCCTAAACATAAAGTCAAAATTACATTGTGATATTAATACCACATATTTTCTTATCTAAATAGGTGTGTGTACCACAATTATTTACAGCAAGAATTTATTTAACTATTATTGGCCAGGACAAGAATGAAGTTAACACATTTTCACGTCTTTAATGGTATAAAAACTAAACCAATTTTTTTTTTGTTTCGAGAAGCTTGAGCTGTGATGATGTACTCAGGATCTCTACACGTCAGGTTTTGTAGACACCCTGGATTTCTAGATAGTATGCATGGCTGGTTTTCAGGCATATGTATTTGATTACATCTCAAAACATTTGTTCTTTCCTGAAGCGTTAACAATTTCATCAAATTCCTTGGCATCAATGGAAAGCACTTTAATTCCACAATACCGTCATCTCCTACAAGAGCATCTGGAGTAGCTCCAAGGTACGAAATATCTCTATCAACAAATAATCCGCATCTTCTTGTTTGTACGTTGTTAAACTCCTCATATTTTTTTAATGGCTTGAATTCCGCCATATTGGACTCCAGCGGTTTTTACTTCTTTCTTAAACAGAACAGTTTTCATAAGGTTGTTGCATGGCGTAGTTTCCAGCCTTCGCACCACTGAGCCGAAGTTAGAGGCAGTAAGTCGATTGAGTCGAGCCTCTCTCAATTTCGCATTTTCATGCTGCCCAACAGTCTCGCTTTCGAGATAAATTTGTTTCTCTTTTGTATCAACTTCTTTTGCAAGCTTATCGAAGAATTCCGTTGATTATTTTGCGAGCCCTTCTGCAAGTACATCAGGTTCAACTGTTTCTGTCCCGTATTCTGTATCAGTCGACACAGTCTTATTCCTTTTTTGTTTGCCAGTTATTTTATATCGTTTGCTAAGAGATTTCCGAACCTTCTCCCTATTCACACGCAATTTTTTCAGAGTTCCGTTAGGGCTCTTACCGGATATCCTCTTCCATGGACTACAATGCCACCCTGGACCAGAAGAATGAGACAAGCCAGCCGCAACAGCCCTTCTCTTGTATGAGCCACGCTTGGATAAATTTATTCTTTTTTCTCCAGTGAGCTTAGAAGCCAAGATCATATACCTTGAAAATAATGAACAGTTTAATTAAAACTGGTCATTTGACAATAAAGATGAATAAATAAATAAGCTATCTTCTTATGCTGCATGGGGTAGGAGTAATATGGACGCAAATAAGAAACATTATATTTTATAGATCAACAGAATTATTGCACGATTCATATTATTTTCATTAACTAATATTTTACACTTGTTCTATTGATTAGCTGACTAAATAAATATTGCATTTAAGTTTTGAAGCAGTTTCATGAATTGTTATACACACCTTTCTGCTTGATTTGTGGTTTTGTTGAATGCAAGACGATCTGCATTTCTGACGAGAAGATCAAGTAATTTCCTTATAAGAGAGATCACATTAGCAGATACCAGGTGATGCGTGAAGTCAGATTCTCCAGCTTCTTTTCTTTTGCAGTATGGACCACGGCAGTTTTCATGGTTGCCACACACATGATACACTGCATTCGTTAAATCCTGTTTCAGTATTTCACATGCTTGAAGAGCATTTTCAGTTTGTGAATCTTCTTTACCGCACACCTTTAATTAGTCTTTCCATTCGTGAGACACCGTCTGTTAGGTCTGTAGCACTTTGCGTCCATCAAGAGGATATGCAGTGTTTGTTGCCAGCTTGTGAAGACCATCACTGAATGCTCTAGTCATGTGATTAGCACACTCGATTTTTTGAATATTATGGCCGTAAGACACGCTTTCTTGCAAACGTGTGTAAACACTCGAATCACCGTCTCCAATGTAATTCAGGTATAGCAGACTGTGCTGCTCAATACTTTTATTAAACCTTTCAACTATTATTGATTGTTCCATACCTGTTGCTGGGCCGACGTAGTTTCGATAACATACGTGCTTCGCAGATTCTTTTCCTTGAGACTTTGCTAGTGTGTATGTACAGCAGAAGCTATTTTTCACTCCTAGATATAGTATTTTATTTGTTTCAGCACCAATTGTGACACCCTGAAAAACACAGTAAACTGGAAAATGTTTCCTTTCCTAGCATAAACAATTCATTGTTAGAATTTCTGAAAGATTTCAAAATATAATAACAACAGCATAATATTTTTGAAAGTATTTTAGAATATGCTAAGGTAAGTGATGATCTTGACCCGGTGTTATCCATAACTGAAAATATGACAGACAGCTGGAATTTACTACAGTAGCCTATAACATTAACAATTAAAAAAATATTTTCATACATAACTTTTTTATTTTACCATTATTCTTGTAGAATTATTTACTATGATATTGACATTTTGAGGAGGATAACTCCTTTACATGTACCGGAAGCAAATTACGCTTTCTGAACGGGGATGTGATCATACAAGTGTGCTTTAATCTTATAACAAATATTTGATTATCCTTTGACTGTAATAATAAAAAATAGCTAGAAAAATTGTCGAAAAATTCCATTGGCTAGTAGGCGAAAATAATTTTCCATGTGAAGAACGGGAAACGTATATAACGATACAATAATAAACAAATTTAATTTTTTGGGTTTGCTTGTGTGAACCCCCTCCCCCCCTTTTCCCAAAAAAATTCCTTTGCGGGCAAGTAGCAAGTATGCTAACCACTAAACCACGGGGTTACGTAATCTCAGCTGATATTTATTGACATATTCAAGCCTGTGTATACACGGAAATTTGAACTATTCCCGTGACTTTTATTGTTGCTGAACATCCGTATTCAAAACCGGGAGGGGGAGGGAGGGTTGTTTATCAATAAGCAGATTACGACATTGAAACTTAACCGCTGATATATATATATATATATATATATATATATATATATATATATATATATATATATATATATATATATATATATATATATATATATATATATATATATATATATTTATTTATTTATTTATTTATTTATTTATTTATTTACTTATTTATATATGTGTGTGTGTGTGCGCGCGCGCGGAAAGTTTCTTCGTGTGCAAGTATATTTATACTAAATTTGACTGAATTTTTTTTTAACCACTTCGTAATTGTTCTGTACAATCTTTGTCCTTAAAACAATAGATATTTTATTCGTTCTATGCCACAAATAATAACAAGACTTGTCTCATCATAAGAATCATACTTACTGGATGTGCAGTACCATTATTTGTACAGTGAACGTAATGCGCAAATATTCCATCACATGTAAGTATTATTTCTTTGTATTGTACATTAATCTTATTACAGTTTGCAGTCATTTTATGTAACATACAAAGGAAAGTACACTGTATATTCCATACTGATATTAATATTTACCTTCCCCATATTTCTTTCATGACTCGATTTAAATTTGTCATCAATTTTAGAATGTGTGGATTATAAAACTAATTAAAAGTTACTTTGGATGTTTAATTTGACCATTCATCTCGTTTCGCCTTTCTCTATCACTCGCTCACTCCATTTATTCTGTAAAAGATAATTACGAACGCGGCTTGAAAGTATATTTATTACTTGAAGTATGTTGCAAAACAAAAACATTACATCATTATGTAGATAGCGTAACTAATTTAATAATTGCTATTAAACATCTAAACAAACTGTTAGGGGTTTAATTAATGATTCACGTCGAAAATTACCGTATTCCGTTTACAATATTAGGCTATGTACATGTATGTAATTACTGCAGTTATCATCGGCCTCCGTGGCGTAGTCGGTAGCACACCGGCTTACAGTGCAAGGGGCACTGGGTTCGAATCCTGGCAAGGACATGGATGCTTGTGCCGTTCACCCAGGCTTACGCTAACCTATAAGCAGCCCCCCCCCCCCCAATTAAGCATACACAGGCATAAAACCAGGGGGCGTTAATAAGCTCTCTAAATAACAATAACTGAAGTTATCACTACGATACTTAAAAACAAAAAACAATTTCTTACTTTAAAAAATTCAACATATACTCGGAAATTGATTATAGTAGGCCTGAAAATATTTAGCTCCGTGATAAACTATTACTACCAACAGAAAAGCTTGAATTCGTTATTAAATTAATTTTTATTTCGGTACCTACAATCTTTATCAGCCTAGCCAAATGTCATTTTAATGCATATTAGCTAAGCTAATTCTATATGTAAATGGATATGAAGCCAGTGATGCTGTGGAACGAATAGAATTTTTATTTTTTTAATTGAAAGATCTCTAAATGCTTAACTTTCTCATGCTAAAGTATTTTCTTTGCAAACTAAAAGACAGTTACTAAAATATGCACTCGTCGTACTGTAAATCATACTTATTTGCAGCAAGCCTGGCCGTAGGAAATAACTTAATTCCATATGTTAAACTGAACAATAAATAATAGGATAATAATTAAGGAAATGCCTGTAAGGCTGGAACGAGACACTGCAATAGCTACTACAGGCTGTTTTCCTAAATAGCAAAATAATATGCTCTGGTCTCATGTGAGAGGAAACCCAGCCAGTGTAAAGAGGAGGGAGGTTACTGAAAAGTGCCTTAAGCTCGGGAGTTGCAGGTGATTCACATTCACGGGGCCCGCGCCTTGGGACTGCTTGGCACACTACCCACCGAGAAAAAAGTTTTGATAACACTGCTTTCGTCTATGTAAAACAATGTCTTAGTAAAATATCATCATTTCCGCGCAAAGTATCAAAGGTAACAGAACCAAATTTGCAGACTGGTTTTATTAATATTATATCCAACAAAGGAACTTTTTCTATGCCCATGCAAACAAAGTTAGGATGTGATTTAAGTCTTCAAACTCCCGTAAATTTTGTGCATATTTACACTGTGGTAATTTTATTTATATCAAAGCAAGGAAAATAAAATTTTGTTACTAAACAGTGTACACCCTAAATAACTTAAAAATGAAAAAAAATAATAATATTTTGCACTTACAACACAAGCTTAAAATCTTCTTTCGAATTAACGAAATTTTGAAACTGATGCTGCTTTACTTGAGTTATAAACTTTAAAATATATTGTTATATCATACTAATCAATTCATTTCAGTATGTACTATTCAAATTTGAAATTTAAAAAATTACTCCGAATGGCCTTCATGAATGTAACAATTTTTTATTATTTCCTGTCGAAAGGGTTTTTAGCCAGTTTTTTCCCAGTCTCTTATTAGTTATAGTTTTAACTATAGTTAAACTAAGGGAGGTGGTCATTGTCCAAAACGGTGGCCATGGCTGCCCAATCCCTCTCTGCCATGATGCATCCCTCCTGGCATGGATTCCCTCCCCTCCCCCTCATCACAACGCTCTGGGACGCATTTAGCACACGTTCCTACCTTGGGCGTACACTTAATACTTACTAAAGGCTGTTCGCGATAAAGTGAGCATTTTTTTACTGCATATATTTAAATGGCGTACTAAGTGACATCCGCCCTGTAAAATTAATAACGATGGAAGGAAAGTAGTTCCGTATCTTAACGTCGAACGAAACGTGTTAAATAATCATTTGTGATAACTTAAATTATTTATTTCGCTTTTTGTTGTTATTAATGCTTCAAAGTGTAACAATGAGCGGATTTGTAAAATATTTACTTTCCCTTATAATTTCACAGTTTCACTTGACCAATGCATGAATAAAGTGATAAGGCCCGTGGCAATGTTAATTTTATATAAGACGGAAGAATACACAATGTGTACACAAGTAGATTTTAAGCAGGGCTTTCTAAAGTATTAATTTTTCCGTAAACAGCCTATAACAGGGTATGTTAGGTAAAAAAGCGGCTGCTGGAATTGTCGCTGTAATCAGCTGTTCCGCCTCTGTATAACTGCCTACAGTAGTGTTAATGGCGCCACCTACTAGGAGCTATTTAGCACGTTTGAAGCTCAGAAGAAAGCGAGCGATAAGGGTGACACTGACACAGTTTCCTAGTGCGCCAACATACTTACGCGCAAGGCGCTGAACTGCCGTGCAGTGTTTCCGACCTGCTGCGTCTGCCTTTGGCACATAAACGGTGACCTCATCATTTTGTTGGTGGAAAGTCTGGAGTTAAGTTCATTGCACGTCCATATAATTTTTTCGCATGTTTTTGACAAGTATATTATTAGTAGGGGTAGTGAAATTTCGCGAAAAGATTTCAAGACAAGTTATACTTCAAAAATACTGTAGGGTCGTTTACCTATCTTTAGTGGTAGAATAATTTTTTGAAACGTGTTAAGTGTCTGCAAACGAATCACATAGGAGTCGTGCCGACATTGCCCAATTCTAAGAGGCCCGATATGAAAACGCCTTCTCTAGCAGGCAGCAACCAATGGCAGTAGACAAGCTGCTGTTGGGTGCTTATAGTATTGAACTCTACCGTGTATTCATATTTTTTCGTGAAAAATTACTATCTCAAATAGTCTATTTTTAATTATGAGATACGGCAGTGTGAAAACCCCCGTCTTTAACAAAGTTGGAGAACTCGGAAATTGCATTTGTAATTTGCATGATGTATTTGAGGGTATTATTGGTATAAGCTGTTCACGATAAAATGAGCACTTTTAAAAGTCCTGCTTAAGTTCTACTTGTACGCACGTTCTGTATTCTTCCAAATTATTAAAAATTAACATTGCCATGAGTCTCGTTACTTTATTCATGCGTCGGTCAAATGAAACTGTGAAATTATTATAAAAGTAAACATTTTATAAATCTGCTAATTTTTACACGATGGGGCGTTAAAAAAAACAGATAGCGTAAGAAATAATTTAATTTGCCACAAATGGTTACCTAACACTTTATAATCGACGTTAGAATATAAAACTGCTTTCCTTTCATCGTTACCAACTTAACCGGGTGCATGTCACTCAGTGTGACCGGTAAAATATATGAAGGCAGATGCAGTGACATTTTTTTAACATTGATTTAAAAAGTCTTTATCTTGAACAGGCTTTATTTCTTATTACGGTCCGACACGAGCGCGGAGACGTAGCACTGACCTGGAAGGCAAGGAAGTGACGTGGTGCCGGGCCGTGATCTTGTCAAGCAAGTGGAGCAGGGGCCGTCCTGCTAACTACTGTGCGCGGCGCGGCGCGAGCCCTCATGGCCAGGATGTGCTGTGAGGCGCCGTTATTCATGTTATTCATGTCCCCCTACCTACATCACGCACTTTCACACGCAAGCTCCGACGTACTTCGCCCCCCCCCCCCCTTTTCCAACTCCCAACACTTACAACCTCGTTTCTCTGCGGGGCCATGGTGGCTGAGCGGTTAGCCTGCTCGCCTCCCACCAAGGCGACCCGCATTCAATCCCCGTCCGGGTCGCTCCGGATCTTCGTAAGTGGGAATAGTACTGGACAAAGCCGTCGTTCGGCTGCTTTTCTCGGGGGTTTCCCATTTCCCCTACCCCTTCGTTCCGGCGCCGCTTCATACTCACCTCAATCACCCTCATCGGCTCTGAAGACCTCGCTGCTAAGGGCGCCGCCTACCTAGCTTTCGAAATGTGCTGCAGTGTGTTTGAAATCCGCGTTTTTTTAAGTAAACTTTAAACGTGTCGCCATGATACCAATGTATTAAAATAAATCGCACTTCAGACGAGGTACGCATAATACTCTCAAATCATCACGTACATTAAAAATGCTATTCCCGAGCCCTCCAGCATAGCTAAAAGCGGCTTTTTCACACGGCTGTGTCTCATAATATACTAGTTGGGAACATGCGAAACTATTATAGAGACCTGCATTGAACCTTGCTATAGACTTTCCACCGATAAAATGATAGGGTCGCAGCATATAGTAGTCAGACGCAGCACAACGGACATCCTGTACGTCAGTTGAGCGCCTAGCGCGTAGGAGCGAAGGGCATCGGGCATGCGTGTCATTGTCGTCCTTATTGCTCCCGCACTTTCCTGCCTCAGACGAGCTTAAAACCTCCAAGTAGGCGGCGCCCTTAAGTGCCACCAAATTTCCACTCCTCTACTTGGTTTTTTGCTTCTGTACGCCCACCGCGCTCTATCCACACAATAGCTAACTATAGGCTGTTCACGATAAACTGAGCACTTTTGAAAGCCCCCTGCTCACTGCCTACTGGCTGGCAGCTGCGAAATTTAAATGGGAAATCCCATGTTAGGAAAAATTCGCCTAAGTGCGTTAATTCTCAAGTTAGGCTTGTCAAACAAAATGTATACTTCACGAATTTTTTTTTAACGGTAAGATCTCTCCTAGCGTACATTTTCAATATAGATAGGCAGTATGTACTTTCTTGTAACACATAAAATATAAAAATGTTGCTAGCCAACATAGGCTACACATGACATAGAAACACCTCCTCTGTAGGGAACTTCTCCTACAAATTTAGCCAAGAATACATTTTGTTTGAAAAACCTACCTTTAAAATTATCGCACTGGGCCAAAATTTCCTTAACATTCGATTTCCTATTTATGGAAATGGTGGAAAATCGCAAAAAAATTTTCAGCCAACGTATCTCTCTAGATGGTGTTTATTCGTTCATTATTGGATGAACAAGGTTTTGAATCGGCAAAGTTGTTCTCAGGCCAATCGCGAAAGTTCTGCCTTATAGTATCAGAATCCTCATTGGTCAAGTGAAAATGGGTATCTTCATACATGCATGACAGTCAATAAGGAAAGAAAACTGTCGGACATGTGTACCGTATGTTTAATCCTAGCAAACAGTCAACTTTTCCCGCGATAAGCCACCATCTCTGCCTATCTAAATTGCTCAGCTGCCAGCCGGAAGGCAAGGTTCTTAAGATCTACTTGTAAGCGCGCTGTATTATTCCCCCATATATAGTCTAAAATTTACATTGTCGTTGGCCTCATCACTTTATTCGTGCGTCGATAAAGCGAAACTTGAGAAAATATTAGAGATATTAATATTTTACAACTTTGCTCATTCTGACACTTAATTGCATTAAGAAGGCAAAAGAAATAATTTCAGAATTCATAAATGTTTACCCAAAACATTTTAATCAGTGTTAAGTCATAGAACTATTTTCCCATTCCCTCGTTATCACCTTTACTGGGCACCTGCCTGTCAGGGTGCCCGTTGGAATATACGTAGGAAGGAGCAGTGACATTTTTAAATGGTTGATTTCAAAAGTTCTGAATTTAACGTGAACAGCCTATACACATTGACTAAATATGAGGTAGACGGCTTATTCATCTTCTGGACATGTACTCAACACTGACCTACCCCAAAGGAACATAACTATCAATGTCACATGGTTCACGATGATGAAAGTGTTTTGTTTATATCTTAATTTTGAATGACAAGCACTTTTATATGAATAAAATATTTTCCAATTTGAATTTAATCAAGATGCATTACAAATTTGTTAGAGAAAGTATACATACACCTCAAAACATTTGTTTACAAATCAGTTTTCTAACCAAAAATCCAAACCATGCCGTTTTCGCTAGACGTGTTGGCAGAAAAGCAGTTCAATATTGGGACACGGAGATTGGTTGTGGGCAGCCAGCGAGATCAGTCTACCTCATATTTAGTCTGTGTCTATAAACAGATGCACTCCATTCACGGTTACTACCAACTTATGTGAAACCCTGCTTAAGGTCTACTCCCAGGGTATTCCTCCGCCTCGTGCAAAATAAGCTTAACAAAGTAAACAAAATAACACCAATGGGCCAACGCACCGCATTCGTGCGCACTCAGTGTGATAATATTGTGCAAAATAACTATTTCTCGGCCCTTTATATGGTGCAGTATACCATGAGATACAAATGTTATATGCGAATTTTAACTTACGGATTATAAATGTTTACTCTCAGGAATCACAGTTGTCATACGGTTGGCGGTGTCAGTATCGATATGAAAAGTTTGAACCTTGTTGTCGATGAGGTTAGGGTTCGATTCCAGATCATTTTCTACAGTGTGCAATGTTTACAGTAGACGAACCTATAACTAGCAAACATATCTGAGCGATAGCAAAGCTATTGGTAGACGAATTCGATACCAAATTGTACCACTAGCACAGGTTTTAAATTTGCCCAAACCATGAAATTCTGTGGGAAAAAAATCGTCTCATCAAAGAAACTAAAAAACGCCGGATGAATGTGTTTGTCCGGCGGGGTGAAGACCTTTGTACATACGGTCGAGACTCGTAACTCTCATGGCTCGTCTATTCATAGTATGGTTACTAAGCATTACCAACATACATTTTTTTCTCTGTCTTGAATCATATTAGTTATAAATGAATTATAATTTATAGATAAATTAAGTAACAGTTCAATTTAATCAAAAATGAGGTAGGCCCCCTTTTATCTTAACACCCGTATAAAACGCGTGTGATACATGGCTAAGTGTAGTGAAATTTCGCGAAAAGCTTTCAAGACAAGTTATATCTCAAAACACTGTAGGGTTGCTTACCTATCCTGATTGGCCAAATTACTTTTTGACAAGTGTCTGCACACGAATCACGTAGGAGCCGTACCGATGTTGCCGAATTCTGAGTGTCCCGGTCAAATATGAAAACGCCTTCTCAAGCAGACAGCAACCAATGGCAGTAGACAAACTGCTGTTGGGTGCTTATAGTTAAGGCCACCTGTTTTTCGCGAAAATATTTACGCGGAGGCTAGATTCCAATGTCCTATGGTATGAGTGCCGTATTCCTTTGGTTATTGGCCACATGTCTTTGCCGGGAGATAGTTCCTTACATGACTGGGCAAATCATACTTCAGTAACTTCTATGCTGTGTGACCGTGATTTGCGGGCAGACACGTGCAAAGTTAAATCATCCAATCGCGAAGGTAGATCTGAGCTCTACTGTTTTGGAGTACAAGCTGCCCTGAAATATTTTCGCGATTAACAGGTGACCCTACTTATAGTATTAACCAGCCATTCAGACTCTGAATGGCTGGTTAGTACTATAAGTAGGGTTTCAGACCCAGTGTACAAAATTGTGTACAATTCGCACGTGTAGGTACTTTTTGGTCTACTGCATACTGCGAAGCTTAATGACCAATGATCTTGTGGGTAAATAATTTGCAAACCGCCTTACTTGTCCAGGTGATAATTGGTTCATATTACTGTAGCTGAACGTATTACCTACAACTCACTGACTGTGACAACGAAATAAGTGTTGTGTTGACTTAGGTACAGCACGCATCATAATTTTTTTGTTTGCAACACGTGAAACAGTAAATTGAAGTGGGTCTGAAAATGTTAAACTCTACCGTTAACTCATATTGTTTCCCGAACAATCACTATCTCTATGCATGACATATTTAGGAAACGGCTAAACACGTCGTACAAGACGTGGTTTTTTTTCCAAAGGTTTGATTCAAAAAGTGTGAAGAAACCGCGAATGGAATATATTTCGGGACAGGTGTTTCTCACGAAATGATTTCAAGACCAGTTGTACTCGAAAACACTTTAGTTCACATGCTCTTTCCTGGTTGGACAATATTAAATGTCACGTTACTCAAGTCATTGTCCGCGAATTATGGACGTTCAGTATGGAAATACTTTATTACGATTGGCCCAGTCAAGTAAGAACATGTCTTCTCACGTGGACACGCGGCTAGTAACGAAAGGAATTTGTAGTCGTGGACGTAGGATATTGAAGTCTAGCATGGCCATATATATTTTCGCGAAAAACACCTATCCCTAACTATATAGGCTGTTCACGGTAAAATGAGCACATATGAGAGTCCTGCTTAAGATCTCCTTGTATACACGTTGTATATTCCTCCGGCTTATGTAAAATTAACATTGCCATGGGCCTCATCACTTTATTCATGTGTCGGTCAAATCAAACTGTGAAATTATTAAGAAAGTAAATACTTAACAAATCTGCTCAGCGTTACACTTCGGTGCATTAGAAAAAAACGCAAAACGAAAGAAATACTTTTAAATCATCACAAATGGACGTGAAGATATGGAACTACTTTCCTACCATCGTTACGCACTTTACTGGACGAATGTCACTCAGTGTGCCCATTAAAACATATGCATGCAGGGGCAGTGACTATTTTCGAAGGTTAGTTTCTAAAGTTCTCGCTTTATCGTGAACAGCCTATACTTAAGAATACGGAGGTGAAACAGTCGCTTGTTTCGCGAAATCCAGCCGCACAACGCCAGCAAGATGGCGGCAAAGGCCAGCAACATGTCCCGACGCCGTTCGCCAATCAGCGTCCGGTAACTTACTTGCCAACCGGCAGCCGAGCCAGTAGGAGATCTTTGGTAGTAGGTGGTAGCCAATCTGACATAAGGCCCCTTGCCAGATCCTCGTGCAGCCAAAAAAATGGGGTTATGCTGTGTTGGGTCACGGCCGTTTATTTTGCGTCAATACGTTCACGTTGACGCGCTCGGGCGCCTTGATGTTCCCGGCACCGCTTCACTCGATCATATAGGATTGTATGGGTATCACTGATCATATAGGGTTTTATGGGTATCACTGATCATATATGGTTTTATGGGTATCACTGGATTGCTTTTGAGATGCTCGTTCCAACCGTATACGATTTCTGTATTTCGACTTGGCTATGGTCAGCAATTTAAAGACGTATTCACGTCAAAAAGTGGATGGATTATGTTCACATGAGATGAACCAGCACGCCATACCACTTCTGTATGCCTACCTATGCTGTGATATTATATTTTACAAATGTCACAGAGCTACCAGTCTCACCTGTTTTTATATCGGCCATTGGTAGAGACCTGCAAAATTCACGTTATTATTTGGCGTCAAGCTAAACTTCACAGTACCATATACACTCGCGTCGGCGTCGTTTCTATATTGGCAGCTGCATAAATGTGAAGCCACTCCCTTCCTGACTGGACTGCACGTGTTTGGACTACACATATGTGAAGTGTTTATTTACTGACTCCGAGTTACCCAGGGCATGTCAAATAACGTATGGCCCAGTGACAAACTTATTGCAAACGTACATGTGTTTGAAGTTTAGCGTGTTCTCGAATAATAACGCGAATTTTGCAAGTCTCTAGGCATTGGTGGGGGAATCTGATTTTCGCGAATAGATTTCAGGACAAGTTGTGTTCCAACCCAATTTAGATCAGAACCACTTTTGTAACGTGCAAACTTGCAGTCTTCATTTGACTATCAGCCTCTTGTCTTTGTGTGAAGACAGTCTGTTACACGAGTGAATCAATCATAATTAAATTTATCTGATACTGACCGTCCGTGATTCGCGGGCATACAGATAAGACACGTAAATTATCAAATCACGAAGTGGTTCTGTACTAAAGTGCTTTATAAGAGAACTTGTTCTGAAACCTTTTCGTGAAAATCAGGTGCCGCTGGGTATACTGCAGCGACGGAGTGCAAACATCTGTGAACTTCGGTCAAGAAAATTCCCGTGCGGAACCGAACACTACGAGTGCGCCACGATTGAAGTGTCTCATCCATTTGTTTTGAATTTTTTGATAACTAAGCTACGTTTGATTGAAGTATGGCTTGTCCTCAAATGATTTCACGAAATTTCCAGCGTCTCTAATGATGACTTCTGTAGTATCTGCGTTACGAAATTACGAAATTTAATTACATCGTTTTCCTCAATTAACGCAAGACCTTGGTTCTGTCCCAAACCTGAATACGCCTGCAGATCGGTAACAATGCACTTATCTCCTACAAGCGTTAGCTTAGTAGCGATTCAGATTTGAGCCACGTTAAATGCTGTCAGGCATGTAGGAAAATGTCATCGGTTCCTGACAGCCATCATATAATAGTTGCTAGACCGAGTGGTAGACGTTATTACAGCACATTTCACTGACATCGTTTAAGAGGAGTCCACAATGACATATTTTCTGTGAAATCGTCGTTTACGCGTATTCGCGTATCTCGGTAATTAAATGTTCTGGAGATACGACTTTTAGGTAACAAAGATAAAAACAACATTATGTACGCCTCTGTGTTTTTACTTTTAACATATTAAGTATATTCATGGAGAAAAATATTCGTGAAACTATGCGTGCCTATGCAGATTCCTTAAGCGACAAGAGAAAGATATAAACATACGTCCGTAGTTCAATCTGTGTGCTTTCTTCGCATGTATCAAAACCGCATTGTTATTTGCACAGTGGAGCGTCACGAGGGAAACACTGCACGCACGACTTGCGCGTAGGAGCGATGAGGCGCTAGGCGTGCGTGTTACTGTCGCCCGTATCGCTCCCTCGCTTCGTGGCCTTGGACGCACAGCGGGTGCTAGAGCTACAGTGGTGTTTCGCTTTGCCTTGGTGTCTGGAAGGCATCTGCGGCTACTTGTCTCTTCCCTTCCGTGCCTGTTCCTGCAGTAGCCCTGACAGTACTGGGTACTTGCAACTTTGTCAGCAAACATTGTAGGCAAAAAGCAAGAGCGAACATGTTGAATATTGTTTCTTGTGTGTGTTAGTGTGTGTATGTGTGTGTGTGTGTCAATATTCGGCTAGCAATTAATGAACCAAAGGAAGCCTTTCAAAAGTGCTGCAAAAAGTGCTACAATATTAGATCCTACTTTCAAAAGCATGAAGATAGAAAAATATAAATACGCGAATATTTTTCTAACGGAATTTAATAGTTCTAACGCTCTACTGAAATTGGCAACAGGCTAAAAAAATTCATTTAGAAAATAATGTTTTCAAAACTATTTTATTGTTATTAACAACAGTTAAATATATCAGTCACTTAGGTTCGCCTGCCTGGCGCATGAATTGCGAAGTAAAGTGTTTGTAATACTGTTTTCTGACGAAACTACTGAACGTGTCTCCAGTATGTTTACCTACGAAAATAGATCATACCCCAGACGAGAAAGGAATGGTACTTTATAATTACTAGACGTGCTGTAAATATTGTTAGAATCCTTCCAATATAGTTTTGAAAAAATTTTCAGACTGCCGTATCTTGAAACATACCTACTAGCCGAACACGAGCCAAACTACGATAGAGGCTGTTCACAATAAAGTGAGCACTTTTGAAATCAATCTTATAATAAATACGCTGCCGCGCGCAATCAGTGACATGGACCCAGTAAAGTTGATAACGATGGAGGGGGAAGTAGTTCCACATATTAACGTCGAATAAAAAGTGTTAGGTAACCATTTGCGGTAAATGATTACTTTCGAGTAATTTTGTAGTACAATATTTACTTTTCTAATAATACCACAGTTTCACTAGACCTACGCATGAATAAAGTGCTGAGGCCCATGGCAATCATAACTTCACATAATGCGGAGAAATACACAACTTAAGCATGGCTATTAAAAGTGCTCATTTTAGCGTGAACAACATATACGAGCATGTATTGGACTTGGCTACAGACTTTCCACCAATAAAATGATAGGGTCACCGCTGAAAGTCCCATAGGTACAAGCAGTGCGACAAGAACACTGCACGCCAGTTCAGAGCCTTACGTTTAGAGGCGATGGCGCACTTGATGTGCGTGGCAGTATCGAACTTATCGCTCCCGCACCTCTCGGCCTCCAACGTCAAAAAAACTCCAGGTAGGCGGGAGCCTTAAAATAGTGGTCTTGAGAGCCGATGAGGGTGAAGCGATGTGAGTATGGAGCAGCGCCGGAATGCAATTGCGGGGGAAACGGGAGGTCCCCGAGAAAACCCGCCGACCAGCGACATTGTCGGGCACGATTCCCATGTGCGAACCCAGTTCACCTTGGTGGAAGGCGAGTAGTCTGACCACTACACCACCGCACCCCCCCCCCCCCAAGTGCAAGTAGTTCGGCAAATATATACTATGTTCACTGCCATGTGGCTCTGGTGTTACGCGTGCACAAGATTTTATCCGTTTTGCACGTCAATAAACGGGGTATTTGTAGTTTTCATACAATACATATACTTAATTGTGGAATATTTTCCGATTTGTATTTCGATAGACTCAATGTAAAGAATGAACTTAGTTCTTCGCACTCGGGTGAAAAATTAACATTATATACGTCAATTGCTTTATTTAAATGTGACAACTGGATCAATATATTTCCTGATAACAGCTAATTACTTCCGCTCTTAAAATACCTTCCCCCCCCCCCTTCTCATCAACACTTTTCTAAAATAGCTTGAACTCTCAAAGCCAAATACGTTTGTATTTCTACTGTTAACTCGTGTAAACACCATTGGAGGGTGTGAATAGTTACAAAACCAAATTAGTACTTGGTGCAAGCATGTGGGCCTATACCCAAACCATATTTCGAATAAACGTCTATTAGTATTAAAATATACTTGTATACCATATTGTATTTTGAAAGCAATGCCATTTCACACAAATTGGCTTGAAAAATATGATTTAAACCATGAGTTATAACTCTTATTCTAGGATATCTTATCCTTGCAGGAGCATGAAGCTCTTGAGCAATCTTACTAAACTTGATTTGTAATATAACAGTCTTCCGTTAACTCTTCAATAATAGAAACAATTTCGTTTGTATGTGAATAATTCCCAGACTCTCTCGAAGCGATGAGAAGTTTTGATCTATTAACCAATTCATTAGGATTGTTCTAATATACAGGTGAAAAGGGGTTGTCAATTTCATCTTTATATATTCCACTTCTTACTATATATCCTATTAGATGTATTTTCGGGTGGTTTTCATCTCCTGAACGAATATTAACATTCGTTCGACGAACAAGTTCTTTATATTTCTGCAAATCGGTGTCGGAATATCCATTTGGAAAGTTTTTAAACAATAATTCAAATAATCCTTCACTGACATCAATTACGTAATCACCTATTTTAATTTTATTCTCAGGCAAAAATTGAAGTAACGAATCTCCCAGAAATCAGTTGTTTTCATGTCGAGAAACACCAAATGTCGTATAGCGTGTAGACGTAGATAGTTTTAAAGCTAAACAAAGGCGCGTTAATTGAGAAAGGGATTGCTTTTTCTTTGTTAAAGGTCCTTCTTCCGTTTTCATTTCCAAAGCTGCTTTTTTAGGTTTATTTAACACAGAATGCAATGTATCCATTCTACTCGTAACAGGTTTAAATATTTCTTCCTTTAAAACATCCCGTTCCATACGGGCTCGTTTAACTAGTAAATATTTCTCTTTCATAGCAGATATAATGTTATGTAATTCCGAAGCAGAGTCAGGCATGTTTTTATTACATTACAATAAATTCAGTCTTTTTTATATATGAATTAAGTTGTTGCGTTTCTAACTGATGTAGTAGATCGATTAAATTGAGCTTATTCAATCTTATCGACTTCACTTAAAACCATATCTAATTTTGCTATAGTTTTAGCTTTCAAATAATTGACAAAATAGTTCATCCGTATTTCCAAATCATTATTTTGTTTTCTCAGATCTGTTTGCGTAATAAACCAATCATTTTATTAATCAATTCATCTCTTATATATTGTGTTATTTGTTCCATTCGTGTTTCAAGTTGTTTTGTAATAGTAGCGCTTACCACTTCATTAATTAATTTTCTCCATTTCTGTAAGTTGTGTTGTAAAAACTATGTCTGTCAAATCGTTAAAATCCTTACTAAATTCATTTAAATATTCTTCTATTCTAAATTAATTACTCTGCAAATCAGTGCTAATATTGCTTAAAATGTTTGCAAATACACTCGTGTTTTTATAAATGTTATCATTCAAATAAACTAACTTTATTCATTTCTCTTGAGCATCATTGGATTGTGATTTAAATACGTTTAGCATAATAGTCTTTAAGTCTTCCACGTAACGTTCATTTACCGCATCGCTAACTTTCACAGCCATACCCATATTACGTAATATATGTCCGTTCAAATCACTATTCACATCGCGATTTTTGGTTAAACAGCTATTGTAATGATTTCGTTTTATACCGCTATGCCCAAACTTTGAAATACTAATTGTTCTTCGCCTGGAAGTAAAAAACTGCCAAACCAGACATATATATATATCTTTATATAGGGTAAGTGTTGGTATAATCACCAAAAAAAAAAAAAAACTATTTTTCTTTCCAACAGTAAAAGCACATGTCTTTAAAATTTGTAAATGTCATATCGCCTAAACATGATCATTGTAAATATGTTGCAGATTGACATGATCAATTTTAAACATAATTACCATATTTGCACTATCGCATAAATTATGTTTCGATATACGTGCGTGACTTTGTGATAGATAAAAACAATCAATGTTTGAATGTCGACCAAAACTAAAGTATTGCTGTATTTCACCCTGCGGTTCACACCAAACATCTTCAAAAATAAATACGGAATTCGGTAATGCTTCATTCTAAGGCACTGTATTGTCTTTATTTGTAAAAGGAAAAAATCGCATGCCTTCAATTAACGATAAAATGGTCGTTAATCGTTGATATTTCTCTTGTTGTATTGTTTTAGAAAACACATATACGTTTTCAAATTTAAGTTTATTCAGATGATCTAACAACGACATAATAACAAAAGTTTTTCCACATGAAGAAGGACCGCTTATTATACAACTTATTTGATGGTAAAAGAATACCATGTTTCTGTTCAGTTACGATTTCTTTCATATTTGCAATTACTGGCAGGTGTATATTTTGTTATACAACCATCATTTCTACACAAATACACAGTATTGCGTAATGTTCTAACATAAAACAATACATGTAGGTCTATATATAGGCTACCGTTCAGTTAAAAACAATGCCTTGTAATAAACATATCAAAAAAGGACGTGGCATATTGAATGCATTGATTAATAAATTACCAATTGAATTACATTTACCGAAATACAATTATTGCGGACCAGTTACTGAACTTTCAAAACGTTTGGCCCGGAACGATCAAGGAAAAAACGCTTTGGATAATGCTTGTAAAGAACACGATATTGTTTACGATCGAACAAACAATTTGAAAGAAAGACATATAGCAGATACAATTCTAGCCAATAAAGCAGTAAATATAAGGAAGAATCCATCCACATCTGCAGGTGAAAACCTAGGTGCTTGGGTTGTTGATAAAGTTATGGGCTCGAAGGTGACAAGAGACATGGGCTTAAAATGAAAAATCAAACTAAAAACAAAAAAAAGGAGGAATCATTCAATTCCTATTTCCAGCATTAACAGCTCTTGGATCAATCATCCAAGGGATTTCGGCAGTTAGTAGAGCAGTTAAATTAAAAGGAAAAGGCATGTATTTGAAATAAAATATATTTAAAAGATTGTTACACCCGAATTAATTTTATTTATAAATCATTACAAATCAATTAATTTTCTTTATAAATCAAAAGAACTTTATATTTTCAATCGTTAAATTTCAGAAACTTTTCACCCTATTACAAGTAAAGAATCATTATAATATTTTAATAATGAAAAAATTTCCGAAATTATACCCAGAAGGAATCATTCATTACTGAAAATATGAATTTTCAATACTATTTACGTCTAGGATTAAGACCTTAGCTGAATTTGTTTTTTTTAACTGGAATAACAACTATTGGTGAAGGAAGTGAAGGAGGTTAGGAGATTAGGCTATAAATTATTTCTTGCGGCGACGGATTGAATGTAGACGGAGGCAAAGAAATTAATTTATCTCGCTGTTTTTCAGGTGAAAATATTTCAATAGATGTCTGACTTGGAGCAGGTGATATAAAAAAATTAAAATTTAAAAATTCGTCTAATTCCTACAACAAATTATTATTGGGTAAATACAGCTTTAAGAGAGACGTTCAGAGAGGGAAAAGTTAAATATAACAGTTTTCAACAGGAGCAAATCTTGGGTGTTGGCAGTCGTTGCTCACCTGTTTTTCTTCTTCTTAACTCTAAAGCTCCAAACTCTGTAGGTGGGAGCACTGTGGCGGAAGGAGCTGCAAGCTTGGAAGATGTGAACGCAGTGGCTGATGGTGCTGTGGACACTCTCTTAGACATGGGCACCATGGTGGACAGTGCTACAAACTTGGAATATGTGGACGCAGTGGCTAACGATGCTGTGGACAGTCTCTTAGAAATGGGCACCATGGTGGACGGTGCTGCAAACTAGGAAGATGTGGACGCAGTGGCTGATGGTGCTGTTGACACTCTCTTAGACATGGGCACCATGGTGGACGGTGCTACAAACTTGGAATATGTGAACGCAGTGGCTGATGGTGCTGTGGACACTCTCTTAGAAATTGGCACTGTGGTAAATGGTGCTACAAAGTTGTAAGATGTGGACGCATTGGCTGATAGTGCTGTGGGAACTCTCTTAGACATGGGCACCATGGTGTACAGTGCTACAAACATGGAAAATGTGGACACAGTGGCTGATGGTGCTGTGGAAACTCTCTTAGACATGGGCACCATGGTGGACGGTGCTACAAACTTGGAATATGTGGACGCAGTTGCTGATGGTGCTGTGGAGACTTTCTTAGAAATGGGCACCATGGTGGACGGTGCTACAAAACTTGGAATATGTGGACGCAGTGGCAAACGATGCTGTGGACACTCTCTTAGAAATGGGCACCATGGTGGACGGTGCTACAAACTTGTAAGATGTGAACGCAGTGGCTGATGGTGCTGTGGGAACTCTCTTAGACATGGGCACCATGGTGGGCGGTGCTACAAACTTGGAAGATGAGGACGCAGATGCTGATGGTGCTGTGAACAGTCTCTTATAAATTGGCACTGTGGTAAATTGTGCTACAAAGTTGGGAGATGTGGACGCAGTGGCTGATGTCGCTGTGGACACTCTCTTAGATATGGGCACCATGGTGGACGGTACTACAAACTTGGAATATGTGGACGCAGTGGCTGATGGTGCTGTGGACACTCTCTTAGACATGGGCACCATGGTGGACGGTGCTACAAGCTTGGAATGTGTGGACGCAGTGGCTAACGATGCTGTGGACAGTCTCTTAGAAATGGGCACCATGGTGGACGGTGCTACAAACTTGGAAGATGTGGATGCAGTGGCTGACGGTGGCTGTGGACACTCTCTTAGACATGGGCACCATGGTGGACGGTGCTACAAACTTGGAAGAGGTGGACGCAGTGGCTGATGGTGCTGTGGGAACTCTCTTAGACATGGGCACCATGGTGGACGGTGCTACAAACTTGGAATATGTGGACGCAGTGTCTGATAGTGCTGTGGACAGTCTCTTAGAAATGGGCACCATGGTGGACGGTGCTACAAACTTGGAAGATGTGGATGCAGTGGCTGACGGTGCTGTGGACACTGTCTTAGACATGGGCACCATGGTGGACGGTGCTACAAACTTGGAAGATGAGGACGCAGATGCTGATGGTGCTGTGAACAGTCTCTTATAAATTGGCACTGTGGTAAATTGTGCTACAAAGTTGGGAGATGTGGACGCAGTGGCTGATGTCGCTGTGGACACTCTCTTAGATATGGGCACCATGGTGGACGGTACTACAAACTTGGGATGTGTGGACGCAGTGGCTGATGATGCTGTGGACACTCTCTTAGAAATTGGCACCATGGTGGACGGTACTACAAACTTGGAATATGTGGACGCAGTGGCTGATGGTGCTGTGGACACTCTCTTAGACATGGGCACCATGGTGGACGGTGCTACAAGCTTGGAATGTGTGGACGCAGTGGCTAACGATGCTGTGGACAGTCTCTTAGAAATGGGCACCATGGTGGACGGTGCTACAAACTTGGAAGATGTGGATGCAGTGGCTGACGGTGCTGTGGACACTCTCTTAGACATGGGCACCATGGTGGACGGTGCTACAAACTTGGAAGAGGTGGACGCAGTGGCTGATGGTGCTGTGGGAACTCTCTTAGACATGGGCACCATGGTGGACGGTGCTACAAACTTGGAATATGTGGACGCAGTGTCTGATGGTGCTGTGGACAGTCTCTTAGAAATGGGCACCATGGTGGACGGTGCTACAAACTTGGAAGATGTGGATGCAGTGGCTGACGGTGCTGTGGACACTGTCTTAGACATGGGCACCATGGTGGACGGTGCTACAAACTTGGAAGATGAGGACGCAGATGCTGATGGTGCTGTGAACAGTCTCTTATAAATTGGCACTGTGGTAAATTGTGCTACAAAGTTGGGAGATGTGGACGCAGTGGCTGATGTCGCTGTGGACACTCTCTTAGATATGGGCACCATGGTGGACGGTACTACAAACTTGGGATGTGTGGACGCAGTGGCTGATGATGCTGTGGACACTCTCTTAGAAATTGGCACCATGGTGGACGGTGCTACAAACTTGGAATATGTGGACGCAGTGGCTGATGGTGCTGTGGACACTCTCTTAGACATGGGCACCATGGTGGACGGTGCTACAAACTTGGAATATGTGGACGCAGTGGCTCATGATGCTGTGGACAGTCTCTTAGATATGGGCACCATGGTGGACGGCGTTACAAACTTGGAAGATGTGGACGCAGTGTCTAACGACACTATGGCAGAATAATACCCATTTCGCTCGAAGGTAAGAAATGAGCAAGGCTATCAAAATTGCTCAGTTAACTGTAGATACGGGTAATGAAATTACGCGAAAAGATTTCAAGTCAAGTTAAATTTCATAACACCGTAGGTTCGTTTACCGATTTTGATCGGCTGAATTACTTTTGAAACGCGTTAACTGTTTGCAACACGAATCAATCAGGATCAGTGCCGACATTGCAGAATCCTGAGTAGCAAGGTCATATATGAAAACGCCTTCTCAAGCAGACAGCAACCAATTGCATTCGACAAACTGCTGTTGGGCGCTTGTAGTATTGTACTCTGCAGTGTACTCATATATTTTTTCGCGGGAAACCACTGGCTCTAACAACAAACACAGAAGAGGTAAGTAGAAGAGAAGTGAAATATCGCGGTGGTTCCTTGGTCTTGGGCTCACTCGCTGTGACGTTGAATAGCGAGCCTTGTGCCGGACTCGCAATGGCGTGCTGGCTGCAGGCCTTCGAGTAAAGGCCCTCACACAATTGAAAACTTTACCGTTTTACTTTTACGTTTGCTTTCCGACATGTTGTTTCTTATGGAGCTTGACACAATGGAACTTTCAAAGGTAAAGTCAAGCACTCTTGACTTTAAGATTTCGAAAAGTTGAAATTTAAAATCACAGCTATTTTGCCGAGAATCTAAATTAAATAAATGGCAAACAAATATAATGTGATGAGGAAATATACGAATTGAAATATTTTAATAAAGTAAACAAATGTGTTTTTAGTTTTGAAATAAACTTTTCATGTAAATTTTAAGCCTATTAAAAAAAGGGTACGTAAAATGCATTCCTAAATAATATTATAATTATTTTCATAACAAGATACACATTTTTACGAAGCTCGCAGAACCAATGTTCAATTGTCTGAATTCTGACTTTACAATTGTATTGTGTATTAACGGTTTCATCAGAGGAAAGGAAATGTAAAGTCACATGCTAAAGTTTTGTATTGTGTAAGAAGCTTAAATTACCACGTCTCCTGAGAAAGCACATTCCGATCCGTGCGATTCTGGTCGTCTACCTAACAGGCGTCACACTTTCTGTAGCTGACCTAAGCAATGCCATCTCTGGAGGCAAAACCATCTCTGGAGGCAAAACCACACTACGTTTCCCTTCAATTCAACCTAACAGGCGCTGCCTACGTCAGCTGCGACATTTTAATAGGAAAACCCATGTTAAGGAAATTTCGTCTAATTGCGTTAATTTTAAAGGTAGGCGTTTCACACTATCTGTATTCGTGACGATTTCTTTTTTGGAAAACACCCCTACGAGTGCATATTTTCAATATAGACAGGCAGTATGTACTTGGTCTTGAAACATAAAATTTAAAAATGCCTTGCTAGCAGGCTGTACATGTTATTGAAAAATCTGCGCTGTAGGGAACTGTTCCTAAAAATTCTGTGAAGAGAACATTTATTTTGAAACGGCTACCTTTAAAATTAACGAACCGATGAGAAATTTTCTTAACATGGGATTTCCTATTTAAATGCCGCAGCTACAGGCAGCCTGTAGGCAGTGTCCTTAAAGGGTATCTCTGTCAGCGATATTTTAATTACTTTTCCAGGGAATGCAATATGGGTGACGAAGTAGCTGGCTGCGATTGATTGGGACTGGTGATTGTGCGCGCGCCGGCCGAGGCTGTCGCAGTTCAGCTCAGGCAGTTGTGAACTTCGCACGAAGAAATGTGCTGGCACGCACATCACATCACGGGGCGACAGTGACTGACACATTCCGGGGAGTATTCACAGACAATTCACGAGGAGGGCGTGAGTAATAGCAACACGGTGAAGCGTCGTTGGCCGTCCACAAGAGGCGGCGCGGAGTAGGAAACAGAAGATGCGATAAAGACAGAGAGAGAGAGAGAGAGAGAGAGAGAGTGTGTGTGTGTGTGTGTGTGTGTGTGTATGTGTGTGTGTGTGTGTGTGGCGGCAGAAGATCTGCTGACGCTGGTCACGGATACAATTCATTATTTTAAAAAATCCGTACGGAATACTGTAACATTTGTAGACATTGCGACTACTTTCTCATCGCACAAAAAAAATTAACTCGCTTAGTTTTTGCATGAAGGCTGTCAAAATCAAAACTTTAGTGTTTTTTTTATACGTACGAATAATGACAACCTAACTCACTTACCGAAATTAGACAATTCTCGTTGAATTAAGACACTGCGATTTGCTTCAAGAAATATTTAAAATCACGCTATGAAATGTTGATCCCAGTTTATATATATTGCTTAATGTAAAGTAATTTTTACATATTTCTGATTTGTAACAAATTGTTTTAATACAGATTTTGCTCAATGTATGTACCTCAAAATGAATTAAGACATGGCTAGAGACAGGAATATTTCGTGAATTCATGTCAGGACAAGCTAGCCTTCAAAACCATGCATCTTTCTGCTATGTTTACAATTGGGCCACGCTATCAGACACGCCCAGTATGAACACAACACTGTGCTTTCAAGGAAACAAGTTCCTAATCTCGTGCCAGCTGGCTCGAGGTAAGAATGTCTACCCACTGGGGCAATAACCAAGCAACAAATAACCGAGAATATAAAATACATAGGATATTGGATTCCATCCTACAGGTCTTCGAAATAGCGGAATTTTCCTGTTTCTAGTCATGGCCTTTCAGTCACCCTTGTTAAAATGTTCTGTAAACGTGGCTGTAGTGCCTCCCTGCCACTTAAAACAGTCCGTTGAACTGAAACGGCGTTTACCTATTGTTATTTCACTTATTGGATAGTAAATGGCACGTGACGGTCGGTGTTCTATACACATCTGCGACTGTACAGAACTACCGCGACTGTACAGAACTACTGCCACGGAATAAGTAAGAATCGGAAGTGGACTAAGCTGAATGTTAACAAATTCGTCTACATCATTGATTATCTCGGTTGTCATGTTTGCACTTCCTTTCTCCTCGTGCCGTGACATTGAGGGTAGTGTGATGTAGCAACGTATATTTGGATTCGAATTGCTTCGTAACATCAGAATTTTGTTATCTGTTGTATACCAGAGTTTTTGTTGGCTTGAACTATTTATAAGTCGCGCCCTTCAAGTGACTGTACACAAGATGGAGACGGTGCGATATATTGCTCAGCAGTAAAGTATTCAAGCATTTGGAAGCAGAATTGGAATTAACTTTAAAATGGTTCCATTGCACCTAATACAGTAGATCACCCGCAATTGCTGAAGCTTTTCTTGTATCGACGTAAGATATATATTAGGTTTTGTGGTCATAATTAGGCAACGACTTAAAGTGAGGTGAACACTTGTACATTGAACGTAATCCAAATTCAGTCTGTTAAAAGAGTTTGTCAATTATAGGTTAACTAGTAGCCTATATAACAGCAAACGTATGAAGTGAGTTTTCTGAATATGAGATCATACATCTTCAATTTACAGACAACATATTTTATTGTATTAGTTTACAAGCTACTAATTATTAAAAAAAAAAACTCAAATTAGGTTATATAAAGCCAAATACTACCATGCCCATCGAAATATCACACACAGAAGTGACGGCCTATAGGTAAAACCTGGAAAAGTTGCGTTATTATTTAAGGACAGACTGAACTGGAAGTTACCGTGTGTTTAATCGACTTCAGACATTGGCCGGAAATATATTTGGCACGTCTCGGATAACTATTGAACCAGTAATATTAGTTCAGTGGCGAAGTGGCCAATCTCTTCTAAGGAGATCAAGCATGTAAGTGGCGTTTGTTAAAGTGCAGTGGTCAATGAATCTACGTACTGTGCTCACTTGTGTATAAGGCAGTGGAGTCTATCCTGACACCGAAAGATAACGCGAATTTTGCATTTCTCTACCTATAGGCTGTTGATGGTAAACTGAGAGCTTTTGAATGCACTGCTTAAATTCTTCTTGCGTGCTCATAGCGTAGGCCTATTCTTCCACCATATGTAAGGCTAATTTTGACATGGCTCTGATCACTTTATTCATATGTCGATAATGTGAAAATGTGGAATTATTGGACAATTTGCTAATTATTACACTTACGTGCAATAGAAGACAGAAAACAAAATAAATTATTTCAGTATTCACAAATGATTATATAACACGTTTTATTAACTGTTAAGACTTGAAAATTCTTCGGCGTCGTTACCAATTTGCTGGGTGCATGCCAGTTAGCGTGATCGTGTACGTAGGGCGAGTGGGTTAGCGAAGAGATTGGGGCGGCTCTTAACATCGGGTCTTGAGAGCCGATGAGGGTGAGGGGAGGTGCGCCGGAATGGGGGAGCGAGGGAAACTGCAGATCCCCGAGAAGACCCGCCAACCAGCGGCATCGTCCACCACGATTCCCACATACAAGAATCCGGGAATGGCCCCGCCGAGAATCGAACCCGGCTCGCATGGGTGGGAGGCGGGTAGTCTGACAACTAGACCACCGCGGACTCCACATGCAGGTAGTGGCAGTGAGATTTTTCAAAGGTTGATTTCAAAAGTGCTCAATTAAATGTGAACAAGCTATAGCATAGTGAAACGCACTAGCAAATGTACTTTTTTTATTACAATTAAGCACAGTAAGAAAATGGCATAATGTATAAAGCCAATCAGTGTTGGAGTTCGTTCATAACGAGAACAACGTTAAGAAATTATTTGCAAATTTAACACGTTAGTGCAAAAGTATGGTGAAAAAGCGCGAGTGGAAAATTGTGTTCACACATAACTGTTACCGTTAGCTTTGTAACGCTGATTTGCAGTCTGATATGTCGTATTATTTACATACAATGTGTATTTTAAAAATTTCCATTACAGCTTAGTAAGTTTGCCAGAAATTCTTTACAGTGCACCGACTTGCTATTTCGTGTTTGTTACACTCTAAATATGAATCTGTGAAGATTTCACTGTTTAAATCAGTTAATAGCACCCAACTTACTCATCAGTCACTTAAGTCAACATAACTTATGAAGTTATGAAAAAATTACACTTTTCCTTCACTTATTGATTCAGAGACATTTTCCAGTGACTTATTATTTTTCTGACAGATCAGTTAAACAATGCTTATCAAATAACAGTTAACGTGTATGAAATTAAATAGCTACTCATAAACTAATAAAACCATTAAATATTATTTTATATGTGTTTCCTCCATACGGGACAACATTACTATTTTAGTCTTTCTTTCCGTTTTTAAGGCCACTATCCTTCATTTCTACAGTTTTTGCGAGGATTAACTTTTTATGCCCAAACGGAAGCCGATATTGTAAAATATTCTTACAATTTTGTTACAAATTGTTTTCGTTATGTAGGCTAATTTTTCCAACACAAAAAAATGTATACTTTTATCCGGCTAATTAATTAAAGAGTATTATGTTTATTTAATAATTAGTTCGAATTATACAGTTTTTTGGGTTGAAAAAGTTTATAACAAAATTGTAAAATGATTTTACAATATCGGCTCCCGTTTGGGCATAAAAAATTAATCCTCGCAAAAACTGAAGAAATGAAGGATTGTGGCCTTAAGTATTTCATTTCGTTTTCATGTAAACATCATGGCGCTCGGTTTGAAGGTTTGAATTGCATTACATTTGGCGAGAGAGTGCATTCAAAACTGCTAGTTTTAACAATCCTAATGTTACAGATTAAACTTAAAACGAAAAGAAAGGACATACAATATAAAGTTACATATTTTCGGTAAACCAAAAAGTAAAATACATAAATTCCCCCTTCTCTGCTCGACGTTGGCATGGTAGCGCGCTAGGCGAGGGCCAGAGTGGGCGACTTGTAGTCGGAGAGTCGGGGGTTCGTACCTCGGTTCCTCAGAGGCACATATTTTCAGTTCGCGTGTCGCGCACATGTGTGTACTGTGAATTTGTCATCAGGTCGATCTAACTTGAACTGGTCAGACGTCAAAACCCAAACTTCCGCGTCACTACACTCTGTCCAACTGTATCGGCCACTATAGTCAATAAAATTAACTTAAAGCAAAAAAAAAAAAGTTAAAGTAACGGTTTAAGAGCAGCACGATGTGGGTTCGAGTCCAGGTCATCCGAAATATTTTGGTACGTTAAATTGCACCATGTGAAGAGTGACAATTTTTAATATGTTTATTTGTCGTAACGATTGAACTAAATTCAATAGAAACGATATTTAATACGTCGCACGCAGTTGGACATCTCATACTCAATCAGTGAAAGTGTTACACTAAAACAACTGGTGGTTTTACAACCGATTCTAAGTGAAGCCATTTTGACTGATTCGAGTAGTTGAATCCCACTGAGAATCGGTGGTTCTCACTGATTCGAATCAATAGACATAGTTCATTAATGGCTACTCCTAACCTTTCTGAAGCTCTGCTGATATTCTTCTTCCAGGATGTTCCTCCACCTAGTGCAAACAAAGCTTAACCAAGCATTAAAAATTACAAGAAATGGACACAGCATCGGTATCGTGTGCACTCAGCTTAGTGTTATTTTGCATAGGAGCTAGTTCTTTCTAGGCGTTACCAACACACAACATTTCTGCCTGTTTTTATTCACGTTATTTATAAATTCGATATTTTAATTCATAGCTACATAAAATTTTAATTATACAAAATATAAGGTACATTTATGGTAACACTTATATAAGACGCTTGTATTACTTGGCATACGTTGGGAATAACCAAACACGTCATACATAGGGTGATTTGTCAACGGTTTGTTTCAAAATGTGTGAAAAAACCGCGTATAGCTAGGGGTAGTGAAATTTCGCGAAAATATTTCAAGACAGGTTATGTTTCAAAACACTGTAGGGTAGTTTACCTGCCTTGGTTAGCTGAATTACTTTCTGTCACGTGTTAACTGTCTGGACATGAATCACTTAGGAACAGTGCCGATATTGCCGAATTCAGAGTGGCCCGATCAAATATGAAAACGCCTTATCATGCAGACAGCAACCAAAGACAATAGCGAAACTGCTGTTGGGTGCTTACAGCAGTGAACTCTACCAGCTGTAAGAAAATAGCCGCAGTGGCAGCTCCCACGCGGAACACAAACTCCAGATCGGCTCGCGAATAAAATAAGCAATCTGGTTAGCCTTCAACCCGAGCTGCAGATCTGCTCGCTGGGCGTTCCAGCACGAAACTTCATCGCAATTACGGCGTCCTCGCTACGACTTACGTCTTTTAGTTTATTGGTGGCGCGTCTTTGAGAGAGTACGTTTTCCTACTTGACTGGCCAATCAAAATTAGGTAACTTCAATGCTGTACGTCTAGGATTCGCGCGCAAAGACTTAAGACGTGAAACACGGAAACCATCCAATTACGACAGTGGATTTGAGTTAAAGTGTTATGAAATACAACTGGTCGTGAAATATTTTCGCGAAATTCGGGTGTGTCTACACAGCACGATCGTGAATGCCACTTGTCGAACTGCGGCCGACAGGTTTGGCTTGTAAAAATAAGTTGACGAAGGGCAGCAACTTGTTGAGAGAGACTTCTGAAGGCGGCACGTGTGTTTGTAGAAGGAGGCGAACCACTTGTTTGTGAAATATTCCACAAAGAGTTTAGCGGGGCCGTCCAGAAGAGGCGGGGGAGAGAATAAAATAGAAAATGAACTGAAGCCAGAGTGAATGATGGCTGAAAATCTGAGCGGTGCGGAAGTGACGCTGTCCATGGTATAATTCATTATTTAAAAAACTCGTACGAAATACTGTAACACTCGTAGACATTACGAGTACTGTCTCCCTGCACAGAAAAAAATTAAACCGCATAGTTTTCACATTGCTGGCATCTCAAACTCAGAGCCTCGGTGTTTTTTTCGGACGTACACATAATAAAAAACGTAACTCACTTACCGAAATGAGATAATTCTCGTCGAATAAGACACCACATGTTTAGGGTCACGTGTTACTCGCAAAAATATTTAAGCGCAGGCTAGACTTCAATATCCTAGTGCACATGTGCTAATTTAATGTGGTCATTGGCTGGGTATTTTTGTTAGACGACAGTTTCGTACCTGGCCGGGCCAATTAGAATTAAGTTGCCACGACTCTGACGTTCCGTGATTCGCGGGTAGAGACGTAAGATGCGTGGCAATCAAAATAATTTAATCACAAGAGCGGATCGTAGATAGAGTGTTTTGCGGTAGAACTGGTCGTGGAATCTTTCCGCGAGAAACTGGAGGCCCTACACATGTTACTTCAAAAAAGTTTGAAATCAAGCTACGAAATGTTTCTCACAAATTTAGTAAATTGTTTAATACGCCTATAATGAATTTTTTTTAATATATTTATGATATGTAACAATTTGTTATAACATGGATACTGCGGAATGTACTTTAAATAAATTAAGACATGGCCTTTCAGTCACCCTTATTCAATTTTCTGTAAACGTAGCCGTAGATGGTTTAATATTGCTGCCCTCTACCCCTGCCCCCTCCCTGAACGTTTCGTCGAACTGTAATGGCCGTTTGCCTATTGTTATTTCACTAATTGGATAATATATGGCATAAGTGACGGTTGGCGATACATACACTTCTGTTATAGGCTATTCACGACAAAATGAGCACTTTTGAAAGCCATGCTTAAAATCTACCTGTATGCACGCTGTGTATTCTTCCGCCTTATATAAAATTGTCATTCCCATGGGCCTCATCACTTTATTCATGCGTCAATCAAGTGAAACTGTGACATTGTTAGAAAAGTAAATATTTTACAAATATGCTCATTTTTACACTTCGACGCATTAAAAAAATGAACGGAAAGCGAAAGAAATAATTTGAGTTAGCAGAAATGGTTACCTAACACTTTTTATTCGACTTTAAGATACAGAACTACTTTCCCAGCCATCGTTACCAACTTAACTTGACACATATCACTCAGGTTGATGTTAAAATATATGCAGGTAGGAGGAGTGACTTTTTTCTAATGTTGATTTCGAAAGTGCTCACTTTATCGTGAACAGCCTTTACACAAGTGTACTTGAGACTTCTGTAACCCCTTATAGGGCAAAATGTTGACAATGAACGTAAAACATTCATACTGTGTAAATGCCCTACATTTGAATGTACGTACAAGTAATAAAAATATCTATTTATTATAATTTTATGAATATTATCCATATTTTTGAAGAGGTAAATAAGTTTACCAGTAGTCATTCGGGGAATTTTTTAACGGAGAAAGCATCGTTTGGAAATTTACCATGTATCTAACACAAATGTATGCAGCGTCAAAACTGGAGATCTATATTCAATATTTATAATAGCCACACCCAAATAAGGTAAATACATTTTCAAAGATGGCGAAAATCAAATAAAGATATTGTTGTAGTGTTGAACATATCCGTATGAAGCGACGAAATTAGCACATTTTGGATGAAATATAAAATAAAATATAATAGCATACAACGCCAAAATTAGAGACTGAAGCAGCGTGGAATACATAAGTACACAGAGACAAATTTAGCAACTTCCCTAGAATATTTATTGTATTTGAAACAAATAAATAAAAAAACAATAACTACTGAACAAAACTAAAGTTCTAAACAAGTCCGGTCACACAATCGCTAGAGCTATTAATTTTTCGCGAATAAATAAGAGTACACGGTAGAGTTCAATACTATAAGTACCCAACAGCAGTTTGTCTATTGCCATTGGTTGCTGTCTGCTAGAGAAGGCGTTTATATATTTGTTCGGACCACTCAGAATTCGGCAATTTCTGCACGGCTCCCACGTGATTCGCGTACAGACAGTTAAAACGTGTCAAAAAGTAATTCAGCCAATCAAGATAGGTAGACGACCTTGCAGTGTTTTGAAATATAACTTGTATTGAAATATTTTCGCGAAATTTCACTAACTCTAACAATCGCATAATATTTTGATATGCGCTGTACTAGTGATCAGTATTTTTCTTTTATCACTCATGTCGAAGAGGCGCAGAATATTTAACAGACCAGATGAGCCACTAGGAAGACTGGGCACTGGTATCTTTGACTGTGTACAGTACTGGTCATACATATCGTTCATGTGCAATTTTCCCACAATCGTGGACAACGTGGCTAACAACGTCGTGATTTACTCAGCACTTGTGCATCTCGACGCATGGAAAAGGTATACGCGCAGTTAAAATGTCGCCAGCAAGTGTTTTAGATGTACTGTAATTTCAAATACATTATTAACGTTTGCAAAGGCGTGTTTTTTTTTTAGAGTGGAAATTGTGTCACATCGAGTGTCGTGTATGGCGCCCGATGCATACATTCAAATAACAACCCGAGGCTGTATTTTTACTGTTTTTATAATACGCCTCGGCTAACAATACGGCGTTAACAACCTAATAAAGTGTTGTTTCTTAAAGGAAATTTATTGAGAAATACGGGTACCGATACCAACTATTGTCGTGAAATAATTTTGTAACGGTTACATGTTTTCCAGTGGTTGCATATCTTGGCTCTGTTGTACATTTTCCACACACTCAAATATATCCTATATTTTTATGCAGTTAATTTTAGTGACATGTAGTACCCTTGGGTACTATGTAAAACTACGTAAAACCCCTCGCGGAAATCTTGAGCCAACAACGTAACTTCAGCGGAGAACTGGCCAATCTTCTTTAACGATGTCAAACAAGTAGGTGAATACAGTTAAAGTTCAGCGACCAATAAAATCACTTACCGCGTTAATTATGTATAAGGCAGACGGATGAGTAGTAGGGGCGTGATGGTTATACATCACGTTTGATTAATCAGATTATCGATTTGATATCAAATTAACTTAAAGGGTTAATCAAGAAAGGGTTAATCCTTAATCCAATTTTAATCTGATCAAAAAACTCTTAATCCGATAAAAATTTCTTAATCCGATAATAAATTGAAAGGGTTAAATTTATTGAAAGGGTTGAATGTATTGAAAGGGTTAAATGTATTGAAAGGGTTAATTATTTTTCTTGATTTTCTTTCTTTATTTTTGTGTGGGGGTAGCAGGAGCTCTGTACGATGTTGACGGTGTGGTGTTCTTGAGGTGACTGACCAAAGTGGTGGATTGCAATGTCTTATATAGGTGTGCAGTTTAATGCAAAAGTGGGCTAAGGCTCATTGTTATAATTTTTACCATTTTGATGTGTTTGTAGAGATATTGGTGATAGATAGGCGATTTTTACGAATATATTTAACAGATGAGAGAAATCCAGTCTTTAAATGAGTTCTACGTATGACTAAATTACACATCGAATCGGAAATTTCAAATGAATACGTGGATAATAAGTGTAATTGCGTGAGTCTTAAACGTAATGTGAGTTTCGAACTTAGAAATATAATTTACATGAGAGAGGATTTTAACTATGTGAATAACATCTGATGTCGACAAGCGCCAACTCACTAAATGAAATCCAGCTAACCAGTATGAAATTACACAAGTCAGAGTCTTTAAACGAGTTCTACATATGAATAAATAACATCTGATGTCGACAAGTGCCAACTCACTAAATGAAGCCCAGCTAGTCAGTATGAATAAATAACACATTAACACGATTCGCCTGGAGAGTAATATCTTATGGCAAAAAAACTCTGAATACGATTTAAACCAGACATAATAGAGTACATCTATTCTGATAAGTAAAATATATAACAATAGAAAATCTTACGCCAAATGATATTAAAATAAGTCTGTTAGCTGTATGGATGAGTAGCACTTACATCGCGCTGTGAGTAGATATGCCTAGTGCGGCCAATAGACAACTGTGTTTAAATTACGGTAAAAACTGGTATATGAAGGAAAAAATGTTATAAATGTTTATGAAATTCACTGCAATTGTTAACACAAATGATATTTCCATAGACCAAACACAGAAATAAAATTACTTATCACAAACAGAGTACATCGATCTAAAAAGAAAATTAGTTAACACATGAAAATTCATATTTTCCGATAGATTTTTAAAAAAATTCCACACTATAGTTTACGAATACCGCGAATGAGGTGTGAATCCTGGAGAAAATAATATCGCTTAAAGAAAATCACCGCTAACACTAGAGATGAAGGTGGGTCTGTAGCTGCGGTAACCCCCAATCATAAGCTCGTCGTCCGCCAACTGCCTATCCGTCCGATGAAGACGAGAGACATCTGTTTCCTCCAAGTGTTCATGAGCGACTGAATATGGCGAAGATTGGATAGCTGAGGTCACTTCGCTCCAGAGCTCCCTACACTCCCTCCCACCCCTCGCCAGTGTGCGACCCCGGGCTGTTCGCGATTTTCCATTTTTTCAGCACTAAGGCAAGATGGCGACAACTGCCTACTTGCGTGAAGATCGGAGGAGGCCTGCCTGCCACTCCCTCACACACCAACCACTCACCCTTACCCTGCACCCCTCAGAACCGGCCCGACTCCACGATGCCAGCCACCTTCCACCCCTCCCCCAAAGCCATGTCTGCAAAGTCCTGGGGTTCATTCACCCGAGCTGCCTGTGATTGTCATTATCGCAACTGAGTCAAGATGGCGGCAAATGCCTAGTTGCATGTAGATTAGGAGAGGCCTGCTCATAGCCACCTTACCCTTCACCCCTCGCCATCAGAACCAGCCCTTGTCCAGAGGAATGTGTCCCCTGTCCTAGCTCCCCATCCCACCCCTATGCCAGAAGACATCTTGCAGCGCCGGAATGCAAGGGTGGGGGAAACGGGAAATCCCTGAGAAAACCCGCCGACCAACGCCATCGTCCGGCACGATTCCCAAGTGCAAAAATCCGGGAGCGACCCTGTCGGGAATGGAGACCGGTTCGCCTTGGTGGGAAGCGAGTAGTCTAACCACTACACTACCGCGACCATATATACTCTCGCCTTTGTGTGTCAACAAATGAGATATTTGCAATTTTTATAAATAAATATTGTAATTATCCGAATTGTATTTATATAAGAATAAACTTTGTTCCTTGCACTAGAGTAAATATGTTACAAAATACGTGGAGGAAAAATGTGAAGGATTCGTGTGGAATGGTGTGTTTGTAGTGTGTCGGTTGTTGTGTTGATTGGTGTGTGGGGTAGTGTGTGGATTGGTGTGTGGATTGGTGTGGTTTGATGTGCGTTTTGTGGATTGGTGTAGATTCGTGTGTGGATTGGCATGTGGATTGACGTGTGGATTGCTGTGAATTGCGGAGGAGGATTGTGAAGAATTGGTGTAGATTGGTGTGTGGATTGGTGCGTGGATTGGTGTGTATTGATGGTGAGGATTGATAGTGCGGACTGACGGTGAGGATCAACGATAAGGATTGATGGAAAGATTGATGTAATGATTGAAAGATTGATGGATTGATGATCAAGATGAGCATGGAAGATACGACTGTTAACCGCCCTAGCTCCCTTCGTACATTCGAAGTCTCAAGGGTTTTACTCAAACAGTTTGCGAATTGCATCGATCCAACATAGGCAGTCCAGCTGGAATCAACGATAGTAACATCAAAAATGAAATAGGGATTTTCGTCGCAAGCATGCTACTAAACGAATACTTCATCTTTATATATACACACTCCGATTGCTCAATGGTCCGAACTGATATTCGAAATGTTAGGCAGAGATTTTACTTTGGAGGGGAACTGCACGTGTAATTAAATTACAAGCACGCTTGATAATATACTGCACAATTTTATGGAAGAGACGAACATAAAAAAAACTGACCAGGCTGAATACTGATGCCATCAAGGAAGAGAGTGCGATTTGCTGCCTCTCGCATTAAGCGAAGAATTGTGATGTGACGCACATTTGGATACATTAATTATCTGCAGAGTACGAAATACCATATAACCAACAACCATTCATGAGCAAACAATGCGATCTTATCGTTAAATCACTAATACAGTCGAGTGGTTTTGGTGTGTGTGGCAAAAAAAAAGGGGGGGGGGGTTGATCTGCATTGTGTAAATGGTGACATAATGGCCGGTTAGCTCCTTGGATCCAATCTCGTGTCCCCACTAAGCCCAAACATTTGAAATTTCAAATTTTTTGTTAAATTTGATATATTTTTATACGTATTTTATATTCTTTTAACATTTGTTTGGCTTTAAGGTCACTCAATGATATAGGCACGGGGTCAAGATCAAGGTCACAGGTCAAGATCGCCCAGACCCAACATGGTGATCGGTCGGCTCTCTGACTCTGGTCCCGGATCCCATTATGTCAAAACACTTGAGATTTTAATTTTTGTAATTTATATATTTTTAACGTTTTATAAATGAAAAAAGATTTAAGTTTTTTTTTATTTTTAAAATTTTTTGTAATTATTTAATTATTTTTTGGTTTCATGGACACGGGTTGAAGGGCAAAGTAACAGGACAAGATCGCCCATTTTCAACATGGCGGTCTGGTGACTTCACAACAAGAAGCCGGCCGGCGCTGGCGCCGATGCGCCGTGCCCTTGTCAGAACACAGATGATAACTATACTACTTTTAGGGCCTCCTGTTTTTCGCGAAAATATTTACGCGGAGGCTAGACTTCAATCTCCTATGTGCACACTTGCAGTCTTCGTTAGACTATTGGCCGCTTGTCACAGTATGTTACATGAGTGAGCCAATCAGAATTAAGTTTCTCCGACACTGACCGTCCGTGATTCGCGGGCAGACAGATAAGACGCGTAACAATTCAAATGATCCAATCACGGAAGTGGTTCTGAACTAAAGTGCGTTAGAACAGAACTTGTACTGAAATATTTTCGCAAAAATTAGTTGCCACTGCTAATATTATCATCGCGATTGTTTGCAAACTATATACGTACATAAAAAAAGACGCTACAATATGTAACGTCTTGAAAGCATTCAATAGCTCTCAGCTGAAGTGTGTGGTCTTTTCGTAGATGATCGCATTGGACAAACGTTAAACAGTTTCGTGGACGCACGTGTATTTCGAACTACACTCTGCAACGCAGTAAAAGCACTAGGAAGGCAGAATTACTGCATGTGCATTGCAAATTAGCGAAAAGTAATATTACTGGCATCTTAAATCAATTACTTCCGTAAATATCGTGCTAACCTTAGTCAGTGCAACGTTGTGGCGACAGCTGTTTAGAAAGAATAACAGCTGAATTTTGGGGACGCGGAGATGGGTATCTGCGATCGTATATCAGGACAGATGTCACTGCATCATTTGTAGTTGAAACACTCGCGTATGACAGGGTAAAGTAAGCAATACATGGCTATCTTCAACTGTAGATGGTAAAACAAAATTTGCAGCATTTGCATACAGTCCATAAAACATCGTTAAACAGTTTTACACAAAATACGAAATTATTTTTCGTTTCACTCAAAAAGCGTTGCATGCGGTAATGTAAACAGCCGATGTAAACAAACCTGTACTTGGCTCTACGAGTTAATGAGAGCGGGCACGAAACACCACGATAGTGTAACAGGGTGGTTCGCAGTATCCCTGCAACAAATTCCCTGACATTTCCCTGACTTTTCCAGGTATTGTATTATTTTTCCCTGGCCAACGTATACAGATAAAATTTTACAAAATGTTATTTCCTTAAAAATTATATATTTCTTGTACGTGTAGCACAAATATAGTTTTATAAGGGGTGATTTTTACGCAGTAGCAGATACCTATATAAAATATAAAAGATGCATATCTGATATTTCCTGACAGGTAAATTTCCCTGGCATTTCTCTGACTTTTCAAGGAGTACAGAATCCCCTGACTTTTCCCGGTTTTCCGTTTTCCCTGACGCTAGCCACCCCGTGTAATAAAAAACTGCTGCTATCATGAAATGTACAAGGAAGTTGTCTAAAACAAATGCATGCACGTGTAATACAAGACAGTCACAGTAATGAGATGGACAAGGAAGTTGTTCGAAATAAAATCCCTACGTCACTACATTGCATCTAACGATTAAATTGCACCGAATTTCCCCGCATCACGTGATCGAGAGCTTAGTTTCAAAACGAAGCATAGTAAACTATAGCCAGAGGCCACTTCATAAGCTTGAAGACATATACTGAATATAAGGCAGGCAGAGTTTCGTCTTCTGTGTATATCCCTAGGGCTTGTCTACATTTGGGCTATCCCAACCTGTGTCTTAGGACAAGGAAGCGCTGATTGGTGCACGTGACCCTCTGACGTCATGGCGCTGTCCCAGGCTGCCGTGTCCCAAGTCAACCTGTGTCCCAAGTTGAAGCATTCGGAAAACTGAACTTTTGTCCGAAGTTGTATCCTAAGCTGATATAAAAATAAGAAGACTTCAAATAATTTCGCGTATATTCGTGAAATGTTTACGTTATTAATGTAAACAATGGATGTGCAAGGTGGGCTTTCTCAAAACAAATACGATGAAATGCTAATAAATAATTAGTGATGTCTTTGTTCGGTTTGCAACAATTTTATTTGAAGAGTAAATCTTTTAAAACATAAGCTTAAACATAAAATTTGGATGTCAATTGGCCAAAGTATTTAAAATAAAACCGTTAAGGCGTTTATTATAAATAAGTATTCAAATCAAACATTTCATAAAATATAACAAACAATAATACAGCACATTTAAACATCACTACGTAACAACAAATAACATGCCGACTTTAGTGCGATCTAGTGTCAGATTCTGAAAGCTCACTTCAGACAACGCATTTGTGGATAATATTCGAACTGCGTCAATGCGACGTCACTTGACGCCGAGTTTAGGACATGTCAATGCCCACAGGAACGGTCGAATGTAGACACGGCCTAACGTAGACTCGCCACCTGCCAATGCAACTGTCAAAGTCACATAGTTAACAGAAATAAACGAGATAGTAAACACTTGAATTTTTAAACATACTCGACATTTTATATGAATAAAACAATTCCACTTAGGCTCAATGCACTTGCTTTAAAGAAGACACTTATAACCTCAAATCTGATCCCCGTTGTTTTTTATCGTGCTATAGGCAGAAAAGCAGTGGAATGTTGGTTCACGGAGATACGTAAGATCCTGCGCAGCTCGCATGCGCTCTCTAGCCCGACGTTCTCGCTTAGTCCATTCACGGCTACTTCCCACTTTTCTGAAGCCCTGCATGAGTTCTACTTACAGTATATTCCTCCGCCTCATGCGAACAAATCTTAACCGAGTTCTATATATTACACCAAGCATACTGCATTCGTGCTCACTCAGTTTAATGATATTTTACATAACAAATATTTTTTTACTAGTCATTACCGACACGTATATTTCCTCGCTGTTTTAATTCTCATTAATTATAAATTAAATACTATAATTTATATATAACACAAGTAGAGTACAAACGCTTATAATACATGTCATATTTCAGAAACAACCAAACACATTATATATTGGATGTTTTTTCAAAGGTTTGATCCAAAAAGGATGACGTACAAGGACGTAGACAAAGAAAAGGGGGGGGGGGGGTTCCCTGGTTCAACCCCCCCCCCCCACAAAGAATACGAAGGACAAAGAAATAATCAATGTAATTTATTTACAAATTTAGTTTGCATCACATTTTTCCGAGATTAACACTAGTCAACTGAAACCTGGAACTGCTTTCATTTTTATGGGAGTATTTAAAGGAAACTGTGGGACTTGGCACTTGAACAAAGGGATCTTTTTTGTTCATTAGGACGGACGTACTGGATACGACGACCACATTAAATTGCCGTATCACACGGCGGCGAAACAATTGTATGACAGCGGCTGGTAAGTGTAATCGACTTTCATAAAAACGCTCAAATAAACTTGAACATTTCATATTTAACCTACAGTTTCGAAATAATTGTAGACATTGTTGGGTGATATCGGACAGTCGCTACCTGGTCGGCTGTTCAGTTTCGTTGAGACCACCTTTCGTCCACAAAAAAATATTTTGCTTGGTTTTAGCTGATTTTCGTAACAAAATATTGTGATGATTTGGGTGCAATAAAAAAAAAAAGTAAGGTATATTCCCATGAAAAATATAGGTACAAATTATTATATTTTTTGTATTAAGACAGTGTGGCGATTCTTCAATATCAATTCGGTTGCTTTAAAAAAATTATTTTCAAAATTTCTGTAAAACCACCGATAGCATGGCCTTAATGCTAGTATTGCAATCATTTGTAATTGCAAGATATAGTTGTAGCTGAAAGTAAACATTTCTTTGAATTACAGTATAGTTGATTGTTTTTTATTGAATTGTATGAAACATGCTTTTTTTAATAACAGCAAAAATGTTACATGTGTGTTAGTATTGTAATTATTTTGACCATTTGTGAAACACAGCTATCAGTAAAATTAAAAATTTGGGAATTTAAGTGGTTAAATGATACAGTGAATAAAACAAAACAAGTAAAATAAAATATTGATTTGATATAATCTTCCCACTTTTAGGACATAATTCTACAGGTACTGTTCTTCAGCTGAAATTTTTTTTATAAGTGCAGTTCAACCTATGAAGGAACCGCCCCCACCCCCCCCCCCCAAAAAAAATAAAAACCAATTTATGCCTACGCCACTGCCGGCGACCACTACTATACACTTTTAAGAGAGATCCCTTGGGTTAAGGAATCTGTCAAGCCGGGTTTCCACAGTACCTTTTCCCGTGCGTCATGAGGCATTACTCGAGATGCGCGGGAACGCCTGCGCAGACGCACGCGCTTTTTCCTAGAAGAAGCGAGTTGCACAGGGACGCACGTGCAACCCATCGCTAGCAGGTTCCACGTGCGTCCCTCTGCGTGTGTCTTGTAGAATGACCTCTGTGCGTGGCCAATTCAGTGTCTGTAGTTGCATTAGACGTTAAGATAGATTACAGGTTTTATATTTAAATATGGAATGGAAACAAGACGTATGCGTAGCATATATTGAGGACTACCGTTGTCTTCCTCAGCTGTGAATGAGTGAAGAGATTTGAGCGGCTCCTAGCAGCGAGGTCTTGAGAGCCGATGAGGGTGGTTGAAGTGAGTATGGAGCGGCGCCGGAAAGAGGGGGCGGGGGAAACGAGAGATCCCCGAGAAAATCCGCCAACCAACGGCATCGTCCGGCAAGATTCCCACTTGCGAAAATCCGGTGACCCGACCGGGGATTGAATCTGATTCGCCTTGCTGGGAGGCGAGCGTGCTAATCGCTCAGCAACCGTGCCCCCCCCCCCCCTTTAGCTGTTGAAATTTAATTACAAGAACTACAAAAAATAAGGTGATTAGGAGTGATGCAGTGCGGAAATCAGCAACTAAATATATTTGCTCGCCGAAAGTCGTGCTTGCCAGAATAAAAAGTCTGCGATAGTATTTCCACAAAGAACATTCCAATGTTCCGTTGAGCGGATCTCACAAAGTACACATAAAGTAAATGAATAAACGTTACCTACTGCAGCAAACCAACTGACCCCTCCTACAACAGCTGTTCTACATGAGCATTCTACATCAATTGGAATGTTTTCGAAAAAACGCATGAGTTATACGGCTGTGGATGAAGGTTACAACTTCATGACTGCCGTGGAGAAGATGGAAAATAAGGACGAGATCACTATTTGTGGCGAATACGTAGTCAGTATAATACAAGAAATCAATGACCCCCAGTAGCAGTTAGTAGACCAACATCGCCTTACAAACATATTATTTGAAATAAAAATGCAGCTATACACCACGCAACAACCATGCAGTAATGCGGGTGGATATCCTCACTCGCAATCCATAATGTCCTCTCTACCAATGCCAATATACAACATAACCGCCTCTACTTCTGGCCCTCTTTCGGTAAACAATGCAGATGATTATTTTCCAAGCCCCAATGCTAATTTGGAGCACCTTGGTTTTCGAGTTGTTTTCCTAAAAGGAGAGGTTGTCTACTAGCACATGGACCTACCTATTGATTGCGTAGTTGACTTGATATTATTCTGATTGTCCTTTATTCGCAAGTGTTTGGTTATATTAGCAGCTAAATAAATGACTTTGTAACGTTTTTCCAATTCTATATTAAATGTGTTCTGCGTATATAACGTGCAGTTTGTATCCGTATACCCTTCTAGTATGGCACTGGGTTGGACTTGGGATATACAGAATGAGTCGTCGTGTATGCTACTTTTCGTTGCGTACTCTCAGGCAATTTCCATTTATCGCTGCATAACAGATTCCCAATCTCCTCTTTCAGGGACGTCTGCGCCACACTCCGAAATCACTGTAGACCCTTTAGTCGTGTATGTGTTACCCTATTAATTTTCCGAATGATTACGCTCAAACTGGGTTAGCATACATTACCAACTCATCTTGTTTTTTTTTTTTTTTAATAGGCCTAAATTACTATATAACATTATACACGCATATATATTGCCAACACATTCATAAGCACATTGTTGGAACGACAACATAGAGTCATACTGTCACATTCTTTAAATACTATAAGCAATTAAGTTTATAAATAGCTAAGCTTACGCATGTGTTGTTCGGCTAAAGTACGCACACCTAAACGCTATGGACAAAACAAGACCACATATATGCACGTGCCTTCACATTGTTGTGCTAAACTGATATCAAGGCACGGCAAACCTCTGTAACAATGTGGAAAATAGCTGTTATCGATATTTCAAACTTGTACATCAAGCTGTGATAAGAATCGCCCGTCACTAAATACTGCAATGTAACTGCCAATCTTGCATTGCTTGGAATACAGTTCCTAATATTTGTGTCTTGTTTGGCAATCAGTGGAGCAACAATTCATAATAAAACTTCAAAGTCTGATGATGTCATGCGAGTGAAGTTTCTAAATAACAATTCATTGTTCAGACGAACATCTTCAAGTACGTTACTAAAGTTGTGTTGCTTCAGAAACTCACACACCCAAAATCTTGTACGTTTCTTTGGTTTTCGGTGAAGTACTACATACGCCGCACAAAAACCAGCAGCCAGTTCTTCTGTGGACATGTCAACTACTACAGAAACCGGCACACGTCGATTCCCGTCGTGAAAGAGGCATGCCTGCAGATGCATGCCTCCACCCGCACATGAGGCATGCGCAAAGGCATGCAGAAATGTGTTTCTGTATGCGCTGCGGCACCGTGGAAACGCGCCTTTAGGGAGCATTCAGAATCAGCCTTCGTTCAATTCTCAACTCAAACATTTTTCATCTTTAAAAAAGTATTAATATTACTACCAGCGGTAGTTTCAATGTTTAGAAACTAAAACTGCTTAAATAACACCATTTTGCACCTTGAAATCCAAATTTTCCTGGGGCCGGACCCCCCCCCCCCCCTTCAATTACGGGGATCGGTGTACCTTTATAAAATTCCCAATTCGAATTCCTACCCCCCCCCCCCCCGGGTCACCGAGCTATGCCACTGGTGTTATATAACCTTGAATGGACTATAAGAGGCGGAGAGCCAGGTGTGAGCGAGTGTGCTGCCTTACCTGAGGCGGCGGCAGCTTGGCGGAGCAAGGAAGGCAGAGACATCTGTCGGCGGTCGGAGTCAATGCGGGTCTGACCCGCGCCGCACGAGTGAGGCAGGTCGGCTGCCCGCCTCTCCAGCCGCCCCCATTGGCCGTTGTACTTCCGCCCCGCCCTCCGCGGCAAACCAGTCCAGCTCGACCTCTACCACTGTTTCAATTACTGTCTGATTACTCCCATCATTCCTTCTGCGCCCCTAGCTACGCCTTATTTTCTGCCAGCGTAACTAGTGAAGCTAACTGCAATCTCTACACGCTTTTAAGGGAAATTAGTTTTCCCTACCTTGTATTTCTAATGCTTCTGCTATAACTTTAATTTAAGAATATTTTACGAAGTTTCTCGCATGACACAACAAAAATAATAGCTTGGCAAACTTTTTTTAAATTATTACAGCTTCACTGCCTTCATTAATTTTTGACTAGTGACTGCCGGTAAGAAATAACGAATTTTTTTCTTGTCGTCCTTCACAGAAATACTATTATTTTCAGTAAACAAGCATTACTTGTTTTACAACATGTGCAAAGCAATGCCTCGAGACCCGGGAATTTTGTAGATTCATTCGACAACAAGCAACGCTCCGCAGTCTTTTGTGCACTGAGCCTTAAGGAGTTTATCATCGGCTATTGTTCCAGTTTAGCCCCAGACGAAGCCGCACATGATTCGGTAATTGTTTTCATTGCAGGTACGTTATTGGTTGAAACTTGTCCGGAGAGTGCTTAACAAATGTCGTCCAATAGAAGCAGAAATTCAATGAGTAGTAGGAATATAACGATTCCCCCATGGGAAGGGGAGGGAGGATTGCTAGAGGTGGGGACGAGCAGACGACCGGCCACCATCTTTGATGATGTTACACATCCATTTTCCCCTTTTCCTTCGATATTTCCCTTTCCCCTACTGCTCTGTCATTCCTGGTGGAATCTTGGTTTCACTTCTTGCATTCTGGTTGGGAATTTTCTTCAAGTGCTCCCGATCGCTGTTATTTTCCTTCCTACCGAAAGTGCTTACTTCATGCTCTTGTATTCCTTCCTACTGAATGTTCCCACATCACGCTCTTGCACTCCTTCCTATCAAAAGACCCTACTTCATGCTCTTGCATTCTAGTTGAGTGAGGTTTTATCCAGTTGCTCCTTATCCCTCCTGTATTTTTTCATTCCTTCCTACCAAATGTTCCTACTTCATGCTCTGGCATTCCACTACATCCCTCTTGGATGTCGCTACTTCATGCTCTTGCATTTTGGTTGTGTATGGATTTCTCCAGGTGCTTCCAGTCCCTCCGCTGAATGTGCTCTCTTCATGCTTTTCCATTCGGCATGTATGTGCCGATAACCATCGTGGACATCGCTACTTCATGCTCTTGCATTCCAGTTATGTATGGTTTTCTCCAGGTGCTCCCTACCACATTCCTAGCGAATGTGGCAATTTATTACTCTTGCATTCTGTCCTACCGAATGTGTCCACTTCATACTCTTGCAATCTGAATGATTGCCATTCTACTTATCTGATCCCTGCCAGAATACCTCGAATCCATGCCAGGACACCCCGAATCACCACCAGGATGCTCAAGACTCCTTCGTACTTCTCATAATCAAATTTGCCCTTCCCCTTCCCACCTCCACCCAACAAAGAAATTATCATTAAGAATGACAGCTTAAGGATGAATGGATTATACATCAGCGCGTGCGCACCAAACTAAGGATGATTGTTGTATAAATTTACACAAGACCTTGCTGTGTGTTAGCCATGGGGACTGGCAGCCACCAGGAGTGTTGAAAATTTATTTTTAGACCATTGTGAACTAAAAAAATTGCAGGAGCCTTGCACATGATTGCTCTGGCTACCCTTGAATTGCCAGTCCGATGCGCTTATGCATGGCCACGATCACATGGGAAGAGAGATGTTAGGATCAGAAATAACGCATATACGAGCACCAGACAACACTCTCTCCCCAGACAATAAACCCACGCTGCACATGGCCGGTAACTAGCTAGAGTGTTACTTCCTCTGAAATGACAGCTTATAGTTCGTTAATGCGCGCCTTAGTTTGCCGATCTCGGCGTCTACAATAATGGGGTCTTAGGCGGTTTTTCTGTGTTATTAAATCCCGTATATACTGCGGAAGTGTATCGAGTTTATGTGTGAATGCCCTTTCTGGAACACACTCAGTCACGCCTTGCTGTATTGTGTTTGTACGGGCGTTTATAGCTTCGTCAACATCCTGTATAACTATTAAGGAATCGTTATTTATGTGCGGCAAATGTTCTATTATAAAGTCCGAGAAACTCGCCCAGTCGGCATTTAAATAATAATCTTTAATTTTTCTCGAGGTAACTGCTTCGGTGGAAATATTATCAAAATCAATATGAGCTGGGTAATGATCTGAGGAAAGATCGTGTTCGACTCGTAGGTCAAACCCAGTTGTAAACTGCGTAACTAGGACAATATCTAATACGTCAGGATGTTGATAAATATTTGGTGGATTATAAGTAGTCTCATCTGGGGCCATAACTTGGTAGTTCATATTTGCTTGGTGCCTTTGTAAGAGCATTCCATTGGCTGTTCTGTTTAGGGAATTCCAGTTTTGGTGCTTGGTATTAATATCGCCGAGGGCGAGAAAGGTATATGACCTGTATTACTAGTAGGGGCGTGGGGATCCTACCCCACTTTCAATTAATCGGGTTATCGATTTGATTGATTGGATTAATTGGATTAATCCGATCTTAATCCAATCAAAACATTTAACCCGATGAAAATTGGGTCGTTAATCCTTCATCCAAATCCGATAAATCGGATTGTTTGATCAAATTTCTTAGGTGGGATTTTTTATTTGATAAGTGTATAGTTTGGGCAATTAATTTTTTTGGGGTGGGGAGCAGCTTTGGTAGACCCTCGCCCTCGGAGATATGTTGTGGTATTGAAGTGGTCGTGTGTTGGGGAAGATGTGTATATAGGGAAGCGATGTTGCCTGCACGACGACTAGCACTCGATGATGTGTGATGTGCTGGGGAAGGGGTATAATGTGTTGAGTTTTGCGCAAGAGTGGCATAAGTGTTTTTTGTGTGTCGACTGCGAAAGATGCAATTTATGTTATGTATGTTAAGTGTAAATGATTATTCCAAATGAATAATAATAGCACTGATGTATTACATGAGAGAATTTTGGAGTCTCAATATAAATTACACGAGAGAAGTATAACGAACGAACACAACTACGTTAGTCTCCTGAACGAAATTTAGTAACGAGTTCTAACTACAGCGAAGGCAAAATGTCCCTAGCAATATATAAATTGCATTACTTTAATTAAACGTCACAATAAAAATGGATTTGAAAACATGTAGGAAACTGTACAAGCACCTCTCCCAAAACATGTCTGTGAGGTTAGCGAAGCAATGCCTTGAAATTACATGGAAAATTACGAAATAACTAAAAGAGAGTTATGTACGATTTACGTAACAAATGGATAAAAATCACGTTTACGACACATGTACCAAGATATAAATTACACTACTTGAATTAACAACAATTAAAAAACATGTAATGAAATTGTACAAGAAGGAGAAACACGTCTGGTTGGCTGCGAGGTCAGTGAAGAAATGGCTTATAGACGTGGATCTTGCGGCCGATAGACAACTGAGTTGAAATTTTGGGAAAAACTCGGAAACTTTAAAAATGGTAATGAAATAGCAATTAAACGAAAAGGGAGTTGAATACAGCTTATGTAATTGAATTATCAAACGAAACTATTTATACAATACACATACACATTCTGAATTATATATATAAAAAAGGATTCCCTACCAAACTACTGTTAACGACGTTCAATTTAAGTAGCAAAATGCACAGACAACTTTTCACAACACGTAACGATAGCACGGGCATACTAGTACTAAGAAAAATTTACCTAGATTTTTAACACAATTTCTATCGAAGCACAGGGAGATTTGGATCATGTGAAGAAGGGCTTAATCATGCAACAATTTATAGAAATGTATGAAATTTTAATAAATCCACAAAATTCCTCAAAGAAAATTATTTAATATAATGTGCATACTTCATCTAGCCGAATATTGTTAACACAAATTCCGTTAAGTCTGGGAAATTCGCTGCACTAGTTAACACAAATGGTAGTTGAAAATCATATGAACTTTCATAGACTGAGCTCAGAAACGTACTTGTGATAAAAAAAAAAAGGCTTATAAAATAACAGATGCACTGTATAGTCTTAAAACACAAATAAATTTTCCCATTAAATAATTAAATTACAACTTGTAAAAATATTTTGCACTGTAGTTTACGAAGATTGTGAACGAGATCTGAACCCCGGTGTACATAGTATTCGAAGAAATCGAGAGGTGAATTCCGATGTAGGCTGGATAGAATCCCCAGCTTCACAGATAACTTAAGACTCGATCGCGCCACGACTCCCTGCCAAGCATCATGCCGACCGGTGAAGAGTAATGCTCAGTGGTGTGCATGCAGAGAGCGATGTGTCCAGTGTGAAGCTTGTCATCAAACTAAAGATGGCGATTCTTAGCTGTGGCTGCAAGGACCTCTGACCTGTCCAGTGAGAGCGCTACACACCCCCTCCCCATACCTTCTCCCCTGACCCACTCCACACCTAGTCCAGAGCATGTGTTTTCCTGAGACGAGAGCTGCCTGCCTCGGCTAGGCACCCCCTCCACCTCTATCCACTTGTCCAGAGTGTGTCTTTGCCCAAGACGAGAGCTTTCCACCTGCCTACCTACCCTCGAGCAGTGAAGTTTGGACTGTTCCCAAGGTGTTAATCTGGTTTCAAAGCTCCCCTCCCCTTCTGTTCGCCAAGCTTAAACTTTCCCCTGGTCGTTAACCTGTCCAGAAAAACGGTTTGCTTCCAACATATATAATTTAACAAATAAATGCACAGGAAATCACACTGACAAATTTATTTCCTCATTACTATCATTAAGGTCTGAAGTTCCATTAATCCACTAAATTCAATCAAAATATAAACCGTTCTAAGAAACTTTTATTTTAATCCCATAATAAATTCCAAGAAATGTATTTTAATCCAATAAAAATTCCAAGAAATGAATGTTAATCCAATAAACTATAAGTTTAAACTATATCCCGTGTTTCCTACTATAGTTCTGAATATTAAAATCGCACATAAATCCAGGAAACTAAGTATATTTTCATACAAGAGATATTTTCACTCCCTAAATTTGTAACAGGCATGGTTTTAGCAGGTGGGCCTGGTGGGCCCAGGTGGGCCTGGTGGGCCCAGGCCCACCCAAGATTCTGAGGAAAAATATAATATACTGTATTGTGCATTGGCTGGGTGTCGGGGCTCGAATATCCTCCTTTCTCCACTGCAGTATAAACAACAAAGCATGCCAGAACAATGTCTACAGCATCACTAGGTGTGTCCATGGCATAGGGAAACAGGCCTGCCGAATCGACCTATGACAGCACGCTGTAGACAGCATCAATTAAATCCTTTAACTTGGCTGGCATGTGACATCATTGTGCACCACTGTTTCATCTGGCCGACCTGTATCACTAGGCCGTGGGCATGCACATGTCGGTCTGCACTAATATTCGCGTGGCCGCCATCGATGGCCACACGAACATTAGCCCGCCGACACAACATCTTTGCATTTCAAGTCGCCCGAAAATAAAGAGTGTGCCAATTTTCATGTCTCTCTTTTTTTTTTCAGTTCATCACTAACCTTTCATAGGAGCAGATGTCAATACTTAATATGGTATAGAGAATATACAGTTTTTAGTGAACCTGTTGGCTATTGCAATGAAGAAGTTTTTAGTGAAGTTACCAGCTAAAGAAGATAGTGGTTTTAGCTGACAGCTATTTGTGGGAAAAAATGTAGCCAATGAATTGAGTTCCAGCACAAAAATTCAGCATGTGGAACTGACCGCTACAAGTTCGGATGGTTCTACTACACGGCAGAAAGATGTGGTGAGTTTAGATATAAGCCCGCAGTCAGATCATAAAAAGGGTCCCACACAGCCAAAAGTTAACTTTCTGCATCATATTATAGCCAGTAAATGAAGGTCATTCCAAAGCAGTAGGTATCATAAATTTTCGTGGTTAGAGTATTCAGTTAAACAAGATGAGGTATTCTGCTTTGTATGCAATCATTTCGCTGTGAAAGACAATGTATGTGAAGACATTTTGCTTCGTGGATATTCAGATTGGAAACATATAAGCAATATTGCAACCAAACATGAAAATTCAAAAGTTCATAAACTTTCTTTGGCTAAGTTTCAAGGATGGTTACAAACGAAACAGTCTGGACCAGTCACAGTCCAAATTAATGATCAAGTGACCAGAACTGTAATGGAAAACTGAGAAATTCTAAAGTCTCTTATTAGGGAAGTTCTGTTTTGTACTCGACAAAATATTGGTTTGTGGGGACACAGAGACAGTTTGGATAAAGTTAATTACAAATACAGTGAGGGCTGTGGTGAATAGGCAGCTGAGGCCCAACACTTCAACAATATGGGTAATTTCCAAGAATTGATTAACTTACTTTGCCTGGAAAATAAATCTTTCAGTTCAAAGTTAAATATTATGCCTCAAAATGCAAAATACACTTCAAACATTATACAAAATTACATGATGCAAGCAGCAACTTCTGTCATTGCACAAGATATAGTAAGAGAAATCAAATCAGAAAGTACTGTCTACAGTCTTAATGTTGACGAAGCACGTGATGAATGGCTTACAGAACAAATAAGCATATGCGTACGATATTTACACAACTCGGAAATCAAGGAGGGATTCCTTGGTTTTATGGAGTTAGATCAGCTGAATGCCCATGCCCTAGCTAACAGAATTAATTTTTTTTTAAACTCTGTAGGGCTTGATCTAACTAACTGTGTCAGTCAACCATTTGATGGTGCATCAGTAACGTCTGGTGCTTTGAATGGAGTGCAGGCACTGATAAGACATTTGACCAACAATTATTGCACTTATGTCCACGGCCATGCACACAGACTGAATTTGATACTTGTAGACATATCAAAAAGTGTTTACTTTGTTGGAGAAATAATTGGGCTTCTAGAAGCTATTTATGCATTTCAGTATTCTTCAATATTACGTTATAACGTGTTTATGAAGTCACAAGTTTCATGTGGATTGAACAAATTGAATGTGCCCCAACACAGTGATACTAGGTGGGTTTCCTAATATAAAGGTATACTTTTCTTCAAATTATGTATCAACTGTGTTGTTAAAGCATTGGAATAATGTTCAAAGAGCGCGAAGAAGAAAGAAGTTTGACAAATTGTATAATGAGGCCATGAAAATCGCAGAAAGCTGTAATATTCTCACTCCCAGTCCTTCGGTGATGAGCAAATCAACTGACTTTATTGTGTCTAGCAGTTCCCGAAAGCAAACAATTAATGTTCGCTTAGCCGATTACTTTGTAACAGAGTCAGTGGGAAAAGGCAAAGTTTGCACTTGCACACAAGATGGTATTACTGATAAATGTTGACTGAGATCCATGTTTTTCTCAGTAATTGATAACGTTTTGCAATAAATGGAAAGAATATTTCTTCAAAATACTGACTTAGTCAGTGCTGTTTCTGCCAGTGATCCCACATCAAAGTATTTCATGAATTCATTAATATTAGGCAGCCTTGCAGAAGCTTACAATACTAACTACGATGCTTTAATTCGGCTAAAAAAAAATTGTGATCTCGCAAAAACAATGTTTTCTACATGCACAAGCATGTGCAAACTATGTAGAGAGGTCAGCAATATGATTTAAAGATGTAAAGGTCAAGATTGAAAAAATATACTGAAACTTATTTTGGTGATGCCTGTGAGTACAGCATCTGCAGAAAGAAGTTTCTCGGCAATGAAACACATCAAAATTTATCTGCATGCAAATATGACCAGTCGTCGCCTTCGCGATTTGGCTGTCATTTCAATCGAATGCGAAAAAAGTGGTGATCTGATGACAAATCCAGACCCAGTTATTGACGAGTTTGCTTTGCAGAAAGGGAGATGCCTGATGTTTTTGTACTGACGTGACAGAAACTCCTAAGTGCTTTAATACTTTATTCAGTGTTTAAAAGAAAAACTGAATTAGTGTGTTAACTTATATCACAGTTTATTTCTTTAACCATTGTATTTGTACACTGGTATGATTTTGATTTGTTATTAAGTTTTGTAAATTGAAATTAAATTAGTTTTTGTGTTTGTTGCACTTAAAATAGCTTTAGCATTTGCCACTCAATTGCTTGTTGTAAATATGTCAGACTTTTGTCACTGATGTTCAGATACCACAAATATGTGTTTCTGCATTTTAAAAAATTCTGTGATATTTAAATTTCATGTATTTTTGAAGTCAGCTCATGTTTGTTGAATAACATATTTTAAGTGCTTCGTAAAGCAGATGTATACCGCCAGACCAAACATTATCGACATGAAGTGATATTCGTTATTTGTTACATTTATTACATGAAATTGTAATTTACACTAGTGTAATCATTCGGCAGTTAAATTATACAAATTAGTATTAGTAAAAACAATTGTCACCTGGCCTATTATCTGAAATAACCGGATTTTCCACTGCTACAGCTTACCTGAATATAGTGACTGTATATCAAATAGAAAGTAAAATTTTCTTATACTCTAACACTTCTTATTACAAGTTGCCTTCAAAATTTCAAGTTTAAATGTGATTTATTTCATAATACAATATGTTATAAATATTTTAAAATTTTATTATTTGTGTGACAGTGTGTATTTTTGTTAAATTCTTCACTGAAACAAAATTTATACTAAAAAAGAAAATATTTTTAACAGCTGTGTATTCAATGTTTAGATACGAAAACTGATTAAATAGCACCATGTTGCACCTTAAAATACAAATTTTCCCAGGGGAGAACCCCCAGACTCCCCGCTTTATTGGCCCACACAGATATAATTTCCTAGAAATGCCCCTAATTTGTAAGTAAAGAAAAAACACGCATCAATCGATTTAGAGAAAAAAAAAACAAATGTCTTTAAATTCAGGGGAATGTAAAGTATACATATTCAATCTGCTTTAAATGTTTATGCATGGCAGAGAAAAAAAAATGTCTTCCAAGTATACTTCTCTCAAAGTTTCCATTCGAGAATTTCGACTATATTATCTAGCATAAAATTTGTATATTTGAAGAAATATAAACTTATTTAAAAATAGATTCCCCTAGAAAATAAATTTCGACATAATATTAATTCAATAACACGAATCCTGTCTGAAATGGCTTTTATCGAAGATGGAATATGTCAAATTCCACGATATTTAAATAAATTTAAGCAAATTTAATGGAAAACGGAGGTCATTTTGTAATTGTATACCCCATCATTTATGATAATAAATTCCGACTCTCAACAAATTATTTACATTGTAAAGAGTTACCTGAAACAAATTACTTTATGGAATCGACATAACGAATTATCAGACTAAATTTACTGGGAAATTCGTATTACATACGCACGTTTAAAATATCGTTAAGACAATCACAGCTCAAAATGGCTTACACAACAGACTAGCATCCGACTAACAAAATCATTTCAATAAACAAAGTCGTTTAACATTCACTACAAAATACTTCTAAACCAATCTCTTCCTTCTACATTCCTAAAATGGAATTAACCTTTATTAATTTTAATCGAATACCAAGAAAAGATGTATTCCATCTAACATACATATATTTAACCACATGGTGAATTAGTAAGCATAGTTCCGCAATTAACACACAAACATCAGAGCGGAAGACGTTTCCATCATTAGTAATTAAACACGCTACTGTTTAAAAAAATACATTTATACAGAAACAAGTTAGTCGACTTTCTGACATTGTGAGATAAACATCTATTCGGAAGTAAACTTTCTCCTCACACCGAAGATTATTCGTTTAATCTACCTTAATCCTAATGGAGGCATCACCGAATAAACCACACTGCAAATCCTGCAGGAAAATATATACAGTCACCTACAATGTTCGTAGGCATGAGAGGAGCGAATGTTTCAATTATGCATCTCATTCAATTTTTAACTGCAAAAACTGTGATAGACAATTTGCACAAACGGATAACTTGAATCGTCATGTCAAGATCTGTAAAAATAGAAGACAGCAGTCAAGATGTCAGTGATAGTGTTGAAGACACCCCTTCAACAAAATCTGTTAATAATGACTACATATTTTCCGAAGACTCCAATGAGCTTGTAGACAGACTAAGATATTTGCTGAAGTTTAAAACCACTGGGAATATTCCAGAATAAAATAGATGGTTTTGATCATAAGAGCACTTAAAGGAACGAGGATACATCGAATGAAGTATTATTTACAAACGCCCGAGAAGTATGATAATAAATTTTATTTAACCCTACTACTTGACCGGAAAAAAGTTATTGTGTCAAGTAAACTTTGTGTGATAGGAATATGTTTCAATCTGAAGTATTATGTCTTTCTCAAACCAATTATGTCGTTTGAATTTGGTTGGAGTTATAATTGAGGAATAAACAGGCCTATTTGAGGAATAAACAGGCTTATTTGAGGAATAAACATGCTTATTTGTGGTATAAACCAGCTCATTTGAGGAATAAAAAATCATATTTGAGGAATAAATTGCATATTTGAGGAATAAACAGAGTTTTGTGGAATGGTTTTGAGGAATTTTTATGAGGAATAATGAATAACCAGTATTAAAATGTTTTGGTATCTATGTTTGTGATTCGCCTTATACATGCTCATGCTATGATTTTTGTAACCTCCTATACTTATTTGTTTAACAGTGTACATATATTTTGTAACCCCCTGCACTTACTTGTGTAATTTTCGGAACATTTTATACTTACTTACCTCTTTAAAAAAAATGTTGTACATAAATTTGTGAAACAGCTTGTGTTTGTATAATTTTTGTCAATAAAATATGTCTTAAAATGAATTTTTACTTTTATTTAATCTCACCTCCTAAAGAGTGCATTTGTTTTCCTAATAAATGAAATATATTATTCTATGCTGCTGCAAAACCTAGATGTTGTCAATTTTATAAATGTTTTAATTTAAGTGAATAGCGAGAATTATTTCTGATCAAACATTATTAGCTGAATAATTTATACTCAATTCGGATTGGCTAACTTATAGTGTTTGCAAATGTCTCCGGACGTGTAAAAACCGTTACTTTAGAGCTGTAGAAGCCTACTAGTGCTGCAAACCTTTGAACAGACTCACAAGATATGAAGTTTAACTTCAACATATTTCCAGTGCTACTAACCACAAAACTGAGATCACAGAGGGTGCACGCCTGAGTCCAACAAACACTTGACCTTTATAATACCCTGGAGACGACCCAAGCACGTAGCTTTTCATGAAGTAGACAGCCAAGATCGCCCAGAGTCCTCTGACTAGTGTTCAGCTCAGGTCAACGATATAACTGTCGAGCATACCAATCCTACCTGAATGCAAACTCTCGAGCATTATATTTTTTTTTCTACTTAATAACACTTATAATCACTTTACAGCTTCCATTATGCTAGAAAATATACTGAAAATTTTTAAAAATACTCAGACTTATATCAAGTTCTTATTTATGAAAGAAGCTTTATTTCATTTACACACCAATCTTTACAAAAAATTGTAAAAATATCCTATAATGATGCGTGTTTATGTATATATACATATATATATAATCTTTTTACTACTAGTAACAATCAAAAAAAGGTTCAAACCTATTATTCTTTAACGAAAAAAATAATACAGGAGCTTTTATTTTTCAAAGGCATGTAGAATTTTAACCATAGTGAGAACATAACACATTTCTTGAGCTCGACAAGGAAGCAAGCTGAAAACTGTTTCTAAGTGAGAAACTTTAATTTCTCGTTTCACTGCTGCACACCAATACCACTGAGAGAACTTCCAGAGATACCAACCCAAGATTTTCGACTACACTATCGCATAGGAAAGTATATTACAATCTCGTTTAACTTTAATATTCTATGTTTCAATTTTTATTGTAAACAAGTACTATCTCATATTGAACCTTCAAATATGTTTTCTGAGTTTGTGTAAAGTATGAGTGTGTTTAAGCAGCATGTTGATTCCAAGCAGTAGTTGTAATTTGTTTTGTGTGATAAAATATTTCTGTTAAAAAGTCGGTGAACTCTAACTCTCGATTCTATACAGATGAAGGTCAGCTGGGAACATCCTTCTACCTGGCTCTGAAAAGGTATTTTCGTTAAACAACTTTCCCTTTCTTGCCTCCTTATTATGTTAAACTTTGGCCGATTGAGGTTTTCTAAAGATGCTACAAGTTCCCTCATTTCATTTCAAATTCATTCATTCAGTCATACTATTTTCTCAATCACTTTTGTAATTATATTTCCCTTTCAGCCTTTCAAAGATAGTTTTTATTAAATTTCCTTAATGGAATTTTTGTTTTAAATAATAAAGAAATATTTTTCTCCCTCACAAAAACTGAAGTGAGAAACATATATTTCTCATGAAAGTGGACAAGCACCCAGATACCTGAGTGGAAATTCTTTTGAAGATCCATATCTGAAAATCTTACCACCACTGCTAGTCACCCACTCGTTTCATGTTTACCAACAATTTATCCACTCATTATTCACAAAACAAGATATTAAAAAATTACTGACATGAGGAATTAAAAACTAATAAATAAAAAGACACATTAATCCTTTATTCAAACTTTATTTTTTCAAAAAGCATCCTTAAGAACTACTTATATACAACAAACATTTTAAGAAATTTGCACATTTAACCAAAACAAGTTATTATGTACAACAAAAACATTCACACAAGCATTCATACACATTCTTCAAAAAAACATCATTCTTATAAAGATATTTACAAAACAGGAATTAAAAATATATACAAGAAAATATATAAATGATTAAAAATTAAGAACTGACTTAATTGCTATGGATGTATATTAATTATGTAAAGCATGTCACATCCGGGATACTCAAATTTTGCAGACACACATGCCAAATGACTGATTACAACACACTCCCAAGCACGTAGATTCCAGATTTATAAACGGTGTAATGTCACACTGGTAATAGCTGATAATTTCTTCTTCTATTTGTAAAATGGCAAGGGATATTGGATCAAAGATACTTGTATCAAGAGAGTTGATACTGAAGATATGTCATGCCTTACAGCTGGGCAAACAGGCAGCAGTAGCATTGATGCAACAGGTGTTGCAAACAGTTGTAGAGATTGCAGACAGCTGTAGATAGATGTGACATTGGCTGTCGAACAGGAGGTGTGTGTGGTGGTGGCAGATGGACGTCATTGGCAGTGTGGTGCTGGTAGTTATGGTGTCGTGGGTGGCAGGGCTAAAGATACTATGACACTAAGTGCAGTAGTGCAGAAATATATAGACAGATATTATTTAATACCCCCCAGGGATACACCATCCGATTTACAGATTTCCAAATGTATTAAAGAAAATAGAAAAAAAATATCTGTGCATCGAAGCGAGTGAAGAGATTTTTGCAGCTCTCGAATCTGGGGTCTTGGGAGCCGATGAGGGTGAGGCAAGGCGAGTAATGAAGCAGTGCCAGATTACATGTCTTCTTATTGCCAATTAACTTGTATTACTTAGTGTACGTGCCACCTATGGTGAACGCTCTGTATTGGGAGATATGAATGTCTATGTACAACAGCATTTGCAAAGTCCAGCCTGATCCACACACACTAAATTCTTCAAGTCTGGTTTTAACTAAGGTACTATGTTATTGTCATAAAGTTCACCAACATCGGACGAATGTATGATAGGGAGGGAATTTCTCTGAAAATAGAAAGTCTTCACATCGCCTTCCTCCACTGTGGGGGTTTTTAAGTAATTACCCGCTACGGTAACGGATACTCTAATAGGCTGGGGTGATGCCAATATTAGATCTCATAAAGAGACCTTACACCTAGCAAAAAACAAGAAAAATCTGTGTCACTATCGTTATCTATCCGCGCATCATTTAGCCTGCCGGCGAACACGCAAGCCAGTACCTCGTATCTGAGATTGGATGAAGAACTCCTCATTGAGGCTGGGGATTCGGAAACCGAATTACTGTTCATCCCTGAATTAACATATCGACTTTTTTGAGGAAATGCAGTGGGTGAAGTGGGAAATGTTAAGCGCTGTGAAGTAGGCGGACTCTGCAGAGCTAAGTGCAGTGCTAACTGCAGAGCTAACTGCGGAGCTGACTGTGCAGCTAACTGCGGAGCTGACTGTGGAGCTAACTGCAGAGTATGTAGCTATTGCATGGAATCAGTGTTACAACTTCTACCATGCCTCTTCAAAATATTGCTTTGTGTAAATTATCTCAGGCATAAATCACACTGAAAGTGCTTTCTTGAATTTTTAGTTCCACAGCTCTTTCTTTCATGTCATTGTAAGTTCTGCAGAACTGTAAATTCTTTACCACAGAAGCGAAACAGCAAAGACATAATGGCTTCCATGCTATTCCAATTCTAGAATGTTACTAAACAAAAATTTATACAAAGTAGTTTAAAATCCGAATGTCTGATCAAATGATGAGCATAGATATCTACACAGGTATGAAGACAATTGACAAAAGAACCTGAAGTTGCACATCTTTTATAGTCAACTATGTGTAATTTTAGGAATGGCAAATGCGAGCAGAGGTAAATTCTAGGAATTGTACATTTAAAGCACAAATGCCTGAATCCGGTCTTTTCATTAGCGAATCCAATTGTGTCTAACTAATTGTATTTTTCCACAAGAGTACACTTAGTGTCAAAATATATTTAAATAGGCTTGTAGTGCTGAAAATATAGAAAAAGAACAACCAATTTACCCAATTACCATGATGTACCTGAAATAAATGTTTTATTAGTAACATCCTAAACCAAAGGATAACATTCTTTATTATAAATAAAATTTTATTAAGGAGTCAAGTTCTGTGTTTGGGAAAGGCAGTCGGCTACCACGGCGTGTTTACAAAAGATACTGAGGGCGAGGCTTTCTAAACTCTCATGGATAAAGCAGGTAACGAGCTACCAAGAGTTGAGGATGCGAGGAGCAGTGCAAACGCCAGGTAACACGAACTGCGGAATGGAGGGAGGGGATGAGAGTTTGGCTGGCATGCGAGGCAGCAGGTATGTACAACGTGGGCGAGATGAGAGAATGAAACAAGTTTGAGAAAGTACTGCTAATGCTAGTGTGCCACTATCCAGACCCACTTCCCTTCCTCTGCCCGCTCCCATCCACACAACAGCTCCCTTCTCCCACTAGTGATCAACACGCAGGTGCTGCAGCCGCCTGCATGCATGCGCAGCCAGTGGGAGAGTCACCATTTCCCCTCCACCCCCCAAACAATTTCAGTCTGTGGCAATTTCAGTTTGGAGCATGCAGACTGTGTTTACAACATTGAAATTAAATTTAAACTCATGCTATTGCATTGAATTTTAAGCCCAATTTTTGTACGTGGTTTGTTTGAGAGAAAAACTTTACATCATAAAAATCCTTTTTTTTAATAATGTGAATTACTCGACACAATCAAACAATTAAATCAGTTTACATCATCAAAAATATAATTAGTAATGTACACCATCAAAAATAAAATTATTTTAGACAGTAAAAAATATAAGTATACACCATCAAAACTTATTATAAATTTAATAATGATTTTCATATATACATTCTTTAGTGAAGGGAATGTTTTACACTATATATTAATACTACTAACTAAACAAACACTCTTAAACTAAACATTTTAGACTTTCTACTACTACTACTACTACAACTACTACAATACTACTACTAAAACTTACTTAAAACTAACAAAATTATTAAAATGTTACTTAAAATTTACTTAAACCTAACAAAATTATACTCAAATTTAAAAAAATTACTTAAAACTAGTCAACTCTCTATCTACTCACCAAGACAGCAGCCAGCCTAAAATGACTTGCAACACATTTCCCCACATTCACAGTTACCTAACAACTTTGAATATAAAAAATCTTAAAAATTATGTTTAATTAAATTATATGCCCAAACCACCCCATCATACACATCAAAACATTTCATTCGTTAAAGTTACTCAAGGTCCATTCATTCGTCATTACAGTCATCCTTCACCAAACTACAATCTGAGCAGAGAATAGGACAGAGCTATGCGCTCTCCGAATACACAAGGTATATCTAATGTAGTTATCTCTTTTCTTTTTCTCGCTCCATAATTCATACAATCATAACCAATACCTAAACTTAAAAATTATTAAAGAGTACTTAAAATTAAATTATATGCCCAAACCACCCCATCACACACGCATCAAAGCATTGCATTCGTTAGATGTACTCAAGATCTATTCATCCATCATTACAGACATCCCTCACCAAACAACTCATTCAGAACAAGCTTGGGAGCTAAGGCTATGCATTTTCCAAGTGTGCAGCGCACAAGTGGCTCAGTTCTCCCTTTTTATAGCTGTTCCATTATTCATACATCAGTCATAACCAAAACTCACCCTTGACAATTCTTAAAAACTACTTAAAATACATCAAATTACTTAAAAAGTAACTAAATAAACAAATCATATAAACTTGAAAAAAGTTAAGCAAATTTCATCTAATTTTAAAGTGTTTTAATAATTTTCAAGAGAAAATTTAACTGAAATTAATAAAAAATTGTATAAACTTGAAACGAAGTTAATAAAATTTCTTTCACACTGTAAACACTTGTTTATAAAGATAAATGAACTCAAATAAAAATTGTACAAATTTGAAACTAAGTTAATAAAATTTATTTCAAGGTGTAAATACTTGTTAATAAAGTTTAATGAATTCAAATAAAGATTGTATTAACTTGAAATTAAGTTAATAAAATGTCATTCAAATTGTTAAGACTTGTAATGGAATTAAGCAAATTTAATTCGGATTGTAACGATTTTGACTGTTACCGGAAAAAGTTACACTAAAATTTATAAAAAGGGCGATAAAAATTTTCAATTAATGAAAATGCTTTAAAATTGTCCTTAAAAATTATTAATTTACATAAAGTCTAGCAGCAAAGGTGGCTGACGTTCAACGAGACTTGAACCCAGGTCAGATGGACTGGGAGGTAGCCCGCTCAGGCGAGCGCTGGGGTCTCTGCTCCGCTAGGCAGTCCTAGTCCCAAGCGAGTTCCCGGGGTGCCTTCTCTGACAGACACGTGTGCGACCAGCAGTAATCCCAAGCATGCAGCAAGCTGGTCCTTTCACCGTTGCGGCTGAAGCGATGGGCGACGAGTCCCTTCACCTCCGACGAGGAAGAGCCCGGTCAACCAAGCGCGGCGACTGGGTTACCGAACACGACCGATTCACGCCCTTATCGATGTCGCGAACAACCGAGAGCAGGGCCGGAGGATGATCGATGCGAGCAGAAACAGGTTCACGAGAGCGTACAGGAGCGGACGATATACTCGCGCACAGCAGCGAGATGAGGACCGGCTACCCTAGTGATAAGTCAGCAAATGGCGAACTGCGGGCGGGATCCTCTATTTATACCCTCACCACTCTCCTACTCGCAAAAATTTATATGACGCTATTCGCCTCAAACCTACATCAAATGAAAGAATAACGTAATTTAAACATTTTTAAGTAAATTTTAATCAAATATAACACAAATTAAAAGGATATAATGTGTTTTCTGAAATTTAGCATGTACATGTTGGATTTTAACGTGGAATACATGCATTTATTCGGTTTTAGGCGATTAGATTTAAATTACGTTCTTATTTACTGATTTCATTCTTTTGCAACACAAGCTTTCGCAATACGAGGTTTTTAACCCAGAATGTTATACATTTAAACTAACTATTTGACATACACGAACGAATTTCTAACAATTAATAATATATTTTAATTATGTGATTCACTCATTATTACTTTTATTTAATTTGGTTAACAGTTACTGCCTCACAAACTACATTGCATTCATACATGACCTAACCGGGACTCGAACTCAGAAACTAGATTACAATCGTACATTTCATAGCCTGGAATCGAACCCGGAGACTATGTTACAATTAACCATGTCTTATCCGGGATTCGATCCCAGAGCCTCCAACTAATGTATAATAGAATTATGCCACGGAGGCTGGCGAAAGAATAAACTCTTTATTGTGTATTTATGGTATGTTATAAAATAATATGTTTTTCAGCATAGATCTTTGCAGGAGACAGTCTCAAATATCTTTAGTTGAAAAGTATTTTGGCAAACGAAAAGTTTTTGTTTGTTATCTGTCTTTTTCATTAAAAATCTCGTGCGTATTAATGAACATTGTTTTAAAGAAAACAGACATATTTTTTAAGAGGTTATCTCTGTTATATTAGAGGATTTTCCAAAATCATAAGTATATAATACTCCAAAGCATACACAAATAAGTACAGGAGGTTACTATATATATATATAATTTTTATTTTTATTTATTTATATATATGCACACTGTTAAACAAATAAGTATAGGAGGTTACAAAAATCATAGCACGAGCATGTATAGGGCGATTCACAAACATAGATACCAAAACATTTTAATACTGATTATTCATTATTCCTCAAAATAATTCCTCAAAACCATTCCACAAAACCCTGTTTATTCTTCAAATATGCATTTTTATTCCTCAAATAAGCCTGTTTATTCCTCAAATAGGCCTTTTTATTCCTCAATTATAACTCCAACCAAATTCAAACGACATAATTGGTTTGAGAAAGACATAATACTTCAGATTGAAACATATTCCTATCACACAAAGTTTACTTGACACAATAACTTTTTTCCGGTCAAGTAGTAGGGTTAAATAAAATTTATTATCATACTTCTCGGGCGTTTGTAAATAATACTTCATTCGATGTATCCTCGTTCCTTTAAGTGCTCTTATGATCAAAACCATCTATTTTATTCTGGAATATTCCCAGTGGTTTTAAACTTCAGCAAATATCTTAGTCTGTCTACAAGCTCATTGGAGTCTTCGGAAAATATGTAGTCATTATTAACAGATTTTGTTGAAGGGGTGTCTTCAACACTATCACTGACATCTTGACTGCTGTCTTCTATTTTTACAGATCTTGACATGACGATTCAAGTTATCCGTTTGTGCAAATTGTCTATCACAGTTTTTGCAGTTAAAAATCGAATGAGATGCATAATTGAAACATTCGCTCCTCTCATGCCTACGAACATTGTAGGTGACTGTATATATTTTCCTGCAGGATTTGCAGTGTGGTTTATTCGGTGATGCCTCCATTAGGATTAAGGTAGATTAAACGAATAATCTTCGGTGTGAGGAGAAAGTTTACTTCCGAATAGATGTTTATCTCACAATGTCAGAAAGTCGACTAACTTGTTTCTGTATAAATGTATTTTTTTAAACAGTAGCGTGTTTAATTACTAATGATGGAAACGTCTTCCGCTCTGATGTTTGTGTGTTAATTGCGGAACTATGCTTACTAATTCACCATGTGGTTAAATATATGTATGTTAGATGGAATACATCTTTTCTTGGTATTCGATTAAAATTAATAAAGGTTAATTCCATTTTAGGAATGTAGAAGGAAGAGATTGGTTTAGAAGTATTTTGTAGTGAATGTTAAACGACTTTGTTTATTGAAATGATTTTGTTAGTCGGATGCTAGTCTGTTGTGTAAGCCATTTTGAGCTGTGATTGTCTTAACGATATTTTAAACGTGCGTATGTAATACGAATTTCCCAGTAAATTTAGTCTGATAATTCGTTATGTCGATTCCATAAAGTAATTTGTTTCAGGTAACTCTTTACAATGTAAATAATTTGTTGAGAGTCGGAATTTATTATCATAAATGATGGGGTATACAATTACAAAATGACCTCCGTTTTCCATTAAATTTGCTTAAATTTATTTAAATATCGTGGAATTTGACATATTCCATCTTCGATAAAAGCCATTTCAGACAGGATTCGTGTTATTGAATTAATATTATGTCGAAATTTATTTTCTAGGGGAATCTATTTTTAAATAAGTTTATATTTCTTCAAATATACAAATTTTATGCTAGATAATATAGTCGAAATTCTCGAATGGAAACTTTGAGAGAAGTATACTTGGAAGACATTTTTTTTTCTCTGCCATGCATAAACATTTAAAACAGATTGAATATGTATGTTTTACGTTCTCCTGATTTTATAATAACATGTTGTTTTAATGTGACTTTGTTTAGATGGAATGATACATGTTTTTCGATTACTTACAAATTTAGTGAGTGTAAATATCTCTAATAAGAAAATATACTTAGTCGCCTGGATATCTGTGTCATTTTAAAAATTATAAATATAGTGGGAAATGGGGGATATAATTCAAACTTAAAGTATATTGGAATAAGATTCATTTCTTGGAATTTTTATTGGATTAAAATTCATTTCTTAGAATTTTTTAATGGTATTAAAATAAAAATTTCTTAGAAACAGCTTATATTTTGATTGAAATTAGTGTATTGATGAAACTTCAAACTTAAATGATAGTGATGAGGAAATAAATTTATTAGTGTGATTTCCTGTAAATTTATTATTTAAATTATATTCATTGGAATCAAAACATTTTTCTGGACAGGTCAATGGCCAGAAGAAAGTCTAAGCTATTGTGAAGAGGGGGGAGGGAAGCTTTGCAACCAGGTTGATGCCTTGGGAACAGTCCAAACGTCACTGCTGGAGGGTAGGTATGCAGGTGTACAGCTCTCGTCTCTGGCAAAGACACACTCATGACAAGGGGCTGGTGGTGGAGGGGGTGCCTAGCCGAGGCAGGCAGCTCTCGTCTCGGGAAAACACGCACTCTGGACTAGGTGTTGTGGTGGATGGGGTTGCCGGTTGGGGGAGAGGGGTGTGTAGCGCTCTCGCTGGACAGGGCAGAGGTCCTTGCAGCCACAGCTCAGAACCGCCATCTTTAGTTTGACGACAAGCTTCGCACTGGACACATCGCTCTGTGCATACACACCACTGAGCATTCCTCTTCACCGGTCAGGACAACGCTTGGGGGGGGGGGGGGGAGTCGTGGCACGATCGAGACTTAAGTTATCTGCAAAGCCGAAGTTTCTATTCATCCTATGCCGGAATTCACCATTTGATTTCTTCGAATACTATATACTCTGGAGTTCAGATCTCGTTCACAGTCTTCGTAAACAACAGTGTGAAATATTTTTATAAGTTTTAATTTAATAATTCATTGGGAAAATTTATTGGTGTGTAAGCCAATATAGTGCGTCCATTATTTTATAAGCTTCTTTATCGTGACACATACGTTTCTGAACTCAGTTTACGAAAGTTCATAGATTTTTCAACTACCGTTTGTGTTAGCTAGTGCAGCGAATTTCCCAGTCTTAACTGAATTTGTGTTTACATTATTCAGCTCGTTGTAGTACGCCCATTATTTTAAATAATTTTCTTCGGGGAATTTTCTGAATTTATTTAAATATCCTAAGTTTCTACAAAGTGGTGTGGGATTAAACCCTTCTTCACGCGATCCAAATCTCCATATGCTTCGACGGAAATTATGTTAAAAATCTGGGTAAGTTTTTGTTAGTACTAGTATGTCCATGCTATTGTTATGTATGGTGAAAAGTTATCTGTGCATTTCGCTACTTAAATTGAACGGCGTTAATAGTAGTTTGGTAGGGTTGCCTTTTTTCTATATATAATTCAGGACGCGTATGAGTATTGTGTAAATGGTTTCATTTGAGAATTCAAGTATGTAAGTCGTATTCAACTCTCTTTTCGTTTAGTTGCTATTTCATTACCATTTTTAAAGTTTCCGAGTTTTTCCCAAAATTTCAACTCAGTTGTCTATCGGCCGCAAGCTCCACGTCTATAAGCCATTCCTTTACTGTCCTAGAAGCCAACCAGACGTGTTTCTCTTGCTTGTACAATTTCATTACATGTTTTTTTTTAATTCGTTGTTAATTCCAGTAGTGTAATTTATATATTGGTACATATGTCGTAAACATAATTTTTATCCAATTGTCACGTAAATCGTATTCAACTCTCTTTTCGTTCATTTCCGAATTTTCCATGTAATTTCAAGGCATTGCTTCACTAACATCACATATGTGTTTTGGGAGAGGTGCTTGAACAGTTTCCAGCGTGTTTTCTTGCTATCTTATTACACGGTAGTAACAAGACCATGTGAATGCGAAGACTTCTTGTACCATGTGCCAGGGTACAGATGCAGGGCTACACCAAAGTTTCACTTAGAAAATGTTTCACCAGCACAGGACAAGTCGTCAGAATAGTGAAACTTGATGGTTGTGAGTGTGTACGCAATAAATTTACACATTATGTGCAAAAAGGAAAGAGACAACCAGGCCGAACGTGTAAGATTTCATTCGTCCTTTACATGTTGTTATTGAAAGTGCCGATAAGATAAAATAATTTCATGTATTATGTCTTGAGACAAAAAAAAAAAGCAAATTCAAAAGTTTAACACAACATATTTGGTTTCCAATTATATGTGAAGCAAACTTTTATCGCATTCAAGGAGTGGGGATAAACTCAAATATATATTTTAAAAAAGAAAGTTTTTCGGTAGGCAAGACAAAACAACTTTAATTATGTCTCAAAATGAATTACAAAACAATAAAACATTATGAAACTCAACAAATAAATATTTTCATAATCTAATTTTGTTTCTCTTCACTCGATTCCTTTTACAAGACTTTTACTTTAAATGTGTTAAAAAGAATATTTTTCAAAAATAGTAACATTTCTTTAATTAATTATTACTTGGGGTTCCCTGCTATTGATAGTTTCAATATTATTCAATACATAATTGTAAGTTTCGTAACTTGATAAGATCAAGGTGGATGGCTGACCTTGCCTACAAGGTCAATTTAAAGATACACTTTTTTATCACATATTTTTGAAGGTTGATTGGCGAAGATCCGAAATAAGAAACTTGAAAAATTAATGGTAAATTGTTAAATGTTCATATTTCACAAGTTCGCGCAGTCTTGTAGGACATCATGAAGTAGAGTTTCAAGGCTTTCAAAACCCCGCCAGGGCTGGACAGATCATGCTCTCATAATGGCCTTGCCATGAGGTGCCGATCGAGGACCGCTAAAGGATAACAAAACAATACGAAATGAATTAATCGCTCAACAACTATTATAGGAAAACATTACAGTAAAAATAAATTTCTTAAATAACTCACCCGCAGCGATCAAGACAGTAGTTTCACATATTTAGTACTTGAAAAGCTGAAGCTACAATTAAAAGAAGGTTGCCACGTCATTAAATTCTTGTAGAAGAAAGGACTGTGACCCTGATGAGGGTGAGGTTTCGCGATAATCTATTCGAAGAGATGCCAATCGAAATAAAATACAGCATTTCGATTATTCCGAACAAATACTGACTAAAATTAGATTTTGCTCACGACAGTAAATTACAACAGGTTGTGGTAACCTGTGGACGAGCAGGTTGCGAAGGAGCAGCGGGAGGAGTGATGCGTCAGTGTCACTACTGCAGGGTGAGAATTCATGCACAATAAAGGGCTGTCGAGAAAGCATCAACAACCAGGGGAGGCAGTTCATATGTGGAGACTGTGCGGCAAGGAACCCGCACATTCACTTCCTGTCCGAGCGACAGCGCCGATAAGACAGTCAACACCATTCCTTCATAACCTGTCCAATGTAACTTTCCCAGTCCAGCCTACCAACAATTACCCCCAACCACTGTCATTCCACCTACCCGCACTACTCAACCCTACATTCTCCTTTCCGTTACCACGCCGTTAACAGAAGTACAACAACAGTATGGACAGAACGTGGCCTACAGCTGGTCCTGCTACAGTACTCTGCCACCAGAGGTTACAGCAAGGATAGTGCCACAGTCCAGCGGAACAATACCTAGGCCAACTCCAAGCAAATTTCAGAACCTGCCAACTCTTTCTGGTAAACCAAATGAAGACCCTACAGCCTTCTTGCAAGAGTGTTAGTCGTGTCTGCAGAGGTACGGAATTCACGAGAATATGTGCCCTAGCTGCATTGGAAGGCAGCTTGAGAACAGTGCACGGAAATTGTGTAAATCTGTCAACCATTATGGCTTAACGTTGTCAGGATTTTTATGGGTGTACCAATGTTGCTTCGGAGGAGTGTTCGGCTCTATACAAGCCTAGAGCATACTGGCATTACAGGAGCAATAAGAAGGTGGGCCGCTGACAGCCTTCATAGCTCGCAAACTACATCTCACTCGCCAGTTCCAACCGAACCTACCGGAGCGAGAGCAGCTGGAAATGGTAGCGGAGATGGCACGACCCGAGTTCCGCGCATCCTTGGTACTGCTGCTAAATAATAGGGTAGAAGAGCTGATATGGGCTGCGCTAATCCTGGAGCACAACACCCCACAACCACGTCGCGAGTCCAGAGCTGCACGATGGCGCCACAAAGAGAGTGAAAGTGGTGAAAACGGGAGTGATGGGAGCACGGACAATCCGAAACAGGGACAGTTCGGTGTAAACTAGTATAAATCCACCACGGACAGTCATGACAGACAGTTGCACAACAGCACAGATTGCGCTGGAAAACCCGGTGTGAAAGAGTTTGTGAAGTGGGACAGAAGCCAACCGCCGCAAACTCCCTGTCGCTACTGCGAGGGTGAACAATACAACTGGCAAAGTGACTGCCGGAATAAACCTCATGTACGCAAGCAACAAAATGGGAACCCACAACAGCAGGAAACCGACAAGCAGTGGTAAGGTCGCCGGATGCGCCCGGTACCCCAGTCACAAAGGGTAACCCAGACATAACCCTGCAACAAACACTAATTTACCAGGTGAGTGGGAACAACACCCAACTCATCCGAATTCTTGTAAGTGTCAACGGTAAAAAGTGTCATGCGCTTATAGATACCACTGTGTCTCACAACTTCGTCCAACCACAGTTTGTAAACAAATATGACGTAACCTCCACAGGCCAAGTGATACGTTAAGCCACAGGACAGTAATGTAATGCAATAATTGGTCAAGCTGACATAACTGTCAGAGTACATGACATAGAAACAAAAACACAGACAAGAATAACAGCTGAAATTACTGAAGATGCTATTCTAGGAAATTCTTGGTTAAGCGAACAGAACACGATCGTGGAAACAGCAGCTAGACATATTCATTTTGGCGCTAAGGAGAGGAGAACTATGTACAACATTGACCGTATGCAAGCAGATAGCGCACCGGATGTGCAGTTAAAGGATTTTCACCATAACATCCTGCCAGAATATCAGGAAGCCTTCCAGTGCTTGCTAACTGAACACAAAGCAATTTTTGGCAAGCATGACGTATTGCGCAGAACATCAGTTGCAGAGCACAAGATCCCTTTGACACAAGGCGAGCCTATCTACTGCGGCCTGTGCAGTTACCTTCCCCATTAGGTTAAAAAATATGTGAACAAGTGCAGGAAATGCTAACAGACGGTGTGATTGAACTCACACAGAGCAGATATAATTTAACTATAATGCTAGCGCCAAGAAAGACGGGTCATAGTGTTTTTGTGTTGACTTTTGCTCAATAAACCAGGTGACACGTAGTGCACTGCCACCATACATAAGTGTTAACGACGCCTTTAGTATCTTAGAAAATGCTAAAATTTTGTCATCTCTGGATTTACGCAGTAGGTACTGGCAGATTCCTGTCCGGCAGGAGGATTGTGAGAAACCCGCCTGTATGACCCCAGACGGCCAGTATTTCCAATTTCGTGCAATGACCTTCGGTCACAATTGCGCACCTGCCACTTCCCAATCTATAATGGTGAGAGTACTAGATGGCCTGATCGGACAAAAAAATGGCGCTTATTTGTACCGGAAGAATACAGAAAATGTATATTTGTGCATGCACATGCATGCAGTGTAGAAGGACACACACGGGTAGAACAGACAGTGCAGAATATACGAGATAACTTTTTTGTGGCCCGGCATGACCCAGAGCACTCGAAAATGGGTACAGCAGTGTAAGGAATGCAATCGGTTTAAAGCCCACGGGCAGACAGATAACAACAACAACAGCCACGTTCGCCACAGCGCCCATTCGAAACCGTTAGCCTAGACCTAATGGGGCCTTACCTGACAACAACAAGCGGCAAGAGGTTCATTCTAGTAATTACAGACAATTACTCAAGGTGGATCGAAGCTTACGTGATCAACAGTGCACGATATGGCAACATAGCAAAAGTATTGGAAACAGAGTTTTTCACCTGATGGGGATTTTCGCAGGACTTACTCACAGATAACGGACCACAATTCACTGGCATAAAATGGAGAGATCTGTGCAGTGGAGAGTATGGCACTTGAAAACAGTGGTGTGCCTGCTCTATATGAACCTCACAGAGCATCGCAACCAGGAGCTGAAGACACAGCTGCGACTCCATGTGGGTGAGCAACATATAACATGGGGCCAACACCTGCCAGCCACACTCTTTACTCTCTGCTGGTGTGTTAACGCTGCAACAGAAACGTCACCAATGGATGTTCTGCTCGGCCGGAATCTGAGCCTGCCCAGTGAGAAACTTTGTCCCGTCAACTATAACAGCAGTGTAACAGAGAGCAGCAGTGCACGGGAAGAGAGGAGACGACACCACCGACTAGAGCTGAGGCGCCACCAAGAACAGTATGTGGCGAGGTGGGTGAAAAATGCTACAAGACCTCCGCAAGCACTTACAATTGGGAAGGAAGTGTACCTATGTGCACACCCGCAGTCGGCCGTGCGACACAACTTCTGTGCAGGGTTAGTGCCGAAGTGGACGGCACCACACAAGGTAGTGAAGAGCTTCGGACCCACAACCTACTTGGTCCGAGTGGGGAGGAAGCGAGTACAGATCCACCGTAATGACATCCAGTTGTCGCCAGGAGATGTCCCCGACGATGCCGCACAAGCAGCTCCGACGACCCCCGATAGCAATCCACCTGCCTAGCTCAGAACTGGCAATGCAGCAGGAGGTGGGCCCGCACTTCCAGCAGGAAGGGCACCACCTGGGGACCCGGGTACTTTGATGTCGAACATCACAGTGTACACCTGGGGTCAAAGTAACGAGCAACCCGACGTGAACAGTCTGGACAGTAACGTTGATTCACAGCATGCAAGTGAGGAGACAGCAGAACAGCAGGAGTTGGAGGTTGCAAGCCAATTGACCCCCGATGGGGAACCCCCTGCCAAGGTAGTCAGCTCAATCACCAGCAAGGTAGGTGCATCAGCACTGCGGATAGAGGCGTCAGCAGCTGGATAAGAAAGCCCGACGTCGCCCAGCGTTTTTCCACCTGAGGGTGCGTGTCAGAAGGCAGCCAATGCAACATTCGATGGTGCGAGGCCGGGGAGCTCCACCATTCGAGCATCAGCAATGGGACCAATGCCAGCACCTCCAGAAAAGCAGCTACCAGTGAACGCCGCGATGCCAGCAGAAGCCTCTGCAGAAACAGATGAGCAACGTGTAACACAGCCAGCTGTGGCACCTACACAGAATATCAACCCCCCACAGTGTTCGTCGATCTTGGTCGCGCCCGATGGAGAAACAACTGCAGTCATCAGGAGAGTAGTGAAAGTTTCAGCAGCGATGCAAGTGGCGAGGACAGCGAGTCAGCCGGCTCACTGAACCTGCACCAGATGGGTAGGCGGATCAGGCTGCCGCCGGCATGTGGAGTATGTGAGGCTGCCTCAGTACCCCAACACCCCAGCAGATACCGAGGACTACAGCAGCAGCCACTGTCTACAAGGCATTTGGGGAGCAGAAGAGCCAGTACATGCTGCATCGGAGATTACAGCAGTGACCCACGTGTCACTGTTGTGTGTGATGCAACGGCTGCAAACAGTCTCCCCAAAAAAAAGGGGGGGCATTTGATGCCAACCATGGGTTCTCCCTAGACCGATTGCCCGCTGCAGCGAGTGACCTCGCCGACAGGATGTGTGGTCTACACAGAGTGCAGCAGCGTGCAGTGTCTGATGATGTGTGTCAAGTCAGTGCAAGGCAGTGCGGTGTAGAGTAGGGCAAGCCAGGTGTAGCAGGGGGCCGTTTATTGTAGGAATGTGAGTGTGTGTACAACCAGCCAGCTATTCTGTGTGGCGGAGGAATATGTAAGTAGTGAAAATTGTGTTGTAAACATAAAATAATTTATTAATGCTTTACGCAATACGCAAGTATATTGACAGACTGGGATGGACATGTATATCAAAGCTATTTTAAGGCGCACCTGCTTTCATTAATGTTTTCTGTAATTTCCTGTTTGTTTACATTCCACGTGTTTCATCCCCACATCATCCACCAACTTGTATTTAGGGTTCATTATGTCTTTTTCAGCATATTTTATTTTGTTGTGTGCCTCCTATACCTGCGCTTGAACCCAAGTAAGTCTAATGGTACTTTGTATAAGAAAATAGTGTTACATGACGTGTGGGCCTGCCACCAACGGCCCTCGCATCCATGCGCCGAATCTGTCATCGCTCATCACCTGGAGTGATGAGTCGCGTTGTCGTGTCTCGCATCGCAAGTGCCCATGTGGCGTTTAAACTTTGTTACTAATCACTTTAATTTGCAATAGACTTTAAACTACTGAAAAAATTTTACACTTTGCCACCTGGGACAACACCCCTCCACTTCCGGTTGGTTTCATCGCCACCGGGAGCTTACTTGTACTATAACCATGGTGTAGCCCATGTGGCTTTTTGTTCAGTATTACCATCACCGACCAGTCAAGTTCGGCACATATGTAAGTTGCCTCCTAGAGAAGTATGCAGATTCAAGGACGTATAAATAACGTCACTAGGAAAGTGTGTGTTTGATTCTGTCTAAGCCTACGGGCGCATAAGGGCACAGAACCCTCATTTACCACCATTTCTAAAGTGTTCATTTTACAGGTTTATTTCAAGTGTGTTCTGTACTGCTGTATTTTCAATTCAACGTGTTTAATTCAGGTGGTGTATGATCCGCCCTAAGAATCCACGAAGATTTGCATTTAACCTTTATTCCTCATTCTACAAGGATCCAGGAAAGGAAGACATTGGTCGCCGGTGGCATGACCCGGGGCATCAGCAAGAGTAAGCTTTACAACTTTGGCACCACCTCTGGCAATGCCTGGTGCCAGGCAAAACCTAACGTATTTACCACATTTCCACTTAAATGCTCCTTTTTCATTTCTCCACACCATGGAGACACCCCACCTGGTGCCAGTAACACTCGAACAAATGGTAACATTACTTATGTTTTCGCAAAAACTATATAAAAATACAAATTAAGCAGAAAAAATATATATAATAAAATATTTTTCTCTTAAAAGAAGCAAAATAAAATTTACACATGGAGATCTGTGATCTCCCAGAGAGTGACAGTTAGTTTCGTGATGTCCTAAAAAAAAACTAAGTGTCAGTTCTGAGAGTCGCCAGAATCTCAAACAATAAAACGCAAAAGGGATTACATTAAGTAATTGAGGTGTTTAAGGCACAAACAAGACAAGTCCAAAAATACAAAAACTGCCTTACTACATAACATTGTAGCTAGAATGGTTAACATTCAACAAGCTAGTTGACATTCCCCAAAAATGCAACAAGTTATTTAGAATAAGGCAATGAAATACATGCCGTTCTACAAAAACAGAACAATACCTTGCTCATTCTATAATAACCAAACAAGTTTCCGCTCATTCTACAAAAACAGAACAAGTGCATTTAATTCTGCAGTTTGTCGTCAGGCCCGCTTTTATTAGTTTACATGGCATAACCGAAGGTAGGGAGTACAATATTCAACAGAGTTTGCTAACATCTAGGAAATCGCCAAAGGATCAAAGAGGCAATCATGACAATAGACCCATGAAGTATCCCAGTGCTATTCATAGTGGAACACATACAGTCATTCCATGCATGTTCATCACATTATTCTTTGAGGGACAATCCAGACCGGAAATACCTGCCAGAAAGCCTGGCTATATCAAAAATGCATGAGATCTTCCTGATTACATATCACATTAATGTTCCTTACAAAGTATACTGGAGTATATTTACGCAAGAGTTCAATATAAATTTTGGATTTCCATGATCAGACACATGTTCTATTTGTGGTACACTTGCTATAAAGATAAATAATCCGGAGTGTTCTACTAAAGAGAGTAAAAAGATTGAAACTGAAAAAAAAGTTCTTATACTAAAAGCAGAAGCATTCGGAAAAAACAGAAAGATATTTCGTAGACAAACTCGGGCTAGTAATATTGTGTGCTTAAGTTTTGATTACATGCAGAACTGGCTATTGCCTCACTTGAAAACAAATGCAGTTTTTTTATAGCCGTCAACTGTGGCGCAATGTGTTTTGGTGTTCATAACTTAGGGAGTGAGAGTGTTACAATGTTCGCATATCAAGAAGGAGATGGAAGGAAGGGCAGTAATGAGGTGACGTCTATGCTATTTACCTACATCAACAACAATAACGAACCTTTGGATAACCTTGTTTTAATAAGCGATAGCTGCTGTGGACAAAACAAGAATCAAATTATGGTATATTTTATTTTCACACTTGTTCTCTGTTTCCATGAATTTAAAACCGTTACATATTTATTTCCTGTCAGAAGCCATAGTTATTTGCCTAATAACCAGGACATCTCACATATTGACAAAAAGAAATGACGTAGAACTACCAGAAGAGTGGGACAGTATCATTCAAGAAGCAAGGAAGAAACCATCTCCATTAATGTCATAAACATGCTTTGCCGTTGTTTTGTCAACATGAAGGCTGCTATGGATGATTATTATTTTTAATCACCTAAACCTCCCTTGACAATAAAGTCAGCACGTATGTTGTACATCACAGAAAATGACTTATGTCAGAGTGCGAGACACATATCATGGACCATGGCAGACACGCACAGTTCTGAAGAAACTTATGCCAGCTGTATTAGATTTAACATCACTGTATGCAACACATCCCCCAATTGCACCAGTGAAGAAGAAAGATCTTCGACAGCTGATGCCGTTTGTGAAACCCGAAAATAGGAGTTTCTATAAAGATTTGATCTCTGGGGTAACCAAAGAAGTTACATGGAAGTCACCGAATGCTGCTATGATAATTTCGAGCGATGATAGCAGTAGTGGCTGTGATGAGTAGAAAGAAGACAGTGTAGAATATGTAAACTTCTTAGCTTTAGTCTGTACTTCTTAGTCTGTTAAACACACAGCACCATTAAACTTCATATGAACTGGCATTAATCTGCTGCAGCTTTCATTAATTATTATTCACAAATACAACATACCCTACAGTTTCCAAACAGAAAGAGAACAAGTCCATTACATAATAATTCATAATGAGAGTTTTAATATAAATTTAATATATTGCTCTGAAGCCACAATGAGATAACAGTTTTACATGTCTACTAAATTTTTTTCAAAATATTTGATTTGATAATAAGAAAGCCAGCAGATTTTTTTTTTTACTTTATTAATAATGTTCTTTGTGTGACATGTCTTGTTTTTGCCAGAAACCCCTCAATTGTTTTACACAAAAATGAGTGTGCCAGAGGATGAATGTAAACAAATGACAAAACAGCAAAATCATTAACAACAAAACACAAGAAATAAAAACTAGAAATCAGAATGAAAAACTAATCAGAAACCTCTTGTATGTACTTAAAGAGCAGGTAAAATAGTAATGAGAATTTAAAACAGAGGTTCATCCCACTAGAATATATGTCCAGACAATGTAAACATGACTAGAACCAAAACACGGCAGCAAGTTACGACTACAATGGACATTCGTAATTAGATGAGCGAAATAACACACTTAATAAAATCAAATGTCAAAATGAACCAAAATGACTCACCAAATCGAAATTAACTAAAAATAATAATATAAAAAAAAACTATGCTTGAATAGTAATGTAACCAAATGGGTCAGGAAATGTGGCATCCTTAAATAACCAAAATTTACTAAATTAAATTTAACTCAACAACACTTAACACAAAACCAAAACAAAATGTGCTTATGGCACTAGTATTTAACTGGGATACAAAAAAACCTGGCACAGCCATGGGGCTATAAAGTTTATCAGGTTGACAACATGACAACAAAACTTATCACAAAAAAGGGACAAAGCGAAATGCACCAAAAGGTCACACAAACATAACCTCAAAAAACTTATACAAAGCACACAAAAATTAACACTTGACATAACCTCACAAAAGGACACACAAAATGTGTGTGCCAGTGTCTGTACACCACACATGCAAATCCCACACCAAAACAAAACATGCAACAGCATGCACAATTGTGCACGTTCGCAACCAACTACCAGCTATGCTACCACTTCTTGCCGTCTTAAAACTCGGTAGTAATAAGACCACATGAATGTCAAGACTTCTTGTACCATGTGCTAGGGTACAGACACAGGATGACACCAAAGCCTCACTTTGAAAATGTTGCTCCAGCACAGGCACAAGTCGTCAGAATAGTGGACATTGATGGTTATGAGTGTGTACGCAATAAATTTACACATAACGTGCAACAAGGAAAGAGACAACCAGGCCGAACTTGTAAGATTTCATGCATCATTTACACTTTTTTATTGAAAGTGTCGAAAATATAAAATAATTTAATGTATTATGTATTGAGCCAAAAAAAAAAAAAAAAGGCAAATTCAAAATGTTAACACAGCATATTTGGTTTCCAATTATATATGAAGCAAACTTTTATCAACTTCAGGGAGTGGGGATAAACGCATATATATATATATATATATATATATATATATATATATATATATATATATATATATATATATATATATATATATATATATATATATATATATATATATATATATATATATATATATATATAAAAGAAAGTTTTTCGGGAGGCAAGACAAAACAACTTTAATTATGTCTCAAAATGAATTACAAAACAATAAACCATTTTGAAACTCAACAAATAAATATTTTCATATTCTAATTTTGTTTCTCTTCACTCATTTCCTTTCGCAAGACTTTTACTTTAAATATGTTAAACAGAATATTTTTCAAAAATAGTAACATTTCTTTAATTAATTATTACTTGGGGATCCCTTCGTTTGATAGTTTCAATATTATTCAATACATAATTGTAAGTTTCGTATCTTGATAAGATCAAGATGGATGGCTGACCTTGCCTACAAGGTCAATTTAAAGATACACTTTTTATCACATATTTTTTAAGGTTGATTGGTGAAGATCCGAAATAAGAAACTTGAAAAATTAATGGTAAATTGTTTAATGTTCATATTTCACAAGTTCGCTCAGGCCTGGTGAAGAGTTACGTGTACAAGTTTCTCACTACGAATTTTAAAGAAATTTAGTTGGCCTGAAATGTCGGGAGGCAGCATATAATGGGACGATGCAGCTCTGACAGCAGTTAGAACAAGTATGGCATCATGAAGTGATGTTGCAAGGCTTTCAATGCCACGTCAGGGTCCTTGGATGGACATGAGGCGCCGATCGGAGACCACTAGAGGATAACAAAACAACACGAAATGAAAAAATCGTACAACAAATATTACAGGAAAACATTACAGTTAAAATAAACTTTTGAAATAACTCATTTCACATCAATTTTCAACCCTCAAAAACAAACGAAATTAAGCCAAAATCAAGCAAATTTTCCAATATATCACAAAATTGCATGCAGAACTTTTCGTACTGTAAAAACAAGCAATTTTACCCCAAAATCAAGCAAATTTTCGCATTTTCTACAAATGCCAATTTTGCAAGAAAGTAATCTAAAACAAACCGATTTAAGCTAAAATCAAGAAAATTTAAGTTAAAATCAAATGAAATAATATCATATTATTCTTTGCAGTTTATATTCGAAGCTCTATTTTTTTTTTCTGCTATTTGCTCTAGATTTTCGCCAATATCTCGAAGTTCATATTTATCGTCAAAGTTATCTAAGAATGATAATTGTAAGCTTTGTAAATTTGAATGAAATTTGCGAACCATATTTTTAAGAACTTCGGATGGATTATCTAATTTATAGAAAGGCGGTCTTGAACCACTACAATTGCCTTTTTCAAACGTTAGTCAAACAGTATGGAAACAAAGGATTTTTTATTTATAAAGAAAATTAATTTATTAAGACAAAGAAAAAACTAATTTAGAATTATGAAAACGATTTTTTATTTGATAAAATAATTAATCTATATTTCTAAAAATTTGTAAAAGTTTTAAATGTAAACACTCAACTATAAGTCTAAAACAGTGTATTTAAATATAGAAATATTTCATTGATTGTTCTGTTTATTAATTTAAAAAATTTATATATCTTCAGTAATTCTCTCTTTCAAATATTCTTAAGTTAAATTCCTTTGACTAATCAGAACAACATTACAAACTGTACCTGCTTGAACTTTTATTAAAATCAGCACTAATTTTTATATCTGTATTTACTTTAACTACAGTTGTTTTTCTATACAAGCAATCAATAATATACAATGGTCTTCACCCAAAAAATTAATAATAATTGATACTGCCTTCGAAGTTTACAGGTGGTTTATAATAAAGTTCATTATTTCTACATATAGTAACTAGTTTTGTTTTTGAATTTCTAAAATCTCTATAAGCAAGAAACTTTTTTATCACAAGGACTATTTTCAAAATCTTGTTTCCAATTTTCTTTTGGGAAAATTTCATTTCTACCATTTTTAACATAAATAATTTTTACATTACAATGGTCAAACATAAAAGCATGGACAACTGTAAATTACTAAACTGATATTTTAAATCTCAGTTAAAAACAGTTGTTTCAGCAGGGACTTATTTTTCTAAAAATTGCCAATAATCATAACGAATAGGTATTTTAGGATGTTTGTATATTTTTTTCTTTAGGTGTAATTGCTATATTAGATTCGTATTCAACATTAGGCCATGTAATTTCTAATGTTTTCAATTATAATGTTATCTGGATCAGCATAGCTTTTCTGAAGCATGCCATCTGCTTTTTTGGCTTCGTAAACAAATAAACAGTTGTTATATTATGAATTACTAAAAAAAAAAAAACTAATTTTATAACTGCCTTTCCAATCTATTTATTGTTGTCATAAATAAAAACGAAATAAATTTCTAAAAGTATATGTTATTTCATTTGTTTTATGACTATGAACAGATTTTACTCGATATTGTTACAAACTATAGGAAAATCCAAATTATGTGGTTCATTTGGAGATCTTAATAAGCAATGCATTATTGTTGATGTTATACCTGGATTATCAACAGCTTCAATAATATTTCCATGTTTTGAAATTTCTTCTCTAGAAAACTAAAAGGAAAAAATTGTTAACAAACACCAATATTATCTGCTTTATCATATTCTGCCCCCAATCCAACATTATCTCTCTTTAGTAATTTATATCGCACATAAACATAAGCATCATTTGGAAAATAAAAGCCATCTCCTATAGGAATATCAAATTCAATGCTATGATTGTAATCATTTAAATTCCCCCTGGTTTTATCAGTTGGGGGAAAATTTTTCTATCAAAGCTCTCAATACTTTTATAGCTCATTTAGAAGAAAATATATATATATATATAAATAAAAGAATCAAAGGGTATTTCTCGAGTTAAAATACTCATCGAGAGATATAAAAATTACAAAAATGCACCATGAAGTGAAGTATGAAACAAACAAGAAGAAACAGCTGTCATTAATTGACGAACTACGCAATATTAGTAAAAAAAAAGTAGAAAAATTTAGTAATGAAAATAAAAATTTAATAAATACATTAGTTCCTGTTGCGATAGAAAATTTAGATTATCCACCAACACAGAAGAAATATCATATGAAATAGACTTATTCTCAAAATTCCCTAATGTAGAAGAACAAATAGGAATTGTACCCATAAAAAATTGGACGTATCCTGATTCTGCTATAAAACTCGTAAAAGAAATTTCTGAAAAAATTGTTTTTAAAACACCATATGGTTTACAAAGAGATGGACATAAATTTGAAATTGGAGAAACAGAAGTAAAGATAAATAATGATAAACTATCTGTTTAAGGTAAATAATATACATTAAGAGATGGGCTGTTTAATTTGTTAACAGAAAAAGCCCGAAGATTTAGAGGAAAAATTTACTAAGGATGACTATGAAAATTACACATAAATTATTTTTATCACCCAATGCTGCATTTCGAGAATATAATCCTAAGAAGCAAATAAATAGAAATAAAAGTTGGAAATACAAAAACATAATTTAAACATATTTATAATCAATATATAAAAAAACCTCATCCAAAATCAGCACCAAACACACCAGAAAAAAGCGATTTTCAAATATTCACCTAGATCTGGAGAAGGCATCAAAAAATACAACTATTTGCCAAAAGAACATATTTGGATTAATGATGTTAGAAAATTAATGGACAGATTGTTAGTTATTCACGGCTAAGATAATCCTGGCAATAACAATAATTACAATGAGAAAGTAAATATGGTGAATATGTTAGACAATCAATTTTCTGATTTTGTTATAAATAATCCGAACGGAATTCCACATCTTATAATAGTTTTAAATGGAATTCCACACTCATTTTGAAATTCTGAATATCATGGCAAAGGTATTATAAATTGGGCATTAAACAGTTTAAATTTTCCCAAAATGCATTTTCCAGATTATAATTATTGTGGACCATTTACAAAATTAAATGAAAGACTAGAAAGAGGTGGCAGTGGAATAAATAAATAATATGAAGAATGCAAATGCCACGATATTGCTTATAGAGACCATAAATATTTATAAGCAAGACATGAAGATGATAAAATTTTACAAAAAGAAGCAAAAGAAATTATTTTAGATAAATCACTCCAATTGGAGCAAAAATGGCATCTGCTGCTGTTGTAACAACTATATTTACAAAAAGAAAATTCGGATGGGAATTAAAATGTATTAAATTCATTATATGTTTTTTTTTACTTTTTTTACTTAACTTTCGATATACCCATTGATCAATTAAGAGATTTGGGTATAGATAAATTTTTAACAAAATATCAACTGTGAAGAAAAAATAAAAACTTAAAAGAAGGTAAAGGCTTATTGACTTTGTCACGTGCAATACTCAAACAAATATTAAAAGTAAAAACAGGAAGTGATTTACACCCTGGAGGATTTTTACCAATTTTATTTACAGCTTGAGCTGCTCTTGGCACTTTAGTTGGAGGAGCTACTGCAATTTACAATTCTGTCGAACAAACTAGAAAAAATATAAAAAAATTAAAGGAACAACAATGGAAAATAAAGCAGGATTTGTGTAGTTGCAAAAAAGAAGAGGCCAAAAAAATTGAATATATAGCCACTATAAAATATCGATATTGAAAAATATGTAAAAATACAAAATATTAAAAATTTCAGAAATGTTTATATGATTGACGAACTGCCAAACAGTATGAGCAAAAATTAATGTGCTGTGGTTAATTTAGACATTCCAACAAATCCGGGTACTCGTTGGGTTTGCTATTTTAAAGAAAACAATGACATTTACTATTCCAATGCATTTGGAGGCAGTATTCCTACTAATTTAACTAATTACTTCAGAAATAGAAATGTTTTTTCAGTTATATGTGAACATCTATGTTTAATTGTTTTACACCTTCTTTCGAGAGAATTTCAGTTTAACGATATAGTTTCTTTGTTATTAAATGACAGATATATTTGGGAAACCATTCATCAAATCTTTAAATAAAATTTTTACACTAGTGCTTATGCTTTATATGAAGATTCACATAGATTCACTATGCAATTCCAGTGTTTCTTCTTTACAAAGCGACCTAGCCAACAGTTTTGACTATACAAAAACTTATGTTTCTTTACTAGGACTTATAAATGTTAATATACATGAACCTATAAATAATAAAGATGCAGCCAACAAAAGATAATTCGATATACATATAGCAGATTATGCATTAAAAAAAGAGGTCTATTCAAATTATAAAACTATTATTTCTGATTATGCTTTAAAAGAAGATATACATTTACAATTCAGTAATACTATTGCTGATTGTATGAAACGAATAAATAATGCGAAACAGACATAAAAAAGGACGTAGATTTGAAATATAAAACTATTGTTTCTGATTATGCTTTAAAAACATATGTAGATTCAAAGTACAGTACTATTGTTTCTGTTTTAAGAGATCAACTTAGTAAAGTTTTTTTTATACAACAGATTATGTAACTATTCAAAAGCATAGAATTAGTAATATGGCTGATCCCATAGATGGAAAAGATCCTGTTAATAAGAGATATTTCGATAAAGAAATAGTTGATAAATTTCAAAATTCAAACAAATCAGTTTTGAATTATTGTGATACACTTGTTAACACAACAGTTGAAAAAAGTAAAGAGGTTTCCGATGAACAATTAGACCTTAAATTAAAAATTTAAACCAATCAGTAGAAAAATGTAAGGAAGAAAATCATGTGTATTTTATTTACATGCAAAGTGGAATAAGACAAGTAATGTTTTTTCCTTGGATAATAGTCTAATTTACTTTAATTTTTTGGTGGATTGTGCTGTATATAAAATAATTACTGTTGATTCCAATTTACTGGATGTTTACTGTTATTAAGGAAACTACATAAACAGATTACAGTAAACATTTTGATGTTAACAGAGGTGAATTTTTAACTTTCAAAATTTAAAAAAAATTAATTATGCAATTATTTTGTTGATGGAATGTTGACTACAATAGGGATATTAGTGAAATATAAAGATTATATTATATATACACACTTGGTGTTTGGAATGCAAGAAAGTCATAAAAAATTATAATATAAAAAATGAAAATACAAAGATGGACGATTAGTTCAGAAAAGTAAATGTTCTATATGCAATTCTAATAAACCAACATTAAAAAAAACCAATTAAGATAAATCATAATCAATTAACTATATAAACCTGCCCGAAAAAAATTTCCAAGAAAAAAAGTAATTTCGTATGGAATTGATGATTTATGCAAATTGATCTTGCTGAAATGGACACCAGAAATTTAAAAGGTTTATCACAAATAAACATTAGGTACAAGTATATTATGACAACTCTCGATGTTTTCTCAAAATATGCATTTGCTATGCCAATTAAAGATATAACAGCAAAAAATGTAGTAATTGCTTTAGAATCTAGATTATTTAAAAGAAAACCATGTAATATTCAAAGTGATAATGGACAAGAATTGTATAGTAAAATATTTAAATAACTTATGTAAAAACATAACATCAATAATTATTCTACATCCACTGAACTTAAAGCCAATTGTGTGGAAATATATAATCGTACAATGAACAAAATGTGGAAGAAATTTGCTTTAAAATGCAATTACAAGAGGGTAAATATTATAGATGATTTAGTGAAAGAATATATTAATACAAAGCACAGAACTATTTGCATGAAACCAATTGAAGTTAATAAAAAAAATTAAAAAATTTAAGGCAACAAGATTTTGCGAATGTGATTGCTAAACCGAAATTCAAAGTTGGCAATATCGTTCGCATGAGTAAGAGTAAACGAATCTTTGAAAAGGGTTATACAACTAACTGGACAAAAGAATTATTGACCATTTTTGAGGTTTTGAATAATGACATGACAACTTACAAACTGAAAGATGACAAAGGAGAAGAAATAAAGGGTAGTCTTTATGAATACAAAATTATGAAAACAAACTATCCAGATGAATATTTGGTTTAAAAAAGGCTTAAAAACAAAAGGCAATAAAATTTATTTAAATGGTTAGGTTTCAATAATTCTCATAAATTTTGGTGGATTAACAAAACAGATGTTTTGTGAATTTTACATAGTATATGAAACAAACTCAAAATTAATAATGTGTAATTATAACTTTTGTATTGTTATGGGTACCTGATTTTTTACAATATTTCCAATATAATATTTGTTTTGTTTCATTCCAAGAATTTGAACTACCTGTGTTGACTAATTCTAATGTGCTTAATAAATCTTTACCTGATATCTTTAATTTGTTTCCGGCAATAAAGTTATCCAATACTTTAAATAGTTTTGTTTGCAGATAAGTTGATAATTCATTATCATCATTACCGGACACTGGTTCTGGAATAACTGGTTTTAAGGAATAAATTTCTGCTAGACGATTTTTAGTTAAATTATTGGTGTAATCAAAATGTTTATTTGTGTCTTCAATTACTGATTCTACAATTTCGAGTAAGTAAGTGTAATGTAATACAAATATTTCTTAATTCTTTTCATCGCGAAAATTGTCGAGTGATTCGTGAATTGACATTTCTGTTTTATTTACATCATAAACTTTCTTATGGAAACAAATATAATATTTATCTTGTTCATTATGCGAAGAATTGAAATTTGCATTTCTAGTGATTAAATTATTGGTTTTACAAACTTTAATTTATTAATTGAAGCATATAATTTAGATGTTGCAATGTATATATAACCATTCTTTGTTTTCTGTTTAACTTTGTCTATAAAATTTCTCATATTCATGTTAAAATGTTCTCTTTTTTTTTTTTTTTTTCTAAAGTGAGTTGTTCATTTTTAAGTTTTCTTCTTGATTTTGAATAGCAAGTTGTTCAGATTTATGTTCTATCATTTTTATCTGCTGGTCTTTGAACTCAATGGTTTTTTGTAATTTATAAATGCCATATTTTCTTATTGAAGAAGGAACTTCTTTTGTAACCCATAGTTTAAATTTTTATCTTCTTTCTTTGAAGATGATAATATTAAAGAATAAAGGCCAGATTCGTTTTGATAAATATAGGGATTTTTTTTTGTTTCCAACTAACCCTGCTAAATTGGTGGGGTTAACCATATCTTCGAACCTCGCTCTATCCTCTCCATACACATGGTTTCTTATAGCTTTATCAGAATCTCTGTATTCTAAAATATCAGCAATATCCTTCCCTTTAAACCAATGCTCATTATTATCTAACAGAACATTTATCTTTTTATCATTAAAAAATAAATTATTTAAATCAAATAATGTAGCCATCTTATTGTTATCTTCTAGGTTTAAGTTCTCCAGTTATTTTTCTATTGATTCGGCCATCTTGTAAGTGGGGAAATCTGTGTTATATATATATATATCCTTTTTTTAATAAGAAAATGAAAAACTGATATAAACCAAATTCATTAATAGTACTTAATTCGATGAAGATTAATAATATAATTAATCAATTGTTGTTGAGTATAATAATTTTCCGACAAAATTAAAATAGTTGTGGGAACACTCAATGTGGCCATTCAATATTTCTTTTGTCCTTTGATATAAATTGGTTGAATTTGGAATATAATTAAATCTCAATAATTCTTCACAATTTGGATGTCTATCTTGAATTCTATACAATTGTATTTCAACATATTTTCTTTGAATTCTAATGTCATAGTAATCAAATTCACAATATTTGTCAATCAATTTTAAAAGAACGGAAGTTGGATTTAAATTTATATTTTGTGTTTGTGGTACAACATGGGGAGTAATTTCTCTGATTTCATCATTTCTCTGATTTATTACATCGAAAGCATCATGAATTGATTCTCTTAAATTTTCTATACGATTATCTTCAATTCTGTTTATATCTTTTATAATGATCCATTTGCTCATCTTTAAATTTGTTCATATTTTTAATGTGCTCTATTTGGGCTTTATATAAATGAGTTCTATCTTTTTTAATCTTAGATTCGCCATGTTTTCTAATTGATGGTATAACTTCTTCACATATTCATGTTTTAAAAGCTTTAGAAATCTTATAGTGCGAGTGGAAAATAAGTTCATATAAACCAGGTTCAGATAAAAAAAAATCCTTTACAATCATGGTAGCCAAGTTGATATGCACTTTTCATACCAACTATTTTTGATAAAGTTTTCCTATATTTTGGAGTAGTTTTTTTATAGGGAGTGTCTTTTATTTTTTGATATTCTAAAATTTCAGCAATATCTTTTCCTCTATACCAAGGATTATTTTCCTCATCAATAATCATAGAAATTTTTTTACCATTGTAAATAAGTTTGTTATTAATTATGTCTAAAATTGACTCCATTTTTATATGCGAAATTATGCGCAAGTGAAATTGGCGAGTTGTAATAAGTCTTTTTACTAGTATTCTTTTTTAATAAGAAAATTAAAAACTATAGCAAAAATTAAAGGATATAGACCAGATTCATTGATACATATGCCATTTGGCTATGTATTTAAAAGTGTCCCTATGTAAAGGCTTGGTTTCCTCCAAGCTGAAAACTGGACTGAACTGAACGTAATTAAAAACTTAACATTTGTAAGTAAAGTCTCACGTGACCATGAACGGATATATAATTACTTATAGCAGTGGTTTCTTCCAGCTGAAAAATATAACTGAACTAGACTCGACTGAACGTAACTGAGAAATGAATTAATGCATTTTCAGTTTATCACTAACATTTTAAGTTTTGTTTTTATTTAAGTTGAGTTCAGTTGTTTTCTCGCTGGAATTTGCAAATGAGTTGTGCATTGAAATATTTATGTTCTTCTATCTAGTGCATCAAATATAAGCAAGCATGTTAAATGCAAGTTTAGGGCAGCAGAAGAAAAAAGGATAAATCATTTTGTTTTCCAAAATGAATTTTTATGCAATGCACAGAATAAAGGATACAGAAGAACTAAAAAAAAGCAGCATGATTGGAAGGAGTTGGGTGAATAACTGGAAAGATCAGGTTAGAAAATATGAATTGTGATGTATTAAAAATTAAAGGGAAACACGCACAAGTGTTTTACATGCCATTTATTTTTACTCTTTTCCACAGGACAACTTTGAGCACACTTGTAGTGCAGGAAAAACCCAAGGCAGAGATGAACATAGATAACAAACAGATAAGAGTTCTTGAAGAGTATACTTGTAGTTCTCCACAGCCTGCCAAAGTGGACACAGTCCCCGAAACCTCAGTGTCTACATGGAAGTAGAGTAGGTGGCTCTCAAATCCATGCCCAAAAGACAATAGCGAGCAATGAAAAATGGAGCTTCAAAAAAAATTGCACTCGATATGAACGGCCGGTGGAGAAACCAGACAATATCGAGTTATTTCTTAATTCTATATGTGACACCGACCTGAAATTCCCAAAATCGGAAATTGCCAAAATTAAGCTAGCAGTTTCTCAGGTAGTAGGGGAAGTCGAGATTCAGCTCGCAGAAAATGAATAAGCAAGTCAGGCAATGCAGTGCCAGATTATATACCAGTATATTAATAAAGACGGGAACAATGATAATGTCACAAGCTAGTTTGTTGTAAATGTAGAAACAAATAGGTTACATGTGCACATTTGCCCAATTTATATTGGGGTGATGTTACATGCATTTTTGTCTATGGCAATGTGCGGACAACAAGAAAGAAGCCAGTGTGCATGTAACATTTTGGATACAAATAAATGTAACCATTCGAACAACAAATACAGTTTTTTTTTTTTCAAAATACCACTAAAATTAAAGTGATGTTTAATTTAAATTACATTAGTGTTGTACACACCTGCAAGGTAGGGCATCGATACAGGCTGTTTAAGGTAAAGTGGGCACTTTTGAGGCCCTAGTTACTTTTTACTTTCAGCCATTTTTTTTCCTTTCACCACCTTTTTAAAATAAATATAACATATATATTCCACTGCTCTCATAAGGGAACATCTGTGATTAAATAAAATATATTTATTAACAATTATTCCAAATTAGAGGGATTCTACATGCTCACTTTACCGTAAGGACCTATATAGGCTATTAATGGTAAAATGAGCACTTTTCAAAGCCCTGCTTTGGATCTACTTGCACATACGTTGCATATTCTTCTGCCTTATGTAAGATTAACGTTGTCATAGGCTTCACCACTGTATTTATGTTTCAGTCAAGTAAAACCATGAAATTTCTAGAAAAATAATATTTTACAGATCTGATCATTTTTACTCTTCAATTCATTGAAATACAATAGAAAGCAAAATAGATTGTTTAAGTTAGCAGAAATGGTTATGTAACACTTTTCATTCGAATTTAAGTTATTGAATTACTTCCCACCCGTTACCAACTTTTCTGGGCACATGTCACTCATGCACCAGTTAAAATATATGCAGGTAGGAGCAGTGACATTTTTCTAAGGTTGATTTCAAAAGTGCTCACTTTATCGTGAACAGCCATTATCTGGTTTTATCTGCTCTAGGATGTAATGAAACAGCAAAGGTGTTAACATACAATAGTGAACAAGTGTTGTATCATTGTATTCGAAGTGAATATTTTCTAACGATTCCAAACGACATTTGGCAAACAGTGCAAGTGGTTTACATCATTTTTCTGGTCTTTGCCCATTGTTTCGATAATCTGTTACTTCATCTACCAAAATAAAATCAGTATATCTTTTTATAGCTAAATTATACACTTGTCATGAAAACTGGTCAAACTCTGTTCCGTCATTTTGTTACATAGATTTTTCATTTACGTTTAGTTTTCAGTTTTGTAGGAAACCAGACTTAACTTAACTGAACTGACAACTCGACGTAACTTAACTTAAAATATACATTCAGTTTTAAGTTCTCATTCAGTTTTAATATTGGAGGAAACCAAGCCTTTAGGGATGGTTCTAAATTCAGTAAATTTATTTTCATTTTCACTGTCAACAATGTGTTTATAAGCTTTTTCTATGTTTTGTATTCCAAAAGTCTAAACTAAGTTGGAATGAATTTTTCATCTCACCTATTTCTTAAACATATGTTTTGTAAATTTTCCTTAAATCAACATTCTTAAAAATTTCATAATGTATACGAGCAACATAATACTGTACCACAGAACTGTTTATTGTTGGGTTTCCAGGTAGGTTAATACCTCGCCAGTGATGCAATTTTTTTATTATTCCAGCCTTAATTATCGACATCAAAACTCCATTTGGAGAAACACCTCACTTCACCGCCGACTGGTAATTTTTTTAGTGGAGAAGTGAGAGGTATTTTATTATTTATTTCTTATGGTAACCCTTCTCATATAGTGAGGCACCATTAACTATATGAGAACACTCCAGCATATGCATATGTTATACTACAAGTGTAGTATGGAGAGCATTATTTCTGAAGCTTGAGGGTACCATTTTTATTTGCATCAATACTTATACTATGCTGTATGAGCAAGAGTAAGGTTTTTTGACTCAAATTTGGCATGATTTGGTGACAATCTAATGATGCAAATGTAGGCAGCTCATATTCACACTATTAAATTAGCTGCTCAGACCAGTGAATTTAGCCCATAACCTTCGCCCTTGAAATCAAATGCCTTGTCACTGAGCCACTGAGACAAGATGAGCAAGGTGATGATTTCTCACCACGAGTAGATAGCTTCATATCAAGAGTTGCATGGTGACTGTTCACTACAACACAACTAGATAACAGCACAGTTGTGGTAAAGCTCCTTCCTCTTGTGGTGAGCATGCTGAAGCTCTGTTGAGTAAAACTGGTGATGCATGAACATGAGATATCTAGACATGAGTTAAAAACTGTTGGATCTGATTTGTGTACCTACCACTGTTAATTTTTCTACTCAAATCTATTGTGGTATAACCATAGTCTTCATCCCAACATTTTGCACAGATATATTTTAATTTTTCATAAGGCATATCACCAGCAATAAAATCATTATTTAATGTATGTCTTGGGTTCATGTCATCTTGTCTAAACATACATAGAATGTTTGTATTGTCTCTTACAATGTGTTTGGCCACTCTGGAATATGCTTGTGCAACATAAAATACTTCCGTATTATTGTGTCTCCCCTTAGTAAAGACTTGCAGATTATATTTTGATCATCTAAAATAACATAGTCGAATATGACTAAAGAATTATTTTCACATTGATATAAGGGAATAATTTTGTCATTGTTATTTGAAAAGTATGCCTTTTTTCATTAACTTGTGGGATATGACATCAAAATCATTTTGTAACTGGATATATTTTGGTTCATTTAAACTTCGTGAGCAAACATGCAATTTATTATAATTTAGCTATCTTGTCTTATAAATAAAATTAATCATTAAGTTGGTTTTCTCACCTTGCTGGACCAAACAATTAAGCATCTTATGTTATCAGGCAATATTTCACCTATCTTTTATTTTTTTTGTTTTCTTCAGAAACTAAAACACCAACATCCCAATCAACTTTTTTCATTTAGTTATATAAATTTTGTAAGAAAAACAGAGAATAAAGTATTTACGTTAACAAACAACAGTTCTATACTAAAGAAGAAACTTCATTATGACATCACTCATAAAGATAAATCGAATGCATTAGTTAGTTTACATGCGAAATTTTTAACACCAAATATAGGCAACATTACTATAACAATAATTGAACAATTGAATGCTGTTGTTGATATGAATGAAATTATCACTATTCTTAGAGGTCAAAACGTTGTTGAATCTTTAAAAGAAGCTATAAATACAATTGACCCATTTTCAACAAATAACATTGAATTGCCAGCAGACAATGTAAAAAAGAGAATAGCAATTATATCTAAGTTTGATATTAAATTTGATGAACAACTTTCTGATATTCTTGGTTTTGAGGGAAATATGACTATAGAAAAAGATAAAAATGTCATTGGCTTTAAGTCACATAATTTTAATTCATTTAAAACAATAAATGTTCATTGCAATTTCACATATGGAATGTTCATAAAGAATGACGGATCCAATAATTAAAAAACTGATCTAATTGATAGTTTTCCACCAAAACAATGTTTGGCAAAGGATTATATTAGTTATGAGCCCGCATATCCAAATTTTTATAAAATCAATAATGAAATGTTTAATCACATTGTTTTAGAAATTAGGGATGAAAATGGTAAACAGATAGATTTTGATGGTCCTGATATTGACAATGTTTTGGAAATTAAAGATGTTAAAAATATTATACTATTTCATTAGAAAATTTAAAGGGTGTCTATGCTATATACCCCTATAAGAAGTACATAAAATATAAAACTTTTCTTTCAGAAATAGTTGGGATGAAATATTCATCCCAACTCTTATTAATAAAATTAAATGTTTCGATATACATATGGTAATGTATCTATTTTATTTTATAGTATAATCCTTAAGTCATAATAAAGACTTAATGCAAATTTATTAACTTCTACTCTATATATTTCATGCTTTTCGTTCTTTATTACATTATTACATAATAAAAATCGTACATCAATTCTTTTGATATGTCTAAAATGTACATGCCAACATAAATAAGTTTAGTAAATTTTATTCTTGTTTTATGCATATGTATGGCTGCAAGATTATATTTAAATATAGTAATTTTCTTAAAAATTTGCTTTTGCTACTAATTTTTTCACATTTTTCTGCATCTGATATTAATCTTATATCTACTCTGTTTCATATATTTTCCATTGTTTTGCCGAACACAGAATTATTCATCAGCATATAAAATCTTTTTCAAATTCCTTTTTGGCATTAGTTCTCATCACTGTATTTAAATCTATATACTTTTTCAGCCAATCAGATTGATCAGATGACAATATTCTATGTATTTTAGTAAGTTTATATCATTATTTAAACAGTTTTAAATTATGATAGTGAATTTAATACTTTGGTTTATTATCTAAAGTTGTTAATAATTTAGATTGATTTGGTTTTGGAAGTATCTTATTTTCTGGGGGAAATGGTAGATCTCTATGTAAATTATGTAGTTCTTGTGAATATTCTAAATCTACTTCTAATATATAACCATAATCAGAATTGCCCTCCAAATCTAATATTTTTTTACTCAGTACTGTAGATCATATAATGTATAACTAACCCATTCGAAACTACCATTTGGTAAATATTGATACAATGCCCATCCATAAAGATTATTTGCATCGAGATATGCTAAATAGCTGGAATCTTGATTTGGATTAAAATCTTCTAAATATTTGTCATTGGCTTTAACATATTGCTTACAACATTGTGGTAATCTGCCTCTAATTCCTTTCTCAATCATAAAAATCATATCATAGTTATATAATAAATCTGGTGGGTGTTTTGTAATTTTTAACATTGCCTCCCAAGAAAATACCATGCAGGATCTAGATCATATGCATCTATACGCATATTTCTGAAATTTTCAAACACATCCGCTAACAATAATACACCACTTTTTAAATATAAATCGTGATATTTGCCAAGATTTTTAATATTAAATTGGTTCCATACACATTTTGCATGTTCATTATCGGCGTCAGTAATGTTGGATTCATTACATTTGTTGTAAAATCCACTCTTTGGTGGAAGTTCAGTTTCTTCGAATTTCTTCCAACTGTCAATATAATCATATGGATAAGCACCCTTTCTTATAAATAAATCTACTTTATCTTTTGGAAAATGCTTTTGGGTATGTTTCATTTGTTCTTTAGTTAAATTAGATGATATTTTTTTCTAAACTGCTGGCCATAAATTTAAATGTATCTATTAATCTCATCCTCATATTTTCTGTAGCTTCCCCTAAAGTAATAAATCGTTCTTCATTATTTGTAATTAAATCTATATTTTTATCATCATATCATAGCTCTTTAATTAATAAATGAGCATCATACCCAGCTAAATTATGGAAACAAGTTGGAACAAAATTGGGTAATTTTAATTGTAGATAACAATTATTACATACTGGATTAAAGAATTTTTCACTTATGTGATCATGATGACATACTTTTTTACCGTACTCTGTATATTCACATTCACATACAGTACATATTTTTATTCACTATATAGCAATTTTTCTTCTTTTGTTAGTGGATGCATTGGTTCAATTTGTGAATATATTCCCCCAATTTCTTTTACTTCCCTTTTTATTGATTGTATAAACATCCTATGTGTATTTGGACCTCGATATACTACTGGAGACTTATAATCACCATAATTAGTTATAACATAATAGCAAAACCGAGATGCTTTGTGTAATTGATATTTCATTGTATATGATTCATGATTCAACTTTAAATCAATGGTGTTTATTTGTTCATTACTAAGATTATATATTTCTTTAAGTATCTCCTTATAAAGGCAATTATCAATATCATATTCTATTAAAACTTAATATTTTTTGATTGAGTTAAAATTATTTAATTCCCCTTGGTTTGATTTAGTCATAGATATTTTCTTTAGAATTGATTCAAAATATGTATATATTGTGAAAGGAACATTTATAGTATTTTTATAATTTTTTAAAGATATTTGCTCTCCTTTCGAAGGTAAAGTGAGTCTTACTAATGAATTTTTAGAGTTGTCTTCTGTAAGTTTATTTAATTTCTCTTGAGAGTAAAAAAATTGAAGGCATATATCACATATATATATATATATTTAATTTTATGATGATTTTTTTTTTTTTTTGCTGAAACGAATGTAGATGAATCTTTTATACAACAATAATGTGAATTTGTATCCTTTTTGAAATAAATTAAATTTGTATACTTATCCTTTTTATTCTTTATGAGTTTTAGTGAATATACCATAGACTTATCTTCAACACAGTATACATTTATAGATGTATCAATTTGATTTTCTATTTTTGGTACATCAACAATTTTTATAGGATATTCATATTTATCATTTACTTCATTATTAAGTCCAACATGTCTATATTTAGTAACTCTTAGTGGGTATTTTTCTGCTGGATACAACACTGATTTTATTGACCAAAGTAAACCTTTTTGATCATTATTTTTCACATTAATGCATGCTTGTTTCTTCTTAAACACTTATGGTAGTTTAATATATGATGTGCCGTTTAATGAATTATACTTGTTTATAGCTGATTGTATTCCAGTTACTCTATCTAAAGTCCACCCTGAACCTCTTTTTGGAAATTCAGATAATTGTGTAATTATTTCTTGTTTTATAATTGTATAAATCTTTATAAATTCTTGGTTTAATATTTTATGATTAAATGACTGAAATGTAAATAATTCTACTTTATTATTCTCCTGCTTGCGACAGTTGGTATATAATTTAATGCTAGTTTTCAGCCCTCTAAATGTTCTAAGATAATCATGTATTATCTCAGAAAACTTATTTTTTACTGAATTTAAAAAATGATCTGGCTTTACTAAATTAAAGTTATTTTCAGTGCTATGTGTTGATATCATACCTTGAAGAGCTTTATTAACTATATAATTTTTATTTCTTCTTCTATTTCTTTTGCTTGTGGACACATTAGTAGAGAAAGGAAATATTTCTTTTAATTCATTTATATCTTGCTTATACAATTCATTGATATTGGTACCTGATAATGGTACATTTGCACAATTGTTCTTTGTTATCAATTTAGATATCCTCTTGCTTTTATATAATAAATTATTAGAGAATGGAAATGTTTCTTTTAATTCATTGCTATCTTTTGAATATAGTTGTTCGATATTGACATTTGAAAATGGTAAAAATGGAAAGTTTCTTTCTCTTTGCTCGTATACAGTAACTTGTATAATAGCTGTAATTGAATGATATTTCCTTAGATTATAACAAAGCTAATTAAATAATCTCAACTTCAAGAATGTTCGTCGTCATTATTAATGCTTTGTTTAGTAAGCAAAAAATTTATAAACATTTTAAAAAATGAGGAAATGTAAAAAAAATAATGAAAATACTGGAATGAAGTTGGAAAAATGCTTAAATTATTGATAATACTTTTAAATTAATTTAACTTCTTCTGTGATAATATTTCTCATTACAACATTATTTGCATATTGTTGTATGTTTATCCTTACTATTTGTATGAAAAGAAAATAATTTTATAGTTTCATTCTCTTTACATACTGTACATGTTTTTGTTGGGTAATCATCATGTTGAATTTCATTTAGAATATCTACTATGGTATTGTGAGATTTAGTTTTTTATACTCTTTGAGATATATAATACAAACATATTTTCCGCATTCATATAATATTTTCTCATTAAAACATTTGCTTTAATGACAATAAAATGAATGAAAATATTTATTCTCATTACATACTACACATGTCTTAGTTAAATAATCATTTTGTTGAATTTATTTTCTGTTTTGTAATTTACCATCTTTATGCTTTTTGAAATATAGTTTAGTAACATATGTTCTGCATTTGCGTAATACTTTCTCTTTATTTAAATCATAAATATTTCTGGCATTATCAATGGTACATTTTTTTAGATTTGTTAATATGCGCATGTGTGTTTATGTGATGCAAAACATTTAATGTTTAACATCTCACCATACTTTTTACATTGCTTCGATATGGTATTATTTTCCATTTCGAGTATGGTTTCCATTTTATTTATTAAGAGAATTTATTTATTAATAGAATGACAAAAATTTTGTTAAATAATTTGTTTCATTACAAATAACACAAAAATGAAGGCTCTACTCAACAAGTTGAGCAATTTGTTTGAATTCACCAAACTACAAGATCTAGGGGGAAAAATGGTTTACTGTTGTGAATTTTGAAATTTATGAATCAAGGTTTGGTAAAAAAAATATATATTGTATTCTAGATGGCAAATTTAAAATTTAACTACCAGAGTGCTATCTGAAAGTAATAGATCAAAAAGCTTTGAAACTATTAGACTAGAAGGAAGTATTTATGTCATATAATGGTTTAAATGAAATTAAAAATGGAAAATTTATACATGCTCCAGAGTAATCTAAAATTGAATCGTTTAAATATTTAATTTGATTTCTAGCTTATTTTGCATGTTTTGGGCATAAACTTGCTTGATTTAGATAACTTGTTTGCAAAATTGGCATTTCTAAAAGACATGAAAATTTGCTTGAATTTGGGGTAAATTTGCCTGATTTTAGATTAAAATTGCCTGTTTTTTATAGTATGAAAATTTCTGCATGCTATTTTGTGAAATAGTGGAAAATTTGCTTGATTTTGGCTTAATTTTGCATATTTTTGAGGGTTGAAAATTGATGTCAAATGAGGTTTATAAAAACTTGAAAACGTTGCTTGAAAATGATAAAATTTGGCTTAAAATTGTTCGATTTTCGATGAAAAGGAACGCTGCACTGGTATCCGCATTACACATCTACTCTGAAGACATGGTAATAAAAACTATGGACTTAATTGACAAGATTTAAATAGTACTCTACAGATAAAAAAACACCTTTTTAATTTTTATTACTTAATAATATTTAGTGCTGATAAATGTCTCGAAGCTAACTGTTAGTGAGAACGCCATAGTGAAAATGGTTCATAATCAAAGTAAAATTTCAGGCAATAATAAGCTGACAAAAATAATATTAACTCGTACCAAGAATGGCTTGTAACTGTTAAATATTTAGAAATTCATGTTGTGAAAACCAAGCTTTAAGTAAAGGCAGAAGTAAACTACTTCAAACAAATTATACCACCTCTGCAAAAATAAAATCTTACTAAATAACACCAACAAATATATGCACGCGGCTTTAGTCACACACACAATGACTACGGGAAATTCACTTTACTACTTCGTTTAGCATTTTACAAATCTGAATACAGTTAGGTGTGGAAATCCACAAAGTTTGTCACGAAATTTCAAACTATATTCCCAGAAAAGGAGAATACAAATGCAAAACTGTAAAACAAAAAGGTAATGGGATGCAGATGCCTCCACAGAACACCACCGCATACACACTAAAGGGACAGGGATTTTTACTTTCCAAAATGGGCAAAATAAACGGACTTAAAAAGTTAAAATTTACTTTCAGCACAGAATAAGGTTACCAAAAGACTAAATACAAACAGATTATACAGATGGTACTTTGAATAACCTTGAAAAAGCAATGGAAAAAGCGAGATTTTGTGTAAAATGCGTCTCGTTTATTGCCACAATTTTAATTTTATGGCGAGACAAATAGTCTATAAATTCGTCCTTTTTTGAGGTGAGGCATCGTGCATTCCAGAAAAGAATGGAGTTTAGATGTGTTTGGGGTGGATTTAAATTAGCTGCATTAGTTTAATTTACCAGCATGGCCAAAATTCTTGACCAGCTGAATGGATGAACCGATTGTCGCGGATATTTGGTCTTGAATAGACATATTAGTAGTCCAGATCGTGATCATGGCAGAGAGGTGCTGCAGCACTTGTGGCAGGTCAGGATATATACTAAAATGTGCTTCATTTGTGAAGGCCACATTGAGTGCAGCCACTATTTCGATTGGTTCGATTGAGGAGGGGTTGGTCGTGAGCTCGGCGAGAGGGAGCATGTCGTGGGTGTGGACACAGATCCAATGTGCATAGCCTGTGGAGGCGCACTGCCTGGCTGGCTCGCAGAGTGGGAGTTTTGTTGGATCGCTGGCACGCCCTGATTGGCCGGAGTTGCTGCGCCCTGATTGGTCGGTGTAGGCGGGGCATGGGAGTTAACCTTCTGGCTTTTGGTGTGCTGAACTTAATGTGCAGTTGTTTCTTGGTTTGCATTTTCCCTTTTTCTCTCTTTTTGGGACTTTTTATTGTTTTCCCCGCCCTTTTAGCCAATCGGGCGTGGTTTCATACCCGAACGGAGGTTTGAGTCGCGGGGAATCGGATCATTTGCGAAATACAGGAGGGCAGACTCGCTCTGCAGCCACTTATACTGACTGTGGGTGTAGACTGGCTGCGGCTGCTGGTATTGAGCTCAGTGAAGCACAAATGTGTTTCGTGGTGGCATTTCTCTGTGTTGTGGGGCTTGCTGGCTTTGTGTTGCCTTCTGCCAGGCCTTCTGCCATTTTCTTTAATTTGTTGCTTTGATTGCTGCTGCCTTTGCTGATGTTCATCGCGAGGCAAGCACACCTATTTCACATGTTTGTAGGCCACGCAGCCTCTGTAATTGGCACAGTAATTTTAGCCACAGCCTGGATATCGCACTTTGCTGCGGTCGTTCCGGATTTCGCAATTGATAGTAAAATGTAGCGCAGCACTGCACCCCGCAGCCACATGGTGCATTCGCTGGTACTTGGAGCATTGGACAGGGCCCTTGGGGTGAAGGAAGTCTTCCACATATATCGCGATACCAGCAAAGCATTTAAGAGCCATGTATGGCGTGGTATCTCTGCCAAGAGTCAGTTACAGAACCAGCTTGTTGATAGTGCACCGATTTAGGTCGGTGATGAACCAGTACCGCAGTGCTGACATGCCTGCTGCACGGAATTCCTCCTGCAGAAATTCAGGTGGAGTATCAACCAGGATGCAGCAGAAAACTACTTTCACGGGAATTTCTTCCGCCTGATGCAGTAGGTTGTGTTGGTAGACTAGTTGTTTAGTGATGTGCACAGCAGTTACAAAATCGTTGATGGAGCTGGTGTGCACTCGGATGCTGCCTGCTCTGACGCAGACAGCATTCCAGGTCAGTGTCAGGTGCATGTCCAGTTTCTTTTTCAGTGCAGTGTACTAGTGTTCCTTCATTGTGTACACAGTGAAACTTTCACTTGTACATTCTTTGGTTGCACGGTGGCTTGGGCCACATTCGACTGTACACTGGTCCTTTGAACTGAATACGGATTGTCATGAGAGTGATGCAGCTTTGTGAGCTGTTTTGAACTTTTTCGCTTCATTTTTGTCAACATCGTTTGTATTTACGTTGACATCAGTTGCAGAGACCGGAGTCTCCATGGCAGCCATGCTAGCCATTTCCACGGTCTCAGACAAGTGACAGTGTGTCTAGTAGTGTGCCTAACATTGTGTTGTCTGGTGTGCATCGCCCAAAGCATCTCTGTCCTGTCCTCACTCCTCTGATGGAGAAGGCTAGGGAGGTCGGGGGCGACAGGTGCTCTGTTTTCTCTTAATTCTAGTATAATTGTATTATTTTGTATCTAAAAATGTCTTACCAACTGGGAACTTAACTTTCGCTTGGTGCAGTAGTTCTAAAAAGAGCTATCCGCACTACTTTTCACTGAAATGCGAGTAGTTCTAACAATAACTACTCAATAGCAATTGCCGAAGTGTGCTGCAGATCCTCTCTACTGCCTGGCTGCCTCGGAACTCCCTCAAATCTCAAGATTTATTTCTAACTACCCTATAACTAAGTGTTAAATGAAAGCCCAGTGGGTAGGGCGGGATTTTATTGCACTCAGATTTATTAACCCCTTACGCCTACAAGGAAATGGAATAATGCGAGGAGGCATGCATCGTGGCAGCGAGGAATTGGGCATCCATGACCTGCAATTGGGGTCATGACTACCTTCCTAAGAGTACTTATAGCTAAGCTATCACTAGAAGAGACTGGGAAAAACCGGCATAGACACTGTAAAAAACAGAATAGAATTAAACATTATTCATGTATTAAACAGAAATGCTACAGGATACAGAGTGTGTGTGGTAAATGCTTGTGTAAGTAGAGAATAAAAAGCTAGCAGAGAGAGGACAGGAACTTTATTTCTCCTTTGCCTTGGCTAGTGGGAGGGATTCTGGATTAACCAGAAAGGTTCTTGCACACCTCTCTGGTGAGGGAAGTGGTGCTATTGGGCCTCTACCTTCCGATTCCCCGGTAGAACCTGAAAACTGAAGAGGTAAAAGTGAATTGCTAGTAAGTGTCAGCTGGGCCAACACTTATTACTTTTTAGATATCCGGGAAGAAATGGTACAACCTGTGAAAAGAATGAAGTTAATAATTTAAATCTAATTCTAAATAACCTAATTGTCTTATAATAACACATATCCTCGGGGACATATGTGTTTAATATAGTGCTGTGCTACCTCGCAACGCCCAATCTCTGTAGCCATTGGCTGTAACAGACCATATATGGCTAGGAGCTATGAGTGCACTGAGCTTCTCATAAGGAGGGAGGGAATGAATTTAAAATAATGAATAAGAATAATTATTATGTCTAAGTAACCAAATAAGAATTAATGTTAAATGTACTGAGCTGTCCCTTTAAGACTGCTTAAATCAGTCTACTGTAATAGACTATTGAGGATGCGCAGGTGCTATCATGACTGAGATGGCAGTGTGTTACACTCAGGGCTAAGGGGGTCTATGAACCAGACGAATTATAGAAGGTCTGTGCCGTTCTCGAATTACGTCTTGCAGCAGTTCCTGTTTAAGTTCTGCATGCAAGCATCTAGTAGGACATAGGGTGATGGGTGTGTTGCCTTCCTAAGATATTTGTTCTGCACTACTTTCAATTAATTTAGATGGGTTTGTGCGCAGTAAGCCCAAGCTGGGACTACACAAGTAAAAAGGGTCGAACCATAGTCTGGTGTAGAGGACTCCCATATTTTCGCAACAAACCAGAATCGCAATTTAGTAGTGAATATAAGGCTGTCATGCAAGCATAAGCGACATTTCTCTTAGTCTCCACATGTCGCCGCCATGTCAGCCTTCTATCCATAGTTTGACGCATTGCACCTCCAGACGTGCTTGGATGTGTTCGTGTCCTGCCTGGGAAAGGTGGAGAACAGGAACTGGTGATGTGCCCGGCGCCACGTTCGGTAGAGTGAACGATGTTTGAATGGGGTCCTACGGCCGACAGCCCACGGTGACTCTGGCTACAGAGTCAATATGAAGGAGAGCTAATTTAATTGTCAGTTTAAAATTTTGAATGTAAAATATTTCCTTTGGGACGAAGCTGTCGGCCACGTCGCACGCATATATTATCACTGAATTTACTCTGCTTGAAGGAAGCAGGTCCCAAAATACAAAACATACACTGAAAAACACTTTTAAGTTGATGCTGCTATGAGGGCGCAGGACCCGATGAACTCTGGAGAGTTAATACAATAAAACACGTCTAATTATGGTATGACTGTTTTATTACCGCAGAGGTACAATGAAATGTTGCTGCACATAATAATTCATACCCTTGGTTAAGCGAAGCCAGAACTCTGGACCTACCGGTGGTCACTACTGTGGAAAGTAAGGCATAGGCCTTAAGTTAGAGTTATGTCTAAATATTTCTCGCACGTGAAGTCCTAGTATGCTACTTCAGGATGCAGTGAGACCTCCCCTCGGCTAACTAAAAGTACTTAAATGATCCTGAATTACGTTAACTATTGAGATGAAAGAAAATGCAGCCTTGATGGAATTGCCTAGGGGGGTATGTGGAGCTTACTGTCTGCCCTGCCGATTGTCTGGAGTGGTGAAGTCTGATTAACGACATGGCGACAGCTTAGCTGCACATCCGGCGAATCCGGTGCCAAAAATGAAAACATGAAAGAGCAGAACTTAATAACTAACATGATAAATGAAACTGAGATTGTACATAATTATAATTACTAAACTAAAACACATTGATGACATACTAGTGAATATCGGAGCCCCAGATATGGCTATGAATGTGACATCATGATTGTGTCACCGTATTTGAAGGGTGATATTAAATGTAATGATGCCTCAGATGGCTAATTCTTGATAGATGATTATATGTACACTCTCATAATTAACATATTAAAATCGACGTGTGTCGTAATGGTTATAATAACAAGAATGAATATGGATGTGACAACGCACAGATTTCATCACAGGGGCAGAGCTATCTGTCTTCTATGATATGTTATCTACTCTTTATACTGAAGCAGGCGGTTTCCCTAATTAATTGTGGTGCAGTCACCACTAAAAATGCCTAAAAATGGTCCTATAAAATAATGCGGCTAAAGAGCCGTTCCCCACTTCCTGCGGGAATGTCATTCCCCATCTTTTGTCACTACTTGGAGCCACGTCGCACTCCGGATTCGGCCATAGGGCAAGTCGACATTGCGCACATCGGAAAGCTGTGGGAATAAGCGGTGTTGCTTGTCCCAGTGGTCCTCCAATGGCTGTTGTGTCTAACGGTCGTGACTTCACAGGACACACTCGTTTAGGCCACATATCCATTCATCACGAGAGTTGCCTCTTGTGATGAATGTTAAATATTATGACCTGCGGCCACGAGTTACAGGACGGCAAGAAAAGTGTAAATGGCATTCCTGTCGACCTGCACTGATCGATACCACGACCTAGTGTCGATCTGTAAAGTGTTGATGTGTGGTTAATGTGTCTGTGATGGAACAAACGGGCACAAGGGATACGTGGGCGTCAGGAACACGTCAAATGCCCCCCTCTCTGTTGACCATTTGATCCTTGCGGACCCCCAAGGGACTGACGCGCCGCTAGGCGCAAAAGGATATCGATGGTCGCAGCTCGTTGTGGGGCCTCAGGTTGTAAGTCCTGCGATGATGATGTGCTGCACTGCCTGACGATGCTCCAGGGCGATGACCCTGCTGATGGTGAAGTGCCGCTGCCCGCGCTCGCCGAAGGGGATTGTTCCCGTCATATGTACTGCACGCCGGCCGAGTCAGATGCTTACGCTTGGAGCGGCAGGGAGAGGTCGAGACCTGCTCTTCCGACGACTCGTCGTCGCTGCTGCTGATGCTGTCACTGCTCTTTGGACCTTTAAATGCACCTTTTTCTGGCGAGAAGAGGAAAGGTATGCTGTCCCTTGTTGGACTTGATGCTCCTTCCAATGAACCTTCCCCTGCGCCCCTGATGCGGTCCTCCGATGCGAGGTCAGCCGGTATCGTAGTCTTTATTGGCATCGTGGCGAAGTCTTGTGGGCAGCTGCCCTGTGGACTGATCAGGCCCACAGTTTCCCATTGACTCACTTTGTGCAATGTCTTCCGAAGCCAGTGTCTCTACACTGGGTGTCATGACACTCCGGTCTGGCTCACTTCGGTTTGCAGCACCTGCGATGTTAATGTCGTGATATGTTTGAAATGTTGTGACCTTTTCCTCTTGCTTCTCTTCTCCCCTGCCATCCTTATGGGTGTATGATTACTGGGTGTGGCATTGGGGAAAAGGTGCCAAAGAGCACTCCCATCTGTGCTTAAGTTTGCCTCTGCTTCGCCATTGGGCGTTTCTGCTACATCCTCTTGGCCATTGGGCCTTTCGTTTTTCTCATGAGTTTCTGTGCTGAGTCCTTGCATGGTTAAGCGAAGGCCGTCGCTGTGTATTGCCACCTTATGCTTGTTGCTGACCTTGATGAGGATGCTTTTACAACATGTGGTCTGCTCCACTTAGGGGCAAACCCTGCACAAAAGTTGTGCTTTGTGCTGCTCAGTCTGTGCTCATGGACATAAACATGTTGTCCAGGCCTGAGCCTCTTTGGTAGACATGTTGTTGATGGTACCCATGGTCCTATGTACCTCTCCTGGTGAATGTGTGCATTTTCCAGGTCTTGCACTTGGCGCTCTCGCCTGCCTGCTGCGCTGTTTGCATCGCTGTTTGCCTGTCGGATTCTGAATTCCCCAGGGAGGGGCAGCTCCCTTCCCTGCAGAATGGCAGCTGGTGATTTACCTGAGGCTAGGTTCACTCTCCATCTGATTGTGAACAAGGGTGCGGGCAGATGTTCATCCCAACTTGCGTGTTTGATTCTACCCGCAGGTCCAACTGAGTCTTGAGGTCTTGATTCCTCCTCTCAGATGGGTTGGCCCTCGCGTGGTATATGGCTATTGTATGATGCTGGACTGCCCAGCTGGCACACAATTCTCTCCAATACTTCCCTGTAAATTGTGTATCATTGTCTGTTAAGAGGGTATGTGGGTAGCCCCAACAGGGGTAGCATTCGGTCTCCAGTACATGGGCTGTGTTACATGCAAATGCACTGGAAACTGGGCATGCTTCCATCCATCTTGAGAACGAGACACTCACCACAAGAATGACTCTCTTGCAGTTAGGGGTGTGCGGATATGACACCATCAGGTCCAGCGAGATGGGCTCGAATGGCTCCTGTGGCTTCCATGGTGGTTGTGTTACTCCATCTACTCTCCTACTCTTGCAGAGTTTACACTTTATGCGCCCCCTCATGTATGGCCGGATGTCTCTGGTAATGCCGAGGTAGTGGAAATGATTCAGCACATTTATTGTTGTTCGTGATGTGCCAGGGAGGCCTGCAAATTGTGAATCAAGTGCATGATGTAAAACCTGTTCTCGTGCTTTTTTGGGCACATACAGCTTCCAGGTTGCTTCAGGGCGATGCTGCCATGTCTCGATGTGTGTGTCATTCATTCGCCACCATTCCTGTTAATTCTGCATGATGGAGGTGACACGACATTGGGTGTCTCTACACTGTAGTTGTGCAGTTAAAACACTGTCCTGCAAGTCATCGACCTCGAGTTCTGCTTCCTCAGGAGCCACGATGATGGCACAGCTCACAATGCCATCGCCAGTTGTTGGGCGGTTTGCTATGGTAGGGGGAAGTAAGTCGCCCCACTATTCTTGGTCCTCCGCTACCGTTTCACCTGGCAAGCATGAGAGTTCATCTGATTTCTGATTCTTAGTTCCTGGTACGTGCTCCACCTCGAAATTGTACACTTGGAGGAGTGCCCAGCATGCTACTTTGCTCCTGGCTTCTTTCATGGTGTGAAGCCATAGTAAGCACTGGTTCTCAGTTCGTAGTGTGAACCGTTGGTACTCTAGATATGCCCTGTACCATTTCATGGCCCACACTACTGCCATACACTATCGCTTGTTCACTTTGTATCTACCCTCAGTTGCCCCAAAATTTGCACTGCTGTATTCAATGATGTGCTTTTATTGGTTGACTCCAATTTGATAAAGAACTGCTCCCAAGCCCTTCTCACGTGCATCTGTCTGGAGATATAGATGGCGACTTGGGTCATGTCGAGCCAATGTCTTGCACTCCCTGAACTTGCTATTTATCTCTTGAAAACTTTTTCGTGTTCTGCTGTCCACACATACTTTATGTTGGGTGACAACATGTCAGTGAGTGGTGCGGTTATGGTTGCAAAATCCTGTATTTTTCCCACAGCCACAACCAAAACAAAGAATTTCCTCAGTTGCTTCCTCATGTGTGGCGCCTCATAATCGTTAATGAGGGCTAGATGCTCTTGTGTTGGCCGGCTTCCATGCTCATCGACCATGTGCACAAGAAACTGTATGCATGGGTGGCCAATGTGACAATTGCGGATCGCACACGACAACTTGTTGATGGCTAGTCTCTCCAAGACTAGTGACAGGAGTTGGATGTGGTCATCCCAGGTTTCGGACCAGATGACCACATCATCCAGGTATAAGAGGGCAAAATCTCCAATGTACCTGTCGAGAACCTGGACCATCACTGTCTGAAAAGTTTCTGGTGCGCACTTCAAACCGAAGGGCATTGTGCAGAACTGGAACCTTCTCCCATCTGGGGCTGTGAAAGTTGCTTTGTGAAGGTCTGTGGGTTTTATTGGCATCTGCCAGTACCTGCTGTGCAGGTCCAATGATGTCATGACCTTAGCCTTACCCAAGGTATGGAATGCATCCTTGACACTTGTCTAGGGAGGCGGGGAGCTCACTGAGATTTGATTGATTGCCCTGAAATCCACACAGAAGCACCATGCCCCATCTTTCTTGGGTGCTAAGGTGATTGCGCTGTTGTAATGGCTGCAGGTGGGTTCAATCACACACTCATCTGGCATTTTTTCAATTTGATCTTTCATGATGGTGGATTGATGCTGCAGGTAACTTCTGGGTCCAGAGTAGATCTGCTCGTCATGTTCCAGTGAAAAGCAATGCTCAGGTATGGTTGTTCGATGGAGTGGGTCTCCTGCCGCAAATACTTCGTGTCGTTCGTCCAGTATGCGTTGCAGCATTTCCCTGTATTCTGGAGGGACCACATGATCGAATTCGTCTAGTTGCACTCTGGGCTCGTTACCAGTGGGTCGGGATTCATTGACAACACCATTCGCATTTCCTTCAGGCGGTAATGGATCCTATGGGCGGCTGGCTCAACAATGGCTTTTTGTTTGCTTAGCAAGAGGATACCCAAGATGACATCCTCCCGTAGGTCCACAGACATGAGGGCTGTGGTGATGGTGTCCACATCTCTAATTCTGATGGTAATCAGTGTCTTTCCCATTGATCCCCCATGTTCTGCTTCGTTGCGAGGTGTAGTACCTGTGTACTCGGTGTAATATTGCTTTTGTCCACGAATCCGATGCACACTAAATTATGACTGGCTGCTGTATCTATCAGTGCCTAGCATGGTTGCTGATTCAAATGAACTGCAATTCTAATCATTCTATTTTGTGTTTTGTTGATTTGCTGTATGCTTGGTTGCCGACTTCTGATTTCTGCCTGCTCTACTTGTTGAAGAGGCGTTGTACCACGGGGCTCTTTGCCTTTGGGTAGTGAGCTTCCAGCTCGCCCAACCGAAATGTCTGTTTCCCATTGGTGGTTTGTTGATGTTCTGCGGTAGGTTTCATTTTGGGCACTGATTGTGCCAATGCATTTTGCCTTCTCCTTTGCTATAAAGGCACGCAAATGGTGGCTCACATCGGCCTCCTAACATGCCCAAGGTTGCTGATGTCCGCATCCTGGGTTCGGAGTATGTTCTTGTCTCGAATGCACTTGCTCCTACTACCTTATTCACTGCTGGTTGACCATCTGTTTGCTCCCTCTGTTCTGCACATTTTCTCCAGCACGAATGATACCCATCGCCCTATTTAGTCGCGGCATTTTGCTCTCGGCTGGCTTGGTCCAGTAATGTGGCAGAGAGCATGAAATCCTCCGTGCTACTGTAAATTAACGGTGTCATTGCTAGCCTGTTTTCAGCTCTTACAGTTGACGCAACTACTTCGAGGATCTCATGCTCGCTCATGTGTGGATGAAAGTTTTTGATTTACCCTATCTTCCTCGTTGCAAACACAGTCAGGGATTCGCCTGTTTTTTTCACTTCTAGCACAGCCCTGCTCTGTGCTTGCAATGAGGAGAAGGTATTGGAAAATCGACTTTGAAAGCTGTAAAGAAATTTTACCCACTCAATACCATAGTGACTGATTGTTTTCCACAAATTACTTGCCTCGACGGCCAGTTGATTCCCTATACAGTTTGACCACTCTTGCTGGCACATCCTGAATCTCTCTCTAAATGTGTTGTACAGTAGTTTAGGAATACCTGTGGGTCCTCACTCGGTAGGCCTAAAAACATTGGTAACCATTAAAATCGGGCTGGTGTTGTAACAGCTTCGATGGCTCTTGTGATTACTGTAAATAATTCTGGATTATTATGATCGTTATGCTGCGAGTACGTGACATGCGTGGGTTGTGATGTCTCTTTCTGTGGTTCTTCTGTTCTTCTCGGTAAGGGCGTTGAATGTGCTAGTGGACTTTGGTACACACTTGTCCATTCTGAATGTTCCTGCGCACAGTGATGTGCGCTAGACAATTCCGCCCCTACTACTTACTTGACTTCTGACCGTGGCGATGGGAATGCACATTGTCCAGAGCGAAATCTCCTGGTGGCTTGATTTGCCATGTCTTGCCCGGTCAGACATTGCCAGTGCATTTTACGTCCACACGCCACACCTCACAGTTTCTTGTGACCCTTGCCTGCAAATTTCCTGTTGACACTGTTCATGCATTTGTAAATATTCTGTTTTAACTTCTTTGAAAATTTTGTATGTTCGGAAAATAATGCGTTCGTACGTTTTGCAGAGAATACGGCCTTGCTGATATGTGGTGGCCTTTTCAGTCCCGCTCAAACATTCTGGATGAAAACTACGTGCACACTATACACAAATTAGGGTTTTGTTTCCCCTTCCTGCACACCTAATTTGTTTCGCACACCTGCCATCTTGCCAATGGGTATTTACATTTACTGTGGAGTTGAAATCGATTAAGTGCGGCTGTTCACATTGACAAATAAATTTGCTTGGCAAACTTTGTTTATTTTGCATGGGTTGTACTTTGCTACAGTGAGCACACAAAATTGCTGGTGTATCACCTGATGTACAACTCCATGTTTTGCTGACTCAGGCTCTGTTTACCATAGTTATTCTTTATTCGCGAATTCTCACATTCTGTTTTTCCCTACACAGACATATTACTTCTTCAAATGGATTTGTTCCTAATGTGGGTTGTACACACATCAAACATAACGGTTTCGCTTGGCCTGAGCTTGTACACCAATTCAAATGCATCTGGACTGTATATGGTACTACCGCATGCTGTGGAGCACGGGCTTCAAGGTCAAACATTGTGTTGTTACGTGGCTGGCCCTCTATCGCACCACACCAGAGGAGGGGGATATTTACATTTTCTCGCGGCGCCTTGCTTCCTGCTGCGAACACGTGTTCCAGCTTCGTGAGTGACGCGCATGTTTTCCCAGTATACTGCTTGCTTTTAAAAATGGAAAAATTACCTTTAAAAGTTTCTTGAAAATTAGTTGTGGGCTCTTGACTTATGATTGCCATGCAACAGCTTTGAAAAACTTTGCAAAAATGCCCTTGATAAAAGGCTGTAAAATTTTTGTTGACTTTTGAAAAGACCGTGAAAAATACTTAAAATATTTAAATATTTTGAAAAAAAAAATTAGAAAAGTTTTAAAAAATTATTTTATTTAACGTTGTGCTTCAAGTTTGTTACTGTCCAGGGGAAAACACTGAAAAAGTTCGAAAATTTTATAACTAAAAAATAATGCAAAATTTTCCAGAAAAGTGCAGGAAATAATGAAATTGAATTTTGATTGCTTTTGTATCTTAAATTGATGACTGGTATTGCTTGAAAATACCATCTTACTTTGATTGTTGTGATACCTGTTGCCAATTACTGCACATGTTGATAAACGCCACATGCGTTTGTTTACAAACATTATCGCACATACTTAGGCATATCTGCTGTGCTGCTGCCCTGCTGCTGTGCAGTGTTGAGCACAGATACACTTTTACATTCAATTTACACTTGCAGTGTCGAGTGGGTGTGTTCGACTATATCTGTTTTGGCTTACAGTTGTGTGTTTTGCATTATATGTTGTCATGTCTAACCAGTGTTTATTTTCAAAAGTTAAAACATCTGATGATGTTGCAGGTAAACAACCCAGATTATTGGATTGTTTTCACAGATGCAGCCCCTCACTAGATGTCAGTTAATGTGTTTTGTTTACCACTCGAATCACAGTATGTCTGTTGACATAACACATATACACTCTACTGTGTGAACAAATCTGACAAATTCACAAATGAATAATTATACAAATAGTGTGACAAATTAAAACAGAAAAACCATTGAAATTATTTATGTTGATTGTAGTGTTGACTGTACTGTCTTAATTGCATTGTTTGATAGGTGTCTGAAGATCTCAGGTTACTCACAAATGACTGTCGCTGTTCGTTGTGAAGCACTTTTGTCGCATTGTTACCTTTGTCGCGTAGCCTGTTGTCCACGTGTTGTGTTGAGCAGACTACCTACGTGTTGTTGGTGCTCTACTGCACTATGATGTTTTACTGTTGTTTTATTCACCCGAGTCGGGAAAACCACTTGATGTAGAAATAAACTTGCACTATGATGTTTGAGTAGCCCTAGTTGTACAAGCCACTTGAAGTGTTGTGCCTCCAGAGGCACTGGGATGTGTTTGTGTACCGCCTGGAAGAGGTGGAGAACAGAAACTGGTGATGTGCCTGGCGCCACATTCGGTTGAGTGAACGATGTTTGAATGGGGTCGTAAGGCCGACGGCCTACAGCGCCTCTGGCTACAGAGTCAATATGAAGGAGAGCTAATTTAATTGTCAGTTTAAAATGTTGAATGTTAAATATTTCCTTTGGGGCGACAGCTTAGCTGCACATCCGGCGAATCCAGCGCCAAAAATGAAAACATGAAAGAGGGGAACTTAATAACTAACATGATAAATGAAACTGAGATTGTACATAATTATAATTACTAAACTAAAACACATTGGTGACATACTCGTGAATATCGGAGCCCCAGATGTTTCTAAGAATGTGACATCATGATTGTGTCACCATACTTGAAGGGTGATATTAAATGTAATGATGCCTCAGATGGCTGATTCTCGATAGATAATTAAATGTACACTCTAATAATTAACATATTAAAATCGATGTGTGCCGCAATGGTTATAATAACAGGAATGTGTATGGATGTGACATCACACGGATTTCATCACAGGGGCAGAGCTATCTGTCTTCTATGGTATGTTATGGTATGGTAAGAGTAGTCTTTATACTGATCGGGCGGTTTCCCTAATCAATTGTGGTGCAGTCACCAAAAATGCCTAAAAATGGTCCTATAAAATAATGCGGCTATAGAGCCGTTCCCCACTTCCTGCGGGAATGTCATCCCCCATCTTTTGTCACTACTTGGAGCCATGTCGCACTCCGGATTCGGCCACAGGGCAAGTCGACATTGCGCACATCGGAAAGCTGTGGGAATAAGCAATGTTGCTTGTCCCAGTGGTCCCTCCAATGGCTGTTGTGTCTAACGGTCGTGACTTCACAGGACACACTCGTTTAGGCCACATATCCATTCATCACGAGATATGCCTCTTGTGATGAATGTTAAATATTATGACCTGCGGCCACGAGTTACAGGACGGCAAGAAAAGTGTAAATGGCGTTCTTGTCGATCTGCACTGATCGATACTGCGACCTAATGTCGATCGGTCAAGTGTTGCTGTGTGGTTATGCGTCTGCGATGGAACAAACGGGCACAATGGATAGGCGGGCATCACGAACACGTCAAGTTAGACTGAGGTATTTTACCTCATCTTTAAATGAAATACTCCCTCCAAAGAGAGTGAGTTGTAGATTAGGGGGGATGTGGCAGTGTTTAAATACTAGCACTTCGCATTTACCCGCATTTATTTTAATTCGCCAAAGGCGAAAATATGTTTCCAGCTCAGTGAGCTGTACCTGGGCATGATAAATGGCAAGTTAAACTCTGTGTGACCAGGTGCAGATTACCATGTCAACTGCAGAAACTCCCAAATTATATTTCAATTAGGAGTGTGCGGAATTTAGTCGGTGTATATGTTATATGGGACAGGCCCTAGGATATTGCCCTAGGGGACTTCTGCCATAATATTTTTCTTTTCATAAATTGCTCCTTCCATTGAAACATAGAAGGAGTGTTTGTTAAGATATGATGCCGGATGCTTGATGTAGCAGTCTGGAAAGTTATTTTGGTATAATTTATAGAGAAGTCCTGCATGGAAAACCCTGTCAAAAGCCTTTTCCACATCTAAGAATACTGCAACTGTATATTGGCACTAATTGAAAGTATTTGTTATACGTTCAGGCAAGCGGACAAATTGGTGCACAGTAGAATATTTCCTAAAGCCAAATTGCTCATTAGGAAACAATTCATATCGCAAACATGGTTGTTTAGGTGGCGCAATAAATCTCATTCATTAATTTTAGAGAGTGAGCTAAACAGACAGATTTGGCGGTAATTTTGTAATTGGGTCGGGTCTTTGCTCGGATTGGGAAAAACCATTACTGTGGCACATATTATATAGGGAGTATGGAAATGGGCTATATTGAAAGTTGCATTGATGCACTCTGCTATAGCCTCTAACATGCTGTCAGGCAGTTGCTTGTGGGCTATAGCCTACAGGGAGTCGAACCCAGGTGCTTTTCGGGACCTCATATACTCTATAATGCGCTTTACTTCTTCTGTGTATGTGGGATCTGGTTCTGCCACTGTGGGTTGTCTCAGACACACTCGGAGGTGCCTATAAATTCGGGCCACAAAAGATGGATCAGCTGGATTTATATTGGGTTGGAAAACCTGTTCTAATTGATTGGCCATATGCTCAGCCTTCTCCTGAGGCACATAAACCACTCCTGCATTACCATGGAGAGGCGTGATTGGAATGTGCTTTTTTGTAAACACTTTTGTCATGTGCTACAGACTATTATCCTGGATACATAGGCGATATAGTTTGTCATTTCATGTATCAGTCTGCCAGGCAGTGATTTCAGTATCAATGTGCTCTCTTAGATGATTTATCTGGGCTTTTAATAGTCGAGATATAGTGCGGGAATAGAGCCTACACAGCCTATTTTTGCGCCAGATGAGCTCCCTGATATGTTCAGGAAACTTATTTGTGCTAGTCTGTGGTGTTTTCTCTGGGACAATCTTAATCATTCCTGTCTGAATTAGCTCTGTGACATGCTCGATAGCAGAGTCTAATATGTCGGGAGTTCTAATGGGAGCTGGGAGATAAATTTCTTCGTCCAGATAATCCCTAAAGCCCAGCCAGTTCGCATACTTATAATTTTTAATTTAACGAATGGGTATATTGTCTGTGTCAATTTCATCGAAAGACAAGCAGACAGGGTAATAGTCCGAGCCCAATTCATGAAGACCTATATTAAGCACGATATCTAATATATCGGGCATTTGATTTACTTGACTTGGGTAAAAAGTTAGTTCGCTGGGCGCATAAACAACATAAGTATGTTGCTCCTGATGTGTAAAAAGGGTATTCCCATTAGTTGTGACAGCCTCAAGTGGGATGATTAGCATTTTAATCACCAGTAGCGAGTAAAAAAGGATAAGCATGAATTAATTCCTCAATATCTGCATGCAGAAATGTGCAGCCTGGCTGCCAATAAACTGAATAAATACCAACATGTTGATTCCCTAATTTAATGGTAACACCAACAACTTCGTATATGAATTTGCAATATTTTCGTGGGTTTACATACAATTCAGCTATGAATTAGTATTAAAACACAGCCGTCTCGATTGTCACAATATTTCCTGTAACATTTAAATCGAGTAATTGAAAACATATGCTGTGGGTTCAAATGTGTTTAATTTACTGTGATAATAGGAATCTGGTGGCGAAAAATAAAATATTTCAGTTCTTGTTTCTTACTGCGAATGCCATTAGCATTCCAGTAAGCAATATTATGCACTGCATTAAACCTAAGAGCAAACTTATTTGACCGATGGGAATTAGGGGCTGCCATTGGGGTGGGCGATAAGGGTTTGTGAGAGGCGGGAATTACACCTTGGAAGGTTGGCCATAGTATGCCAATGCACTATAGCCATTTGAAGTGCGAACTGGGTGGTTTTGTGCGAAATGAGGCACAACAATTTGCTGAGGGGTGCACTGTTCTTGAACAACAGTCCAACCATCAGAGGCCTGCGTGGGTGCTTGAGGATGGGGAGGGTCGGTGGGCGGACGGAATCATGGAGCTACTGGCGCAACATAATCTGATCGAGGCTGGGACGCGACTGTAGCAGAGTATCTGCTCTGCTGCTGCCTTTTCCTTAGCTCCTGAGGTGCAAGGAAACATCATTTTTTTCAGTTTTGTAGGACTTGCAGGCCTTATAATTTGTGGGGTGGTTGCCTCCGCAACACACACATTTTCGCAGCGACTTGTAGTCCTTGTCAGACAAGTCGCACTGGGTTGTTGAATGACCTTTCCCACATAGCCATCAACAATTGGTGAGGGGGTGGAGGGGTGGGCAGACACATGCAGAATGGCCGAATCTCTGGCAGTTGGAACATTGGGCTGGTCCCTCAGGTCTCTGGAACTCCTCTACTTTCATTACGAGGCCACAGAGCCATCACAACTGAAAAGTGGTCTGGGATTTTTCTGTGGGTGGTAGTTCCACCACCCACATGTGAAGAGGCTGTTTGTCTTTCATAGACAGCTTTGGAGCGATGCTGATTGGCTGGAAACCCAGGCCAACCAGGTCTTCGCGAATCCAGTCTGCAGTCAACGATTAACTAGTCCTTTTAGAGCTACTTTAAGAGGCAGCTCACTCCTCGGTGTGAGTACTGAAAACCCTACATTTACTCTTTCAAGGATGGTGATGAGTTTTCTGTAGCCATTAATATTATGTGCGAGGTACAAGACACCCTCTGGGGCGACTCGATTTACTGTTGACTGACTTAAATGCTGTAGGAAAAGGCGACACACTGAGGCGTAATTACATGCTGCAGTATGATACACAGTGATTGGCCTTAAATCAGAAAGTTTTGATTAGGTTTGTTGGGCCTGCTGCGCTGAATTTGACTGCTCTTGTGACGCCAATGCAGTGGTCCCTTAAGGCGAGGGGAGAAGTGGGGTACGCGGACATCATCTCGGCGGCTTTTCACTTCTCAGATGCTGTGTCCTTTTCCATGGCGATTGGCTGTTCGTCAGACATCTTGGGGGTGGGGGAGGAGTCCCCGAGGGAGCCTAACACCTAAACTCTTCTTTCTTCGCCTTAATGGAGGAGAGCTAGAATAAACCTAAGATAAAATTTAATCTATACAGCAATCAGCCTCCACAAACTGTTTTTCCTGAACTCTCCCCTCTACCAGAAACAAGACTAGGAAGAACCAGCCGTTTGACAACAATTAAGTTAGTCCCTGGCTAGAGGTGTACCTTTTGTCTATGCTCTATGAGAGCACAGACCTGGTGTTGCAGTACTCTCACAGTCCTCTTCTAACAAAAGTCGAACTTGTTCTCATAATACACAGTACTCAATCAGTGCATGCACACAGATTGCCTTCGCTGCCCAGCAGCTAGCTGCCTTTCGTTTTACCTTTCTAGATAAAACAATGAGGAGTAACTGAGATGCACATCCAACTGGCACCGAGCCTTACTCGTGAATGATGATACTCGAAATATTTTAATTTTCCTCTTTGGTACATGTGTTTGGAGGAATTGGTTTGTTCGTTTGTAACCCAGAACATACACACTGCTATAAATCAGTTTAGCTAAGGCCTTCACACACACCTTAAAAAATGTTAAATATAATATATGTCCAATCAGTACATTATATTTTTGTTAAGAGCACTGAACATAATGCCGTTTCTTTGATTTATAAGATTATTTTAAGTAAATATATACACTACATAATATATGTAATTATTGTGCTACATTTCATCTTGGGTATTATCTCCCTGAAAAATACTGTGGCCAATTTTTAGGTGGAATTCGCCCTTTTAAACAACTGTGTTTGTATATTAATGTTTACATATTTGTATTGACAAATCCAATCCAACATTTACTGAAAAAAATATTGTAATGCTGGATTTATATTGGCACGACAGGCGCGACGCGACGAGCGCGGTGCGACGAAAGTAATGCTTCGGCCAATCATAGACGAGTATTTTGTGACGTCAACGCGACGGATTTTCTGAATAGAAGTAATTTCTAATTTTGTCGCGTTGCGGACGCGACAAGCATCAATAAACGAGTGTAATTTCTTGTTGCAAGAGTGGTGGCAATGTTAAGTTGGTCACATTTGTAATAACATGCGAAGATATTTTGTTTGTGGTGTCCGACTATTTTATCTGTAGTTAGTTATTTTTAATTAGCTTTCATTAAGCATAGATGACTGTAGTTACCGCTATAGTATGTTTTCCTGAGTGAAATTTAATATTTATCGGTACATGTTTTATCGCTTCTTAAAACTGTGGTTTCAGGAAACGTGCGCAGTTTTGATTTTACTGAACGATTCTGAAAATTAAATATTTAATGCTAGTGACAAACAAACGTAATTTTAGTGAAGTTAACTTTGAAAAATTTCCATAGAAAAACACGTGTTCAAAGGGTTACGAATTTTATAAACAGTGCCTGAAAAGCTGCACTTTCAACATTTGTAGTGTGTAAATATTTTCTTGTTTACCTGTATCGTGAATTCAACGAGTGTAAGGTAAACTTCGGAAAATGAGAGGGGTTGGGGGGAGAGAGTGAGTGATGTGTGTTTTTTTTTTTTTTTTTGTATTGCTGCATCTGTACGAATTCGAATAGCGGCGACGTATGTATCACGATTTTTTTATATTGAAGTTGAAATTTTCGAAGTTGCAATAATTTGAATCTTATTTCCATGCGAGCAAAATTTTCCACTGCTCCATCAAAAGAACGTGCTACTCAAAATGCCACTGTCGTCTCACGAAAGACGTAAATCTAAAGCCCCAATTCCCTCACTGTTTCCTTCTTTCCCCTCGAAATAAAATAATCAGAACACATGCAAACATAACTCGTCAAAACTAAAACAGGTTGGAATATGCCAACCTATATATAATATCCTACATTTATATGGTTAGACCCATGCTATTTTTTTCAACTGGAAAGCTATAAAACATGAAACATTCATGTGGTTTGCACAGAGATTGTTTGTGTTCTGGTAAAGTTAGTCTTCATTTCGTCTTGTAAATACACAGATAGCCTGCTGAAAATTTTGGAATTTTTGCCATGAGCAGTGAAAATAGTTTTTTTTTTTGGTGTCGTGTCGCACCACAGTGTTTTTATTACAGCCACAAATTTCAGTTACGTCACATCTGTCGCGTCGTATCTGTCACATCGCGCCAATGTAAAGCCAGCATCAGTAATAAAAATTTCGAATTTGACAATGGCTGTAAGCTTATTTATAAGGCCATCCTCACATAACACCCACATCAATCGTGAAGAGGTAACTTTATATTTGGTAACTTTTTTGATGTTGGTACCTTGTGTTGTTTTTATTTACTGTAGGAAATTATTGCGTGCATGATGCCCTTGCTATGTTTGAACTTACCGAAGCATTTAGATATATTCGTGCGGCAACAACGTACAATATGTATTTCGCAATGTATGTGTGCAGTTGTGCCTTTAGAATACATAGTCAACGACCAGAGTTATTTGGTGAAATTGGGTTAAATCTTTTGAGGCTGTTGTAGTATTTGATCAGCTGTTGGCTATTAATTGGATATTGAAAAATATGCAGGTAGAGGAAGCACCGACGCTCATACAAACCAATAAGAGACATGTGAAGAAGTTAGGTGGGCTAAATGGCCATGTGGATCACGTTGTTGTAGTCCAGGTCAGTTGTGTGTACATTTCGGATGTGTTTGTAAATGTTGGGTCCGTATTATCCGCATAATGATAAGTTACCCGATAGGGCTCACGTTTGGGATTAGTGTAGAACCCGATTCCACAATGTTTACAAGCATTTTATGGCGTCACCAATATGGCCTCAATGGCGTTATGTGTGTACTATCCGATACTACACATGGTATCGAGTAGTACACTTTAGCCCAAGTGTACTACGCAATACCACATAGGGCCACATGAAAGGATTATTTCCACACACAATCACATTTCCTGTTTAGTTAAATATAATTTGTGCTATATTATATGCTTCTCTGTATCAAATACTGCCTAAACATACTACCCCTATCCTAACGGAACCTACCTACTGCAAGTTTATTCTACATGTCACTACAACTAGCAAACACAGCCAATTAGTAATTACAAATGGTAAAGACTACATGGTAAATGCTACAGAATCCTGACGTAACATTACCTACCTAAAACACGGTTATTTAAACCTGATACACACATTACTAAGTTAACATTTTAACACTTACCTGTAACAAACAGATCTATTTTCTGCCAACTTGTAAGGCTACACTCATCCTCATTATTCCATGACACTCACATTGTTTGCACTACTGTAAGTATATAATTATCCGTTGTACACAACACTATTATGCACACCATATTTTCTTATTAACTCCGTACACTATTCTATACCACTTCACTTTATATAAAGCACACTACTTTATCACAGTATACGGTACGTATCCATTTTGTGACTCACTTTTGCGTAATAAAACTGACATGAAGACTTTAGAACACGTTAACTACACGACAGCACAAGAACAACTATTCATAATTTTATTCCTATTCTACAATATGAATAAACATGCAGTCGTACAACTTACGAAAACTAAATTTCTCCACTATTCTAACTTGCTTTTTTATTTGTTGCAACTACTACCAACCTATGGGTGACGTACTGACATCATTAACTACGTCACACTTAAAAACAAATCTTGGGAATCAAATTGTACACTTGACCTATACATTTAGGAGATTGTTCATATCAGCTACTGCTGTAATTTAGCAAAAATGCATCGGTTTAATTGTAAACAAGAGTTTTAAATGTCATCATTGTGCCTGTAATTTTTCTACACTGAAGGCTTTACAGATGCCAAACGTACTAACTTTCGGGATTAGTGTAGAACCCAATTCCACAATGTTTACATGCATTTTATGATATCAATATGGCATCAACGTCATAAGTTATGTACTATAAGTGTTTGCAAAGTGTATCAAGTCTCCCCAGGAGTGGGAGACGATACAATGTACAAATGGATATGATAATTAATAATTTTCAAGAATTAAACCAAAGTTATATTTACAAGTTCAAAAACAGCTAAGTCTAGGTAAAACAAGTTTGTAGGCAATGGTTAAGCCAAATTTCATCATATAAATTATGTTAGTTTTGCTCTTATTCAACACAGATCTTGCAAATGTTTCTTTGGAAATAAAACATGTGATTCTATCATTTTTTCCTTGAAACTTGGGTAGTGATAGTTTCTTTTCAATTTGTTCATCAATTGCACTGATGTCTTCACAATCTGGCCATTTAAGCTTCCTGCCTTCAATATGACAAGCGGACTTAACACTCCAATCATTAACTGTAAGTTTGTTTTCAATAACTTGTGATGAATTGACGGACACTTCTTTTTTATCTGTATGCTACAAGCACCCAATCTCCAATACTGATGGTGTTGGCTTCTTCTTCAGACAGTGGCTCTGGTTCGAAGTTGCTTGAGCTCCCATTAGATTCCCAATCTTCTTCAGTTGATGATTCATTATATCTTTTCTTTTGTTCTTTTTTGTTTTTCTCTAACCTTCATTTCTTCAAATTGAAGTTTGACTGGAGTGTCAGTTAACATAAGTGTTTTTGCAGCTTTCTTTATCAGGGGTCTGCCTTTGCATATGGAGCTATATCCTCTGGTGTCACAAGACGGTTCTCTACTTCTTCCCCTTTAAAATTCTTACGGACTGGATTGCTTGTGATTTCTACGTTTATTGCTACTGGGAACAAATTCTCAGCCCACACGTCACTTGATTTTCCAGGCTCTGAATTTAAATTATTCCCACCTTTTGATGTAGTAGTTTGCTGGTCTGAGGGATTTTCTTTAGAAAGCTCTGGGTTTGGTCTGTCTGTTGTAGATGCTGGAAGAAAATCTTCATCAGTGAAAATATCACGGTTAAATGAGTGGATTCCTGTCGCCTTAAAACCAGAAATAATGTGTTGGCGTAAAGGATAAAGGGAAAACTGCTCCCACAATTTCACCTAGGCTATATTATGAAGTGTCATAGGAATTCTTGGGTGATTCAGCAGCCACTGCTGTAATGCCCTGTCACATGCTCCTTTAAACAATGAGTGAACTGCAACATCTAAAGGTTGGAGCCTATGACTCGTATGAGGTGGAAATGTAAGAAGGATTACACCACTTTATTTGGCAAAGTCAATGATGTCCAGTGAAATGTGTGTTTCAATATTATCTAGAAGCAATAAAATTTTGTTTTCAAGAGAACATTTTACGTGTTTCCCAAAATGGTCCAAAAACTGCATGAAATTTTCCTTTGTCATCCAGCCAGAATGTTTTGGGTGTCCAACGCCCATTGTGCCGTGAGGTGCACCATTGTACATGTACTGTTTCACTCTTACTCTTGGCAAAATCAGAAAAGGTGGGATATAATTTCCAATCACATTAATTCCATTACAGACTGTAACCAGAGTTCCACGTTCCTGAGATGTGGTTCGACCAACTTGATTTATACCATGCTCAGCAATTACTTTAGCAGGGCGATGCGCTGTTGTTTTACCCGTCTCATCTATATTCCAAATAGCTTCAGTACCAATCTTGTGTTTCGCGAGGATATTTTGCAAGTTATCAAAAAAAGCACCTGCATTAACAGCATTGAAACTTGAATTCCGAGCAATACTTGTAGCCTCAGGTTTTCTTACTGATAGCGATGGATTTTGTTTCATCAAAGTACTAAACCAGTCAACACCGGTGATGTGATTCTCATCCCAGCTTTAGGATATTTCTTTGCGTTTCGTGATGCAAAATCAAAAGCTATCTTACGGCAGGCTAATGTGTTTCAGCCATGGTCCAAATGTTATGCTTTTTTCGATATTCTGCAAGCATGGTTTCTTCTTGTTTTGTAAGTACCTGTGTTTGCCAGTAGTTTGGCCCAAACGTCATTAAAGCTGGGTCTGTGTGTATTGATTTAAATTTTTTTACATACCACAGTAGTGTCCGCAGTCCAACACCATTTTCAACAACTTTTTGTACAGCTGCCCCCATTGCTTCAGATGACACCTTCTTTCGTACATTGGTAGTAGGCTTAGGCTTGTAGAACATCGGCATCTGTAAAGACAGAAGGAATTACTGTTAGAAACAGGGTAGGCCTACTAAAGCAAGTTACTAACATAGAGAACCAATTTCAGCATAGCTTCCATAATTTTGTGTGGTTATATGGGGGTAAAATAGGCCCACTCAAGCTGTTGTCTGCATAGTGATAGTTCAGGAAAGTAACAATGCCTAAAAGCTAATTAGCTTTATTAAATTCAAATCTAATACTATTACCGTAGGTTAAGGAAACTTTTCATATAATTAGGCTAAGAGAAATAACAATATTTGTATATTTGTATATGTAGAGAAATATATTATAAATTATTTCAAAAAGAATTTCAACAAAGGGAGACATGATACATTGTATCAAAGTGTATCAAGTCTCCCCTTGATAACTGTATCAAGTCGCCCTATATGGCCATTTTTCACAAAATTTTAAAATATCTATTGAACCTAACCTAAAAGAGCTGAATCTTTTGGAGCATATATACATTTTATGTTTTTGTTTTGTTTTGTTTCATCTGTAAGATCTTTTTCAATGCAAAGCTGTAAAAAGATACTGAACAAGTCAAATTACAGTATACAAAGTTCATACACTGGACATAGTACACACACATACAAACAAACATGTCTTTGTATGCATTTCTTGTTTCAGTTTTTCTCTTTTCCTTTTTCTTCTGTTTCAGCAAAACGACGACATCCTACAACATGTTGGAGGAGGATTCTGTGCGTGTGTATGTCACTGAACTCCTCCTAAACGGCTGGACCGATTTTGATGAAATTTTTTGTGTGTGTTCAAGTGGATTCAAGAATGGTTTAGATTCACAATTCGGTCCACTACGAAATGTTTTTTTAATAAATTTTTTATTTGTAAGTTATTGATCTAGGAATGTTTTACATTGTATCCGGCAGACAGCGCTGCGATCGCGGTGTCGAATATCCAAAAATATTTCATTTTACTTCCAGTTTGTCCCGATAGTGGCGCTGCGATCAGATTTAGGAGAATTTCGTAACTTTGTGTTGTTATTGTGTTAAAATAAATCGCGTGCTAATTGAAATATTATATTCAGATGTAATTAGTGTGTGAAGGGTTTTGAAGTGTAGATAAAAACTATACATTGTGCAAATTTAAGTTTCTATTCAACATAGCTTCTATATTCAACTTAGCTCATAGTATATACATATTCACACGCAATCGATAGGTCAAATTGTGGTAACTGTACATGTGATGACGTCAGGTATTGTAATAACTTTTTTTGTAAAAAATTTCATCGAAACGGTCCAGATTGTTACAACTTATTAAAAAAAGTTTGAAATTTTCGGATTTAAGACATGTATAGGACGTCTGTCGGGTCCGCTAGTGTGTGCGTGTGTGCATGCGTGCGTGCATACGTGCGTGCATGTATCAAACTACACGTACACGCATCACATAATTTCCTCAAAATTTGGCCAATCCTCCAACATGCTGTAGGGCATTGTCGTTTTGCTGAAACAGAAGAAAAAGGAAATGAGAAAAACTTGGACAAGAAATGCATACAAAGACATGTTATGCAATAATTTTTTAATTTTTGTAGTTTAGACATACATCTACACTATAAAATGTTAGTTTAGAAAAAAATTCTTTGAGCTGTTTTTTAAAGAGTTTTTGGTTAGAGAAGCAAATATCTTGAAGGTGTTGTGGTAACTTATTGAAAAGTTGGCTACCAAGGTAGGATGGCCCTTTCTGGACAAGTTTTAAGTTAACTGAAGCTATGTGTAAGTGTTTTTTTATTCTAGTGTGATGCTTATGAAAGGACTCATTTTTCTGAAATGAATGACTGTTTTTGGACATGAATATCACTACTGAAAACATGTACTCAGATGCAATTGTTAAAATCTCTGAGCTCTTGAAAAGAGGTCTACATGAGTCTGACTTTCTTTTGCCATTGATTATTCTTACAGCTCTCTTTTGCATTTGAAACACTTTTTTGCTGTCAGTGGAATAACCCTAAAAAGTTATACCATAACACATGATAGAATGAAAATATTCTAAATATACTATTTTTGCTGTATTTTTGTCCAAAGACCTCTGCAACACTCAGCATTGCAAACATGCTGAACTTAGTTTAGGTAAAATATACACATTGTGAGATTTCCAGTTGAGTAAATTGTCTACTTTTAAGCCAAGAAACTTAATCACTGCAGTTTCATTAATTTTGTCTCTGTTACTGCTAACATATGAATTAATGTTTTTTTCTGTTCTTTGTGAGGAAATTCATAAGATATGCTTTATCTACGTTGAGATTTAATTTGTTTGCAGTAAACCATGCATTTAGCTCTGTAAATGTTGTGTCCGTTTTTTGTGTAAGATCATTTACTGAGTCTACAGAGAACTAAGATGCTAGTATCGTCTGCAAATAAAATTGTGGTAGTTTCTGGGGTTGTCTTTTATATAAACTAGGAAGAGCAGGCGGCCTAATATTGATCCTTGTGGGACCCCATGCTTGATTTTTTCGGGTTCAAAGTGGAATGAAGTAGTTTTTCCTTTGATCCATTGTTGTCTGTTTGAAAGGTATGAGCTTATTAGTTTATTTGGTGTACCTGGGACTTCATAAAACTTTAATTTTTCTCTAACTTTGTTGTGATTTACATAGTCAAATGCTTTAGTGGGGTCGAAAAATATTCCATTAGATGGCATCTTTTTATCAAGTGCATTAAGAATGCTATTTGTTAGTTTGAAAATTGCCTCATTTGTTGACGTGTTTTTCCTGAAGCCAAACTGGCAATTTGATAAGATTTTGTGATTCTCAAAATGTTGCAGCAACCTCTTGTAAATTAGTTTTTCAATTACTTTTGAAAAGGATGTAAGAAGTGAGATGTATCTATAATTGTTTACTTCGGTCTTGTCTCCTTTCTTGAACAATGGTGTTACCATAGCCCATTTGAGTCTGTCTGGAAACAATCCTGTATTGAAGATATCATTACAAGTATGGCTTAATGGAACACTGAATTCAAGAGCGCATTGGTTTAATAACATACAGCTAATGCCATCATAGCTGCTAGATAATTTTGGTTGCAAAGAATTGATTGTTTTCTCCACTTCTTTTGGAGTTGTGTTTGTAAAAGATATAGCAAGCAGGGTATTCTGTACTGTGTAGTGTAGGAATATGGTTTATATCTTGTTCAATGTTTTTAATCATGTTTTCTGCGATATTTAAGTAGTATGAATTAAATGTATCTGCGACTAATTTAGGGTCTGAGGATATGCAGTCATTTACTTTTAGGATTACAACTGGATATTGCTCTGTGTTTTTTACAATATTCCATGTAGTTTTCATTTTGTTTTGAGAATTCTTAATGATGTTACAGGAAAAATCCTTTTTTTTTGCAGATTTTATGACCTTGCTCAAAATTTTGCAGTATTTCCTGTAGTTATTCATTGTGTCAGGGTTGCTGCTGGTTCTGCCGGGCGGCCTTGTATAGTTTTCTTTTGTTTTCGCGGAAAATTTTTAAAAAAGAGTTGAATTTTTCATTTGCTTCGGTACAAGTATACAATATTGACCATTGCTCCCTGCTGAGCTCACTTTTGAATTGTAAGACATTTTCCAGCGAACAATTTCATATAAGAAATACTTTTGGAGGGCATTTTCATGGATGGCATAACTAATATTTGTGCATCATGATCTGATAAGCCATCTATTATTGGTAGACAGTGGCACTCTGCAACTGCGTTACTATCAATGAAAATGTTATCAATTGCTGTCTGACTGGTTCCTTCTATTCTGGTAGCAAAGTTTACTGCAGATTTAAGGTTGAAGGTACTGAGTAAACTATCGAGTTCAGTTCTTTGGTTGCTTTCTTTTAAATAACCAATGTTAAAGTCTCAACAGAGAATAATTTCTAGATTGGCTCTGTAAATGGCTTTAAGATTTGCTTCAAGAAATTTTTAAGAAGTTACTAAAGTTGGCAGAATGGGCTCTATATATAGTGAGGACCTCCACTTTTTTTAATTTGTCAGTTTTTACTTCCACATAACTGCACTCAAACACTTGGTCTTTGCATAACAAATGTGTGTCATTATTAAGCATTAAATTATTTTGAAGAAAATACAGGTACCACCCTTATTCATGCTATTCCTATAATAAGTGGAACAGAGGGAATAACCAGGAATTTTAATTTGCTTAGCAGAGGGTTCAGTTAAATGTGTTTATGTTAGACATACTATTTGTACATCCAAATTGCGTTCTGCGGATAATTTGTCCAAGCACACAGAAATCTCATAAATTTTGCTTATTAAACCTCTAGTATTCTAATGGAATAAATACAAATTATTGTAGTTAATTATCGTAGATTTTTTAATATTTGCACAATTGTTGAATGTTTCTGGTGTTGAGTGTGAAAGTAAAATTTCTTTGTTACATGAATTAGGCCTTATGGGCATGGTTTCTCTAGCCTAAAGAATTTCCATGGTTTCCAATGATTACCTGGATATTTTGAATAGAACCATTGTCTGTAAGAATCCTACTAGCAATGAGGCCAGCATGTTTCCCCTTGCCAGCACGACTCAGATGCAGACCATGTCTTGTGTGGTCAGCCCTGGTTATTTCCTCTAGACCAATCATACCAACATGGCTTAGTCTGCCAGACCTTGCATCTTGTATTTTCAAATATAACATGTTAGTTCAGTTAAAAAATATAAATTTGGTAAGTGAGACACATTTTTATAAAAGTAAAAATACTTACTTTGAAGTTAGGAGAACAATTTTCTTAAATAAATTTCACACCATGTGCTGTTGAGTGTTCTAAACATCAGTTGAAAATGGAGGCAAACTAATAAAACATGTGACATAAGTTACAGCTGAATCTAACCATAGAGTAATGAATTTGGTGGGGTGTATCAAGTGTCCCCGATCTCCCCTACACTAGAGCCCATCCACTCAAGTGTACTACCCAATACCACATATGGTATCGGGTAGTACACTTGAGCCCATCCTCCCAGGTGTAATATGCAATACCACATAGGGATCATAGTCAATAACTTACTATTTTGCCACCAAAACTAACATCAGATTTTTAAATGACAATTCACTATTTTCGGTATTTCAGCCACACCTTGTTTATCATGGGTTGTGTATGGGCGAATCACTGTATTGGGTGTATATTTCAAACAAATATAGCCAATAAATTATTCATTTGTTGCCCAAACTGTAAACGATGAATCACAATTTTCGGTACTTCAGCCACACCTTGTTTATCATGGCTCATGTGGGCGAATCACTGTAATGGAGCAGATTTCGAATAAACATAGTCTGTAAACAACTAATTTGCTGCTGAAACTAATGTATATCTGTAAACAACGAATCACAATTTTTGGTAGCTCAGCCACACCTTGTTTATCACGGGTCACATTTGGATTAATCACTTTAATGGTTTCATATTTTGACCACTTGAAAATGATATTTTCCACACACAATCACATTTCCTGTTTAGTTAAATACCATTTGTGCTATATATTATACGCTTCGCTGTATCAAATACCACCTAAAAATACTACCCCTATCCTAACAGGACTTACCTACAACAAACCTTATTCTACATGTCACTACAAACATCAAACATATCCAATTATTAATTACGAATGGTAAAGACTAGGTACATGGTACAGAATCCTGACCTAACATTACCTACCTAAAACACTGTTTATTAAACCCAATATCTACACACATTACTATATTAACATTTTGTCACTTACCTGTAACAAACATCCATTTTCTGCCAACTTGTAATGCTGCACTCATCCTCATTATTCCATGACACTCACATTGTTTGCACTACGGTATGTAGTATATAATTATCCGTCTACACAACACCATTATTCACAACATATTTTTTTTATGAACTCCATACACTATTTTATACCACTTCACATAAAGCATACTACTTTATCACTGTATACGGTACATATCCATTTTATGACACACTGTCGCATAATCAACTTACTCTGAGATCTCTGAACACAAACTACTACTTTTTTTACTCAACGACCAAACAAGTGGTGCTTTTAATGTCTTCTACTTAAAATAAATACACTGTCACTTTCTTTTTCTTGCTACTTGTTATTCCAGCTACTTTTTATTCCAGCATTTCTCTACATATTTTTCTACATTTTACTAATACAATGCACCATTCCGGTCCTTTTTTTCACACAACCTTACAAAAATAACATGAACAAAATTGCTGCCATCAGTACCAACTTTACACGGTTACACCACTTCCCCTTGGCAGTAATTTTGTTAAAAACCAACAGTAGACAGCATATACTGTTTCAGTACAAACAAACAAATTTTTACAATCTGGTCAGCCCTAGGGTTGTTACAAATTTTGATGTATTTACACCACCTAGTGGTTTGGTAAACAAATCAGCTAAATTATCATTTGTAGGTACATATGCAAACTTTATTTCTCCTTCAGGGACAACCTGGTTCAGAAAACATAATTTAATGGGCATATACTTTGACCTTTCAGAATGTAGTCCATTTTCAGCCAGACACATTGAGCCTAAATTGTCACATTTAATCACAAATGGTTTGGGGATGATGTGTTCCTGCCCAAGTTCTCTTATCATAATAAGCCAAATTGCCTCCCTAGCTGCTTCACACATGGATATGTATTTGGCTTCTGTGGGGGACAGAGCAATAGTGGTTGGTTTTTTGGTTCGCCATATGATAGGAGCACCTGCCATTATGAATACATGACCACTTATTGATTTTCTGTCTTGTCTATTGTTACTCTAATCTGCATCGCAATAGGCTTGGAAATCCAGGGAATCCTTTCAATATTGTAATTTAAATTCACTAGTGTGTTTCAAATACCTTACTACATTCTTAACATTCCTCCAATCTTCCTTTGTTGGGTTTTTGTTTTTTGTACTTAACTTACACACTGCAAAACTTATGTCTGCTCTAGTTTACCCAGAAAAGTACAGCAGTTTCCCTATTGCGTTCTGATAAATCTTGGGGTCGAACTGTTCTTTACTTGTTTCTGTTTGGTCATTACTATTTACTGGCAAGGGGGCAACTCTACCTTTACAGTTTTCTTCGCTAAAACCAAAATCATACATAATCTGTTGAAGATAATGGCATTGGTCAATAGTAATGCCATTGTCACATTCACTGATTCTTAGAGAAAGGAAATTACACATCTTACCTAGGAATCTCACATCCAACACCTTTCCAATTTCAGATTTAAACCATGTTACCAAATTAGGTTTACCCCATACACCCAAATCATCAACAAAAATTCCTACAACCAAATCTTTTGTTTTATTCATGTATACACACTTATCCTTTTTTCAGATTTAGTTTCGTAAGAGTACCATCTATAGTTTTGTGTCACTGTTTGGCACTTTGTTTAAGTCCATACTGACTTTTCGATAGTTTCCACATTTTTCTACCTCCACCTTCAACATAGCCTTGCGGCTGTTCTACATAGACACTCTCATCTAAAGGACTGTTCAGATAAGCTGTGAGCACATCAATATGTTCTACAACCCAACCATTACATGCAACTAAAGCAAATAATAGTCTTAACCTTTTCGATAGTTTCCACATTTTTCTACCTCCACCTTCAACATAGCCTTGCGGCTGTTCTACATAGACACTCTCATCTAAAGGACTGTTCAGATAAGCTGTGAGCACATCAATATGTTCTACAACCCAACCATTACATGCAACTAAAGCAAATAATAGTCTTAACAGTTTTCTTTTGTAACAGGTGAATATGTCTGCTGAAAATCTATACCGTAGACTTGGTTGAATTCCCTGGCTACTACCCATGCTTTATACCTATCAACAGAACCATCTACATTTTTCTTGATCTTTAGCACCCATTTGTTTCCCAATACGTTTTTGTTTGTTGGCCTGTCGACAATCTCATACACCGCCCTTAACTTTGAGCTGGTTCATTTCTTCTTACATAACTTCCTTCCACAAACTAACATCTTCCCCTCACATAGCCTCCTTGATACTTGGAATCTCATTACAGGTGGACCCGAAGTATATATATTTTTCACAGTCTGGAGCAGAAATGCAGTCATCGCTACAATACACAGTAAGTTTACAACATGAACACTCCTTTGGTTTGCGTGACCTACGTGACTTTCGTACAGTCTCACACTCTCGAGTTACTTCCCTTTCATCCCAACCGAGGAAGGGCTCACATTCGCTACTTTCATCACTTGAGTTTACTGGATTTAAATTACCTTTATCATATTCTGCATCTGTAAAGATTTCATCATCAGACTTGGTTTCGATGATGTCATCTGTATCATCGACACCATCTCGACCCCATGTAATACAATCAACAACTTCCCTAAAATCAGATTCTGCACAAACGTCCAAGTGACTTGAAGCATTAAGATCTTTCCCTGTTACGAAACTTGCCTTTCTTGCTGTGGAAAAACAGTTTCATCAAAGACTACGTGATGAACTACCTTCACTCTGTGCTCTTCAGGGACCCACACTCTGTACCCTTTTACAGTTGTTTCATAACCAAGGAATATACATTACCTACCTCTCTTACTGAATTTACTCACCCCTTCCACATGAAGCCAACCTCTGCATCCAAAAATCTTTAATTGCTCATACTCCTTTATATTTAGCTTTGCTACAATATCCCCATCATTGGTCTGTACAGCTTTTATTTTATTGTCATGCAGCATTTCTACCTTTTTTTCTGTAGTCCTTAAACATTTCAGAAACATCACTCTTTCTGGGAACAAAATAAATAGACATGAATCGACAGTAATCATCAATGAATGTCACCAAATAGCATGCACCACCAAGAGACAATGGAAGCTTCCCCATTACATCACTATGAATGAGTTGTAGTGGCTTAGAGGAGACCCTCTCATCACTTTTATTTGGAAAGCCGGTCTTAGTTGACTTGCCCTGTATACAAACACTACATGTTTCACCAAACTTACGAGTCACTTTTAGGTTAGTAATCCTTTTTAAGGCAGCTTCGTGTAAATGTGCCAACCTGCCGTGCCAAACCTGAACACTTCTTAGAGCAACTGCATTTCTTCCCTTGGAATTTTTACAGCTGTCACACTGCACTCACTCTTTACCTCTGATGATGCTACAGTGACACTTGTTTCGTCATTAACTTTTAGATTGTATACTCCATTAGACACTTCTGCTTTGAAGATCTCTTCGTCTCCATCACGTCCCACCACACATTTTTCTTTGAACTCTGAGACAACACCTTTTGATGCCAGCTTGAAAGCTGAGACTAGATTGTACTAAAAATCTGGAACATACAAATCATTTGACATGCTTAATGTCTATCCTCCGCATCCCTTAGTCATTGCTATTTCAACATTCCCACACCCTTTTATGTTTGCAAATCCCTTGCCCATTGATAGCTTCTCCGTGCGTGTTTCGAATGTCTTGAACATGTCACGTCTGTAGCACATATAGTCGCTGGCAGCCGAATCCACTCTCCATTCATCCGTCTTACTGGGGATACAAGTCCACTTGTCATTACACATAGTCTGTATTTCGCATTTTCACCCTTTTCTGATACAAATTTTGTCATCAATGATTGTCTGTCTTGGTCTGAAACCTGAAAGATACACTCGTTTTCCTTGTGTCCAATGCTTCCACAATGAAAACATTTAAATTTTGAACAGTTTCTTGCAATATGACTCCATTCGTTACATTTAAAACAGCTCCGATTATCTTCCACTCTGTTATTCGCTGTTTCACTTTTGCTCAAATTTTACAGAATTATTCCGCCAGCCATTACTTTCATTTTCTCGACCTCTTCCACCATAGCCCTTTGCACCCAACTGTCTTTTCGTTATGAATTCCCCAGAACTGTCACTTCCTTTGTCAACTTCTTCTCTTAGCAGCAGCGACTTAACCTTCTCGGTAGTTAAATTTGGTTCTCGGGCAATGAAGTTAACCAATAGTCCATATTTGTCCTTTGGCTGTCAGATAAGGAATTGTCCTACTAACTCCGCATCATTAAACTCTAAATGAAAACCTCCTCTTTGCACCTTTCTATTCCAGGATTGAGTTTGTGCCATATAGTCATGCATACTCACTTCGTCGGATTTCTCAATATTCACCATCTCTCGTAGCATTTCCAAGCACTGAAGGAGAATATATGAAAAGTAAATGCGTGCTAGTTTCTCCCATGCTTCTTTGGCCCTCTGTATTTCTCCGAAGTCTTCTACATAAGCATCGCTTACACTTTACACTTCTTAGCAGTAATGCTATTGCCTTCCTATTCAGCCTAGTTCATCTCATTTAGTTCTGCACCCGGGTCTATGGCATTCCAACAGTTTCTTTCTATTAACTCTGCTTGCGCCCTTCTGGACCACACACAATGATTATCTTTCGTTAGTTTTGGTATACCGTTTCTTGTTTGGTCAGCTATCTTTCTACTTTGTTCCACTTTTTCACTGCAGGCTACTTCTCATATTTTCTTCAGCGGTGCTTTGCGGTAAGCCCTGGGCCAATAACCTGTTGTTATTTTAATAACTTCTACTTAAAATAAATAAACTGTCACTTCCTTTGTCTTGCTACTTTTTATTACAGCATTTCTCTACATATTTTTCTACATTGTACTAACACAATACACCACTCCCGTGATCCTTCTTTTCACACACATCTACCAACCTTACAAAAATAACATGAATAAAATTGCTGCCATCAATACCAACTTTACACGGTTACAACAAAAACAACTATTCATAATTTTTTTTAAATTCTACGATACGAGTAAACATACAGACGTACAACGTACAAAAACTAAATTCCTCAGCTGTTCTAACTTACTTCTTTACTCGTTGCAACTATTACCAACCTAATCAACTATACAGTCAACATCTGTACGTCATTAACTACAACACATGTATTAACAAACATGTGGAATCGAGAACTCTACTAGACCCCAACTGTCATGCCATCATACCCACTTTCTTAAAAATGAGAATGGTGGCACTATATTCTATTCACGGTTACTTCACACTTTTCTGAAGCCCTGCTGAAGTTCTAAATTTGAGTACCGATTACATATCCTTCCGCTTCATGTAAACATAAATGCTGGCATGTGACTTCTACATTTTAACTCTCAAATACTTTGTTTTATTTTTTCTAGCTGTTCAAGGCAGAGTTCGAAAACCATTACTTACAAATATTCACAATTTAGGCCTACTACCTTATTTAGGTCAGCTTTATGATTTTTTAACAATATCTTTATTGGCAATAGTTCTTACGGTTATTATTTTGCATTGATAATATATTTTTATACACAACACAGCACATTATGCGTAACACACATTAATATTTTGCTGGGACTGTGTTTAACCCTGTTACAACTGTAGGGGAAATAACTAGTATTTAAACTCTTGTTATTGATACACGTAGGGTTATTTTGTTAAAAGGACAGCATCAGTTGAAATGAATGTTTAAATGAAGGAACAACCAACACAACGAAAAGACAGTAAATTCAAGCACGCAACTTGTGTCACTTATTTTTTGTACATAGCAGCGAAACTTTAAAAGGTAGTTAGTGGTGAACATGCACACAAATAAGCCTACCGTAACTTTTATTCTGCTCATATTTCTATGCAGTGGTACGGTACGTACAGTTTTCTAGGTTTATTCCAGTAGTTATTTAAATTTATCTGGCTAGACTTAGAATTTTGCTGGGATTGTGACAAACATTAAAATCACAGAAACGTAAGCACGTTACACAAATTTGTTTCAAGCACCTAGGCCAAAGCTACAATGTCACAACAAATAAACAGACGTGACGGTAAAAAAATTAGTTTTATCATAAAAAAAGATGGTAGGTAATATTCCAGAACAGGGGGTTTTTGATAAACTGAAAAAAGATCTCGGAAAGTGGTATAATTGCACTCTGCTAATTACACAGAACACAAATTTACTAGGGGCATTAACATTTGCCCAATAGAAGCCCCAAAAACGATAGTGGAGAGCACTATGAATATCAGGAAAATTGTGAGGTAAAATGAGTGAAAAATATGTACATAAAGTAATATTTATTCACAAAAATACGTTAAGTTGCAAAAAAAAAAAAAAAAACTGAACTAAACATTATCTAAATTGGAAATATAACCAATACAAGCTACAGATATGATGTGGGGCGGGCTATGAAGATCATGGGAATTGTGGGGTAGAAAAAAAAATGTAAGTTTTCATGATAAAATTTTCCCCTCTATTTCCCTCCAATTCATAGTGCTCCCCATTATCATATTTTTTAATTGTATTGGTTACATTGTCAATTTAGGTAATTTTCAATGCAATCTTTTTGCAATTAAACATGTTTTCATGATACAATATTACAATCATATTACAAATAGCATGAAAATATGTTAAATTTCAAAACACACATTATTTCTCAGTGTAAATGGGCTACACGTGAAAATCAATTAAGTTATTGGGAAACTCCAAGCTTCACTGATGTGTAATGCTTTGTGTAATCACCAAAATTGCCGGCAAGGTTGAATCACTGTTTTGGGGATTTACTCCCCTGCTGGCGCTGGGACTCTGGCTTGGTGCATAATGTTTGGCTACACTTGTATGGTCTTTTTGCAATTTAACATATTTTTGTGAGTAATTTTACATTATGTACATATGTTTCACTCGTATTACCCCACAATTTCCCTGATCTTCGTAGCCCTCCCCACTATCATTTTTGGGGTTTCTATTGGTCAAATGTTGATGTCCCTAGTAAATTTGTGTTATGTGTAATTAGTAGAGTGGAATTATACCACATTACAAGAATTTTTTCCGAAAAAAAGCCTATTCTTAAGAATTATTGGAATAATTACGTTAGTTACCCAATCAATAGTACTATGTTGTATCCATGACACAATGTGTACCCTATTCGACGACTTTCCAGGCACACTCACATTACTGAGCAAATATTATAATTTAAATAATTTCATATATATGTTAGCGCAGAAACGCTCGTATTTTCATGCTATTATTTGATTTAACACGTCTAAATGAATTAATTGCATTTAAAACTCTATTTCACTCACTGTTCTAAACACCTACTTACATTACACATCCACTA